>JALJVW010000139.1:37930712-39204641 GCA_024865655.1 Emberiza elegans
CTCTATTAACTCTTCTCTTCCTCCCCTAGACTTTGTATTGGGTTTGTGTGGCCAGGATTTGGTAGTGAGAGGGGCTGCAGGGGTGGTTTCTGTGAGAATGTGCTGCAAGATTCCCTTGAGTCCTATAAAGCCAACGCCAGCAGGCTCCAAGTTGGAGATGAACAGCTCTGCAGACACCAGGGGCAGTGGAGAAGGTGCCCAGCTGACATTCCCCTCTTTCAGCTGATATTCCCCTGCAGCCCATGGTGAGGCAGCTGTGTCCCTGTAGCCCATGGAGGTCCAGAGTGGAGCAGAGATGCACCAGCAGCCCATGGAGCACCCCATGCTGGAGCAGCTGGATCTCCAAAGGAGGCTGTGAACCATGAGGAGAGGAGTCCATGCTGAAGTGGGTTTGCTGGTAGGACTGGTGACTCCATGGGTGGCCCATGCTGGAGCAGCCTGTTCCTGAAGAACTGCATCCCATGGAAGAGTGACTCACCCTGGAGCAGTTTGTGAAGGACAGCAGGCCATAGGAAGGACTTGCTTGCAGAAATTCACAGAGGACTGTGTCCATGGACAGACCCCATGCTGGAGCAGGGGAAGAGTGTGAGGAGTCCTAATCCTCTCCATGAGAAGGAAAGGGCAGCAGAGACAATGTGATGAACTGACTGCAGCCCCTCTTCCTGTCCCCCCGTGTCCCTGGGGTCAAGCAGGTAGAGAATCAGGAGTGAAGTTAAGCCTCAGAAGAAGGGAATGGTAGAGGAAAGGTGTTTTACGATTTAGTTTTTTATTTCTTTGCATCTAATTGTGATTTGATTGATTTTTTTCCCCCCAAAAGTTGAGTCCATAACTGGTGAGTGATCTGTTCCTGTCATTACCTCAACTCACAAACCTTTCCTTGTATTTTCTTTCCCCTGCCCATCCCAGGAGTGATAGTAAGTCTTTGGTGGGCATTTGGCACCTAGCCAGCATCAACCCATCACAGACCTCCATAAACAGCAGTAGAGCAGCACACCCAAAGTTCCTCTCCACAAGGACTGGCTGAAGAGAGCAGCAATTCAAGAAGCAGCAGCTTAACTCCAGCCAGTCAGCAAATCTGGATGTCTTCTGGGCACTACCACAGATGCCAGCTAGCAAAAAAAAAAAAAAAAAAAAAAAAAAAAATTGGCAAAAGTGTCAGCATTTGAAAAAACAAAAGCACTTGGTGCCTTGTCCTGAAAAGGATCATCCATCTGCAACAAACCACTGCTATTCAGCTCTTTTGTCATGCCAGTTGGCTCTGGGCAGAACTTCCAAGCATGAGCTGGCTTCCCCTCCAGGTCTTACAGACCCTGCAGTCTGCCATCCATCAGGGAAGGGAACAAAGCTGGGCAGGACTGTGAGCCAGCCCTTGGCTGGTGGGCAGAGCTGGTGCCAGCCAACCTGCCCTGCAGCAGCACTGTGCTCACGAGTGCCCATGTGGTTCCTGCAATTAGAGCACGGCCCTGTCACTCAGCATCAGCTCCTGCTTCATCAGTCATCTCAATTTCAGTGATGGTTTGGCATCATCTCCCAGCCGGGCATCGTGAAACTCATTCCCCCTCTCAAAAACAATTTAGCCCATCATGGAAACAATTGAATTAAGTTCTCTCTAGCTTCACCATAAATCCAGAGCTCTAAGCTGAAGCTGCACTCAAGAAATCATGCATATCTCTGTGTATTTACTCTTTTCTTTATGGAAGCAGAAGCTGGAAGGTAGGCAAGAATAAGAGTAAGAAAAACAAAGTAGATTCAACCTTTTCTCAGCAGTAAAGCCTACCCTATATCAGTTATATAACAATGGCTCAGTTTTGCTGTCAAAAACATTGTCAATCTGTGAATAAGAGTCTGTAAAGCAAAACCATGTAAGATTAAAAAAAGCTAGAATAAGAGGAATGATTTGGGAATTGTCAGTAATTCAAAGTCTTTAGAGATGAATGCTGACATGAAAAGCTATAAGAACCTGAGGAGAGGAGCAAAGACCAAAAAAAGCTGAGTGAAAATAGCAGCTTGGCAAAAATAATTATCAGGCTATTTTGAGTAACATAGTTCTTCCCCAATATTTCCTTCAAGTTTACGTGTCCATCTGACTTGTCATTAATGCCTGTAGTGATGATGAAGGGGCAAACCTGTGGATGCTGAACGGGTGGCATGTTGTCCCCAGCATTCTACTGTGACTGTTAAGAAATAAATATTTTTGAGCACTCAAAAGTTGTGTAAAATGCTTCCTTCAAGGTGCACCAATAAAGTAACTCAGAGCCAAGCATTACATTTCCTGTGGTCTGAAACTGCTTTTAGGCCACCTCAGTTCTAGAGTTATGTCAGCTTCTTTTCTTCACAGTTTGCCCAAGGGAGCCAATTAAACTTTTGAGAATGAGAGCTAGGCTCAAATTCTGCTTTATGCATCACTTGCAGACTTGTTAGCCAAGCTGTAACTCCTGTATATTTGTAATTTTTTCCAAGCTGATGCATCAGCTGGAGAAATCCACCTGGGTCTCCAATCCCAGACTGAGTTCACAAAATGAGAAGAAAATTTTTTTTTTCTTGTAAACTGTACAGATTGAGTTTACAGTTGTCACAGAACTGTGATGATGGAAATGTTTAAAAATTAGTTTTTCTTTCATCATTATCTGGCTGTAAGAATCAGTTTTCTTTCACTACATTTCTTTCAAGACCTGAGCTGGGTTTGTTGATATCAAAAACCACAGCATTCCTTCCACCAGTATCAAAAGATGTCCCAAAAGAGTGTGTCCCAAAACCAAAGGGGTCATTCCTGTACTCAATCTGATATGTGAGACCTGAGTAATCTGCGCTGTAAGAATTTCTTCAATGCTACATCTATCTTAACCTGATGCAAACTGTACATAAAATGAATCCTACACTGATTATGTTAGAATAAATCGGATCTGGTAGAGTGCTTTTTAATTTCATGTGGGAATTTAAAGGTTTTTCTTTAATTCTTATGGTAATTTGCCAAAAAATCTGTTTACTACAATGTGGCCATTTGACAGATTGAGCTGAACAGTGCCAAAAAAAAAAAAAAAAAAAACACAAATGAAAAACAAAATCCACAGAGTGCTGGCAATATTAATCTTTCTCTTCCTTTCCAGAAACTTCCTTTTCAGGGCTTTAATTTCTCCATTCATAAATGTTTTTCTCTTGGCACTTTTATAGAAAATTTAATAAGATACCAGTTTCTCACAAAATGCTTCTACAAATTCGAGGAGGGTTAAATTCCTTCCCAAAGCATTTGAAATGGAAGAGAACGCCAAGGCTACTCCGTCATTCAGCAGGAGTACTGTGGAGAGCTCCCTCTGTACGAAACCCTGCTCTCCCATGGAAGGGCTGCCTCAGTGGGATGGGGCTCTCTGACTCCATCCCTAAAGAGGCTTGAGGTCTAGAGTCCGATTCCCTTCTGGGAGGGAAAAAGAGGGTGAGAAAATGCAGCATTCATCCTGCTGGCCTGAAACATATCTGGAATCTACCAGGAAGCTAATGCAGCATAAATATCATACGGTCAAGGCTCATCTATTGTTATCTTTTTGAGGCAGACAGCAAAGCCTTCATGCATTTATGGCAACATTCAGTTCAGATACAAATACTACTTCCTAACTTTTTTTGAGTGCTACAGATGAAAGAAATTATTTACATTCCCCACTGTCACACACAGGGCTCATTTGTCTTTAGCGAGGCTTAAGCACCAGTATGAAAATGGGTCTCACATTTCACTTTTGCAAGAAAGAGTTTGAATTTCAATGGATTAATGAAGAGAATAACATACAAAAGGACTCAGACTACATCCCTTTTTCTGGTGGGCAAGCTTGCTGCACTGCAACTATAAACTATCAGAAAGCTTAAAGCCAGCCTTCATTCTGTATATTAATGCACTCCAGGAAGTTCCAATGAAGAGCTGAAGATGAATTTTGACTGGTATATTTACCATGAGGGGTGGGAACAGAGGAGCTCCACTGGCTATTTGGCAAGATTACTTATTTAACTGCAGGATTTTGGTATTTCTGCCTATTTACTAAGTTGGAATCACATCATGCCACATTGCGTTATTCTGAGTTTTTTTCCATCAGATCTGAAGTCCTACACAACTCCATAGAAGGAGAAAAGTGAATAAGAAATTTAGGTGATTAATAAGTAACTAAAGGCAGGAAATATAATTAATGTCAATCACCATGAATTCATAGCACCCAGAACCTGTCAAGTCTGATGCATTTTTGAGAGAACAAATATAGTTGGTGGATGCAAGGGTGACAATGTAACTGAGATTTCTGTACAGTTCATGGACAAGACAGCACACAGAACTCTGAATAAGAGAGGAGAGCAGAAACTGGAGAGTCTGTGAAATGGATTTACAAGGGGCAAGACAGCTGGCATGGAAAATTAATTATGAAAGGGAAGCCATCATCAGATCTCTGCTCCAAGTGGGGTCCTATCCTCCTTTAATTAAATCAAGGAAACTGAAGATACTCTGCATCAAATTTAAGTTATTTTAAGCTGTTCTGTTTTCCTCAGTGTAGTACCATGGATTAGACAGTCTGACGCAAATTTTACACTCCTGAAACAACAGCATAGAAAGTAAAGGGGTGGGCAAATCCCTGATGGCGCAGGGATGGCAGAGCAGTGACCCTTGCCAGGCTGTGCTGTGAGCACACACCAGCTCCTCTGGTGTCCCTGCTGTGTGGGCACAGCTTACAGCACTGATACAGCCTGGTTGGAGACCCCCAGGTCCTGCTGCCCAAATCTACTGCCACCTCTGGATATTACTGACTCATCTTTCTCCCTGCCAGTATCCAGGAGCTGATCAGAGGAAGTGTAGGTTTTTTTTTTAAGGAGAAATGTCAGTGGCCAATTTCCCAGTCAGTCATTATGATGACTGTAAATTTCAAGCCCCTTTATTTCTTTTATACTGCTTTACAGTCCTGTCAACTTTCTAGTCCTGGTCTCTAATTTTTACACCCACTTTCAGTGAGTACTTTCCCTAAAGGAGTTTGCTGCTACTTTATGATTCTGAAAGGAAATCACATTTAGCAAAAACATCTATTTAAAACTAAAAAGCAGCTGTTTGACACTTATGCTAGGCTGTAAATGAAGGTTCTATAAAGCAAGTAGCAGCTAGGGAGCCTCTTGAGATTAATGAGATTTTTTTTTCTTTATTGCAAAGACAGATTAGTCCTAAAGCCCCCTTATAAATAATTGAGTTCTGCAATATTTTCCTCACAGTCTTTCCAGAAACAAAAAAAGATGACAGAATAACAGTCAGGCAGGTGTGAATTGTGCATATAGATTTGTCTTGAAATAATCATATTGGCAAATCAGAAAAATAAAAACAGAACAAAACCTTTTATTCCACCAAAGATTTTTAGATGACAGAAGAAGAGAGGGATTTGAGTCAGCTACTTCAGAGCAGAATTCATTAACCCTTTTTTTTTTTTAATGCATTAATTTTTTTTAGGACCAGCAATATTAACTTCTGGCACATTTGGGGAACAAAATTGACTGGTTCCACAAAAAATGTGTTTGGTACAAAATTTTCAGATTAGTTTTACTTGGAAATTGTGATTTAAAAAAATGAAGCAAACAAACTTGTGCTGAATATATCAGAAAAAAAAATTCATGTAATCTCATTTTCTTACCAGAACGAATCAAGTGATTAATTTGCCTTGGGAAAATGCAATTAAAAATACAAAACCAGACATTCCTCTAAATCAAGAGAAGAACCTGCAAGAAGTGTATAATCTAACAAAAGAGTTTGCAAGCAGCAAAATCCTGCAAAAGCATTTGTCTCTTATTTATAGCTTTTAGGGATCTGGAGGTGATGCTTAATACTAGAATTTTATATTGAAGAAGGCCTAAAAGGGATCATTCTAACTCCACCAAATACAAATAAAATATTACTGGCATCTAATCCACATGGAGAAGCACGCTGCCAGATCATTAGCATTTCATTTAGTGAAAGTAATGCCTAAATCTGCAGACCCTCTGGAGAAATCCATCTGTTCTCATTAATCAGGGCATCTGTTTTGGCAACTAGCTATTAACAGGAATTCTGTAGTCCGGATGGACGATCCAAAAGCCATTTCTTTATGAATGTGATATGAGGTACCTTGTTTCATCTTTAGCAGATTTTATTTTTTTTTTAAATCCTCCCTCTTCTTTCTTGTCCCCCTGCCCTGTCAAACCCACACCTGCAAGTGCTTTACTGAATGGGTGCCTAATCTGTCTCCGTGCCAGAGAAAGCGCACAGCTTCCATCTGGGAGATGAGAAGATGGATGTTTGAGCATCCTTCATCAGACACACGAGCCTTGAGTAATTGATCTCTGCCTTCCCCGCCCGTGCGCGCACACGCTCGCGATGGCACGGAGCTGAGCTGGCAGGGAGAGTTTGTAACGTTGCTCAAGCATTCCTTGAAGTTCAGCAGCCATAATGACACAGAATATCGTTTTATTTTGCATTTTATGGAGATGAACTGAGTCTAACGAGTAAGTAACAGCTGGAAACAAATAACCTTTTCTTTTGACATTTGTTTCAGAATGTCTAGATTTTTACTGGTTATAACTTTAAAGAATCAAGTAATTCGTTGTGTGATCTTTACATCATGATGTACATGAACAAATTTTCACCCACTTGTCATCAAGTTTTGTGAGGAGAAGTAATGTTTTAGCTGGTAAGAAAAACTCCTAGTTTCATTTTATTAAATTAAAAATGATCATTATCACAGGTATGTGGAAACAAAAGCAATTACACCCTCTTTCCAATTTCCCAGCAATAAAACTAAGAGAAAAAAAAAAAAAATCTGTGAAATCTAGTCTCTGTCTGCTTTCATATGAAATGTAAATTACTCATGGAGAAAAAAGAGCTGATGCATTAAATTGAAATATGAAACTGTTTCCCCCACCTCCAATTAGTTTTGTTTGATTTGTTACCCCAGTGGAAATGGTAGTATTTATTTTAGAATCAACTTGATAAGAAGTAAAGCACAGTTGTAGTGACCTGCATACATGCTGGGGAATGGGGAACTTGAGTTCTAATTCTGGTGCTGAAGCTAATAACTTTGGAGGCCCCAGGCATTGTGCTCTGGCCTCAGATCACCACTCCATCCTTCTTCAGCAGAGCATTTTGTACAAGTGTAACTGCATAAGACACTCTGGGATTTAAGCAACGGGTTAACTGCTTTGCTGTGCTGCAAGCTGTTTGTTGTTTGCTACTGAACCTTTGAGTAATAAAGGAGACATAGATGGAAATAGATCCTTAAGGTGTTGCTGAGGCCTGTGTTAGTTTTTGTAATAGGTATAAGAGTATCTGACATAGCAAAAATAAGCATAGATATAGTAATTTAAATTAAAGAGAAAGAGGTGATCCCTGAAGAGAGCTCTAAAATCTTCAATTCGCCTCATCCTTGGTGAGCCAGAGAGATTGGGATGATCTACTAAAGGCTACTAAAGGATTTGCTTTATTGATGCTCGCCTGATATTAATGAAATTGTTAAATTTACACCTTGAACTTTCTGATGTAGAGAATTCCTGGAATAACTTTAGTAATGTTCATGTGATTCTTTAGAAGGACAAAGCTCATCACAAAACAAGTGCATTTTGGTATAACAGTTAACACAAATAACTTGATCTTTAAAACTGACGAGCAGCAACAGCTCCTGAAGCCAGTGGAAGCTGTCATTATTCTGCATTTGCCACTTCAGACCCTATATTTGTCTTTGCTTCTCTATCTATAGAGATGATAATACCAATTCACCTGTCTGAGATGACTGACATCAAAATCAACTCTCTGAGACTGAACAGTAAGATTCCAGGGTATGTTAAAAGCCTGCCAGTTCAGTATGCTCAGAAATATATTAACTATTAACTGTTTTTAAAAAAAATATATATATGATTATTAATAGTTTACATTTAATGGGAATCATAACAATAGGAACTGAAATAGCTTTTGAATATATTTGATTTGAAGCAAAAGAATCACAGCAGCATAACTTCCCTTAACACAAGAGATTTCCATGAAAAATAATTCTGCCCAATAAGACATTACAGAATCCTAGTTGTGAAAATAAACAGGTGTTTCAGATACTATAAAAAGGGACTTAACATCTGGAGAACTCATACTTAATTTACAGGCTAAATATAATCTAGTCTCTCATTTTCCACATGTATCTGTGTTCACAATATCAGTGAGAAATTAAGAGTAAAGACTGAAGAATTAATTATTCCTTGACTGTTTGACTGAGGAGAGTGCATGGGTGTGTCCCAGGACCAGATCTATTCCTTGCAAAAGATGAAAGTCACAACCTGGCTGTGAAAATTCAAAACTTTGATGAGCAATGTTCCTCTTAAGGACTCTAACAGAAAAAAAAAAGGTTAGAAAGTAGGATGTACTAATATTGCTAATACTAATAGGATACTGTAAGACATCAAAAATATCTTTTCCAGATGATTCATAGAGACAAATTTGGAGATGAGGCGTGACTAGAGATTGAGGGGGTGATAGGAAATTCAGCTTTGACAAAGGAGGTGTGTCTGGCCTTCTTTGTGCTTTACTTGCCCACACAGAGGTTATGTTGTGGATAACATAATCCTCTGGAGAAGAGCTGTTCCCCTAATAGTGGAGATTAAGAAAAGAGCATGCTATGAAGATGCTTTGTGTCCTAATAAACAGAAGCACTGTGAAAATGTCACCTGATTATTTTGGAAAAGGTTAAGAAATTCTTTTGGACCCCAGTAGCAGACCAACATGCAGTATACCACAGGATGTGTGAACTGGCAGCTGTCATCAAGGAAGCTGATATTGTCACTCTTCTATCTGTAAGAAAGATCTTACCAATATCCTTGATAATGTAATAGAAAAATCCCCAAATTTCACTGATCAGTTGGCAAACTCAGACTCATATATCCAGTTGCAGTCTTTATCTGAAAGCCTGGGGGATAAAAATAATAAAATAATTACAAAAATATGCAGATTGTTGGAGCAGAGAGATCTTTCTGCCAAACATTCGCTTGAAAGTAACTTTCAGTGATGTCTAGTTTGAGTACTAAAACCTAGGATGGAATTTGAATGGAAAAAATTCACCACACTTATACAATGTTTAAGTTGAATAGGTAATAATTTCTCTTTGCTGAAGTTAGTGAAATTGATTTCACTGAGCCCATGTTTAATTTAATGATGTTTCAGATCAGCTTTAATCCTCTATTGGGAGCATCTAATCTTTTATTCTCTCATGGTTTTAGTCAAGAAGTGGTGACAGCTCCTTCATGCAATGACTCCTTCACTAGATGCAATGCAATGACTTCATGCAATGGTTCCTTGACTAGATCTTTCAAAAATATTTCCTGAGTCTTCTTGAATTTTGTTTATAATATGAAAGCTATAAATCACTTTTATAGAAAATGTATTGTCTTGAAAGTTCATAAAGCCAGGCAGGAGAACATCAGGTTTTTCCATTTGTAATACCGTTGATGGTCATTCAACCTTCTCCTGCAACATTATTCCCTTAAGGGAAAAGTGCTTTTTGTTGTTTTTTTTCTCCCCTCCAGGACTTCATTGACCTATAACAGCATTGGTGCCTTTCTAAATTGCCACAATTCCTATAGTTGAGTAGGGCTGAGCTGCAAGGTGCAGCCTCATGATGAATTCCCTTACTGTTCTGGCTCACTTTTCTCTGAGCTCAGAGTTGTGTTCAAACACAAACTTCTGCATAGATGATCATTCATAAAAAACACAATCCAGAGATAATGAAGTGTAAGGTAATTGATTTATTCATATTCAATAGAGACTAAAGCTTATAAATCAACTTTAACTTTGTATAGAAGTGAACTGAATAAAAGTGACAGATATATTAATAGTAAATTTTTGAGTTATGCAGTTTGCCTAGTGAAATTTATTTTCTCTGAGCAGAAGACTAGCTAACAACAAAAAAAAAAAGTTTTCAGCCATGATTATCAATACAGTAAAAAACTTCCAACATTCTGTATTTTTATGTCAGTCCATGCAGATCAGCCACATACTGAGATATGAAATGTTTGCTTCCTGGGAACTTGTCATTTAGAACAAGGTAAAATGTAACTCAAGAGGTTTGCCCTGCATATATTTTTTGTTAAAGGCACTTCTTTTCATGATTCTTTTCATCTGTAAAATGCTAATTCTGTGATGTTCAGCAGCAGTCTTCTGAAGCCATGTCCGAGTGCTTACACTGCCTTGCTCTGTGCATGTGGTAAGGTTCAAGCACAGAGTGCCCTGGTGTCAGTGTAGCTGCTGCCCCACAAAAGATGGTGATTGAAAAAAAAACCCCAAAGAAGCAGAAAAAACAACTGTTTGAGGAGATGGAGACATCAACAGAAGGAGATCATCTAAAATTAGAGCCAGATGCCTCACTAAGCCCTAGATAACACTTCATTTTATGCAGCCTTTGTTTACCAGATTTCTTCTCTGCATGAATCATAAGAATGTACCTCTGGTTCAGAATAAATGCTACCCAAAGCTAGCAGAGCACACCCTTATTTTCTTTCTCAGTGTAAAATTAATCCCAGTGGGTTAGAGAAGTGCATTAATTTAAATGAGTGGATTTAGAAGCAGTATAACTCAGAGTACACTTTCTTTTTCCTACCTGCCTGTCTACCCTGTCTGCTCACCATCCTTAACAAGAGTCAGACACCTCAAGTTTTAAAACTCAACAAAAATCCATCACAGTCTGGTGACATCTGTTGTATTACATAATTGGAACTGTTTTATGGGCTCTCCAACATTGCATCAGAAATTATAACAACAACTTCACTTCCTCTTCTTTGTGTGGAAGCCAACATTTGCCGCACATAGCTGGAAGGTAGATTTATACAGTTTAAATAAAAATCATTCTGGTTAGGAATGTTTTGACTCAGATTACCTGCCCTGCTCCTCCTTCCCACAGAGGCCAATACTATTGTTTTGAAACTGAAATCCTTAATGAGACAGTGTTTGTTTCAGTGAAACTTCCAGGATGAAACTCAAACAGATCCTGAAAGCCACACAGACCTGAAACTCTCATCTCCAAAAACCCAGCTACAACAGAATTGTATCTCAGAGCATACTAGAATGACTGATTTGTCCTCTAAATTTCTTTAGGTGGAACATCCATTATGCCTGGGATTCTGACACTGTAGTCTGATGACTCTTAACCAGAATCAATTCTTTGCTAAGTATGAGGTAGAGGAAATTCTGAACTTGGGCCATTCATGTCTTGAAAGCCCTCTCTGGCCACTTCCAAAGAATTGGAAGATGCTAAGAAAACCTCTCCTTTTCAGAAGTCAAAGGAAATAACAATATTACAATTATCTGATTTTATATTTGGCCATAAAAATAAAAAGAAATTGAACAGGAATCTGAAGATGGAACTGGACTGAAAGGGAGAAAGAAATAGTAGAGTGCACAGTTCTAAACTCAAAAGCAGAGCTAATTACTTAATAAGGGCAATAAGCTCCCAAAGTAGGCTTAGAGAGACTCTGGAGACTTGGTAGAATCCCTCTGGAAAATAAAAATTTAAGTAAATAAACAGAAATCAGAAGAACTGGCAATTGCTTATAATTTGGTAAAAAGTGTCAACAGGATAAAAATAAAAAGAATGACAGTAATGAAACCTTGCCCTTGTAATAGCAAATATGAACTTATAGCAAATAAAAGCAGAATGTAACCAAGGCAGATTGGTAGGAGGGAGGATGTGGGATGGGAATGTTTTGTTCAAGAGACAAACTGAACACAATTTGGGGCTGGACCACAGGACACCCTCACTGCAAAGGAGACAATGGAACCATTTCAGATAAGGTAAATTGCCTGGGGGAAGCTGCTGTTGGGCAGCAGTGAGCAGGGAGACTGAATCACACCCAGTGATTTACCAAAAGAGGTGACAAACAGGAGAGAATCCAGTGCAATGAAACAAGAGGGCTGAGGATTTAATAAACTCTGGACACCCAGGTGAGGATAAAAAGTGTTAAAAGGAAATGATACTGATTTAGTTTCTTGTTCACCATTTATTTTCAGGCAGTTATGTATGATGGAAAATATAAGTCATGTTAAGCACTGGCAGAGCAGCAATGTCTCTGAAGGTTTAATGAACAGGTTAGATGAAAATAGCTAAAGATGCCTCTGATATATGTTGTCTCACCACTAAGCTGAGAGCAGAGGGAACAAGACCTGAAATTCTCCTGCCTTTCTTTCCCTTTCTTTCCCTCATCTGTGCCCTCATGTTTCTCTAGTTTGTCTGCTGAGGAGGTGGCAGTTTGATGGTGAGCAGAAGTGTTATGATAGAAAGAGTTAAAAAAGAAGACAGAAGAAGAGGAAGGAAAAAAGGAAAAGCATCAGTCATTCTTCACAGTTATGCTCATCATTTTTTCAAACAAGGATACAGTGCTATTTTTAGCAAAGTTCCTGGAAACACAACATGCTGAATATTCATTATCCACACCAAAAGATACAGGATGGTGAGCAACATTGTTCAAATCTGTCTTTTCTTTCACAAAATGGACAAACCTCAAAGCCACGTATATCAAGTACTTGAATTTGCTTTTGCAGTATTTTGCAATTAGAGGTGTCCAGACAACTTACAGCAAATGATTAATCTCTCTCTGACAAAAAAAAAAAAAAAAAAAAGCTAATCATTCAAAGTATGTTTTTGTTTGAGATCTAACAGATCCATGACTTGCTGTTTTCCTGATGACTTGTTGGCTACCTCAGCTGCCAAACTAGGAAGACCTGATCAAGGACTCCTCAAGGACATCCAAGTTTTTTGTTTCAGGATGCAGGTGGCCCAAACTGGAGGGCAATCAGGCACTGTACTTCCCTGTGAAATGCAGTTAATCTCCCTTGCACTGTCGGACACTTTCATCAAGATTCTTCATCAGCTTTCCATTGCTTTTAAGGAAAATTGAAATTTCCATGAGAAGAGAAGAAGTCACTAGAAACATAGATTTCCGTACGGCAAACAATTTCTTTTTCTTCATAAAGGGGCTTGTGCTACAGATACTGCAAAGCAGGGACACAAAGGAAGTAATAAAGTAGTTGCTTAAGGGATCAGCTATGTAAAGCATGAGGAAGTAGATCTTCTGGGAGGGGGGAGAAAAAGCTTGTGAGCACACAGTTCAATAACTTTGTATATGTATAGGGACTAATCTGACTTTCTGAGGCCATCTAGCATCTGCTAGGAAGACACATTTCCCAAGTGCTCTCTTAGTTGATGATCATTTTAAATAGATCTTGTGCACATAGAGTGGATTCTGAGTTCACAGCAGCACATCTCATGACTCAGTGTGGCAAATAGCCAGATAAAGATCACAGCCTCACTGACAAGTCTCATTCTTCTCAGCCCTATTTCAGAGCTCACAGATACCTGAAATAGATTGCTTTGCATTCAAAATAGCCTGCTGTGTAACGCCACATACCTTGGAAAATCTGCATCATTTATAGAATCATAACTAAAAGGCAGAATGGACCATCGGATCATCTTTCTTTGTAGTCATGGCATGATGGTGACATTTCAGATCAATGGCATCTGCCAAATGGCTTTGGATATTTTATCTTTCCCAAAAGATCCAAAGCTATATTATGCATAAAATATTGTGCATTTTTAGGGAAACCCAATCTGTGAAGACCAACATCCTGTGAATGCTCTATAGTTTGTTCAATGCTGCACACGTGCTGCTCATACTTCATGCATATTTTCCCCTCAGATCTACCAAAGCTACATCACATTGCTCTGCACGCTTCTTGCTGATTTGTTCAAAAACAAACGATGAGGTGCATTTTGAGGAAAACTGAGCTATCCTTCAGGTTGCCCAGGTTGCATTTCACCTCACTCCTTGATGGCTTATGTCTATGCCAGGAAATTCAAGTGTTTCCAGTAGCATCTAAAACATTTCTTGAACTGCTGGAACAGTCCCAGACACCCTTTGGCACATTTTATGCCTCCAAAACTGCCCCTGGGAATGGCTGAGGAGTTCACATATACCAGAGACCTTTCCCAAAGGCAGTCAGCACACAGCTGCTCCTTTTGAAGGGATGGGTTAATTTACTAGCCCAGGTATAAGGCATTTTGTGGCAGTTGGCTTAAGTACCTGGGAATGCTCATGGCACACTTAATGGATCTACAGACACATCCATAAGGAAAAAAGTTAGACAAACAACCAAAGTGTCAAAATATTCACCAAACACCAAGAAGGTGGGATGACCAGAACTAGACAAGAGCATGAGGGAAGGTACTATTCAGTCAGATTTTGTCACACACACATCTGCAGGTATCACATAAAGCCTTAATTGCTTAAATGAGGCATTTCCATTCTTCTGGTATAGCAGTCTTAACACTGTTTTGCTGTTAAAAATGAAAATTTATACAATCTATTGCTATTACAGAAGATATTTATCTCTCAACGTTGCAAACTTATATAGGAAGGGATTTTTTTCCCACTATTGTGTATGTGTTGCTTTCTCCTAAAGTACAGAAGAATTGCCCGGATCTACTCAGCTGAAAGTAATCAATGTACAGTAAGAGAGTCAGAAAATGCAAATAAATTCTGTGCTAGAAATAACTCATATATGGTAACAGGAGGGGAAAAAAGAGAAAATTACAGGCAGGATTTAGGTACTCCCCAAACAAGGTGAGTCAAGAATTATCATCAATATTATTCCTAGCTCTGTTAGAGATTTTCTTGTACCTCACTAAGGTTATTCAACACTTGTCGATTTTCTGTTTCCCATATAAGCACACTGATTCTGATGTCACTTAGAAGAAGCTTTGGAGCTTGAAAGAATTTACATTTTTAAATTACTTTATCTTCTTCAGATGAAAAGATCCATAAGGACACAAAGTATTTTTTCAGAATCTGAAGTGGCTTTTGAGTTCTGCTCAACCATATCTTGACATGCAAAAAGACAAGAAATTAATAATAGGAATATGCACCTGATACCTCACATGGCACAGTGGTAATGGTTGTTTTATTAGCAAAAGGAGTGAGTCAAAAGTAAGGAAGATTGTATAACCGGTTTGCATGCATGTATTAATATTGCTGGCATGATTTCAAATGAAAACACTGTCCTAAGTAAAGGTGAGTAGAAAGATATTTAATTTAACTTAGAGTCCGGCAGAAGCAGAGAAGGTATAAAGTTTGAGAACCACTCCTTTTTTTTTCCCCTGCAGAAAACCCCAATTTGATTTATTAATATCTATGATTCACATGAAGCAGAGATTTCTTAACAGGTGCAATACAAGAGAAAGGCAGTGCTCAGAGAAAGACACTGTGTGTCCTTCTGTGTGAGAAAGACTTTTGTCTTCCAAAAAGGTGCTGTCTTTTGAGCCATTATTCCTCCCAGGCCCTAGCTGCTGTATACAAAATATTTTAAAGACATGTCTAAGAATTCCATACAGCAAGAGAAGCATCTGTCCCTGCCAAAAATTCAGATGGATAGACTATGAGATGTAAAGCAGATTTGTGTGCTTATTTTTTTTGTATATAGAAACCCACAGATTATTTCTAATTACTAGACCTCTTAGGCTTCAGTTGTTTTGCATAGATTTGGATTATTCTGTTGACTGGCTAGTAGTCAAAAGATATATGTAGTCACAAACTGTTAAATTCATGAAATGAGTCATCCCAACATAAGGAAGTAGCTGAGTGTTATGAGATAATTTGGCACAGAAATACAGATGAGTCCAATTTGTAGCAAAGAAAATTCAGGTAACACTGAACTCTGCTTGCATGGACAGGAACTGGAACATTTGACAAAACAAAATTTTTTGACTGTCGTAGTAATCTGCCATAAACTGGCATAACACCTCCAGCAAATGTTTTGTTATGATGGTGTAACCCACCTATGTGCTCACCTGCCCAGAGACCACACAGATTGAACTGTTCCAGCACTGTCTGGCTGTGCCGTGCAGGTTTGAAACAGAACCCTTCCTTCTGTCCAGGCAAACCGTGTACAGCACAGGCACTTCAATTCTGACGCATCCAAGAGGAAAATTTGCCTCCCCTCACCAAAGTTGCCGTGGTCGTGTTTGGAGCTCTTTGCAATGTTCTCAGGACATTAAACATATTCCTTCAGAAAAATTAAACACTTATTGTAGAAGTAATTAACACAATACAATTGAAACAAAGACTGAAGTAATCAGAGATCTAGTGATCTTGATGGCTGGGTAACTGAGCTTTCACCCACTGCCCTGCAAGCAAGAATGGGGCCTTGTGGTCATCATCTTTGCAGCTCAGTCAGCAGCTGGCAGCCTTAGGCAGTCAATATGTGCTTTGGGCTGGTTTTCTGTTGTGTGTCTCCTGACAAAATGTGTGCTGTGTACCAAGGAGCCTCAGTACTGAACACATTTAGCACCTAGTAGTTATTCTCTCACCTTAAAGTTATTTTATATGACAATGCCTTTGGCAAGGGAGGAAGTGTTTCTCCTTCACGGGGTCCTTCCTTGTTCTTTTCATCAAACTTACAGTAAGGGATTTGCAAGGAACACTTTCAGCAGCTTCATGTGCTTCTGGGGTCAGTCACAGTTTGTAGCAAGACCTGCATTATGGAAACAGAATTTATTCCACTCCCTAAGAAGAAATGATACATACTCCATCTGGAAAAAAACTGTCTGGGTTGCACAGAAATAATCAGAGCAAGCAAGAGGATTGCTTGAGTGTTTACTCAAGAACACTTCTTGATGTACAGAATTGTTAAGATTATTTCAATTACCTAGAAAATTAGATTATATTATTGAACTGTATGAAATTTTGATGAAGAATTTGTAGGAAAGACATTAATAAGTATTTTGACTAAGCATTATTAAAGGTTCATTTCATTTGTACAAGCACACAGGAAGCATCTGAATTGTAAAGTGTTCCTTTATACAGAGCTCATTTATTGTAAGCAGATCTGAGGCTCTTATTTTACTCTTGATGTAGTTGTCTGCTACAGCAGGTTCCTTTTCTTACCATATTGAAAGGAGCTGCTGAGCTCAGTGTACTTCACTTTCTTTGAATGGTCACACCAATTTGTGCAGGCAGATCATTAGCATATCATAACATCACACTGCAATGATTATGGATGAGATGCTATCATTAAAGTATGTGCTATTCTCGTGCAAAAATCAAGGAACTCTGAAGGTTTTATCTCTAACACAGCACCAGAAAGAAGCAAAGGAGAAGTTGGTGATGAAAAATCAAGATCTCATAGTGTGGTTAAGTGTCCAGATGGGAAAGCCACCAATTACAGCACTCTTCATGTAGCCTCCTTTTCCAACCTAGCACAGTTGTACCCCATTATCTAGTATATCCCTTCCTTTTAAAAAAAAAAAAAAAAAGAAATCTAGTATTTCTAGGAGTAAGGGTAAAGGCTCCAAAAAGAAGGATCTGAGAAAGGCTGACCTTGAGGGGAGAGGAGCTCTGAGAAAGAGGAAAAAACTGGGATGAATTTTGGGATACAGCAGATTCTATGGCAGGAAGGAGGAGTCTGTGATGGCATGAAGGAAGAGGCTTGTCAAAGGATTGAAATGAGGCAGACACTCCTTAGACCAGAGGAGTTGGGCACTAAAGTCAGATCAGATCTCAGTTTGGGTGGTAGGTCACAATACAGACCAGCTCCCATCTTGGCCTTCTCACCCAGCATCAGTGTGTGCATCAACACCAGCCTCCTGTTCTGTATTCTTTACAGTTTGAAATTCAGCAAGCCCACAGGTCATTCATCGATTTTCTTATGATAAAGACATAATGAGACACTCCCATTTAAAGGACATTGTTCTACCACTACTATTGCACTTGGTAAGAGAGAAGTCTAGCAAAACCACAAAGGGTATCCTTAAAAGTGTTTTGAATGAAAACATAACTCATTCCTGAAAAAAAGGACCATCAAAGTTTGAAAGTGGACACAAATTGTAACACTGGAATCAAATCTGCTTGCTTTCTTTCTTTCTTTCCTTTCTTTCTTTCTTTCTTTCTTTCTTTCTTTCTTTCTTTCTTTCTTTCTTTCTTTCTTGTACAAAAATAAGAACCAACTGAAAAAGTTGCATCTGGAAGAGATTTCTCTCAATTATTTTTTCTAAGTGTTCAGTTTTTAGCTTGGACACAGCTGATGAATTATGCATGTTCTAAATAACAGAATTACAATGAAGCTGCCTGACTGGGATGGTAGAGAATGGGGGCAGGGAAGCAAAGGTTAAAATTAATATCTTAGGATAAGTATATGTAATTAAAAAATCATCTAACAAATATGCATAAATAAAATAGCTGGAGGGGAGGAAAAAACCAATGGAAGTCACAAAATATGAAAAAAGAAAAAAGATCATACAGCTCCCTTAGGAATCCTGAAAATTAATTGAATCACAATAGTAATAAACTGTAAGTTTTAAAATACTTGTTTCTTGACTCTCTGCCAACAGAAATTTAGTGACATGCCCACCATCTTGCAGAGATCTCCAGAGATGAAAAGACTATAGATGTGCATAAAGTGGCCTAGATTAATACGATGACACTTCAAAAGCATGAGTTGGAATATTCCCCATTTCATCTTGAGTTGTGAATAATTCATAGCTTTAAAACATGGGGGTTTTAAAGCTTATATGCAGACTTAGATGCATAATTATTGAATTTCCTTTGATCCACATTGTTTGTTTAATCAGTTACCTAACATTAGGAAGTATGCCTTGTAATAATTGTAGTTTGAGTTTTCTTATATAATAGAAAAGGAACAAGAGGAATGAAAAGACTTAAAAACAATACTAAAGCATCCAAAATAATTTTTACAAATCTTTTTAGCAGTTTTGTGTGTAAAGTCTTTGGGTTTTCTACATTAGAGATAAATTGAAGTTAGGTCGTCATGATTCAGTTCAATGTGGCATTCTAACTTTGACTAAATCCTTGATTCCAACTGCCTAACTTGGATGACGAATTTATCTAGAACTGTAGAAGCTACACACACCATCGAAAAAATACAGGTATTGTGTTTTCTTGAAGTTCCGTTATCTATTTTGCTATAATATAAATGAATTGTTTAGCTTGTTGTTACTATGTTAATTATACCAAACATGTACACTTATCTCTATAAAGAAAAAATATTTTAAGATATTTTTAAAGCAAATGAAACTTCGTAAATGATCTTTCTTTTGTGTTAATATCCTGCACTGTTCCTGTCAAGTCTATAATAGGAGATGGCTTCTAGCCCAGATAAACTATTTATAGTCAAAGTGGTTTTAATACCCTTAATTACAAACTAAGATTTGTTAATTTTCCCAAACAGATCAGTTTCACAACTTAGAAAAACATGGTTCACCCTCTTTAGGTGTGAGGCATGATTATGAATTGAAGACATTTCCCACTGCTGAGAACAAAACAAAGCTAACTCTGAAATCTTCCCAGCACTCAACAGGAGCACAGCAAGGGCAGGTCCAGGACCCAGCAGGGAGCAGAATTCACAGCTGTGCTTTCCCAGCTGTCTGCAGGCCTTAGGAAAGATGACTATAATCCTACATCCTCCTGAATCTCATCCAGCTAGTGCACAAGAGATGGTAGCCCAGGAGTCACAGTTTTTTGCCTCCATACATGAAGACTGTAATAAGGTCTAAAGTTTAAATAAGTCCAACCATTCTCATAGCACATTAAACATACCATAAGTGAAGACAAACCTCTCTTTGGCCCATAATATTTTTCCCATCAGCTTTTAGAATTTGCCTGTTTGAAATCAGCTGAAAAAGATGGATCTACAGACTTCTGAGTCAATAACTGCTGTCCTACCTTGGCTCCATCAGAGATCTAAGTTGTTTAAAAGAGCTTGAACTTATGAAGATGTTCTTGACAAACAGTGCTCTTGAGTGGATGAAAGAAATGAAGCTATCCTGAAGAATGCATCTGCAGTGATCTCAGCTTCTAAAGATATTTCCATTTCCTTTCTAATATATAATCTATTATCCCCAACCCATAAAATCCCATGGTTCACACTCAGCTACTTTAATGGAAACACACCTCTTATTTAGAAATATTAGAAACCTATGTGAAATCCTGCCCCTCACGAAACCCATCAGTTTTTACAATACCTGTAAGAGAACTGAGACTTCATCTGATGCTCCAATGCAGAACACTTTGAAATAAGTGCAAAGGTTGCATTGACTCAATGTAAATTTGGTGGTGGATTTGTGATAATACAAAAGCTCTTCTTGCAGTAGCAATGTGTGATCCCCAACAGACTGAATAAGGCCAGAATCCATTTTCAATACAGAATAAGAACAGTTCTCTTTCTCAGTTGTCTTTGCATGGACAGTGTGCAGTGAAATACTCTTCTATACCCTCCAACATGGAAACCAGCAGCTGTGTCTGCTCTTTACAGCAGCCTACCAGGATTTTCCTTCCACTGCTGTGTTTTACAGCTCTTTGAACCCAACTAAGTTACAGGCATCCACAGCATGCTGTAGACATGCAATGGGAGTTGTGTGGAAAAAAATTATTCTTTGCCTATGCTTTCAACTTGGTTTTTCAATGTTTTATTTGCTATTTCCTTGTTACTGTGTTCTGAGAAACAGTGAATAGTATTCCTTACCCATCTCCTGTATGACATTCTCCATATAATATCTGCTTTCCGTTATATTTTTCAGGGAAAGGGTTCTATATCTGTTTAGTGTTTCCTTACACAGAAGCCCCCACCACCCTTGCTGTCAATCTTTATTACATTTCATTTCCTCTGAAACCTGAAAGGGAGCAAATGTGAAGTTGCACATATTGTTCAAGGTGCAGGTGCACTGTGAATTTGAATGGTGGCATAACCATGTTTCCTGCTGACTTCCTTACTCTTTTCCTAGTGCATTCTACCACCTGACTTTGCTTTTTTGATCACAATTGAGTACTATGGTGATGTTTTCTGAGCACAAGCTGAAATCCCTCCCAGACTTCTTCCTGTAATAGTGAGCACTAATTTAGAGATGTTTGCTCTAATTTTTTTCTAATTATTGCTCTAAATTGTGTATGTATATTTAGGGTTATTTTTCCCTGAAAGCTCAAAGGGCTTTAATCAACACTGAATTTCCTCTGTTATTTTATTGCCCAGTCACTGGTGTAACACTCTTCTTTCACAGCTGGATCCCCATCTGACTATGCTGAATAATTTTCTCTCATCATCAGGTTTTGCACCTCACTTTTCATCTGTTTCCCAGGACACCAACAGACATGCAGAACAGCACAGGATCCCTGTGTGGTGTCTTTGATACCTTCCCTCCGCTAATGCTCTATCCATTAAATAGCTACTAATCCAGGAAAGGACCTCCTCCTTTATCCCATGTTAAACTTTGGGTTCTAAAAGAGTATTCAATAAGAAACAGCAGTCAAATGCTTTTTGAAGGCCTAGATACAGACATAAAAATTGAGTATGCAAATACAAATCAACTGAATCTTAGTAACATTCTTCACCAAATTAATAGATTTGCAACATACTGCTTCCTTCACAATTGACATACCAGCTGTTCTATATGCCTAACTAACTATATGCCTAACAATGCATCCAGATGTTTTCAGTTTTTTTCTGGGGTTGGATTTTAGGAGGGCTTTTGTTTAGGGTTTGATTTTGTTTTGTTTTTGTTTTTTGGGTTTTTTTTTGTTGTTGTTTGATTGGTTGGGGTTTTTTTGTTTTGTTTTGGTTTTTTTTTTTTTTTTGCTTGGTTTGTTGGGGGTGTTTTTTTTGCTTTTTATTTCTTTGGTTGTTGTTGTTTTCCCCAAACACTGATTTGCCTGGTATGAACAGAAAATTTACTACCTTAGATGCCATGTGAATGTTTTTTTAAGTGGTGTCACTTTTGCTCCTTACTATTCCTTTTCATTGACGCCACTTAAAAGACTGTGGTATATAACACAGTAAGTAACTCTGCAGCTTCACCTCTGAACTTTTCTGGTATTTCATGGCAAACACCACATGGTTTTGACACTATTGTTATATTTACATTTTTGTGTAGTTTTTAGTTTCTATGTATTATTTTCTTTCTAATGAAGACTCACTATTGTCTTGTTTCAGAAATTGTTTTTTAACAAAACACAACTAATTTTATTTTCAGCTGCCAGGACATTTGAAAAATCTGGGACCATCTCTTATCTTTTTGCATTCCTACAGACACTTGTCTTCTACTTACAGAAGGTCTCAAACCAGATGCATGTGGTGTAGGAGGTGCATGCTGCCCCCCTCACCACATGGCAGGCCATGAAGGACTCAGCAATGTCAGCAATCCTTCCTGTCCTTCAACAGGATTACCCCAAGAAAGTGATCAATAGAAAAAAGTGGTTTAATCCAGCAGTCAGCAACAGATATCTCAAGCAGAACTCCAGAAATCCTGTTTGCTAGACACAAAAAGTAAAACAACCAGAGAGGGGAATTTCAAGGATTCTCTATAGACAAAAATGCAAACAGACAAAAGCAGCACTGAGCAAAGTGACCAAATACTGGCATTTTACTTAGGAAGGGTTGGACATCTGACTGAAGCAAATTCAAAAATCTCTTTCCTCTGAAAGAAAGCCTTAGGCAGGGAATCAGAGACAGACCAGGCATTGGCAGTCAGAAATTGCCAAGTCACAGAACCACAAAACAACATAAGATGGAAGGGGTGTCCGCAGCTCTCTGATCCAGCATTTGCTCAAAGCAGAGCCACCATCAAGGCTAAATCAGACTGCTCATGGCTGCATCAAAGTGCATTTGAATCTCTCCAAGGATGGAGTTTCCACAGCCTCCAGGTTCCTGTTCCACAGCTGGGCCACCTGACATGGGACTTTTTCCCCACTGACAACACCAAACAGAATTTCTCTTTTGCCTAAAGCCTCCGGCGAGGTGTCAGAGGTTTCAGTGTGGAAGGGGCAGGGAACAGCTGGGGAGAGATGAGCCCACATTTGCCTGTCATTATTTGGTGAGCCCATAAGCCCACATTTGCCTGTCTGTGCCATCTCCCTGGCTGTGGAGGCACCACTGCCCTTTGTTCTGCCACTGCAGGTCCTGTTAATTCAGATTTTCAGGGAGGAAAAGTTCAACAACTTCAGCTCTGGCTGAGCAGGCAGCTCCACTTGCAGCACTCCTGCCAGCAGCACAGCTCATCCATGGCTGGGCACCCTCTAACTGAGGCCACCACTCACTGTTCAATATCCTCAAACTGCCTTCTTCCCATCCCATCCCCCAGGAATTTTGGCATTAAACCTCCTCCAGAGGTAAGGCTTAAATTCCTGACTATTAAAGATGACATTATCCTTAGAGATGAAAACTGGATAAACCTCAACTGGTTCGTAAAAAAGCTGTTTAGACCTTCAGGCAAAATTCCTGTTCCTGGCATCCAATTCTGTTATGTAAAATTAAAGAAAAGGAAATTTAAAATAATACAGGAATGCCTCCTCAGGCCACCTCTTGTGTTCCCCCTCCCCTTACAGCCAGTCGCTCCCAAACCCTGCCTCCCCTGCTGGAGTCCAGATATTCATTTCCCAGTACCCAAAGTCTCCAGCACCCTGGAGTCACAAGGGAATCCTGTCAGAGATAATTTTTTCCTGACCCGATTCCCTTTCTAAGGTAAGGAAGGTATTACATATACCTGAGCAACTCTTGTTTACTGCAAAGCCAATATTATATTTCAGTTTGCACAATGGTAGTGGTAAATAAAAAGAATCTTTTTAAGTGTCTTAGAGGCTTTAAAAAACCCAAATAAATTAGGCACAGATTTTCAGTTTACCAAATTTACTAAGCATTTAAAGAACCATCACACCACTGCTTTCAGATACATAGCAGTAGGGGAAAGGAGTAAGAAAGCATAAAAAGATCCAGAAAAAAACAGATTGTACACATGACAATTAAACTGAAAATAATTTTTTTTTTGTTTGAAGTCAGTCCCTGGATAGCACAGACTGCACAGACTGAACAGTCTGCATGACCTCAAGGCTTCACTCTAAATATTATTTTGTCAGTTAAGAGGAAAAAAACCTGGCAAAGTACTTGAGAACTCTGTGCTGCCCCTGATACATCCTGAAAAGATTGTTCAAGCAGGGTGGTAAAGAAATTCAAATCATGTTGAGAAAATACCTATGTGCTGAATAAAAAGAATCTTTATTAGTAAGAGACTTTCTACTCTGAAAATCAGGTTTTCAGAATCAATCAAAGATCCCATGGAGAACAGTCAAAATTGTGCTTTGAAGAGAACATAAATTGTTATTTATTAGTTTTTGTAAGAATCAGCTCAGGAAGTAACCTGATTACAGCTGGAAAGGACCTAGAAAAATAGTTGGGGATAAACCTTGATTCTTCTTGAGTCAACCTTCAGCCATCTCTACTCAGGTTTTTTAGGTTTTTATTTCTGTCCAGGTTTGAACATGCTTTTCCATATCCAAAAACTTGCTCTCCACTAATGCATTAGATTTTTTTTTCACCAAGCATCTATGCAAAATATCTTAAAATAATGAGATTTAATGCACTCATATTAAATAGAGAGACATTCATAGCAGTTCTTACAGGAAAGAAATCCTAAAAGAAGGCAAAAATGTAAAACACAAAGCAAGGATAACAGAAAATAATCTCAGTAGTACAGCAGCCAAAGACTGATAAACAAGAACAGCCATTGCATTGTGATATACAAGATGTTCATTACTCATGACTCTGAGCAATAGCAGATCACTTTGCATATTTATTAATTCTTGTATTACAATGCTGGCAATAAAGTGTGGTGTTTGTCATTAAATGCTAGATATAAAAAAGCAGGCAGAATAAATTACTTTAGTCTCTGTACATGACTAGAAACTCTGTAGCATCAATAAATAAGTGCTTGAGGGACATTATTTTCATGCACAATTCTGTTGTGTTCGTGTCACATTAATTCTTTGTTTGGACAGGTGAGTAGCTGGAGCTGAGGGAAATGTACAATCCCAAATGTCATGAGGACTAGCTTGTACACTGATGGGCAGAAAGAGTGTAAGTGAAGGTTTATATCGTTCCCATGTCCCCTGAAACCAAATTATAGCCCAATGTATTTCCAGGACATGGAGGTTGGACTGATGTACCAATGTGGGTCTCTGAAATCTAATGACACCCTTCTAAAATTCCCCTCTGGCCTCATCTCCTAATGACAAGCCACTGGTGATTCTTCCTCCAGAAATTGAAGGACAGAGACAGATCAGATGAAATACAGACTTCTAAAGGATCAACACTGGGAGCTGGTGCACATAATGACCAAAAAGCACAACTGTTTAACTTGGCCCTTGGATACCTGTTGTGTCCTCTCCATGCCCATGACTGACTTTCTTCAGAAATTTCTAGCTCTTCTTTTCCAAATGCCCCTTTGGTCAATGGATTTTTTTGCATTTTCAGTTTTCACTTATTAGTAAAATAGAATTATTGAATCATTTAGCTTGGAAAATATCTCTAGCATCATCAAGTCCAACTGTTAACCTAGCACTGCCAAGTCCAGCACTGAACCCTGAGTCCCTGAGTGTCTTAGCTGCATGTCTTTTAAATGCCTCTAGGGATGGTGACTCAATCCCTTACCTTCATGGGCAGCCTCTTCCAATGTTTGATAATCATTTCAGTGAAAATGTTTTCCTAAGATCCAACATAAACCTGTCCTAGCACAGCTTGAGTAAATCCTTCAAACCCGACAACCTGACTCACCAGTACACATCCATATGTGCCCTACAGAGGAAACAGTGAATTGCACTGGTAGAAGACATGCTGAGCAGATCCATTAAAAATGGACTTATGAAGACCAGGTGGCATCACAAATTGAAATCCAAATCATATACAAACCCTCCACACATGCAGATACATGCATTTTCAGAATACATTTTTGACCATAAATAATATGCAAGATCTCATTATTTTGTGGAAGAGGTTTCATCAGGTGACCTTGACAGATCCCTCTCAAATCAAATTGGGTACCAAAACAAAACAGAAACATACAAAGAAAGAAAAAAAACCCCAAACAAACCAAAAAACACCTCTCCAAAAAAACACCAAAACCACTGAATCAAACCTCACTCTATCAATGAATGATGGCACGTTGCCTTTGCAGGAAGGCAAAGGTGTCAGACAACCAGCCATGTCAGAGATTTTGTCATTCTTGTCATTCCAGCTTTGTACAAGCACACTGATGTGGTTCAGTTAATATGGTAATTGTAGAGCCCATGTATTCTCCTCACACTGACCATTTTCAGGCCCAAGAGTAGATGTTTATAACCCTTCCTCTTTGCCACAGATTGAAATGTCTGTAATTAGCCAGCCGATCAATTAAAGTTCTAATGAGGAAAAGCCAAAGGTCAAAGCAGAATATCATATTGGGTGAACCAGAGTAGTTTAACGTGGTAAAGTGAGACCCATTCCTGCTGGAATTATATTGACATGTTCTGCCAAGGTATTCCTTGCCATCCCTTGCCCCCGTCCCTTGACACATGAACAAATCTAATCAGTGTTTGGAGTAAATTCCTGCTATGATCTTGTTGTGTCATTCTGAACATGCATACCCACGAGTGGAGGCAAGAACAGTGGCACTTACAAGATCAGAAATGAGACACTGAGACCTCAGGTTATGATCAAAGTGGGTGGGTTGGACTAAAAGCTGGGAATGCTGCTGAACCATGTTCTGACACATTGTGTCTGTCTTGGGCAAGCTGCTGGAGCTCTCTTCCTCCACCTTCATTTTCTTGTTGCATTCCAGGGTCACAGGAGGCTTCATAACAGACAAGTGTGCCATGGAGACAGCGGTGAACTGCCCATGAGGTGCCACAGCTTTGTCACAAACAGACCAGAGTTCAGCCCACGTGGAGCTCCCCACTGTGAGATATATGGTCAAGCCAGACTGACCTGTGCAAGTTTTAATTTTGATGGATTCAGAATAAACATTTAATGTTATGTTACAAAAGGAGAGAAAAATCTTTGGCAATTGTGAAGATGAATGCTTCCCCCCCTCCACAAATGTTAAAGGATCCTGCTCTACACACAAGTTAGCTTCAACCCTGTGACCCATCAAATTGTTTTGGGGTACAGTGTGTCACCAATCCTTCGCTGTAATGTGCCACAGCTGTAAATATATGTAATACATATAAATATATACATACATACATTTTGATTTAATCCATCTATTTAGAACCCCACAAAAGGCACTTCAGGGACAGCAGCTTGTCCTTGGATGTGCAGCACTTCATCACAGCTCCATTTCAGCCTGGAATGGGACTGAAAGGCCTCACTGGTGGCCCAGAAAGGTGAATGAACACAGTACCAGCAGCTCTTGGCTCTCAGCAGCTGCTTTATTCTAGACCCCAAGCAATCACTAAACTCTATTTTCCAGTCATTTAAACTCTCAGCCTAAATACTCTGCAACCAGATTACAGGACACAGGGAAGATCAGGAGAAACACAACTGCTGCTGCTACTATAAATCTGGAAAAAAACCCCAGACACCATAAACCAATGCTTTGTGAGTTTTTGTTGTTTTTTTTTTTTTTTTTAATTTGGGTATTTCTCTGAATCAATTACCACTTGGATTTTTCTCCAGACTTTGTGCTCCTAACACCAAAAAATCCTTCACCTCCTTTCTGACTATTGTCAGCTGAAGAGCTCCTAAACACAGCTGGCTGTGGGTGGCAGCAGGAGGCTGAATTGGCAGAAAATTTCTGGCTCAATACTGTTATCAACAAAAGCAACTCTCTGAGGCTACCCATTACTGTTTCATATTTTCAGGGCAAATTTCCTTGTCCCCATTGCAACCAAAAAGAAAGGTATAATTGAGTAATAGTTAAATAAGATAAAGATCATATTTTCTTCTTACCTATGTGACTGCAAAGGGCTCAAGCCTGACAAAACCAGTCATATGGACAAAAGCAAGGCTAATAAAGTCTGAGTAAATTCTTACTCTAATTAGAGAGTCAGAGACAGCATGTCTACAAAAACAGATTAAGAAAACAACATTCTTTGATATTTTCTGATCAGTGTGGGGTTTTTGTGTTGTGATAAGAGGAAGAATTTGCCGAAATAAAAACACTTTTTAAGCAAAACTTTTTCTTTCTGTCCTACCCACAGAAGACCTCATTAAAAAAAAAAAAAAAAAAAAAGAAAGCAACCAACCAAACAACAAAAGTCAATCACCAATTCCAAAAAGTGCTGTCAACAGCCCTTCACCCCCCTCACTTGCTATCAGGACCAAGAATATTTTGGGAAAGGTTTTTTCAGACACTTGGGCAACTGGGCTGCAGATATTTGTGACAGGACTGTCTCCTGAGCCAGGAGGCGATGCCCAGCAGAGATGGATCCCACCTGCCCAGCAGAGATGGATCCCGCCTGCCCAGCAGAGATGGATCCCGCCTGCTCAGCAGAGATGGATCCCACCTGCCCAGCAGAGATGGATCCCACCTGCCCAGCAGAGATGGATCCCGCCTGCCCAGCAGAGATGGATCCCACCTGCCCAGCAGAGATGGATCCCACCTGCCCAGCAGAGATGGATCCCGCCTGCCCAGCAGAGATGGATCCCGCCGGCCGTCCCTCAGTGCAGAGTCCCCCACAGCACAGTCCCCAAGGAGCAGCTTCTGCTTGGAAGCACAGGTGAAGGCCTTGTGGGCTTCATTCACTGCAGGAGATACTGAGCAGTGGGATTTTGCTTTTCTGCTCCCCACTGACTGCCCACCGGGCACCCCTTCACAGCCACCCCACACTCGCCCTTCAGTGGGTCCAGGCCCCAAAGGACCCCGAGGTCGTGAAAGAGGTGGTGCAATGGACACAAATGGCAGAAGGAATTTTGTCATCCATTGCAAGAAAATGGATTGCAGCTTTATTGCTGTGGTAAAACCAGGAACAAACCCAACATCTGTTTATTACAAGAGTAGTCCTACCAGCTTTTGCCTCCTACTCCGCAGTGCTGCTAAGAATGAAATTATCACAGTGGATAAATGCTATCTACATTGTGTCCTATAGGGCAAAAAGTCCCAAACCATATTATTTTAAGTAGGCAACATGCATAGACAGAGTGCTTGCTGAGCCCAGATGCGTAGACACAGACTAAAAAAACCCAACCTTTTTGTGACATCATTGTCAGTAAACAGCATATTTGGTTTACCCTAATGGTAATCCATCCAGCTTCTGGAATTCAGCATCGAACAGGATGAACCTGACCCATTTCTGGATCTAGACTAGCAGCTGCTTTGAGAGACTGGGGGTTTATCTGAATTAAAATTTTCTAAGCTGCAAAAAAAAAAATTTCTAATACTCTTCTAGTAAAGATTTTATTTTCCCATAATTTGTATTTCATTAGCATAAGGTGAAAGTGTTTCCATGGAAACACCAAGGATATAATTTCTAAATAATGAATTTTCCAAAAAGAACTCACAAAATTCATTTCAGATTACAATGCAAAATTCTCCAAAGTCATTTCACTTATTAATATTATATATTTAAAGACTATGAGCTTTAAATTTAGTTATTTATATTAAATATAAATTAAGTAGTTCAATATTCCAATTACAGAAAATAAACCACAGCAAAATACTAGACACTAAAGTCAAAATTACACTAAGTGTAATTTCACTGATTCAATGATCAAATATGTCAGTATCAGTGCAATGGGTCACATATCATATCACTTATATGTATTCAGAACTCTCTATACAGTTATTTTCTATTTTATAAAATAGAAAATAAATATTTTAGGTCTATATCTTATTTCTGTAAGCTGGATATTAAGATAATAAGATGCATTAAAATTAAATAATTTTTTTTCTGCTTAGTCATAATCTATTCCAGTAAGGTGCTAACATATTCTAACTTGGATAAGATGATTACTAATATTTAATTCTCCCAGCTGGGCTTTAAAACAAATAGGGAAAAAAATAATCTTGAGCAGGGAAAAGTTTTAAAAAGACAGGAATTCCTCTGAATTGTACTCTCAAAGGAAGTGAAAAGGCAAGATGAACAGGAAAAAAGGAAGAAGAGGTGCTATGGAAGATGTTATTTTCCCAGGCTGAGTGGTAAAGAAATTTCAAAGAACTTTTAGAGTTGAGAGGAAAGGGATTTGGAGCTGGGGAAGAGGTAGGGATGTTGTGTTTCTTTCACATGCTATTTCATTGTGCTATTTAGGTATAAAACACAATTGTTAGAAATCCTGTTATGGTGTTTTGTCATTGTTTCTTCATATATGTCATTTTTCTAAGGGTGAATATTTCTTCAATGATTTGCATATTTTATGTTGCCCTTGATACCAAAAAACCAACCTCATATACTTATTTATTCATATACTTATTTATTTATAAGGTTAAGTGGAACATGAGGAACAGTACACAGCACAGATCAGGCCAGTGAACTCAAATGCTGGGGCCAGTCAGTGGGAGGTGGAGTTGTGGGTGTATTCTAGAAATATTAAAGGGGAGAAAAGAGAAAAAAGGCACAAGCTAAATGAAATGTCAGGCAGATCCCAAAAAAAGCACTCCCAAAAACTGTGCCTCTAACCAGATGCCTACATAAAACTTTTAAGATAAATTGCTCTTCCCTTTCTCAAAAAAATCTGTTTAAACATTATGGGGCATCTCTCGTGGGCCAGATTCTCTTACATGATTTTTGTACATTAACATGATTATTAATTAAAAAAAGAATAATTTATTCCAATCAACTCCTTTAGGTGAAAACAGAGTCCAAAAATGAAAAAAAAGCGTTGACTGAAAGCATAAAGAGAGGGAGAGTGTCCTAATGAGGGAAAAAGACCACTTACAAGATGAGGATGACAGGTGGTTTATGAAAGTTTATCCAAAGATACTTTGAAGTGGTAAATGACTGTGTATTCAAAAAGCATGCCCAAGGAGCTAGAAAGTAAGGCCACGGGCTGCCACAACCCTGAAGGATCTAAGCAGTTCCTATTAAAGAAAATTACTGTTAGCAGGAGCTTGATTTGGGCATGAATAAAAATAAGGGTGCTGCTTGCATATGCTAAATAAAAGGCTTCTTGGCACAGCTGCTTGCAGCAGCACAGCAGTTGTGCTTGTTAGAAAAGGACACGAAGTGTGTCCAACACACAGCTGCTGGGTCTGAAAGCCCACCAGGCATCCTGCTCCTTGTCAGCTTCTCAGTGTGTGCAGCGTTACTGCCGAGTGTCCCACCCTCACTCATCACCTGGCCTGCCAAAAGGAGAGCAACCAGCCGCAACATCTGAGAAAATCCTTGCCTGGAAACAGCAGGTTCAGTATTTGGGCTCAGGCTCTTTCTGTCATAGTCTGTCCACAGGGAAAAATAAATAAATAAAAGACAAATGGAAAACATATGCAGAAAAGCTTTGTTTTCTTAAACACTGAAAAAGTCTTTATTTCCAGTCCAGTGACTCTTTCATGAACTACATTCCTCGTAAGCTTCCTTGGTTCAATGGCCTGATTTATGCTTCATCCCACTTCCTAAAAAAACATGTGAAATTGAACTATCTAGGTTAAAGGCATATGCATCCAGAAAGTCAATTTTGAGAACAAAATAATTCAAAGAGTATAAGTAAATCCACTAGAATTTATTCTACAAAACAGCAGACTCTCAGCCATATAGTTAACAAACTATTAATAAAGTATGTGATCCTAAAATATGAGAGGTACCATCTGCCATAGCACTATTTTTTATTTCAAACAAAGCCTGAATTCTTACAGATAAAAGTTAATAACACCTTTTATTAAGATTTTTTTAATGTGAGAAGGTGACAGGTCAGGTCAATAAGTTACAGTATGTGTTCTGCCACCACACTTTACACGTTAATCTCCAGTTTTGTGGGGAATGAGCTCAGTTGCCAGCTCAGGCTCCATAAAAAGGAACAAAGATCTGTGCTGATGTCAGGTACATGTGGCACTCCTGTGCCACTTTGTCAGAGCTCTGATCCTGATGAAAGCTAACACACTTCAGCCTTTCAGCCTTGGTAGCAGGGGCATTTCGGTTTGGATCTGGAGCAGCATTTTCTCTCATCCTTGTCAGGATGAGAGGACGAGACCAGCTGCCCAGAGACCACAAACTTTGGGGTCCATGGAGCCATCAGCTCCCCTGATATCTCGGGCAACAATGGCTTTATAACAAAGTTTCTACCCCAGATCACCGTGTCCTACTTTAGCACTTGTGGAGCACCATTATGACTCTGTTACAGCAGGACCTTTGGCATAGAACCATTTTTCACTGATCTTATTTCCAGGGCAGAAAAAGCTGTCATTCCAAACTACTTAAATGTAATTATGATTTTTACTGTAGTTTGGCAGACACCAGATTTTACTACAACCTCTGAACTTGCAAATTTTAATTATATACTGAAGCCTGTTGAATCAATGCCTCAACAATGAAATGAATAAGCACAGAATATTAATAACCCATCCTTCAAGTCTTCATTATATTGTTTGCACAAATAGTGGAAAATTTTACGAACCATTTCCTTTTTTGGGGTGGGGGGAGTGTTTTCAGTTCGGTTTTTGTTTTGTTTTTTATTTTTTTCCAAGGCAATTGACTAGTACTGTAGGTTATGATTAAGTATATGCAACTGGAATGTTTACTGCATGTTTGCACCTGCATGTTGAGTAATAAGACCCAAGAGATTTGCTAAACCTACAAAAATCACAGAGAAAGACAAAGGATGATGGTGGATTGGAAAAACAGCCTGCAGGCTTTCTTCTTAAGGGGGTCCAGGACCACGTGGGCATTCAGTTCCATAGCAATGGCCTAAATATGAGCATCCTTTATTTATGCCAGTCTGTATGCATGCCTCTCATATTATTTAAACATGAAGTATAAAAAAAAAAAGTTGTCTTTCTTGTTAACAGGAAATCTTCCAAAGACAGTTACTGAAAATGCATATTATTGTCCCGAGGCACCATAACATCCATATTAATCTCTCAAGAGTGCTCTTGGGAGGGCTGTTTTATGATTATATAAGATGGTTTTGAATATCTTCACAAGATAATAAACAGTGTCATCTTCTCCCACTGCTTTCATTACTAAGTCTTCAAAAATTAGTGCATCTCCTCTTGATATGGTTTTGAATAAAACCTGAGTATTTCCTGAATGATAGGTCAGCCTGGCAAGATGATATATATATATATATATTCAGATAATTACATTATTTCAAAGTATAGTCCTTATGAAAATGTATGAAATGTACTAGACACAGCTCTGTGCCAAGTATAAAGACAATCAGGGTGGAAAGATTTAAAGAAAACACACAATAAAAGGCCTGACAGCACATTTTGCCTTTGGAGCTGCCTTTAGTACGACACTTCACTATAGTAGTTAGTAACCAGATGGAGGAGCCAAGAGTCTGCTGTTACAACTGGCACACATTTCTATAGTTATGGAAATATTAAAAAAAAAAGAGCCCTAAGTAATCTGAATATATTGTCCTTTCTGTGTTTTGATATTCAAGTCCAAATTAATATTCTGGTCAGATCTTAAGAGTCTAAGTCACTCTGCAGCAAGGCACTGAGCAAATTCCTGATAAAACTCTTAAAAGTGATTATTGAGAATAGCTATTTTTGACAGTTATTCCCAAGAAACTTGTGTTTTGCAATGAGGATGACCAAAATCTCAGCTCAATTCAAAAGGCTAAATGCATATATGTGCTAAAATCAATACTATGTAAGCATTCAGCAGCTTAAATCAGACACTCAAAACCTAAAAGCTGGCCTGAAAAAATGCATTTTGGCTGTTCAAATACATGCTTTATAACATAGCCTTAATCAGGCATCTTACCGAAAAATTACTTTGCAACCACCGGTCTCCTTTAGTCAATAGGAGGGGCATTATTTAATTAACAAGCTTTGAGTTTGTACAACTTCTGTAGTACAAAATGTGCCACAGATAAGCCCCCAAGGCTACACAATTCAAACTGTTCCTGACAGAGTAATTTTTTTTAACTCACAGGTGTTTAAGCACTGCTCACTGTTGGGAGCTCCCCCATTTTGGGAGGTTCCCACAGTCACATTATTGCAGCTCTCCTGGCGCTCTCAGAACCACCTCTCCTGGCCACACACAGGGGTTGTGTGGTACTCCCTAAAGCGCTCTGACTTGGGGGTTTTCCCCACCTCAAATGCCACAGGAAGCCTGCAGAGCCTTTACAGCCCAGACAACCTCTAAATCCAGCTGGGGCTCCTGCCTGCTCAAAGCCTGATGTCAGCCAACACCTTTTACTCAAAGCAGCAGCTCCTTACCACACACATGTCCATGACCCTGCATCTCAACCACTTTCTTTTCCATGTATGCTCTACCTAAAATACACAGCCAAAGCACCCGGACAAATCTGCTGACACCCTGCAGCTCTGAGCAAACACAACAAGGGATGAGTTCATGGCTTCCCATGGGCAGGCAGGTGTTCAGCCACCTCCAGAACAACAGAGCCCCATCACATGGGATGGTGATTAGGGAAGAGAAACATCATCACTACAAACATCCCCCCTTCCTCGTACTTTATATACTGCAAATGATGTCTTGTGGTGTGGAATATCCCTTTGGTCATTTGGGGTCACCTGTCCTGGCTGTGTCCCCTCCCAAATTTCCATGCACCTCCAACTTCCCTGCATGGCAGCACAGAAAGGAGAAAGGCCTTGGCTCTATGTAAGTCCTAGTCAGGGCTTATCTCTATTAAACAAAACATCTCTATTACCAACCCTGCACTCAGCACAAATCCAAAATAAAGCCCCATAACAGCCGCTGGGAAGAAAATTAACTCTCCCCCAGCCAAAGCCAGCACACCAGTATACTCACAGACCTAAGGCAGAAACTGAAATCAGCCAGAAAGTGAGACTAGGATTGTTTTCCTAACACACCTCTTGTCGGAGCAGGCCTTATCTCTGCCTTACATTTGTGACTCCAGTGGCCCTTCACCTGTCTCTCAACTCACAGGTCAACTCACCTGAAAGTTTTGGCCTCTACTCCTTTATGATTCAGAAAATCTTCATTTAGCAGCTGAACAGCTTTCTCTGTGTGGCAATGGGTGACCCTTCCTGGGGTTGGATGGTGTCATTACTTCTTGTGCTCAGCCACAAATGGCAAATCCCCTGCCACAGGATGAAGAGTTCCCTGCAGTGCTGGTCAGTGTGGGCTGGCTGTTAGGGTTACACCTTACTAAAAGCCTCTATAATGAGGGAAATATGATTTTGATGGCCAATAAGAAACTATTTTACATCTGATAACAGTTTCAATTATTTCTGCTATTACATGCATTTGACCAACAGTAACAACAGACAGCTGCTGTCCTTTGTCCAGTAGAGATGAGGATCCTGCTTTGCTAATAGAAGGTATTTTCCTTTAGGAAACAACATCTATACCTTGCATTACCTTGCAAGCACTGGTGGTGAGATCCTAAAATTAGGCAGAGCTGCAGGTTCCATCAAGCTGAACCTTTTTTTGTGGGAGCAAAACATGCAAAATTTTTAGTCCCAATGGGTAACATCTGACAGAGCCAGAAGATACTGGAAACTGCATCGTACCACTAGACATGTTCAATAATTGGGACACTGCTCAAAACTATTCCTCTCCTTGTCAGCAAGGAAGTACAATAGCAAAGGAAGGAGTTTCTGAGACTGTTTAAGATAACTTTTGCTAGATGAATTTTCAGACCACCATTGCAGATGATTACTGAATCCTGACAACTGGGGCTCATTGGCAATTCCTACCTTTTCCCCAAAATTTCTCTCAGAAAGCATAATTTCCTGCAATCCACAGGAAATTAATACATAGAGAAGAGCTTCTCTTTCAAGTTGTCGAATTTTTTTTTCATTATTTTCTCCAGTCCTTAGGCAGTCTTATCAGCTTTTTCATTTAGAATGAAATTTGCTTCCACTATTTGCTATCTTAAATATGTATGCATATTCATATGAATACATATATATGCACATGTGTTTTGCACTAATTTCTTCTTTCTACACTGAAATGTCCTGAAAAAGCAAGAAGACAGGGAATACAAAAAAATGGTGACTTGAAGAAGTACTAAAATTCAGCTAAAATTCTGCTTAGGTATGAGGTATAGCTTTTGTCTGGGAGGAAAAATTCCCCCAGATATATGACTCTAATTGAAACTACACAAAAAAAATGTGTAATATTTTTACAACAGAGCCAGACACTTTCCTTATAGGGAGAACTGTACACAAGTATGGGCAGATGGGAAGAAGGCACCCTGCACCTATCTGTTTATCTGTCCGTCTGCTTGTGTTGGCCTCCTTCAGTGCCCAGAGACCTCTCTTTGAAGGACTGAGTTTAAGCTGACCCTCTTCTGCTTCTCTCAGACCTGTTCTCCCTCTACCACCAGTGTACAAAAGATCCTAATGCCTTCATCCCTTCCTTTCCTTACTCAGAACCCTCATCTGTCTCAAAGCCATCAGCTGCATTATTCTCTAACATTTAATTAAGCTTAAAATACAATTGTATTTAGATAATAAACGCTGAAGAAACAAAAGTACAGAAAATAATTATGGATCAGATCAATAGAGAAACATGAGTTTTGGGTTAGGCTCCTGTAATTATTTCTGACCTTGTGCATCTGCAAAAGAAAAACAAGCAGTGATCAATTCTGCTTGGTGTGGGTAAAGCATTTTGAGCTTATTTTGAACAGATGTGTCATTATTACCTTAATTATTGTGCCTCGGTAGAGCACCTATTTCCAAATTGCTTTCAAGCTAATAGCCTTTGTTCCAGTTAAGTTTATTAGCATTATAATTTCTGTGCCCTGGGAACTTTTTGCTATTTTTAGAGGTCTTTTTCTTCCCCAGATTCAGACTGAAATCAATCACAGATGTTGTCCCAGTGTATGTTCCTTAAATAGAATGTGCCACACACTATAAGTCGTTACCTTGATTTCTATGGGGCTGTGCTGAGTGCTTGCAGTACTGAAAAACTTCAGTTGTTTCAGGAGGATTATGTCTGTGCAGTTAGAGTAAGAACAGAGGTAATGTAACCTCCTTGTGCTGCCCACAGATGATTGCAAAGCCAATGCACAAGACTCATGTACAGGAGACTGACATTAGCTTTAGCATGAGAAGATGCTCCAGAAATCACTTGAATCAGGCTAGAGATGGAGTACTTTGACCTAGATTTGGAATACCCCAAAAACCAGATGCAGAATTCAGATTTCATGGCTTTGTTGGGTATTTTATTATAACAGAAATTCAAACCTTACCCTTAACATTGGTCCTGTGTCTTTTGCTTGTCTAACAGAAAGTAGATAAGTTCTTTGTGAAAAATAGCATTTTGCTCAAAAAGGAAAGGTATCATAAAAAAAAGAGAGACCTATTTACTTGGCTGTACAAAAAATAATTTCACAAAAATGCCGTTACAGTGCCTGAACAGAAATGACTCTCAGCTTACACAATTGTAAATGAGCAGGTGATTTTGTGAAAATGGCACAGAGAAAATGCAGAGACAAATGCATCTCAACTTTGAATAGGTGATGGCAATTGGGGACCAGGTAATCAACCACCACATGAGTTGTCTTTAAGGAGGTCTACTGGTAGTTTTTTTGATCTGATGCCTCTGGAAATAATTAGCAAGCCCTCATAAATTATGTTTATAATATATAAGTGCTGACAAACCCTGAAGTATACAGTAAGTCTCTTAAAAAAAACCAAACTATAATGAATGATGATCACCTACAATATGAATTATAGATTCTTTGCAAGTTAGCTTGATTCATGATTATGCAGTGCTTCAGGGTCTGCTGCTACATTTACATTTTTACCATGAGCCTTTTTGGTTTGTATCATCCTGAAATATAGATTAAAACTCCACAGCCAGATGATTAATTAGCTCTAAAAAAACCTTGTGTGCCTAATCGTCGCATACTGAAAATGAATGCAAAGTTTGCCCCAGATGAATATCCAGCTCTGAATTTCACTCAGACCCTAAGATTTTAGGACACAAAAAGTAGACTTCCTGGAACATCAGTTGTGTAATTTAATTTTCCTCAGTGAGAGAACAAATGCAATTGTACTTTGATATGAAGTCAATATCTTTCACAAATTCTTCAGATGTAAATTTTTATCTGAAAAAACTGCTCCACCAAATTATGAATTGCTTACTGGAAAACTGAGTGAAGGACAGGAAACTTAGATACAAGAAATAACCAATCTCTGTCCAAAAGTTCCACAAGGGAATTGAAAGAAATCATAGTATAATAGAATGGCTTGGATTGGAAGAGACCTTAAAGATCCTCCAGTTCCAACACCGCAGCCATGGGCAGGGACACCTTCCACTAGGCCAGCTTGCTCAAAGCTCGATCCAGCCTGGCCTGGAACACTTCCAGGGATGGGACACCCACAGCTTTTTGGACAACCTGTACCAGTGCCTCACCAACCTCACAGCAAAGAATTTCTTCCTCATCTCTAATCTAAACCTACTCTTTTTCCGTTTGAAGTCATTCCCCCCTTCCTGTCCCTACGTGCCCTTGCCAAAAGCTTCTGCATCTTTCTTGTGGGTGCTCTTCAGGAAGGCTGCAGTTGGGTCACCCCAAAGCCTTTCTTCTCCAAGCCAAATAATTCTAATTCTTTAGACTTTTCTGATAGAAGTACTCCATCCCTCTAATCATCTTGGTGGCCTCCTTTGGCCTCACTCCCACAGGTCCGTGTCCTTCCTGTGCTGTCCCAGGTTCAGTATCCGGGCTGTGTGACTGCAAAAGCTGATAACAGCAGCCATACTGCCTAGCACAAGAACAAGGGGGTTTTAACTCTTCTGGAGAACTGAATAATGTGGCTGAATAATGAAGAAGTGATATGTGTTTTCCAACACCTTGTTTGCGCAGAGAAAATCTCTCTTCTGATAAATTATTCAAAACATAACTGCTAACCTATTTAAGTTTGAAAATATGTGCACTGTAATCAAGAATCGTGTTTCTCAGCTGTCTGAACAGCTACACTTCAAATCTGGCATTCTCTAAAGTGCCTACACAGAACAGTGCAGGAAGATAACAATGTCCAGTGAACCATTTCGATCAGCAAATCTTTCAGGGTTCTGGAGCAGTGTATCAGAGAAATCTAGAGGTTTCCTAAATATAGAAAAAACTATTTCAGTATAACTTGCAGAAAGTGTCTGAAAACACTTCCATTGCATGCAAATCTTTTCATTGTAACTTTGTGTGACAGCTGTCCCATTCGTGTCAAAGGGTTAATGAAATTTCTTCAATAATTTATCAAGGTTAAAGATTTTTCTCTAAACAAACATTGCTTATGTGGAACTAATTAAATACTCTGCCTTTCAACATGGAAGATTAAATAAGCTGTGACATTTTGCAATTTTAATTTATGGTGCATTTCCCACCATCTTCACAATAGTTTCATTTATTAGGAGGCTCAAACATCAATATAAAAATCATGTGATCAGCAATTGTATGTAATGAACCCTTTTCCCTCTGTCATCAAACACAGAAGCAAGTGGAGTGCTCCAGTGTTTGGACCAGAAGAACAGTATTAATGATTAATGTTGAAGCACAATAATATGCTTAGTTAAGGCAATCCCTAAACCACCTTATTTATTATGTATATTAGAGAAATGCAATCTAAAATTGACACATATGACTCACTGGGATTTTCCCTTTTGGCCAGGAGTTCTTAGGTTTTGGTTTTGTCACCCGGAGAGGAGGTTTAAGCTGGACATCAGGAAGAGAGGGGATTCCAGCCAGAGTAAGGGTCATTTCAAGATTATGGGATTGGAATACTGCCTTGAAGTATCTGTCCTTATGACATCATGTGGTGGAATGCTTGTCCTTCAGACTGAGAGTCTCAAAAGTGGGCACTAGCTGTATGCTTCTGTTCATGGATATTTAGCATACATACCTATTGGAAAGCTGAATAGTCCTCACTGCTTCTGGAATGTGGGAACTGTTCTTTCAGCATACCAATGGTTTCATTTTCTGAGAATCCATGCTGTGGACCCACAAATAAACAGCAATTCTTGATGTTTGCGCTCAAAAACTATAACAATGGTCATGACTTGAAAAAGAAAAAAAATAAATCCATGAGAAACAAATTGTGGTGCTAAAATGTTTGAACACCATGCAACAAATGAGTACAAGCTGATCTCTGAATGGGGCAAACACAGCCCATCCACTGTCCTGATCCATCTGTCCTGGAGCAGGGATAGGAGTCAGTGAACAGAAGCATCTGGCTATCAGTCTGTTTCTGCACTGAACAGCAGAGAAACAATAGAAATATTGAGCAGTTGCTCCCAAACTGAGCACTGTCAATTCTGCTGGCTGCTTCCAGCCCACACCTCTGCCTCTGGAGTTCCGTGTAGGTGGAGAAGGTGCCAAAAGAAAGATATTCAAAGAAACTTTCATGCTGCAGTTCCTAACAAGAGCATGCACACATTTTCTACCTTCAGCAAAGTCATTTCAAGTTCATCTTTTCAGTTCACTCCGTGGCCTTTAAAAGCCAGGCTCCCAGATGCCATCACCCAGGACTGTGCTGACAGGGGCGTGACTCGCCAGAAGGTTTCAAACCTTTGGTTCCACTAGGGAGATGACAGTAATTTCAGCTAATGGAATAATGGATAGCAATCTTAGGTTGTCATTCTCAGTCTGAATCAGGGCTGGAGAGGAGCAGACACTTTACTGGCTTTTTCATAGATATTTGTGACAGCAGAGAAATGATGATTCCCAGTTCATTTCCATGCACTTGATTGAAGCGTGCTCGCTTAGAAGACTCAATTTTCCCTGCTGATTCCCCTTTCTCCCCTCTCTTCTCAAATTATCTTTTCTGCAGCCTTTTGGCTTAGCTATTTCATGGCCCTCATTTCACACTCCTCAGGTCTCAGTCCTGATCTTTGCTCAGTAAACTGCAGTTCAAATCAGCTACAGATTACGTCTGAAATGCACTTTTTAAAAGTCCTAAAAGCAAGCCAAATTTGGATAGAATTTTAGAAGAAAAGCATAAAACAAACACCTAACTAATTTAATGTAATTTACAGACAAGAAGTAACTCTTTTTTTTTTTTACTCTACAGAGTACAAACTTGATATTTTTCTTTACCTTACAATTTTTTCAGCCTAATTTTTTGTAAGCCACTTAAACTTTCCAGAAGCATTTAAACATTATTTAGAACTATCAGTCCTAACAGCTGAATGGCAGCAAAGCTTGAGGCAAGTGAAAAAAGTGTTTTTACTACAGAGAATAATTAGCACTGCTTCTTGAAATTTGCCACTGATTTCTGTGTTGATGGCAAATGCAAAAAACCAAGACAAAAAATACTTATGTAGAAAGTTCTGGAACTTTCTAAGTAAATATTGTTAAAATTTGCCAGGATCAATTTCCTTTCATCCATGAAGACCCAAGTCCTAGAATAGTCCTGGAAATAAAAAGGAATTTGGACAGTTTACAAAAAAAAAATTAAAATTATGTTGATCAGGCCAATGGTACTTGTGCCATTTTAATCAAAAGTTAGTAATCATATGATGTGATACACAAATTAAATTATATAAAGATATTCTAAGTTACCTCTCCACATTTATAGCTATGAATTATAAGATTCAAAAAAATGCATTGCATGCCCTCCTCCTAATCTATCTGTTTGTCTGATTTTGACTGAACTTATCTCATTTCTCTCCTGCTCTATTTTTTTCTCTTTTTTCTTCTTTTCCCCTTGTTATCACACAACCTCTTTCTAGGTCATACACTTTCCCGGACAGAAAGCATATGTCTTTGTGTTATACCTGTATAATTTTCAGCTGAGTGTGCTCATGTTCTACAGCAAATCTGCACATTAAGTTAACAAAGGTTATAATTAGATAAATAATAATAGAATGACATATTGCAGATCCCTTACTCATAGGGCTGAGCAATTACTCATATGAGCTGTGCCATGAAATCCATCACCATGACTCCTGTGAAAAACTGAGCAGTGAGGACTTCAATCTGGTCCATTATAATTATGCAACGTAGCACATTTGTGTAAATTGTTCTCATTCTGAGGTCTCTTTAAAACAAATGTCTCTTTGAATACACTCTGCTGCAATAATGGATCAACTGCCAAGCTGTGAAACCCCAGCAGGAGACAGTACACCAGCCAATATGAGGGGATGTATACAATATCTAATTAATTCTAATGCTTTTCTATGTTTAATCATCCAGGTCATCAACATCCAAATATTTAAGTGTAAGCTTCAGCCTTTCCAAGGGATCTGCAAACACATGACAAATAGCAGTGACTGTTCTAATCTTCCCAAATTACAGATGATGTATCTACAAATGACTTACATCCATTTCCACACGGTGCTCCTGGGAGAGAAGCTGCCATGCTGGATGGAATCACATAGGCTGGTTTAGGACATAAGATGGACAACAACATCTTAGACTATGCACATAAAAATTGTCACTTAGTCTTTCAGAGAGATATGAGCAAGATCTCTCTCCTACCGCATTTGAGCCTCTTCTGACTTTGGTACTTCTGTGTCCATGGTAGCATCTCTTTGTCCCCTGCTCCAAGGCATCCCTGACCAGGCAGCCAACTATGGTCATGATCCTCAGCCATCTTTGCTGTGTTTTTTCCTGATCATAAATACTCTACCTCAAATGTGCCTGACGGATCACTATCGTTAAAAATTAGAAAATGACAATAACATATTTTAAAAAAAATTATTTTCAAACGAAAAATGTCAGAGCTAATTAATCCACTAAGATGAATAAACTAAAATACTGGGACTGTTTTGGTCTCTGCTATACAAAAATCAAAAAAAAAGGGACATGGACAGGCTGGAGAGGGTCTAGAGAAGGTTCACAAAGATGATCAAAGGAAAGGACTGGGAAGCTGCCATATGTGGAAAGGCTGAGAGAACCAGGTGTGTTCACCCTTGGGAAAAGAAGGCTTAAGGGAGACCTTATCACCATATTCCAGCATTTAAAGAGGGGCTAAAAACAAGATTGAAACTCTATTTCTACCAGGAGTCACATGGATAAGGCTGAGGTGCAATGGGTAAAAGTTACTCCTGGGGAGGATTCTGATTTGACATAACAGGAAAATTTTTCTCAAAGACAAAAATCAGCCATTGGATTAATCCCCAGGTAAGTGGTGGATTCTGCAGTGTTGGACACTTCTGAGATTCAGCTGGGCAGGGTGCTGGGCCATCTTGTCCAGACCATGCTTTTGCCAAGAAAGGATGGACCAGATGATCTCTGTGGTCCCTTCCAATCTGGTAGTCTATCATTCTATGAATAACCTTGCATTTAAAAGAATGCCTTTCAAGTTAGAAACTACTCATCAGTCATTTTACTTTATTTTATTTTTCACAGTTGTTTGCTTGAAAAGAAGTGTTTTGTCTGTCACAGGTTTTTTGGAAAGAAGCAGTGACTCAGAGTATGGAGGAATTTTTTTCAAGAGGAGTTAATCTGCTGGATGGCTTTTTGGGCTGGGATCCATCATTGCCCACACAGTGCAAGAGCATGTCTTTATTTTGGACTTCCAATTTTTACTACAGCTAACAGGTTTCTGAATGTGCTTTACACTTTCTCATAGTGGTAACCATTCTCACAGAATTTACACAGTTGTGCCACCAATACAGTGCAGATGCCCATGTGTGTTTGGACAAGAAATGTAAACTGATGATTTGGGAAATGAGAATAGAGAAGAAAAAGCACACTCCCCAGACCCCAACCCTTACTAACAGGTATTTCACAAAATTCAAGAGGAAAGGAAGGACAAGGAAAATTAAAGGAAAAATGACAAACTTCTTAATAATTTAGGATTTCAAAATGACAAAAAAGAGAAACATCCCAAAGTCCTTAATTCCTGCTCATGAGCTTGCTCTCAAATCATCTAACAGATAATTAAATTGATTTTACAGTGAGCTAATAGGGATTTGACATTGGCCTAGTACAAAAAAGGGCAGTACCTGCTACTGCCTTCAGTTGGCCTGGAGTCATCTTGCAGCTGGGAGGAGGATCAAATGGCTCTGTTTATGCCAGTGCCAACTGAGTCCCTGCGACAATTTGTTGTTACATTGACATTGCACGGTCATCAAATGTCTGGTGAGATTTGGAAAACAGATGGAAGACTAAGTGACACAGAGTAAAGATGCACTCTAACTGTGTCTTTACCTCCAGCAAAGGGCAAAATACTCCATTGATTCCCAATGAACTATCAGAGTCAGGGAGACACAGCTCCAGGTTAGAAACTCATAGATTGCCAAGTGCCTGGGAACACGCCTAGAAGAAAGAGCAGTGAATAATTATCCTATGTAAGAAAATTAAATATAAGAAAAGATCAACTACATTTTCAACAGTAATTTCTAAAATGGATAACCTGGAAGACCAAAAAAGGCAACTCAGCAACCCAAATTGTCAAAAGGCAATTGAATATCAGAATATACACACACATACACCTAACAGACTGGTGATAATTTAAAACTTCCCTCTTTGCTGACTGTTAGACAACCCCCCCAGAGTTTGTTACTCCTGTCTGATTGATTTTCCAAAGGTTTGAGAACTGCTATCTCAATTGTCAAAATTTCTCTACATGCAGAAAGGCCCATGTAGACAAAGAATTGTCCCTACCTGGTCAGCTTTAGACTGATGACAGGTTTTTCACCAACACTTGTCTTTCAGCTAAAGGTGGATCTTATCTTCCAAACCACTTTTCTAAAGCAAAAGAATTTCAGACAATGCATTGTCCAAATGACCACTTGAACTGCTGAGGGATTTGGATCAGGATTTACAACCATGGAATCAAGTTCATGATCTCCATCTCCATTCAGATGTTGGTACGACATGCATTTAAGGAAGCAAAATTAGTTTATGCTCTGGAAATGGAGATGGAATCACTTCCCACCAATTGTGCATGGGCATTTAGAGCTGTGTGGAAAAAATGCCAGTTTCTTTACTTGTACTTTTTTTTAAGTCACCTACAATTTTTGTTTTGTTGAATAAAAGAGAAAGGACAACGGGGTATAGAAATTTATTTTAAAAGCCATTTTTGAAAATGTTGTGAATTTTATTTTAAAAGACTTGTGGTTTTGGTTTGGAATTTTTTGTTACCAATATGTATATATTGTTAAATACTTCTTTTATATTTAGCAAAAAAGTTTACTTGTATTTTTAAATGTCTTGATCATTCCTCTGAATGATTCCTTTGAATGATTCCTTTTTTCATATCAGATACATGAGGAGTGACTACACAACAAAGCCCTTTGCCCTCAGAACAATAGCATATAGAATTCTATTAGCTAGTGTATAAAAAGTTGGAAAAATGAACAATGTAGTTGGGTTTACTGAAAAGCAGGCTTGGACTAAGGTTTGAGAACTGCTATCTCAATTGTCAAAATTTCTCTACATGCAGAAAGGCCCATGTAGACAAAGAATTGTCCCTACCTGGTCAGCTTTAGACTGATGACAGGTTTTTCACCAACACTTGTCTTTCAGCTAAAGGTGGATCTTATCTTCCAAACCACTTTTCTAAAGCAAAAGAATTTCAGACAATGCATTGTCCAAATGACCACTTGAACTGCTGAGGGATTTGGATCAGGATTTACAACCATGGAATCAAGTTCATGATCTCCATCTCCATTCAGATGTTGGTACGACATGCATTTAAGGAAGCAAAATTAGTTTATGCTCTGGAAATGGAGATGGAATCACTTCCCACCAATTGTGCATGGGCATTTAGAGCTGTGTGGAAAAAATGCCAGTTTCTTTACTTGTACTTTTTTTTAAGTCACCTACAATTTTTGTTTTGTTGAATAAAAAGAGAAAGGACAACGGGTATAGAAATTTATTTTAAAAGCCATTTTGAAAATGTTGTGAATTTTATTTTAAAAGACTTGTGGTTTTGGTTTGGAATTTTTTGTTACCAATATGTATATATTGTTAAATACTTCTTTTATATTTAGCAAAAAAGTTTACTTGTATTTTTAAATGTCTTGATCATTCCTCTGAATGATTCCTTTGAATGATTCCTTTTTTCATATCAGATACATGAGGAGTGACTACACAACAAAGCCCTTTGCCCTCAGAACAATAGCATATAGAATTCTATTAGCTAGTGTATAAAAAGTTGGAAAAATGAACAATGTAGTTGGGTTTACTGAAAAGCAGGCTTGGACTATGTGACTGGAAATCTGTTTTAAACTCTATCAGCCAGAGCACATATTTGCAGGGTACACTGCACATGCACAGCAATTGCACTCTGAACAGGTAATTAAGGATCAGCAGCACAGAGCCCTGCAATGCAGAAGAAAAGGAGGTAGAGGTGACTGGTGCTCTATGGCAGTGACTGGCAATGAAACAAAGAGCTAAGATTTGGGGTGAAACTTGTCCTGTTCTTGAGCTTTCTTGAGCAGGCATACAGAAGGGAGTGAAAGGAGGACAAAACCATAATCCCTTTTCCTATTCAGCTCTACATAAAAGATGGCAATCACACCAGCAGAGAACACTTGCAGCTGATTCAGCTCATTCACCAGCCCTTGTTTGGGCTTAGGCCCGACTCCAGCTGAAGTCAAGGGGAGCATTTCCTTTGCCTTCTGTGCTGGAATGGATTGAGTCTTTCAAAGCCCTCTGGGAAAGCAGAGAACTCTCCTTTAACCAAAGTGGAAAGTGCTCTTTGCTAAAGCAGCAGAAATGCTAAAGCAACTGCATGTCAGACATCTCAAAGCGGGCTGGCAGAACTGGTATTACCTTCCCCCAGAATGCTGCACCTGGAAAGAAGCCACAGTAAAATGGGAAGTGCTTATCATTCCCAAACATGCAGCTCTGTCTATTAAACTTCATATAAAATGAAGCAGTCCTCTCCTGCTGTCTTCTCTACCTGCACGAGAACAGTGAGGCAGAGCTCTCTGGTGGCTCTCACGAGCAGGAGCTGATGGGGTGAGGAAAGGAAAGGAAAGGAAAGGGAAAGGAAAGGAAAGGAAAGGAAAGGAAAGGAAAGGAAAGGAAAGGAAAGGAAAGGAAAGGAAAGGAAAGGAAAGGAAAGGAAAGGAAAGGAAAGGAAAGGAAAGGAAAGGAAAGGAAAGGAAAGGAAAGGAAAGGAAAGGAAAGGAAAGGAAAGGAAAGGAAAGGAAAGGAAAGGAGCAGACTTTATTTAAGGCAATTATTTGCAAAGCTTGATTTCTTTGTATAAATCTAAGAAGAAGCAGATTCTATAGTGCAATATTCCTTTCCTACATGACTCGCAATAGTATTTGGTGTTTTTTTGGAGCGCACCCAAAGTTCCTTGCTTTCACCACAAGACCAGTTTCACTCCTCAGTTCAGCTTCTCTCTGGCTTTACACAAGCAATAATTTTTCTCAGCTGCCTTACTTGCTACTGAAAAGCCTTAGGGGGTCTTCCACACCAACCCCAGCCCATGTGGCTACAACAACAACAACAACAAAAAACCAGGTTAGATTTCCATAGGATTGAAGATCTCTGACTTTTTCCCCACAAAGTTAACAGCCTGTATTTGGAATTACTTCTTCTTGCTGGCAAAAGACTCTACTTTTTCTGAAACAAGGCTTCTATTTTTCCTCTCTTTGCAGCAATACCAAAGTACTCACAGGCCATTTGTGAACACCATGTTCAAGGGCTTTTAAGTGCACCAGTGTATCTGCTAGGTGCAATCAGCATTCCAACACAGATCTGCAGAAAATACCCTTTCCATTAACCTTTTAAATGTGACAGTCATTTGTGCAAATTAAAATCCATCATTTTAGATTGCGGTGGGAGTTTTTGTAAGTGAGACAAAAGTCTTTTTACTCTGGCTCTACTTACACCTGACAATGTGCCCTTTTAATTCCCCTCTGGAAACCAGATATATCTACAGCTACCTTGACCTTATTAATTCCTCTAATTTTCTTTAGTTTACACCAATCTGGTGCTGCTATTTTTCTTAGCTTGCACTTAGATGATCTCCAATCTCATATATGACTCAAGGAGTTTTCGTCCATGGCCCTTCCCTCCTCATTCCTGCCAACAGGGGAGATGGCTTTGGAGGGATGAGTTCCTCATGTTGTTAACTCTTGGCACCATCACAGTGCAAACACCATTGTGGATAAGCTGGCAAGATTTTTTTCTATTTTCTACCCCATTTCCAATGTGAAGAGGTCCAGGGAAAAGAGACAGGTTTGTCTTACAAAATGTATTTTATCTAGAAAAAAAAAAATCATGTGGTTTACATGAATCAATTTAGTAGCATAAGTTTACTGATTGGCAGGGAAGGCAAACTCAAAGGTGAGTTTGCCACTCCTGTCTTAGCTGGTCAAGATAATAATGCTGCAGAATCTTAGTAATTGAATTAGAAATTGTACAGAACTGACTGACCTTCGATAAGAACCTAAATAACATTGTTTGGAGTGAAAGTGGTCAATGAGAAATACATTCTTTGCTTGACCTGGAATCAAAGTTCATTGTCCTGATTGGCAGGGAAGGCAAACTCAAAGGTGAACTCCTGTCTTACTGGTCAAGATAATAATGCTGCAGAATCTTAGTAATTGAATTAGAAATTGTACAGAACTGACTGACCTTCGATAAGAACCTAAATAACATTGTTTGGAGTGAAAGTGGTCAATGAGAAATACATTCTTTGCTTGACCTGGAATTGCAGTTATGGGTGTCCTGATGGAAGTCAAATACACTCAATATGTCTGTGTAAGAGGCTGAGGAAATTGAGACTTGCAACTGCAGGTCAGTCCTGAAGTCCACACAGATGGAGGGCTTGGGCAACTGTATGACATTCTTAGTGGGACTGCTCTGTGGTGTTGTGAGGTCCCCAGGAAGAGGTGAGAGATGAGAATTTGACTCCATGTTCTCAGAAGGCTGATTTATTATTTTATGATCTTATATTGTATTAAAAGAATACTGTATTTAAACTATACTAAAGAAAGAGAAAGGATACATCAGAAGGCTAGACAAGAATGATAACAAAAACCTGTGACTGACCAGAGTCCCGACACAGCTGGACTGGGATTGGTCATTAAATTAAAAACAATTCACATGCTGGGTAAACAATTCTCCAAATCACATTCCAAAGCAGCAAAACAGGGAGAAGCTGAAGCTTCCCAGCTTCCCAGGAAAAGAAATCCTGGTGAAGGGATTTTTCATAAAGTATCATGGTGACACTACTCAGGTCAGAAAAGGAATTAGGAAGGACAGAAAAGATTGGCAGAATAAACCCAAACTCTTCAGAAGTAGAACAGACTATGGAAATCATGACCACACCAGAACTTTTAAGAACAAGCCATAATTGAGCCACTAAAATGAGTCACAGCCCTACTTAGCACTTCTGCTGTGAAGGGACATGAAGTCTCTTTTCCCATGCTGGATCTTCCTGATGAGCTCTGGCAGAACAGAATGACCCAGAGGAAAAGTAAAAAGTTGCTTTCAAAGCAGGAGAAGGCATCTGACATGTTGAAGCCCTGCTTTCCAGGGGACACAATGCACTACTGAGTTTCTGCAAAGTCTGGCTGGGTCTTGCATGTTGGGTCAGATGGTGGAGTGTTTCCAGCAGAGACCCAAATACACAGCGAAACTTTTAATTCCTTAAGATTAATTCCTTTCTATAAGCAGCCCTCATTGTAAGTTCACGATCCTCGCCCAAAGAAATGTGATTTCTTACTTAGAAAAAAGACAATTTTACCTTGAGCACATGACCTGGGATAGGGAGAATTTCTAATGACCCCCATGTGAATTTCCTTTCCCCAAATGAAGATGAGCCATCAGAACTGGCTACACTAAACTAGTGGTGAAGTCTTGACTCTCATGTGGAGCAACTGCTGTTTCCAAATCTCTGTCACTCTTGGGTTAAGAAGGGAAAAAGATCTCACTGGAGTACACAGTAATGGAATATTTAGGGCTGAAAAGAAGCCTGAAGTTCTGCATCTGAATTTAATCTCATTCACATTAAGGATTAGGGCTAATGCTTTGTGGTTTGGAGGGAATGGAAAGCCTGAGGGTGGTGATAGCTTTGGACAGCAGTGGCTTAGTTATTCATAAAAAATAAAAAATTCTCTGCCCAGAAGGAGTTGTTACATTGATAGGCTATGAAATGGCAGTGATTAACTTTCTGAAACTTGTTTGATGTTACTTGAGTAGTGGTATTTTGGGATAGTAATGTGTAAAAATCCTTTAACACAGATGCTGCTGCTTAGCTGAAATTCACTGGTTGTATTTGTTACACTATTTTACTTGGGATGTGTTGTTCAGAGTAACAATATTTAAACCTCTATCAGGATGTTGAACCATACAGTGATATGGTGAATTGAGTAATTCCTACTAAAGCTCATGGGTGGGTACTGCTGCTTCTGAGATTGGCAAAGATATGAACCAGTTAACAATTAACAGGAATTTTCTGTAGAATCTGAATGTGGTTTTAATAATGCTCTTGTGCTGAACACACCACAAGCTGTCACAAGTAACACAGAAAATACTCATTCAGAAGCACGATGAAGGACTACATAGAATAAGGGGTATGGGCAAGGAGTTAAATGAGAAACACCCAAAGAGTGATGAAAGACAAGTTGTCAGGGGAATATCAAGGAACATGGTCCTTAGAAAAGTCTTGTGGTGATAATGGTGAGGCAGATTTGGGACGTTGTCCTATTTGAAATCTCCTCCATTTAGGAAAAAGGTATACATAAACTGAATTGAATTGAGGATGACTGCCAAACCACATATGGATTCACTATAACTGTGAGAAGTTTAATTTCTCTATGATGGATAAATAATCCTGGTCATGTGACCCTTAGTTGCCTCACAGTCTTTTTGTATAAATAACCAAAACTATCCCAACCAACCTTGATGTGGACAATTCAACATTACTTATTAGATTTATGGGTGAGGTCTCAAGAAATGCATATGGAGAAAGAAACTCAGGTTGTTGTCATAACCTCAGTATTTGCAGGAGGGCATGTCCTTCAGTGGCAGGCTCTGCCTCCCAGCATCCAGGTGTGAATTGGAAAAGACTCAGATTTAGAAAAGGGTCACATCTAAATAAATATATAAGATGAACTTTTAAACATGCTCCTGAAGCATTCTACTATTTGTGGATAGACTACATGGACCTAGGTAGTTTCCTGACTCCAGCTGAGGTGGCTGATGCCGATTTTGTGTCTTATGAATCAACTTGATCCCAGGGGCTCTGTATTTCAGCTCTCCCTGAAAGCTCCTCTGCAAACACATTTCAAAGGAAAATTCAAAATTTCCTTCTTACACTGCAACCCTTATTTTTTCTCTGATAGAATTAATGCACTGGATATGAAAAACTTAACTGCCACCCCACTTGGCCCTTTCAACCTCTGCTCCTGTTCCAGATTCATGACTTTGCCCTGTATGGAGAACAAAATTCTTGTTTTAATGAAGGCCTGAAGATTTATGAAATCTGTTTTGAAATGGAAATTTCACCAGTCCAAAATTTTCCAAACAAAGATAAGAGTGAAGTCAATTTTCTTTTCAGTTGATCATAAATGCTTCACTGAAGTTGCTTTAAAAAAAATTATTAACATTGTAAAATCACATAAAGCAACAGTATTGTGCAAGGTAAAATGAAAAATACACATTTATACATTTTTCTTACACTCTTCAAGTACCTGTTTTTGTCTTACCTAAACTACAACAAGAGACTGCAATTTTCCCCAAAATAATGTCATATCAAGTATGATAGATTAAGCAGATATAGGCAGAAACATTTCCTAGCTCACTCTGATTCTGTGAATTATCACAGAAACTCATGACAGGATTAAAAATAAGGGTATTAAATGCTTTCAAATCTGCAACAATAGCATAAATGCCAGAATAGTCTTTCATTTAATCTAATACACCACATTTGTATTTAAAGTCAGACAGCAGGAGCTATTTAAAAGATCTTTTTTCAGCAGCTGTGCTGCCTTGCAGTGGGTGACCCTTCCTTTGGCAGCATCCCTCGGCTCGGGTGAGCAGCAGAGATGCTCCCATCACGGGCATGGCCCGGCTCCAAGCGCTGCTCTCACCAGGTGATGGCAGTGTCACATCCCTTAATGAAAACCCAGCAGCTGTCACCTTGGGAGAGAACCACATTGGCCGCCCACACATACAGCCAGAGAGATCCTGTTTGGCCTGAGCTTTGTGTGTACCAGAGGGAAAAACAAATCAGAAACAAGGAAAGGGAAGAGCCTGTTTCACGAGGCGTCATTTATTTGTGGACTTTGCCTGTTCTGTTTGAACATCAGCTGCTATCATTTTGGTGGAAGCGGGGGCACTGAGATAATCTACATATTTATGTGCAAAACCAACATGGAAATGCAGTCATCTTTGTCCCGGTGCAGTGAAAGACTGTAACATCTGCATATCAATAGCCACAGATTTGATTCAGTTCTCAGTGGTGTCATTCCCGAGAAACTCAAGGCAGGAAAGGGGGGAGTTTTCATGTCTCTTTTCACTATGGCACTGGTTTGGGTTTTCTCATTATCTCAATCAAGGAGCCAAATTCAGCAGAGCAGATGAGGATGGGGCAGAGCATACCCACGTGGGTCAGAAAACCTCCCTATGCTCTGAATGAGGGATGAGAAACTCACCTTTGCCTCTGCTGAAGGAGAAAACAGCTTTAGTTGTCCCTCCATGGGAATTTAAAGGCAGCTGCTGCAGTCTGTTAGCTAGGTTAGCCTCTCCAGAGACTGTGCTGAGCCTGTCTGGATCCCTGGGGAATGGGGGAATGAGATCAATGAGTGCAATAGCTGCTTGCTGCAAACTCTGTGCGCTGGCCCTTGAAATCTCATCTCTGACCCCTTTAATTGCTTGGTCTCCTGAAGAACATGGACATTAATGAATATCCCTGTCCTCAACTTCATCAGAATGATTTTGACATTAATTTTGAAAGAAACCCAGTGTTTAAAAGTTATACATCCTGTAGTTTTATAAACATCAGCTACTGGTAACTGTCAGAGACATAGTTTGGAAAAGGACCAAATGCTCAAGGGGAGTTCTTTATTCCTTCATCTTTCTTCAGCAAATCCACAAGTGCGCCAGGAAACTAGCATGGGCTGACAAAGGCATTGTGGGCTTGCATGATACAGTAAAACATCTGCTTCCAGGCTGTCAGCAAAATGCTGACTATGACTGCACAGGAAAGAAAACAAGTGCCACAGGTGCTGCAATGCTCAGATGCATGAGAAATATTTTAATGGATAGGAAGTATGATCAAAAATGGTTGATCAACAGACCTGACAGCTTTTGTCATCGAATACTTCTTATACTTCCCTTGCAGGAATATTTTAAAAAATATACTGAGCCAAATATTAAGCTTTTACAAAATTATCACGCCCATTTGCTTAGTCAGATGTTCAAAGGATTCGCCACCCCCCCACCCTCCCCAAGTCCTATTAATATTTCCTTCAGTCTTCAAATTACAGGAAATTATCTGATGCAAGCCCAATGCATGCATGAGAAATTCATCCTGCAGCAGAGGCGACATTAGTGTTAGAAATTTATTACAGCATTAATAACTATTAATCATTGGAAGTAACTATGTTTCACCTAATAGGGTGAGTTTAAAATTCAATGCACCTTCCACAGGATCGTGATAACTCACGTTGATGAGAAAAGCAACAAAATAGGTGGAAGAGGGAGCTCCCAGCCAAATCAATAACATAATCCTTTCACATCTTTGCATTTCAGTCTAAAGTAAAGAACTGCACAAAGCCCCTTGAAAGCTGAACCAAACAAATGGCACATGAGCCACTTTTTAAATGGGAAAAAAATAGTTCAGAGGAATTTTTTTAAGTCTTTTGGTTTGCAGAGTTCTTTGTTTCTCACTGGGACAAGTCATAAGGCATCCCTGCTTTCTGTGGATGTGTATTTGTCAAGATATTTCATAGTACAGCCATATGTGATTCTTGTTTATGTAGTTTTGGATGTTTTTAAAGTCTTAAAATAACCAGATTTCTATGAAATATCTTTTTTCTATTGAGACTGTTTTTATAAAGACATGTATCAGCCACAGGCACAATGTACCTATATCAAAGATAAGCAAACATTATCCTCAGCTCACTTCATTTCCAACTCCTTTAAACAGGATTGTATGATGAGATTTTAACTTCAGATGAAGCGGATTTTTTTAACTTCCTTTTTATCTGACAGGAAACACTTCATGGATATGTTACTTGACTTTCAAAGTTCTGCATCACATGGCAGGCGCACATTACAAATCTTATTGAGTGGTAGAACCTAAAAATACTTATTTAAGGAATTTTTTTTTCTTTCTTACTGAACAGAGGAATTCTGGTAAAGTTTTGCTATATTTGAACTTAATAAAAAAAGGGATCCAGAGATTTAACTCCCAGTTCCACAAGCTCTACATTGTTATGAAAGCTGTTACAGATTTCACTTTTTAAAGTCTTCTAAATTGTCTGCTATTTCTGTAAGAGTACAGAGGGAAGCAGCTCACTGGTGTTCATTTCCAGGCAGATCACAGCAGCAAAACAACAGATACACATCCCTGGTTATCTTGCACAAAACCTCCTGGTTTTCTCTGGTTGATCTGGAGGTAGAATGTCTGACTGAAATACCTATCTTCAGATGAGACAGCACTGTGTGGCAGGAGGCAGATGTGTTTACAGGAATAGCCAAGCATCTTCTCTGGAGAGCAAACCCTGAGCTCCAGATGCCAGAAATGTTGGAGCTCAGGGCAGAATTTGAGGCAGATGAGACCTGCTGTTGGTTTGTGTCTCCTCGTGCCACAGCACACCATCTTGCAATCACCTTTACAGCAAACAAATGCAACAGAAAGATGACTTGGTTTAGGTGAGGTGTTTGTGAACAAAGCTCTTCTGAGCAATTAAACCCCTGGGACCTTGCAAGTGTCCCTAATGATGAAGAATAAAGGAGTAACTGCTTTTGTAGTTAATTTTTTAAGAGAAAGACTTTATAGGCTTTTCCATTAGATGTTGGAAGGTCTCTAATACGCACTGTTGAACTTCTTATTGAAATAATTTGTACACACTAGAAACAATGCTCTTGCAGCAGCTGTCTTGAAAGGCCTTCTATAAAATAGTGCAAGGTATGAGTAACCCTCTTTTCCTGCAGAGGCTGTCTCAATTGCTACAATCCCAACTGTTGTAATTTGCCAGTGTACATCAGGAGGTGCTGTGACTCGGAGGCATTCCTTACTACACAATTCTCATTTTCCTTTCTCGTATCTCAAGTGTAAGCAGTAAGCCAGGACCATTTGGTTGCTAGGTGCATTATACTCACTTGGAAGGAGGAAAGGGGAATGGGTATAAAACCTAACTTGCTGCTGTTAGAGGTCTGAAATCCATCAATGTTTTCCTTGCTTCTCCAGGAAGGAAAGGCAGATGTGCAGATCCTGCTCAGACACAAGTATGGTGGAAGACTGAAGGAGGAGTCTTCTTTGCCGTTGCTTCTTCACATTGGTGATGAATGGTGTTGCATTCCGTTGGTGGTCAGTCACTAGCGGTGTCCTGCAGGGATCAGTGTTGGGCCAAGTCCTGCTGGATATCTTTATTGATGATCTGGATGTGGGAATCCAGTCTGCCATTAGCAAGTTTATGGATGACACCAAGTTGAGGTTGAATATTGGTCTGCTGAGGGGCTGAGGGGCAGGAAGTCTCTGCAGAGGGATCTGGACAGGCTGGATCCATGGGCCAAGGCCAATGGTGGGAGGATCAACAAGGCCAAGTGCCAGGTCCTGCCCTTGGATCACAACAACCCCTGCAGTGCTACAGGCTGGGGACAGAGTGCCTGGAAAGCTGCCCAGCAGAAAAGGACCTGGGACACTGGGTGAACATAAGCCAGTGTGAGCCCAGGTGTCCAAGAAGGCCAAAGCCATCCTGGACTGTGTCAGAGGGAGTGTGGCCAGCAGAACCAGGCAATGATCATCCTCCTGTACTTGGCTCTGGTGAGGCCCCACCTTGAGTGCTATGCCCAGTTCTGGGCCCTCCAATTTAGGAAGGACATTGAGGGGCTGGAGTGTGCCCAGAGAAGGGCAATGGAGCTGAGGAAGGGTCAGGAGCACAAGTCCTGTGAGGAGTGGCTGAGGGAGCTGGGGGTGTTTATCCTGGAGAAGAGGAGGATCAGGGGAGATATTATTGCTCTCTACAACTTTCTGAAAAGAGAGTGTAGTCAGGTGAGGATCAGTCTCTTCTCCCAGACAACCAGAAACAGGACAAGAGGACACAGTCTTAAGCTGTTCCAGGGGAGGTTTAGGTTGGACATTAGGAAATAGTTCTTCACAGAAAAAAATGATTGGGCATTGGAATGGGCTGCCCGGGGAGGTGTTTAAGAAAAGACTGGATGTGGCACTTAGAGGCATGGTCTGTTTGGCAAGGCGGTGTTTGGTGCTAGGCTGGACTCGATGGTCTCCAAGGTCTTTCCCAACCTAATGGCTTCTGTGCTTTTGTGATTAGTATACACTTCATGATTGGCCAGCCTTTAGTCACTGTCATGTTTTCTGAGTAGTGGATCTGAGTGGAACTTCAGTAATTTCACTCAGTGCAGCCCCCTTCCCTCAGGCTGAAAAACCTCTTTTTTCCATGTTCTTACTCTGCACTTCAGGGAGATTGTGCAATTTCACTGCCGGGAGCCAAAGTCCTACCACACAGCTGAGAAGCTTTCAGCACCTTGTTTCTCATTCCAGAAAATCAGGCTGGATTTGCTGATGGTTTCATCATGTCATGGTAAATATTTCACTACCACTCTTCCTCTCCTTTTCCATGTGATCAACCTCTGGTTTCATTTGACTAGGGCAGAGTGACAACTTTTGCAGAGCCTGCTGCAATACAACCTCATTGCTGCACAGGTTGTAGGGAAACGCATTTCTTTTTGCCCAACTCATCTTACTATCTCCATAGAAACCATATTAGGCCTCCATCTTCTGTGAGCTCCTGCAATGATAATCTTCTTCTTCTTTCTTCAGATGTCTCCAGGTATCTAAAGTTCAATTAAATAGCTAGAAAAATGCAAAGGCTTGGTGAAGAGGGCTGAGAACTGTGGTTTCCAGACAGGACTAGAAGGCATTTAGCAGTCCTGACCAGACCATAACTACACATTTTTTACTGCAAGTTTACACTTCAGTTGCCTCTACAGTTAAGCCACAAAAAAGTCATTATTTCCATCAAAAGTCTCATTGCTGAGTACACACCAGTGCAATGCTTGTCACTGTGGAATTAAGCAGGTGTGCAAATAAGTCCTACTCAGCATCTGGAAGAAGAAGCTATCATCATTTTCTCTCAGTAAGATCTGAGCAGCTCATGCACCAATTGTTTATATAATCCTTGCTCTTTCTAACTTCATCTCTATACTTAGCCCTTACAGCTCCAAATTATGGCTTCACTGCAGTGTTGCATTTCATGATGACAGAAGGAATTCCACCCTTGATGCTAAAAAGCAGGAACTCTCTTTGATGTGACCTGCACACAAAGCAGAGAATCTCTGGAAATAGCATTTTCCACATCCTTAGAGGTTTGTCATCACTGCAAACCCACAGAACTGGGATATAGACTTTAGCAGAGATGCAAATGATTTTAAGTCACATTGCATTTCTTGTGCCCTGTATAACATACTTATGGCATCTCATTCATCACTGGAGAATAGCACAGGAGAATAGAGTAAATAACACACAGGTAAACTTCTTTCTTTTCTCTTTTGACAAGAAAGGATAAAATTCAAATGAGAACCAGACAGCACCTCCCAAAGAGCTGTTTGAACACAAAAACATGGAGAGGTAACATGCACTTCTTGTGTTCGGGCCTTAGGACAGACACTAGGCTGGAAAGCAGAAACTGTGAATCCTCCCCAAGGACATATTTTCTAGTGACCTTTCAAAAGCAATATGCTGTTTTTCAGAAATGTTCTTCATCATGGTTTGTCTCAGCGGGTAGCTAAATATTTCCTTCTTCCCCATGCTTATATCATCATTTTGTTCACTTCAATACTTTCAGACTGAACTCACCATGGTATCCAAGCTGAGGAAAGCTGCAGAAGAGCAAAGACTGCTCTTGTAAATCTGCACACAGCTTCTGTTTGCCCCCAAAGGAGCCTGCAAGGGAGGTCCATGTGCATTATTTAGCATTTAGGCTTTTTTCTAAGAGCATGCCCGTATTATTAGCAGTAAGACATATTCCCCTGTATAGCTTCTTATCAGCAGTGTATCTCTGTCAGAAATCTGCTGGCTTGCAAAAGTCCACAATAGCAACTTCAACAAAAGCTGTCAGTTCTGACAGCCAGTCTGTCTCCCTCAGTTCTCCCACACACCTGTATACATCTATATAGACACACAGAGCAGGAGAGAGAGAAAATAAATTATGTCTTAAAGTTTTTGCCCATATCTCTCTGACACTGGACAAATAGCTTTTCCCTTACAGTCTTTTACGGATTACCTTGTTCTCAGCAAGCTTATAGAGCAATTCTAGAGAAAAATGAAAGGTTTAATCCTTTATTCAAAAAGCCACCACATATGAATGGTTGGCTCTGACAATTTCTTACCAGTTCTGGGAAGGTTGGGAAAATAAATGTTTCATATCTCTTTGCAAGTGACAGATGAAAGGAGGAAAATACTCATCAGCTCTGGAGAGCAACAACATTTTACTTTATGAAATAAAATTTTTAAAGTATCAGGAATTCAGGTATTTTCCTCCTTAATGCTCACTGCTGAATACTTTTCTACTATTCTTTCACATCAACAGTGGAGCATTAAGATCTTAGATTAGCTATTACATTAAAAGAGCAGCATAATTACAGTTTTGTAGTTTCAGGTCAAGAGACATTTTTCTGAAGGCAAATAACACCTCCTGTGTTTTCTGCTTACCCAGATTGTGAAAATTTTTTAGGCCTTGAGCTATTCCTTAGCCTCTTTTCCAGAACAGCTAGCTAAGTGGTAGCACCTTCTCTCTCTTTGTATTTTGACTACTTCATCAGATATTTCCCCTCATTATATCCACTGTTTTCCTCTCTCCCCTCTCCTTTGTTCAAGCAAACCTGCTACCTGTTACACACAGAGAAACAAATAACAAAATACCGTACTTTGCATCTGGAGGACAATGTTCTAGCTGAGCCCATGAAAAGGCATAGAAGACCCCCAAAGGAGTAAATTACCCTTCTGAACGACAGTATGATGAACTGCCTCTGCTGTGTCCAGGACCAGACCTGCAGCCATGCCCTTCACATTAGAACCAGACTAGGAGAAATAACTAGCTGGTAGGGGGTATTTGGAGAAATTATTGCTGAGTGCCTGCTCTGTAAAGCTGTTCCACAATTCCTTGCTGCAGATGGGCTTCTGAGGAATGGTTGAGAAGAGCCATAATTTCTGTGCCAACCAACTGGCCTGCTTGCACGGCTCTGAGTGGCTCAGCTTTCAACAGGCAAGGCAGAAGGTCCCCTCACAGCAGCCACAGGGCAGGTCTGAACACAAATAACATATTGCTTCCCATAAGAATGCCTTCATTGTCATTCTAAGGAATGCCTGATGGAGGACCATGTTTTGTGGCACCACAAATGGCATTTTACAAACATTTGGATATCAGTTAAGACTGTGTGATCACTTCCATTTTCTCTCCCTACCTGCTGAAATGCACTTGTGAAAGACAATGGTTTCTTAAAATCTGTTATTCCTCTAGAAATGGGTTTTAATTTTGAGATGACTGTTGGACTTTATGCCATCATTGGTATGCATCAGTTTGAACACAACCCACTGTCATGATTCTGCCTTGTGGTGCCTCTATACAGCAAAGAGAGATAGAACATCCTTGTTCTATTTTTATGCTGCTTCCTTGTTTTGAGCCTCCTCCGGTGTTCAAATGCACATTCGAACCTGCTCAGATCTCAATGTCTCTCTTTGGCAGTCGTACTGATTTTCATAGAAAAGGCAAGCAGGTGTGTACGGCTCCACAGATAATACTTTTCTGCATCTACTCTCCTTGTGTTATCCCAGAAATAAAGTGGTCTGGAATTGAAACATGAGGAAAAAATGCCAGAGCTCTGTTAAGGAGAACCTATGCACTGGGTTCTGTATCCTTCAGAAGAGAAACCCTGAGCAGATTGGCATAAAAAAGCCAGTGAAGTCAGAGAGAAGATTGTTAACCTCTTCCTCAAACCCCAGGGGCTTTACAGCAATATAGGGTAGGCTTTTGGACTTCTGTGTGGGTACTAAGCTAGTTTCAAGGCTGGGAAGATTAGTCAGCCTTCACAGGTAGACTATTCTTGGCAATGCTCTTTTCGCCCTCCTCTTAGCAGCCTGGAAACCTCTTTGGTAGGTTATATTTTAGGTAGAAATCAGTAGGTGTTTGTGAAAATAAATGAGCAAGAAGGTACACTGGTCCTCAATAAAGGTGATGCAAACCAGAACTAGATCTCCTGTTGAAAGTTATGACCCTCTTCCCTCCCTGAAGCCAGAGAAGGCTTTTTCCTCACCAGCCCTGCAAGAGACACGTTTATGAAGCTTGAAGATGGAGTTCATTGTCCCTCACATGGAGGTGGTTGCATTAAGCAGACTGACCCATACTGGATGAGTTACACCTCAGATAGTCCTTACGTGTCCCAATAAGCAAAGCTCTGATTGAATTAAACTACATCCCTGCATCCAGGGCCACATCCATCCCTGTCACAATGGCCCTTCCAGAGCTGGCAGGTGCTCCAGTGTGGGGACTCCACAGCTGCTTTGGTATCCTCCTTTCCTCTTGCAGTTCTAAAGGCTGTGAGAGTCTGACATGGAGGTTTGCAGAAGACACCGACTTAATTAAACAGAAGTTGTTCCTGTAGAGCAATGATAGATTATTTAATTCTCTCTACACAGCGCAGGACATTGATCTCTTCTCAGCTGAAGTTTTCAGATCATGAATATTTGTGCATTCAATATAGGATACAACAAAAAGTCAAGTTACACCAAAACTGAATTCTCCCTGTAACTGAAGCATGCTGGACTGATAATCCTGAAGTAAGAAGATGAAAGCTATCAGTATCCTCTTTGTATACACAAATGCATGACGTTTCCAGGGCAAATTTGTTGCTGTTGTGATCAAGCCCAAATAATTAGTTGCATTAATAAGATTTTCAATGTTTCTGTGCTCTGAGCCCATCATGAATTGCTTGCCCAGTGTGTTAGATGCTTTTTTCTATTCTCAGCACCAGTATTTGGACTCAACCTATTCACAGCTGAATTATACTAGCAGGTTTTAATTCCAAAATTAATTTTCAGTGCACTCTTGAATTTTCTGTGTGTCTCACCAACACTCAAACTCAGGGGCTCAAACTGTGATTAAAAATTGAATACGGAGAATGTCATGAAAACTGCCAAATGAAAATTCAATCTCCAGTGAGTACTGACAGATAAACAGCCTTTTTCATTAAAACAAGGTACGGTAAAAAATGATTTGCCATGCAAGTTTTCTAATTAAACAAAAATAAAGCTCACAGCAAAGATCCTTTAATTCATCCACCCAATGATGTATGCCATGTTACACAGACACCAAACAAAGGTAAAAACCAGAACAAATTTCCAAATACATAAAAAGAATGATAAAAAGAAAAATCCTTATTTTATTGAAAACTAATAGGAGAATCAGATAATCCAGGTAGAAAGGCTGGAATGTGGAGTTTCTGGAGATAAGCTAAGGTATAATTTACTTTTACCACTATTAATTTTATAGGGCTCTTTTGGTTTCATTGCAGTTAAAATGATGATAAATAATCTTAGTGGAAAGTGCTTACTAAAAACCTGATAAGGATTTAACAAGATTTTTTTTTCTACACAAACCTAGGTGTAGTATGTAGAGTTTGTGCCACCAACTTGCTCAAAATAGACAACAGAGGTTACGTTTCTAAAGACACTGATGGACTCCCTTCACTGGCATTTTCAGAGGCAGCAAAGCATCAAAAGACACTGGAACGGGAATTCAGTTATACAGGAGACCTCATAGACCTGGGATATTCATTATATTTTCCTCTTCTATGCTATATGTCACATCAAATTAAATGTTCGTCTTGCAGAAATCAACTTTTGTTTGCATTATTTGCTCTTTAGCTCTGCTTGCACATATAAACCTGTGGCTCTTCTGTTTGGAAGGAGGTGTGCCAAAATACAAATTTTGTGTTCATCCCCTTGAGCAATTTGTGGGTAAACTCAGCTTCTTGTTTCTACCTTTTTGCTTTAATTTCACAAGAACTAGAGTACAAAAAACTTGTGTGCCAGCACATCAGGGATAAAATCTCAATATGAGCTGGCAAGAGCAGGAGGAAACTGTCATAAATATCTAAGCACTTTTCTGTTCAATCCTGTGCATTTATGGCTAAGCTAAGAAGAAGAGAACGGATACAAAATAAGATAGGGAAAGAGGAAATGTAGAGGATGATATCTGTATTCTGTATTAAAATTCCCCTGAATTGTTTTGAGTTATTCATAAAGCTGTTCTATAGAAACTTGAGTACACATAAATGATTACTGATTCATATCTCAAAACAGGGCAAGCTAGTCCTTAAACCCATCCTTATATATCTGGAAAGAAATGAAATTTTATTAAGAAGGACCTCGATTATGGAAGCAGACACAGGAGGCACTCTGCCACTGAACAGTAAAATATTATGCAACTCTGTAGAACAGTCTATCATCTCTTAACTCAAGTGTAATTTCAGTTCACAAGATAACTCCTGATGACTTAATCACTGGACCGATGCTGAAAGATGCATTGGAGGCGATGTTAATAACTCATTGATGTTGATTGAGGTAAGTAGGATAATATCACACACAAACAGACACAAACACAGTTCATCAAGGATCAAGAAAGTTAATGAAAGTTAGTGGGAGGAATATTAAAGTTAATTGGGATTTTTAATGAAAAAATTTTATTAGAGACTGTTAAAAAGCTACAAATCAGTGGATGAATGAAGGCAGCAATTACTGTGGATGGAAAACGACAATAGGGGAAACAGGAGAAATAGGTTTCAGCATAAATTAGAATTTCTGAAATATAGAAAACTGATGAGAAAATCTAAGCATACTAGGGAAAAATCAACATCTGGCAATGACAAGACTTATGAATATTTATGGAAATGTAGCTTCCAAATTTTTGTATACATTTCTAAGATACATTATTTGGTAGCATTAGAACACACACATTAATTGATAGACATGATAAAATTGTAAGTTATAATAAAAAGGCAACACTATTTGGAAATATTTACAACCTATGCTTGGGAAAAAGTAGGTGATAAACATGGCCAGAGAGAATACTTAGTTCACTAGCAGATAAAGAGGCTGTTGGATACTACATCAGTGTTTCATGTTTTTTTATTAAAGCAAGTAGTTCTGGAAAATTCACACCCAAGAATTCTCTGCAAATTCTCCATGGTGAGTCCTGGACACTAACATTCCTACTGTAGAAAATAAATTGTGGAATAAGTAGGAAATACAACAGACCAGAAGAATCTGATTTGTGAGTGCTTGCTAAGGATAAGGTTAGTTAGTATAATGTCAGGCAGGCCTGAAAAAATGGAAAATTCATCTAGCTAATAAAGGACAGGAATATAGCTAATGCAAATCAACATCTTTCAGTAGAAAATAGTATTTTTTTCAATTTTAAAAGACATTTTGATGTACATAATCAACTACAAAATATGCCTGACTCTCAAGCTGCTTTTCTACATTCTTTGGACAGAAATAAAAGCTCTCCACTGTATTGTTGAAGTGAACAAAGGCTATGGAAATGGCAACCTAGAAAATGTAGCTCTCAAAGAAGAATGAAATGGAAATACTTTTAATGAAGTCCATCACAATGCAGCTTCTGAGTTTAGCAAACCTACCTAAAATAAATATTTGCAAAACATAAGTAATAGCAAGAAGAGAGCATTATGGGTGACTTTAACAACATTTAAGTTCTTCCCATTAAAATAAAAAAACTGTAAATGTTTCCTCAAAATTCTTTGCCAAAGAAGACAAAGGCAAAGTGAATGCTATTTGCCCATGTTATAGTGCAAATCAATGCAATATGGTGTAATGATGTCCTGGGTCCCTAAACCTGAATATTAGGAGTCTGTTTTCTGTTCCTCCCAATTACAATCCATCCTCACAAGGTAAGCCTTCCTCTCACAGTTGCTCTTCTTAGTGCTTCCTTGCAAAATCTTGAAGATTTTCCAAACAATATGCCCCTTGTTTTCAGTGAAAAATGGTATATACTGTGAATGCCAGTTCAAGAGCAGTAGGGAGTAAATTTCATTCTTTTGCCTTCTTTTCAGTACACTAAGCAATAGGCACCTTATAAACTAAAAATAACCACTGACATGGATAAAGCTGAAGTCAGAGAAGGATTGTGAGGGAACAAGGGGGGCAAGGCAGAATAAAGCCTCCTTTACCAAAATGCTATAAATTTGAATTTCTGGCTTTATTGGACCCAAAACAAGATTTCCCCTTTTCTGTCTGAACTGGTGATCTGACACTGCAATACTGAGCATTACTTCTTTCTTCTACATTTTTTTAATGTTATAATCTGAAAATCAGAGTCTGAAACAACTAAGCTGCACATCTGAAATGCTTTTTGCACGTTGTCCAGGGCAAGCTGCTGGATATTCAGAAATGGCAGTTTGTAACTCCCATTGCAAATAAACATGAAGGGCAGGTTAGAACAAGTGCCTAAGAGCCACTGAACATACAGCCAGTAATACACGCAAGCATTTGAGAGGCACGTTAATATCTGAAGCTTGAATTCAATTAGGCACGACTATTTTGACACTAAGACATCAGTAAAAAATATCAGTGCTGTTATTTGCCCTGTGACTTTATTACATAAACATTTGTGCCAAATGCATCCTTCTTTATTTACGGCCTTACCTCTCCTACTCCCAGGTGGAAGCGCAGTGCAGATCTACCTCCCCTCTACATGATTGTTTGCCCCTATGATTAATCAAAGCACCCCATTAAGCATGGTATCAGACTACTGTGAGTAATCTCCTTGAAACAGGAGAGGCTTGATAGGTCTGAGCATTCCAAAGAATGCTGTAATCATGTGCTTTCTTAGCAAGTGCGCTCAGGAGCACACAAATTACTGCCTTTATTAGAGACCAGCAAATATGGTTGGACAAAACCAGAGTGGATGCATGCTACCACTCGAACTACAAACCAAACTAAACACAAGCCTTTATACTAATTATGTATATAAAAAAATCAGTGCATTATTTCTTCTAAACAAGAATTTTTACATACCTGCAGTTCTTGTCTGGGAATAAACAGCATTTAGAAACTAGCCCCAAATCAGGCAGTACTGGCAAGCTCTTAAGCTCAGACAATTTACAAGCATTTTAAATCCAGTGAGACTTTTGATGTCTAAACAAATGGAAACAAATCTCTATATGCTTTGATGTGAATATTTCATCTGAAAGGATCCCACATGTTTGCCAAGTAAAGCTGTCTTCCTTGTTCCCTTTAACATTAATTTTTAGATAAATAAGGACATGCTGCCATGTTGAAGAAGAAACACAGGACCTGTGCACATTTGCTACACGTGTAAATGATGAGGAGGAGCTCATGAGAACATACATATTGAATGAAGTGAATGAGAACTGAAAAAAGAAGTATGAGATCAAGCACTTTATCTAGACGCAGAATGACCAGAAGAACTCCATCAATATGAACCCAAGCTATACTCTCTTTAGACTAAATCCTAGATGCCTAACAGTGCCAGCCTGAGCTGGCAAGTCTGAATGGTTACCTTAGTGATAACAAATAGGAGCAGTCATGGATCCACAGTACTGCCTTGTTGGGGAGCCTATTTCATGCACAGTGCTGGAAGTTTTACAGGCAAATATAATTCCTGCAACAAATTGAAATGTAATTGAAATGTGGCAGATCACTGTCAGGCAGCCACAATATAGCATAGTCAGATTTTCTGTAGTTATTGGATGAATTGAAAAACAAACTGCTCATTAACTTCATTTTATTCATAGCTCTAATAAGAGTAGTTACATCAGGCCTTCTCTTTCTCACCCTGTATTACAACATATTCAGTCTTTTCTGGTTGCTTCATCACCTTTTTCACCCCTGTAGAAAATAACATTTACTCTTTCTCTTTCATTATGGGTGGAAGCAGCTTCCCAGGCACCACTGCACTCTGTGTAAAAGTCACATCGTGGACGCTTCAGTCAATATCGGCCTTTTCAAGAGCACCCAAATATGCTGCTGTCAAACATGTGGGATGCTCACAGCCAGCTCTTCTGTCCTCATCACCCACTCGTTCCAGTCCAGTGACCTTTCCAGTGCAGTAAAAGCTGCCAACATACTGCAGACATAGAAGAAGTATGCAAATGCCAAGTGCCATTAAACGTGCCCATTGTCTCTTGAAATACAAGTAATTTCTTTCTCTCCGCCACAAGAAATCTCTTAGATCATTGTGCAAATAAAGACAACTTGAGGTTATATTGATTTACATTCCTTAAATTCAAACAAGCCTCAGGAACATGTTTAAAGGCTCTATGACTTCTTTAGAAGCTTGCAGAAGGTATTTGAAGCGAGCACATGCTTTGTAGATCACATGTGTATCGCTGTCATTTCAAATACCAAGGCAAGGGCTTCCTACGGGAGCTAGCTGTCCTAGGCACTGCAGCTTCAGAGGACAGCTGGACACCTACTCCCCTTGAGGTCTCAGAAAATCATAAAGCCCTAACAAAGAGACAATCAAAGTCTTTTAATGAGAATTTATAGCTTATTGCCTTCTTACCTGTTCAGCTGACATGAAAGCGTTTTAGAAAGGGAGAAATGTCAACCTTTCATGCAGCTGAAACTTGATCTTGGTTGTATCAGAGTGCTGGATAGCCTTTGAACAAGAGGAGAGGTGGAATTAGACAAGTGATTAATGCCCACTGGTTTCATAGACAGTCTGGCATAACATATTTTGCTAGCAGGTCAGGCAAGAAGTAAGGTTAGTTTTAGCTCAGAGCTCTCTGTCTCTCTCTTTATGGTGAGATTTATGATTTAATTAGGGAAACTGAAAACATTGAGAAATAGATATTTCTAGTGTACATTTTTAATAAAAATATACTACTATTGCCAACAGATTCTGATGTCAAAGTTTTCTTCTTAACCACATACTACCAAAATCAGAAGTTTTCAGAGTTTGAATGACAAGCAACCAAGGACAAACACAATGACAAATTTAAAAATTAAATAAATACAAAGCACTTTCTCTTAGAGAAAAATGTAAGACTATTGTGATTGGCTGTTGTGAACCCCACAATTACTGCACAGAATCCAACTTTTAGGGCATTTACACAGTATATTCCTGTCAATATCAGACAGCAGCAAACAAACTTTGCTAAACTGCAGTGCCATAATAAGCATAGAAATTGTACTTTCACTTACACATCAGGCCAACTGATTTACAACTACCACATTTGGCCTCCTAAACTTAGTCAAAACTCAGTCCTGTGCTGATGCAGACTACACTTCTTTTAATAACCTAACTCCAAAGATCTCCAACCACAACATTCCAAATGAAGAAAACTGTGTCAATGACCACAGACATAAATGAGAAAAGAATTTTTTCCCTACCTCCTTCACTTTAGGCAGCATTAATGGAGTCTAAGATGGAATGTGACTGTTTTTGTAAGAGTTAGTCTCCACAAGGACACGTGCAAAGAATGAAGTTATAACCCAAACCCATTTTTTCATAATTTTCAATCAGAATTTTCATTGGTACTCATTATGGTTGGGCTCAATGATCTGAGGGGTCTTTTTCAGTGTAAAAGTTTCTATGTTTCTGATTATTTAAGATGAATGCAATTCATCCATGGGCAATTAAGCTTAATTTAGCATCCCAGCACACAAAGGAAAAATAAAAAGGAAAAAAATCCATTAAATAGTACTACTTTGCATTCCTGACAGCCAGGAAGTAGTTGGACACCTAAATACACAGGTACTTCTTTTGAAGGATTTTCAAAATTCATGGGAATTCAATGAGAAACAGAACTGAAAATCTGGCTAGAAATCACTAAGGAGCAACACATTGGTTAAGTTTATTCAGATCTTATTTATGTATTCTAAGGGTGAGATTCTTTTCTGTGACAGAGAAAAAAGACAGACTGAAGCCTGAACTCTGTAGTAAAATTACCTCTGAAATTATCCCTGCATCTATTAGAAATCAAGATTTAGATATTCCCTTTTAACCAGTGCTGCATATTTAATTCTTGGTTAACTTTTGTAAAGAGTTATATAAGTGCAGAATTATTTTCTCTTCATGCCTCTTCTGCTACATCTTGTAATTTCTTTTCTAAGCAATCTTTTCTTCTCTGGGTTTCACAAGGTAACACAGCTGTGCTCACAGATCTACAAATAATAGCAATAATAACATCAATAATAACAAACCCAAGAAGTCTTTTTTCCTGTTCATTACATTTAGGAATTAGGCCTCAAAAAGTTGTATTTCCTGCTAATGGGAATGTTAATTGCTCAATATTTTTCCCTGATGATAAAAATTAAGTCATACTTTTATTATGGCTGCCTATTTTAATGTAATTTTCATTTTTGGGTTTTGTGCAATAATTAAAGGTAAGACAACAATGCTGTGCAACACCCAACAGCATCTTTAGTAGGTTAGATATAATTGTAGCAAATTTAGACAGATGTTGTAAAAAAATAATCTATGTTGTGCTGGGTTTTGTAGTTGAATATACAGAAACACCTGCCTGTAGTTGTTTCAGAATGTATTTCCTCTCATAAGCCTTACACATAACAAAATTATAGAGTTATATTAAACTGTTGGTCCATTAAAAAGATTGTGTCTGTAAATCCTAATCATAACATTCATAAGAAATACTGAAGGTAATTAATATTAGAGTGATACCAGCCACTCTGAAAAATCCCAGAGGACAAAAGGCAGCACAGCACAGGGGAGCTTTAATTTTATGCTGGTGCACACTGCGGGTTTTTCTTATTAAAATTTAAATTCATTCTCCTTTTTATAGCAAGAAAGACTGTTTAAACATTGTACTTAGAAAAAAAATGTTAGAAATGCTCCTGCTGAAAGGACATTTAGCAATGAAAATGCAAATCTGAAATCTAAAATAAGTTGCTGATCCCCCACAGGGCTTCATGGCAGTAGAAAGAAAAATCAAAGGTCTTCAGTATGGTTGGAGTTAATCTTGAGCCCAAATACCTTCTTGTATTAAGGATTTTTCTGAACCTATGACAGTTTCTCATACTGCTGCTATCTGCCATAATCTGGTATTTAGCAGAAGGATTAACATCTGGCTGAGAATTGTCTTTTCTTTACCACCTGAATTCTATTCAGATTTTTCAGACATATTAAGAAAAAAGTTTTGCTCCTTAAGGAGGAAAAAGCATAAGGACATTATGAAAACAGTTTGCAGATAAATTCTTTCCCAGAAAGTTTTATTTGAAAGTACAAGACTTTTGAAGTTCTGTGACAAATTTCATAGCTGAATATTTCACACATAATATATACATTTCATTCACATTTTAAAGTTAATTACTTTTGGCAGCATCCAAATTCATTCCGAATTTACTTTCCTAAATATGTTCAGTGATAGGAATATTTGATAAAACAATTAATGTTGCAGAATATTTTGTGGTCAGAAAGCTCATTTGAAATAATGCATTGGAAAGTTAAATCTGAAAATAATTGTCCTCTCTTTGGAAACAAAAAAAAGAATCACTTTTTTTGGTTTACTGAAAACCACAGCAATGAAAACTTAAAACAATTCCCCAGTCTAGTTGCCATCAAAGTGTAGTAATCATTGCCTGACTACAAAACTGGGTAGCAGAGACAAAATGTTGAATAAGGTTGCCAGTAAGTGTCTGGACTGGGAATAAAATTCAGGCCAACCCATCAGGTGTTCTCTCACCTCCGTTCATGAACTCATAATGAATGGTTTGTTAATCAGTAGGACAGAAACTGAGAGCAGCATCTGTATTGGTTCATAAAAATGAACGCTGATTCCAGTATTGCTCTGCAAGCAGTGTCACACAGAAGGCGCCCTGCATGTTGGCTAAATACTTTCTTAAATTTTCCAAACATTTCTGATTCCAAGCCCAATTCTTGTGACAGCTGAGCTCAATAAAGGACATGAAAGTCAAGCAACTTGGGAGCTCTAAACCAGGTGAATTAACAAAATGTTGTTTAGTAGGGATGTGTTTTAAACTTTGATGGAATCTATTAAGGAACTCTACAAATGTTCTTTATGTTCACAGACTGTTCTGGACAAAATGACTGTTCCTGATGATTTATTTTTTTGGACTAGAAGGACTTGGTCTACAGAACACCCAGATTCTAATCAGAGGGCTAGAGGAGAGCCTGCAGACTCATATGTTTAAGTGATGTTTCCATGGATACAACTGACTTGAGTTTGCAAACTTACCTTCAACAAGTGGCAAAACATATCTCATCTTCCCAGACTTTTGAGTGTCAGGATATAGACATCACTTGTCCATGGAATAAATGTGAAGCCAGGGACTGCAGCGCAGAAGAAAGGAAAAATGGGGAAAATGCACTTGCATTGCTAATCTGAAACTGCAGCAGCGTGTGCTGGGCAGTCTGCATCAGGGTAGGTAATTTTTTGGGTAATTTTCAGCAACATTTAGGCTGAAATAATCAACAGCACAAATAAAGACCAGGAAACAATTGGTTGTGAGGAAGTTCTGGGAAAAACACATGTCAAAGGGATGCTGTGGGCCATCAACCAAACATGAGTCAACAATGCCATGCTGTTTCAATGAAAAGAGAGCTGCATTAGGCTCTATTAACAGGAATAGCTCACCAGACATGTGATGCAATCCTTCCATCCAAACCCTGTCTGAAATCCTGACTTCTATTCAAACGCCCACAGAGACATGTCTAGAGAATGTCAGATGTCCATGGTGGGAAGAACAAGAAGCAGTGGGCACTGCTGCAAGGAATATTTAAGTATGCTATTAGGAGAACTTTTTAGCAGTAAGTATAGTGCAGGCATGTAATATATTGTCAGGGAAAATTCTGAAATCTCCACAACCATGAGTCATCAAGAGTAAGAGGAATGACAGACACACAGACCACCACGACCTGAGGCTGGAACAAGCTTTTGATTCTGGGCTGCATTAAAATAAATGGCACTGGAACACCAGGAAACACTAAATAATATAGTTCAGCCATCCTGAATTTCATCATGCTAACAGACTATCTTACCACATCAATTCCCAGAGTATATTAAAATTAGCAGTTTGAGCAAAGACATATTCTAAAGGTGACCACTTTTCTAAATATTTTTTTGTTCATACTAGAACTACTTCAGTCTTTTTGACAGTTGTCAATTTTGACAAATCCCTCAGAAATCCAGGAAATTGTTCAGGAAGGTAGTTTTCTACATGAAGAATATGCAGAGATATATACTGAATATTCCATTCTGCCCTAGCTTCATTCTGTCCTCACTTCTTTTTACACAGTCTATCCAATGTCCCCCAGGAAGTTAATTTGGATATGCAATGGTAAGGGTGAGAAGGAAACCCCAAGGAAGCCCTAATGATGAATACTGTAACAATAGAAACAGATTTTCCTGCAAAGTTCCTGTAACAAGTCAGAGATGAAAAAACTTCACCCAATACTCAACATTTCCATTCATTACTCAGTTTTTGTGGAGGCACAGAAAGGATATGATGAACCACATCCCAAGCTGCAGGGGGAACAAGAACGTACGATCTTTTGCTATAATTAGGAGGAGTACCTCAAGCAGAGCATTGATTGCCTGTAATTGTATCTGCACTATAAGAGGCAAATTGTGGACTTTGCTTAAATAAAGCCTTTTTATGAAACAGGGGCATGTCACTGGGTCATTACCTGCTGGGCCTGGGTGGCACTGTGGGGCAGAAATGGGGGAAAAGTTTAGGATTCTGCACAGTGCTACAGGCTCGCTCAGTCTTCTTCATGCTGTGCATCAAATATGGGGAGCTCAAAGAAAATTCAGAGTAGGCAGTGGGAGCTTATGAGCTCCAAGCCCTAATGCAGGGGAGCACAAGTCAGAAATGAGTTGTAGGGTTTGTATCCATTCCATCATTCCCCAATAAATCTGCCTCTGAGTGGGTTTCATCTGACATGTTCACTGTAAATGTCCCTGCATTCACTAAGATGTTAGCTTTTCCATCAAAAAAAAGAGATTTAAAGTCAAAGTAGCTGGTCTAGTGATAATAGCAGCAAGTTTCTGGCTGGGTTATAAAGTGATAATGTTTTATTGGTTGATGTGGTAGATGGCACTTAGTAGGTCACTTGAATAAAAGCAATGATTTCCCCTTATTCTGGCAGGAGCTATTGTACATGTTAGAATGAATAATTTCTTTTCTGAAGATTTAGAGATATTTTCTTTACTGTAATTGTCACACTACACTGACAATCTGAATACCATTACCTCAGTAATAACTGAAATTTAAAAGTGGAGTAGTGTCATTTGAAGACAAATACAAAGGATATAGAAAGACTTGTGCTATTCTTTTCTCTCCCTTTTATTCTGTGTGTCTTTTAGTTGAATTTATTCCAGTATGAGCACTTTTCTTCATTTTAACATTGCCTAATGGATTTTACATCTCTTGGCCAAACTTACCTCTGATATAGCATTCAAACAATTAATGGAGTCCTTTACAGCAGATCTGTCTCAGACATCAAACCTGAATTATTTAAAGGAAAAATTATCATTAACATAGGATGTAAAGGCATGCTGAACTGAATCAACACTTGGAAGTGGGAACTGCTAGGAAACAGGCTTTAAAACCATGCAAGTGCCCCAAACCAAAATGTTACCATGGACTCAGAGATGCTCAGGCCACTAGGAATGGGTACAAGAATTAACAGACTACTGTTCCTCACTTTGAGCCTCTTAGAAACAGTTCAGGTCAGCTAAATATTTAAACATTTGAATATTTAAAGGTGCTTAATGGGAGTTGAGAGCACTTTGGTTTTTTTAATTCCACTTTAGTGTTGAGAGTAGAACAAGATAATTCAGGCACTTGAATGTGCTGCTTGTGACTTAGCAAAGCCAACTTAATGTCTGGTTGCTGTGCACAGGGACAGTCTCATCAGTTCCTGAATTTCCAGACCTGAACTAACCCTAAACAATAAGAAAAGAGAGAAGAAGGAAAAGTGGCTTTTTCTGATGTAGCCTTCTTAACATGCTTCTTCAAGGATCAGATTCCTGTGCCATCAGGAAGTGCAGTTTTGATAATCACATCAGAAAGAGGTGGCTGAGAGCAAGATCACACCTCTTGGCAGCAGCTACCTGGGAAATGTCTTTAGTTGTACTACAAGACCATGCACAAAAGTAGATGAGATGATACAATTACTTCCCACAGTGTGCAAAAATGGAAGGATGGGGAGCTCAGAAGCAGCCAAAAGTGCCATTAACCGAGAAGAATGATAAGAAAAACTCTGGACAGCTTTCTCCCAGTGAAATGTTATTGTCTTCATTAAATGTTTTTACTAATATGCAGGGGAAGCAGGAAAAAGGATAGATTGAAAATAAATTTTACAAGGTTGATGTCTACATCTCTGACCTGCTGTGCGAAACAGAAGTGATGGGTACAAGATGGTTAGAAATGCACTCAAGATCAGAAATGACAAGGGGAAATAAAAAATTAATCTAAAAATACATTTCACAGTTCACGCACAGTTAGGTGCAACTTTGTTTTTTTTAAATTCCCTTCTCTATTTGGGATTCACTTTACTTGATGTAATATGTGTTGTTTTATACTTATGGGAGCTGACTTATGAATAATACAATTAGTGAGTTTGGGCTTTCAGAAAAGGTCTACACTTACTAGAATTTATCAAATTTAAGCAATGGGTACTTTCCACTTTTTGTACTCTACAGGGTAACTATGAAGTAGTCATAACTTTGTTGAAATAATTATTTCCCTCTCATTGCATTATGACTGAGTTAGACTCACCTCATTTAAATTCATGTTAGCATCTGAGTATAACAGAGTAATAGCACAAGAATCCTAGCTTAGCATTTGCATGGCTCAAGCAAATACAACACGTGGGCTGGCATGACAAGCTGTTTGTTCCACACCACAGTAAGCACCGACATGGGGAAAACACCAGGTAGCCTCACCCTCGGTGTACTGTCAGTGTTTCCCTACACGGGCAATTGCTGAAGTTTTCTGAGAGACTCAAAAGTTAAAATTATGTGTGATTGATGAAATGTTCATTTTTCAAACTTGAACAAAATCACAGAATCGCAGATTAGTCTGGGTTGGGTCTCCAAATACCATGCAGAGTGACCCACCTGCCAGGGGGAGGCCACAGACACACTAAGATAGGTGGGAGTGTTGATCTTCTGGAGGGCAGGAAAGCTCTGCAGAGGGATCTGAACAGGCTGGATTGATGGGAAGGCCAATGAGGTTAAACAAGGCCAAGCTCTGGGTCCTGCCCTTGGGGCACAACAACCCCTGCAGTGCTACAGGCTGGGGACAGAGTGGCTAAAAGGACCTGGGGGTGCTGGTTGACAGCAGCTGAGCATGGGCCAGCTGTGCCCAAAAGACCCAAAAAGGCCATTGGCATCCTGGCCTGGATGAGCAAGAGTGTGAGCAGCAGGACCAGGGCAGGGCTTGTCCCCCTGTACTCAGCACTGGGGAGGCCACACCTCAATTCTTGTGTTAATTTCTGTGCCCCTCATGACAAGAAGGACATTGAGGGGCTGGAGTGTGTCCAGAGAAGGGCAATGGAGCTGGGGAAGTCCTGTGAGGAGCAGCTGAGGGAGCTGAGAGTGCTTAGCCTGGAGAAGAAGAGGCTCAGGGGAGACCTTATTGCTCTCCTCCACTACCCAAAAGGAGGTTGCCACAAGCTGGGGCTTGGTCTCTTCACCTGGGTGACAAGTGACAGGACAAAAGGAAAAGCCTCAGGTGTCACCAGGGGAGTTTCTGATTATATATTAGGAAAATTTTCTTCACAGGAGGGTTGATTAAGCATTGGGCTGTCCAGGGAAGTGGTGGAGTCACCATCACTGTAAGTGTTCAAAAAGAGTGTTGGGGTGGCACTTGAGGACATGGTTTAACGGTGAACATGGTGGTATTGCTGTGTTGGCAGCTGGACATTTATCTTAAAGGTCTTTTCCAACCTTAACAATCCTGTGCTTCTATCTTCAACTGGATCAGGTTTCCCTATCCAACCTGACCTCCAAAGTTTCCAGGGTGGGGCACCCACCACCTCTCTGGGCAACTTGTGCCAGTATCTCACTACACCCATTATAAAAAGATATATATATTTCTTGTATCCAGCCTAAATCTACTATCTAGTATTTAGTTTAAAACTATTACCCCTTGTCCTGGCACGATAAGCCTTACTAAAGTTTGTTTCTCTCTTTCTTACAAGGCCTCTTTAAATATCAAAAGGCAACAATAAAGTCTCCCTAGAGTCTTTTCTAGGCTGAACGAAGCAAACCCTCTCAGCCTTTCTTCATAGGAGAGGTGCTTCAACCTTCTGATCACTTTTGTGGCCCTCCTCTGAACCTGCTCCAACAGTTCCATGTCTTTCCTTTGCTGAGGACTCCAGAGACAGGTGCAGTACTACAGGTGAGGTCTTACCAGCGTGGAGTAGAGAAATCAAAAGATAGAAAATCAAAGGATAAACACACAAATGTATTTTGCAGAAGGCATCACAAACCCATTGTTAGTCCACTGGAAGAATGAAATTATTAAGCTGATCTTCCTTACGGTTATTTAGCCTTTATATCATTGGTGAAAATGTTAGTGTTCCTCTGACACGTAGTTGCTTTAGAGCAATATCAGTACCTACCAGTTACTGATCTGCTCCCCTTGATTATAGACTAAAACCCACTGTTAGCTCCAAACCAAGAAATCGAAGCTGACCACACATTTTGTAGCTTATGTGAAAAAAAATTAAATGTTCGATTGATCTCCAGTAAGCTCGCTGTCTGATTTATATCATCACAATGGTTTCCTTTTGGTCTGGAGACTAACAGACTGTTAAGGAAAAAAAATGCAATAAAAACAAAACCAAACCAAGCCAAAACAACCAAAAGCAAAGGGGATCAAACAGAATCTTTTAAAAAATGATCTCTGAGTGAAAAATCGAGGACATATTGTGCTTCATTAAATACCTGTCTTTTCTGAGTCAGATTAGCAATGGCAAGAGTCCAGAACTCCTGCTAATCCCTGGATTTTTTTTCAGATTTGTCTTGGCAAACGTTGAGGCCGTATTTATGAAAGGGCAGTAATGTTATTGCCTGCTTTCTTTTCCAGTTCTATTTCCAGACCATTAGAGGCTATAGATTCCTAATAGTTAAAAACCTAGGTGCCTAATACAGATATTCTGTGATGGCAAAACACAAGGGAAAGATTGTACCTGTGATGAAGGACAGAGCTCTGCTGTATCAAGCAGAGATAACTGAGTAACTGAGTTCATTTTGCTGTGGAGGTAAAGGACTCCTATTAGTATCCTCACAAGCCACCAGTGCAGAATCCTAAATCTCTCCTTGCAAAGAGCAGGCCACAGCAAACAACCAATTTTCTAATATATCAGCTTTTATGCTGCAGCAATGCCAAGGAGAAGATTGATGCCAGCTTCAATTAAAGGCTAAGAACACCACCCATGTGCATGTGAGTGGTTTTATTTTGAGGCTTTTGAACTGAATGCCAGAATGGTTTTACAGAAATACTGAAGATCTCCTCACAAAAAGTCATTAATGTTAGAGCCATCAATGTGAAGCTGGTCACCTAGACTAGAAGTCTTCAATGATGATAGTCATTTTAGGCAATTTAGGGAAGAGGGAATAAATTTTTGTTTAAAACATTTTGTTTAAGGTGTTTTTTCCAAAATTTTACCACAGACATCCAAATATATTAGTTATTATTTATGAAGACCTACTATTCTTTTGAATTAGAGACAAAACAAGGCAAGAAACTTTTTAGGAGGAGCAGCTTGTGGCCTCAGGAACAAGAAGCACAGTCTGAACATCATGTCAGGAGAGAGTTAAAAATAGCTGGTCTGCACTGTTTGACCTGATCCTGCACTTTGTGTGCACAGGAGCAGATGTGCTCATTTGTCAAGCGGTGGCTGGTGACAGCGCTTTGTACCAGCACAGAGGGACAGCGTGCCCCAGAACCATGCCAGTGTGAAGCTGAGTTCGTGGGTCAGCTCTGGGAGCAGCCAGGAGCCTCCCCACATGCCAGCAGACATCACACACCTCTGGCCTGAGAGTGAATGGGGCACAGTGAGCTGACCCCACCGCAGCTCAGCGGAGCCTCCTGCCCTTGGTGCTGCTCCTGCTCCCAGGCTTCCTTCCCAGCAAGCTACAGACTGACCTGCAGGAACAGGCAAAAAGCACAAGCTCTCGGGTCCCATCAAACTCCTCCCCACAATTTTCCCTGCTAAAAGAGAGGGAAAAAACTGCATAGTGTTGCAGAAAGTCACAAAGAAATGGATGGTTGAAAGTCATTACCTGTCAGATCCTCTGCTTGAGCAAAGCCGTCGAACCTAAACATCCTTTTAGTTTTAATGGAGCAACAGAAGGGGATTTTGTTCCAGAGGAGAGTACTGTGCTATCTAGGCCATATATGCCTTTAAACTTCCTGACTTAAAAAATGATACAAAACTGAATTAGTTAATAATTTTATTCACATGTCACTAAAACCCCTTGATCATGCAAAATCTCACACACCTGTCTGAATTCAGAAGGTTTCAAGAGCTTACTAAAAAAACCACCAAAAAAAAAAAAAAAACCTGCCACTTTTTTCATATATTTTTCATTTTCCCCCATTGATTTGTGGTTTCTAAAGTACTTACATTGCTTTAGACTGTTTTGCAACACTTCCAGCAAGTGTTCTGTCTGGTATCTCCCTGCTACATGCATGACCTCTCTTAATGCAGCCATGCTCTTGCCTGGCTTTTCACTATATTTACTGTAGCACTGGCTGCTCTTACTAAAACCTGGACACATTATGCACTGGTGCATCTCTTATTTCAATGAATTTAGTAGAAATAATTCTAGGCAATTATTTTTCTGTCATACAGCTATTAAGGATAGAGCAGGTCATCACTTTGATTGTATGCTAGAGGCTATGGGACTCAGACACCATTTAAACACCCAAAACTTAAAGAATTTAAAGGAGCCATATGGCAAACCTCTGCCATATTTGAAATGCCACTCAATAAGTAATTTAATTAGAAGGCACCCTAGCTGTAAAGACATTGCTTTAACTTTAGTGCCAGAATGCAGATCTGCAGACAATTCTACAAAGAAATTGGAAATTAAACATTCCGTGCATACCCTGAGCTCATAAATTTTTCTCTCCTTTTCTCCATGAACATTTTAAGGTCTACAGAAGGCATTACCTTCACATATAAAGACCAATTTTCAATTCAAAAAGAGAGAGAGAGAGAGAGACAGTGAAAGATTATGAAACTTTCCAGTTGCTGTATGGGAAACACAGGAGCATCCTGATGCAAAGAATTGTCTGAAGTAAATGCTGTTTATCTCATGCCCAAAGGGTGGATGTCAGAGAATTCACAGCAGGCAAGGAGAATGTAAATCTTTGGTACAATGCACCTTAATGGTCCCTTGATGCATCATTAAGATGATGTGCCAAATCTGGCCACACTGACAGACCACATCTCCCTCAGGACATTAAAAAAACCCCAAAACAATCAAAACCAAACGAAAACCAAATCACCACCAAAAAACCTGAGCCTTTGCAAAAATCCAAAATACATATTTTGGGTTTTAAATTACTCATTTCTAATCATAAATATATTTAAACTTCATAATATCTAAATTTGGAGCTTAAATGGGGGAAAGTGTTACCTCTGAGTAGTTTTTCTGGTTTGTGGAATCAGTATGAATGTGGCTTAAGCTGCTGTGTAAAATTTCTAAAAGCTTTTATTATCTCTGTGACCTAAGGCAGCATTCTTACTCTCTTCAGGGGGAAAAAGAAGGCCAGAATGTTGCTTCTTCATTACTGTTAGGTACCTTTTCTGCCTCTTTTCTCTCCCGCATTTTTATACCAGTGAACTCCCTGCAATCTCACTATTTTTCTTTTGCATTATTAGGATATCATTAAGAGCTGTTAGATTTGACAAACTTTCTTCATTGATCTGTGTCCTGGTCTTCCCAGAGCTTTGGTCTTTTCTTTTTGAAAACTTGGATACCTTAAATTCCATTAAGGAAAAAACCCCACAAAACTTCAGATTTTTTTCTCATGGTTTCAAGGAGAAAAACTTGAAGTGAACTGAGGAAAAAGTGTGTCATGCCACCCATGAAGAGAAGGGAAAGAAAAACCCAGACAGCTGGCCTGCCTTTTCCTCTGGCCACTGGATCCTTAGAGCTGAAAGCCGCTTCCTAAGGTGACCATTATTAAAACCTTAAAAGATTTAAATTTCCCATGGAGGGAACATACTCCAGAAAGACCTGTGTTAATGAAGGTGGATGGGTGCCAATACTGGCTGCCACTCCCACTCCCATGCAGTCAACATCTGCAAGGCCACAGCTGTGGGTAACCACTGGTGAATCTTCGGTTCTTCCTTTTGTATTCATCTAATTTATGAAATTTCTCTGTTTCTCTAACAGTGAAATTACAAGTCAATACTTCTCAATGATGACAGGTACAATGCAACCAGCTCTCAGCACCAGTTCTATGTCTGTGAATACACAGAAATGTATAAACTTCCCCGTGCTGAGGCCAATCTCTGTCTTCTGGTCAAGAAAGATAGAAAAGTGGGCTGGATTCAACCCTTTTTGGGCTTGTAGATGAACTCCTTCTCTGAATTAGTCCCTCAAAGAACATCTTGCTGATGCCTGCATAAGTAACCTAGAAGGCTTTCTGAATAGCCATAAAACAGAAACCTGATTTCTTATTTACAGCCCCCCCCCATAAACACACACAAAAAGCCATCCAAAAACCCCAAAGCAAACAAGTAAACCCCCCAACCAAAAAACCCCACCAACCAATAAGCAAACCAACTTCAAATGTACAAACAAGAAATAAAGCCAACCCTCAAAACCTTTCAGCAAAATTGGGACAAAGGAAAAACTAAGGGAACAATTTCCCCCATCCCAAAAATGTTTGCTTGCATGTAAAAAAATCTATTGCAAGGAATAAATGATACAAAGGCTTAGGAAATAAATGAGGAAAATGGCTGAGGAAATAAAAATAACCCTCTGTTCTCCCTTCTGTGCACCTGTACTCCATGCTACTTCTATTCACAACTAGGGTAGAATTTCCTGAGGACAAATTAGGGCTTTTATTGGCAGAACTACACAGCACTTTACCCTTGGTAAAGTTTTCCATTTAAAATCTCTAATCTGCATGTTATCTGATTCTGAGTAACCTTCTTCTAAGTAGAATTTATGCACTCACTCTCTTTGAATGCCCCTTGGGACAAGAGACTATGTATAGCACTTATTCACTTAAATTTCTCATTTATTTTTTTTAAAAAAAGCTCACAAGTTCTTCCAAGTTGGTTTCTTTATAATGATTTGAATTGATTGCTTCACAGCAGCACAGCAATGCACTGATCAAGGGTGGCAAGAACAGCATGCTCATGCTTGACATATTCAAAAAATATTATATATTTGGTTGTTTGAAAAGCAATAAAATAACCAGAGTGGGGAAAAAGCCCCCAAGAAATCACAATGATACAGTATTTAAAATGGAAATTAATCAAATAATCAATCAACTGGAAAACACAGACTCATCCTCACTTCTCCTGCACAGCAAAATCTTCTTGCCATGTTTTTTCTTGAATTTAGATGGTAAGTATTGCCTGCATGGGTTATTTTCAGATTATCTGACAGGTAAGCATATTTTTAGATCTCTTAAAAAAAGCCCCAAAACAACTGGGTTTTAAAGATATAGACATTATTTTCAGAAAAAAATAAATGAGTGAAAAAAAAAAGCCTTTGAGAGATGTTGCAGCAGGAATGCAGCCACGAATGTTGCAGCAGGAAGCCAGGGATGCTTAGTGTGTCACATCTGGCCCCATCTTTGAGTGCTGAGCACTGGAAACCTGAGCCCGTGCCATTTTGGAGCTCCAGCTTTACTGGAATGGAGCCCAGAGCCTTGCCCAGGAATAGCCGACTCTGAATTGGCTGACCTTCAGATTTCATCTTTCCCTCACTCTTATCCACATCTGAAGCATCTGGCAGAAAGAGGAAAGATAGGAAAAATTGTTCAAATGAGTAGGTAGGGAATTTGTGACCACTCAGGTTTGACAGCTGTCTGCAGATTTTATCATGTCAGGGGACCTAAAGTTGTTGAAGAACTTTTTTCATGCTGCACATCCTGCACTTTCTTTGGCTTCCTGTCACCTTTTCAGAAGCCCAGATACAATCCATATTTTGTGGATCAATTATGTCAAAATTACATAACAAATCAGACAAATTGTCTATTTGCTTTGACCACTGACATGAACTTTCTCTATATGGTACCCCCACCTCAGAATTTTCAGCCTTGAGCAGTGTGAAGAAGATAACTTAACATTTGATAGACTCCTGATGCATTCTGAAAGAAATCCCAAAAATAAGAAAAAACAACCAACCAAAAAAAAAACCTCCTCAAAACAAAACAAAACAAAACAAAACCCCAAAACAAACCCCAAAACCAACCAAAAAAAAACCCCCAAAACAAACAAACCCAAAAAATAACCCCAGGAACTGTACTCTGCTTTTGAGAATAAAATTTGACATGCAGTGATGTATTTCTATAAGGTGCTAGAAGACACCAAACCCCTGAATTTCTCAAATTCTGTTCTGGGACATACAACATAGAATTCTCATACAAAGCTTTTACTTAAAAATCAATAATTCAGACATTAAAAATATGGTTTAAGTTTACTAAGAGCCATCACACAGACAGACTTAGGAAAGGTATTTATCACCCGCAGCTTCAAACTTGAAGACTTAGTTTGGGTCTTCTGGTTTTGGCTTGCACTCAGATTTTGTTTTAAGGGTGAATTCTGCATGAGCACTTTCCATTTGAGTTGGGAATCCAGAGCTGAAATGCCAGTGCCAAGATGTCATTAGCCAGAGTGAGCCAGCACTATTTGACTATTTGATTGGTTTCTCAGAACAAGACACAAAGGGAGCAGTTTTAAAGGTCTGTTGAAAGGATCCTTTACCCCAGAAAACAGGTGTGTATGTGTGAACATGAGTACAAAAACCTAAAGACTGTGACTGAAAAGTTAAAATCTTTAAAACACATTTATAAAAGTTTCTCTGTGTTTAGTCTAACAAGGAACACATCTGTCATGATGATTGTAGAGATGACCACATTTAGGTTCGTGATAGCTTATGGAACTACAAATTCCAGTGGGATCTTCAAGCAGCACAAGAAACTCTCTGTTTTTCTGAATAATGTACATCTCTGTCAGTGATTTGACTCCATCACACTGGCTGTAACCATCCTAAAATAGGCTTAAAGTAACAAAACCTTCAGCTCACCAGTGTCACTTCATCTTCCTGCTGCCTCATTCCCTCCTTCCACACTGCACAGGACCTGCCAGGACTGCTGGGGAGCTGCAGAGTCCGTATGTCCTCACAGATGGGCTACAAAGGATGCTTATTTAACACATTCACATAGCTGCTTCTGGCCTCATGCCATATGTTCAGCCCTTTCATGAGTTTTAATTCTACAGATCGCTGATTATCTTCAAGGGGAAAAAGAATTTAAATGCCATTCTTTTGTCCACAGCCAAATGCTTTTCATACAATCTAAAAAGCATCTTGTAGCTCCTTCACAGCCCTGCCCCTTCCTCCTCCCTTCTTACATCTGCTGCTGTAAAATCCAGCCTGTTCCATATTTCTAAAAATTGAAAACTTGATTTCTGAATCACTTCACCTTTGGTTACCACTCACATTATTAATCTTTGTGTCATAAATAGAGGTTCAGTTGGCTCTAAGCAACTGTTATTTTAGTGTCTGACAGGCACAGGCTTCCTTCTCAGTCTGGGGATTTATTTACATTCTTTATTTACATTCCTGTATCCTGTCCCTCTGTTGAAGCTTTCCCTAGCTCTCATTCAGACAAAATTCCCACGGAGATTTTAAAGGCCCCCCTCAAATAAATCCTTAGTGTCTCTCTTATGTGCAGAACTCAGGATAATGAAACCTGAATCCAAGCTGCTTGGGCTGGTCCTTTGCTTATGTCATTCTGCTACAGGTCCAATCAATTGAAAATTTACCCTGATTGCTATAAGAAGGAAAGGATGCTGCAAGAGTGTTCTTAAAATGCTGCCTTTTTTTGGCAACATTCTGCATTTCTTTAGTCCAAAGTAACCCAAATTTGCTTCCTGGCATTCATCAAAATGGAGGCTTTCCAGGTGTCACTACAAGAATTCAATTTGACATGAGGGGTTAGACTCTCCTGCCCCTAATCAACATCCTTCCTTGTCTAATGAGATGAAATGCAAGCAATGGCCAGCAAATGAGACACTGGCAAAGGTATTTGCAAAAGCAGGATTAATATTAAAGTGAAACCATGACAAGTTTGTCAGCAAGGTTCACTCTACTGCTAAGGCACACAGAGCAAAATCAGACTACAATCTAGACTCAATCAATATAAAATCAGCCTAAAATTACCTACATGGAGGCTAAGGATGGGAAAGGATGGGAAAGGGTAGTGATAAAAAGATTTAAGGAAGACCTTCCCGTAGGGTTACAGGGTTCAGAGTGTTGCCTCTTGTTAAACTTAGCCCTGGACTTGACCAGTGGTTTTAGGCCTAAAGGTTTTAACAGCACCTAAACTTAACAGCACTAAATGGATAAACAGTATAACAAAAGATTCTACAGAATTTACAATAAGCACAACAGTAACTTACAGCCCTACCTTACTCACAAATCTAACATACCTAAGAGTCTAAGGTAGCAACATTCATATTACATCTGTTATAGCATACCCACACTTGCACACACACACCCCTAAAGGAGAGCATACAAGGTGTACATCTGTGAGAAATTCCCCTTGAACACAGTGAAGAACATTCAGTGAATATCCCTTTGCATCTTCTCAATGGAAGGAGAGCTGAGCCTTGGGGAGTTCTGGGATCAGCCCAGGCTCCACTGCTGGAGTTCAGCATCCTGGGAGATGTTCCCTCTCAGAGGGAGAGGGCTGGTCACCACCTGCTGCAGCCCAGGAGAGCTCAAAGGGTCTCAGTGAGGATTTCTGTTTATAGGATCACAAGACAATTGGCTTTGGTCATAGTAATATTCCATCCTGGCCAAAACTGAGATGGCAACTTTCTTTGGAAGTTGGATAATAAAAATGGTGTTCCACTCGGGTTACAACTTGGGCAAGAAAAACTTCCAAGGGGCTTTCCATTAAAAACCAGGAGTTTTTTAGCCAGTATATGTTGTCATTATATTGCAAGAGGTCTATTGTCATTACACTGAAAGGGTTCCATATTGCTAGAGTTTCACACCTCCTTGATGTTTCTCATAGGCAGCTCCTCCAGGAACTGACTCTTCCTCATCCTCACAGGAACCAACTCAGTTTATCCACTCTTTTAGCAGCTACAACCAATTAATCATTTCCTGAAAGGGTTCTATGACATATTATATGTTCCTTCACAGGTCCTTGAGTGAGGCAGCCCCTCCAGGAACTGACTCTCCCTCATCCTCACAGGAACCTCTCCAGTTCCCTCAACCAACCAATCCACAGGAACCCACTCCAGTTCCCCTCAACCAACCAATCCACTCTTTCATAGCACTCTTCTTATTGGCTACAGCTGTGGCCTGTTAAAATCAGACCTGCTCCTAATCCTTAATAATTAACCCAGCTGCAACTCTTTAGGGGGTGAGATTACTTTCTATACTACCTTTTTATTTTCTTATATTGTATGCCCCTACAAGTATAGGTTCCTAGGAACAGACAGTGTTTCTGATAAGATCAAGAGGAACTTAGCCCAGGGGCTGAGCATTTCTGAGATCATCATGCATCCTGAGGAGTGGGCCAGGGAGGGAGGTCACATCACAACATGCAGCTTCAGAGAAGAGAGCAGAGGAGACGTATTTCTTCACAACCAAAACCAAGTCAGACTTCTTCACATCTTGCTTTGGAGTATTAACTTGAAATTCCTTAATTGTCCCACAGATATCAACATTTGAATGTCATTTAACACTAGGAATGGAGGCTAATTTTCCTATTCAGTGATTCTATCATTTTGCAAAATGTGTACAAGATGCAACATCATTTATTACAATAAACAGAGAGTGTAAGAAGATTAAAATTCTGACAGAGGAGTATTAGCTTTTCTTGGCAAAAGAAAAAAACTTCATATGTTCATGAATCATCTCTGAGATAATCATATTCCCTTTAAATACCATGAAGAAAAAAAATTCATGTTGCTTCTGGAAAACATCATGAATATTAATAAAAGACAAATGCAATTTGTCCATTTTGGGGATTAATGAGGTTTTCCTTCAAAAGATTTTGTAAAGACAGTATATAGGTTTTGAAATGCTAAAGACACTACTAATCTGAGACAGACTTGTGTGTGAACATTTTTACCACAAACCTGGTAGAAATCACACTCAGTTTTAAAAATAAAGCCCAACTGGTAGCTGTTTGAGTCAGTTTGTACTCACTCCTATGGGAGAAAGGTGTACAGTTTTGGAGACATCTAAGCTCATAGCAGCATGCCATGAATGAACTCTTCAAGGAACTTTAAAGGTTTAGCATTTTCTTCTAAAGAAATGAGGAAGGAAGAGTATAAGAAGAAGCATTTTGATTTGGATTTAAAGAGTCTTTTTAAACAGTAAGAGTCTAAGTCATATGGATGCAATAGTTACTGTTTGGATAAAGACAGAGCCTTTCAGCTTGCCACCTATTCCATCAACTCATTACAGCACAGTTCGAGTGCAATGTAAAACCTCAGCACCATTCCCACTTCACTTCTCACAATCCATCTTGTGGCACATGCTACAGGATTTGGACTCTGTTGCCCAATTCTCATCCCCTCCACAGTCTTATACAACCAGAGAATATCACTCAATTTGTGTTGCAGTTTTCTGACTTCAACAGCCACTATAATGATATATTTGCCAGCTTCACAAAGATACAAAAAGATAAAATATTTTTAAGCATGGTCAGACAGTGTTTCTCTTTATTTACAGATATCTTTAACCATATAGTTGCTGAAGAGACCTATATAATAGGACAAAACAAAGAGAAGGCAATTTGGAGATCAGGACTTGTTCCTATCATGAGAAAACTGCAAGGAAGGGCTGCAGGGAGATGGTCTGGCAAAAAAGGCTCTAGACAGGATGCAAAAGCATCACAGTTACATATGATGAAAACAGATGATCCTTAGGACATGATTTATACACATAATGCCTTTAAAAATCTCAAACTTGATCTGAGAAGAGTTGGAAACAAAGTTATGGATGCTTCCCTGGTGACAACAGAATATAGGTATCTTCCTGTGTCAGCAAGGTTTAATACAAAAATAAGTGATGTATCTTGCTTGTGGGAATCACTGCTCCTGTCATTGGTGTAGAAAAGACAAAATAAAAGTCACTAGAAGTATGGTTAGTCTATTGAGAGAGGTGGGGGAAAAAAAACTCACCCAAAACAAAATAAGTCTTATTTCCTTCTTATCCTATATCATGCATAACAATTTCTGTGAAAAAGTATGTAGGGGAAAAAATTGCAGTCTGGATATGGAAAGATTTCTAAACTGTTCAACATCAGGGACTACACAGAAAAGGAGGAACCAGGGAACATGGCTGATTTTCTGACAACTGCAAAGACCACAACAAAAATAAACTCTGATCACAAAATGACAGAATATGCTGAGTTGGAAGGGAGGCACAAGGACCACTGAGTCCAGCTCCTGGCCCTGCACAGGACCATCCCCAAGGGTTACACCATGTGCCAAGAACATTGTCCCAATGCTGCTTCAGCTCTGTCCGGCTTGGGGCAGTGACCACTTCTCTGAGCACCCTGTTCCAGCGCCCAACCACCCTCTGGGAGAAGAACCTTTTCCTAATATCCAACCTAAACCTCCCTGACACAGCTTCAGGCCACTCCCTCAATCCTGTCCCGGGTCACCACAGAGAAGGAGAGATCAGTGCCAGCCCCTCCTCTTCCCTTCATGAGGAAGTTGTGACTGCAGTGAGGTCCCCCCTCAGTCTCCTCTTCCCCGAGCTGAACAGACCAAGTGACCTCAGACACTCCAAATCAGAGACTAAAAATAATTATACGGCTCAAAATGCAAAGGAAGACATTGAAATAGAAACTTCTCCCTCTCCCTTTTTAAAAATAAAACAATAGAACACTTTGCCAAAAACACACTGAGAAAGTCGGAACCATTTTGAACTTATTCAGCATAGAGAGAAATAAAGCTCAGATAAAAAGCAGTTAATCAATTGAAATTTGCTAGCCTAATAGCTAGCAAAAAAAGTGCAAACAATTCAGGCCATGGTATCGTTTTGTGGATAATTTTTTTTTCTAGGGGAAGCATAGGGAAGAGGAACTGACACATACCAAGTCATTTTCTCCACTGCCCTAATTATAGTGTTTAACTTGCTCACTGCAATTTTACAAATCCAAACGATTATACTGGAGAAAATACTGGGCAAAGAATCAGGATTTACTTTAATTATAGGATTTTCAAAATGATAAATGAAACCTTGGGAAAAAGGTGCAGGTTAAAAAAAATCCATTTAATGTGGCCTGGAAGTGTCAATGAGAAATCTGAGATACTGAGGAAGAAATAACTAATGTTCTAAAGGATAAATGTGGTTAAAGCCTTCAGTGATTATTAACTTCTTGAATTATGATTCTGTACTGTTTTCAGGGAAAAATAAAAATGTTATCTATAAAAGTCTGGATAAAAAAATTATTGCAAACCAAGTAGTTTAAGTGCCCTTTGGAAATGTTAAAGATTGAAGTTATAGACATGAAGAACTGCTACACTGGAGTAATAAGCTGATGTCATTATCTCAGATCAAATAATGAAAACCTTTTCAAGGAGTTATGCTGCTAGAACAGGAGGTTGTGACAATATAATCCATTTAGCTTCACAGAACCCCAGCTTTGTTTTGATTTAAGCTCAAGAACTGGAATAAGCCTGTCTCAAAAATAGAAACACCAGCATCAAGGCTTGATTAGAGAAAGTCTCTTATCTTCTCCGCTGTGCCACTGAGAGGATGTCAGGTATGCCTGGCTTTTGCTCAGACAGAGGGAAAACAAGTCCCTTCCCTCTGGGGATCTGAGCTCTCTCATCCCATGATTCCTGCTCATGCCAGGAGGAAATTCTTGTCTTGAAGGAAGAAACTGGCCCTTTCTGTGGGTAATACCATGGAGGAAAGGCAGGCTGCTCCAGCAGGCAGCTTGTGAGAGACCCAGAATTTACTTCTTTGGCTATGTACTGTAGATAGAGTCCTCTTCTACAAGGAAAGCAGAAGCACAGTGCTGTAGTGGAGATCATATAGTGGCCAAGTAAATAGGGGAAGTTAATTCAAGAACAGCTCAGGAGCAAACACCTTTTAATAATTTGTATTCAGAGTGCAGCTATATTGCAAGGCAGATTAACTTAACCACACTGGTTATTAAAAGGTTTTGATGCAAGAAATAAACATATTTGTACATGCCTTGTACATGCCACGTGAACACCAAAACCACCAAGTCCAGCAGAAATTATCAGAAATTGTTTGTAGTTACACAACTATGTTTTCTGGTATAAATAAATATATATATTCATGTAATTAAAGCCTGTGTCATAACACATGAAACAGAGGACCTCTACATTCCTCGTTTTGTGTGTATCCAGATGGACACCACAGGGTTGGATTTACAGATATATTTGAATGCTGCAGATGTGGCTGAAATCAATGAAAGCTGAACCTAGAGGGCTATAAAATTCTAAATTGTCTTCAGGTTCTGATAGCTCAAATGAGACATGGTAGAATAAGCCAGCACATTTTACTTTAATGTACCCATATTTCCTGTTTTGATTTACAAAACCTTTCAAATTCTTTCTTCAAGATTCTCTTCCCTACATCAGCCATCTCTCATCAGCAGTTAAACCCTGGCCCACTGGCTCCATGTGTAAACTACATTTTCTTAGTTATTCTTAGCTATGACCATGACCTTAATTCTTTATGCAATCACTCCCTATCTGCTTCTTCATTTTAAAATTTTCAACTTCAATTTACTCCCATTTCACTTAATTTCTTCACCATCTGACTTTCATCAGAATCCTTGTCCCCATCTCCCCATCTTTCCATTCATAATGCAGCTTTTGCATCAGGTATTCTTCCTCCTCCCCTTTCACCAGATGTGGACACAGATGTTGCAGAGGATGAGAAAAAGACAGACAGCTTCCCTGATCCATGCTTTAATGTCCATGCTTATCCTGGTCCAGAACAGTTATTGCAGACCAAGTTCACATTTTTGGTGTAGCATGAGCTCAATGATGAGGGAATAATTCAACATATCAGCCAGTAAAACTGAAGTCTTGCATGAGCATGTACAAACAAATTATTCTAAGATTCTTCCTTGGCTACATTTCTGCAGTATTTCAGGCATTGAAAAGTATACATTCTGACAAAAAAGTTGCTGATGCTAAATTTAAAATTATTTTTCAAGAACTGTTGATATTTTTCAAGTTTACCAGAATTCTTTCTAAATGAAAGTTTGTTTTAGGAATGTTTTGCTTCCTGAAATTGAGTCTAATAAGTCTTGCATTTAACATTTAGCCAAAGCTTAATCTTATCTTCTCATTACAAACAGTTGAAAGCTTGATTAACTTTCAGAAGGGCCAGTGAACCAGTTTTGCCCATGAAGACTTCCAGCCAACAAATTCTACTCTTTAAGCAGGTGTTGTTTAGGCTACAGTACATAAGATTAAAATCTGTATTCTGCCACCACCATTTTTCTACCTTAAAATGTCATGAAAACACCCAGATTTTTTCTTCAAAATAAATGCCCATATAAAACTTCTGGTTTTTGTAATGTTTCTGCCACAGCACTGCAATTACAGTCAAGTTAATTTAGCTCAAAGATTCCAGACTATTAGGACTAAGGAAAGTACATGATGCAATTTATTCTCTAATGATATTGTGTAAAGGCAAACCTATCACTTGCTGCTGGTGTTGAAATACATGGCCTTAAATGAAAAAGGAAGCATAAATTAATTAGACACTAAAGTGTCAAGGTTCTAATGACCCCTCTACTGGGAAGCAGTGAATAACAGAAACCTTTAAACAGCTGATTAGAATAACACTCATGTGCCAGCAATATTGTTTTAATTTAGTAGCTGAAGAGATACTCTGTTGGAAATACAAAAATTCAGAGCAGCAGTTCTTTTACTTTGCTAGCGAGAAAAGAATAAGTTGCGCTTGTGCATTTAATAATCAATTGTTCATGAATTAATAGTCAAAGAAAATTCCACCAATCCAGTCAGGTTACAGCACCAGCTACCTCCTCTCAGCTCTGAGCCAGGGGAAAGCAGCACGGAGCTGTCCAGCTGCAAACAGCAAAATCCAGACTCTTCGTCTGGTCTGTAAGAAGGGCTGGCAGCTCCTCTCCCCACCTGCACATCCAAGAATGCCTGGATGGAGCAGTTAACTCATCACAAGTGTTTGCATGGCAGCTTCTCCTTACAGCCCGATCCACAGGGTGCATCTCCACCTTCCATCCTGTCACACCTCTTTGCTGAGGAGGGGATAAAGGGAAGATATTCTTTTCCTTTCACTGGTACAGCTCTCTCGCTGCTTAGATGAACAAGTTGAAATCTTTGTGTCAAACATGCACTCTTGAGGACAGCTGGTAACACTGGGAATAACACTGTTTTCAGTCTGAGGCACTTGCTGTATTTGTTTATGGAAAACAGCATCCTCAACTAATGATGCAGCCACCCTGGAAATATTCCAATTCAGTTTAAATTAAAAACATCATTTCTACTAAGAGAGCTGGCATCCCTAGAGAAAGGAGGAACAATTTTCCCCTTCCATTGCAGCTCTGGTGGGGTATAGGACACAGAGTTCTCCTTATTGATGCAGGGAAATGAACCCACATCTCCCAACTACCATGTTTCTCTAAGTAGGGTGAAAATAAGTTGTTATTTCGAGGTATGTCTCCAATCCTTCTTTCTGGTCTTTTTTATTTCTAAAAAACATGTACTTGCTTTTGTAATCAGCAACACAAACCAAAATAATTCGTTCCCCTGAGGAAAATGAAATTTCCTGGGCTAGAGACTCATTGAGAGTATCTCAGCACTACACTTTGCAGCTGTAGAGCTGCCAGTCCACCTCAGAACTGTGATACCACTACCCACCAGCCTACATACCCCAAAAGGTGGGTGGATTCATCCTCAACCTAGAGGACACAGGAACAGCATTAAAAGTAAAGATCAAGGGCAACCAAATTCTAAAAAGCTGGTTGTTAAGGAACTTCTCTAGAGAAATCTGGACACCCAAGGTAAGAAGGCCAGCTGCTTGCTTTCGTTCTTGGGTAAACTGCACCTCACGGCTGAGGACTGTCAGCTCTGGCCTGCCAGCAAAGCTTAGCTGAGGCTGCTGCGATGTGGGGGTGATGTGCCTTCGTGCTGCAGGCTGCCCAGCCCCTTCTGAGTGCTCTGCCTTCGCCCTGCCTGCTCCCAGGAGAGCATCCTCCTCACTCCAGCCAGCTCTGCTGCCGCAGCTCTGAGCCATGCACAGCAAACAGAACACTAATGCAGTCCCTCAGCACGGAGCTCGGAATAGACGTCTCTTTCCAAGGCTCCTGTGGTGTGTAAATGTCTCCTACCCTTCCTGCTCCCTGCTGAAGGACTAAATGTTTGCTTTTTGGTAGCTACTGATCTTTTGCTTAACTTAAAGTTGACCATTCAGCCCAGGCATAAAGAGGCATTAATTAGATAGCCTAGAATGTCAACATTATTAGAATTACAAGGTTTTCCCCACTTGAAATCCTTCCTTTGCTCTTTGAACAGGAAGGCCTCCTAAACCTTACCAAAAAAAAAGCCTCAAACTGGAATTCAGGCTTATGTTATGATCCTTTTTATTCATATCCCTTTTCTCCTCTGTACTTTTTGAAGGAAGATGTTTGTAGAGGGAAAAGTCTGGTTTTCTGTAGGCTGTAGCCATTGGCTTTACCCATGGAAGGCCTTTCCCAAAAAATCAACGCTTGACATTTATGCAGATATATCTGTACATAAAACATCCCCAGACAGTATTTTTAAAATTTTATTAGTAATAATGAGGGTTTGAAACTTACCCCTACAGAGTGATTTTAGCATCTTTAATGATTGCATATCAAACATCTTTAATGATTGCATACCAAAGAACTGGAGGCCAACGTCACAAATCTGCATTACCTTTGTTCCAGTAAAACTAAGGCCCAGTTAAGTCAAAGCAATGTCTTTAAGGATAAAACTAAATATAAGCCATTCACTGCAGTGACACAAAGCCCAACACAGAAAGAATCTGTCTCTTCAGCACAGTGTTTTGGTTTCTGCAAGGTTATTTTCCCAGTGCCAGGATAGGTTCTAGTGGGAAAATTCCTTCTTAAACCTCTCAAGTTCTACAGCAAAGAGAAACTACAAATACCATTCTGTGTCAATCTGTGCAAAACTGAAATAGTTCCACTCGTGTACAGACTCAGCTTTTTTGCTCACGACTGACACAGCTTCTCTTTTATCTCTGAGTCAACAATATGTGGCCCACAAGATAGAACTGCAAATATCTTTGTTTCAACATAGAATTTGATATCTGAGCAGCTAGATCCACTTTTATTCTGGGTAAAGTATTACTTGTACCTTCTGATTTTAGGTGTTATGTCAAAGCTAATGTACCCACGCATCCATTTAATTTGTAAAAGTAAAGCCTGACAAATTCTAGATGCAAACAGGGCACTGTGTTTGGCAAAATTTTACAATGAACAAGCAAAACCAGTCCCCATCTAAATAACCTATCACTAGTTAGTCCATGTTATCGTTTAATATATGAAATCCAAACATACCATTTCAGTTTAGATTACCCTGATGTTTAAATTAGTATCTTTGGAAACAAAACCTTGCTCTCAAATTCTTCCTGTACTAGTAAATAAGAAAATCCCATGAAGTGTAAGGACAGACGATACAGAAAATTATATTTTCCTTCCATGTCCATAGTTGCTTCCTTTACTCCTGCTAGTCAGAAAGACATTGAGAATAAAGACAAGCAGTTTGTCATTAATGTACATAGCATGTACATGGAACTCTTTCCTCAATTTTTGATTGGTAAAGCAAAACTTCAGTCAGGTTGAATTTTGAAATGCTGCTACTCCTTCTGATGAATTCCAGTTCAGAAGTCAAATTCTCCCAACTCTGGTCTCTTATCTCCTTTTGTGGCTGCATAGACATCAGCCCCATGTCAGATTCCCTGTCAGCATCTGTACAAGCAGGGTGTAGGAATTATCCATGTTTGAAGCTAAGTGTCAGTAATCTATTTTTCAGTATAGAGCCAGTCTTCCTCATCAGTTTTAATCATATTCCCATACACACTGAAAATTTCCTCTGAACAAATTGTGGGAGAAAGATAAGTTGTGTATTTGACAGTGATCTTAATTATGATGGGCTCCTTTCTTTTCTTCTAAATCCACAAACTAAAGGAGGTTTACTCTACTGATGGCACTTCATTGTCAGTCAAGAAGCCACATGTTGGCCTTTCATTCTGCACCTTTGTTCTGCCTTGTGTTTCGGAGAAAAAAGAGAGGATCATGCAATTCTAGGGATACTCAAACTCTCTTACAGCAGTTTGCTGACAGATTTGACATTGATAATCATGTTTATTGCTGAATAGAATCTTGGAATAACAAATTACAAGGCAGTCTATAAACATGAGCCAGAGATTTGGTGTCGTCTGTAAAACAGAATTAGTAAAGATCCCATGGACAGAAGGTTGACAGGTAAGGCTTTTTGTCCTACCTTAATAGTAATGAATAATCAAAATATCTCACATTTTAGAATGAAAAACTGTTTGAGTTCCAAGTAGGAAACTTCAGTCAAAACCTATGGCTTGGACTATGACTAATAAAATTCAATAAAATTCATGAGTGTACAATAAAGAATTAGTGGCTGAGTATACATCTCCAAACAGTGATTAGAATATTCATTTTATTCAGTCAATGTGTTTGAGAGTCACTGGATGACACCAGCTGACTGACAGAGGTGCTGTGGGGAATGAAGCCTGAGCATGTTTTAGTAACAATATCGTAAAGGTTTGTCTGATGCAGTTTGTTCTAAGAATGCATTTGGTCTTCTACAGAACATATTGTTTTCAGGTACCATACTGCCCAGGTACAAGGCTGAAAAAATGGCAAACTGCTCAAAACAGTGCATTTTCTTCAAACTGATGGGGATGTTTCTTTCCAATTTGGCCTCTTTAAAAAAAATTAAGAAAGCAAACTGAAAATTGGCCATTTCAGATGATGCTTCAGCAGTTCTACCCCCTGATATACCCCTTTTCTAATTTTAAAAAATAATCTGTGTGGGTACATCATAGCAGTCATTTTTGCAATGTAGTGGTGCATGCACTGCAGCAGAGTATATACTTGTGTTTGGGTTTCATTCTTATACTGAACAACCTCTCTCAGCACCTTCCTGGTTCTCTGCTCTCAGTGTGTCCTAACTCTTCCAGCTCATGTCCCATGAGCTCCTACAATTCCTGTGTAGACTCTGGGCATATTATTACCTGGCATGGCTTTGTCTTTGTGAGATAATTACACACTTGGAAATGGATAACCAAAGACTGACTGGCTTTTCCAGGCTCACACATTAAACAGTGGAAAGGACATACAAATTCAAAAGGCCACCTTGCCTTCCAAGCCACCTCTGGTTTACAGAATTTAAACCTTTATTTCCATCTCACCTGCATTACCCTCTCCCATTCTGCCTTCTAAGCCTTGGAAGGGCTTCTTGTTTAACCACACAGCAAAGACCTCTTCCCTATTTCAAATCTGTTTGGGGCTTATCTCATTGCCAAAAGCATCTTCACAACTGTGAGCTTTTATTTAGGCCAATAATGAGGCTTCATTTTTCCTAGAGCCACAAAAGATTTTCTACAAGAACACTGAAAATAAAGTAGCCACAAAGAGAGATGCTCTCTTGAGACCTGTCTTTGGTGGCAACAACACAATGTGATCTTTTGATCCACTGCAAGACTTTTATCCACAGATCAGCTTGGCTTCATGTCAGCAATAATAGAAGTGATGTTATTTTCCATTTTCCAATAACACCTTTATGGCATTATGTTATTTTTTCATTTTCAGTTAATACTTGCAATAAGACATAAATCAAGCCAAAGCTGGGAGAGGACTTGATTGAAAGACAATTTCCCTTGCAGTGAGTGAGTGACCTTTCTTAAAAGAAGTTCAGAGGCTGTGCTGGAAACCATTCATTCATTTTATCAAATAACAAATAGGTACATTCAACTTTGACTTGTTGCCAGCACCACAGTTCCTCACATTCAGTTTCAGTATAATGCACAAACTAACCATAATAATTGATTAGAACTATTCTCTAAAATGGTCCAAAATCAAACCCCCTATTTTGATGTCAGGATCTGGATAATAAAAATATTCTATATCTTCTCAGCTTCGTCTGGTTTATTGATGACTAGCAGTAAAAGAGATTTAAACAACCAAGAGTTTCCACAATAGGTGAAGCTGCTCTCTCATATTGTCTGTACAGTGGATGCAGGCAAACTCTAGAATTTCCCCTTCTCTACAAAATTCTTGAAACCTATAGGGATATACCCCTTACAGGACTTTGATCTTTTAGGAAGGAAGGCAGAACAGGAAATGCCAATGTATCTGAGCTAAACACAGGCAGCCCTAGAAACACAATAGGCAGAATTCCATTGTTCCCTTCCCCTTCCTTTACCCTTTCTATTCATTTTGTCATGTACAAAAACATTTAGGTCCTCTCTTTCTTCAGTTAAAGTCCCTGGTTCTATACCTCAAGAATAAATACCATTAATTATGTTTCCTTCTGCTTTGTGTAATGCGCTCATCTTAGAGTATTTAATTGTATTTTTTCCTTATGCCCATTGGTTGAATGATTTTTTTTCTTTTTTTTTTTTTTTGGAGTGGAAGCTTTAAGCAGATTATGCCTTTTTTGTCAATGTTATCCAAGACTCATAAAAATTAGCTTGTTTTGTTGCAAATAAAAGTTCATTTTCCACTTTAGAAATAAATTTTTTAATAGAGAAAACTTGGACCAATACCCACTGCATTTTTAAAAGTAAAATTTTCCTCTTAGTTGGGAAAAATTACTTTCTTTAGGAATAGTGATACTGGAGGTTTTCAAGATGTAATTGGACAGGGTGATAGATGATCTCACCTAGGCTCCCTATCTGTGAGAGGCTGGACCAGATAAACTTTTGAGGTTCCTTCCAACACTGGCTGCTCCATTCTTCACTGCTTCCTCCTTCGCCTTTCAAAAGCAAAGCTTCTCCAGCAAACATTCCTTCCATTTCAATCCTCAAACCTGTATTTTTGAAGTCAAAATGAGAAATGGAGAAGAACTCAAAATACAATATTCACTGGTCCCAAAAGCTTATAATGAAGGCAGACTTCTAGCTGAAACCATTTTTATTTGGAATATTTGATGCTGTGTTTTTGAGATGGCCAAATTTCTTGAATGACCAATGGAATGACTGTAAATACACACTGAACACCAAATTTGGCCCCTAATCTTAATTAATCCCTAATAAATTGCTGTGCAAAAAATTTTTTATGGGCCATGTAAGGATTTGCAAGGTTGCTGTCATGGTACTGTGTAGCTCACAGCATGCATTCCAGAGCTTCTTAACTCTTAAACTACATTATAGATAAAGTAATCATTTTCCATTCAAAAAGTTGAGATAACCTTCCTGAAATTTGCATTAAAAATACTTCATAAACTTTATGGCAATTTTTAAAATAAAGTATTCATATGAGGGTTTTGTGGGATTTACTTATCACCAGTAATTACAAACTTGTAAATCCTAGTGCAAGCCTATTCCTAGGCATGGACTGTATTTATAGTGGTGACACAATATTCCAGCTTAGGTATCTAAAGTTAGAAATCCAAATCCATACACTAAGGAATAAAAGAAGAACATACTGATTTTAGACTGTACTTGTTCTAAGCAATAAGGAGAACAGATAAGTGTAAAAATACAGGTGGGGAGGTGGCAGAAAGAGGAATAGAAATCACAAAAAATGAAAGGTGTGTTATTTCTGGAAAAATCAGCAGCATAGAATTGATGGATGCTGGTTAGGTAAAAGAAGCAGCTACTGAGGAATACTTTTTGCATTGAACTCAGGAAAAAAAAATAGTTGAACCATTATATTGCATTGAAGTTAAGTGAAACCAGAGAGGTAAAAATAAAATGGAAACAGCCCCAAAACAAAGTGTGAAGAGATCACTGGAGATTATTCAAGATGCCAACATAGTGGAAACAGGTGTAACAGCTTATTTTGGTGAAATAAAAGAGCAGTAATAACAAGGTTGTTATCTTAGCTGAGTTCAAACAGTTGAAAATTGGAGAAGAAACAGAAATGTGACAGAATCGAGCTCCTGCAGCTTTTTGATAAACTATTATGAGAAATATAACTGTCCTGGCAGACAGAGCCAGGTTAGTGAACAGTATGAAGAAACATTCCTAGGCAATGAAACACAATTATCTAAACCATTTCAATGACATTATAGACTGACCCAGCTTTGACTCAAGATATTTAGCCCTCGCCTAAATCCTGGACATAGTCTGAGAATCAATATGGACAAATAAACATTCCAAGCTATAACGTATAAAATAACTTTTCTATTTTGAAGACTAAGTGAGATCAAGAGCATGGACAAAGTTATTTTGTGACAGTCAGCCTCAGTACTAGAGATGTTAATTTATTGGTATAACGATATAGTTCATCTTTCAAGAGTAGAGCCTGCAGACCTGATCCCAAGACTAGTTTTGTTCATCACTTCAGTGGAACTTGGACCCAAAAAGCTGTTGAGCTGCAGTGGTTCTGAAGAAATTTTCAAAAGAACAAGTCTGCTTTGGCTATTTAGGAGGGTTGTAAGCTATTTTATTCTAAGAATATTGTTTAATGTACTTTTGCTATGAACTGGAAAAATAGCTCTGCAATTAGTTCAGTGAATTGGGTATTCCGAAACAGAGGTATTAGTAGCAGAAACGCAGTGATTAAACCATGTCCAACATGGGAGAGAAACAGTTTGGCCTCCAAAGTGCTCCCTGAGGAACAGAACACTAAGGAACAGAGCACTTTGCCTCATAAAAAGGTGTAATGAGCGCAGATGTGGAGGTACACTGCACTGTACTGCTAAATGTTCTTTCTGGGAAGTTACTGGGTAAACCATCTTAGGCAGGCAGTGGAACAAGCATAAATGTCAAAAGGCATGATGCACAGCCATGCTAATTCATGGAAGTAGATAAAGTTACTCACAGATAAAGTTACACCTCTTCTTTCTTTGAACCAAGGTTCGTGTTAAAACCGTGCTGAGCACAGTGATGACATGGAAGCAATTAATGAGAATCCATGCCATTTTATAAACTGTAATACACCTCTTCTTTTACCCAGAGATAATTTCATCCATCATTGACTGCAGGCACCTCGGGAAAGTCTGGAAGAACTGCTGCTAAGCACAGTGCTGCATAAGAAGTTCTAGCTAAAGAGCAGACAAAAGTAAGCTTCTTCTTATCCTGCAATTAAAGAGAAGGCCTTATGAACATAAAATGAAATTTCTGCAGCTGTATTTTGACAGTAGATCTAGTCTGAACAATTTTTGGTCAAAGCAAAACAGGAACCCATCTTCCTGACATAATCTATTGCATGCATTAAATCTACATTGCTCTGAGAAATAGCACTTTAGCTTTTATAACTACAGTATTTCTGTCTGTACTTTCACCTACACAAAAATGCATTAAGCAGATATCCTGTATTCTTGTCATATTCTGACTTTGCTTGCTCTGAATTCATCCTGTAGTAGACAGGTAACTGTAAATACATTATTACCACAATCCAATCACAGCAAATATTACAGAGTGTTTGGGAAAATATTTCACCTCCTTGTTTGTAGCAATTGACTTGATAAAGTACCTTGTATTTTATTGTAAAATTATTAGCCTGATTGTTTACTAAGATACAGGGTCTGAATATCTTCAACTGGAGAAAATTTGTACCGGAAGGAAGGTACTTTGCCTTCCTATGAAGCAGCCTAATTTGATGCGGTGCAGGATTTTATGTGAGATATATATTCCATTCATGTGGGAAATATAATTTTCCAAACGTTTTCCTGTGAGGGTTGTGTCTTTGAATAGGATGACCTGCTAGAGCTGACTGTGTCACTCAGAGTCTTAGAGATCTACCAGGCTTCAGGCACCAGCAGGCTTTTGCTTGTTTCTTCTCTCCTGAACAAACACCAAACCAGGAACATTGTTGACATCTGGAAAATAAGGTGACAGACTACATCAGCAAACTGCTGGCCAAATCAGATATGCACCCAGAGGGATCTGGGATGGTCACTGTGGCCCAGGAGCTCGCTGATAAGCAACCCCTCCTTCAAGGGTGAAGAGGCAAAGACCAAAGACATTGTTAACCACGGAGTGCTACTGTCCCCTGAGAAAAGCATTGGTGCCTCAGGTCAGCAAACACTATCAGGAGACAACAGTCATCTAGTTCTGTGTACTAGTGAGTCTCAAAAAAATTACAGTGCCGGGGGCTTGGTTACTACCACACTGAAACATCAGGGATTTGATTGAATTTTAAATAGTAGTAGCATTGAGCACTTCTGAAAATTATCATCTTCTAATATCATAAAACTCACTGAAATACTCAAATTTGCATTCAGATCAGCAAAATATCTTCATCAAAAATTGCCTGAAAACATCAGCATTTCTATATGGTAAGTATGCTAGACTGGATGAGAATTTATCCATTTTCTTAATTCAATAGTTTCATGAATCCACCCTTCTTGCTTTCTTTCATACAAACTCTTATCCCACATGTGATAATCTCTCTAAGAAATTCCTGCTACCTGCTAGATTTCCCCTCTTAACCTGTGGTCTTCTGTGTTACTTAAGGCAAGTTTCACACTTTTGAAAATAGTTCATTTGCAACAGACAGCCATTTCTGTTCATTCAAGAGTTTGATACAGTATTAGTCCTCTTAATTACTGTTTACCATAAGATTTTTATATGTCATATAACATGCTTGTCCTGGGAGCTCTGAGGTGGCTGCTCTGAACTTTGTAGGCATGCTTCTATTCCTCAGTTTTCTTCTTTTCTCTTTTTAAAGCTCAAGAATCACACCATATTGTGCAGGAACAAAAGGCTCCAAATGTGCAAATTCCATGTAAAATATAATTTTATCCAACCTTGCGACCATAAAACAGACAATCATTTTAGTTTTCCCAGTAGGAATGTGGGCAGGGGTTATTAGCTCTCAAAATCCTGGAGCAATATACAGTACCAAAGTAAAAATCTGACTTCGCCCATAAACAAACTTTCTCCTCTAAGAAACACTTTGATTCACAAGTCTATTGAGCAAAATAAACATGAATACTCAAATACAATCCTTATGATTCACAACAGGAAAGGTAAGAGGTAAACATCACATACAGCAACAATAACCAGAAAATGCATTAATGACAGTCTCTCTTTTGTTGGTCCACTATCTACCCCTGCAACCCTTCATCACTACCTGAGTACTTTTGCCACGCTGATTGTGAATTTCTATTCTGTATCATTTAATGCCACCTACCTCATTATAATCCTCTTGACAGCATAGAAGAGATGATCTGATGGAGTAAGCTGACAGAAATAAAAGATATTTTAGCAGAAGAAAGCTTCTTTAAACAATATGTTTCTGAAGGGAAATTCATCAAGAACAAGAGCAGCAACAGATTAATTCTTCAACAGTTAAGACATGAAATACAGACTATTGTGTAAAACACAAGTTTGCCAAATTCCATATGGAAGATTGAAACACAGCACTATGGACGGATTTGCAATAAGGCATTGGGGCTATCCAGCAGTGTTCTTATGTAACAATCCTAAATGGGATATCTGTCAGTTAAATGGGATTCTGCCAGTTTAGTGACAAACTCAGTCTAAATATCTGAAGATCCTTTAATTTTTGGGATGATTAAAAATTGAACATTAATCCATACATACCCGTTTGGATGATGACATTTTGAGCCTTCTCATTGCCAGAAACTTATTAAAAGTTTATTAAATATATCTCTAGTATCTATGCACCTACAGAGGATCACCTAGAACTTGCATTTTTGAGTTTAATCATTACTGCAGCAGATGTTATTATTTTTCCTCAGTAGAATCAAATAGGCCCAAGAGCAGTTTGGGTTAGTCTAGATCAGCACTTTCCAACACATTAATTTTATTTGGAGCTGGTTCATGTTTTTTTGAGGGGTTTTGCTGTTTACATCATGTCCTGAAATGTCTTTAAACTGCAAATTGCAATGTGAACAAACCATCATTTCCAGCTAATGAAAACTTTTTTTATGAGTCAGGCATGATACAAATTAATTAATTAGTTTTAAATAAATTTTGGATCTTTATTTTGGGGTTTCTGACTTTTGTTTCTATTCACTTGCAACATTAGCAGGTATTTTTTCTAAAGCACAGTTTCCTCTTCTTATATATTAAATCCAGGAATCACATGACCCAATGATCTGAAATCTAAATAAATTGTTCAATATTTAAAAGAGAATACATTTTATAAGACTCAGAAATTCTAAAAGTGGGCTGATTAACATGATAGGTGGCATAAAAAGTTGAAAATTTATTTTGCCTTTGAGAATTACCTTAAGAATTCTGATCCTGTGCTGTTAGCATTTAGCCAGTGAGGAATTCTGGTGTTCTTTGTTGGCAGAAGCAATCCATCAATCCCTGGAAGAGACACACTGCATCTCAGCAAAGAAAAGAGCCCGCACTATTACCAACCTGCAACTGCCATGCTCCATGGTAGAATGGGATGTCACATCCCATTAGCAGCATGCTAATGACACCTACCTTGCAACATAATTTTCAGTTTTCAGAGCTGATGAGTATTGGAGTATGGTTGAGGTTAGGGTTACAGGGGGATCTTGGTGAGTTAGCAAGTTCTGTTTGCTCTTCATATTCCCAAATAAAGCAGGTTGTTCAAAGCAAGGCCCTAAAACACTAGCTGTATTAAGTCATGGGACGAAACACGGCTCTAAAGCAATCAATATTTCCTCAGGCATTCAAGCAAGAATAATTATTTTGGAAGTAGTCAATCAACTTCTTCATTCCAAGACGTGACATTATGCCTAAATCACAAGTAATATTTCCTGCCTTTAATGCCTTATAACACTGCATACTATTTCATTTGCATTCCTTTTTTTTTTCGAGATTAAGACCAATTAGAAAAATTGTACAATTTCAGTTCTTAAAAGCAACTTTTTTCTAGAAACCAGACATGTTTATAGTTTGGAAGACCTGTTTTCTCACATTAGCTAGCATGACATAAGGCCATAATTTAAATATACTTAGCAAAAATCTGTCTAAATAGAGATTAACAGATATATGCATTTTCACAAATCATTTTGGCATCTGGGGTCTGATTTTTCTATTTTGCCTTCCCTGGATCTTCTTGAGGCAATTGTAGGAGAAATAACTAGAAAAGCAACGTTGGCAATGTATTGGAAAAATGATGGTTACAGATGGTATAAAGAATGTTATCCTGTTGAAAATCTATAAAGACTTGGAGCAACATAAAAAAAAGAGAGATATAAAAATACTTTATAAAATTCAAAAGCATTGTAGTTTAGTAGAATGCTTTATCTGCAGAGTTAACAAAATACACTTGAGATTTGAAGGTAGAGATTGTAAAAGGTCATGTTCTTAGCATGGCTGACCCCAGGTGGAGTCCAAGATGCTCCAAGCTACATTGTTGTCAATGCCTTCAACAGGATAATACTATATTCCCTACTTTTAATAATGTTCTCAGCTTGACACCATCAAATTATTATATGTTTCTTTTGACAAAAGTAAAGTTTGTATTTCTCAGAAGTCATTACATATGGCATTTACAATTGCTTTTTTTTTTACTTTTTATTTTGTAATAATAAAAGTGACGAGGTTTACCGGAACACAAAATCTAACCTATAAGTGTCCAGAATGACCATCTCCCAGGAGAAGAGTGGACTCTTCACCAACGCTCTCATTACCAACATTAATTTTCTGTGCATGCTATGGTTTCCATAGAGGTGTTTGGATCTGACACAAATGTGAGATGAATGAAGACTGTGGGAATCTGTGCGTAGGTGTGCAGTAGCCAGGCTGCTGGGAGTGGAGCGTGACTGATGTGCAGATAGCAGGCTGTGTGTGGAGAATGATAAACGTGGCGGGGGGGAGAAGAGGAGTGCACTCGTGAAAGGGAACTTGCTCTCCACTGCCTGACTTTGCAGCACACCCCCTCTTTCAAGGTTATCTCCTCTCTCCCCATATTCGATTACACTTGACAGTGATGAGTGCTGCAGCCAGATGAGACACACTTATTTTGCTGAACAATCCCAGGGGACTTTGAAAGACAGAACAATCCCCGAGCCAAGGAACAACTTAGGTCTCCAGGATACAAGCTGGGCATTTTTTTTTTTTTCTTTAGAAATGGAGGTTCAAAGCAGCTGAGGTTATTTGTAGACTGAGGTCAAACCCAGCAAATACCCAGATGGTCAGTGTTAAGGGATGACTTTATATTTATCCAAAAGTCCTGCTGCACCAACACAAAGAATCTGCAGGACCAGTCCCTCCTGAAACTTCTGTTTTCAGTGATCCACTCCAGTGACCAACCACACATGAGGTTCCCCAAGGTTGGCCAAGAGACACACACAGACAGCACAGGGCAGACACAAGGCTCTGGCAGGCGAGGGCTCAGACCTGGCCCTGCCTGCACCCTGGCAGTTTTCCTCGGTAGTTTTTGAGTCAGCAAAGGGACATCAGTGCCCCCTTTCCCTGGGGCTGTGAAAATTTTGCACAACTGTTGTTGGACTGTCAGGGAAGGATTCTGAAGCCCATTGCCAAGCCCCTTCTGTTATTTTGTGTCTTAGCATTTGAAAATACTCCCCATACAAAAGAACTGGGTAAGCTTATTTCTCCAAAGTGCCTGCTTACATCACTCTGTGAAGGGAGGATGAGCAAGACCAATTAAAGATGTTAAATTATTGCAATGGCTGGTCACTTTAATGAAAAACCCTATATTCAAACACAAGTGGCTGTTCCATTTTACTGTGTTCATGACTTTTTTCCCATGAAGGAATTAATTACTTTGCAAATCAAAATATGTGTACATATTTTCCACATTATAAGTGTACAAATGTACACTTTAATGTACAACAGAGGGCAGGTTGAAATTATGTATAAGGAGGAAATTCCTTGCTGTGAGGGTCCTGGGAGACTGGAAGCGTTTGCCCAGACAAGTTGTGGATGCCCCATACCTGGTAGTGTTCAAGGCCAGGTTGAATGGAGTTCTGAGCAATCTGGACCAGGGTAAGGTGTCCCTGGCCATGGCAGGGGAGTTGGAAAGAGATGATCTTAAGATCCTTTCCTCACCAATTGATTCTGTGATTCTGTGAAATATTAGTAAAATTTCTAAATTCTCAAGAATTTGTTACACTCCATGGCAATTTGTTTCAGAGAAAGCTACTGTTTATTTTACTGTTACATTTTATTTTGCACAGGGCTGTTTTCCAGCTACCAACCTCTGGTTATTTTTATCTAGATTTGAGGTGATGAGGGTATTTATAACAAGGATTTAAAACATTATGCTGAAAGAAGGTGACACTAATAGACACTGAACTTTCCAAAGCTCCTATTATTGTTCAACTGTGACTCTTTTAACATGTTTTACCTGAATTCATTATAGATAAATTCTTCATAGACTCTTAGAAAATACTTGAAGTTTCCTGGCAGTATTTCTGTAGCAATGCCTGTTATTCATTCAAGCTGAACTGGAAGATCTAATCCTTGTTTTGTTTGGTGCAATAAAAATATTGTCCACATAAAGTCACCAATAAATTGTTATACAATCAATGACCAACTGAGCAATGGGATCAGTCTTGCCCTAGACTTTTGCTTTTACCTGTAAAAATTTGGCATACCAAATTTAAAAATATCTGCTTCATTGGATTCTGTCTCTCACCATTCTGAGACATAACCCTTACACTGAATGAATTTTAAAATATTCAATTCAAATCCCATAAAAGGCTGAGGCCAAAGACTTCAGTCACATTACTGCTGAAATTCAAAGTTGAGCCTTGACTGTACTTTCTTTCCCTACTGCTGCTGAGGTTATTGTTAGCAATAATTTTACTGAGAAAAGAAGGTGGATTAAAAAAAACCTTCAAAAAGAGAAAGAATGAGTGGTTAAATAGCAGTGTTCTGCAAGATATACTTAGAATCAATCATTTTACTGTTTCCTCAGCCACACCTGTGACCATAAGTCCTGTACCTTTCTCCAAGCTCAGTGGTTGTGCCAGCCCTTCATCCTGAGAAACTTTCTGTGTCCTGTACAGGACTTCACAGTAGGATTATGGATTCAGGAGAAAGCTCTGCTCAAGGGGTTTGTTTGGTACAGCACACCAGCATGTGCAAAAGGAAAAGCAAGCCTTGAAGATAAAGAAATGGAAAAGGAAGTAGAAAAAAAAGTTGTTTGTAGCTCATGACAAACGTTTATTGAGGAGTTCTTCTGCCTTGACTTTGATTTGGTAACTGGAACTGGAATTCCATTGGGCAAATTTGGAATTGACCACTAACACCTGGAAAAACATTTTTCAACCTGGAAGATTAATAGGCAAAAGAGATATGCACACAGGGCCGACAAGTATTTTGTCTCTGTAACCTCCCAGTTGCAGGTATGGTAATGGGTAAAGCAAAATCTGCAAATGAAGTAATGTTTTCTCTCATGCCAGCTCACTGGGAAAAAAGAAGTCTCATAGGAAGTGCAATGATCTTTCTCCCTTCCTCATACATGGAGGTCATGACATATAATCACTGCACAATTGCATTTGGTTCAAACTCACCAGTCTGCTCCTAGGATATAATGGGGTTTGAGGAGAAGAATTTGTTAGTCAAAAGATCTTATAATGGAAAAACTGTTCCAGAATTTTCCAATGGCCTCACCACTCTGGAAAAAAAGCAAAACCAACAAATTAAAAAACAAAAACCAACAAATTAAACCAAACAGTCCCTAAACACCACAAACCCAAACAGAATAAAGAGAAGCCAAACATTTTCCATGTCAGCATTGGTTAAAACAAATGGGTACAGAAGTAGGGATGCAGTTACAAGATGCTGTGGTTGCAGGAGCCACTCTGCTACTGAAGAAACAAGTCATGAGCTGCAAACCTCTGCTCTATATCTGTTAGAAACAATGAGTGATAGATTCCAGAACCTTCTTTTGTGTTTTGAATTCAGGGTCAGTCCAGAAGCATTAATCATTGCCTGTCAGGAGCAAGACCTGGTGTTTTTTTGTGGTGAGAGGAAGATGCTACTGTTAAGTTTGCCCCTGGGATGTTGTGAAGATCTGCCTCCTTGAACAGCCAAGTTGTTTCACATTGTACAGTGACCAAAACTTAGCGGGAGCGACAAACCCAAATCTCCTGACAGTTGGTGATTAGCAATTGTAAGGAGGAGCTTCTGAGCAGGCCCACCCTGGCTGGGATGCATGGTAGGAACTCAAAAGTATCACTACAATAACTTGAATAACTTCAGCCAGTTATCCCTCCCTATCCCCTGGCACTTTTGGGGTTTTTGCAAGCCAAGGCATGGGGTATGGCTAAACATTGGCCATCTCCCCACCTCAGGCTGGCAAGGTAATGGTGCAGTGTATGGGTAATATCACAGTTCACCTCTGTCTCCACATGAGAGATGAAAGATCCAGTCCTCTGGGCAAACCAAATCAGCCAAAACCTGACTGCTCAGAGGCCTTTCCAACTGACAAATACATCAGAAATCTCTCTCTGTCCTAAAGCATTCTTGGGCAAAAGACAAAATATGTTTCAAAATGCAGGACTAAATTTATATATCCAGTGCAGATATAATAGACTATGGGACCACGATATACACTTCTGTGTTGGTCTTTCCACAGACAGGATCCTAGAAACAACATTTAAATACTTTAAATGGTGATATCACTAAAACTTTAAAGCTCTGAGTGGTTCTATATATTAAATATACAGATACATGTGGATAATTTTATAACCATAATTACCTCTCTTCATAATTTTAATGGTTTAGCATCAATGAAATTCCAAAACTGTGTGTGGTTTTATATAGTAAATATATGGATACATATGAATGATTTTATAACCATAATTACATATCTTTATAATAGCATTGGTTTGTGTACACACAAAAAAATGTTATGTTTAATAATCTTTCTCCCAAAATATCAAAGGTGAAACAGAAAACAGTTTTTCACATTCATGTGATCCCTTTGGGGCAGTTCCTACACTGCTTTCTTAGGGCTGAAACTCTAGACATAGCATCCAAGCACCAGGAGAGTAGCAGGTACTGCAGACTGACTGCAATCAGAGCCTTGTTCCCTTTTAAGAGAATTCAGTGGATGTTCCAAATGGTAAGATTTTGCCTTAACTTGGTTTCATACCTATATTCACAAACAATGCTGCCTCAATCACTTTCAGTCTGAAGTGTGCATGACAAACTGGTAATTTCCTGCATTTGTGACATTCCATGATCTTGCTGGATGCTGCCAAAGTTTGTGACTACACAGAAAAGCAGTGGCAGGTTGAGAGTGAATGACCCCCGGTAAGTTATTTTGAAATTGCCAGACTTTGCTCTGCAAGTTTAGTCTCTCATAGCAACGTGGGTAGCATATTCTGTGCTGGCTTCATTAAAAGAAAACGATTCCGTCTTTCAGTTTAAAAAAAAAAAAGAAAAGCTGTAACTGTTGAAGCAGCATGCACCTAATAAGAGACTTCTAAATCTGGCTCCATCATTTCAGTCTGTGGACTAGCAGAACGGAGCTTGCAGAATCCTTCTCAAGTAAGTATTTCTTTCTCTTTACTGCATGGGGTTTTTGTCTTTTTTTTTGTAATTTAAAATTCATAACAGGTAGTAAAGAAGTCTTCAGCCTTGAATTAGTGGTGCTGCAATATGACAACTGGATGCCTGCTTTAAATATGAATTAAGATGCTCTGTTTTTTCATTTGGCAGACATTACTGTCTTTAAAAGGAAATAGTTAATACATTAAGGTACAAGACAGAAAATTATATGGATGGAGCTTTCTAAAGCTGCACTGCTGGAAAGCTAATGAAATGATTTATAATTGACTGTCATGATAGGGTTTTTTAAAATGAGTTATGCATCTTTTGTTTGCATAATGCACATCATGGAACATGTCTATTTGATCTCATCAAAACTGGAATATGTATTCTGAATATGCTACTGGCCATTAAGTATGAAATTATCAAAATAATTTATATCTTCAAGAAAGGAAATATCCAGGCAGTGGCATTAATATTAATAAAGTTAATATGTACACATTAAACCTAGCTCAGGTTTGTATTAAATGATGAAGGAAAATATATGTAGTGCATCACTTTGTCTAATTATACAAAGTAAGAGTCAAACATTGATAAACCCAGCAGAGTATAGATGAAAAAATTGTTTGTATGAGAAACAGAAATGCATAACATTTGCCAAAACAACCAGCACTTACTGTAACATGCTTTCTGCAAGAGTATTTAAACAGCTCTGATGGACATGTCTCTTTAATATAATGAATGAGGTGGGACTATGGCCATGGAAGGAAAATAAATAACAATATTTTGCTTTGTGTTTAAATTGCAAGTGTTATAATAAAAAGAGGTTAGGAACAGGCAATGGAAAGGGCTACTTTTACTTTTGGTATGCAAACACACACATATCCAAATACAAACAGACTTTTTTTTTGTTATTATTTAGTCATACCTGCTTATCACCAATTCCTATGACATGCAACTCTGATTGCAAACATGCAGGTTTGCAGCTGTCAGCAGAAATATATTATAGCTGCATCTGAGGCATTACAGCACCAGAACTAGTATTCTGGAAACATTTAGCACAAGCATACACTATACCTCTAAGTAGTATTATTTGTCATAGTTTTTTATGTAGGGAAAATTGTGCTGCAAAAAAATTCACACTGTTTAGTTAACTTCTGCAGAAAACTACATAAATACTTCCCTCATGCTCAAGTTATCCATCCCTCAACAACCCATGGTAACAGCAGTCAAGATTAAAATTATCACTTATTACTATTAAATTACCACTTGTTTCTCTCAGTTATTTTCAAATTATTCAGAACAACAAATTTTAAAACACACTTCCATTTCAACTAATTTATATGCAAGGCAAGGGTTTTTTTTAAGCAAACTTTTTTCAGGACATATTGAAGCATGGAACTGGAACAAGCATTTCCTGATTTACTGTGTAAAAGACACAGAAGTTTTTGGCAGATAATGTATATGCAGAGATAAAGAATTGAAACAGAGATGACAAAATTACTGTGTTCCAGATATGGTGAACAATAATATACCCTTCCTTTTGCAAGCAGCATTAAGCTTCCCAAGGGCCAGCTCTGAAGAGCCGAATAAATTAGAAGCCAATAATGGAGAGGCTTATTCTGACATTTCACAGCCATTCCCAAAAATCTCAGGAAGACACAGCATAGTAATAACAAGACCAGTAAATAGTGATATTTATGGTACCATCCCACAAGACTAAAGGAGACATCAGTGAGCAGAAATGCCACTAACAAGCTTAGGCCATTTCCACAGCTGCTACTCTTTCCCAACTAGAGGAAGCAATCCCTGATAACTGTTTCTGAGACAGACTGGGAGGGTGAGGAAGAGACAGAGAACTGCCTTTGGGAAGCCTTCAAAGGGAAATGGTGGCTTCATGACTGAGGGGATTTCCCAGGTAAAAAGGCTTATTCCTTCCTTATATTTTGTGATTTCCTAATCCTGCAAAAAATGATCCTAATGAAACTCAACAAACCTAGTAGAGGTCTACTACTCTTATGAAGTCAAAGCCTCTATGGGGGGGTCAGGATTTGACCCACCACAAAGAACTGTGAATTTTTGTATTATGCTCTGGAACAACTTGGCCTAACACATAATTCACTAATTTGGATAAGCTCATTGGATGGGAAAAAAAGAAGAGAGAGAATATCATAGCAACATCTTATTCCTTTGTGGTTTATGCACTTAACAAAGACTTACCTTCCAGTCTTAAACTCCCCACTATGTTTAACATTTAATTAGCAGAATTGCATATTCCTGCAGATATAAAAGAAAGATGACAAGAAAAACGCTGTTGTACTGAAAGATCTCTTCAATACTCCCTGAAGCATCAATGGGAAGGACTTTGGGTAGCCTTAGTTCACCACTTATGTGGTATCAGATCAGAAAGGAACATTATATGGCTTCAGAGACAGCAAGGCCTTGCAGATTGTGGCATCCAGCATAAATTAGGAATGGATTAAAGTAAAATAAACTGGTATATAAAATATATTAATTTTAAAATGTAACATAATTAATGAGTGGGAAATATTTTCATTTCTCCTGAAGAAAAAGACATTTTATTTTTATCCTAAGCTTGATTTTGCATGAGAAAATAATTCCATTCCTCTCATTCTTCCTCTCTACTGTCTTAAATTTTCTCATGCCTTTTTCCCCTCTTCTTAATGATGGTAATGATGATAATAATAATGATGAGGATTATGATCATAATAATTATTATGATTATTATTATTATTGGGAAAAAAAGAAGAGAGAGGAAAATGAGGGAAATGGTGTACCTAATTTGGAAAGCCCCATGGCACTTCCAGACTTCCTCAAAGAAGGACATGTTTAAAGACTAGGCTCAAAAGATTTGACACTTTCCTAAAAAAATACACATTTTCAAGGAGCAGTGGAAGAAACTAAGACTCCTCATCTGTGTATTCTCAGAAGGATCAATTATTTTACGTCTTTTCACCAAGCAACTGCAAAGTGAGCTGGAGACAGAATCAGGGGCTAGTGTAATGCAGATGACCTACAGCTCTACCCATCCCACAGCACGGCCACAAAAACGGTACAGCGTGTGAAGAAGAGCTCATGGAGCAGCTGGCTAAAGCAGAAACTGAGCAAGAAAAAGATGATGTTGGCAGAGGATAGAGAGCATTTTGAGGACTCATTCTCAGTCAAGGTACGCAGCTGCGGTTGGTCGCTTAAACACAAATCTGATATACAACTGTGTTCTGATATAACTGTTATTCACAGGTGCCATTAACTCCTTCTAGCTAGAAAGCTCTGTGTCTCTTGGATGGGGACAAAAATTTATCAGGCGGGTGATATCTCAAGCTGTTTAGTGCTAAGAAGTTCCAACATGAAGGAAAAGCTGTAGTGTTTATGCTCTTAAGCTTGGCCTAACTAGACCATTAATCCATTCCTCACACTGTAGATCAGCCTCATAGCATTTTTGATTCCTCTCTTCCAAGCAGTCCATTGTCTAGACTATGGATAAATAAAAGATCACTTAAAACACTTGGAAAAAAATAGTCTGCAGCTTCCTTTTTTCTTGCTTTTCTCAGCAAGAGTAAAATTTCTCTTCACGGGAGAAAAAAAGGCCTTCATTAATTAAGGGTAGCCAAATGTCATTAGCTGTTGCCTTGTGTATATCTTTGAAAAACTTTAAAGATGTGCACAGAACTGTGTGCCCATGGTGCCATTTTGTACTGCTAGGGAACAGCCAACACAACAGCCAACATCTTACAGCTGGTTCTTATTTGGCTCCTTGCTCAGTAATGGAAGGTGCTCTGACAGGATGATATTGAGTGCAGTAAGGGCCTGTGTCTAATGGAATGTTGTGCTGGAACCGAAAAAAAAATGGTATACTAAAACATTTTGTGCTTGCATTTTTCTCTTTAATTTTTCATTTATTTTTAAATCTATAAATATAGCTTGCATTTTAGTTGGGTGTCTGTCTCTAATTTTACTGCAGCTGTAGCATTTGCCAGAGAGCAGTGGCTCTGTTTTCACGGTGGTGCAGGATTTATACCAAAAAACCATCTCTTCTCTAATGCTCAGCACTTCTTACAGGCCTATCACATCTCTTTCTGGTATACAGCCATAAATTAAATGAATCAGACTTATGGATGTTGACAAGAAAGATGACACAGCAATTTGTTGCCTTTAGTTTAGTCACCCTGTAGTTATAAAACACATAAATGTTTTACTCATCATGGTAGAGAGGTTGATTAATGAGAATTTAGAGCAATTTAGATCCATTATATGTTTAGATTTAGATTCAAGGCTGAATGCAGACACTGTCCACCATGCAGATTCCTGCATAGAAACAGAAGTCTCTGTTCTTTAAGGCACCACAGTAGCTTTTCACCTCTTTTTCATGCCAACAAAACCTACCATTTCTTAAGAATCCAGATTGATTTAATGGTGGCAGTATTGGTCCAATTTTCTGTTTTTCATACCATGTCACAAATCTCCCAACAACTGATAAAGAAAGGAAAAACCCATTTTAATTTGTTCTGATAAGAAGTCATGCATTAAAATAAAAGAACTGAATTTTCATTCTACTGGTCCTGAAGACAGCTAGATCTTACAGACTCAGAGCAAATGTCTGCTTAAATTCTCCTTTGGGCTGAAACACTTTCAAGCAGAATCTAGTGAGGTAAAAAACAATACATACAGCACTGACTATATCTCCACTCCATTTGAAATTTTTTGTTCTAAAAGGAAAGAGAAATAGTGAAAGTAATATTTAGTGAAATTGAATTTTTGCTGTGTGAGACATAGCATCCTAGAAATACATAATTATTAACTTGAAAATGTGGTAGAATTTCTGGAGAACAACTATACAGATTAATGCTGAAAAGAATATAAGGAAATGCTGTCTTGATGATGAAACTGGTGTAGGCAACCTTGTATTAAAAGCAAATTTGTCTTTGACAACCATTGCAGAAAAAAGAGAAAAGGAAACCATCTGTTGGAAGAAAACCCAGAGAGGAACATCTGTATTATTTAAAGTAGTAAACTGAAGTGCAAAACTCAAAGGTCCATAAAACACTTCAAAATTACCTGCATTAAGTGTGAAGAGGACTGGATAAGATGTGATGAAATTTTCATTTAAGACAGGAGGGAAGAGTACATCTGAGCAAGAATGGGCACTGGGAGAGTTGGGATATAGCTATTTTAAGAGTGGAGTATCTGCTGAGGGATGTGCATATCTTTAGGGCAAACAGAGAACTTCGAACTGAATGCTACTCCTACAAATTCCAGTGAGTCTGACCCTGGTGCTTAGGCAATATCTCTGAATAGTCGAAAAGTTGAATGAAAACTAGGAATGCAAATACAGGAAATACACACCGTTATAATGGAAAACTCATTCTTTGCTTCATGAGGAGCAGCACAGACAACAGTGTTATTATTCATCCAAAATCTTGGAGTTTACTCACTGACTCTAAAAGGCTCTGGAACCAGACTTATTTGCAATTAAAATAAACCTCAACACTGTTTAAAAATCAAATGTACTTTTTTTGCTTTAATAATAACTTAAAAGTTTCTTATGAATCTCAAAATGTAAAAAACCTTTATACATATTTTCGTTTTTTTATTGTAGATAATCTGCTGAAGATATTCTTGTTCATGTATCAATACATACTTTTAGATACAGAAAAACTTAGTACTAAAATTATTGAATATTGTCTGCTTTGGCCCAAAAATGATCATATCTTCCAGAGCTCTACACAAAAAAACTTCTAGTTGTCATAACAACATTCTGCAGCAGATACAAGAAAGCTTGTACTTGCTTTTAATACAATTAGCAAAAGTTAACATCTCCTGAAGATTAAAAAACAGGAATATTATTTAAAAGGGAGGGTGGACTTAATTTTTTTTTCATTTCTAATTCCCACTAAATTCAGCAATTAATTTAGAATCTTCAGTCAATAGTCTGTAGAAATATTCCATTGCATCAAGTCATATTTGCAGGCAACCCTGTTATGCTCCATATTTATACAAAATATGCAGATTTCTAACAATGTCTTTGTAAAACAACGCTCAGAATATAAAGAAGCCTAAATTTAGAAAAATACTGATGTTTTCCTAAGGAACAAGTTTACTAGACAAATTCCTGAATGCTTCAATCTTGTCAAACACAATACTAAGTCATTATGAAAGTCCCATTTAAGCTATGATCTTAACTATCATTCCTTTATAAGTGTTCCAGATTCAACAGTTTACCAGGAAAGGATCAGTGTCACTCTGTTCATGTTCTTATATCAACACTAAAATAGAATAGAACATCTTAGCCATTGCAACACACAAAATTACAAACTCCATCCACCTGTGTCCCTAGAAATGTTTCACTTACGAGTGAGTATTGATGGCATCTGGAGCTGTCCCCTTGATCAGGGTCACATTGTGCAAGACTGGGTATCACAGAAATGCATAGAAAAATACAGTCTTTTCCTAATTTAAAGAATACAGTCCCTTCCTAATTTAAAGGCCTTAGTTAATGGCAGCCACAGAACAAAGTGCAGGTGTTGATCAAAGGTCAACAACCTAGACAAAGGCAGAGCTGCTGATGAAGGACAATCTCATTTACAGTGAAGTTTGTCACTCAGGTCAGACAGTTTTCACTTGATTTGCACAGACATACTGTTTTATTCCAACAATGGTGCCCACCATTTCTAGAGTAGGGCAAATTAATGCATAGCTTTTTCTCTTAAGATTATTTTAATGCTAATATGACTGGTTTAGAAAAACATAGTAATCTGGCAAGCATCCACACAGCTGAGGCATATTGTAGTAATAAATAACAGAAGAATTTGAGCTCTCTGAAGTTATTTATTTCAAGACTACAGCCCAGACTACTGCAGCATAGCATTGCTATTCACAGACACACCTGCTTGCATTGGAACAGGAAATTCCCTATATTCACAATGTCTTCAAATTTAAATATATAAGGCAAAATAACTTGAACACTTCAAAAAATAAGTCACTTAACATATGGAAAATAAATAATGAACATAAATTATTAAAAAGTTCAAGATATCAAACATTCAGATTTTTAAGCATATTTTGTTTTAACAGTCAGATTGTCTATTTGTACACATAATGGAAATAATTTCTGAAGGTCCACTAGTCTCTAGAGAATGTTTTGGTGAATTTACTCAAGACAGAGAACACTGAATAGTTACTGTTGCTACAAACTTTGATAGCACCTGTTCTGACCAAGATTCAAAGTGATTAATGTAAAAAGATCTGCATCATTTAAGTAAGAAGAATTCTTTTTCATTTTGCAGCTGTGACAATTTTTTTTCTTAATAACCAGGTACGTCTGTGTCATATGTCTAGAGTTATTAAGCAGAAATCACCTGAAAAAAGAGAAGCAGCACTATAAGCAGTATGACACCCACAAATGTTATGTACCTAACCTAAATTACCTTTAACCATTTATCTATGTCTGTGCCTATACATATATTTTACTGCTATGCAAATAAAATCTCTCTGAACAAAAGAGCTCTTTTCTGACAATAAAAGAGAATTATATGATCCATTTTTATTGGCTGTAACACAGACCTCTTAAATTCATACCTCAAAATTTGCACATAAGCAATGGATAGCTGAATTTATGCTTGTAGTTAACATAGCTTTATTCATATACAAAGGAGCCCAATCTCTCATGAATAAAAAAGCTCCTGTCCAAATAGGTAGAAGTCATTACAGGTTCTGGCACAACAGTGAGGCTTTCTCTGTTTCTGAAGCAGGCATTATTAATAAAGTCCATTAAAACTGCAGAATTTACACTTTGCCAAGCTCTAATGGATCTGGAAGGCAAAAGACCTAAGATGGATTAGCATAGATCTTATGTATTTCAGAATCCTGTTTGCTTCAAGAGCTACATTAAGTTTGTACAAGTCTGTATTGAACATACTGAAAAATCCCTGAATTCTGGCTTTGCAAGAACAGAGTAGTGTTGTATTGTTCCCTGACTGCATTGAAAAAGTAATGAAAATCTTTTTGTTGACAATTGAAAGCATTTGCCAGCCCTTTAAAGTGTTAGCATTCACATTCAAGTGGGAGAGGCATAAATTCATCTAAAACAAGACAGTGTGAGCAAGATTTATGCATTTTTATCCACATTATCTCTGTGATCGGGATAATGTTTGTAGTGTGCAATGGAATGGCACAGTCCCATAGAAATATGGAAGCATTTCAAAAAGTAATTCCAGTAAAAGCAATTGATTTCTGATGTGTTAAAAGGATCTTCATGTTCCCCTGTTATTTGCAAAATTAATGTACTTACTATGTTAATTTGAGAGATTTGCAACACTTCAGCAGCTTTTATGAACTATGATTTAAATGAGTGTTGGAATTACCAAAGTGGAGACAATAAATTCTAGGCAGTAAGTAAAGTGCCTTGTAATGAGGGACCTAAATGTCTGCTTCAAAAGCACATGTAACTACATTTCAGCTCAAGCTGCTGTTGACCTGTCAGCTATGCATGATATTTTTAAATGTGCTCTTGTGTTTAAGGGAGGTCACTCAGTTTTCTGCTTGTGAGTCTCTTTACTTCTCTTTCTCCACTTTCTGCATTTGACAGTGATGTAAGCGGAGTCTGAATCCAACCACACAAAAAGGGGTAAATCACTTCCTTTCACCCTTATGCTAAAGTAAGGAGATGCAAAAAAACCCAAAAAAACACCCTTTCAAAATTATCATTCAGCTGTTCCTCTGGTCATTTCCTGTGGCAACACATCATTGGGACACTACAAATATCCACACTGATTATAAAGTCAGATTATAGTCTTTAATCTCACTTGTACTAGTCCTTAGGTTCCTGCATATACAAACCAAAAATAGAAATTCTTCACTTCACAGTTCAGATTGCCTGTCTATAAGGACAGTGAAAAATGAGAAGAACTTCACATACAAGGTACTGAAACAACTTATCTTTACTACTCCAAGCTCATTGACAATGTTGAAATATTGTATCTTGCTTTGGATTCTAACCTTTAAAAATTATTTTAGAATTAAAGTTATGGCAAAAAACAAGCAGGTAGAAAGTGTGAATCATGTTTGGTTTGCTTTTCTAGCAGATCTAGCAGATTTGTCACTAACTTTTTTAATAGAACAGCAAACACTAGTAGCATTAGAACAATATAGCATGACCTTCTCTACTATTGGATTTTAAAAAGCCCTGAAACAGAACCAGCCCAGACTTTACTTAGTGAGAATTGATCTACATCATGGTAGTTTGATTTCCAGTTCAACAAACAGGGATATATCATATGTTGCTTTGGGTCAATGAAAGCCTGTGCTCATCCACTGAACACTCAATACCCTGGAAAATTTGCATGTCCTATAGATTCTGTTCATTAGTATGGTTAATTAAAATGATGAGAATTTGCTATTGAATTAATGATGAAACATATGCATGATTTTGGGTGCATATGGGACAAAATGTGGTGGGTGCATTGTTATGCTTTCCAAAGACATGCCTTTTGTCTTACAAGTTAGAGGAGGCTTTATGGGAATCCCTCTTTCGGTGCCAGTATTTGGCACACGGACACGAAAGTAAATGGAGTTGCTGTTGAAAGGCTCCATTTCCCCAGTGAAGCCAGAGGGTGCTGTGCCTGGAAGACCAGCCAAGCAAGAGGGGGGTGGCAGGGTGAATGAAGAAAGAGCATCATGCAGTGCATGCAGTGCTGCATGTGCACCAGGAGCAGGAACTGATGCAGAGAGGAGCCTCTCTGGAGATTTGACAATGAACAGTTACTCAAAACGCTGCAGCTCCAGCGAGGACAGCTTTGAGTTACAGGGCAGCACAAGGTCAGAAGCTAAAAGCTTTGTTAAAAGCAAAAATAAGGATGAAGGCTATCGACCCCATCGATCAAAGCACTGTCAGCAAGGGGGTGAAAAAACTCACGGACTGGAACACTCTTCCCTGTATCCAGCAGAAGTGGGAAACACAAGCCAAAAGCTCCAGAGGCAGAAGAAGACCCACAAGAAAAGCAGTTCCTCTACATCTGACTTGAGCTTGGTGAGTCAAGGATCATCAAGTTCATTGTCTGTTGTGGAAGAAAAAATAGAAGCTAAACTCAAATTCTCTCAATTTATTAATGAAGTTACTTTCAGAGTGCTTGATCCTATGAGTTTGAGGGCATACCGAGCTGCTAAACTGAAAAATACTTTTCCCTCCAGTGTGAGAAGCCTAGATGATTTTCATATTAAGAGAAAGTTTCCTAAAAACTGGAAAGAAAACATTCTAGATGGGAAGACCAATGAAGAAGTAGACTTAGAGACTCTGAGAAATGATGACATCGTGGCTGGAGCACGACCACACAAATTAGAGAAATCGTTGTCCCTGGATACAAGTCCCTCTCTCAGGTCATTTGATAATGGTGTCTCATACAGAACAAGACCTGGCTTGCCAGTAGAAATTATGATTTCTCAAAGCAAAGGAATGCCAGCCACAAAATCTGCATCTCTTCCTAGAAGTACAAGCATGGTGAGCTCTCTCAAATATTTTTGTGGGGTGATATATGACAAGGACTTATGCATTAGCATGACTATTTGAAGAGTGTTTCTGTCTTCCTGGGTGGGCTCTTACCATGTAAGCAAATATTTTTCCAGGGTGGGAGCAAAGAGGGAATGTTTATTTTTAGTAGCTCAAGAAACTAGCTGTAGAAGTTATAGGAGGAAGGAAGAACAGAATAAAATTCCCTTATCCTTTTAGTTTGATTTCTGGAAGATGGCTTTACAAGATCAAACAAGAAGGTTATTCCTGCACTGCAATGAAACATGTGTATAACCAGGTCAGCTTGATATGAGCAGTCAAGGCACCCTCAGAAAAGGGTGAAGAGAGCACTGTGACAGACCACTCAGGTATTCAAGGTCACTAGTTTAGAACTTGCTCAGGTATCTCTACACCAAACAAGAATGCTCAGTTAGTGTGTTTAAATACTACTGAGAGCTCTGACATGCCAAAAGTGTTGCTAATGTTTCTGTGTCTGGAATTAATACATATCAGTTAATACATTAATACATATCAGTTGATAATTTCTATTTTGATGTGCTAAAAACAACCCAAGCAACCACAAAACCTTGAAAAGTGGGGAAAAATAAACAAAACCAAAAAAGGCTGAAGCTTTCTTCTGTGGTATGGTAAAAAATATTTATGTTTTTAATTTTTTCTTATGAGATTCTTTCTTTGGATGAGGAAGAGGTATTTATGCCTGTGAAGGAGAGCAAAGGGAAATTGTTGTTTGTTAGCATGGCACAGTCTGGAATCTTGAACTGCCAAACCTTGCACTGATATAATATGTTAGTATGTCTCCAGAGTAGTATTTGCAATTCCACTAAAACAATAAAGGTCCAGGAACTATTGCTTAAGACTATACACATGTACACAGATGTTGCTAAACTGGGAGCTATTACAACTGCATTATTCTTTAAAAAGTCTATTCAAGTTTAAAAACAAAGAAACAAAAAGTTATTTTATTTCACAGAGGACTGCAGAAAATAGGAAAACATCCTGGTCCTAAGAATTTTATTCAAACTTCAGCAACCTGAGCTTAGGATTTTTTGTCCTTGGATGTTTTAATTGCCACCTATCAAAGATATCTGGAGGGACAAGAGGTGAAAGGTAATGAAACAGAGAGAATTTGCACACTGTGTTGTGTCACAGCTCCGCAATGAAAGCTGTCCTACAAAGGGCTGAAGAGGCTTCAGTCTGAGCCCATGGCAGGTTATGCTGTTTTCAAATTTCAATTAAGCATCTGTCAGAGCATCTTTTCCAGTGGACTTGATTATATGTACAGATTGAAACTTCCAACCGATTGAGTGCTGACTGACTGAGCACTGCCAGTGCTCTGTAATTCCACACAGTTAGTGCAGGCATCAGCCTGCTCCAGCTGAAGCATCATTTGAATTAAACACAGTAGTTACCTGGCATTTTACCTCAACAAACAATGCCTCCAACTGCAGAGCTCAACATGAGAAAATAAAGGAGTGGCAGGGTAAAATATAAGAGCAAAACATGTTCAGCCTCATCTACAGATTCATGTCTCCTACATGCAAAAACTTTGACTTCAGTCTAATTTTCTTAGTGCCAAGTCCTCACATGAAGCATGCCTAGCAAGGAGCAAAAGGATAACTGTATAGCCTTGGGTATCATTATTGTAAAGGCACTTTAAAAGTTCTTGGTTATGTAATGTTCATTTGAATGCTCATAGAGAACATTGCTTAACTGTTCCATGTTTTAGTTGCCAAGTTATTATTCTTGTGCAGAAGGTAATCTCTGAGATAAAGAAATTATAAGATTACATTGATTTAAATATAAAAACTGGATAGCAGAGGTATAAGAACACATCCTGAAGCGCATGAAAGAACATGCCTGAAAGTTTGAGATTAAAAAAGCTGCACCTAATAAAAAAAAGTGTGACTCAGAAGATGAATGCTGTGACATTGCCTCCTGTCTATTATGTTCTCTGAAGACCCCTGAGGTGTCCACAACTGCCTCTGTACTACTGTTGATTGGATCCAAATCCACTAAAGTGATTTTCAACTTTTAGACTTTTAGAACTGGTCAAAATGTTCCATTTCTGCAGGAAGTGTTTACTGGTTTGCAAACAGTGACTGCTGAAATGAAATCTCACAAAAAACCCAACAGTCACTGTAGAGTTATGCAGAAGAATTTCTGGACAGCAAGCAGAAAAAAAAAACAACTTAATTGTGTGACTGAAGTTAAAGGGAATTGTGATAGGTAGAAAGCAATTCCAAAATACAATGGATATGACCTTGGTGTGGTCTAAATATTTTAGTAACCTGGCCAGCAGGATAAAATAATTTTTCATTTCTATGTATTGGTCTAAATTTGAAGTCACTGGACAAACAGGCAGGAAAGGAAAATGCTAAATTAAATGAAAGGAAACCTCTGAATCCACACCAATGTAGTGGAAGGGGTGCAACTCAAGACTATGTCATACTTCCAGATTGAAATGGTATGACCAGTTCAGTGGGCTGAAAAATGCAGGAAGTGTCTGAAAAGGTTGGACACAATGGAAAGTTTCTAAGAACTGGAAAAAGCATGCTTGTCAGAGTCTGTCAAAGGACAGATCAATACAGAGAGAAATGTGGATGGATCCAAACAGTATGTATTTTTTTCTTAGGGTATGTTTCAAATAAAACCAGGTATGAAACGCTTGTGTCTTTTAATACATATTTTATCTCAAATACATTTGTTCCAAGTAGCCAGTACCTTCAGGAAAGCTTTATATACCACTATTACTGTTCCAGGAAGAAAATACAGGTTAAAATTTAATTCTTAAATAATCATGCAGGAGTGTGACTTCAGACGTGTGTAAGTCTGCAGCACCTTAGGATTTGAATCAACCTGAAAATTACATTTCAGTAAGTTTGGGCATATATGAATGAGGATCAAATTTCCAGCTATGTCTCATCTTTACACACCTAATTTTACCTACACAAGAAACCATATAACACGACATTAGACACTGACTTTTCTTGGTCATTGGAAATCAATTTCTTTCTTAGAACAGCTGTATTTTTCCATCTTACATTTAACTGCTGGTAGTACATATTCTGTGTGCAAGAGGTCTTAGAAACAATTTTTGACCTCACCATTGCAACTATATGTATACATAACTTCAGGAATTGCACATTTCTCATCTAAGAACATTTATTTTTATCACACAAAATAAATACAAGCAAACCTGATCAATACAAATGACTTATTAATCTGCAGAGGCTGTCTTAGGAAAAAAGCTTGGGTTGGGATAATGTCACTTCTACATTTTGGAAGTTAAGATTTCACATACTGTAAACTAAGACGGAATAAGGCTGGTGGTGAGAGGCAGAAACTTGGCCATGCTCCACATGAATTTACCATGCTTATGGAGCCATATACTCCTTATAATCCTCATAATCAATTCCCTAAACATCCCAATATATTGGATCACAGAATATTCTGCGTTGGAAGGGATCCACAAGGATTACCAAGTCCAGCTCTTAAATGAAGGCTCACACAGGGGTAAACCTGTAACCTTGGAATTATTAGTGCCAAGCTCTGAGTTAGCACCAGCAACTGAGTTAAGAATGTTAAGGAGTGGAAAGGACCTTAATCCCAATGTTAAGGAGTGGAAGGGACCCAATCCCCCCCACCATGGGCAGGAGCACCTTCCACTAAACCACATTGCTCAAGACCTTGCCCAACCAGGCCTTGAACACTGCCAGGGTTGAGGCATTGACAGCCTCCTTGGGCAACCTGTTCTGATGTCTCACCACACTCACAGTGAAGTTCTTCCTAATATCTAACAAAAATTTCCATTCTTTTGGTTTGTACCTTGTATTCCTTGTATCATCACTGCAGTTCACAGTGAGTCCCTCTCCAGCTTTCCTGTAGCCCCTTCAGTTGCTGTAAGATTGCTGTGAGCTCTCCATGCAACCTTCTCTTCTCCAGGCTAAACAGCACTGGTTTCCCCAGCCTGTCTTTGTAGGAAAAGGTGCTGCAGTCTTTTTTTCATCTTTATGGCCCCCTCTGGACTTGCTCCAAGGGTTTTATATTCTTCTTATGGCCATACCAGAGGGGGATGAAGCACTCTGGTGGGGTCCCACAAGGGCAGAATCCCCTCCTTGACCTGCTGCCCACACTCCTCTGGATGCAGCTCAGGACACGGTTGTTTTTTTGGTCTGTGAGCACACTTTGCCACTCATATTGAGTTTTTACCAACCATCACCCCCAAGCCTTTCTCACAGGGCTCCTCTCAATCAGTTCTCTGCCCAGCCTGCAGGCGTGCCTGGGATTGCTCTGATTCCAGATTTAGGACCTTGCATTTCACTTTGTTGAACTTCAAGTCTGAGAATAATTTACTGGACCTGCATAGCTGCACCGTGAAGATGGATGCAATGGCAATTGCATATTTCCTAGACCTCACCTGGCTCAGACTGTTGCTTCAGCCACCTGGAGAGTCACTGTGCTGTCATACTCCCTCCTGTGTAATTTAGTCTCAAGGGCCAAACTTTGACCCCATGTAGGCAATTTCATTCCCTACTGTAGCCTTAACAAAACCAGCTGAAAACAAAGTATTCATTCTTACTGTGATTTAAAGCAATGTATGCCCTAAAGGGTTTAATTTCTATAGCCCTTGAGACAGAAGGTGGCAATTGCCTGCTACGAAGGGTGATATCCTTATAAAATGCAGATGAATGAAGACAAAGGTAGAATAACACCCTTTTTCATTCCTCTCACAAGAAGTCATTATTACAATAGCTATTGTAAAGAAGAAATATAACCAGAGCAGACATTTGTATAGGATTTTGAGAAGATTCAAAGATTCATGTTCATCTCTAATCCAGGTAGGCTGCTTAGTTCCTAAGGGACCCTGTAGGTAGCCACTGAAGCACAGTGTCACAGACATTAACACAAACAAGGAAAATTGTATTAATTTCTGCTCTATTGCTATTTATTGTCCACAAGGATTCCTACTGATCATTGTAGGTTCTCTTGCAAAACAAATGCCTGAGCACAGGGATGGATGGCCTCCTGAAGGTGCCAAGCATCTTTAGAAATCACAGCCTCACACACCTGAACTTCACAGGCATGAAGGGGTTTGATCCCCACATGGGCCATTCTCTGAAGAGTTGAACTCAAAGATCCTCATGGTTCCCTTCCAACTCAGAATACTCTGTGAAAACTAGAAAATCTGTAAGTATAGAGGAAGACTGTCCTGCAAAAGTTGTGGTAGAATTCCACAGCAGTAGAAAATGCCACCAATCTCCCATTGTAAAGGAAAGTTTCTAGGACAGTTTCTAGGTTCTCATTTTCTAGGGCACCTGAGTACTAACAGAATCTTGCTGAAAGAGCAGACAAGATTTTGTTGCTCTAGGTCAAAGCTCTTTTGTACAAGGTTTTGAGTCCTCTTTCAGCCCTTCCAGCCTGCCACATGGTGTAAAAATAGGCATTTGCTTTGTTCTTGGATGAATACCAAATCTTTCATTTCTATTTACAGTACAGTGATGTTTACAAGTAAGATTTGGGTTCAAATACATTATAATGGAAAGTATATATTGTTTCACTGACTCATGCATCCAATATGCTAAAAAATAAATAGCAAGAGGTGGGACCAGAAGGAAAGGGTAATGAGGTTCTTTACCCAGGTCAGTGATCAAGCCAGCAGCCAAACACCTGAAAAGTCTTCCAGTGTCCTACTTTCCGATCTGTTCCTGCTCTTCCAGACAGGTGGGTCAATTTAGAACTACCCTCAATAGCTGATGTAGTGAAGCTGTGGTATCTCTAGGTTATCAGAGGAAAGTAAGAAAGTGAACTATATCAGATGCTTCAGTTCTTTAGCATGATGTATTCATGCCAGAGCATATAATTAGGGCCTTTTATGAGTCTCATACAGCAGTGGAAAATGTCATATGGCCATTTTCCTGACATCCTGGCCTCTTTCTTGCCATGGTATTCCACATGACACTGCACAGTTTGTTCCCCTCTGCTTTGCAAATTGGAGGTGACCATCAGGTCATCAGTAGCCTATTTTTTTTCTCAAAATGGGTATTAAAATAGATGGTTTAATTCCTTTAACATAATCTTGATTGACAGAAGATGGCATTCACTTCTTTTCACCATTCAGAGATACCAGACAAATACAACAATTTTAAGACTTACTAGTTTAAACTCATTATTATATGAAGTGAACATAGCCACTGAATTGCAAGCAACATACACCTTAACAACTCCACTCTGTTATTTTTTCCTGTGTCTGGAGATTCCTGAAAACAGTCCTTGTGTCTGGCAATACTGAAAAAGAATCTCAGGTCCTAACAATTGCATGTGGGTGTAGAAAGCCAAATACTAAATCTTTAATTATCTGAGGCTGCTGTTCCTTGGTACTTCCAAGGATTTCTATTGCATCATTATAACCTCTCTCCTCTGATACCAACACTGTTTTCCTATACACCACTATTATGAAATGATCACTCTGGGTATAGTAGTAATGAGTAGTATTACAAAAGTACGCACCAGTGTATACACCTGGAGCTTCCAGGGTAGCTAAATTAGCTTTATAGCACCTTCATAAGTGTTAGGCAGCCAAATAGTCTAAGCTATAAAATCTGATGGCCAAAGGAAATGGTAGTACCTTCTGAGCTCATTTCATCTGAAATCAAAGACAGATCTCATTTTCCACCAATCAAGCTATCTCAAATATATCTTCTCAATCTCTGAGAAGACTTAGCCTAAAATGGCTTGAAGCATGCAATAGTATCGGTTGTACAGCAGCAGCCAAGCTGGGGCAAGACATAGCTCAGCAAAGACTAACAGTCAGAGTATTTAACCAGCTTCACCAGTTAAATGCAGAGTGCTGGATCCTCTCTTTAATTCCCTTTTTTTTCCATGACATTTATGGTTTGGTCACAAGATGAGGAAGCCAAGCAGGCCATGTGCAATTCCATCCACAGTTAACACCTCTTGTCCCAGTACTGTGGTGCTGACTCCTTTTCCCAGAGCTGAGGAGCGCAGCAGCCTTGCACTGTAGGAGAGATCAGCATAATGTTTTCAGAGCAGCAGATGTGACATCGTTTTACAAGCAACAGAATGAGCAGATGGTGTTTAGAGAGTTCTCCTTGCCTGCTCCAAAACACCTCCGTGGGGTCACTAATGGAGCCTTGGTCTCGTCGAGCACTGCACAAAGCTACAGCGCTCCCAGGATGACGCATGTGGTCATTTACAGCTTCCCAGCTCATCAAATACAAATTAGATCAAAACCTTCTTCACAGAGCACAGACATCTATAAGCCAGTGCTCAAAAGAATAAGCTATTTATTCAAGACAGGCTAAAATAGACAGTCTGAGCTGCTTCCCAATAACAAGAATGTGTTTTCAATGAAATTAAGTTTTTCACTATGAAGTTTTTTATAGTTAGGGTTTTTAATTCAGTTGTCCTCCCCTTTCTGCCCTCTCACCCCTTCTTTTTTAGAGAAGGAGAGCAGCAAGTGAGTCAGGAGGGAGTATTTTCATAAAGGAAAAAAACCCCAATATTACGATGGTGAATTCCTGCACAGAATTCAGAGCTCCAACCAGAAAACAAAATTATTTTCCAGCCAAAGCTACTATTTGCCTTCAGAGGGGCAGCTACTCAGACAGAGAAAAATCTGAGCCTATGCAGCTCACATTGATTTCAGGATATTTTGGCACATGTAACAGGAAAGCAAAATTTGCAATCAGAAATGTTTAGTGTTCCTTTCCCAGTGATTTTTGTTAACATGACTTTTCCCCTTCCTTTGAGTTTGAAAAACACTCCTCAATTGTACTCTTTATCTTTGAATGCCTTTAGAAAGAAATGGTACCTCCTTTCTAAATGGAACTAATGGAGGCTACAACAGCCTTAGGACAATTACCATAAGCAGAGATGCCTGAAAACTGCAAAGCCAGGCAAAGGGAAGGTGAAAGAGCAAGAGGTAGAAAAGATTAATAGATCTCTCTTTTCTGGTCCAGCTTCGGTCTACAAGTGTTATTTATGACAAAGATTTTAAAGGTGCTTCAACTCGTTTTTCATTTCTTCCTTCATCCAGCAGCCTGTGTTTGTCATGTTTGCAAAATGTGGGGTTTAGCCCTGCCATAGCATGGCTGTGGTGGATCATAAAAGCAAAGACCTGGGTGCGTACTGACTCTCTCACACAGCCACGCGCAATACTTAAGCATTTTTTCCTGGTCCACATCGTGAAAATCTCTGAACTCTACCAAGAAAAGATTAAAGTGCAAGTCACTGCCCAAAGCCAGAGGTTGCTCTGATTTAATTTTCAGTTGTTAGGGACTGATATTTTTTTTCCCAGTCATCGAAAGGTTTTCAGCTCTATTAAAATTCTGCTCAGTGATGTACTGCATGCAATTAATAGAAACATAGATGTAACTTTGCTCCAGCACTCCCACTGTGTTCTAACATCTAACTGGAGTAAAATAAAAGTTTACTTATTAATATGAACCCACCACAGCAAGCATTTTGGGGACAGAAAAGAGGGAATCATATTTACATTAATCTGCTAAAGCTGCATTTTCATTACTCTGTTTCCTCTGTAGACTTGGTGAGCCATGGGTTTTAGTCTCCCATCAGAAAACATAATATTAAAACTTTGATCCCAACAAATTCAAAGAACAGAAACTTTTATGAATTATGGGGTGGTTTAAAAGGATTTTATACTAAATGTGGGTCCTATAAATTAAGCCTAGCTGCCCCAACAGTATGACTCATGTCTCAGAATAACAGGAACGTTTGGTTTTGACCTCAGGTCAGATAAGGAGAAGCAGAACCCATTTGGGAACCTATTTTATATTTATAATATATATTTTTTTTCATAAAGCTGAAAAAATGGTATTTTCACAGACTAGCAGAAGCATTTGTTTCAACCACTTCCTATTTGCAAAGCAGGTTAAATTTGACCTTCTTAGATGAAACTCTTCAGTAGCAGGAGGTTTAGGTGACAGGAAAAGACATCTTGTGGATAAGGAAGAAGTAGATGCCATAAATCTTTAGTCTAAAACATGATATTCTCAAAATTAAGCTGGGAAGATAAGGGGTGAAATATTAAAAAGTAGAGGTAAAATTGATAGGAAAATCTTATTGAGAGATCATGATCCTTAGTTGTGACCAAGGTCTCAGGGGTACCAAAACTATTTGCTATTAGCAAGCAGTGCCTTTCTTTTGAGATACCATTGCTTTCTATCAACAGAGAGTAAATAAAACATGCAATTCTGATTCTTTATCTGAGTTGGAAACTACAGTAGTGTGTTTATGCCCCTGTGTAATACTCTTGAGAGGATGCTTTTGAAATTCCAAAAATGCTGATTTCCCAGAAGTAAGCAGCTACTTATCAAGTTTAAAGAAACCTTTCCTGTATTGAAATTCACTCTCAGTTGAAAAACCTTCAAGTGTTTTTTTTCTGTGTCACACTTATTCTGTACCTAAAATGGACAAAAATTGTTTAAAGATCCCACTGTTGTCTCCATGCCTCAAATCAGCAGTGTATCTACATCCAACTCCTTTTCCTTTCTCACTACCAAAAGGGAATTTCCAAACCTTCTTCAGAGCTTAACATTGAAAGAACTCAAGGGAGCTGGATACACCAGTGTTGGAGCACCTCTTGCTGAACAACTAGCTCCTAGACTGTAGTCTGCAGAGCCTTCTCTTGTGACACTGTTGGCCAACAGCTCTCAATTTCTGGCAGCAAATTCAATACCTGCAAAGACAAACTGAAATTATTCAAATCACATCTGCATCTGTCAAGCTTATGAGCTGTTTGCATTAATATTTGATTTTAGCTGGGCAAGAATTACCAGGGATATGGCAGTCTCAGCCCTCTGCTCCCTGCTTGGATAGAGAGAGCATTTTAAACAAAAGAAAATGAGGAATAAATACCAGGCCTGTTCACTTGCTCTCTTAAAAATGAAGAGATATTTCCCCCAAAGAGCAGCTATTCCCTGGATAACTGTAGTAAAAAACCCGCTGTGTGAACATGGCTAAAATGAGCAGCTATTGAGGATTCCAAAGCGGGTTGACAGCCACTTATTTCTCCAGCAGCCAGGCAGACCTTGGCTCCGCTTGCGATGCTGCGCGGCGCTGCGAGCGCGCAGAGAGCACCAGACACCTCCTGTTTCTGTATTTCTGGAGACTCAGGGCTGATTCACAGTCTTACAAGGGAAGAACTGGGAGTGCTGGTAAGAGAGCAGGACATGCAGAGGAGCAGCAGTCAGAGGGAGGCCGGAAGGAATGAGCAGAACCCGGTGACTCTGGAAGGTGCCCAGGACATGGGGCTGGAGCTGCCCCCAGTGCCCCGGCTGGCCCGGCAGAGCCAGGGGAGCCCCCAGCCCCACAGTGGGATGCCAAGGGAGCAGAGATGGAGGCAGCGCTGTGCCAAGAACTTCCCTCCTGCCACTCCCACCCAGCCAATCCCCAAGCAGCAGTAGAAGATAAAATATTGCCCAGTTATCATTAGGAGGAAACAGACCCACCATATTGCAACCCATGCAAAACCAGTGTTAATCATGGAGTAACAAATTGCTAACAAATGTACATGGAGTAACAAATTGCTAACAAAATCCTCCTAAAATTAACTTCATAAGTGCCCATATTCACCAGCAAAATGCAGAAAAGACCCTTCCTTTTCCCTGGATAAACCTGTCTTCTCTTGCTTCCTTTTGTGAGGTTGTAGTAAAACAAAATGGAAGCTAAACCAGTCAGCAGTTCTGTGAAGGAAGTGTACAGTCCACTGTAATCAATGCAGTTAATTAAAAATACAATTAAAACAGAATCAGTCATGAGAATTGGAAGACAATAAATAATTAAAACAAAATTAGTTTGGCTCTTTTGTTGAGCCACTCAGTCCCCAGTTAAAAGTAAATGGCTTTTTACTTCATTGATAGCTCCAAAAGCAGGCCTTTGCAGCCCCAAGTTCTTCCAGTGTTAAGGTAGAAGTGTATAAGATCTTCCCTCCTTTCCCCTTTCTCTACACACCTTCCACAACCAATCTGCCATCCAACTCCCAGTGCTGCAAAATTGGGAGCTGGTCTGAGGAGTTGCAAATACAGAGCAGAAAAGCAGCATATGGTAGTAGAAAATAACAAAATGCCTGTTAATTATTCCAACCAAACATGAAACATTTCCCTACAGCAGGAGGGAAGCTGTTGGCAAATTATTATTTATGCGTTTATTTATGTTGGAAATAGGCAAGGGCAGAGAGAAGTGAGACTGTTCCACTCACAAGCTACTGGCAGCTTTTTTGTATCATATTGCTCATAATCGTTCTGCAGTGTAGAAACTAACATTGCAGGAAGCAACCTAGGAAGGAAAGGGGCTTTGTTCTTCAACCACCAGGCCTTCAGAACAAGTACAAGTGTTGGGTACTAACAGCTAATGTCTCATTTTTGAGCTCAGGTCTGCAGGAATTCCTTTTACAGGTGATTGCATCTCTGACTGATATTACCCCAGCAGTGTTGCCGCTCTATAAATTGTGTATTGACAGCTCTGGTTGGTTTCCTGCTTTGCTTGTATTTGCATTCATTCACTTCTTAAATGTTCCTTCCTTCCTTGAAGGAAATACATCTCTCCCCCATGTTGGGAAATGTGAGTAACAGAGTGGGATGCTGAGAAGAAAGTTTCAGCTTTCACTTTCCCATTGCGTAAGCTTTCAAGTTCTTCCAGTTGAGAAGGAAGAAACAAATGAACCTTCCTGGCTGAGTCACTATTTAATAATGTAATAATTAGCTAAACATCATGACAAGCAGGGATTAAGTATTTTCCACTCCTAATGAACTTCCATCATCAGAAGAAAAACAAGAGGTAACTCTCCTAGTAACTCAGTTGTTTTAGTACCACTGATCAATATCTTGATTTTAACATTTCTGAAAATTATGAAGCCTAATAGCTATAATAAATATTAGTATGTGTCCTTTAAGCTATAATGGAATTTTATGAAGGTGCATATGCACTGCTGTAATAGGATGAACTGGCTAACAAATGTCTTTTAAATCCTTACTTTCTGTGGAACAGCAATTGTTAACACCACAGCTGTTCCAATGATAGTTACTTATTGTGCCAACAATTATTTTCCAGATAAACATTGTGGTAAAATGTAGGTAAATTTAGATACAGATTTATAGGGAATAAAATTGGCTTTTCTTACAATTGTCTCCACTGCTTTATTGTGTAACTTTGGGTAAGGGTCAAATTTGGCAGTTCCTCAGTTTCTCCAGCTGCAAAATAAAAATAACTCTTAATCAGTTTGTTTAGTGTTTCAAGATCCTCTCATAAAATGGATGTGTTGCAAAAACATCCTTAGAAAAATGAGGAATCCTTATTCTAATGTATGCTGGAAATTTTTCCTAGCCCCCTGTAGTACTTATCAAATCTATGATATTTAGGAGTGTTTCTGTTCTTGCTATTCTGAAGTGTTTCTGTCTTGCTTTGGTTTTTGTTAAAAACTTTTAAGATGTAGCCTGCAACTGAAAACATGGGATCTTTTCCTGGAATAGATAATTATATAGATAATTAAATAGATAATTACATTATTAGTGTTAGAATATCATAAAATCTTTATATCTGAGAGAAAACAGCTAAGAAGTGAAAGAGGCTCCCTATGGAAGCGGACACAGCACCAAGCCCATCAGAGTGTTTGGAAAATGTTCTCAGGCACCTCATGTGGTCTTTGGGGTGTCCTGTGTAGGGTCAGGAGTTGGACCTGATGACCCTCATGGGTCCATTCCAACTCGGGATAGTCTATGAACCTTGTGGGCAATCTGGCCAGCAAGATAAAGGTCTAGCAATGCTTGAGTCCCTCTGGAGGCACTGAGGGACATCAGAATCTTGTGCTTACTGCCCTAATACTCCAAGGCATGAACATATGTTTATTTCATTCCTCAGTTTCCTAAAATTATTTATAGTGAGCAGTCCTTTTCCAGTGGGAGGTTTTGAATGTGTCATTCTCAGGTCAACTAAATTAGACACAATTCACCAAAAGAATTACCTGTTTCCACAAATGACTGTACACCTTCCTTTTTTTACTAGAGCACATAGATTGACACTGAATTGTGTCACTAATACCTTCCTATTATTTCACGCTTAGCACAGCTTATGAACCTCCCAGTCATAAGAGAATTTTACAAAATCGTGGATATGTCCCTCTAAGGTAACTAGGGAATGATGAGCTTCTCAATTGCTTCAGCTTGTTGAAAGGAAAATTTCTGTATTGCAGTTGATAATTTTTTGCTCCAGACCAGTAACACTGGTTGTTTCCAAAGTTACTTACACCCTATTATCACATAACCTTATTATTTTTCTTCCAAATTAAGGCATGAACTCTGTAAACATTATTAGTAGCACTAATGTGCTTTCTAGGGAAATTCCTTGAGCGTCGAGTATAACGGGATTTTCCAACAAAGGTGTTGGATGTGTAAAAATAAATCTGCTATGCTGTCTTCCTTGGTCTTTTTAAGGGCATCTAAATCTATGGACATATTAACGCCTTTGTTTGCCGTCTAAATTTCTCTCCCTGCAGAAATTATGCTTTTGTACTTACGTAGCTCCAGTTGGGGTGGATGCAACCAAAATAAAATAGAACCATAAAACCATGGGACCATCAAAGTGGGAAGAGACCTTTAAGATCATCCAGTCCAACCATTAACCCATCATTGGCCCTGTAACCCCTAAACCACTCAACCTCACACCCAGCACCACACCCAGATACCTCTGGAACCCCTCCAGGGATGGTAACTCTCCAAACTCCCTGGGCAACCTATTCCTATTAATAAGTTAAAGTAGGTCCATGTAGAATGTCAATGTACTGTCAACCCCTGAAAACTCTGAACTATGTAGAATGACTACATGTCATGGCAAATGTTGCTGTCTTGTCTCAGGTTTGTCCTGAGTTTTCCTGCAGTCAGTGCCTTTTCTGACAGACAGAACTGGCAGGACTTGCAGCCTGTAAAGCTGTTGTGGTTCAGACTTTGTTCAGTTGCAGACTTTCTATATTTGCACTTTCCTTTTATAGCTCAGAACTAAAAATATCTTACATTTCTATGTCAAGTACAGCACTCAAACCCCTGAAATGCAGTTTTGCAGTTAAATTACTGTGTCTGGATTAACTGTAAACTATTAATTTAAGTAGAAGTGCAGCGGAACTTGTTACTGTGAGGAATAAATCTACCTTTTTATTATCTTGCTTTCCACTGTCATCTATTGCCTTCAGAGATGATAGGTGCACCATTAAAATATTTTCCAGTTGTCATCTGTATTTCGCCAAATACCTGATCTAGCACACTATTTTCACAGCTCTGCTTCTCTTTCATATTTCTGCATTTTTTATTTACCACTGGTTCAATGGGTTGTTGCACGTTCACCTTGGGCCTACAGCTCTTGAAATAAATTCTTTTTATTCAGTGATGCATTTCTACCGCTCTCCATTAAAATACATTAAAAGTTAACTGACAGCCATGTCACTGTTTTATATTAATGCTTTACCTCTCAAAATATTAAAAGAGAACTCAGGGAAAAAAATCCAAACCCAAGTGCTCAAAGAACTATAGCTTTTTGTGCACTTCTGACATAAAAGCCTGAAATTATCTATCGCTGGGTTTTATTTATTTGTGAAGAAGTGTGATTTAAGAATTATGACAAATACTGCAAGTAGGAAGTCTAATGATACATGTGCTGTTATTATCAATGTATTATGCATTATAGCCACTGTGGAACTACTCATTACTGAGATGTGAAGTCAAAGGCAAAGCAGTAGGGCTTGAGAACCTAATCTTGCAAACACTCACTGTGAGGGAGTGTGCTTCCTGATGTGTCAGGCAATGAAACAAACACAGGCAGGAGAGACTCACTTGAGCTTGGAGTCACCACTTGTCCTCATTATTTGGAATGTATTCTCAGACTGGATGAGATGTATGTGACAGGTACTGCTTGGAGGTGAGAGGGAGTATCTTTGGGATTGATTCCCAGGACAAAAATGGTGATGTTTCTCTGGAATCTCATCACTCATGAGCTGGTCAGCCTGGCAACCAAGTAAACTTCCAGTGCCCAGTAATCCTGATTCTGTACCATTTGAGACTTTGGTTTCTATTCCTTCTACTACCACTGTCCTGTCAATCTTTTAATGGAAGGAAAACAAAACACAGCTGCCCAGTGCAGAAGGAAGTACAATGTGCCTCAGTCAAGTCCCCAGTCTTAGCAGCAAGGACCAAAGGACACCCCCAAAAGAAGGCATTGCAAAGTCCTCACAGAGCCTGAGTCTCAGCTTATGATGCTAAATAATTGTAACAGCTGATTTCTCAGTTTGAGTCTTGCATAATCACAGCAGGTTGGAAGGAAATAATTAAACTGTGGTTTTTTTCAAAGTTCTATAAAATGTCATCACTCTGATAAGAAGTACTGTAATGTTGCCATCCCTGTAGACAGTGTCAGCTTCACACTCTGACCAAAGTTCCCCTAAGGACTGATGAATTTAAAAGAACAGCTGTAACAGCTGTATCTTTTATGGATATTTGATTTAATATGACATGATGCTTTCTTTTGAAAAATGTATGGAGCTATACTATGGCAATAAAACACTTTTGCGGTGCATACAAAACAGACTAACAACTCTTTAGAGAGTTGTTTCAAAGGAAATCACCTTACAAGGATCTGAAAAATCAAGTCTAAGAGTATTAAGCCTTTTCATTGGTGATTGCAAGGAAAACCTTCCATGATTAATTCATGGTTAATGCCAACATTCATAGTGTGATAAACAATTATACCAGGACAGAGTGATCTCACTTCTAACTTATTGAAAGAACATTTAAATAGTCAATGATAAAATTATATATCCAGGTGTAGGAAACTAAGATCATACTAGGAGACCATAAAACAGAGCTACTGGAGATTGAGGAGCTCTTTTTAGCTGAAAAAAATCTAACATAATCTTGGACTTGAAACTTAAACGGGATGGAACTTTAAAGAGATATATTCACCTCTGTGCACAGAGTAAAGCAAGATCAGCCTTAGAAAGACTGAAAAAAATCTTTTTGAATCTTTTTGAAATCTTCCTTTTTGAAGAAAGTCACAATTATCCTGTGACTGAAGAAACTCACATGTGTGGAAATGTATTCAAAGAATATATGCTCCATGGCTATTCCAGACCAGGGGCAAGGCTGACTGTTGTGTAATTCTCCAATTTTTCCTTCTCAGAGGCTTTTTGAAGTCATAAAAGATTACATATACCACGTTTGGTAGGTCCCAGGGAGATGTGTACCAGCTGAATGAAGTCAGGAATGACTAAAAGAGAAGTAAAATTTTTTTGGCATTCAAAACAACCTAGGAAAAAGAAATTTTAAGGCTAAATGTTCAAAGAGGTTAATAAAAGTTAAAGGCTAAACATAAAGGGGACTTCTGAGTCATATTTAGCAATAATGTAGGAAAAGGAGATGAAAAGTGAAGGGAAAACCCTTAAAGATGCACAAACGTATTCAGAAAAATCAGTAGATAAAAGATTTTAAGGAGAACTAACAGACCTGGAAGAAGATAGAGCACAAGGCAAAGTTCAATACTGACAATCCAAGCGTGCTTGGTGACAAGAAGTTTAAATTTATTGTGGGGGAAAAGACAGGAACATAGAAAACCCTCATGGAAAACCCAGTAGTAAGATCTGCTGAACATTGCTGTAGTTATAACACTACACAGGCAGGAAAAAATTTAATTTTTCTGACCATATAACTGGTCTAGAATGCAGAAAATAATTCTGATCATCACCTTGCCAACAACAATCAGGAAGAAAGCTTGTAGGCAAGATGAACTAAAAGTTAAAAGACTCCTTTAGGAAGACACAGCAAAAAGCACACATTATCTTTAGGAGAAACATGTACAAAACCATGGATAGAAAAATGATTGTCAGGTGCTCCACTTTCTACTTTCATAATGCAAGAATTAAAGACTTAAATGACACAGAAAGGCAATAAGATCAAAACTGATCAAAAGTGATTTTTAAATAGAGTAAGTTGCATGTGGAGCTTATTGTCACAAAACAACCTGAAGGTCTGAAAAGATCAATAGGAATCAGAGTGAAGTCAGACATTCATCTGAAGGTATATAAATCCCCAGGCAGCAAGGCATAATCCAAATTCTACCTGGCAGGAATTTGAAAGTTAGTTCCTACTTATGAGTTCTTCCCCAATCACTCATGATGTCGCTTCATTCATTTTCTTGTGAAATATTAGGGGTAGGACTTTTAGTTTAGATGCTACAATGCCAGAAACACTGAATTCCAAAGTGCAACTCTGGAGACCATTGATGTGGTAAACTAGGAAGAAGGGGAGTGTTTAGGTCATCACCAAGCTAAATTCAACTGTATACAGTGGTATAAAAATATGGAAGGATATAAATCCATGCCACATATTTTTGCAGTTATTCTAGCTTTCATAATATAAGAATGTATGCAATGTTTGCAGACCAAGAGAAATTCTATTGGCCAAGTGATATACCTGGGGAAAGAAAGCAACAACAATGAAGACTCTTTGTGTTTAAACCTTTGTTTCTCCCAAATAAAGTTTCAATGATGTCATGGCTTTTCTCTTTGCTTTTCAGAAATGTACCAACTGGTGTAATAAAAAGTATGAATTCTCCCTATAAAGCTTGACTGGCTCACTTCATGTGTGTCAGTTATTGCTCTAAAGAGGAAAAAAAGCAGCTTTTCTTTTTGAAATAATGACCTGGCAACACGAAATATTTCTTTCAGAGGGTTCATTTGGCTTTGCAGTCATAGCCAGGATGCTAGACTGGCCTCACTGCAGCCTTAAAGAGGAGATGATCCCAACAGCCCTTTCCTAGTGATGTCTGAAGTACAGGCTTACAGGCAAATCCCTGCTATTCCCTTTGGTCTCAGAGAGAGGAGCATGATGTCATCTTCTCACTGATAAATACTAATACCAAACTGGAAGTAAAAGTGAATTCTCTATCCTAGAGGAATATGCCTGTTGGAGGGAATTCTGGAAGCAATTGCATCAAACAGCAAAAATCACACAGGAGATCAACAGAGCCAGAATTTCAGTCTGTAAATTTAGATCCTTTCCCAGTTGTAAAAGGATACCATAGGAAAGGCTTTCTTTGGTTGGCTCTGACATTTTCCTACAGTGTTTGTGAAAAAAGTCTCTTGGTAAGTTGACTTCAAAAATGTCATAATATTATACACCAATTTTTTTTCTGCTAAGCCTTATCTTTTCCATTTGCTCCAAGATTTTCTAAATATGCTCTTTTTAACTCTTCCCTAATTTAGTTAATGATCTCAATACCTTTTATTTTATGCTTTATATATTTTTTTTGGTTCAATGGATTCTGTATTCTGCCACACTGGGGATAATTCTTTCTCTGGTTCTCTTCCTTGAGTTCCTCATGTTTTCACTCTTTGAAGAAGAAATGTACAGCTGTATGAGATGACAATTCTCTACTCTGAACTTCTCCCTGTGACTTTTTTTGTTTTGTCCACTCAGAAAGTTATTTTCCCCTACATATCTTGTAGGGATTTATATGCTTTACTCTTTATCGATCTGCCTATCCCTGATTAATGTCTCAGGCAGATTCTCAGCCCTAAAATTCCTCTACTTCACTACAAAGCATTTGGCAGATGCATAGCCTCCCTTTGTTTATTTCTGGACAAGGGCTATTATTTTACAGCTTTATATTCACAACGGTATTGTAACAACAAAGACCACTACCAACATAAACGCGCCTTCAGTTTAATTTATACCTAATTTAATGCCCCATTTCCTTGCCATAGTAAGGCATAAATGTTTTAAAGACATGATACTGCCTATGGGTTTTTCTTTTAACTGAATCCATCTCCTTTTGCTTCTGAAGATTTCAGAGTCCTTGGTTCTTTTTCTCTTTCTCCCAGTCTGCAATATTGTGAAGCTTTGTTTATAATCTTTGTTTTACTTGTATCAATGCAGAGACACTAAGGCACAAATCCATCTCCTGGATAGTCCCATTGTCACTCAAAGAATGAAGTGAAAAGCAAGATTTGTGAAACTAGATGAAGTCTTGAACCACAGCAACATCTTCCCTCTTTGATACAAAAAAATCAATTTAAATGCAAAATAAAACCTTTGACAGATACAAAATATATTTCAGTTTATAGAGCTTAACTAGTTGAATCTTTATTAGTTGTATTATCCTTGTCTTTTTCATGTAATCAGTGCAGTAATAATACAGCTTTCCTAACTGAAATAAAATTATGATTGTAATTGTCACTGTATGATTGTGACATAAATATACAGGAAGAAACAATGGTATCTGTGGTGCTGATAAACTGAAAATTGTAGGATAGATGGACACTTAGAGCTTAAACCTCCACATGTGAGTTCAATTATTTATCTTGGTGATAGTAGGGTTTGAGAAGCTTACTGGAAAGGAAATCTGAAGTAGATGAAGGAATTGAATCAAGGTTTCTAACAAGGTTTCTTTGCTGCTTGAATCACAATCTCCCTTTTTAGCTGACTTCTTAAAAGTCACTTTGTCTTCATTTAACCTTGACTGGAAAGCCAGCATGTGGTGACACTATTTATAAAGCACTATTCATTAATTTATTAGGGTCACGTTTAGATGTTTGTTTCTCCAAGCCTGTGCAATATCCTTGAGTCTTTGCAAGTGGCTGTCGTTATTCATCCAATTTGTCTTTCTGATGCTCAAACCTGCCATTCTCCTATAGCAGTGATGGGAGTTCAAAATTTGCCCAGCCCCTTTGAAATAATGGCAGCTAAAGGAAACCCACCCTCAAAACAGCAGTTCTGCTGCCAGTGGAGAAAAAACCTCTCAAGTCTCACTCTTTTTCCATTTGTATCTATCCAGAAGTATTTTTAAATAATTAAGAGGGACATTGTGGCTGAAGTCACTTTGATGTGGCTCTGCTCAGTCTCTTCCATTGGCACTTAGTAAGGGAGAACCTTGCCTGGCCCATATTGAAAGCATTTCTTCTACAAACACTCAGTGTTTGGTGACTTTCTGTTGACCTCCTGAGACAGAGAGCAGTTCTGTGATGTCTGTGCAGGTTGGGAAAAGTGAGAACCTCTGCTCCCTAACTCTTTGTCAGGTGTTCATCAGAACACCATTAGCCTAGCGAAGCACTGGAAGACACAATTTCAAAGGAATAATGCTTCTCTTACAAATTTATTTAGTGCAACATGACAAGTTTGCAGGTGTACACTGTCATTATTTGATACCTCTCCATTCTTCTTCTCTCTATAGACTTTTGATAGGCTCTCCTTACATTTCAGCCCCTTTTTATAATCTCAACAGCAGCCACCTGGGATGTGAATAGGTGGCTGACTGACCTTGGTCAATGGCACCGCTTGACATGTGGTCTGTGGCTCAGAAATAATATGGGTCACAAAAGAGTACAGTTTGCCTAGTCTGTCTGCCTTATAACAACAATTCAAACTTGGGGACAACCTGTACTATGGTGCTAAACAGTGATGCAGGCATAAAAAACCAAACTCTTGTTGAGTAGGAATTTCTTTACCGTCAAGAAACTCCATCATCATTCTTTGCTAGTTAAGGGGTAGGATAAAAATAGAGGGGTAGGATAAAAATAGAGGAGGGGTAGGATAAAAATAACAATACATTGTCTAACTATTTTAAGCCTGTTTACAGTCTTCATTTTTTGCTTACAATTTCACTTATAAATAAATAAAATTTGTAAAAAGCATTTCTTTGGGACCCTTGCAGTAATCATCTGAGTGGCTGTATCCATAGACAGCACACACCAGTGAACTCACAGAAATTTCCTTGCATTTGCAATAGCTTCTAAAAAGACTCTGAATGTCAGAACTCCATACAAGGGCACAATCAGATGTCTGCAATATTTCTGAGCAGTTTAAGAAATCTGGAAGATCTAGAAATACCTGCTTACAACTCCTCAAAAGAAGGCCATAGTCCTCAGTTACAGAGAACTCCGTTACCTGGAGAATCCTGCTCCACTTTGCTGCAGCTTTACTCGCTGATTACATGCATAGAAATTAGTGGCAGCTCTTTTCAGTATGCTACAAATAGAAATGCTTTCAACAGAAGGAAAGCTCCCTTCTTGCACTCAAGAGCTCAGACAGGGCTGCTCCGGAGGAGACAGACACGACACTGCCTCTCAAATGCTTCACTTCTGTTCTATCACCTCTTTTTTCACTCTAAAATAAGCAGATATTGTGACCACAAATGGTCTGCTGTCCTTTGCCTATAAGAGGAATAAGGAAAAGCCTTTTTCATCTTTGTGAAGCCTCCATAATGAACATAATAAAGACGAAACTAATGAGATTCTTTGCCACTTAATAATCAGTAGAAATGGATGAGAAATGCTGTACATTGTCTAACTATCTCCACTGCCTTACAGAGACTTAGCCTGCATGTGTTCTTTATAGCTCAGCTCCATAAGAGAAAATAAATTTTTGCTAATTCTGAGATTCCTGAGAAGCTATTTCATGCAGTTCTTTGTTTAATTCTTTTGTCTCTTCAGAAAAGGCATGGTTGAGAGGGGACAAAAAACCATTTGTGAACTCTCCTCCTTATTTTTCAGAAATAGGAATTTCACTCCCTTACAATAAGTTCTGCCTGGCACTATGGTCCTTCCTGCTTCATTCATTAAAAATAGCAATGCAGCAGCATGAATAAATCCTTTGGGATTCTACATTAAATGCAGAGTCTTGCATCCTGGGCTGGCTTACATCTGTGTAGCCCTTTTGATGTCTGTTGGCACACCACTGCAGCTGTCCCTCATAGTAGGCATTTGAATTGATTAACATGGTTTCTCCTTTTTTATTTCTCTCCTGCTCCCAGGGCCTCACCCTGAAAGATTTACTGCACTTTGGAGGGGTGAGGCACTCTGTAGATGCTCTGAGGACAAGATAACTGCTGAATCAAAATCTCCCATAAGGATGTGAGCTTTGAACTTTGCTTTCAAGATTTAAATTCTCTATTTCTCAGCATGTGCATAAAAAATTGTCAGAGAATAATCTCCTAATAAGATGCCTGTAGATAACCAGAGGAAGAGAGAGGAGCAGTCCTTTAAAATATTGCCCACTAAAATTCAGACAGTAAATCTTCAGTCCAGCAAGTAATTAAACACATAAATAGTCACATGAAGTTCACTGGGACTACTGATATAAACAATTATTAGTATAAGCATTTGCACTACTGGGATTTAGTAATGCAGATCTAATTAAACCAAACAAAAATGGTTAGCAACCCAAACTGGGTTGAGTCACTGTCAGAACTGTTGCTGACTAGTGTATTGTTTTTCTGGACTGAAGATATAAACCAAAAATCTTTCTTTCATTAGGTGTGGATCCCATTGTTTTATTTTGCAATATCTAGTGGCATTAACATATTTTAAGAACTATCAAAGAGAAGATTTTTAGAGGATCTGTGGTTGCTAGGAGACTGCTGTTTCATCCTGCAAATCTTCCACACTGCAAAGAGCAAACTGGCAATAATCAGGGTTTTCCTGCCAGACAGCACTCAAACAACTAAAGTTTATGGCTTATTGTTTAAAAATTGTGATTTAAACTAAATTTTGTACAACAGGAAAATTTAAGAGTCCTAGGATTTCTCCAAGTAGGTATTTATCTTGTATCTATAATATGGCACCCTTAAATCCTTTTTTAATCAATAGTACCTTGGGTGTCTGATATCTAGAATCTTGTTTCAGTGTGGTGACAAGTTTTTTCCAGCACAGGAAGAGCTGAACTCATTTAAGTCAGTTCAGAGGGAGAGTTTGGCCATGCCCAGCCCTACCACTTCCATTGCCTTACAGGCAGACAATCTGCACCCTGAGCAACCTCAGGCCACATCCTTCACCACCTGCACCTTTTGGGACCTTCCAGGCTACAGCTACTGCACCAGGAGTGCATTGGCCTCCCTGGCACCCAGACATCTCAGAACATGTGCAGGCAGAGGTAGGGGTGCCACAGTGGAGTTTTTACATCGACTCCATCTCCTAATTTTAACTAAATTAGAGGAGATATCCCATATCTGCTAAATCAGAGTCATTTATTGTGGTCACTGAGAGGCAATGGTAAGAATCCCAGAAATCACTGAGGTCTATAATCTGGTGATTTTTAAAATTCTGTATTCTTTATGACCCAGGAGCTCTGCTAGGCACAAGAGCATGCCATTTTCAGTGAAACAACACTTGTGATCAGATCTTTGTATCAGTTTCATGCCCTTCTGAATCACTGCCTTTAGCATGGTTTAAATAGGTGTATGCTACAAAGGTATTCACCTATGAAGAATAATGTCTATTTTGTCATTCATGGCTTTTCAGTTATTCAGTGTAGCATCACAATATTAAACCTCAATCTGTGGGTGACTGGAGCCAGCCTTTTTATGGATTTTAATCCTGATCCTATTTAATTGCAAATGCCTTCATTTCCCCTCATGCACCAGGACAGAGCAATGTTCTGATCCGATCCTTCACTGTCCTCATCTAGCACCTTGGCCAAACCCTTTTCTCCTTCAAAGGAGAGCACTAAGACAAAGAGTATACGAAAGAAAGTGCCCATGGGGGACAAATGGGCAGGAGAGAGGCCAAAGGGTAAAATGTTAGCTGAGGTCACAGTGTGGGTGTCTGTCATTCTTCTCAGAAAAAACTATAGCTTCCCCCAAAATCTTCTGATAATCTTCTACTTACCCTGTAAAGATTCAAACTTGGATTGTAATTATATTTAAGCACTTTATAATTCCAATCTAAAACCTGACAGTTCCATGCAATTACATGTCCTAAATGTGGCATTTGTCCCCCACTATGGTAAGATTATATAGTAATAGTAGCAATGAACATGGCTGAATCATTGACAAATTCAACCTTAACTATCTTCTTGTGCTTGCCTTGACAACTAGACTATTGAATTCCAACAGTATGAAAATCTAAAAATAGCACTGTGTGAAGAAAGACTGCAGGCAAAGCCACTAGATAATACAAGCTCAATGCTTCTGTGAAATGTGACACGTGCAACAGCCAGATGTAATTTTAACAATACAGCTTCCTTTTTGACAAAGGAATCTCCAGAGTCTGATTTAATGTCTCCACAGTAAAGCCTGGCAATTCCACGTTTTGTGTAGGAGTAAGAACAGACTTCTTTAAACTCCCAGAAAAGAACCCCTGAAAAGAATACTAATGCACAGTGAAGTGAAAATAAAAAGACCTCTGATGACCCTGTAGCAATTAAGACACCATCCAAGTCCAGCATAAAAGTCACCTTATATTATACTTCAAATTATTACAGTGACACCAGTGGACTCAGCAATGCTGACACACACCAGTAACAGTGGGGCTTTGCAGAAACAAAAATCACTACAGCTCAGGAAATATTTCCTAGACAATATTGGAGTGAAAACCTGGCTAGCTCATGCAGGAGTGCAGAGGGAACCTGGAAAAAGGAGTTTTCTTGCTTTCATACCCTGCCTAGAAAGTAGAAAAGAGACAGATGAAGTAGTTAGTAAATTAGGGTAAAAATTTGGGGAAAAGTTCAAGTCTCTTCTGCCTTTTACTGACACTGCCTGGCCTTGGGACTCCCTTAAGGAACTCGAGCTTTCTTAGAACAGGTACTTCTCTAAGCCCTATCCTACCTAGCAGATTAATTTGATGGTAATTAATATTCACCATCTTAAGGCTCTGAGTTATCCATATAAATGCATCCACCTATAATATAGATATATATTAGGAACATATGATGATCCCTCTTCATTTCTGGACCTCCATGTGGACAGCAGAAGACACTACAATTTAACAGAGAAGGACTGAGATGTGCCTGTTTTACAGATGCATAATTTGCATGTAGCCTAACACAACGCAGGGCACAAATGTACAAGGCAGGTTTTGCACTGGCATAAAAAGAAAAGCAGCATCAACCAACAGCACTTCTAGGAATATGATCTTTTTGCTTCCCCATATTTATACTTTCCTGGCACATAAGTCAACATTGTGACTAGAACAAGTTCATTTCATTTGAGTAACATCCTAATTCCCTTCCAGTCTGCTCTGGCTTTGGGGAGAATTTTTATCTTTTGGGAAGTTCCTACTCCTTTGGTGAAGACTGGTTTGAAGGAGGAAGATCAAAGTTCTCCTTTGCATTATTCTCTGGCCTCATTCTTTTATTGCTTAAGTAAAGTTCTCTTAAACAATTACAGGCAAAAATCCAAATGATCCATCACAGGCCGTGGCTTTTTATTCCCTGGAATTACTGTTGTTCCAAAAATAGATGTAACACCACTGGTATGACTTTGAAGCCCCACTCCTGTTGGTTGGAAGTAGGATAAAAAATAAGGTGAATCAATAAACAGATACTGTTTTCCACCAGTGTTGTGACAGGAGAAGTGAAAGCTTTGAAGTTTTCCTTTCTTTTGAAGGAAATATCTGTGACATTGCCTGGGTGTATTGGTGCACCTTGTTTAGTTTACTCTTGCCTGTCCAAAGACGAGTTCACAAGTGACAAAAGTCGTGAACACAAGTGTTCTACTTTTAGGAGATCTGCTCAAGTCCCCAGTGCACAGGTCCCAGTGGTGCCTTGGGAACTGACTCATGTCGAAGGCAGTGAAGCAGAGAGAAAACTCCAGAGAGAAAAATTTGCACTGATTTATACTGGCCTTAGCTCATGGACTCAGAAGAGTCAGGAAGACCATAAAAGGTGTCTAATCTGTCCACCTGCCCCAAGAAAGCAAAGTTGTATGTAAATCCTTCCAGCCTTTATGGAACATGCCACAGCTATTAGGGGAAATCTCTCAGCACATAACCATCCCTGTGATTAAAATAATACCACTAACACTTTCTCTATATTTTTTGTCTTCACTTTGAATCCATTATTTCCTATTTAATCCACACTGAACATGAAAAATGGTAGATTTCCATTCTCTACAGCCATCTTTACCCTGTTTGATAATAAATATCTTTATTCATTGCCATCTTGGTTTTGATTTGAAATTTTTTGGCTTCTTAGAACTCTGGTTGCCCTCCTCTGAATGTTTACTTTAGGGGTGGTTCTGAACACAGGGTATAGAACTAAGGACAACAGCAAAACTTAAAGGTGAAGTTTTGTTTGACAGGTCCCCATATGAATACTTTGATCACCTAGACAGGTATGGATGCAGTTAGAGCACAAAATGCATGTTTTGTAACAAACAAAATTCCACAAGTGTAGGATGTATGAATTTTGCAGTTCTGCTCCCACTCCATCTTTCGCTCCCACTTCCCATCTTCGACATTCATGAACAAAACATCCTCACTATGCAGGGACATATGTAGAGATACAAAGATGCAAGCACAGAAGTTCATAGGAGCAGCTATGTCAGAATTCAAGAGCCAGCCTGGGTCATGGTGAGCCAAGTTTGGTCCCACCCAGTACAAACCCATGCCTACCCAGGCAGGACTCAGTGCACCAGGACACTGCAGGTACTCCTGGCTGTCTCAGACACCACTTCTTATTATCTATTGACAAACAGGAGCTTTTAAAATGACAGCTGCTGTAGCTAAGTGCTTTAATATCAGTGTGTAATGGCAGTTAGCACAGTCTGTGTTACAGACAGCCACATATGTGTGCTGGCTACGTGCAGTCAGCAGTGTTATGTATTAGTTTGGGAGACACAGAGTCCATTTAGGCAACTAGATTGCATTTTACTCTGTCTCCTCAGACTCACATACAGTATTTACAGCTACGCTCTTGCTGGTGGGATCACACTGGATGGGACTGAAGTGTACGGAGGATTGGTTGGGCAAGCGGTGTGGCTTCACCTGACTATTTTAATCTTTTGTAATGTTACTGCATCAGAGGAGGATGGACAACTCTAAAGAAAACAGTTCATCAGTCCATGGTCACAAGTGCTGCTGTGTGGCTGCACCATAAAGGAAACAAAACCACTGTACAGATCTGTCCCCACTTGAGCTGGTCAGGTCATGGAACATTTCCTCTTCATTTGAAGAGTTTGTACAGCTCCTAGCACTATGGATCCTCATCTCTGCTGATGACTACAAGGACTGTTTTCATAAAAACCAAGCATTTAATCACAGTAGTTACATGCAAAGGTTCAAATAATCATATTAAGCAAAAATATACCGAATAATTTAAGTGGAGTCTGAACTATTGTTTTAAGGCAGGAAGCCCACTATTTTCAATGGTCTTTTGTTCAGGTTTCACTGGATGGTTTGCCCAGTGACATGGAGAAGAGGTGTAGCTTCTTTTGAGACCATTTTTTGAGAGAAACTACAGCATTCATGCTACTTGGGAGTACTGGGTATGACAGAAATCAGCTTGACTCATTGAAACAGCCATTTAAAAGCAGAACCTCCAGTGATATAAATCAGCAAGACTTCACTTCAGTGGAGCTCTGCTAATTTACCCCTGCTGGGAATGTGGTTTTGAGACTTTACAGAGTGAAAAAGAAACTAAGGAAGCAAAATAAAGATTCTAAAATATTAGGAAATAAAACAGCTTGAGAATGCTGTTTTCCCAACCATGCAAAAGAGAAGCCTTTAGGTTACAGTTTCAATTTAATATGTTGCTATTTGATACATGTTCACACATGCAGGATGTGTCACGGAGAATTTAAATGCCTGTTGCAAGAAAAATTTCCAATATTTCTTTTTATCTTATTTCTTATGGTTATTTCCCAGTCTGTTTCAGCCAAAATTCAGCGAGATCAGACCTTGCTAATGATTTTTAGAACACTAGTGCTGAAAAGGTCTTCAGCTATACAGACAGAAAAGCAAAAAAAAAAAAAAAAAAAAAAAGGAAGACCTATTGTATGTTGAAGGTCAGACAGAAGTTCAGAATAACTTAGATCTTGTCCAGTTATTAAGGAGATTCTCTGCCTCATCTTTCAGTATGAATGATAGTGAACAGGGAATATTTGGAGGATATCTGAGGAAGGATGAGGAAGGTTTAACAGAAACCATCATAATTAAGGCAAACTACTACTATTCACTCTGCTGATGTCAGGAATCCTGCAGAAATCCCCAGTCCAAAATCTCACTTAATTGGCACATGAATAGGCAAGCTCAGAAGCAAAACTTTTCTCTGTGTGCAATGGTACAAATATATCCTAAGTGGTGAAGAGAAAATGTAACATGAAGCGAAACAAAGGCTTCATGGTCAAGCAACTTGAGCAATCAAGGATGAAGAGAGATGGCATAAAACATGACAATTTTTGCAAAAGTAACTTTTTGTTAAGAGAAGCAATTTCACACTCTGGGAACAAGTCATGATCTATCTAGATTTTCACAAAGTAGTTCAGAAAGTGCTCAGTTGAGAATTACTGTCTAAAAGTTATAAAATAGAGAGTAATTCAAGATGATTAATCTGAATGAAAAGCCTATGTAAATGCTAAAGTGGAAGACCATCGTGTTGGAAAGGGATTATTGGAACTTTCAAAGAAGATTTTAGACACATTTTGTTGCAAATAATTGTTAGTGACTTTGAGCCAATAAACAGGTTTGCCTAAATAATAAAGGCATTTCGAGGTATTGACAACAATTAGGAAGCTCATATAATAACTGGTTTATTTATAAGCAGAGTAATGGAATTTTAACACAACATATCCACATCAATACTTTATTTTATGGAGCTCATCATTTGGCAGCAGCAGAGAAACAGAGATCCAGGTGTGTTGTTAGACTGTAAAACAGCTGTGAGCCTCCAATGAGAGAGAACCGCATGAAATCTGAGACAAGCCTAAGGTGCACTGCAGATATATTTTCTTTAGAGTCACTGAAGCATACATCCACCATACAAGGTGCTGCCAAGGTGCTTTGTACATAATGTATATTCTGATCACCCATTTTCAAATCAGATTTGAGGTAATTTGGAACAGATCCAGAGAAGGAATACTGAAATGACTGAGGGAAAGGAGTACAATCTTCTGAGGGCAAGCAGAGAATCACATCTTGTTTTCCTGCTCAGATAAAACATCTCTTTATAAATGTGTATGGGAATGTAAAAACAGAGTGGGAGTAATAAGGTTAAACATAAAATTGGTACAAGATCAAAGAGAGAACTGGTCATACAAAATTTTAACATGGTTAAAATCACCCTCCAATTTCAATCAATTTAATGGTGTTCAGAAAAAACGAGGTAAAAAGAAATCTAATGGTTTCAAGATGGACCCCAGCAGCCTTGTGGACATTGCATGACAGAGTACTGGTGTTCTGGTGCAGTGTAAAAATTCTGGATGTTGAACTTAGTCATTTGCTATAAGAATTAAAAAGACAATTTATCTTTTTGTTTTCTGAGTTAGGTCCATCTGTCCATAGCCATATTTTTGTTGTTTGCAGTTTGTCCCAAACATCTGAGTTTTCATTTGTAGCTTAATGTTACTGTGGAGGATTTCTTCTTTCACCCAAGAAACACCAGAATTTGGTCCCAGATAGGCAGGGAATCCTGGGAAAATGCAGGATGGTGGTGTGGAGAGGTTTGTAATGACTTGTGGTTGGTAAGTCTAAACTGGTTGACAAATGCTTTTCCTTGGGTCCAACATGAAAACCCTCCACAGCTTAACAGAACCCTCCCATTCTTTCTAATATGTGTGACATTCCTCTTCCCAAGAGAAAATGTTTTTCATTTCGGTGGCTCCAACAAGTTCAATAGTATGGAAAGGATAAAGGCTGTTATCCTTGGCAGCTCTGCCTTCTTCCCTCAGTGTTAAACCTCTTCACCTTTCATACATGAAGTACCTTCACCTGAGCATAGTGGAGGTGTTTTATGGCCCATGGTGTGGAGCACAGGCTTTCTGAGCAAAATATCTATTACAGTGGCAACTGTGGAGACTTTTCTATGTACCTCCATGAAAATTTCAGGCAAGCGTTTTACAGGAAGACGATCCTTCTTTTGTAAACATCTATCAGATATATTCAATACAATCAAATGCAAATGGACACTTCCTTCAGCTCTTTTAAAGTTTCTATAGATTAAATAGATTTTAATTTTACTCTTTCTTCAGGCATTGCCTGAGTGGTACTTTAAAGCCAATAAAAGAAATATCTAAAAATTGATTAACATCTAATTAAAGATTGATCCTATCAAATTAGATAGTCTGTAATTTTTGTTAAATCCAATCTTTAACTCTTGTCCTCTGCAGGAAAAGAAAGGAAAAAGGACCACAGTAGTTTCTATCAATAAAACTTTAGTACAACAGAGAGCAGAAGAGAATGTTGAAGTAATAAAGTTGGATTGAAAACATGTGACAGTTTACAAATGTGCCAGAAATCCAGACAACTTTTGTTGTGAATGAGCGCTCATTTACAGCTTTCCTCAACAAAGAAATAAAAGTAACTTCCACAATAATAAACAAGTCTGAGTAAACAGAAAGAATAAATGAGTGGCAGTAACTTCCCGCTACTCTTTCTTTTCTGGTACCTCTGGTAGCAACAAGCCAACATGCAACTCCAAAGTCACTGAACACGGTGGGAGGATTTGGGGAGCACTGAGCCAGACCCTGGGTCCAGTCCCTCCCTCTAAAATGAGAAACTTTTTCCAAGAAAACAAAAGATAATAGGTAAAATTAAAAATTCACCTCCAGGGTACTTCTTTTTCACACATACATTGGGCAGATGCGAAGGATGAAAATTAACCTCAAGATCTTAGAGGAAGGAAATTCCTTTAGACATCTGAAAGACCTAAAATCCCATGATTGCTTATCCCTCAAAAAGGGATCATAAAGGAAATAAAGCATAAACACAATGTGAACCGAATAGAATGACAGATCATCAGCATGACTTTTTCATTAAAAAATATTTAGGTTCAATAATCAGTACTATAGACCCTGATTATATAAAAACCCCAAATAACTGGATCACTAAACTGAGCTTTATGTATGTCAATGACTAAGAATATTCTGCCATTGTCTTGTGCTTGTTTGACTCATTAATGAAACATGGAAAGATAAAAAGTCAGGCGATCATAGTATCCTTCACTCTGCTAACTTGAAAACAACCCAGAGGTTGTCATGCTGTCTAAACAGTAATAACCATCTTCTAAAGAGGGAAAAAAGCTCAGTTAAATTTCCTGGGGTTTCCATTAACAGCATCCATGTTTGCATTCAGGCCAGCAAATGACTTTGTTCTCAAAGAATATCAAAGAATGTCAGCTTGCAATCTGGAATAACTGAGGGGTGGGGGATTATATTAAAAAAATTAAATTAAAAACAAGAAAGGTAACTAACTTCTGTTTCAATATCTGCTCAAAAATGTACTTTTAAATGTTTAACACTTCAAAAAAAGGTGAGTCTTGGTAGTTGTTTGGGGTATCACATTTATTTCCTTCAAACACTTGGAAAAAAGTCAGGTTTCAATAATATTATAGTCATTGCCCAAAAGTGCTTCCAGGGATAGTTGCCACACCATATCTGTAAAAATTAAAATCTTCAAACCTCAGTATTTTAAGTGTCAGTATTTTAAGTAAAAAGACTGTATACAGAAATGTCGCCTATTGAGTCACTCAGACCAAACTTTTTATTAAAAGCAAAAATTGTTATTTTTAGGCCAATTAAATAAATTCTTTAGTCATACTGCATTGATATTGCAAAAAAAATCCCATGTAAATAAATCACATCTGATATTTTTATAATTAAAGGTAATTACTGATCTTAATTTAAAATATTTAATTAAAAAAAATCACACAGCTTCAATCACTGCTCAGTTTAGGCATCAAGAATCACTTGAAATGAATCAACACACTAGCAAGCAACAATTTATGGATGACTTACCATTAAGGACATTCTTGCACCAGCCTTTACTTCAGTCTATCTGCTTGAAATAGGTCCCATAAGAGTTTGAGGACAAGATTTGTCCTTAAAGTGGCCAATTCAGAGCTGTTTGGACTATATTTTTGAATCAATTCAGGAAGATGTTTCAGATAGGAGCCTTCATAGACAGCAGTGGGAGGATGATGCAGCCTCTAAACTTCCACAGGCTAAATCAATGGCAGGGATCTGGCTAGGAGCAGCAATCTTGCCTTAGTAAAAATGTCACCTTGTAATCACAGAGCTTTTTCAGAAAACCACAGACTTTTAAAATAGCTGGGAGTTGCTAAGGCATTTTGGGGGGAAAAAAGAAAAAAAAAAAAAAAAAATTAAATGTGGAGAAGAGGATGAAATGGAAGAAGAAGGGAAAAGGGGATAAAAATTACTTTTCTAAGGGACACAGCTACCTGAGAAAATTAACTGCTTGAGATGAAAGCTATGTTTCTACAGATGCTCCTGTCTTTGTTTTCGCCACTTTTCATACCTGTTACACTCATTTGACTCCCTAGGCTGAAAGCTAGGGCAATCTGCTGAAGGGCATCCAGGCTCTAGTCCTGTCCTGTGCTCCTGTTTATTTACTGGAAGGGCATCCCTTTCAAAAGATGTAATGGAGCATTGCAGTGCTGCAGCCCAGAGAGGCCCCTGACCCGGGGCAGAGCATCCTCCTCGAGGAGGATTGATCTGACCCCAAAGTTTCCACATCAGAGGGGAGAAATCCCTGGCACAACCTGCCAGGGAAAGGCAGAGCAGAACATCCTCAATGGTCCAAAGGAAAAATGGCCATATTACATGGAACAAAGAGCTTTCACTGTGAGGAGGTAAAAAACCCAGCCCTACCAGGAAAAAAAAAAAAAAAAAAAAAAAAAGTAATTGCAGCTTGGTTTAGTTTTCTTGTTTGAATTGGTGTTAGGCATTTGCTGAGCTTTTTTCTCCCTACTAATTTCCTGTCAGGATTGGCAGCCAATGACTCACTTGCGCTCACAGATGAGTATCACCAAAACATTAGTCTACAGCTCCTCTTCTCAATACTTTGATTTAATCACACAAAACAACCCCCACACTGACCCCAGGAGTGCAGCATTATTCAAAGCACTAGGCAAAAGCAAGGCCAGGTATCTTCCCTTGATGGCTGCAAACATTGCCATAATAGAAGCTCTAAAATCAGGTATTCTAAGTACCCTGTGTGCACAGCAACTCCCAGAGTTCAAGGCAAAGAAATAGTGAGCAGCCATGCAAAAAAACCTGTCATCTCCCCAAAAATTAAAGGAACATGATGAGCAGGGCAGTGTTGGAGAGCTCATGTCTGGAGAGCCAAGCTGGCAAGCCAGTGGGTCTGCCAGTAGAGTCTCATGCCCAGGGAGAAAGCCTCTGTGGTTCATTTTCTGATCAGCAATGTTGAATCTGTTTCCTGTGTACTGCAGAATATGCAGGATTCAATGGACAGACACAAATTAGAGAAAGCAATTATGGGTCCTTAAGTTCCATTTTCAATCTCAAGATTCCACACACAACCTTGTGGCTCCAACACAACAGGTATGTAATGCATGTTTACATAGCAAGGACCATGTAAGCAAGCGTTACATATGTTGCTGAGAAAATGAGGAGTGTTTTTCCTGCAGCTGGCTTCCTGCCTACCAAGTTATGGTGCATGGCTAAAATCCTTAATGTTTGACATCAGAAATTGCCGTGCAAACACCAACCTGACTGACAACTTCTCTAATGGGCAAATCAAAAGTAAATGAGAAAAAGGGAAGACAAGTGACCCAATGAAGAACCAACAATTTGTCATTTGGGATGTTTTATTAGGCAGTTTGACAAATTTCCTGCTGGTTAACTGATTAAATTTACATTGTCTATTTTTAATCTTTAATTTATTTCATACTCAAATATGATTGTTAGCCATTAATCAATAAGGTTTAAAGTGCTCATGATTAATGGCCAATGCTTTCAGTATAAATAAGAGATTCTGTGATGCTGGGATTTATCTGGCTCTAGAGATTGCAGGATTGCTCCGAGTGCTCATTCCTTAGTTACAATAAAGCGGGACTGGGAGAATTGATGAGATTCTGTGCCAGTGCTGTGCTGAAATGAAATGGGAGCAGCTATTTGGGATCTGCTCGAGATAACGACAAAAAAGAAACCAAAGGGTTAACAAGACTATGCCAACAAGTAATGCTGGAGAAATTAATGGATCTCCGTGCTGTGGACAAGCAGGAATTTAGAGCACCTATGTGGTGAAAGAGCCGAGGCAGGGTTTTGGGAGGAGCAGGCGGGGCCGTGCCGGCTCGGTGGGGATGCGGGCAGAGCCGCGGGCCGGGGGTGCGGGAGCCCGGCGGGGCAGGGGCCGGCGGCTGCAGGCGGGGCGGCGGCACAGAAAGGGTTAACCAGCCGCCTCCACGCATGGGGATGCTAATTGTCGAGATAGTGTATTACTTGAGGAAAGTAATTTGATTACTCGAAACTCCCACGAAGGAGGCGAGCTGGTGTCCTTCCATCTGTCGGGCTCAGCGAAAGATGATGAATTGAGCTCCGAATTCACGTGTGATGAAGTCACTGTCAATCCCCGCCAGCCCAGCCCGCTGCCATGCCCACCGCGCCGAGGGTAGCACCGCAATTCAACTTTCCCTGGGAAACCCAGGAGGCTCAGTAACCTGTTACTTGCTGCTGCCTGCTTCGGGCTTTTTTTTTTTTTTTTTTTTTTTTCCTTCTCCTTCTTTATTTTCCCCTCCCCGCTGTCTGCCTCAGCGCTACAACTGAGTCATTCCGGTGCCCATGGCTCGTGGGCACACCGGGCTCCGGCTGCGCTCCGCTCCGCTCCCCGCTCCAGCCGCCGCCGCTGCTCGCGGCTGATGCAGATGTGGGGCTGGCTCGCCCGCGCTCTGTAGCCGAGAAGCATTCGGAAAGCCTTAACTATGCATAAATCTGCAGAGTGAATGTCTTCTTTCATTCACTTGCTCCTATTATTTGATTTCTTGTAGGCCTCTGCGGCAGAAATGGAGAAAATAAGGTAAGTGAGACGGTTTATTTACATCTCGTTATAGAGAAGAAATGTTCTGTTGCACAATGCACAATACAGGCTCTTGGAAAATATTTTGCTTAGTACGATCAGAGTAGAATACTGGATTGCATGATGATGCAAGGCAAGCTGTGCTTTAGAGACAAAAGAAAAGGAATGTGGTTGTTCTAGTAAATCTGTTTTGCAGGGATGTCAATTCAGAAAGCATGTTTTACACACAAACATTTTATTGCCAGATGCAGAGTCTATTTGATTATATAAATGTTGTAGCCACTTGTCCATTTACTGCAAGAGCCTGCCATTCCATTTAATGAGGAAAGTGGATCAATAATTCATGAAAAAGCTGAAGAAAATATAGGCTTGACTTCAAAGCATCTAATTAATGTGGTTTGTTTCAATATAGCACTGTAACATTGGTGTTTGATTTTTGTTTTATATTGTATACCAGCCAGATAAATCTTGTCTCCTCTGTGTTTAAAATGTTGTCATACTGTACCAGTTTCTCAGCACATCTCTCTGCTTTAAGCAAAAGGAGATGGGTTTTATAACATAAGTTTTCCATCTCATGTCCTAGTGCAAGTCTGCTTTGGGGGGATATTGCTTTTGTGTATGTTGTTGAGAAAGAAAAAGAAAGCAGAAAGCATTCTAGCCCTTTTTAATAAATGAATTAAAAATTAGTAAAACATTGTCTACTAACACATTATCAAAGTGATAGGTAAGAGATTAACTTTTTACTACCCTTTAAATACTTTATGGAACTTCTTTTTATAACCAAATATTCACTGGCCATGATCTTACTTGGTTTTATTGGACAAGCCTAAATTCCTTCTCTGAATCTAGTAACTCTGGTTAGTGACAACTCTTGTCCAAGAAAAACTTTTTAGATTCCTTCAGTTTGGAATGGCTATCCTGAGTTATTAGAAATGCAGAAAAGTTCTGAAATTCAAGAAATAGCTGGGCAAATGCAAAACAACAGAAATTTGATCAAGTGTTTAATGAATTCTGGGCTGGAAACAGAATCCTGTTTTTCTTTTGAGGCAAAGGAGGTTAAGTCTCTTACAGTGGACATGAAGCTGCATGTCCAAAAGTTACTAAGAATTTATTTTTAAATCACTTAACTCATACATGTTTGTAGAGCCTCATGACAACAGAATTGTAACTTTTGTGCTGAAAGAAAAACACTGTGCAATGTATTATGGATTTTCATGTATTTAAGTACTATAATGTTAAAGCTGTGAGTTTTTCCTGAGTAATGCCTGAGAAAGTGCAGTATGTGAACTGGTGTCTTAATAAAAATTCTAAACAATCACCTATAGTGTATGCACACTTCTGTCATGAATGACTCTCTTGGAAGATGCAAGTGAATTTAAATTTACATCTTTGCTGGATAAGCATGTGTGCACAAATGCAGTCTAATCCTTGTCATACTTTCCCATGCATGCCTTGGCCTCTGCTTTTACTCTTGCCTCTTTTACAATAATGGGCTGCAGAGCCCAGGAGAATGAGCAGAATGTAGTGAAAAAAAGCCCAAGAATTTTCTATAACGAGAATAAACATTCATAAAGTTCCATTTTCCAAACACCACAATTTTGGAGCTGTCAGGCTTGCCAGTCTTTACCTCAGTACTCCCTGAGCACTGCACAGATGGAAAAGTCGACCCTGCCCCACCGAAATGAAGCAGGAGCTTCACTATTAACTCCGCAAAGAGAAGGGTCAGGCTCTCTCAGGAGTTTGTTAAAGAAATCTTCTGTTAAAAATTCTTGTGTGCAAAAGTTGATCCTGGCAGAGGCTTTTGTCCCCATCAGCCCAGCAGGTGCAAGGGCAGTTCCAGAGCTCCCTGATCTCCCTGTGCTCCCAAGCAGAGCAGCAAGCCAGGCTGGGGCAGCTCCAGCAGGACCCAGGGCACAAGCTGCACTGCTCCATCCCAAACTTTTCCAGGCTCCCTGTTTCATTCCATTGGATGCAAACTGACAGAATCCTTGGCAGTTTAAGGAAACTATCTGGAGTCCTTATCTTAAGTAAGCTGGTAAACTCACAGCCTGGAGAGAATTAGATTTTTTCTAAACCTATCAAAGTGTGGTACCTAGGTAAAAACAAATTACCGTGTGTTTTAACCACAGTGGCTTCAGAGGGGTCATGAAGAGAGATAACCTGAAGCTAGGAGAAGCAAGAAAGAAACCAGAGGAAAATGGCAGGCTGGGAGGAAAAAGGTATTTTTTGTTACATGCAGAAACCAGTGTAACGTGGAAAAGCCATTCCCACATGATATTTCATTGTGTTCTGCCCTATCTCCCGTGCCAGCTCCTTCCCCACCCTTTTTTGCTACCAGCTGAGGATGTGCCATTCCACATGAGCTGGGATGTGTTGGCCCAAGGACTAGAGGGTGAGCCCACACCAGCTGTGGAGCTGGGGTGCATGGAGGGTACAAGGCTCCTGCATGAGAGGGAGGAGAAGGGGGTTCTGCAATGAGAAAAAAGGTAAAAAACCTTATTAGAGAAACAGGACAGCAGGAGAAAGGTGCATAACCACAGGACAGTGAAGCCAGGTTGAAAACTGTCAGGGTCAGGGTAATAGAGGTTTGCATTCCACAGTGCTCTTCAAGAGAAGAAAGTCTTTTAAATAAGAACAGATGAGAGTCCTTGAGAGCCCACAGGGCTGAACATTTTATCAAGGCAGCTCTGTGAGTTTTTGGGTGAGCTTTGTACATTCCCCAGCCCAGGAGAATGGGGATCCACCTGGGGCATCCCCAAGGACTGGGGCAGCCAGGCCCATTCAGAGACAGGGGTGAATGCAGGAGCCTGAAAAATTGGTCCACTGGCAGCTTGTGCTTTGTTCAGCCATAAAATTCATTGAGCCAGGCAGCACAAGCAACAGTGCAAACTAATACAAGTCTGATTGTCACATTCCTTCACTGAGAATCTGTCCAGAGCAATGTGATTCGTCTCACATAAGGCAGCAGTAATTCCCCTTGCAGAGCCAGGAGCTGCTGTGACCTGCAGTGTCACATGCTGTCCTTTGCAGCAGGGGCTTGCTGTCACTGAGCTATGTGTGGAAGGAGAAGTAGGAAGCAGGGGTGGGAGGTTGTCAATATTTAGCCTGACACAGGGACACCTTCCTCTAGAAGTAGAAACATGCAATTTTGTGCTGAAACTTTGACTGAAAAGAATCAGTTTTTGCAATGAAGTCTTCCCACTGTAAATGATTCTTAGCAGTACAGTGTTCATAATATTTCAAGGTACCAATATATTAGGCAGGAGTAAGGCTAACTACTAATCACAGACCTCTTGAGGATCTGCACTTATGTAGGTTGGCTGTGTATGGTTATAGAGTCACTTTAAGCATTAATTACTCCTGACTCCAGCCTTTTAAATACAGTTTTTTGGATCTGGTTCTTTTTCATGTCTATAAACAAGGACTGAAAATCTTAGTTAATAAAGTGAATTTCAAATATACCTATACTATTTTATTTTGACTCAGCAGTGTGCTATCTTTGGTGCACATATGCAAGAGAAGCACAAGCCTTCCAAGCCTGAGACCTTGTATGTCTGTGGTGGCTGGCACATAAAATTGCCAGTAGACTGGAAAGTACTCCTTTAACTCAGATTGAACCCATGGAATGGTTAAAAATTTCAAATGAAAGACCAGTTCCACTGCAACTCCAGTACAGACTCCTGGCTACTCTTTCTTTGCTTCCATTCCATCCTGCTTGAAATACAGGTTGTAATAGTCAAACTTTCTGAGTGAGGATAATGTAAGGTTTGGCAAAACAGATCTCTAGAAATACTTTTTACACAAATATTGATCAGCTTCTTAGCTTCCTTACACTGAAGAGTATGTCACTCCACAGGAAATGTCACTTAAAGAGACAGATATCGTTCAATAAAAGCTTTTCCTTTTTTTTTTAATGCACTCCTAAAATTTCAGTGACAATTCAGAAACTCTATAAATCAATAGTCTTAGTTCTAAGCTTTCAAGATCCCCAACAGGCAGAACTGTACATCTGAAAGTACACAAAACAGGACACATCATCACCATGACCAGCTGCCAGGCTCACAGTGTCTCCAAGGAGTCTTGAGTTTCCGCTTTACAATATAATCTTGGTATTCCTCAACTGAGGATTACTTTATTTTGGTAGCATCAGTAGGGGCACTTTGCTAATTACCCAGAGATCTCTGATAAAAGTGACCTGTGTCTCAAGGAACCTGTGAAGTAACATCTTTATTTCCCTGTAGTCCTTGTTTCAGAACATATGAAAGCAAAGTGGTTTGTTTTGCACACACAGCTGGTAGAAAGTCAGCAGCTTGATCCAAGTCTCTTGAATTTTTAGACTTGGACTTTTCTCAAGCATGTTTGAGTTCATCTGTGGTAAGGAAGGAATATGGGTTTCTTCAAAAGGAACATCAGAGGCACATGCAGTTCTAGGGAAAAGCCTCTGCCACGGTTTGCTGGAAATGTAAATACTTTCCTAAATGCCCACCTGATCATGCTGCCTTCCTTGCACTTGGTATAAATATAGCCCTCTTCATATGCTAATGAACACACTGCAATTTCCTGCCATCCCCACCTTGTCCTTATTCCTCTCTCAGCCTGTATCTACATTAATTTTACCACATACTTGAACACGAGGGGAGGATATTTTTTCCCAGAAAGTTAACCAACAAACATGGTTTACTTTGCCCTAGGTCTGGTCTTCACATCCACAGCTGATATGCTGGGAGCCACTGCCTTGTACAGAAGCAAAATGCCACAGGACAGCAGCAGGGCTGTGCAGGAAGCAGCTCCACCATCTGCTCAGCAGTGTCTTCAGGCTCTAGTTGATGCTGGGATGTGAAACCCCAGCTGTGGACACAGGCAAAGAGATGGAACAGGGCAAACTCGGAAGAAATAGAGCATAGGGAAATGCCAGCATGAAAGGGCCAGGAGTTTGGGGTCACTAGAGGTGATGGTAAAAGTCATCAAGTTGGGTGAATTTTGGGTGCATTTTGAAAGATGGTGAAGAAAAGGAAAAGGATAAAAAAGCTGCCTAACATATATTCAAACAGGTAAACCAGGTTTTCATTTCCCCTCTGTTTTGGAAGCTGTTTTTATCTGCCAGGCAGTCCCAGCAGCAGTGACAGCCCTGCCGTGCTGTTTTCAGCACATCTGGTTTGCTCCTGCTGCCATCCAGGGTGTGACTGCAGCTAAAGCACATGTCTCTCTCTCTCCCCCTGAGACCACACTCAGCTTTGAGTTTGGTGGTTGTCAAACTTAGCAATGGGAGCAGCGGACACCCACAGATACAGTCACAGCCCCAGGGGAGCCACAGCCCTGGAACTGGGATTGGCGGAGGCACAGAGCCGTGCTGATCCACCTATTCCAGTACCTCTGAGAATTTTGTTAGTGCTGTCAGAGGCACAGTATGCTTGTGCAGCTTATCACACCTAATTTCCACTATTACTATTCCCTGTGCGAGTCAAACAGGCACTAGTTCATCTGAGGAAGGAGAGTTGCTGCCATGCTATGCTACAATCCTGTGCCCTGAGCTTCTGTCTGCTGCTTGGAAGAATGATCTAAAAGGCAGTGATGTCAGTATGCAAGGAACCAGCCCCATCAGCTGATGTAACAAGTGTTGTGGTATAGCATCCTTTAGCTCTAGATAAATACTGAGTGAAGCAAAAGCATCCACCAAACAAGGAACATGACAGAAACAGAGGGCAGAACAGATTCAAGTTGAATGAAACCAGGTAGGGTTGTGTAAAGTGGCCTCCAGGGACAAGTGGGAGATGAGCAAACATCTGAAGAGACCAAGGAAGTAGGTAGGAGTAGATGAGCCATGCCATCAGCCAGGAGCTGCAGTGAGTCATGGGGAAGAGGCTGGACCTCAGTGATGCCTAGCTTACAAATAATGATCTGCCTACCCCTTTCTTGCAAGGCAAAATGCATCACTGAGCAATGCCATGAGCTTCTCAGAAAAGAAAAATAAATAAAAGGAGGCATTTCAGACAAATATTTAAAAAAAAAAAAAGAAAGAAAATTCCATTTTGTATAGTGCTTGTGATTAGTTCAGAACTTTGTATCATAAGGAGCAGAACTTAGAACAAACTCTTTTTGTTTTTGTTGGGTTCTCCCCCTTCAAGTTCCAAAGACACTATTATCCATTATTCTAAGAAATTCAAAGGTGGGAAAATTGGATGCCTCCCCTTTATTGCTATTAGGCTTCAGTTTATGTAAGCACTTTTACCAAAGCTACTGGGGGGTGTGTGCTGAACACTGGAAGCAGCAGCTTGCAAAGCAAAGAGTGGCAGCCACTGCAGCAGCAACAAAACAATCTTATCAGCTGAAGGATAGAAGAGGTTTCATGCTATGAACCCCAGATGGTTCAAGGACAGTACAGTTTGTGAACTGCACTTAAGTGTGCTCTGTGGTGAAATCAAGTAGATTTTGAATGCTTGCTGCTGCTACAGCTCACAGACTGATGAAAGAAATGAGATAACTTGTCTGCAACACTTTATTACAGGCTTTTTGCAATTTCCAGCTCTGCTGCTGCTGGCATGGCTTGGGCAATTTAATTTGCCAATCAGTTCTTGATTTACACACAAGTGACTTTAGAATGCATTCAAATAAAACCTGTATCACCACATTTGATGCAGTGTTCTCTAAAAATCAAAAGCATCTGAAGTATATCAAAACTATTAAGCTTTTCATATTAGAAATTGGAAAGACTGAGTTGTCTTTATGTTTTAGTTATGATCTAAAGCCAGCTTAGCATGAAGTACAATGCACTGAAAACAGACAGTAGATAGTGAGGTGTAACCATGCTTTTTGGAATTCAAGAATGGGAGTATTGTATAATATACAGAGCCCTCCAGCAGAACAGCAGGATCATAAGTGCCTGTAGCTCCTTGAAGGATTTCTCTCATGTGTATGATCGTCCTGCTGCTTGTGTGAACTGCACAACTGTTGTTATTCAACTCTTCCAGGAGAAATAAGATCTGCCTCACTGAAGTGTAGAGTCACTGCTCATTGCTTGGTTTGTAGTAATGTTTGTACTGGCATAAAAGTGAGGGCCCCCATGTCACATGCAGCTCTATCGTTCCTTAAAGAATGCCTTTCTCCATATATGCATTTTTTAAGCTCTGAAAGTCATGGAAAAATCAAATTTTCATCATGAGCTTGCCCCAACTGTCCCCATGTCAGCAAAACCAAAATTGAGAAGCTGTGTTCAAGTGAACATACACACACAACTCATGCAGCAGACCTGCATCTCAGAGGGCAAGCAGTGTTTGAGCAGCATGTTGGCAAAGCAGTGGCTGACTGGCTTACATGACATACTAGGACATCATGACTACACAAATGCCATTTCAGCTGTTCAGAGCAAAATTCAAATTTTTACCGCCTTACCTTGATTCTTCCCATTTTCAAAAGAAGGAGGAGACAGAGGAGGAGGATGTCATAGAAGAAAGGAGGAGCTTCAAATTGTTTTGGGAACACTGAGCTCTTCAGGGAGTCACTGCTGCTCTACAAAGACCCTCATGTTCACAAGAAACTCTCATGACTCAGCAGCTCCAAATTGCTGCCTGCTGTTCAAGGCCAGTTTCATATCCATGTCAGAGCAAAGGGCCTTAACTCTGAAGCTTCCATACAAATCAGGTCAAGCAAATAGTTCATTTTATGCTTCTGTTAGCTATAACTGCCACTTAGACAAAAGGATCAGTTTAAAAAACTGCTTTATTTTTAACGTATTCCAAGAACTATACTGGAATTCCCAGCAATGAATGGCTACTTAATCTTTTCCCTTGATGCCATCCAAGAGCTCGTTCTTGGCAGCAGCCAAGAAGAGGAAAGGCAAATTGAAGAGGAAAGCAATCAGCACTCCTCTTTTCTGTGCTTTCTAGTTTAAAAGGTGTTAAATCTTTCTGCTTCTGTTTGACTCAGGTATGCTGGCTTAACCAAGGTATATTGCACAAATTAACACAGTATTCAATGCTTTACCTGCACAGAGTAGTCTACAGATAGAAAAAGAAATTTCCTATATGTCTGCATAATTGGTCTTACTGCTAAGAAGTTCTTCAGATGCAAGTGTTTGAAATTACATTTAAGTAGCACTAAATGTGTGGCATGTGACTTTGCATGTGCATACTTAACTAAGTTTGTAACTCCTGGGTCACTTGCCCTTTGAGAAATGATTTCCTCTTTTTAAGAAGACTATCTCTGTCCTAATAATATATATAATAATAACAAGGAAGAAGTATTTCCAAGGAGTTAATCAGAAACAGTCCAGACCAAGGTGTACCAAGTTCATTCCAAGATTTAGAGCAGATCCATGAGTGGCTGAAAAATAAATGTCTTATAGCTCTGTGCAATGTTCTTATCATTTCAGTGTGAAACTACTAACAAAGTGCATTCATGGACAGAAACTCATCCTTAATGATGGGGCAAGTGCTGTTTTCTACAGAGAAGTTGGATTTTTGAGGCTACATTCAAACAATTTATAGCACTGAAACAGTTCTGTTCAAATTCAAAATAAACAGTATGTTTATTTTTGACACTCAGCTTATGAATAAAAATGATGCCTTTATTTGTATTTGCATTCAGATTTAGATTGATAAGAGACCAGGAAATAAAGAAGGAAAGATTGAGTCAAATACTCTGAAGACTGGGCAAAAATAAGAAAAACAGCAAACGAGCCCAAAGCAATGCAAGCAGAGTGATGAGAGACAGAGCAGCAATAATATTTAAGTAATTACTTGCAAATCAACATCATACCTCAACACAAAGAAAAATTTGATTTTCCCATTCCCAAAACTGACCAGGAAGTTTTTGCACATCCCCAAATGGTCCTCTGTCCTACTTCTTCCCAGTGCTGAATTCAAAGACAGGCTGTTGCTAAAAGGGGTGCATGACTTGGCCTGGGTGATTTTGTCCAAGCTGCAGCTGGCCCTCAAATCCCACATTTCCCTCTCCTTGCAGCCCTGCAAAGACAGCTCTGGGCAGAGCCACACAGTGAAGGAAACATCTGGAGTCTCAAGCCACATCAGCAGCGTGACCCTGACAAGTCTGAACCTCTCCAGTTCCATTTCAGTTCTGAGCCTTCACAAACCTTTTGGAAAAGAAATTAATTTCCTGGCTTATCCCTGTCCCTACTGCACCAATGTCACCCAGTGCAGTGGGCATGAGGGGCAGATTTCCAGGTAGATTTTCAGCCCACACCTGAAAATGTAGTCTAGAACAGCCCAGTTAATTCCAGTCTTTGCTCTGGAGCCCCTACATATGTGACAAGCTTGAAGAGGTCCCTAGGTAAATAGGGCTGATGGGAAAATGAGAATGATGGATTTTCTGTTTTCTCACTTGTGGAAGGCAAAAGAGTACCCTTGATCTGCAGCTGGAACCACTGCAGCCCCCTTGCTAAAATGACATTCCCAGCAGTGGAGCCTCCCAAAGCATATTTTAATGGCTTGGTCCTGTTTTATTTCTTCATGAGATGCTGACAGTGTCTTGTCTTTACATCAAATGCTCTTTATTAAACTCTTTCACTCCAGAAGGCACCAAGAGCAGGAAGCCTCTGGGAGATACACAGCAGACCACAGTTCCATGTGAAGGGAGGACCAAGAGTCTTGGCTTTTCCATGAAGAAGGTTAATTAGCCCTTTGTGTAACTCAAGGGGTAGCTCTGGCAACAGACCTTATGAGCAGGAGAGGGAAGAAATGAGTCATAGGTAGAGGAGAGTGACGTGAGTTTCTTTGGGCCAAATTTAGCTGACCTATACTGTTTAGCAACAAAGCAACTTCCCTCCCTTCCTGCCCCACTTCCCTCCTTCTCAATCTACAAGAGAAATCACAACCTAAAAGTCATGATTTTTTTTCCTGAACAACTAAAAATACATTAAATTATAGCACTAAACAGGTACTCTGTTAACGAATGTCAGTTCAGAGGACTAAAGCTGTCTTGTCAACTGCATCTGATGCCAAAAGTTCTAGATAATGCTAACTTCTGAAAACAAGAACATTTTTTTCTCTGCCTTGACAAAGCTGCTGATGCAGGGTTTTACAGTAACTGTAGACTTCAACTTGCTTTCCTATAACTGTGTTATGCTTTTTAAATTGATAAAGCCTCAGCAGATTCACTTACTGGAACTGATGGGCTTCACATGCTGTGAGCTTCTGGAGGGTTTTCTTTACAAACTAGAACTGAATATCATCTAAATGTAACAGAAAAATCCTCCAAGAGAGATGTCCCATTAATTCCAGCACACAGTGACTTGGAGCTGTTTGAGAAAAACACTGTTAATCTAGACAGTTTCTCTCAATGTAGTTTGCTTTTAAGAACATTTATTTTCATCTAAAACCATTTTTTTTTAAGGCAGTGATAACCCTTCCATAGTCCAGTGTGGAAAACAACTTTTATTATAATCTGAGAATATGAAGCAAATAAGCATCATTTTAGTTGGACTCAGTGAACATGGAAAGTTTGAGTTACAGTTTTGATAGTAAAATTTTAATGAATGCTTTTCAGTAACACAATGTGGACTGGACTTCTCTACTGTGGCTTTGCAGTTACTTTGCATTCTCAACTGCATCCCCCAAAGAGAACTCCAAATCCTGAAACAGTAAAAACAAAGTCTACTAGGATTTTCATCTCAAGGTTCCTATAGCACTGAACTACTAATTATCATGGCAGGCAGAGCAGACAGTTCTGATCGAATTGCCAGCCTGGATTTGTAGACCATCCCATCTCCTTATTCATCATCTCTATAGGCACAATATTGGGAAACATCTTGAGATATAAATAGGCATAGATATGGCTTCATGCTGAATTCTAAGTAACTGAATGAATCCATTACTGCATCCTTGGAGGACTCCAATTTTTTCCCAGAACCACAACTCCTTTTTGAGTGTTATCTACCTCATTATGCATAGATTAGCTACATTACATATTGGTTTGCACAGACCACACAGAAGCTGAAGAGTTCACTACAGCTTTGCAGAGATAATAATGTAAATGGAAAGAGACTGAAGAAAACAACACATTTTTTTCTATAAAGCTATGCTATTTATATTTTTTTTTACATTTATGTAAATAATAGATCACTCACATTATGTTCCTGTCATTCATATCCAGAGTGTTTCCAGTTATAAGCCTGCATTCACGCACCCATAGCTGGCATACAGCTGCAGCATGGATTTATGGCACAATTGTTTCTTTATACTTTTGTTGTGAGCAACTGAATTGGGGACTGGTTAACTACAACATTCACGATGACAGAAGGCATTGTTATTAACAGCAGAATCAGTAAAATCAACAAAAACTATTACCCCCTTACTCGTGGCACCTCTTTTGTAGAAAGCTCTTAGCTGCATTTTCTATTCTTACCTTGGCTACTTTCTTCAGCACTAGAAATGAGGGCATTGGCTTGCAGAGTCATTGCCAAATTTAAGGGCAATTATGCAATGAAAAGAGGAAGTAGGAGAGGTCAGAGATTGTACCTCTGCTTGAAATGCAGGTGGTGAAGGTGCTGCCATGACTGAGTTGAAAATGTGGACTGAGGTCCAGAGATTTGAAGCCTCCTGATGGTCTTGCTCTGCAGACACAGTTTGCAGTCACAGCCATTAGGATGCTCTCTAAAGCAATGGCAAAGTTCAAAGGATTTCTTTTTTTTTTTCCTTTTCATTTTTTGAGCACCAAGTCACAAATTACCATCTCCTCACAGAACACTCACCACTCTTTCCAGAGTAATGAAGAGTTGGAGTTAGAAGCTGGCAATCTTTCATGGGCAATGTGTCAGACTGTATTTTTTGTTCCTAATTTAGTTTAAACGTGCTGGTAGACAACATTGAGAAGCTGGGAGCCACTGCCTCCCAGAGACGCTTCTATCAAGACGCTGTGGATCCCAAATCCCAGCCCTGTGCTGACCCTGTCAGACTAGCAGGAATCCCCTGATGTCTGCAGACCACTGGGAGCCCTTTAGAAGGAAAATTTTATAAATGTGCAGAATGCTGCTTCTATTTTCCCCTGACTCACTCATTCTGCATTGCTTGACATTTTAACATATTGCCATATTAACCACCAAAAGTCTGATCTATGAGCATGACTTCAAACGTGTATTTACAAGAGCAGAGATGCAGTGGCATATGGACCACCAGCTGGTGAGAAGTAAGAATCGTACTTTGTGGAGCTTGAGTCACTAAGTAAATTAAAAAAACAAAAACCTAAAAAAACAAAAACCAAAAAAAACCCAAAACATCTCTACAGTCAAAAAGTTAGGGACAAAATCTTGGTTTCTTCAAACTGGAGTACTTTGAAAGGACAACAGCAACAAGGCCAGTACTGAGAAAGCACAAAATCTGGAGGCATTAAGTAAGCTAGGAATTATGTTGTTTATTATAAGAGGTATATGCAAACAAGATGCTTCCTGCTAAGGCTGTAAGAAATAGTACCACAGAGGGAGTGATGTGAGACAGAAAAAAAGAGTGATGACAGTCTGTTCCTCTGGAACAGGAGGAATAAAATCGCTTTGAGACCGAGGGTGACACTGGGGGAAGTGTCTTTCTTATTGAGGTCATAGCCACCTACACTCAAATGCAGAAGTCTCCAGCCTTTTTCCCCACCTCGCCTTAGTCTGGTGTGTTTTTTTCATGCATTTCCCACCCATTTGCCTTCTGGAGGGATTCTCCTGCTCCATCAACAGCTTCACCCTTTCCCTCCCAAAATGTTAAGTCTGCACAACATTAGCCTCTGGTATTTTGCAACCTAGCAGTTTTTAAGAGATTATTCTCATATTTATGTCACCTCAGCTTGAGTGCTTCCAGGAAGGAGTGTGCTCCTTCTCATCCTAGTTTTGACCCTGAGAGTATTTTTCACAGTATTAGTCCAGAAACAGCTGAATACTCCGTGCCTAAGAACATGCAACTTTAACAGAGATTATTTTTCATCTCACTTCAGAGACTGAGGTTTACTATTCTGCTTTAATGCTAGTCTCTTTCATTATCCTTTTCACTTTTCCTGTTTCTCTTGAAGCCCAGGTGATCAGAAACCCAGGTTTCATAGGAGACCTCTGCAGTGTCTGTTTGCAGCGCTGTCAACCATTGATCATCCCCACCTGTGCTCCGTGTCAGCCCAGTTGTTCTTGCGGCTTTCTCAGAGAGCTGCAAGAAGAGGGAGTCTCCTGAAGCTCCATCAGTTCAGCTGTGAATCAGAAACTATTTTTCAGTAACTGGGAACTTTTTGGAGAAAGTCGTAAACAGGAAAAAAAAAGGCGATTTGGCAAGGGGAAAGATTCATAGATAAACTTTTTTTTTTTTAATGAGGAAGGGAGATAGAGAAGGAAAGGCTTGTTCCTTCAAAAAAAAAAAAAAAAAAAACAGTATATTGTCTGGGAGCTATTAAATAACAATATAACTAATTACCAAAATAATTTTCTTCATACTGGAGGACCAAACAGCTGAAATAAGAAGCTGCTGAGGGCACTTACTATAGTAAATTACTGAAATGCTTCTCATGGTTTATTTTGCTGAATTAGGGTACTAAAAGGATTGTGTTACATTATTTCTCTATTGACTCTTCCACATGTGATTATTTATTATTAGATGCATAAGTACAAATCAGACAGAAAGGTCAAGTTACTAATGGTCTCACCAGCTGTACAGCAGTGTTGGCCCTGTAAAGGTGGGGACATTCTTTACCTGCATAATAACAGGGATGGGAGTGATCATTAGAGTACTTGAACATCAGTCACATTTTAAAAAAACCCTTAAATCAGCATGCAAAGCATTCACATTGTAAATGTTGCATTGGAAATGTAATGGAAAGGAAATAAAAGCCCTACCTTTTTGCCTACCCTTCCCTGAACAAAGAGCAGAAGATCAGCAGTGAGAGAGAGAAATCTGAAATGATTGCTTTCACTGTGGAGGTTTGTTTGACCAACAAAGGAACTTTTGCACTTCAAGATGTCATCCGTCTCTCAAGAACCCTTGGAGGCTCCTGCAAGTATTGCTGCCCTCTTAAAGGCAAGGCTGAGAATGAGTAAGTGACTTCTCCAAGTTCTTTGAGGGGTTTCTGTCAAAGCCAAGACACCACATACTGGGATATTTTTGTAATAAAATAAAGAGAGCAGAGAACATGGAACAAGGGAGCAAAGCTCTTGCTCCAGGAGCAGAATAACCCTTTCTGAAATGAAGAGTTTCAGTCTGCCAAGGAGCAGGGACAAGTTCCAAAGCAGAACATTCCTCAGCCAAATCAAAATGCTCAAGGAACTGCGTACTTCTTCCCTGTCTCACAGATTATTTCAAAAAGACTGATTTTCTTCTCATTTCCTCTCCACAGCAGAAAACCCTTGTGAAGAAGGATCCAGATACAAAGACTTGTTCTTAACTTGACCCGAAGTACAAATAATCCCCACAAAATCAGTGCTACTCATTGCACAGATAGACTCCTAACATCACTTAGGGGATACTGGATAAGCATCACTGCATATATTCTTGTAGGAAAACTCTATTAGCACTATATTTGAGCTAAATCCACCACCAGTATGAGCAGTCTCAGCTGCATTCAGATCAAAATACTTACTGCTGTTTCTACAGGTAATCTTCAGAATGATTTATTCTGTTTTCCTGTGCATTAAAAAAGGTCATCCAATCAGGAATGAAAAACAGTGTGAGATGAAGGCAATTAGCATGACTTCAGTTTCAACAGTGGAGATTCCTCCCCCCCTCTTTCTGACACCTTTCAACTTCAGGGAGATAAGCCCAATTCTAGCTACCATTTCTATGCCCTTTTCAGTTTATGGTAATTGCTGTTGTGTAGCGTCACAGTATTGGGGCCTCTGCTCTATCCTTCCCCCCATTTTGTGCAGGCAGTAGGAGAATTTTCTTTTGATTTATTCTTCTAATAGCTTCAACAATGTCAGAATATTAGAACTGCCTATTATCTAAAGGTTGCTTTGCAAATTCACTTTAAATGAAAATGTAACTTTTCAGTCATTAATGCATGGAAAGAAGTTGTAGTTAAAGGAGGAGATGGATGGTTGGGAAGCTTATCCATTACATTTAAAAGCAAATCATCAGTGACAGAATCTAGGTGAAACAAGCAGCAGAAGAAATGAAAAGACAGATTGAGACATCAATCAAAGAGACTTTCAGATCCTTTCTTTTTGCAGGAAAACTAAAGCAGGCATTTAGAGGGATGTAAGAAAACAAGGAGAGTCTTCTGCCATGTGGGAAAACTTGAGGCATTCAATCCTGCACCCAGGCAGGAGAGGCAGGAAGCAGAAGTGGATATTGGCAGAAACCTGGAGATGCCATGGGATATACCACACACACACTCCTTATAGGTCTGAAAGGCAAGGGTTAAAGAAACCAAGATGGTTGTTTAGTAAGAGAGAATTTTGTATCCATGCTGGAAGCATCTTTGCAGGGAAGTTTTTGAAGCACACTGGTTTAAGAAATATATTTTATTTCTCAATACCAAAAAAAAAAAAACTGCAAAAAAGTACTGCAAATCTCTCAGAGGGGATTTAAAATTTCAAGGACTGTATGGATGTTACCTTTAACATTTTTAGGCCGCAGTTTTCACCTGTAAAATGGGAATGGTGGAGAGCTTTTTTTGAGCTATGAGGCACCTCCATCAAATGGTTATCTAATTCAAATATACCAGGTGCAGGTAGGACAAGAGAGTTTATTGATTAGTAGGGCACCAGAGGAAGATTCAGATCTGCAGATGACTCATTGCATAAGAGTTAATATTTGCTCTTTGATTCTACGTCATTAAAAGCTGATGAGTTACTTCAGTCTTCATTAGATAAATAAGGCATTGCAGTAGTTTCTGTGTAGCTCACATTTGAAGTTGTATTCTTTGCTTTGACATGGAAAGAAACAGTGCATTTTACTTTTTCTGACCCTTGCATCTTTTGCTCCCATTGTCAGAAGTGCTGTTTGGACTCTAAGTTCTGCATTATAAACTGCATTCTTGATATGGATCTCCCATATTTAGGTGCTGTGATTGTTCAAAGGACTCTCCAGCTGGGTAGCAGGACTATTTGAGTGCTAATACAGTGATTGTAAAGAATGGGACATCATCTCCCATTTTAGAACATAAATCTTGGCAAGTTTGAATGGAGTATATTCAAATGGGAACAAATGGACATTTTCAGCATGTAATTTGAAACAAAACATTCAGCACTTACATGAATAAGCTCAGCAACTGCAGCACCCCTAGCCCAGTGTCTGAGGGCCTGTGGGTGACTGTTCCAAGCCCAAAGCCACCACACAGCCTGGGAGTGCACCTGGTCCTGGGGCTCTGCACTGGGAATCCTGCACTCCAGGTCCCTTTTCTGGAGCTACAGCTTTCAACCAAGGCATTCACCTGCCTTCCTTCATTATCTCTGGCTCCCAGGCCGGCAACCCCAGCTTCTCATGGCTTCCAAGAGGAAAATTGTACCAGCGCTGCATCTATTCGTGTGTCAGGCTTGGGTACATTGTACATGAGCCTCTGTGCTTATAGACACATCCATTTCCAGCTGCTGAGTCTTCCTAAAATACCCTCTGAAAAGTTCTCCCTAAAATTAATGTTATGCAGAGCTGCTTACACTTGCAGTACTAGAAGTGAGCTGTATCTTTCCAACTGAGAGAGTTAAAAAAAAAAATTAAAATCTGTGTGGGGTTGAAAAAGTGACTTGCAGATCAGGCTGCTTTTCCTCAGAAGTGAGCACCTTGCCTGCTTGTGGCATTTTGCTCTGGCAGAGAAGGTGTCGTGCATCAAATTAAAAGGATATCGAAGGAGACAAGACTGGAATGAGAATGAATAAACACTGCAGCTGCACTGGGAAGACCTATAAAACACACAGGTGGAAGAATTATTGTCTTCTCACCATTCCTGCAGTACACCACTGATGATACTAAAGCACAAAGACTAAACTGGATTTTCTCCTGCAGGCTACAGATATGCCTCCTCCTTAGTCCTGTGTAGTTAGATTGAATTCAGAGAAGTTTTACTTTAGTGAAAAAGTAAGGATGCCCAACCTTTCACTGTGCAGCAGCTATTAAAGGCACTGAGAGGACAAGCACACAGTGATTTTTTTTATTCCTATTCTAGTAGTGCCACCATCAATGTCTGCAGAGTTGGATCCTAGAAATCACCTCTGGCCAACTGCTCTGAGGTTCCACCATAAGAGCGTTGCCCCCCTTTCTTCAGTAGGAAAAAAGAACCATAAACCAGGCAGAAACTATTAATGATGTCAGTGGACAAAACAAGAAGCAAGCTAAACACCAGATAAACTCTTTTGGAAGACTGATTCTGTTTGATTAGTCATAAGTTGAACATGTTCTCTTGGAGAGAGAAGTGCTGATAGAGCTGGGTTTGTTCAACCTGGAAAAGAGAAGGCTCCAGGGAGACTTTTTTGCAGCCTTCCAGTAATTAAAGGAGGCTTATAAGAAAGGAGAGGACACACTGTTTAGGAAGATTAATTGCGAGAAGACAAGGATAAATGGTTTCAAGCTATATTTAGGCTAAACAAAATTAAATTGTCCCTTAAAGGAAATTTTTATATCTTTTTTTTTTTTTTTACAAGCAGGTTGGTGAAAGGTTGGCAGAGGTTGCCCAGAGAGGTGGTAGATATCCCTCATGGATGCATTCAGGTCAGGTTGGATGGGGCTCTGAACTGATGCAGTTGAAGATGTTCCTGCCCATTGCAGGAGCTTTGGTTGCACTAGATGACCTTTAAATGTCCCATCTCAACCAAACTTTTCTGAGATTCTATGTCTACACAAAAGTCTAAGCAAGAATTACTCCATTAAAACTTTCCACTAGAAATTGCAAGGTAGCCCTGAAAGTGTGAAATTCTCTGGCAGATTCAGTGCTTTGCTATCAAATCCTCTCCCCTCTTCTCCAGTTCTCACTAATGGATTTTCCTAAGAGACAAAAATTTTGCAGTGCCACTGGTTTTGGTCTTCTCTAAATGGAACATTTTTCTTGGTGTGCCTTTTGGTCAAATTTAAGTCTGGTTGAATCAATGGTCTGAGACCAGACAATAGGAGAGAGGAAGAGTAATGTAGAATGCTTAGAGAGATTATGAGATTCCCATCCTTTAAGATATTCAGGATTTGACTCAGGAAGGCCCTAAGTATCCTGGTCTGACTGAATCTGCTTTGAAAAAGAGGTTTGACCACATGACCTTCAGAACACATTTCAACCTAATTTTTTCTATGATTCTACAGACTCCCAGTCTTCATACACTGAAATTCCTGTTGGATGAATAGAAGTTTAAAGGGAAATATCTGTATCTAATGCACATGTACTTAATTTCAGTATTTTTTCCTTTTACATAGTTCAATTTGAGGACAGAAGTATTTATTTTTTTTACCCTGTAACAGATGTCATCCAGCTGAATAATTTCTGATAAACACTGAGCTCAATCAGTTATAATTATATGGGTCTGTAACTCTATTGTTTAAAGAAAAGCATTTACCAGAAAGAGACAAAGTGTTTCTATACAGAAATATCAAAATGACTGGGGCAAGTTCCTTATTTTCCTTTAGGAATTTTAGGCTGTGGACAGAGGTGAGCAGACATGAACATACTCACAAACTCACTTCTCCTGTGTAGATACCATACTTGTTCTTGTAGCCATGGTCATCTGGGTGACCAATTCCCTGTCTGCACATGCCACTGTTAGATTTCATCATGTCCTGATGTTCATGCATGAAATATGGTGTGCATTTAGATGAGAGAAGAAAAAACCAAACCTTTGAGAGCCACTGCTCAGGGGAAAATGATTTTCACCTGAGAGTAAAGCATCACTGTTGTTTCCAAAAAGCCAGGGAAGCCAGGCCTCACATTTCCTGTGAACATACAGAAGTCTTTTCTCAGAGCCTAAAAGGAACAGAGTTGTGAAAGTCACTTGTATAAAACATCAGGGTGCACATTTCAGCCCATTACAAACCCTACATACTCACTGAAATTACAGCTTGCACTGACTCGTAAGGAACAATTTTTCTTGAACACAGTTACTCAGCAGGAAGCACAGAGCATAATTAATGTTTGTGTAGAATTCCATTTGAACTTAGGTCATCTAGTACTTCAGAATAACATGGTTACTCTTCATTTTTGTTCTTTTATTTACGAAACTGGATAGTCTTTATTTTGCCCAATTAGTTAAATGAATATCAAACTCTTCTAAACACCAAACCTGAAAATAAATAGTGCAGTAATAGGTGTGCTGCAAATACATAGATTAGCTACAGCTTGGAGGAAGGGAGAAAATTAATTGATGTGTGACATGTTGTTGTGTAAAATTGTTTTTTGCTTGATATTGAACAGTGGCATTTATCATATTAACACAGACATCTTTTCCAATCATCTCTGCTAGCACTGCTGAGGCACTGCCATTACTTTTAGTAAATAGATGACAGTCATGTTTTATGAAAGGAAGTGAACAGTGTGGTTTCAGGCAGTGTTTAAGTGCTGTTAAGTGTTTTGATACTGAAAAAATGAAATAACAATTAAAACCAAACAAACAAAGAAAAGCACCACTAAGCCTGTAGACACCTACCCAGTACAGAACTGATTATTACTTGTAGTACATGTTGTTTCTTCAAGCCCAAGAATTGCTTAGAGCCATTTGCTTGTATTCCATCACCCTGATGTGCAGACAAGAGCTGTGCCAGCTCAGGGCAATAAAGCAGCCTGTGCAAAGTGGAAAATGATTAAACATGCTGAACTGGATGCACTGCCCAATCAATAGGTCATCCAGAATAGTGTAATCAGCCTGTCCATCACTGGGCCTTCTTACCCTCTTCTCACTGTAAGTTTTTCATATGAATTTCAGTTTACAAGAAGCACCTATTTGGAAAGCCAGAGGCTTTCCACAATCTCTTCCTAAAAAGATTGTAATATTCATACAGTATTGTAAAGAAAACGTAAAAAGCCCTGTTCAAGATCCCATGAACCCAGGCAGCATATTTCATGCAGATTTGGAGGATGTAGGCCTTTGGTTTGAATTTTGTTCAATGAAGATCCTTTTCCACTTTTTGACCTCCCAAAAATGCTGTTTCCCCAACATGCAAAGCTGAACATTTTCAGTCTGTGAACATCTCATTTCTGGGCTCAGACTAAAGAGGAAAGAAGGTTACTTGGCTTTAGCACTATAAAATCCCTGCCAGAGGAGGAAGTGAACTATTAAAAACAAAGCCTAATGAACATCAGAGAGCAACAATGAAAGAAAAGCCAGTGGCACCACTAGGAAGGAGAGCTGTGTGACTGAATTGTGTGAAGGCAAGTTGTGTGACCCAGAGCAGAGAAGTACAGCCGTCCACTGTCAAAAGTTTGAACCTGCCCTGGAGGCCTTCACTTGACCAGCAAAGGCAGAGAATTGAACAGCAGCAAAGGTCACGACACCAAAAATCTGTTGGAGATTATTTGGTGCAGCTCATAAGAATACATGAGAAGATCAAAGCTTTTCCTTGGGACTGGAAGGGATTAAATCACACAGAAAGTATCTGCAGAGTAGAAAAAAAAAAGATAACTAAATCTCAGAGCCTGCTTATCAGCTTCCCAGCCAAGATATATTATTTGAATGAAAAATAGTTGTAGTCTGTGCTACAAATGACATCAAAATACAAATCTTGCAGTGATTTGACATTTACAACACAGATGTTTCTGCTACAAGGAAGAACAGGCTTCTCTGGAACCACTTTAGCTTAAGTCGAGGGATGGATCTTTCTCTTCTTGAGGAGCATGCAGACATTTATGCAGAAAACCTGCTTCAAAGAAATTATTTCTGCTGAAACCTTTTCAATTTTACAGCCACTTCCCTGGGCCTTACCTGCACACATGGCAAAACCATGGGCACCTGGGGCAAGGAGCACATCACCATTGCCCAGAGAGTTCGCTCTGACACTGGACTTTGAGCCTGTGTGTCTCTGACTCAGTGCTCTCATCTTTACTGGGAGAAAAGAGGTATTAAAAACCTCATTGCATTGTTAGTGGTGCTCTGTATTCAGGACAGTAAACAAACACACCTTTCCTTTGGAGAACACAGGGAGCAAGGTGCCAACAGCAGCCATCAGCAAGTCCTGTTTGAAAAACTACCAAAGTAACTATCCCACCTTAACTGAAAATACAAAACTGCTTTAGTGACAAGAGCAAAAACATCCAGAGTTCAAGTAGAAGAGATCAGTCCTTGAGATAGAAACAGAGCAAAATTGTTCACCTCACATATCTCTTGGTCAGGCCCTTCCACCCAGCCTTGTCCTGACCTCCTCAGTCCCCTCCAACCTCACCCCTGAGATATTAGGGTGTTCATTAGGGTGTTCTGGCAGGTTGTCCTTATGTTTCCCTCAACTGGATTTCTGCAATTTCTTTTCTTTGGAGCCAAATCTCACAAATCAGTAGATGTAAATGACTTGATGCAACAGGGAGGACAAAAGAGAAGAAAAGGTCAATCTTCAAATTCATCTGTCATCTCAATTACAAGGAAATTCCTTCTTAAACTTCAGTTTTTCACAAGTAATTTTTCTGGCTAACTCATTTCCCCCCTATCCCCATCTTTTTCTTTATGAGTAGACAAAAGTTATGAGTGAGCAGAGAGGTAGATAAATGCTTTAAGCTCCAGGACAGCATGGGTACAAAAAATAATGAGCAGTAACTGAGCAGGAATAAATTTAGTCCTGTAGTTGAAAGACTATTTGTAACCATAAAAATGGGGCTAAAAACTAAAATGAAATTAATTTTTAGAAAAATCCTGATCAGTTGATTAAATGGATTATAGAACACGACAGGGAGCACATCCCTGGGGCCCAAAGTACTTATTTCAGTCTTGCATTACAGTAAAATTTGTGATACCTTCTCTAACTGTTTCTTTGTGTCTTGTTTGCTGTTTAGATTGTCTGTGAGATTAGGTGAGAAGCTGAAGAAAGAGAAAAAGACATACAAAGTGCACTGGCCTAACAGCCACATTGGAGGGCAGATAATCTAGCCCAGAGGGAGATAAAATGCATAGACCACTGCACCATAGAAGGCAGATTTGATTTACCTTCAAGCACGATGATTCTTTACTCCTGAACAATAAGAAAAGGGAGATGAAGGCAATAAGCCATTTACCTTTAGCACTGATAGCTGTACTAATTCACTACTGAGTATCCATTACACATTCATTGCTGTGCCCCATTTTTGTAAAACAACAGGTAAGAAGGCACTCATAATTTAGGGTCCAAATATTTGTCTTCCTTGCTTTGGTTCTGAAATGTCAAAGATGACAGAGATTGGGAAAAGTAAGCACTCCTCTTGCATTCTGCAAATACTTCCTGTGACAGTGGATCTCATTTGCAAAGTACAAGAATGAGGCATACTCTGCTTATAGCAGAAATTTATATTTCTGCTATAAATTGCTATGCAGAAGTGGCATAAGCTGTCCCTCTGTGAGTGCAGGATTCTCCTATGGATGAAAAAGAGTTAAACACTGTACTGGGTTTTTTAAATAATATCCATGTACTCATTCACTGGCCAACACGGCTGTGCTAATTTGGCCCAAATGTGGTGTTTGCAGACTGTTTGCCACAGCACATACCTGAAAGTGTTTCATGTGGCTCATTTGGCATTTACAAACATCCAAAGTGCTTCAAGGCCACAGAGGATAACCAGCAACACAACCATTAATCTTGTTAAATACAGAGTTTTCCTTGCCAACAGTGCAACACAAGTATAGTTTCCAAGTAGAGTAAAAAAAGCACATAACGTGGAAAGATAAAAGGTCCAAAGTACATAACTTAATTAAAACTTTAATGTCTGGCATGTACCACAAAGGAAGCATTTTCAGTCTGCCACCAATACTTCAGTTTTAAACCCACAGATTTTACCCAAGGTTCTGCACATCACCTTGACCTTAAACACCCAATTTCTAACACAGCTTTACATCTAAATTAGCATACTGGAGTATTTCACACCAGTGATGCTTCACTGTGGAGTTATTGTTCCAAGCCTGCAGATACTTAAAATATCTCTGTCTCAGATTTTTCTCAATACTTCCAGTCACACTAAATAAATTGAATGAGGAGAAAAACCAAAATTCATAACACAATCCTTAAAGACAGAATGAAATACCAGTAGCCAAGAGATGCCTGGTACAAGTGACTGAGGGTTCAGTAATGTCAGCCCTGGGAGTTGAGGGTTCATCCTGAAGTTCCTCTCTAGGTGACCTTGTGCTTTACTGTGTCAGGCTCATCAGGTCTCTGCTTTAGGAGGGATGGAGGGACTGACAGAGCTCACTCACTGCTCCTTTCCCAGGCTGCAAATGAAAGGTGAGGATACAACTGCCCCAGGAAAGAAACATCTCAGCTGTGATGTCCAAGGAGGCACAAATATCTAGCAAATCATTGGAGAAAGGAGAGTGTGCTTGGTTTCTGTATCCAGTCTCCTACACCTCAACCTTTCTGCTTCAGTCCAGGCTCTCCAAATGGGGATTCCTCTGACCTTTCCCCATGCCTGTTCATCTGGAGCAGCACAGGCTGCCAGCAGCTTGCTCAGGAGGTCTCTCAGGCACCTCCTTCTGCAGCCTGATGAAACCTAATGGTATGTCTCGAGAACTTTTCAGACAGTCCCCAGAAAATCCTATGGGGAGTCAATGCTGGGAGTGAGTTTCCTTTCCTTGGGGTCATTCTGTCTAGTCAAAGACTCCAAGAAAAGCATTCCCATGGCCCATTGCCATCATCACAGCCTGGATTTGCTACTTATATGTGCTGCTGGGAGCATACCCCAAGAGCATTTCAGATGTGTTCCACCTCCCCACAGCTGGGGTGGTTCACTTGCCAGCCCTTATTTGTCTTTCTTACTCATGTTTTTCCATCTTCTAAATTAGTGGGACTGTCAATTTTAAGTAAAAGCTGCTATATTTCTTATTGATAGTTAAATTCAATTTACATAAAAGGGAACAAATTGTTCTCTATTTATTATTCCAAGCTGCAGTAGACACATTAATTTTGGAGTACATGGTTTTTATTGACACATGAGGCTTATTTCTTTATCTATTGATGAATAAGAAAGGTTGGTTTCTTTATTCATTTATGTTGTGTTTGACATACACTAGCAGGCCTGAACAAAATGAATTACTATAAAAATAAGAAAAAATAATTTCAGCACCATCAACTGGGCTCAATAAATCCAGTCAACTGCATTTGCTTTGCATCTGCTTTTCCTTTTTCACTTCTATTACTGATTTACCTTGTCAAGTCCAAATGAACAGAAAAGTGTTGGGATATGTACAAAAAATTGCTGCCTACCAGAAAAGAATCAACCTTGTATTCATAGAAATCTAGAGAGACCTCAGCTTATATTAAATCCCTTCTCTGACTTTTACTGCCATCATTCAACTTCATTTGAAAGTGGGAAATGGAAATGGAATGTATTGTTAATTGTAATCAGATTGACATCAACTTGCTAAGAACGGCTTCAATGAATTACTGTCCTCTAAAAAAGTGCAGAGTTGGAAAAAGCTTGTGATTGAACATCAGTGCAGTGAGGATAGAAAAATCTATTAATATTTTTACACTACCCATGGGAGTTAATCAGAAAACAAGACTTGACTGAAATGAAAGGCCTTTTCACATCAGGATGTGAAATCTTTACAAAATGGAAATTATTTGTTTATTTTGTTTTCCTTAACACTTAATGAAGTAGCTAGAAAAGGTTGAAGTGGTCACACAGCTTTTTACAGGGTGCATAGGACTCACATCAGTTTTAGTGACCTATTCCCACTTTTTATACTGATATTCAATGTACTAACTCTTTATAACTCATGCTATAAACCAGGAGTGTGCACAGATAGCTGAAATGATCACTAACCTTAATTTTTTTCTTTTTCTTCTTTGGTTTCCCATTTCCATAGCCTTATCTTGGTGTAATTGCCCAAGGCGAATGGTTGATTGCAGTGGTTCTGTAATATACTGAGAGTGAAAAACAATCAAAAGGGGCCAACTGTCAGAACTTTCCAGTATGCGAGGGATTTTTGGTAACTCAGGCCTGAATAATGAGGTGATAGAGCTGATCATCTGCCTAGATTAGTCTTCAGGAGTCAGAAGGTAGCACATCATGGCTCTACCAGGTTATAAATACATAATAGTAAGCAATCATCTGAGGGCATAAAAATTCTGTCATGTAATGAGACATTACTATTAAAGTTTAACTTTGGCCACAGGTTTGGCCAGGGAATTCACATGAAATCAAAGCAGAAATCCCAGATTCCCATTGTCTCTTCAATATTATCTACACCAGGGCAAAAACTAATCCTAAGTTACAAAATGCACCTTTAAGACAAAGGCAAATAAAGAGAAATTGTAGAGTTTTATTGTTAGACTCCTACAGAGCTCTCCCAGGTGTCAGCCAGTAATGCAGACACAGGGCACTGCTGGCCCCATACCCTTCCACCCTCTTGCTATCCAAAGAGTTTAGCTGGTCTGTATTCCCCAGAGTGCAGGAACTGCCATTCCTGTTGCACTGGAACACAGCAAGGAAGAAAAGGAATAGGATTTTAAATTCCCCTTCCATACTCATCAGAGGGTCCATAGGGAACAGAACAAGTCCAAGTCTTATCAGAAAAAGGCCAAGAAATACAGCTAGTGAGTCTGCTTTGGCCCTCCTGCCAAGATGTCTGGAGCTGTTAAAAGTGGATTCCATGTAAACAAGACAGGAACAAGATACTGGGCATTAGAGCGTGAAAGGATGTCACTTCTCAGCAAAGAGGTAGTTGCCAGTAGGAAGTTCAGGGATGATGCCAAAATACACTTTGCAAAGGAGAAAGGGAGTGAAAAAAGAAAGATTCTGTTAGAACAAGCTATAACTGGATATTTCTGTAAGTATTCAAGAAGATTGCTCATCTAAAAGTGCAATGCAGCTGCCAGGATCAAGCCTAAGTCTTCCAGTAGCAATGGAGGAGTGCAGTTTCTTTCTGAAAGACCACAGATTGAGAGAAAGTGACTAGCAGCTGCTGAAATGAGTAATGAAACACACTGTTTATCTATGTTCAGAGGCAAAACAAATAGAAAAAAATACATTGTAAGAAAATTTCTGCATTCTAATACCAAAAGATCAGATATTCACTAGTTGCCATAGGGCAGTGGTTAGCAGTGAGTTACAGCAGGCTCTGCTGATGGTCAAGGTTGTCAGCCTTCCTGCAGAGTAGTTACTGCTCAGGCAGTGCAGAAATTCCAGTCCTTTCTGTGATCTTGTCCTGCACAAATGCAATATAAGGACCTGAGGAAGTTAAACTTCTTAATTTTATCCTCTCAGTTCTCATTATGCAGAGGAAATCAAAGGGATGTTAGGAATGAGCAATGTACAAGCAAGACCAGTGAAGCTGGGGGGAGGTGGCCTCTCAGCTCCCAAAATTCTCTTTCTATAAAGCAAGGAGAACATGTCAGATCAAAAAGAAAACACAAACTGTTCTGAATAAACTATCTTGATAATTGAGGACTTGCTGTTTTCTCACATGAGCTATCTTTATTCAGTGCTTCTTTCTCCCACAAACACTTCCTCTCTCATCTCGCATTCCCAGAGGTCCCTTGCAGACTATAGCATTATTAAGTAGTCACCAGCTTCTGCAAATACCACCCAGCAGATGGGGGTTGGGGAGGATGCTTGCCTCATCATTAAGAGCTACCCAACTCCTGGCATTTGCATTAGCTCAGCTGGGGTGTCTGTTTATCAGGCTTGATGCTTTCCCCAGTTCAAAAGTCAAGCAAGAGATAATTCTTTAATCTACCCTGCTTTAATGCAGTAACTTCTACACTTGTAGAAGCCAAGAGGATGCAGCTCTGGTCTGGAGCTGGCAGGATCCTCAAGCTGTTATTTTGCAGAGACAGCCCCCATTACTCAGCCACTAAGCAGCAGCACATTTCTGGCAAAGGAGATAATGATACCTTTTAGCAGGGACCAGGGGAGAGTTAGAGACTCTAAAATTACATGAGAGTAAAGCAAGTGCAGTCTGCTATTTACAGGCTCACTTGACATCTGCAGCCCTGAAAGATTTGGCTGAATGGGCCGCATGGTAGTCTTCCAAACCCTTGAGGACTGGCCCAGAGTTTCAGTATCCTTCAGGGAGGTGTTAGAATGTTGCCCTTTGAGCTGGTAATCTCACTCTAATTGCTTTTGACCAGTAAGGGTTGCACAGGCAGCAACCAGATTTCTCTGCATCCTGGCCCCACTACCAGACTGGAAATTCTGCTTTTCTGGCTTCCTCTACATGTTGTGTGTTCTTGTTTGAGGGCACCAGCTCCCAGGCCAGACCTTCTGGTTCCCATGTTTGTACCATAACAAGCTAACATTGCTGCAAACCTCATGCCCAATTAACAATCAGTTGCACTTGGCATCCAAGTCCAAAGGAATGTGTTAAAATTTAAATTGTTTGCACAGGCTAGCCAGCATTAGTGTACTGCACCTAAAGTACACATGCTTGCTCTTCCTGCTGCCTGGGCACAAAATACAGACATGGCACTGCTTCTAGAACTGAGCCCTGGGTCCAGAGGGAACTTTCAGAACTTCTGAAAAAGGAACCCAGAGTCATTAAACAGCTGAAGGGAGAAATGCAGTATAGTTAGGAAAAGGAGAGATATAGAAGTGATTTTTATTTTGGTTAATTGTTTTGCTTCCTTTCTTGCTGGATTCATGACTTTGTATTCCTGGTTATCCAGTGCCCAGTCTCAAGTGCAAAGCATGGAAATCTGTGCTGATAGCCACCTGGCAAGGGCATATCCTGAGAAAAAGTAGAAACAAGACTAAGGTCCTCAATTTGAAATGAAATAGTGCTCGCTGCTCAAATCACTGAAAGTGTGGGATATGCACTACTACAACTGGGCTTTTAAAATAAGAGGTCACAGCTGCTGAGCTCTCTGCTGAGCTCTCTGCTAACTCTGTACTTCCCATCCCTGTGGGATAGGGGGATTTGAAGCACCATGAATGGGTCAGGCTCCACCAAGGACCTGTATCTCCTGTCTTGCAGAGAAATCCCAGTAATGCTGGGGACCCTGGCCACTTGTCCTCAGGCAGATCAGAGTCTGCACAACCTCCTAGGGCACTCCAGATCCCCAAATTCTGTGTGTCTGTGAGAGTGGTTAGAGAGAATAATGCTTCTGTACTCACGGCTTGAAAACAGGGCCTGCACTTCAGCCAAATATTGCTTCTGAGCCTGTCCCACCCTTAGTGCTCGATGACCTCCCTTTGGGACCTCTGTTCCATGTGATCAGATTCTCACCATTACATGTTCTGCATTTCTGTTTCTCTAATTTTAACAGCATCCATCAGTTAGCTGCTATCCTAGTCAGACATTGTCTACGCTGAAGAAAGCAGTCTCATGCCCCTGACTCACTGATGTACATCTGGATGAAAACTGAGTCTCTTTTCTGCCACACAGCCTGTTCTGGCAAGAGAAAGCTTGAAGAAGCACATGACAGGAGCTAGCCAAGCAGTAATAAGACTCACCTGAACATATACATCTTTTAATTGCTAAGTAAGACACCTTCCACAACAGCTAAGATTTTTTTTTTAGGAGATAACTTATTTCATTCATAATAGATTTAATTGTGCTCTGATTGCTCACACCTGGCAATTTTGTTTTGCAGCACTTTTTCCCCTTGGGCCTGGTACAGTACACGTTTCAAGCCCTGGAATAAATGGAATGGGATTTGCAGAGCCAGCTTTAGGCATAGACAAAGTCTGCAGTTGCTGGGACAGCTCTCTGCTTTGCCTCTGCCAGAGGCCTGCCCCTGCTACTGCCCCAGGAAAGGATGCTCTGAGTGGACTAAAAACTCTTGCTCATTCTTCTTGCAAGCAGCAGCGGTCATGGCCCCTTGTCCTGGCACAAGCAGGAGCACCACGCCTGCTTCTCCACAGCCCTGCCATCTCCCTCAACAGCACTCAACCACAGGGCAGTGAAATTCTGCATTTTCTTTACCTCTGAGTCAGCTCTGTTTCCTGCATTATTCTGGGTTCAGATGTTTCATTGATATTTGTCTGGTTTAAATTGGTATGCAGGATAATGAAATAATTTTGAAATCTTCCCATTATCTATTTTGAAATATAACACTGAACAGATCTGAAAGGTATGGGATGTTTTTAACACACCTTAAGGCTGCCATCCCTTGGATGCTTTTTTAGTCTTTTTCTTGCCTTCTCAAAAGATCCTTCACTCAAGTGACCCCATTAGAATTTTTCCTCTCAGTTTTTCCTCTTTACACTTGAGGTCCCATCCTGAGATGTGGATTCATCATACTGCATGTTGTTGTCCCATGATCCTAAGACATTTCCTCTCCCTAAATAAACTCATACTTTAAATGGAGAAGAAGGAAAAGGGTAAGGGAGCAAGTCAAGCAACAGAAAAGTGAGCTGATTGTCTCTATATTGGGAGCTGTATTGTTTATTTGACATACCCAAGGGTCCAATAGAACAGTGCCTGGCATAGAGAAGTGCCTGCAAAATGAATGTAGTGTACCTTAAGACAACAGAAAATCTGCCCTGTATAATGGAAGGCACATAAAACTAGAAAGAATCAATTCAAATAGCCCCACAGAGTGCAAGATGGACAGCGACAACCTGCATGGATATACAAGGGATAAACTTCATGCCAGCTAGCCCAGGCAATTTCACTGAATTATTTTACCAGAGGTACAGTCACTGTTGGATAAATTCTTCAATAAAATCAGAATTTAGCAAAAATAATCTAAATCTGGGGTGGCAAGCAGAAGAGGAGGCCTCAACTGGGTTTCTGAAGAGTCAGAAAAACAAGTTCTGAAGTCTAATCTCTCTTGTTTTAATTAATTCCTTCTCCTAACCTACCAAACTGTAACATAAAAATAGCTCAGATTATACTCCAGGGCAGTTGTTTTCATGCATATTTACCAATTCTCCAGTGAGCAGATTTCTGAAGCAGATCACTCGCTGCTTAATTTTCTCAGCAAAAAGAACACAGAAATGTATCCACAGTGAAAGCACCCATGCTCTTCAGGGGTAAAAGATAAGGGTTGTAATAGTCAAATCAGAAGCAAAGTCTGAAGAGATGTAAAATACTCATCATGTCTATTGATTTTAAGCTGCCTGGAAGCATCTCCTGGGAATGTTTCTCTAGATATTATCTCTGTAATCATAGTATTCTCAATTGTAAATTCAACTGCTCTGTAGCAGAGCATTTGTATTGTAAACACACAGAAGCGTTGAACTGATAAATGCATTGCTAGCACAGATCAAATGACAAATTCATTAGCTGCATCAGGTTCTGAAAGGTAGGACTGTTTTTTCCAATGACATTTCTTCCATTTCTGACTCCAGTCATTGGCAGTACCACTATGGTGCCCTGTTCTGTTCTCCCACAAGCACCAATTTACTGAAGGGAGTGACATCCTAAAGGGCTGAGATCCATTCTTAGGAAAAATCTTTTAACAACAGCCTTTTTGTGAAAAATCAGATTAGGAAAAAGGACATTTAGGAACCTGGACATTTGGGGACAGTAATCTGCATTTACAGGCAACCATATACTCCATCTTCTAAGTTCTCTATCTGCTACTCTTATTGAAAGGCTGTTTCAGAATCATGTTCTGTCATTAGAAATCTTCAAAATTCCAGTAGAAGATGCAATCATGATCAATTTCTTCTTAAGCCTTCACTTTTCTTTAGAGAAAATAATTTTGCCCTTCCCTGTTACATTTACAATATCAGCCATATCCCCACTCAAGTTTTTCTTTTTTTTAGACTGATCTAGACAAACTTTATTTTGAGTTTGTTTTCTAAGATGCCTCAGGTCTCAGAAAAAACCTTTTCTGTGCATCTCTTCCAGACTGAATCTCTCTCTTGAAAAAGGGTGACTGAAATTGTGCATAATGTTCCCAAAACCATCACTGCCCTTTCCCCTGCATGCCAACATTCCTTCTCTTGCTGAAACTCCGCACATCCCAGTTTACTCAACCTGCTTAGAAAACAGATATTTAGCCTAAAAGCCATTGTAGCACTGCATTCAGTGACTAAATGAAAGTTCCTGAGCCACCAGATGTAATTTGGGATACCTCTTTATGGTATGGTATGTTTGAGTCTTAAGTGTCAGCCTTACTCTACTTACCATGTAAAATGTGTGTGGTTTTAAAGGGATGTCTTGTAATTATTAGATTCTCTGGAGGCACCAGGCATGGATTGCTGGAACTCTGAAAGCACAGATGAGTCTTTGCACAAAAGTCCTTCTATTCTCAGTGAAGATAATCCTACTCTATATTCAGTACGATTTTATTCACACATTCACATCCCCCTACTTTAAATCATCACAGCAGACTTTGGAAAAGGTATGAAATATAAATACAAGCACAGTTGATGTAGGCAGTAAATACATCCATATATTTAGAAAAGACCTCTTACATAGTGCATTCCTAGATGACAAAATGAGTCAGTGATTATCTAAAGCTCCCAAACTTAGAGGCTCCAAGGAAGACTGTTGAAAAATGGGGGAAAAGGAAAATTACACTGGCAATAGAGGAATTAGAAGGTAGCTTTTAATATATTACTAATTTATGCAGCTGATACCTGAAGCATCTTAATATTCCATTCTAAGAAACCAAAATATCTTTTCAAATCCAAGTCCTTTAGATTGATAAAAAGTCACACATAGGCACAGAAATCTTCTCAACCTGATACTTACTGACAGCTACCCCATAATGTTCTCCACATTGGAACAAAGCTTTAAGCGCACTCAGAGAGGGCAGCTGCAGTTTGTAAAGATTGCCTGAAGTAATGCCGTAAAAAAGGGTAAAAAAAAAAATGGATCAGCTGTTGGGACACTGGAACAAAGCATTTCTGATGGAGAAAAGGTAGGGAGGAAATTATTTGTGATGGCCTAATTACATTAGAAACAACTCTTATTCAGCTGGTTGAAGAAAAGGACCCAATGTAAATAAAGGAAAGAACATCCCTTAGGTCAATTTGATATTTGTTTTCATGCATGCAGTAAACCATTCCTCATGAGAACTGTTTCCTGCCATTATGCAAAAGCTCATCATAAAAATAAATACCTCAGAGAAGCTGTTGTGTATTCTCCCTGACCGCATTGGAGAGCCGCTGCTGGTACTGACCCTTCTGGAGACATATAAAACACACCAGCAGTAGACTTCCAATGGGAAATGTCCACAAACAGCAGGCATATTTTGCCACCTATACAATGTATTTAAGGCTATTGCTTCCCACTGGAAATAACAAAAATCATTTAGGCAGCATACAAGCTATCAGCTGTCATTGAATTATAGTGCAAGGATGATCTCTAACCCTTAAAAGAGTGAGTTTTTGTTTTAAAGCAATGGTTTATAACTTGTAGGTCAGCACAGCTGATGTTTTTCACAATACGCAGATGATCTGCATCTCAAGGAGACTCAAAATGAAATATTATTAACAATTTATGATTATTTCCATGCAGATACTGAATGACTAATTCCTATCATATTTTTCTGCAGTTGCAGGAGGGATTGTTTCTGCACCTGTTTCTTTCTTCTCCTGCAAATCTAATAATCAGTAACATTGCACTCAGCCAGCTATTAAATTTCAGATCTATTAGTATATTTCATGCATTTAAAGACTGACAAAACTTGAAGTCATACAGCCACAGTGATACCGAGAAAAGTGGTCATCAAGCAAAGCTTCACAATCTTGGATTTTGTTGCAATAACCCACTAGATTAAAGGCAATATTGGATATTAATATACAAACTAGAGTACCTCATCAATGAAATAAAGCAAAAGTTTGGAAAAATATGAGCTGTTTCCACAGATACTTTTAAGAGCCTGTTGTTAATTAGAAATTTATGGAAAACTGATTAGTTTATGTTAGCACACAGAGAATAAGTCATCTTAGCATTTTGAGAACAGAAAGTTCATTTATTCATTAGTCATAAATCCCTATATTTTGTTCATACACCTCTATTGAACTGACTGCCTTGGGTCTGAATGAAATATAATTTGTGTTTTGGCAACACAATTATTTGAAGGCATCAACAAACAAAATTAAACGCTGCAAATAGTTCCAATTCTACCACAGCAGCTCTGTCAACCCGCCTAATAGAGTAATAATTATTCATTCACGTATTTATAGCCCAAGCATGGCAGTTCAAAGCCTTTATGCACTATTTTCCTCATCTATTTCCTGAAAATCGTCGATTTAAAGCATGCACATACATATACATGGACATATGTGTATGCATATTCATACACACTTCACAAAAGGCCACCCACATGGTCTGACAAATATAAGTGGAGAAATAGGTAGGAAAGGGAGATGTGATGACCCAGCAGCATTACTGGTCACTGAGGCCACCCAAAATGCTCCACTGACAGATTTCTTAATGCTCTGCAAAATTTTGACTGTATCAATGGGAATGTCGTAAGCCACATTTCTGTGTTAAAATGCCTCAGCTATTTCAATAAATATAACTAGGGAAAAAAGGTGGTAAAGTCATAGCAAAAAAAGTAGCCAGTTACTTTCTTCATTAAGAAGACCTTATCCAGGCTATTTTGCAGCTGATACCTAAAATATTCCAAGGAGCTTTCCAGAGTGTCAGGAATTTTTGTTATAATTAGCATAGGCTTGCCATATTGGTGGAAAGGGGAATCTCAATCCATCCCAGTCCCACCAGTTTGATGTCGGTGCCATTAACAGAGCCTGAAGGGGGATCACAGGTCAGTAGGAGAACACCTGAAAAGCAGCCCAAAAGAATTCCAGACTCTGCCGCCAGTAGTTTGGCTTTAACATGGGGCCAGCTGAAATACAGAAGATGCTGTTTCTCATTTTGCCATCAGCATGGATGGTGGGATTCAGCACTCCCTCAGAGTGTTTGCTGGCAGCACCAAGGTGTGTGGTGGAGTTGGCACACCTGGGGGAAGGGATGCCATCCAGAGGGACATGGACAGGCCCCAGGGCTGGGAGGTGGCCCCAAACCTCATGAAGTACAACAAGGCCAAGAGCAAGGTCCTGCATGTGTGTGAGGGCAATCCCCAGCACAAATACAGGCTGGGCAGGGAACGGATTGAGAAGGATCTGGAGGACTTCCAGACCCTAACGGGGGCTTGCAGGAGAGCTGTAAGGAACATTTGAGAAGGGCATTGAGATAGGACAAGGAAGAATGGCTTAAAACTGGAAAAACATAATTTTAGATAAATACTAGGAATAAATTCTTTGCTGTGATGGTGGTGAGGCTCAGGTTGTCCAAAGAAATTATGGATGCCTCATCCCTGGAATTGCTCAAGGCCAGGTAGGATGGGCCTTTGAGCAACCTTGTCTAGTGGAAGGTGTCCCAGACCATGGCAGGGGAATTGAAACTAGATCTTTAAAGTTCCTTTCAACCAAAACTATTCTGTAGTTCTAAGATTTTTATAAACTTTCCATGTTGTGCACTTCAAAAGCATTAGTTTCTAAACTAGATCTCACATAGGTTCAATCTCAGTCAGGTGTTCTTGATCCTAGAGTTTCAAGACCAAGACTTCCTCCCTAAGTCTTTATGGCAGATGAAGGTTTTTTAGTGTCTGGCTTCCCAGGGCACATGGAAGTGGTCTCTTACCAGGAGCAGCAGGTGATTGACCAAAAAGAGCCAGTGGCCATCCAGGAAACATCTAATTTGGGGACTGAACTGATGGACAAAGCTGGAGTTGAAGAGAAGCCATGGCAGGAGCTTTTTAGAAGAGTGAGGCAAAAAAAGAGACAAGAAATAGGATGAGTGAAAAAAAGTGGGGGCTTTTGCCTCATCAGAAAGTTACTGAGAGGTTTGGAAGCCAGCAGGCCTTTTTCAGAGAAACACCCTCTCCTAAAATGTCTAAAATTGAGCTGGCAGAGCAACATTTCTGTATTCCTATACTGTTATCAAATAGGTATTAACTTCCCTGATTACAGGTGTCCTCATCTTCCTTCCTTTTCTGTTTCATGGACATTCCCAGCCTCCTTATATTCTCACACACTCTGTTGGCATCTGTGTCTGCACTGCAGAGCTATTGGTCCAGTCCCTGCAAAATACCCCAGCTGGTGGGATGCATGCTTCCACAGGACCCTGCCTGTCAGCCAGGGAGTTATACTGAAAATATTCATTAACTGAACATTGTTTCAGTCCCTGCAGCAGTTTTACACTATTTAATGCTGTGGTCATGGATAGTTCTGGTAACTCCAGGAATAGAACCACCACCCCCTCACAGAAAATGGATTGTTTGACATTTTTATTAGCTTCACCCCTTGTTCTGTGGAGATGACAGCCAGTTACCTACACTGGCATGACTGGGAGGAAAGTAGGTAGAAGGAAAGCACAGCTGAGAGCATCTTGCAGGTCTGTGATGCTAAATCAGCGCCAGAGCCACGTGCCCTCTCGATGAGGACGGGATGTAGAGGTAGAGTCGTGACAGTACGTTCTGAGGTGTCCCTGTGGTTCTCCCAGCTTGCTCTCTCAATGTTTCATCTCAGGTTATTAGTATTTATAAAAGCATGCCCTTAAAATAGCTTCATGGTGTTAATAGAAGCAAAAATAGCAGTTCCTGCACTTAAGTTGTTCGTAGCGGGGTAAAATAGGGCTAAATTGGGCAAGTACAGAAATCATAATAGCACAACCCAGTTTAAGGGTGACTTTCAAATCCCCTTGATGTCTTAAAAATCACTGACTTTAAGCTAAAATTTAGACCAGGATACATTCCTTTCTGCTTTACAGAAAACCCTTCTCCCTTTAACAGGTGTAATATTTGGGGTGACTTTTGCTTAAAGACTGCTTAAATCTACTCTCTAAGTCTTCCACTCAGAAGTGGAGCAATCAAAAAATTCTTCAACTTCTGAAAACACATTTCAGAAAAATCTCTCAGATTTGCATTTGAAATGTGTAAAATAGACACGTGGACTGTAAAATAGATCCTGTTGTGGGATGACCCCAGGTGCCCACCAAAGCTGCCCTGTCAATTCCCTTCTTAACTGGACAGGGATGGGAGAGAAAATATCATGAAAGACTCACGTGCTGAGAGATCACACACCAATTGCCATCACGAGCCAAACAGACCCCTCTTGGGGAAATCAGTTTATCACCAATAAAATCAGAGTAGAATAATGAGAAAATAAAATCTAAGCCTTAAAACACCTTCCCACCACCCCTCCCTCCTTCACTCTGATCTGTCGCCTCCCCTCAATGTCACAAGGGGATGGGAATGGGGGCTGTGGTCAGTTCATCACTGATTTATTGTGTGCCAATCCCTCTTCCTCAGTGGGAGGGCTCTTCACACTCCCTGCTCCAGTGTGGAGTCCTTCCCTTGGGACACAGTAGGGGCACAACTCTCTCACCATGGCCTGCACCTGGCTGCCCATGCTGCAGCTCCTGGGGCACCTCCTGCCCCTCCTTCTGCACTGACCTTGGCATCTGTGCAATGGCATCTTCTCTCACAGATTCTCACCCCCCATATTCAGCTGCAGTTTCAGAGAGAACTGGAAAAAAAAATTATTCACCATCTATAGAATATTCAGAGGGGAGCAAAAGAGGCATTGCGTTTATTTTCCTAATTGTTAAGAAAATTATTTCTTAAATAGGCACAGCAGTCTGCATATGTCTATTTTAGGCACAGTGGATCAATGACTCTCTGGCACCAAAACTGATGAACTGCTCTTCTCTAGACAGTGTTGATCATGCTTCATTCACTGAGAAATCCATGTCTTTATTTTTTTTCTAGTTCTCTATATGTCTGTAAGTAGACTCTGTGATAATTGCCAGATGAGCCACAGACAACATTCAAAGTAACATACTGCATGCTCTGGGACAAGACAAGGAAACACAGATTATTACAACATTGTGTCCAAATTCCAGACTCACTTGACTCTGGAGTTGGTCTCAATCACATCAGTGAAGTATAAGTGAAGCTCTGGAGAAAGATAAGAAAAATGAGTTGCTTTGTCATGCCTTGGCATAATTAAAAGTAGTTTTAAAAATTGATAATCTGAAAAACTTTATCATCAGGTTGTTTGAGACTGATATTTTTCCCGTAGTAAACTACTAATTGTCTGGAGTGACTATACAATTATTTTTTAATAAGCTGGTTTCTTATTAGCAATACCTTAATATTTCTTACAACTGTTGTTTCAGAAAGGAAACCTCACAGTAACAGAACTGGGAGCTTTTCCCATTTTGTTTCCTCTAAAATATGCAGTTGCTTTAGACAAAAATGTTTGTCTGTTTTGCTGAATTCTTATTTGCCTATGCTAAAACAATATCCCATGTAAACTGCAGAGGCTGACAAATTAATTTTTGTGGTTTAACATCAGGCAAATAAATCTTACCATTACTAATTATTTTTTGACCTTGCATAAGAGAATAGGATTAGACTGACTACAACTGACACTGATTATGTGAGACAGGATGTTATTAAATCCCTTTGGGGAGCTTTCAAAAGATCCACCACATTTAGAGAAGAGAGCTTTTCTCTGTCTTAGCTCATTTATGGAGCAATTACATGTGACTTACTACAAAAATGATGACAGGAAACACACTGAACAAACAGCTAAAGTGGAATTTACACCACTCCCATCTTTGTCAAAACATCTCACAGCCTTAAAAAATTTTGTCAAGGTTACCTATAGCAAAGCCATTTTCTATATATCGGCAAAAGGTATGAGATATATTGGATTAAGACTACATGGGGGAGAACTTGTAATGGATGTGAAGGCAGCAGAGATCTCTCAGTGCTCAAATGGCTTCTTTGCACCAGGAATGCAAATTTAATTAATTTTGCAGGCTTGAAAAGCCTAATGTTTTCATTTAAGCCATCTCAGGATTTTCAAGTTTTGTTTTTCATTAGAACACTCCTATAGAGGGCTTCTTAGTGAAGTGCAGAGAAATATGCAAAATGTACTGACTTGAAAAACCTCTGCTCATTATGGAAAAACCTGTGGCTAAATTTCCTGCTTTATTTGATTTTTTGGGGGCTTTTTTTTTTCAATATTGAGATTGCTTAGGTGATTTTTAGGAGTAGTTTACAATTTTGTACCTAAAAGTATGCAAATACAAAATGGAGGTCGAGGTACAGACCATTTCCATAACTGTTTTTCTACAACTGACTGCTTTTCTAATATCCATAGCTGAGAATGAAAATGCACAATAAAGTGCTAAAGAACTGTATTAAATGTGTACACACTTATTGATTATGACATTTACAGTTTGAAAACATTAAAAAAACTGTTAAAAATGTATAATCCAAAGTCATACTGACAGTTCACTGCAGAACCAATAGTACTGAGGTGTTACATTGCAAAGATTTATTCTCACCTCTGGTTTGATTTCAAAGTTGATATTGCTGTAAATTCATGTGATGACAACACTTAATACTTAGGCCCTCACTTTTTTTTTTTTATCTATCTTCCTTATGTGTTTTCACATACTAAATCCAAGTCCAATATGGAAGAAGTTAAAAGATACTCAAATGTATTTTCCATAGATGCAACTCAGTGGTATAACTAAAGCAACATGCTGGCATTCACTTACAGCTTTTCCTCAGGGTGTCTCAAAGACCATCAGCTTGCTGCCAGCAGTCCTTGACATGAAGCCAGAGCCAGGGCAGACTTAGAGCAGTGGCAAGAGCCTCAGCAGGGTTATCCTTTCCCATGAACACTGAGATTCTCTGCTGCTCTCTGCAGCACTCCTGAAATATGTCATGTAGGTAAAGATGTGTTCATCTTGGCGTGTGTTACCCAGGAGGTCCCTACTTTGCAGTAATCACTGGTAATTGATGGTGAATACTGGAGGGTAGGATTTTCTGGATGTGTAGTGATCACTGACCACAGGGAATGTTTATGCAAAGATTCTGGTTCATAAATATAGATATGCTTGTGTCAGGAAGAACCGATTTTTACTGAGTTTGTCCTTCAAGGAATGTTATGTTGTATTTCTGGTATTGCAAATGAATAAAGCAATACTGTAGGAGGTGTTCTGCATGGCCAAGTATTGTAGTCCTTACTCAGAATTTACTCAGGAAAAACCACCTTTGACCTCAGTAAGATTTGCTTGACTAAGGACTGCACAGACTGTTGTGAATCTTACCAGCATTGCTTGATGCTAATGTTGGGCAACAGTTCTCATTGCTAATTTGCCTGCCTCGTCCTTCTCCTGGGCTCAGGATCTGCTTTTGCTGTGTGTTATTCATAGCTTCTATTGCTAGTTCAGATTGCTTCTCTTTGTGCTTTTCTTTCCCAGCAAATGTTTTGCAGCTTTTGTTCTGCTGCTGGTAGATGAGCACAGAACCTGGTATACAGGACTTGAACCTCAGCCCAGATTCAATTAACACTGTTAAAAATGTTCTCACTATGGTGCTCAGAAGAAATTTTGATGACCCTCTTTCAGTGAAGCACAATTTTGTTTAAGCTGATGTTTTCAGAATGCAAAAATATGAGGGCTTGATTCACAAACCTTAAGACCAAATGCTTCTGCAGTAAAATAGATGGAGTAGCACCCATTTAGAGCCATCAAAGGTCAATTTAAATGCTTATTCTGCCCTGCAAAATTCAGCTAAGTTACTAAATATGTGTGCTGTAGCATCACTCTGTTTTGTAATTTTAACACTGCTTTAAAGTAAGATATCCTGAACAATAATTAGTCCCAAATTATGCCATAGCCTTCTGATACAAAGCAAATTAGCTGGGTTATCACTCGTATGTCTTATGAGCCATACCTAGCCATGGTTTATCCTCTATTCATGCTACAGGGTACGAAATTCCTGGGTGCCAACCTGCCTATGGCAACCTAGAATTCTCCAGGGCAGGCTCGCAAAATCTTCACCTACTCTCTGGGACAGGTAACTAACAAGTGATGTTTTGTGAGTTATGCTTTCTTTCTAACTTTCTGATGTCCGTAAAAATGTTTCATTTCTTCATGTTAGTCTGTGGTCTCTCATTGTTCAGCTCCACTGTGTTTTCTGGACTAGGGATAAAACAGCAGACCTGTTTGTTATAGTACTCTAGATGCTTGCCTCAGCCAAGCCTGTAATAATTGTTACTAACATGCATAAAACCTGAAAGTTGTTGAAGAAGCTGCAAATCCACAGCTGCCTACTACCAGTGAATCTCTTTTTCTGATGGAGTAGTTTGACAATGCAGGTACATCACATTTCACTCTTGGTACCTCAGTTACCTGGGCAGTACACCCACCTTTCTTAATTGCTGGTATGTGTATATATTCTCTTTCCTTTATCAGGTTTACATTAATCTTGAGTCTCCTGAACTATGGATTTTTCAATGCTATAGGTACAGTACACTGAAAAGATAGGGGAGTTATGACTGATTCTGGTTGACATTTCTATGCAGCATGTAGTATAAGTTTAAGTAATGACTCAATTTTCCATATTTTGCTTAAATTCTCTTCTACTTTTCTCGTGAATTCACTGTCTGTTCTTTTTGCTTGACTTTACTTCAAGTGGCAGATATGTAGAAGACATTTCATTCAATACATTGTAATATATTTCAAAGTAAAAAAGTGATTAGGTTAAAAAAATAAAGACAGAGTAAGCTTCAGATTGGTTCCTGCAGTCCATTGATTTTCTCTAAATACAAGATGATAATGTGTGAGACATTTCATCTTAAGAGTGCTGATAGTGTAAGAAAGACATAAGTGAGATTCTTTTTGATTTATTTTCACACGGTCTACATTCTGTGGAGCAAAAAAAACCCCAGCAATCTTGGAAAAGTGGTTTGAATTCTTGCTTTTCATTCCCCTGGGATTTTGCAGGTACACTCTACTCTTACCTGGGTTTAGAAGATCTTGATGCAAAAATAGCTTTGCTCTGCTGCTTGTTCTTGCTAAAATCAAGAGATGACCAGTGAAGTGAAACACAATCCAGGCATATCAAACTCTTTTGCAAAATGTTTGACCCTAATTCCAACTTGGTTGAATATTTGGAAGTCCTTTAAAATCGGAAGAAGTTCACACATCCATGGTGTAGTCATTGAGTTTGATCTTGCATTCTGTTTTAAAATGGATGCCCACATGGAATTTCAGAGTCTTGGGATGGTACTTAGTTGTCTTTCTGTAGGGCTTACTAAAAATATATTTTCTTTCCTACCACCACAGTCTACTTGTAGTTTTACTTATGAAATAAAAAAAGCTTACTCTTGTAGAGGACAATACCACAGTGTATGTCCAAGTGTAATACAACTTAAAACACACAAATCCAAGATTTTAGCTCAACCTATTTACCCATTTCATGAAAAAATAAAAATAAATAGCCATTGAAAGGCAATTTTCATTTTCCTACATGCTTTTTGAAAAGCTCACAAGGATCTAAATTTTTAGAGAAAATTTTGTACTTCCTGAAAGCTGGCTTCTTTCTTTCCTGTTGAGTAACTCAGCTCTTAATCTCGCTGTTTCTACATATCCAGACTGTAAAACAATATCTGAAAACTTGCTTTCTAGTTATATTGAAAAATACCACCTTGCTGAAGGAACTCATAAAAATCCCAAACGTTTGCTTGGTAAAATAGTGAGTATGGCAAGTGTCAGCATTTACAAAATGAGGATAGGTTCTGCTTTACCCAGCCTGGTGCACCTTAACCTTTAAAAACTAATGAGAAAGCAGTAACAGTATCTGCAAGAGATTTCTAGTAAAAACCTAAGTTTTGATGAACCCAGAATGCTGAAGTAGTTCAGTTATAACATGTCCCCAAAAAAAAAGATGGCTTGTGTTTATGTAATCCACATCTCAAGGCACAAGAGGAATTTTTGGAAAAGCCTGGAGTAGTCAGTCTGCATCCTCAATTGTACACGTCCTTGTGTGCTACATCTGCCAGGGAGGTGGAATCAAAGGGCTCCTGGGTCCCTCTGAAGGAGCACATGTGCATTGCTTTTCACATGAAGAGTGTGAGCAGCTTTTCCATGAACACCAGCTGCCTGACTTGGTCCCTCCAAATCTGCAGAGAGATCTTTCATTTGCTGGCTCACTCCAAAAACGACCCAGGAGCCAGTGTCAGGGTGCAGGGCTGGTAACAAGAGTTTGGAGCGTGCAGTCCTGTTCCCTCTCCTTTCCCATACAGCCACGAAAAAAAAAAAAGGTGACAAACCAGAGTCTTACACTGAAAAGCCAGTGCAGCCAGGGGAGCAGGATAAAATACTGAACTAATAAATTATGACATTCAGCTGGAAGGAAAGTTGTGTGAAATGATGGCACAACATGCTGAGCCATGGGGAACTTGCTAGAGGTGAACTCATTTATACTCTTGCAGAGTAGAAGACTTCCCAGTTAACAAGTCCCAAAATAGTGTGCTGCAGTGTATAAAACAAGGTAGGGCTGGAAATAATTAGCCACAGATGACAGATGGCAACTCCTTTCTCTTTCTTTCCTTCTTTTCTTTTGCCGTAATATCAAGTTGATCAAAGAGGTGAGGATCATTTGTTATTGTAAGAAAACTAAAAATATCTTGAAATATTCAGGCAAAATAAGTTCATTCAGGTATGAGCCAGTAGCTCTCATTGTTCAACACTTTGTACATGAGTCTATGTGTAGTAATAGTTTCCCTCAGAATCTGAATTACATGTGCACAGCTGAGAATTTGGGTGTGTCCTGGCTTAGGAGTATTATTTAATATATTTGTTAAATCAAATTGCTAATTTATTTAGTGTAATTGCTTGCTTGTGTTAACAAACCAATGATCTGTTGTACTGACAGCCCTCTGGGAAAGTGCCCAGGGCTCACCTCTCTGGCAGTGACTGTGTGTGAGGGGAGCCAAGCGCTAGGGAGCAGAGGCTGCAGCAGAACTGACTGCACCCAAGGCCTCTGGGGGTGTCTGAAGGGGCCGTGCTGCCTCTCACTCCGGGCAGGGGCAGCATTCCTTCCTGGGCTCTTTAGGAGTAACAGCTGCCAAGCGTGGGCACTGTTTTAAAAGCAAGACCTATGGATTCAAGATAGACACGCAACAGGAGCTTCTGTCTGGCATGACTTCTGTCACAAAAGAGGATCAGAACACAACTGTAACAGATATAGTCAAAAGGAGAATTCAATAATTTGCTCAAATAATGTAATATACACTGCTCATAAAGGAAAAAAGCTGTAGCATCTCTGTCCCAGTAGTAATTCTGTCTGACTGGTTCATGAGCCAGAAGAGTATATTTGATTTTTTCAGCTGCTTAGCATAACCTTTCTGATGAAAGTGTTAAGCCAACACACCTAAATGAGTCCCTTGAGCAAGGCAAAGATGAATTTCAAATCAGAGGAAAGAGAAAAGGATTGGGAAAGGAAAGAAATAGTGTAGACGAGAACAGAGATTATAACCTCTGTCCGTTAACCTATGTCTGAGGGTTTTATACCAAATAAAAAGGGAACAAAATTCTATCCCTACTGCTAAAGCACATTTCTCCAGTTTTCCCCTACCACACTTCCAACCTCAGTCCTTTAATGGAAAGAGTAAGATCAATTTCAGATTGCTTCTGGCCAGTGGGCTTCACCCATTCTCATTACATTCCTATTACACATAAACTGCACAATTCAGGAAGAACCACACTTCTGTTCCAGCACAGCTTGATCCAGATGAATTGGGGAAATAAACAGACAAAAACAAAAGTGAGAAAGGTTTAATAACACAATTAAAATATAACTTTATAAGCTTGTGAGCTGATGTGGCAGGCTGCTCTCAGTAATTTCCAGAGGGAGTGCTTATCCATGACTACAAACCAAAGCAATCTAGAAACTGGCCACTCAAAGCTGTAAGGAGAGCTACTGCAACTGAAGGCAGCCTTCTTAATCATCTGGAGAGCTCTCTTTAGCTTTCTAATCACAAATTGAAGTCTACCTCTAATTTTGCTTCCTCAATTTTTCAATACCTTACTATTTTTTTCCCCTTTCTTATCACCTCTCGGTAGTCTGGATTCCCTAGTGAGATGCAATGCAGACGGGTAGGATTCTGACAGACATTAAAAAGCAGACAACAACTGCTCAACATCTTCAAATAACTTTCTGTCTGAGGCAACCCCCCCTCAGTGGCCTGGGTTACATCATATTTGTTGCAGTCAGCCTTTGCTGCTGGTTTTCCCTTACCCTTTTGAACCCTGCAACTTTGCACTGCAATTCACAATTTCTGCTACCCAAACATTTTGTGCAAACTTATCAGCCTCTGGGAAGCCAGGAAATAGCAGCTCTTGCAGGGTGACTCTTCTTCCAGACTCATGGGAACAGCAGAATCTGGACAGAAAGCAATGAAGATCCCTTAATCCCCAGGAAGGGTCAGGGTCATTCTGATTCTGCTCTCTTGCACAAATGCTGTCTGAAGTTTGCCACACCAGAAGTTTCCTTCCTTCTCTCCCAGTTTAACCAGCTGATTCGTTTCAGATGTGCTCCAAGCACTAGGCAACATTTGAACAATGTAGAAAATATGGAGCAGGGCACGAACTTGAACAGAGCCCTTCATTATGGTAAGAAAATAAACATGTCCTTCCTACCTCTAGAGAACAGGCCAGAAAGCATGTATTCCTTTTGGAATCCCATGCTGGTTTTCTTCTCTTGGACCCATATTTTCCAGCTCTCTATCCCTTCATTTTCTAGCAATACAGATAAACAAATTGAGCAGACACAGTCCTTTTGGAGGATCACTTCCTGAGCCTAAAGGTTTGCGTTTTAGCCACTGCTACTAAGAGTTTACCTGCCAGAGCTGGAAACAGTTAGTTTCCACTTCAAGGAGAGCCTAACAGAGGCACTAAGGAGGCAACTTGGAAGAAGGCAAAGATCACAGTAACAACTTCTGCTGCTTCCACTCTTTCCCTCTGCTTTAGTCACCTTTGTATTTGGGCACAAGGCTGCTGCTGTTTTGCTGTGCACTGCATTCATTTCTCACATACCCAGGTACTCAACCTCAGAAGTGTCTCATAAGCAAAAATGGTCATCTCATTAACAGGAGACAGGAGCATATTTGGAAGATTCCAGTTCCAAATCAATTTAGCAGAAGTATTAAATCAGTCCTCAGAGAGCTGGCTCAGCCCTCCAGTCTCTGCTCAGCCCCTGCACCAAGCAGTGACAGTGCACATCCTGGTTTGTAAATCCACATTCTTCCTTCTCCAGGGCTGCTCTGTGCTCTTGCTTAGTGCCCCTGCACATTTACACACTCCCTGGTCACAGGTCTGCATTCTCACGGTTCATTTTCATTTGCCCTTGGTATTTTTCACTGCACTGGGGGAATCAAAAATGCCTGCGGAAAAACTTCATTTAAAATAATCAAAACACCTTTAGTGTCTGTTTCTGTAAGGTGAAATTTTATTTGTGGTATTTCAATTCAACCCATTCAGAGCCTTAGTTTATGGGTAGCACCTTTAAATAAAGGAAAACTTGTATGCCTTTATTATGAGTACATTTTAAAAATCTTGTCACGTTTCACTGACAATAATGGCATTCACTTAAGACAACTCACTGCTGACAGATGGTCCTCTAAGGGTTTTTTGCATGTCAACACAAACTGAATTTTTGTATCTTAATCACCTGATACTACAGTTCATACTGGATGCTCTTGTTGGATTGATGTGTCTGTGGGCTTCTGATATTTGTTACTGAGGTCATCCTTCTGCAATGGAAGACTGACAGATCATAATAACCAAAGCATAATGCAGTTTCATTTTGAAGGGAGATCACTCTTTTCTACCTCTTATGAATAAGGCCAGTACAGTTTAGACACATTTAACCATGTGATATAACTTGTCAGGTCAGAATTTTTCATTTTGTGAATTATGAAAGAGTGAGGTACTCATATCCAAAGTAAAGTTACCTTCCAGTATCCAGTGATGTATCTGTTTTAGCTATATGAACTCTACAGGTGCCTCAAATAGGTTTTCATGCTCAGGATCCATCCCACAGCACTTGACACTTCAACTGCTAAACATCTCTTCCTTTCCCCACCTCCCTTCCAAATGACTCTCTTTAATTTTTCTGATAAAGGGTCCCTCTTTGGTTTAAATTCTGCCAGAATGCCTGGAACCTAAGAAAAAGACTCTGTTACTTGTTTTATATGTCCATCAGTCATTTGGATCTATCTGAGCTACAGATTTGGATCACCCACACATTTGTTTTGAAACATATGTACAGGCCTTCCTTCTCATAATCCAAACCCAGCTTCAGGTTGTTTATTTTGAAAGCAAGTACTGCAAAGAAAATTCAAATTATTTAATACTTGCAAAAAAACACTCCTTCAAAAGCTGTCTTTCTAAATGTTTGTATAGACATCTACAGGAAGGAGAGATCTGCATGCAATTTGACAGGCAAACTGTTCATGCTCCAAAGTTTCAAATATAAATAATTTCTTCAAAAGTAATGGAGAAATTTGGTGGATGTGCTGTAATCAAAAAATCCTGACAGACCTTGGTAAATTTTTTTTTTAAAAATAGGTAAGCTGAACAAAGTCTGTGTGAGCCTGAATTTACAGGAGAATGCCATTGCAGAACTTGGATACACATTTGCATAAAAAAATTTCTTTATGTACAAATAAAACTTCTGAATAAAGAGCGCAAGAAAATTGGGACTTGCGAGCTAGACTCTGAGTCTGAGTTGCAGCATGTAATCTGTTTCCCCAATAAAATTTATAATTTCAAGTCTGTAGCTGGATTCTCAGACTCTGGATCTTGACTTTGTAATTTGATCCCATCCCCCTCCTAATCAGACAAGGCAATAGCAAAGTTAGACACAAAAACTGCAGACAAGAAGGATAGTTTTGGCATTAACCTTTTGAAACCGTGACCCTGAGCATGTAACACATAATCAAAACTTGATTAACATAGAAATCCAATTACTGCTTCATTAAAAACCTTTCATTAATCTAGAAAACACTTGTAAAACGCTTTGACTTCATTTCCCAACAACTACAACTTGAAAAAATGTTGTTGAGGGGTCAGATTCAATGTCACAACTGTCATCTCAAAGCTATTCCTCCTAAACTGGGGTTTGGGTGCCTTTCTTGTGGCATGTCTCCTTAGGGCAACATGCAGACCCATTCCAGAGTCATGTCCAGCAGAGATGTGCTGGAATGAAAACTCCTGGGTAATCCAGACTACCAGACATGGGTCATCAAGAGCTGCTGGAACCAAAATTCCTGGGAAGTTTTAAAATCAAGCTGTCAATGCAGTCCAGCTCCATTGAGTAGTAACCCAGTAGTGCTGAGGACCTGCTGGCATCTCTGCCAGCTGTGAGCATCCCCAGAGATCTCTGTTCCCACCTTGCTCCCTGGGGTGTGAGCTACAGGTCAGGAAGGTGTCTCCCAGAGCCTTGCCTCTTGCCTGGCTGATGATTTCTTTGTGATGATCAGTTGCATCCAAAAATCAGAAACAAAAGCAGGCATGTGGAGGGCTGCTTTCCTTGAGCCAAGGAGCCCATCTCTTTGCAGAGATCCACAGCAGACCCACAGTGCTGGGAAAGTGCTTCCAAGGTCACAAAGCTGCCTCCAACCCTCTGCCTGCCGGCCAAGTCTGTCATCAGCGGCCCAAGTTGGCATGGCATCACTGGGTGCACAGGTCCTTCCTTGGCCTTTCCCAGAGACTCTCTCCTGATCTTTATCCTCTTTCACAGAAAACACCCTCATAGAGTTGACTACTATTGACCTTTGCCTAGATCAAAGCCCCACAGGGCAAAAGAAGAAAACATTAATTTTGAAATTCTGTTCAGAATGCATTTTTAAATTTTCCCCAGTTCTTCCAAACTCCTGATCCTATGAAGTGGTTTTTTTTTAGAATGTGACACATCACAGACATGAAGCAGATCTGATAAACAATTTAGAAGCATTTAGTGGTTCATTTCTGTAGGCCCCCACGCCATCTAAGCAAACAAGAAAGGAAATACTGTTACCTCATGTCATACACACAGAACTGAGTCAGGAAGAGGGGGAGTTATCTGATGAGATGCGATTGTCTGCGTCTGAGATACTTGACTCCATTCCCTTTGTAAGGAACGGAAATGGAGACTTCCAGATTTGCGTCAACTCATCTAAAAGTAGGCTTCTAAAATAGGTCAGATTAATTTCATCCTGGTGGTGCCTGCTCTTGACTAAGAACAGGAGCCAGGGTTGACCAGCAGTAGGCAAACTCAGTCTTGCCTTAACTCTCTTGAGTGGCGTAGCCTTTGTCAAAGTCATGTTCAAAACTCAGAGATCCAAAACCCAGCCCAGGTTGGTTCCTTCTTGTACATTCTTTCTTCCATGACAGGCTCTTTACCCACAAAATGCAATTACTTCTACTTAAGATTTCACAGCTGCATTAAAATGACTGTTTCACCAGCCAGAAATCAGAACCTTTGATATGGGTGTTTTTCAGTATATATGGCATGGGCATCTATCTTGCCTTTGTTTCACATTCTTTTCACTGCTAATTTCCCTCCCAAAACCATTAATCAATTTTTTTTCCACTCACTTCAGGAGCAGTGTGAAGGAATGTAATCAGTCCATTCAGAGAGAATTTCCCTAGTTCGGGAAAAAGGGTTTACTCTGGTTTTAAACAACATTGCAGAACCATCTAAAGCCAGAGCCCTGGAGTGGCAGGGAGACATGGAAAGGGCTGCTGAAGCAGTTTGGCCAGTGAGGTGGAGATGTGTGGCTGCTGGAATGCTCCACTAGTGGGGCAGACCCATAGACATCAACTCTTATGGAGTAAAGGCTCAGGGAGCACCCTCTTTGTGGGCCACTGAAGGCAGAAGGCTCCAGAAATCATCTGGCCTCCAGGCAACTGAGCACCCCCAGCTTGGCATGCCAGCACTCCCTCTGTCAGGCAGGTGAGCTGGCAGGAGATCAGACAGGTACAATGGGAACCTGCTTGTTTGCCAGCTCACCTTCCTCAGAATAGCCCCTTATCATGTGGCATCTCAGCTTTGTCTGAAATCCAGTGGGAATGTGTTCACCTGGAGCTTCTCCAGCCAGCACGACGGCTTAACCCTGACCAACAGCTGCAGGCTGAGATAATGTTTGTGAGCACAAATTTCTGTGCAAATATATGTTTCATCTATTTTATACTTTTTATGAATATAAACAGAGCTAATCAGTGAAAATAACACTTTGGAAAGTTTAAAGACCTGTTTTTATTAACCTTGAAAATAGCTTCCCTTGAGGGGTTTTCTTTCACCAGTCTAAATATTTAATATTGTATTTACTGTCCTTGTTATTAAAGAAATATTTTAATGAAGCAAAGTGGGTAATGACTTGCAGACCACTGATTGTCACAGAAGCAGAATATTAGAGATCATTAAAAGAAATAGGCAACCCCTTATGCTAAAGGTGGAATAATCTACAGGACCTTTGAGCCTGCCTTGTAATTCCATACTCCTTGAAGCTGTCAGAGTTTCAGGAAGACCATGGAATACAGGATTTGTGTTTTCTAAGACACAGCACTACCAGATTGCTAAGACATAGCACTACCAGAATACTTTTTATTTGCAAATAAGTCCTGTCCTTTCTCCTGGTTGTACTTTTTTCCATTTAATTATTTTCTTACTTTTACATATATATAAAACTAAAGAAATGTGGGGATCAACTATCCCCATGGACATAAATTATTAACCAAATATAGTGATTTAGTACCATTAAAAAATTGTGCAGTGAACTTTTCTAATTAACTGGTATGTGAAAAGCAGAAACAAAATGCAGCTAATTTATGGAGTTGGTTGGTTGGAGTGAAGAAAAGGGAAAATACTAAATGATTGACTTTGTGACTCCATGTTTTGACTTTTTATCTTTTCCTTCTTTTCAACTCTGATTAAATTACCACTATCAAATTTACAATGGTACAGAACAGAATTAATCCCTCCTCATGAAAACTTCAGATTTCTAGAACAAAAATCACAACACAGCATAAGGAATGAGAATCCAAGTGCATCATTACGTGATAACACTGGAAGATAATGGTGAGGGGAAGGTTTCCAAAGAAAAAACATCTGTTTCATGAAAAAAACCCCAGCAAAACAAACAAAGAAAAATCTCATTAAATACCTTAGATTAGTAGAAAACAAAAACTGAAACTCTAATCCTGTTATTAGAGATGCAGGATTTGATACATTACATCCTCTTTTTCTCTCTGCTGTTTCACTCATTGCTTTGCCTTTGCTTCTTAGATACTTGTTCATATAGAACCAAAATCAAGAGAAAACAACAGGGCTTACCTCAAACTGATAATGTATCAAATCATGCAGAAATCAAAGCCATCCTGGGAATCCTGGGAAATCTGCTCTCAGTGTTACAGCTATTAGTACCCATTCAATGGTTACACTCTACGATTTGGGAAAATTTCCCTTTTGTGCCATTCACGAGTGTTAGTTTCATTGTGCCATTGCTTAAAGTTAGTTTCCAGAACTTGCTTGACTCAAGATGGATATTAAAGCAGATGGTTAAACACTTTCCCAACTGCGATATTTTCTCTCTTTCTTTTTTCTTCTTCCATAAAAGTGACTGTAAGTTTTTTGCCACTCAGCATATTCATGTCAGAACATAATTCTTTCCTTCTAAAATTCTTGCCTTTCCTTCTAATAGCTTGTATTTTAATAAGGGCTCGCTGTTATGCATCTACAATTGTGTCCTAAATAATCCCATCCTAAATCAGGAACTATTTCCTATCTAGAAATAATTATATAACCTCTTAAAAACAACCAGCTGTTTTAACATGCATCAGATGACTCAAAATACACAGTGAGGAGGCATTTTCCTAGGTTTGGGAGAGTTTAAATATGTCACCCCATCTTTCCAGCATGGGTGGAAATTAGTAGATCTTTTCAGAATTATGTTTTGCTGGTTGAGAATAACTTTCATCTTTGAAGCCACTTGAGTTATGCTTTAATCAGTGGAGCTTTTTCTTTTTTTAAACAAAGTTACACCTGTGGTTTATTACTCAAAACATCATGTGGAAGAGTCCATGTATATAGACTGTTTCAGTAAACCTCACTAGAATAGTATTGATTTTAATGGATTGAATAATCTCATTCTGAAAGCTAAGAATTCAAGAATTCAAATACTTCAAAGTGAACTTCAAGGGAGAAAATGAGCTGGAAGTTTATCCTTCTAGCATAAGCTCCAGCCTGCCAAAACCTACCAAACTGTCCAGATCTGAATTTAAAAGCACATTTTGGCATTCCAGACCAGCACTGCCTTGCACTTCAGGATCAAGCTTTACACAGAACTCAGATTTTTAGCCCCAGATTTCCCCACATAGGTAGGTCTAGGCACACTGGTCTATGCAGAAGCAACTTCATTGCTCCTGCTTACTCTTCTCTCAACTGAGACCCGAAGCAAGAAGTAGCTACATGAGGAAGCAGAAAACAAAGTTATTGGAGGTGATTAACTTTCCCCTTTTTCCTCTTTTGCTAAGCAGTCTCCAGCTATTACTAATTTAAACACTCCTGGCATTAACATTATATTTGTACCCCAACAGCTCCTCTTCCTCACAAAGGTTGCACTCCCTATGTCCAAAACTTCCCAGTGCAGCAGGATGCTCTAACCTTTCCTGATATAGCTTAACTTGCATTAACTGCACTTGTCCAGCAGCCTCAGCCTGGGCATTTTTATCCAAAATCATAGCTGGAAGACCTGCAGTCTGTCTTCTTGTACAAATCCTAGCAGTTAGATTTTTAGACCAACAGAAGACTTGAGATCATATCTCTTTTCACTCTAAACAGTTTTGACACTGTAACTGCTGCTTTACAGAAGAAAATCTGAGTTTCCAGGCTACAGGAAGGAAAAGTGACCACTCTTGTTTCCCAAGATGAGCAGAGGAGTAGCAGGAACAGGCCAGAAGCAGAGCAAATGAAAGGTGGTATGATGGGGTAACATTATCCATGAGGACATGTAGAAATGAGCAACATGGGTTCTCAGCTCCCTAGGTAACTTCAGAGTTTAATTCACCACGTGAAATACAAAAATTAAATGGTTATATTAAGTGGAGCTGCATTAAATGTCTGAATTAGAGTCTATTATTTTAAGGGAATTTAACCACAAGTGGTAATCTAAGTATAACTGCAACCACGCAATATGTGCAACTGAAATAGAGCGCCGTGTTGGCAAACATTGGGCTGTTTCCTAGCTCAGAGCTGCATGGATCGAGCAAGCAGCAATTGTGAGGCTTTTGCATTAACTTACTGAGCTCCTATCACAGCTTGTAGAGGAGCAGCCAGTCACGCTGTAGACAGCTCAGATAAGTGTTCCTTGAAGACTGACATGTTGTTCCCAACTCTCTTGTCTAATTAAAGACCCAAAACATTATTCTACTGCAGCTGATGGCAGCACTCATTTGACATCAAAGGGAATCGAGATTTGCCATTCATTTATGAAGAACTATTTTTACCACATGATTAAAAAAAAAAAAAAAAAGCAAGGCAATGCATCCCGTGGCAGCACTTTGTGTCTAGGTGCTGGCAGACCCCAGTTCCACAGTGCCTCAGAGGTCCCACTCGGAGCCAAGAGATCAGCTCCACAATGAAGTTGCAGTGTATGAACCAAGTTCCAGTCATCTCCAGAGATCCCAGCTCTGGCAGGAATCCCATCCTGCTGTTCAACTGGCAAACATGCTCCAAGACTGAAGAGCTTGCAAACTAAATGGACAAAGATACAAAAAACTCCATTGTGCAGATGAGAAGGCATATGCCAAGTGGCTCTCCTGAGTCTCCTGCTTTGTTTTGTGTAAGACTGTAGCTGAAGGTATTTTACAATAAGGGCATAAGTGCTGAAAGAACTATGAAAAATTAGGGATTACACCTGAGTCTGGAAAGCCTTGGCTCCCAAATAAGTGGGCGAAAAGGGACTGATCTACAACCTTAAATTGTGATATTATTAATTACCGTTCTCCAGATGAAACACTGAGCAATAAGGTCTCAAAAAAGGAAGCAAATAAGACAAAAATTTCTTCCTCCACAGAATTTTAATTTGGATTTTAGGCAAGGAAATATTTTTGCATAATTTATTGTTGCTGCTCTATAGAGACTTGCTGCTTCAGTCATAGTATGGTAAGATAATTCTAAATGGAAGGTCCTGTGTGAAACCAAACTCTAAGCTGTGTTTTGTATTTTAATGAAGGTTCTTTCACAACGTATTCCATTCTGGCTAATGAGATAGTAGCAATAAATGCACCAGAAAGGACAGATGGAAGATAGTCAGCTGTCTGAATCAGAAGATTTTCAAAGTGCAGTAAACAAATGAAGCACACTTTTCTGGCTGGAGGCCAAGCTATACTCTAGGGAACTGGTCAAAGAGTGGATCATGAAAAGCTTTTTGAGAGCAGCTAAATTCTACAGCTGTGGTCTTTGTTTTTCTAGTACTTTGCAAGAACAGAAGGGGGAATTACGAAAGCGCCTATCGTACACTACCCATAAGCTGGAAATGCTTGAAACAGAGTTTGACTCTACACGTCAGTATCTTGAAATAGAATTGAGACGTGCTCAGGAGGAACTTGAAAAAGTTACTGAAAAACTGAGAAGGTTAGTAATGAACTTTTTGAAATAAACAGAGTTACTGGCATTTTAAGAATGACTGTATTAAAGATGTATGTAAGTAAAAGCAAACACAGTTGCAAACATGCATGATTTATTTATTAATTACACATTGTGTTTTGTATTTAATATATAGATTTCATTAACCTGAATATGTATATTGCATGCCACATAGAGGTATTTGCATGTGCTATGTAAGATGTCTTTGTACTAAAAGCAAACATGCAAATAGAAATGCACCTATATATGTGCAAATATGACATTATTTATGTATAAACGTATATGTGGGGTAGTGCCATATGGCATTACACATACAAAAGTTATAAACCCACTACATATATATACATATAATATTTATACTCTCTATATATAGATAAATCTTTTATTTCATGACTTTGCACATTTTCTTTGTTTAGACTTCATTGTGCTGATACAAGAGAACAGAATTTGGCTTTCCATCACTCAAAGCTGAGACCATGTTCAATTGAAACAACATGCAGGCATTTTGCATTATAGTACAGCAAATAATTTCCTTTTTAGTCTCAAGCAGAATAGAATGATCCTGAAAAGCTATTATTTAAAACTGCTGTAGCTGTTGTACAGTGTTGTTGCAAACTGGGAACCCAGTTAATGTTAGTGATAAATTATGTTAAGCTTGTGCTCCTGACATTCCTGGCACTGATTAAAATGGTCTGTAGATTTAGCCTAAAATTTATCATGATTCTTAATACCTGTTTTTGCATTTCTTCTCAAAACTTCTGTAACTAGAATTATCCACTTACATAGGAATGTATTTGCATGTCTTGTGAGCCTTTCTTAAACTGATATCTTAATGGAACTTTTTGATTAATTCATAGGATGACTCAAAATGAAATTCAGAATAAATCATTCCAGGGCAATACCCAAAGAAATATTTTTCATTCCTTGTGGAAGACAAAAGCCAAACCTAAACAATGACACAAACCACCAATAAACTGAGTCAAGCAAACCATTTAATGCAAATTTTAAACAGAATGAGTCTGTAAGATCTCAAATTAGGAAACAGCCTAGTGTGGTCTTATAACTTAAATGCTTCTCTAACTGGGGATGTTTCTCAAAATGAGATTAAAATACGCAGGTGTCGTGGTGATTTTGAAATCTACACACATCTATCAAGAGCAGTCTGGAGGTTCTCTATATGGTTTTCTTGTCAACAATATTTTTCCTATTTTTTTCACTTAGAGCAGAGCCACTGAAAGTAACTTTATTCTTGGTGTAGTTTTGCTTCAGTACATTCCCGGACAGGGATCAGTGGTGCTCTTTTCTCTTGCAGCATCAATTTGGGCAGCTGCCGTAAAGCAGCAGAGGGGCTGTCCATCCCACTTCTGTTAAATCAGATGGGCTTCCTGGTCAGTAGAAAGCCTCTTATCAACTGCACTGGGCACTAATGAGTTAAACACTCTTTGAAACTCAGGCCAGGGGCTCACAGCCAAGTCTAGCACTCATACCAGAGCACCACATTAGCAGAACTGACTTTCCAATATTCTAATGGAACATTGTACCATATTATGAAGAAAACTTATATTAAAAATTATGTTTCAGGCAGGTGATTACTCCCCTGAAGACATATCATAATGGAAGCCAAAAATATTTTACGAGGTGAGCTTTAAAAATGTTTCTATTGAGAATAGCAAGGCATCCTGCAAGTTGAACATCTAGATTTGTCAGCCTGGAGAAGGATAATGTCTGAAAAAAACCTGTCATCCAAAATCTTGTCAGCAACATGTCACAGAGGAAAATCAATGTGAGAAAAACAAAGAAGTAGAATTAGTTTCAATTATGTGTCTCTTCCTTTATTCACTGCACAGGGAGAGAAATTCATCCCCCCATGGATGAATAGGCCCTGTGAAACAAGATCCCACTTGTACACTAGAGAACATTTCTGTTATTAAATTTCCTTTTCTGTAAAGTGCAATTTTTTTTTCCAAGATGCTGAATGACTATCCTTTTGTAAACCTTTCTGAAAGTCTTTGTCTTAATTTATCCAGAATTGCCTGTGCTGTTGCTAGGCTTCCCTAATTTTGCTCAAGAGAGGAGGTTGCTTGTGTGGCAATGGTCAAGTTTTCAACCTCTCTACAAACATTCAGAGATGGCCTCTTTCTTTTATTCTCAGTGAGAGAACAGTGCTAACTAGATTTGAAAATTAAAACTGTAAAGCATAGGTTCAGCTTTGAAAAGTGACTGAAAAGAGAGGGGATTTCATATTCCTTGCAGTGGTCCCCTACCTGACATGGTCAGCACAGCTTTTATAAGTTAAAATCTAAAAAATTTCAAAATCCAAACTTGGAACCACATCTGGACTCCAAAGTTCATTTTGGGTTTCTTCCTTCAGGCCTTGCCCTGGGTAACAACTTGATGAGGTCCGCGTTCTATCTTTTACCAGAAAGCGGAGTTATTTTAAGGCATGAGAAGTAAACTCATAAAAGCATCTATTTAGCACTGAGATTAGCCCACACATATAATTATTTCACCAAAAGCAAGACATTTCACAGACTGAAGGGGTGTTCTGAACAGGAATACTGGAGGAAAAACCATTGTTTTTATAATAATGTTGGTATAACTTGTGATAACAGAGAGACAATTTTTTTTTGACCAAGAAGGTACTCTTTCAAGAGTCACTTTTCAAAGCTAACTACACTCTAGAAGAAACTCTCTTCTTTAAAGAAAGTCAGCCCAAGACTGAGTTTTACTTTAGATGTATTTATTGGCCTTAAGAAGGCTTGAGATTGAGTGGAAGCAGAGAAATAGAGGCTTTTGCAGACTCCCTCTTGAGTGGTGATCTGCAGCCTTAGGGCTGTTGTCTGGTGGGTTGGAGCACACACACCTGACATGTTCAATATGGTCAGAACATTTTTCATGAGGCCCTTATTTGGTCAAGAATCTAAACCTTTGTTTAATAGATGCACATATGTGCACCTGAAGTCACATGAGTATCTCCTAATGACATGAACAACACAAAAATACATCAGCACACCATAATAGGTTATCAATTCCCATGAGTTTATCCTTATAGCAGTTTTGCAGCGTAGTGAAGCCTACCCTTCATTTTATTCTCAAGACTAGATTTACAAGGTTAAAATATTTCATACTTCACAATGTTCAGCCTGTCTGGGTGTATTTTTTCTGCAAACAAGGTTAAGTTACCATCAGATCATCAGATCAGTTTCAAATTTGAATAATTTTTCCTGCATTTTATTTCCGCTTCCCTTTATCTTACAGTTTTGCCTAAAGATTGATCTGACTCTGTTCCTCTTTTATCCCTTAAACACTTTCTTCCATGTATTTCTGGGTCCATTTCTCTCCTTGCCACCTACATTTGCTGACACTTCATTTGGCACAGTGAATTTCCAATTTGGGGTTGATACATATACGTGCATGTGTATGTGCTTGTGTACATGTGTATGTGTTTGTGCTTATTTTGACTACTTTTGCATACTGTTCTCAATAGAAACACTTTCAAAGCTCAGCTTCCTACTTACTGTGGATTTTTTTTTAGATCTGATTTGATTGTACTGGGAGGTGGTCATTTTCTCAGTCCAAAATGAATGTGTTAGAGAACTAGAATTTATGGGCTACTTTCACCTACACATACAACAGGCAAAAATTTGATGGGTAACGGCAAAAGAAGCTACAAAGCAAGAAGCAGATTGTGATAAATTCCTGCAAAACCCTCTACAACCATCTATGGCATGGAAGTGTTGTTATTGAAAAATAATTAATGATAACTAACATTTCGATCATCCATATCAAGTGAAAAAGTGAAAACAGAAACTGAGGAACAAACCCATTGTTACCATGATAAGTCTGCTATCCAAGCAGCAATTACTGCAGGTTTTATTCATGGTCTCCAAGTTATGGAAAGGGAGCCTTCAGGGTCTCCCTTGAGCTGTCCACATCAGTAACCACTGCAGAACAGCCTGTGGTGCAGGGGCACCTGGGCTAGAAAAACCCTGAATCACATTTTTTCTCCCCTTTACTTTCAGGAAGTTATGCAAGTGCTTTTGAACCCATGCAAACTTTTAGGGCATTGCAGGTGCTGATGTTTAAATCAGTTCTTACACCACCTTCACTTGAACCACAAACTGCCTGGGGGCAAAGCAAGTTTAACCTGTTCTATTTTGCTTTACTAGACAAAAACTATAAACCGTGACAGAGAATATGCTGGGGCACTTCTAGGCTCAGCCAGAAGGCACTGTTTAACTTCTCTAAATCCTTTCTTCCTGCATCATGGCATGCATCCTTACCAGCTAAACTTTGTGCTGAGTAGTTGCAGGCAAAGCCATTTTAAGCCTCCTTGTATCAAGATCATCTCTGCTTTCTTCTGTAGCATGAAAAGATGGGTTCAGAGTACCCTGAAATGTGTCTCTGTTGTGTTGACAGCTAAATGGCTGGGAAAATCCCAAGTAAACCTAGAGCTGCACAAATCAATGTCTGTAGAGAGGCTTAGTGGTAATGCTGTGAGGAGCATGGACAATGCAGGGAATTGTAAACTTCAGTCAATCCTTTAAATCACCTGGACACAAACACAATGGCACTATGAGAATTGGTGAGTATTGACCAAGTCTCACAGCACAAGTCTCAGAGATTTTCAGCCCATTTGGGTCAACACCTTAGCAAACACTATTTACCACAGATCCTCCTCACAGGAAGGAAGTCTCTGCTGAGCAGATCTGTAGGCAACATTGAGATTTGCCCCAGTGCATATTGGAATGGCTGTCCTGATTTTGGGCTGACCCTTGGTACCCTGAGGAGGTTCACCCATGGGGATGTCTTTATTTACATCCACAGAGCAGATGTCCTTGGCACAGATATCCCCTCTCAGGTCTGTCAGCAGATGTTATTGCAGTGCTGGGAGACCCAGCCAGAGCTCTGCATCCCTTTAGAGCCACTGCTCTGCCCTGAATGGAGAATTCTTACCATTTAACTGGAAAGGAAATCTCCATGGCAACAGAAGCCAAGATAAGCATCACATTGCCAAGAAGGGGTGGGCTGGACCTTTTGATTTGCAGCTATGGCATGTTTGGAAAACAGATCATTCCAGTTTCAGCAGCCACTCCTAACCAAATGATAAACAAAGAGACTTCTTTAATCCCAGTCCCATCCTGATAACTACAGAAACTACACCCAGATCCAGACTTCTCAGAGGAAGTGTCTTGCTGTATAAATGTGGATTACATCTGAGTCCACTCTTACAGTGAAAACACTTGCACATTTCCTAAAATCTCTCACTGTGAAAGTACTTTGACCTATTGATCAGTACAGCCATATAGATTTATTCAGACAAAGTTTTCACAGCTGAGCTTCTAACATTCGCTTTACATTTGTTGTACATCGTGTTGAGGTGATGGGCACTAATGAACAAGGAGCTATCCTCCTTAGGTTCTGTGGAGATAAAACTACAGCTACTACCAAAATTCCTATGGTTTTCCCACAGGCTGTGCAGCTTGTTTATTACAATACCATCTAAGTAACCTAAAGTGCAGGCTGAAACTTTTCTTTGGTGTGTTGCTCTGGAATAAGTAGGGAAGCCTCATTTTGTGAGTTCATTCAATCCCTAAGTGCTGATAAAAATAAATATCCATCTTTTCTCAGTTAAGCTATCTAAATATACTTCCTGGAAAAAATAGGCAACTTCTTGAACTTTTGTTAAAAGAAGAAATATTCTGTTCTAAGTCACATGTTGATGCCCACATGTTGCTACAGTCACTAGGATTCTGCTGCAATTTCACAGTAAATCTTTTTTTTTGTGCTGCCTCAGCCTAGAGCTCAAGTTTCCTCTCCTACATACTGTTCTTGAGCCTGATGTAAAACTGTAATTACCGTGTGCAAGTTCCTAGGCTGTAACTTGTGTCTACACACAAGTGCAGAACGACCAACATATCTTCACTTCCTGCTGGAATGTGCTGCTAAATATAGTAAGAAAATATGACAAGTTTGGAAGTTTGCTTAGGAAGCAGGTGGTAATTGCATTTCAAAGGCAACCACTGACTGGTAACAGGAGTGATAAGCAAAGAGAATTCGAGTAGTGCAAGCCAAGGTTTTGTACTGATGTGAAAATACAGGTAAAAAAAACTACATGAAAAGCAATGCATTCAATTACATAATATCATCTTTGTTTTAGGATACAAAACAATTACCTAGCCTTACAAAGAATTAATCAGGATCTGGAGGATAAACTTTACAGAATGGTAAGTTATCATAACTGCTTTTTTTTTTTAAATATATTAAATGTGGTTTTGTGGTTCTTAAGTCATTGGAAAAACATGTATGTGGCAGTCACAAAAACACCCTCAAGCTCTAAAAGCAGTTATGCTTAGAAAAGTTATCATGATGAAGAGCTCAAGCTGTGTAAAATGATATAGCTCCACCAATTTAAATAGAGATTGCCTAGACTGATGATCTAGCTGAGCAAATTGTACCTTTAAAACAATGTTGGTTAATTTAGTTAATAACTTCATGAGATCTAAATATTTATATTTTCATTAAGTATCAAATTTAAATAAGGTAATCCAAGGTTTTCTCATGCTTCTTAGCTACTTCCACTCAGCTTTCATTAAGTGATTTAATAGAGTTTGGGTGGCCTGGCTTCCTTCATAACTATCAAGCTCAGTATATCAATTTCCAGCCTGCATGTGTCTGCCGCCACAATGTCAATGTCACTGTCACAGGCCAATTAATAACCAAGTGAGGAAAATACCTTTGTGGGCTCAAGGATTGCAAGACGCAGCACCACTGGTTCAAAATAGCTTGAAGATGTCAAAAAGGAATGGCAAAGCCACTGGGGCCCTGGCTCATTGCTGATGATGTTGGGACATTGTGCTCACTGCTAGGGGTGAAACTACAAAGGAATGTGAGCATAATGTTTAGAGAGGAAAGAATGACAGTTTTGAACTTCCAAAGATCTCAGGTAGCAATTGCGTGGATGAGCAGCTTGGCCTGGGGGGAACAATTTATTGTGGATTTTGGGGAAGCACAGACTATAGCATACAGGAGAGGCACCAGCCTTTACTAATAAACAAATTTTTGAAAATGTCATTGTTCTTATCTCAGAATCCTATTTGAATAGCTGACAATGAATAGAGGACTGAACTTTTGCAACTGGCTAACAAAAGGGCAAAATCAGCTGGGCTGCAGCTGAGATTTGTTCATAAATATATATTTAAACATGGTAAAACATAAATAACATTTGGTCTCAGGTTATTGCTTTTTTCTCCACTCCTCCTTTGTTGCTTTTTCTTTTTGCCCAAATCACTTCAGGATTTTGTCTTCAGCTGTAGCCCAACATTTATTACCTGTGCACCACAAAAGATAAATAGAGTCACTCAGGATGGTAAATGAAATAAAAATAATAGAAACAGCCAAAGAAGGATTCCAGAAAATCCATGTGTTTTTATCAGGTATTTCAGATCAAAGCAAAGAATTTTTAAACTGCTGTTTCAGCATCCAGTTAAATGCTTGAGAAATTATTTCAGAGCACAGCACAGAAAAACTGGAAACCAGTCCTGTGGAGCACTGTGCCTTTCTTTATCCCACTAATATGACAGTCATTGAAGATAGCTTTAGAGGCTTGAAGAAGATCAATCAGGCTCTGTACACCACTTAACTCCAGACTGCTTTGCTTTCTGAAATATTGAAACTGAAGACACAAAACAAACCAAAACAAATGTCAAATAGAAACTCCATTAAAAGGAAAAAAATGAGGAAGAAAGTACCATATCTGATTTAGAGAAGTCAAACCTTTTGGTTTTCAGGGCACTCCACTCAATACTTCAGAGACAGTTAAATTAAATAACAGCTGGTCTGGTTGATCAGCAGCTTATGGTGGACTGGGCTCTTGGATACCTTTCTCTCCCTTTCCTGCTTAGGAGGAACAGCTGTGTGTATTTCTTGTTTGTTTTGTTTTGTTGGTCATTCTAAAATAAAACACTGTTGGTTTTTCTACCCTTATCCAAATATATAAACCATGTGTTTACTTTCTCCCTCTCTCCCCTACCCCATCCCTCCATATACACACATGTGAATACACACCTGCATACACCCATACATGTTTTTACTATTTGGTGAGCTCAAATTTAACGAGTAGGAAAAGAAAGATCCCCAGGCAGTGGTCCCTTTCTCCCCTTGCCTGCAGATAGCATGGGATGCTCCCAGGAGGGGAGTTACTCCCTGCCCTAACAGGGGACTCACAATTCCCCTCTCCCTGTGACTGGTCCCTGCTCATTGCAGCTCCTTTAGGACTCCACTGTGACCTCCCTTTTCTAGCATTTTTGGTACCCTCAATGTTAAAGCTCTTCATGCCTGCTATTGGTATAAGAGATGTAAAACAATAATCATTAATTCATCAGCAGTCACAGAAAAGAAGCTGATGTAGCAGTTACTTTTCTTCTAGGCTCTTCTTTCTTTTGGGTGCTAATCTATAAAATATTTAAAAATATTTGAAAGCACACTTTTGATCACTGCAAATGGTATCCAATTGAAACCTCTGTCACATCAGAACTTGAAGTATAAATGTAAAATGTGAACCATGATGTCTGACTTGGCTAAGTGCTAAAAAATGTAATCCTGAAATCAGGGGAGAGCTTGCTGTATTAAACTGGGCAAGACTAAACACATGGAACAGTAGAGGAATGTAGCACAGAGTTAAAATTCTGCTGTAATGCCTCATAAAACTCCTGTTCTTACTACAGTAAGTATCTTCAACTGGAGAAGATTTCTTTAGTCTTGTAAGAACTGGCTAAGTGGAATATACAGGCTGTCTGTCTAAATAATTAATCTTAATAACTCTTTTCTCCATTAAGATGTGGGAAAAAACTAAGCAGAGTCCTCACATTTTGTACTGAGATTCCATCACAGCACTGTTCAAATCTGTTCAATCAAATAATTTTTTATGATATTTAGTTCCAGCTGTCATCAGTAATCTTCACTTTCCTTTACATTTGTTTGAGCTTTTAGAGCCTTCTCTGCCATGGTCCTGCTGCTCACAAACAGCAATTACAAGTAGATTATGTAAGTCATCCCAACCACAAGAAATCCTTTATATGATCTCAATCCAGCTGTATTCTCCATATGATCCTCTCTAGAGTTAAGCAATGTATTTTAAAAAGCTTCTGAAGTTTTAACGCTTTTGGTTGCAGTTAGTTCTGTAGTTTTACCTTTAATGCCATAAGCCAGATTTTTAACAGTATCCTCTTTTGGGAAGAACTGGTGCCTAATAATAGCTGCTTAATAAACCCTACTGCTAATGAAAATTGCACCCATTTCTCCTCCCCCATCTGCATTTTGAATGTTCTTGAAAACATGATCACAGGGATCCAGCTGCAAAGCACTCAGGAGACCTTATTATCCAGAAACACCCTAAAATATGCCTTTTTTACAAAGTTTGACAGACAGACTGCTGGATGGTATCAGCTCTGGTTCCCACCTCTGCAAAGCCAGCACCAGCCCTCTGCACACAGTGCATCATACATTTTATGACCTGTCAAGATGAAAACCCTTGCATTTTTGCAATAAAAAAATGTACAAAATTTACAGGTAAATTTTACTGTAGAACTTTCAGAATATTACACACCAAAGTCTGATTTTTCATTTACATTAAGGCAGGCTGGGAGTGAGACTGCCATAAAGTTGGAATAAATTATTATATAAACAAGCAGTAAAGAGGGATTTGTGTTAAGGATGATCGTGTCTGAAATTCTGCACCTTCTGAGCACTGCACTGGTTTTTATCCCATTTCTGCCTATGAGTTAGAGGAGGACTAAGAGGTACAGCAAATACTTTATGTTCTATGTTATTAAGAATTATTTATCAAGCTCTTGAATATCTGGGTTTCACAGTTTGCTGGCCATAATATTTACTTAAGCACCTCTAGTTGGGGAAATCCAAATATGAATTAAATATGAGCTGGGCAGTTTTAAATGTTGCTCTGAGACCTTGTGTCAGGAAATGTTATTTTAAAAGAAGCAGATTGCTGGTTATCCAGGCCAGGAAGGTAAAGAATATGGGAAGTGGTGAGGAATTTGATGAAAAATTTCAGTCAGGCATTAAAAACATCTAAGTACCAGCTGTTTGGCTTTGGAATTTAAACCAGTCACAAGAATGCACACAAGTCTCTTGTGATACTTACCAGTCACAACCCCAATATGGTTTAAATCATAAGTGAAAGATGAAAACAGTGGAGAGAAATCCTTTTTCTTAAACAAACAGAAGGAAAACAGAAGCCCAGCATCCTTGGGTTCTTGAATGGAACATGATGACTTTGACAGTGACTTTCACAGAGTGATTTCAAGCCCATCTTTTTAATTTTCTTTCCTTTATGGAAGAAGACGTTTCTCTCCCTCCCCCATGTCCCATGAAAATCAAATAGAGATGGCCTAAATATACTTAAAAGGATTTGCATCCCAAAGACAAGAAAGTTTAGAGTCAGCTCAACCTGGCAGGCTCATTTACTCACATTCAATGAAGACAGCTGTGAATTTCAAGAGAAATTTATACTGGTTGGTTAGTTAAGGCAGAAGCCAGAGAAGGTTTGTGCTTTGTGGACTAAACTGCAAAATAATATTTCTGTGGAAGGAAATGACCGTAAATGGCACAGAAACAAGGAATTTATAAAAATAGCAGTTGAAGAAATGCATTTCTAGGAGGACTTGAAGCTACATGGTTTTATGCTTACAGGCACTTTGTGCTAAAGATGTCAATTTCTCAGTAACTCTTTTCACACTCATGTTCCAAGTTAAAAATATTTCCAGATAGGCAATAGGACCTACACACATTAACACCTGGAGGAACTACACAAACTCTGACTGAGGAGGTTCATGAGTTTTACATTCAAATAAACGAATTCTCCTGGGTAATTTGGGAATATGAGCATGAGCACACAGCCTTTTAGACATCCTCAGTCCTTTCACTCTCTCTGAACAGAGATTCACTTCCCATTGTTGCTCCATTGGTACGTGGTTGGTGATGGTTGCCCAGGCCTCTTCCCAAGAGACACCTAAGGCAGCCCAGCTGCTCCCAAATTGCTCGACATGAATATGACATCTTGACAGACTGTCCTAGAAACTATTTTCCATTTTTCCAAAAGGCATGTGACTGTTCTGCTCTGTCTCTCCCTCTCAGTAGGACATTTTCCACAACTATTAGCAACCTGAGGAAGCTGTAAAGTGACAATGGGCACTTCTCACTTCCAACATTGTTGCATGATGGCAAAACTCCTTCTTAACATACATCTTATCTCTTGGCCAATGACATGCATTTCTGATACCTGAGGTTTTCAGTCATTTTCTTCATCCTGATCTTCATGGTTTGTCTCTCAGGACAACCCCTTGGGATACCATATTGACTAGCTGGGAACAGAAAAATCCATTGTTTTCAAAAGAAGATAAAAAACCAGAAATATCTATGGGATGTGGGTGTTTCTGACCTGTCTATTTCTTGTAAGTGCCTCGGTCCTTTGTGATTATTTGCCAATTTACCACAATGGCAGGGAAAGCAAGAACAAGAATAAGCCTGGAAAGTTGTTCTGTAGCAGGCATTTCAAATCGCAGTCCTTCACAAAAGCTGATGTCACCTGTGAATGTGAAAAACAGGGCATAGAAGAGTGACATGTCTGGACCAAGGTCATCAAGAGCAAATTTATAAACAACTTTTAGGTTTTCTCTAACCAAATCAACTGCCTAAAAAAAAAAAATCAAAAAACTTCCTAGATTTTCTTAGATCCAATTTACAATACCAGCTGCTTATCTCTCATTGGAGATAAATTGAAAATGGTAAAGACAGGGTTTATCAGAGAGAGAGAGAGGGGAAAAAGAGAAGAAAGAGAGAAAGAGAGAAGGGAGGGAGGGAAAGGAGGAAGAAGGAAGGAAGGAAGGAAGGAAGGAAGGAAGGAAGGAAGGAAGGAAGGAAGGAAGGAAGGAAGGAAGGAAGGAAGGAAGGAAGGAAGGAAGGAAGGAAGGAAGGAAGGAAGGAAGGAAGGAAGGAAGGAAGGAAGGAAGGAAGGAAGGAAGGAAGGAAGGAAGGAAGGAAGGAAGGAAGGAAGGAAGGAAGGAAGGAAGGAAGGAAGGAAGGAAGGAAGGAAGGAAGGAAGGAAGGAAGGAAGGAAGGAAGGAAGGAAGGAAGGAAGGAAGGAAGGAAGGAAGGAAGGAAGGAAGGAAGGAAGGAAGGAAGGAAGGAAGGAAGGAAGGAAGGAAGGAAGGAAGGAAGGAAGGAAGGAAGGAAGGAAGGAAGGAAGGAAGGAAGGAAGGAAGGAAGGAAGGAAGGAAGGAAGGAAGGAAGGAAGGAAGGAAGGAAGGAAGGAAGGAAGGAAGGAAGGAAGGAAGGAAGGAAGGAAGGAAGGAAGGAAGGAAGGAAGGAAGGAAGGAAGGAAGGAAGGAAGGAAGGAAGGAAGGAAGGAAGGAAGGAAGGAAGGAAGGAAGGAAGGAAGGAAGGAAGGAAGGAAGGAAAAGCATATACAAGCAGAGTACTGGTAGTCAGTGAGCCAATACCGTTCAGCTTATTTAGTCCAGGTCACCAAAGATCATCTGTTTCATAACATATTATTTATTTTCTAAATACAATAAAAGTATTTTTGGAAGTAGTATTGCATCTACAGAATCCAAAACTATTTCCTTTAGCCTGTAAATGAGAGATTACAGAATTTATCAAGATAAGACAATGACTTTTGTGAGGTGAAAATCAAGAGAGGAATGGAGAGGGATGAATTAGTACATTTTCTTTTTCTGGTTGCATACTTTGTGCTCACAGAACAATACTAAAGATATGAAGGATCATCAACATCATAAGACCTTTTCTTTATTATCACAAGTGGCATGTACCTGCAGCATAATGTGCTCTGCTCACTAGAGGTGTAATATTTAATCCTGTACTTCTTCCTTTTTCTTTTTTTCCTCCAGAAACAAACATTTCTTCTTTCAGCCTCCTGTCACTAACATAGTCTCAGAAGATACTATTACATTGACTTCTGGGAATTAGTATCAGTCAACACCATCTCTATTCCCTCCAGCTATAATTTATTTAGAATTTTATTATCAGGAAGAACTTATCCAGGCAAGGCATACCACTGATGTGAAATGTGGCAGATGATAGGTACAAGGAAATACTAAAAGCACATTTTGTCAACTTCATCTACAGTGCCAGTAGAAAGCAGGGCTGTGGAGCCGACTGGCTGGAGAGGCTTTTAAGGAGCTGATAGGAAAGACACCTTTTCCAAGCACAGTTGCAATGCTGTAGGAGACCAAGGAAGTTGATGGCAAGTAAAACTACCCCCTGGCTTCCAACAAGTTTGTCGTGCTGTCATTGGGGTTAGGAAATGAACTGATTATGTTCATTTATAAACAGCAGATCCTGAGCACTGCTGGTTTCCCAAAGAACTGGTCCAAAGTCAGCAAAATAAAACGGTTCTAAACTGGGAAAAAACTTTTGGAAAAGTGCCTGGAGCAAATTCCTGAGAACTTGGGAAAGATGAGCAGCTAGCTAATTCCTGCTTAGAGGAGCAATCAGCCTGTGATACTCTGTTCATCCATATTTTATGTCAGAGAGCACACCTAAGCAGAACCCAGGCCAGGAATGGCAGGACCCTTCCCAGCCTGGGGCCAGGTTTGTTTGCATTCATTGAACTTAGATAAAGTATCCCTATTTATAATTTAAATTTGCTGCTCAGATTTGCATTCAAAAAATGCTGAATGAGAGGTGACAGGTGCCTTTACCCTGAGCTCATGTTAGACACAGGACACCGCACTGAACTGAAAAGCTCAGGAATTTTTCAAGATGACACTGTGACAAGAAGACCTTTAGCAGGAGGTGCAGTTGTAAGGAGATTTTATCACAATGTCCTTTTACACATTGTATGCCATGTGGGTCAGTGTTATTTCCCATTGGGAGCAAACCCCGCAGTCCTCAGCACTGAGTGTGAAGTGACGTTCCCTGCTCAGCCACTGCAGGCTTCCCCACGAAGGAACATTCAAGATCAACTCTAGTACTTGTTGTACCGGGAGGAAAGTAATCATCCTGCATTTCTTTTACAAATCACTTGCACAGAAAGAAAAGCATGTTTTTACTTCACAAGCAGAACCTTGACAGCACTTTGCAAAACAGAGTTCTTGCTGCGATACATTTTTAATTAAACACCAGTGTCAAAGTTTCTTTTTCCTTTTACAGCTATGGAAAGACATTTCATGGGGTAGTCAAGGAAACAAATCTTTATAAGACCTTTGCTAATACAAGGTTGAATATGACATTAAGAGCAAATCATTCTTGAAGTGAAATGCCATAGAGCATGATATCAGAGTACTCAGACAAAACACTACAGCCCCATGATGTTATCTCTAACAAAATTATAGTATTGGGAAATCAAGGACAGAAATCAGATTCTGCTGCAGGTGATATTTAATCAGGAAAATCAGAAGCAAGTGTTGCTAACTACAAAGGATAAATTATGTCATTTAACTCTGATGGACAAATTAGATCAGGTCAATAATTCAGACTTGAGGTAACACCTCATTTGTCAGAGAGTAAGATTCTGCTTATTTCCATATCACTGCTTTTTAGAATAGATCTTCTAAAATGTTATGGGCACAGAAGATACATTTGTAGCACATCCATTTATTCAATTCCTCCGATCGATCATAAAAAGAAGAAAATGCCAAGCTTGAAGATCACACTATGAATTATGTTGTTGTCATTTTATGCTATCAAAAGGTCCCCAGCAATCAGAAAAAGTTGTTCAATAAGTAAACCTTGCATGCCTAAACTCTATCCTCCTCCTCTTACAACTCTTTTAGTAAAGAGGCAAAGTAGATTATAAAAATTTCAGCTGTCAGATACATTTCTTTCCTGAAAAATACCTTTATAGTTTTGTCTTTCTCTTGGCATGTCTTCTTGAAATCCATCCCCAGCTCTAACAGATTTTTCCCACTCATTGAAACCACTTTTTTAATCCTATAGTCTTGGAATACCCTTTCTAGGCTCTTGGAAACAGCTGGCAGTGTATACACAAGCACCGTGAAGTGTCCAGTAAAGCATTATCTCATCCCTCTCTTTGATTTCTTAGGCACATCTTGGCTTTGTTTTCTCTGTCTGCCCTCTGATATCTTTATTCTTCATAACAGCATTTGAGAGCAACTGTCTAAAGTGCCTTTCTGGTCATGTGGTGCAAGGATTTCACTGTCTGTTGTAGAAATTTGCTGGATTTTCTTACAACTGGTTCCTTTCTAGTTGTATTTTAACTCTTGCTACCTCCATACACCTCTTAATTATTGCAAAACATTTGTATGGAAGAATAAATCTCTTTATTTTGGAAAATGATTGATATACTAAACTTTCACATGACTACGGATTTTTTCAATGAGCTTAAATTAACTTAATTCAGGCTTTTGACTATTCTTCCCCAATGTACCATAGAATAATCTGGCATGAGAAGGATTACAAAAGACTTGATTTAATTATATGCTCTGTCTGAGCAAATACAATTCAATTAAGGAAAATGTGATTATTAAATCTTAAATGCATTAGCATGCATCAATCAGCTGTATGAGCTTTAAATTAATAAATAGTTCTTTCACAGTTACCCAACTACTATACAGAGAATCTGAATTAAAACCCCTAATAAAATTAGCCCAAGTCTCTCAATGCATTTTTTAAAGCATGATTTACTGAATGGATCTTTATACACCAACTGTAGTAATTTCAATGAAATTTGTTCAATATTGGGTGATGTTGAAGTAGTAATATGTTCTGTCTTGTACCAAAATATGATTTTTTTGTATGAAGGGACTAATTGAAGTGAACACAGTGCAACATTGTCATGTTTTTGTCTCAAATTAGCTGATTATTTAACATTTCTCTCAAAACTTCTGGTACTTTCCTGTTTAAGTATTTTCTTTCAAATTTCTAGTATGGCTGTGGAGAGATATCAAATATTTCGGTGCCTAAATAGGTAAAAGGTGCTTAATAAATTAAAATTATGATTTCTATACAAGATGCCAGGAAAGCAAATTATAGTTTAAGTTACCAATTATTAAATCTATCTTATTAAGATATATTTAATTTCTTCTAATAGGGTGCAGTCATTCAATACCCAACTCAAGATGATAATGAAAGGTGTCTCAGTGAAGTTAGTTTTGTTAGATCTCCAAGATCTTGTAAGAAAATGCAAAGATTTGAAAATATGGCTGCAAAACCTGCTGCACTAAAGTTTCTGGCATGTAAAGTTCAATCCATGGACTTTATGGGGTTGACACCAGAAGGAAGCTGAGCGAGCAAAACTCTCCTCCAGAGACACCCCAAGGGCAGTGGTTCCCTTCTCTCCTTGGCTGGAGTCCTGGGAACCCTGCAGCCAGGAGAGACCCCTGCCAGCAGCTGGAGAAGGCAGATCTTTTCCTTCCCAGTCTGAATGTCTCTGCTTGTTCACTTTGGTTTTTTGCAGTTACACATTTCCTCCTAGAGCACACTGAGGAGGGAAGCAGACTGCAGGCAGGAGAGATGCTGCCAGACCCGTGCAACATCAGGGAAAGCAGCTGTCTCCTCTTCCCTTCTCAGGGTGGCTGGAGAATTCTCTCCCTGTTGGATGATTCCCCAATACGTGCTCTGCTCCTCTGTGAATTTTCACGCTGTTATATTAATGTGTCTTCATCCCAGTGTTCCCAGCTACAGTGACGCAAGAGCTCTGTAAATATAACATCAAGGGAAGAAATTCCATTTGAGCAGGGCTTATTTTACTCCTTGGTGACACATGTAATTGCCTTTATCTGCTGCAATGAGATTTTTCATAAATCCTCACTACATGGTCTTGCTCAGTTTTCTATTGCTCAATTTCCAGGAATTTTTCTTTTGGCTAAATAGGCAGAGATAAAGAATAAAGAGTGAAAATATATTCCACGAGGAGGAAGAAATACAGGCCAGAAGCCCTTTTGGAAAAGAATTCTAAAGAAGCACAAATCTGCCTGCTTCTTTCAGCATTTTAACTACATACACCCTCCCTTAAGCCGATTTATCCAGTTCTAGAGGCTCAGAGATTAGAATGAGGAACTTGAATGGTTTGTCCCCCACAGGTGCTAATGCCAGCTTGCTCTTTTGTCTCTAAAACCCTTCCCAGCAGACTGCTGAAAGACAGGAGCCATTCATACAAGTCCTGCTCAGAGAGCCTGCCTATGCTAGATGGAAAACAGAATAGAAAATAGGAAGAGAGCTGATAGCAAGGCATATGGCTTTAGGTGGAGTATCTGGGTTCTGTGGAATCCTCATCCATTTGCTGTGAGGAAAAGAAGATGCTTGGCTTAGCTGTATTCATCTACAGCAAAAAGGAAAAACTTGCCTGTCAAACTGGTGAACTGCACCAGCCAGGCATCAACCTAGGTAACAAAAAGGGGATTGAAAGGTGAAGAAGTATTCAAGGTGACAAGAATAAAACCAACCAAGCCACCAAGTTGTATGAAAAGAGCCTCTTTAGCTGCCTATATGCCAGAACTAAGAATCTAGTAACAAACTAGGAGATTTAGAAGCAGTGTATATGCGTTGGTGACAGAAAGTTACTCCAGCTCACAGAAAAGACTTGTGCAACTAAAATGGTTTGCATAGCTTGTTTGGGATAGACTAAGTGATCTGCAGAACTTGGGAACAGCATTCTGCATTGTGCCTGGCAACTCTAAAATAGTAGTCCTGAATATAACTCAAATGTTAATAGACAGCAGAGGTAGATCTCATGTTGGTCGCTGCCTGCCACAGGCTATAACACTGTAACAAATTGTGCATAATCTCTATAAAGAGCTGTTTGTAACACACAGGATGGAAAATTCCGTCATCTTTACCTTAGCAACCTATGCTAATGGTCATTTACAGCCAGTACACAGCTTCTTACCAGCAGTTAAAAAATTATAGTAACAATATCCTGATTATGAAAATGCTGCATTAAACATGAAGCTCCTTGCCTTCATTACAATAAATACAGGGACTCATCTTTGAACTAAAATGAGTTGTAGCTTAAGAGAAAGAGATTATGAATTTGTTACATTTGGTACTGGTATACAGAATAAAGTCCAAACAAATGATACCTGTTTTCAATGCAAAGGAGTGAATCTTGCAAATTATTTTGAGCCAAGGCATCTGGGAAAAAAGGTTTTAGACACTTATCAATCACTGTTCATATTGTTTTGCTAAAAACAAATCTCACATCCAGGAATAAAAGACTAGAAACCTATAACTAAAAAACTTTAGGAGAAGAAGTAAAAATTCTACATAAAATGGAAGCTGTACAAGTAGCAAGTAGAAAGAAGAACCGATAGTAGTCAATACCAGTCATAAGGTCTGAAACACAGACAATAGGTAAAGGAAGGAAAAAGATACAGCTGGGATACTAGGTATAATAACTAGAAGAAATTTAAACAATAATTTGGTATTTTACCTACTAGGCATGGAGAAGTGTGCACTGGCTTTAGTTCTTTAATGGAAGGGAAGTCAATGAGCTTTTTGGGTTTAGGAAAATTAATACAAGGAAGCAGTAGTCAGAACTTAGGACAAAACTTATGCTTCATGGCTCCTATTTCTAGCTTATTAATCAAGTATAAGGACTCAGCTGGTCCCTAGGCTCCCCTCTATTCCAGTGGGAGATAGAAACATCTCTACAGCATGACTGCCACCCTCAAACAGGTGTCTAAGCACACAGGCAGAAGCATCCTTTGGGCACATCTCTTCCACTGACTGGAGACTAGACAAGCAGCTTTATCCAGTGTCTTTCTCATAGATGGAGAGATGAATTTAAGTTATGGGAGATTAATACCTGGCTCCTGTGACATGATGATACTCCATAATTCAAAGCTATGAATCCCTATGTCCCCCCCTAAATATCTGTGTTTCTTCTTTTTGTCCTCCAGGAGAAATACACTTAAAAGAATCCTTTAAAAAATAAAACTAAAAAACAAAAACCCACAAGACAAAAGACAAAGACTTCCAAAATTTAAGTAGAGCAGATTGTCCAAGACATTAAAAAGTTATACCATGAAATCTTATTTTCTTGAAAACTGTGCTTCATCCTGGGAACAGCAGCACAATAACTAAAAGCAAGTCAAGAATCATTACTTAAGTATGCAGAACTTTTCTCAAGGGTGTGAAGTTCCTTCCTTTTTTAAGTACATTTTTCATATTTACTGTGCTCTATTAAGCATGGCAGCACTAGCAGATAGCTGCCCAGCACTATGCCATTTATGGGGAAAGTTTCAGAGGGTTTTCTTTTTATATAGATTATCTAAACAATATAGTCATATCCCAGGTATGATTCTCCAAGTTTAATGCCAGTAAGTGCTTGGTAACATGCTGGGGTGAGAGGACATTATGTTATATAGTTGACAGTACAAGTAGCATCTCCAAACATATTCTATTTAGCAGGGTACAAAGTTATATTTTGGTCATTCCTAGTTTAGCTGTTCCTGTAGTTCCAGCAGTGATTTTTAAAACAAAACAGTTCCTTTACCAAGACTGACAGTTAAAAAAGCTTGGATTCATTATGAAGTAGGGATCAGATTTATCCTGAAGTGAACAAAGAGTTTACACACCCACAGAAGTGTGTCTCTATATCCTAAAGCCTGCAGGTTTTTAAATCAAAATCTGATGAGCTCTAAGGGCTTTGATCATCCTTTCCTAAGATCTCACCTGTTGTAGAAAATCTCAGAGGAAGGTCATTTCTACAAAGGTCCTCTTAAAAATGTTCTGAGCCTCTCCACTTTCTCACATCTTGGCCTGCAGTCCTCCTTCTACAAAATGCAGTAAAGTCAGCTCAGCTTTGTCGCAGCTTCTTGGGTTTTGAAGGGAGTTGCTGTATCCTATGGTGTTGATGAGTTTGCAGTGTGCCCAAACATCTTTTCCCATCCTACTCAGACTCTATTACCTCCTCCTGCACCAACAACAGATGCCCTCAGCAATTCTGCAGAGATCCCTAATACTGCAGGATGGGAAGCTCTTGCTCATGATGTCAGAATTTTCTAACACAGCTAAGAGATCAAAAATCCTGACACTGTCTTCTAAATAACTACTTAGGACTTGCTACTGTGCCTTCAAGTGATTTTGAAACAATTGTTTGGCTGAAGAAGAGGAGTTACACAAAAAGGTTTAATTGTGTCAAGATAGATTGTGTATTATAAATTCAATAGCTATTTTTAAACATATTCTATGGGATTCAATAGCAAAATTCTGGGGAATGGATACAGGCACATAAGTCAACTTTCACATGCAACTTTTTCATGTTGAAAATCACTCAGAATCGGATTAATTCTTCTTTTTAATGAGATCCCTCCTTTCTATTCAAATCACAATCTCTACCTCACATTTCTCCTTCTGGAGTGAGAAATGTTTTCATCAGCATTCAGCTGTTGTGGGAATAGTAGGTTGGATGGCTCACTACAGGGGGTTGCTGCTTTTATCTTTTTTTATTCTTTTGTGTCACAGACTTCGTATAGGCTGAAAAAGCCTGAAAATCCTTGCAATTTTACACCACTTCTTATGGAGTAGGAAATGCTGTACTTTCACATTCCCCCTAGATTAGAAGTGTGTTCTGTACCTTTGTCCTGATAACACATAGAGTCAGTGAGAAAGCTGGAGGCAGAGCATGAGCTGCACAATAAAAATGGCCTCAGTTGGTGCCCAGTTACAAACAGGACTGGTTTTTGACCTACAGAGCACAGTGTGGATACAAAAGTAAAGAAATCATGCTTACAGTGGGCTGAGGACAGAGCAGGATGTCACTGACAGGGAAGAAAAAGCTCTGAGTCCAGACAGAAGGGTTCAATCCAAGGAGTCTTGAGATGATGGACAGCCTTAATGGAAGCAGCCTGGTGTCTGGAAAATGATAGCTAGGAAAAAATAGGAATGGCTTCTCTGTGACCACAGTTTGTCAGCAGGAGGTCTGGCCTCACACTGGAAGAGTGCACTGGATTGTGAAGTGGAAAGAAGTAACAGGAATTGACAGTAGAAATGAAAAAGGAGCAGAATGGTGGGGTAAACTGCTGTCTTACAGTAAAACAGGACCTGGGAGAGTAACCTGTTTACGTGGATTTTTTACTAGAACTCCTGAAATACAATCAAACACCTGCAACAAATGAAAGGTGCCAGAAGGAAGGGAAAAGGCTCTTTTTTGATATCTTCTACTTAAATGTGTTTAATAACCGTGTAGCTGACTTCTGCACAGCTTGGCTCTGGCAGCCAGAGTTATTTAATACTGTAATAGACAAGATAACTGACAATTTTGTAGAAAACATTAACATTGCAAATGTTGAGATTAGGAACTTGGCAACTTTGATAGAGGCTGTGTCAATCATTCATATTATTGTTGTACTCAGATTTTTCTGCCCTCGATCCCTGGGAAGAGTACAAAGAATTAAAATTCAACAGTACAAATATTTAAGCATGAGCCAAGTTAAACAGAGGGAGATCTTAAACCAAAACTTTCTCAGCAGGACATTTTGCTATTAAGAGAGAGGTTTTAACTCAAAGTAAAACACTTAAAGCAAATGTATACCAGCAATTAAGGATAACCAAAGGGCAACATCAGTAGATATTAAGGTATAATTATGACATCATACACTGCATATGAAATTATGAATTATATTAAATTGGGATGCCAAGAATTTTAGAGGATCACAGTTTGTTTCAAAGGGAAAAGATATAAAAAGTCAGTACAAGCAAGGATAGGAGATGTGTCTTGGACACTTCAAAGGAACTTTGAAGGCAAAATTTTATACATGATTTAGCTGTGGTTTCAATAGCTCTATAAATTTAAGCATATAATAAGTCCCTAAAGTGATCACAGTAGGAATAATTTTTTAGCACCAAACGGATACAGACAGTGAAGAAAGTCTAGGAATATAGCTGTTAAAATATCACAAGCATCTGTCAATCCTGTCTTGTCTGCTATGCCCATTGACAGCAGAACTGCTTTTCCTTCCCCTGCTAAGGTACCTCATATCTATCTCTAATTATATTTACTGCAGGAAGAGAGATGGTCAGATTTTTCAAAAATATAGATTTCTCTCATTATATTGCAATTATGTAACCTGCTGTTGGAAGGAAGACTTTGCATGCAAAACAGTGTGAATAGGAACCATTCCTAAATAAAATCTCTTCTGACAATAGTAACTAAAAGCATCCCTTATCTTTCTGAGCTAGGAAAAGCCTTGAACACATTTTGAGACTTGCCAGAGCCCTTCCTGTTAAGCTAAGCACATGTCCCAGTTAATCAGTAGATACTGCCATCCATTCTCATTAGACTAAATCTGTTCCCCAGGAGGTATCCCAATAAACTGGTGGTCCCAATTAAATTCATTCCAATTAATTTGCACTCCATGAGGGTTTTAGTGTTACTTCACCTAAATCCAGCCTAAGACTTCTTCTGCTATCTTGTGTGATTTCACCAGCAATTTTCCTACAAAAAGGGCTAAAAATTCATTCCATAGAATGGATCTATCCTATGGAGATGCTAGTTTGCAAAGCATTTCCTGTTATTTCAAAGTGTGGGTGTTGAACTGCAAGCTGCTTAACCAGATCTGAAGAATCTCTGCCTTACTGTCCAGTTCCCATTTGTGGCTGTCCTATCACCTCCATGGGCGCCACATCTTTCGTATTCCTCACATGTCCTGTTGTAGGACAATAGGATATCCTATTGTAGAATTGTAGGACAATAGGATGTCCTATTGTAGAATTGTGGCTGTCCTATCATCTCCATGGACTCCAGGTTTATTCTTCCTGGACATTTTCCACCTTTCCCCATGCTCACCAAATTTCCTTCCCAGAACAGATCGCTGCAGCTGCTGTATGCTCACAAAGAAAACCTCCAACTTAGTCACTGCTTTTCAATTCAGCAGAGCTGTATTAAGCCTGTGTTAAATGTGTTATAGACAAAACCCTCACCCTTTTCTTGAGCATAATAGTGATTATTCATGAGTGACTGTCAGAAATCATCTAGGTTTTCCGCTGAAACTCAGACATCTGTTTTGCCATAATGAAGAATGAAAAATCTCTAAGATGGAAAAGGACAGTTTCATTTGCCAACCCCACAACTCTTAAATTTGTTTTTCAACTACATCTCCCCTAATTTTTAATTTTTTTTTAAGAACAAGTGTGCAAATAAAGTAATTCAAAAGATTTAGCAATCAGGAGTCTACAAGATTAATTTCTTCATGATAATTGAAAATACACCTTACATTTGCACTACCAATAAAAGAGGATAATTTGAACATATTTGTACAAAGCCAAAGGGCAAGTAAACCTTACATTTCACATGTCAAGTTAACATGAACTCGTAACTGGGAAAATACATTGAGTACAGAACTACAAACACTCCCAAGAAGGCCAGTGGTTACTATCCTCCATATTCTGTAGCAGCTGGCTTCTGCATCTCTTTGAAGCAATTATACAATGATTCAGATATTACTCATGGCCTGAATATAGAACCAGCTACCCATGAGGTGCTCTTGCTAGTGTTCCTTATACCTGGATCTGCTTGCATACAGCTCTACACCAGAAATGTGCCTGAGATACTCATGGGTTTAAGGCACATGATGTATCACTTCCCCATGAAAAGGACAGAATGCACCAGTGGGGAGATTTGGAGCAATATAGATTAGTGCATGTTTGGAATTGGATGGACTTGGAACGGTAGATGTAAAAGTAATTAGAAGAAAACAACTGCTTGACAAACAAACAATCATCAAAACTACCATTTTCCCAGGGTTCAGTCATCATTCTGGGTAAATAATACCACTGAGTGCAAAATCACCCAAACCTGAAGTCTTGATTCTAGAAAAGATTTGAAGTTTTCTGGCTGGGGATCTGGCTCAGACTGCAATCATGGCAAACAGAAGATGTTTTGCAGGGCATTCATTTATGGTGTGGCCCATGGAGGATGTGGGACAGTGGTCAATACACTTCTTAAGAAGCCATATGTCCCTGCTACTATCTGTAGTACCAGGATCAGGAAGCCTTACACACTGGCACCCTCCACAGTTTCCTTTCTCCTCCCCTCCATGCCCTTTATCTTTTTTTCCCTCTTTTTTCCCATCTCACCTCCTCCACCTTCCTTATGCCTTCACAGGGATTTGGAAAGGAAGGAGGGAGACCAGGAGGGCTCTTGTAGGGAAGGTTAGGAATTGTCAGCTACATGGCAGTGAGGAGGGATGAAGTCCTGAACTCCTGAGGAGTGGGAGTAAGAGCTCAGAAGCCTGAGACTCTTGTGTAGATCCCCCTGGAACACCTTCTTGCCTCTTTCTATCCCATCATCTGCAACTCCTTCAAAATCCCAATAAGGCCCACCTCAGTGAGACGTCTGGACCAGTTTCAATACTCAGATACGAGGCTGGCCTTAAATTCCCAAAGGGACAGGGGGAGTGAAAAGATTGACTTGATGATGGCTTTTCTCTCTTATTTCCCCAGCTCCCTTTTCTCTATCCTCCCTGTAAATACCCTCTGGGAGCAAAAAATGCATTATTCTGTCAGCCTGGGAGGAGAAGACACCAAGAGAAAAACATGTGCACTAATGAGAAATGTGGTAGCAGATGGAGTCAAAGTTTGATGACTGACCAGGGAAGATGTTGATGATAAATGCCCAATATTTTTAGCTACCTTTACATTCTGTGTCTGAGATACATCATGTTTTAGGGAAAAAAAATAAAAAAGAAAAACACACACAAGGACATAAGCTTGCATAAATCATAGATGTTCCTCAACCAACACATATTTTGGTCTTAGTGCAAGACTGGAATTCAATGAACTAATTTATAGATGAGATTACATTAGCTGATTAAATATTATCTTTGAACTCTAAAATCTATGACTCAGTCAATTGTACAAATCTTTCATCCAAAAATAAAGTACACAACGTTCACATTGTTCAACTGTTTGCTTACACCTAAAGCTTTTCTTAATACATGGGCTAAAATTGCTTTTTTTTGTTGTCATAGTTTACCAGAGAACACAAGCATCAGTTCAATAGCCTTGTGATGTTTTTGTCCTTAAAGGAAGAGCTTTGTTGCAGAAAATATTATAGAATTTTTCCTGAGATTATCCCCTCAGGCCATTACTAATCTAAACCTAATAGATAAATCTCCCACTTTTAGGATGCACCACATGAGAAAGAAATAACCACTTATTGTGAATTTCAGTAACATGAATACAGCTTTTTTTGGGAAATCCTCTCAGCAACATTGTAACTGCTCAATTTTAAAATATTATTAGGGCAAGGAAACAAAAGTAAATTCCACCAGGAATTTAGCAAAAAATAATTCTATAAGAAATATTAAATTACAGAAAAGACAATCCCAGTTGTATATTGATTTCCACAAAGGTTTACACTTCATTAGATGTGCTGATAATTACCCAGGTAGTGTGGATGCTTTTCAGTAGTTTTGATTCCCATCACTTTACATTTGTCACACCTATTGTATGTAGAATTACATAGATCTGATTTTTTTTACAGTGCTACTAAGCAGTACTATAAACTTTCAAATGACCTTGGAGACTCTACAACTTGTCCAGTCATTACTGAAGTGGCTCATTCCACCAAGGACTGAGAAGATGTTCAGAGTTATTTTGGTACCAGATATTTCTCTGGGGCTGAGGATCTCTATAGTGAAATAGAAGCACTCAAATACTCTGTCTGGGAAATACACCACCCAAAAGCCTCATGTACAACTTAAGCTCCACAATGATGATTAAAGGGGTTTGAAGACAAGAGTAAATAGGGCTTTATGCAGGCTCTTTGCACCTGCATGAGCATTACGCTAATTGCTTGGGCTTATTTACTTTTCCTCTCACAGCCAGAACCTAGAGATAAGCTTCCACTGCAAATCAGCCTGGACAAAACAGTCTGCACCAACAGCAGAAGGAAGTGAGCCTGTGAATGTGTTCATTTTACTTTGCAGGCATGAACAGACCATTATTGCACCCAATTATTCTTACTTCTTCTCCAACCAAACACTATGCAAAACAGGGAAATTAAACCCTCAAGCTGGCAGTGCATGTACTTAACCAGAACGGGATATCAGGCAGACTGCTGGATCCAGAAGCAATGTCTTCAATGGCTAAAGACAAAACTTCTCTAAAATAAAAAAAGAAGGGAGTAGACACAGCATGACACAGACATGACACATGGACAGACATGACACAATCATACATCTCAGCAAACTGGCTGACTCCAGATCCATATCTCCATACTCATAAACTGTCTGCCCCAGAAATGTGTGATGTCCCTTACAGTGCTTACTGGAAGCCAGAACAAAGGCATTGAAGTTGTTATTGTTATAAAATCACTGTACCTGAAACAAATGTTCCATGTAGAAAAGGTACAAAAGACATGAGTGGTTACATTTAAATTATGGTTTAATTGATAATGTTGATTATAAACCTGTATTTTTCTCTTGTTGAGAAATGTTGAAAGGCTGGAAATGAAATGTATAAGTGGTCCATTTATGAGGGGAAAAAATGAGATTCAGTCTCAGGTCTCTGTGGATTTAGAGATGACCTGTAGAAATTAGTAGATCAGTGCAATGACAACAGTGAGATAGTCAGGTGGGGCTAAAAGGTGATGGCAACAATCCCCAGAAGGGTTTCCAAGCAGTGACTGACAGCATGTCAGAACAGCAATAACCTCACACATGCCCTGAGAGATTCATAACCAGCTATTACCACTCATGGGCTTGAGATAGAAGGGATATTTCTGATAAAACACCAGCTTAAAACTATTCTGACTGCTATCACAGGGTCCCAAAACAGCTTGGGTTGGAATGCAATGAGCTGGGACATCCACAACCAGATCGTTTTGCTCAGAGCCCCATCCAACCTGACCTTGACTGAAGGGTTGGTTCCAGGCATGGGGCATCCATCACCTCTCTGTGCAACCTATGACAGTGTTTCATCCTCATAGTAAAAGGTTTCTTCCTTATATCTAGTCTGAGTTTATCCTCTTTAATCTAAAACCATCACCCCTTGTGCTATCACACCAGGCACAACTAAAATATCCGTCCCCATCTTCCTCATTAAGCCCCCTTAGTAAAAGTCAGTGGTGCATCCATAAGCTGATGATTGAATGCCACTTAGGTCCCTCCACATCAAAAAGTATATAAAATAAAAGAAAATGCTGTGAGGAGCAACAGGATGAGAATACTGAAGCATGTTCCATGCAAACAGGACTCTCCAGCTTGTTGGCAGAGAGAGGAGATCTCAGGAAAAACACATGAAATGCCAAAAAAAGCAAGGAAAAAGTAAATTGAAATTATTTCTCATCATAACCAATAAAAGAACCAAAGAGCATCAAATGGCAGGGGCAAGTGATAGATTCAAAACAAAACAGGGAGGCATTTACCCACATAGCTCCTAGGTAAAAATCTTTCTGCCACAGGATACTATGAACATTAAAATCATATCTGGATTAAGAAAGCAATAAGAAAATAATACTTTTTTATAGTATCAGCTATAAGTAAGGAAGTAAAGTAATTAAAAATTCCTAGACTCTGGGGGATATTCTGGGAAATAAAGACTCTGTGCTTGGTCTGCTCTTGTACACTACTCTGGGCACCTCTGCTCTCAACCAGATAGTGGGGTAGATGAATCTCTGCCTTGAGTAATACAGTTCTTTTCTTGTTTAGACCTTTTAGTGGTTTGGAAAACATAAATTGATGCAACCTTTAGGCCAGAAGGATGAACCATGAAAACACAACAAATGTGAGAGATAAAAAGCTTGTATTTCATTCCTCCCTGGTTAGATATATTACCTGGTCATTTTTATATTCACCTCCCACAGCTTTTCCTGATCCACCCTTTTCTACATAGCCCATTAGCAAATTGCAGCTCCATTTGTACTGAAGGCCTCAGCAGCCAGTTAGGAGCTACCCCCAACTATTCTCAAGGGGGAAACACATAAATAAAGGTATCAGTAAAGATTCATAAGAGTTTGGATATGATCTGGGAACATCCAAGATAGACACTCACCTTGTTCTCTGAGGGAGTAATTTTAACTTAGTGGGAACAGAAAATAAAAGCCTAGAAAACTTTTTATAAAACTGGTAGAAAGGCTTTGGTTAAACTACTTTTCAGTGGAAAATTACCCAGTATGATGCTTGATCTCCAAAATGATGATGTTGAATTCTTTTTCTCAAGCAGTGTCAGATTATTAAGGGCAAACCAGCTTTTCATCTAGGAAATAGTTTTCTAGAATGGAATGGTGTTCAGTTTGTAACTGCAGACTCAACAGAACACTCTGTGTCAGAAGCAGCACCAAAGTGTCTCAGGGATTTGCCATTTGGGTCCTTGTCTGGATGGCTTCTCTGCACTGTCTGCCTTGAATGAACAACAGTTCCCATGAGGTACAGCAGTGATTCAGAGCAAAAATAGACTACAGGATACATCAGCAGCCCAGGGATCCCATTTCACAAAGGAGAAATGGGCAGGAGTTCTCTACACTGCAGTTCTCTGGAGGGAACAGTTCTGAAAGGGCATTGGTGGCCCAAAACCAGGGAGTTCACCTCTCTCACTCATCCTTCATTTTTGCAGCAGGAGTCCTGAATCTGTGGGAGCCTAAATGATGTGACAGGATATTCTTTAAAACCTTGGATGCAGAGATTGGTGAAAGTCAGAGACAAGTTTAGGAAAACTTAGGAGAGTATCTAGCAAGAATTCCCCACAGTGACTAAGTCATATCACTTAAGTTTTTAGAGCAGAAGTCATGTTTCAATGAATTTTTAATCCTATTAACATCTTTCTGTTTTAATGCAACATGAATTTGTAAAAGTCAACAGATTTGAATCTTGAAACATCTAACATTTTAACATGCAGAGCCATAGGTTTTGTCTAAGGCATTATTGTTCTCCCTAAAATCAGGTTTTAATATTGCAATTGCTGCTTCTAAGCACTACCCTTCCACTTTGCTTTATTAGTTAGCATTTAGGTGCTAACCATTAAATAGAATTCTGTCCACTGGGGTTTGTCATACTGCAGTTTAGAGCAGAAGTAGCTGAGGCATCATTCTTTAATAGTGGCATAAGTCCTTGTATGAGCAATAGAAGCTGCCACTCTCTTTATGAGCCAAGCTAAATGCTGTTAAAATGATGAATGAACTAGTTCCATTTTATTTGTTCAGCCTTTCCCAGTGCTCTTCCTACAACCCAATTTAAATCACCAGCTTGTATTTTACACAAATTCCTATGTGCTTGAAATACACAGATGCCTGCATAGAATGGCATGAAAGGTTTATTTTCTTTTCCAGTTAGCAAAGAGTTAAAGAATTGAAATGGAGCTGAAATATAAATTCAAGATTAATCCCCATGCTCTGAGGCAGCCCTTAAGAGATTTTTCCAGGTAGTTTACAAGACCATCCTGCTTTGCAGCCAAGGGTTGTTGGATATCCATGGGAAGTTGAATCTCAGACTGATCAGTCCCTCCAGACTGACATACAAAAGAATAATATTCAAATCAAAATCATCTTGATTAAATAATCTAATTAAAAGGTACATACAAGTGCTGTTGTAGCAAAAGTTTTTTCCTCCTCTGAGGATGAAGAAATCTTCAGATTTACCTTATTTTCAAAATTAGGGGTAAACATTTCCTTCCAATAACATGTTCATGACCTATTAATTAGTTCCTACAGGCATAGCTGAAATCCCAAATCTGCTTTAACATGGTTCAAGGAGATGAAATTACTTTCAGCCAAACATCCCAAGACACAAACTGAGAAAGAAATCATGTCTCAGGGAGGTTTGACTGGATGATCAAATACAGATCTCCAAGGTTCTACCTCTAATTTCAGTGGGGAGAAAGCGGGGAGCAAAGGAGAAGGGGAGGAGACAGAGAGAGAGAGCACACAAGAGAACATCAGAAATTACAACTGACAACCAAATAAGCTGTCAACCAAAGTCCAAAGCCCATGGTTTATTTTAATATTAAAAGAGACCATATGTATCCTCTCTATGCCACCAGGAGATACAAGCCTGCTTCAAGCCTTACCCTTACAGGATCACTTTTAGCTCAAATCTTGAGTTTTAAAGATGCTCTTCCCAGTCTCTGGTCTATTAGGAATGACAGATATACCTAAGGAATGGGTAAGAAATTGTAAGAAAAATCAGAGCTGGGATAATCACTTGCTGTGGATAGCACAGTAAACCTGAAAAATGAATGCCTAAATTTTCCAAGTCCTTCTGCTGTTATGCACTTCATAATTTCTGTGCAATTACTTCAATCTAGTTGCAAGTCACACAGTTAGATGACTGAGTTCTGGGTAAAAATACCTATCTTTTATTTCATTCTCTCCTCACAAGAGATATAATCTTGTCTGAGCTGTATTTATAAACTTGGAAGGAGAACTGAGAAATTGTTCATCTCACAGTGATGTGAATGGCCTGAAAGAACAGTTCCCATGATATAAGATTTTTCTTCCACAGTTCTCCCAATAAAATAGCAGAAGTAACTAAAATCCAGTAAATTGAAACTGTGTGTGATACTGGTTAGACTGAAACTAATTCACTGATTGTCATGGGAACAGTTGCAGCCACAGTTAGAAGTGTAGCAGAATGCAAGTTCATTTCTTTTCTTCCTTATTTGCCTCTAATTTTTATCAGAAAATCTGTTGGATATGTTTTCCACAGAGAGCAGAGAATGCAGTTAAAGGGAGTTGCTTAGTCACTGCCATGGCACAGGGAAGGTCCATGCAGTTGTAAAGAGGATATGATCCACCCCAAGGACAGGTGGTTTGAGAATCTCAACCAGCTCTAGCTTGTGGAAACACTCCAATGGTTGCCATGAAGGAAATAATATATAGAAAATCACTGTTTTCTCTTTTGAGAGAGACCTCAGAAACAGAGTAACAGAGTAATCAGATTTATTTTAGTATGTGCAGATCTGACTTTGGACTTAACAGTGACTATCAGAGAGGAATATTTATCCAGAGTGATAGAATTCAGGGGAATTAAAAGGGCTGTTAAACTGGACTAAGGAATTCAACAATCTGGAATGTGAAAAAGGCCTGAAAGCTCTTGAAATCAAGGATACAGGATTATGCACTGCTGATTAGAAAGAAAAATAGTATAGAACATTTCTGAGATTCACTGAATGAGCAACTTCCATGCAGGTAATATTTTGAATAAACAGAGGATCTGAGAAGCTTGGAAGGAGAAACTTGTATGTCATAAATCATAGAAATAATTGCCAAAACCCAAGGTATGTTAGACTACACAAGGGAAACGAAAACATGTAACAAAACAAACCTTGTCTGTGTAAATAGTAGCACAAGAATAAAGTTGTTTAAAGGAGAATGAAGAAATTGATGTTCAGGATAGCCCAAAGAGAAGTGAACAGACAAATCATACAGAAGATACAAACCAGAACATTACCACATGGAAACAGGATGTGATCATGCTAAGAGAAAAGGCAGCTGAACCACTGTCCTTCTAGGGAGTTGAGCTGTGTGATCAGAGAAAGAAAATATATAAATAAGGCCTTCCTACAATTAGTCCTATGTCAGTTCCATCTGTTGTGCTGCTGGTGGGAATTGGGAAGCACAGAAGAGAATGGGTGCCCCTGGCTCATAGGAAGAGGATGAAATTTTGCAGTGCACATCTTTGACCAGGCCTCAGCCCACCTATCCAAGTCACCAAATTTGGGAACATGAAATTCCCTTGTTGCTTCTGTAGTCAATAAGAATCGATTGGCACTTTCAGCATCAGATAGAACATGAATCAATTTCTTGGGGAAACTCTCTGTCACTCCGCTGGCTGCAGCCACTTTGCTGAGCAGCAAAGGCACTTTTCTTCCCCTCTTTGCTCAGACATGTGCCCACCCACAGGCAGGACAAAACTGTGCTCTCCAACTAATGAAAAAAATATGCTATAAATTTGGGATTGCCCACTGGAGGTGCCAGAAAGCAATAAAATTCTGGCTTGATTAGTCAATCATAGTTGGAAAAATCATTTGGTTTCAGATGTCCCTTGTGAGGCATTTTTAGAGAACAAGACCATGATGAGGCCATCTGGAATACAATATGCAGTCTCAGGCATCCAGATGCAAGGAAGATTAATTCACTGTGCAACAGAACTACAATAATCAAGGAAATGAAGAATTTATCTTCTGAGATGAGATTAAAAGATGCTAGCTTGTGTGGCCTAAGAGAATAAAGGTTGTGGGGATTCTGGCTGCTTTCTATAAACTCATCAGTCTAAGTTTCTGTAAACTTAGCAGAAGCTAAAAGCTATTTAAACTAAAAGACACTTCTGCTGCAATAACAAATGGATACTCATTAGCCTTTAATAAATTTAGCCTGAGTATTAGACAAAGGTTGCAAATCCCCAGAGGACTAGAACAACTTTTATTAGGATCAGTTCCACTGTTTAATCACAATGATGCTGAAGTGTGATCAGTTTAGGGCCAGCCCTTCCAGCCCAGCTGGAACAGCCAGGAGGGAGAGTCATTAACTCCTGGGGTCCTCTCTAGCCCAGTGCACCCCTGGCCTCCACCAGTTCTCTTTGGGAGCTGAGCAGTTTCCAAGCATTGCTCTGTATTCAATGCCTTTATATGGGCAGTGACAGACTTCCGAGGACCTTCACGCCTCATGGAGACAAAGGCCAAATTTTTGGAAGTGTTCTGCAGTTGTAGGACTTCTGTCCTTGGACTCACACACTTGAGTGTGTTGACTCAGCAGTGGATGACAGCTTTTCTTTCACGTCATGTACTCTTTCAGGGACCATGTTCTGTGCCAGAAATGAAAATAAAGGTGTGCTGAGGGCTTACAACAAATAATCTATGCTAGAGGAATCCACAGAATATTTCACAGAAGTCAGGGAGCCAGCTGAAAGCCAGCTGGCTGCAGGTTGAGTTTGGCTAAGGTAAAAGGTGACAGAGGCTGGTTGTTTGAAAGAGGAGCTAGTGGGGGGACAGAGCAAAGAAAAGCAAATAGCAAGGCTAAGAGGAGACACCAAGAGTTATCAACATACCCAGTTTTAATGCAGAATTGTTATATCCAGACAAAGACAGAGAAATGCTTAAAATAGAGCACAAAAAGTAATTTTTCTGAGCATGACCATGTAACCACACATAGATAAGCATCAGCCTCTCTGAGACAGCACAGATTTCCTATACAAGGCAGCACTCCCCACCTATCACTCTTGAGCTCTGTTCATACAAAATATATAAATATCAGCTGACATATCAGAAACCTGACAGATTTTCCAGCAGCTGATGAGGTCAAAGAATTCTCTGTCTTTGGCAAGAGTCGTGTTTCCAGGAAGAATTCAAAAGAATGATGCAGACATAGAAGCACAAATCCTAAAGGGCTCTCCTAACAAACAAAACCAGGCTTCTTTCTACTAGAACACAGGATTTGGCTCAGGTATGTTTGGGCTGATCCCCATGGAACCTGGGATCTGTTCATTTTCCTTCTCTACATGGCATTTTGCTCTTTACTGGGGTCCTGGTTCATGAATAAATCTCTCAAACACTTCTGCAATACTAGGGAAAGCAGTAACATCCCATCAGTAAATTTCTTTTCATTTTAGTGAACAATCATCCTTGTAGTGCCTGTATGTGCCATAACACCATATGGCAGCTGCTTTTTTTCCTCCAATACTACTGTCATAATTGACATTGTTTTCAATATTTTCTTAAAGGGCAAAGCCCATTTTTCTTGTCCTGATCCCAACAGGCATTTGAAAAGGTAGGAGCATTAATTAGCTCCTCTGCACTCTCATGCCATTCACTATCCAAATATATTCCATCCTTGTTAACCCTTGGTTTCCCATAATTGGAAATACCAGGACTATTGGTACTATATGGCTTTCAGGTTCCTGCTCAGGTTAATATACAGAATAACTCAGAGTAACTTTGAGAATGGCGCCTGGTAGTAAATATCATCAATAAGTTCTGTAGCTGGGGAGCTGAAAAATGAACTTATTTTCTGTTCTGACTCTTATCCAACACTTCTTCCCAGTAGTCAGGAGGTGGCATAATCTACAATCACTGTAGACATAACCAGTCATATTTTTTGCCAGTTTGAGGAGTGCCATTAAAAGTGACTTTAAAAATGAAATTTGAGAGAAGAGGGAAATTACATCAGCGTTATGAAAAGGTTCAGGCTGGAGGGATTTTACTCACACACACTCTTGATTCTTTAATTTGGTAATTCCTGTTCATCCTCAAAACAAGTGGTACAATAATAAAATGGTTCTCTCATCAACTCTGCTCTGGCACCATAATTTATCCCAATGAGATTGTTGATTTGCAATCCCCTCTTCAAAGAAATGTGGTGCATCTCATTCATGCTATAAGCACAGGGTAATAACTTTCAGTTTTAAACCTGGAAAGCAAATTCTATTTTAAAATTGATTTGTCCATTGCATTTTGAAATACAGATCAGAGCTTTTATAGTGTCAGTCTGACAAAACCTTCACAGTAACAGATTAATAATGTAAAATGAGCCTTAGAGATCCCTGAATATTTTAATATGTCCAGGCCACTTTATTTAAGCAACACTAAAGCAACAACAAAAAGAAATGCACATCTGAGCTAGATGACCTTTGGGGTTCCTTCCAGTCATTTCTGTGACCTTCCAGAGGTGTAGAAGTTGTTCAAGTGATATGAGAGGTGCAGCTTCTGTTCAGCGGTTTACTGATGAAATCTTGAAGATAAGCCATAATTTAAGCTTTTTTTGCTGCTCCTGCATCACATAATCATTAAAACCCCGACTTGAGACAAGTCACAGGGCTCTGTCTTGGTATATATTTCAAACCTGCAAAGTTCTGTTTCCACCTCTTCCTTCCTTTTCACAGAGCACTTGAGCATCTTAAACTGCTGTTCTGATGCTGCTCCACACCTTCCAGACAATCCCTCAGCAGAGTTTAGGTGTTCTCGAAATGTCTTTCCATAGACTAGAAATGCAAATATAGCTCCAGCCTTCATTAGAAAGGAGTCAGCATCAGTTCTGGTGCATACTGAAAACGCTGCTGGAGGCAGCTGCAAAGGTTCATGAAGATGAATGCAAACTGCACAAGTCTCTCTGTAGGACTGTTTTTGATGATTGTGATTAGATTTAGGATTGGTAAAGACACACCAGTGGAAAAGGGAGGTATAGGTTTCACTTCCATAGCAGCAGACTGATATCATAGGACTCTCTAAATAATGCATCTAGAAGCTGAGTCACCTGTAGTAGGAACATTTCAGGGGCTTTTGTTCTTACAAAGAATACATTAAGGTTTTCAATTCTAAGCTTCTAACAAGTCCATGGTCACCTGACAGTGACAAACAGTGACAATGACATGTTGTACAGCTTAAAGATCTCACTGCTTCCCTTGCATTTTTCATTTCCATTTCTCCTCAGACACCCATCCACCCTCATGACAAGGCCCTGAATAACCTAAGCCCTAAGTTATGTTTTCCTCCAGTGGTCTAAGCCCTGTTCAAGAGCAGCTTTTCTTCTCTCTGAGGCTGGCCCGGGGTGAACCCTGACAAGAGCTTCCCAGGGGAGACTGGACAGACTCAAATGTCCGTTCAAAGCAGAGCACCACAGCTCAAAGGTCTCACAAGATGCCGAGCCCAAGGACTAGACAAGCTGCTCTGATGATGACCTTCAATCACTGAGATGCCTCCAGGGTGGTTCTAACAGAGCCAGGACATGCAGAGGACACGTGTCAGCCTCAGCCTTCTCCAGCTAGGCAACAATCTCCTCATGAAGTGTCAGCAGCTTTCTGCAGGTTCTTCTGGCAGTTACTTACCAATAGAAAACAAAATTTGTATTCTTCAAGCACAGGAATTGCTGACTGAAATATTTATTACATGAGCTAGATGGATCAGATGAGTGATCACAGTGGTCTTCTTGCTGGTATAGAAAAACTATTAAAAAAACAAGTTGTTGTGACTGAGTTGGCTAAATTATTCATGAATGCCTGGATCTTCACACAGGCAGATCTGGAGAACCAAAAATCTGCCATGGCATCTCCTGCCAGCTCTTAAACTGCATCTTTGTTAGCTATCAAACAGCAATTAAGACATTGCTTAGAATCAACCTTCTGTATCTAATCTGCTGGAAAATATGGACTTTGAAATCCTGCCAGAGTGGTAGGAAGTGTTTCTGTACCTTCCAGTAGTGCCTAGTTTTAGCACCAAAACCAGTTAGCACAGGCTGTGATGAGGTTTAAATAGTATAACTCTTCTATTGCCTTCAATGAAAGCAGTTTTTTTCCTCCTACCTATGTTGACTAAAATATACTTGAAAAAATTAAAAATATCTATATTAAGTTATATTTTCCTACAGTGGTTTAAGATGAATTGAGAGAGAACCAAACTGTCGCTTTTTTGATGATTTAATACATTCACTAGAGCTAGATTCTGGACCCGGAGGTCCCCTTACCACAGCAGGTTACAGAAGAAGATTTTTAGAAGTTTTTATTCAGAATTAACAGGATCTCCTTATCTTTTCGTACAGCTCTTTTGACTTCTGATGAAACTTGAATCTAGTGCAGAGGCATCCAACATCACTTTCTAGCTGTCAGGTTACCAGGAGTTTGGCCTCTTACTCACCCAAAATATACTCATGGTTGGGGAAAGTATTCATCATCTTATTTTGGAGTGGCAGAACAGAAAGGATATTTGTTAAGATTCAAAGATGAGGCTAAAAATTGGGATAAAAGAACCATTTTAACAATCTGAGATTTTGTCTAAAGCCTTGACATAAATTTCTTATCACTAATGAGAATCAACACAGCTCTTCAGTGTCCATACACATTAGCGCATTTCTCTCAATAAATAAACCTCAGAAGAAGAAAAGCAAATTATATCTGCACTCTTCAAGCATAAGATGTTTTGACAGGAAGCATTAAAAAAAGGACCAGTAAATTAGATGTCAATTCTGGAGACAACTAGTACGTGCAATGTACTACATTGTGTAGAGGATAAATTCAAACAGAACAATGTGTAAATACAAGGAAAACAAAAGCCAACAAACCAAGTCATAAACAAAAGCCATAAACAAATGGCTGAGGACAAAACTCAGACTAACTAGATTAAAAGTTTCACTGAATTTAAAATTATGTTCCTAGAACATAATTAAGAAAGATCTTAAGGAACCAGAAGACAATCAACAGGACCAGAAGGATAAGGGCTTATCCTTAGAGTGGTGCATTTGGGTCTGGCTTCTAATCTTCAGTTTTGTAGGGTCTATTCACTGTCAAATATCTCTTATTTCATCCTCAACTATGATTAAAAAGAGTCTCTTTGAAGTTCTTTCCTAAGATCAAAGCCCTAAGGGTTAAACAGTGTGTTCACAACTCTGAGTCTTTTTCCTTCCTCTTCTGACAGGTTCAGGGGCCTGACATCCTGCCCAATATTTGTATTTTCCAAAACCAGTAAAGTTGTATTCTTCACAGTGCAAGAGGAGTTGGTTAAGGCATTAAATCTCATTTTCTTAATGGCAGAGAACCTACCAGGCTCCCTGGGCTTTTTGTATTCTTTTGGCAGGAAGGAAATAGTTGTCAAATTATTTCAGTGTCCATGACTGAAGAACCATCCCCTGAAGAAGTGGAAAATAAACCCAAATTACTGAAAGAGCAAAAAAATTTCCAAAATCCTTCTATGCAGCATCCAGAGATTTACTGAATGCTTCTGCTGTAGGGGTACCTCAACCCTCAAGGACAATTGTGCTGGGCAAGGATCCCCCATATTGTCCCCCTGGCTCTGTGCAGCCCAAAGGTGCAGCAGCTCCCTCCTGAGTGTGCAGCAGCTTCAATGTGCTTCTTGCACCAGGTTTGCAAGGAAATGCCTCATTCTGACCTCACTGGGCTGTTCTGTGGTAATTCAAGTCCCTGCCTTGCCACATGAGCCAGAAAACAGATGAGTGCCTTTCCCTCCTCACTTGGCTGCCCTTGGTGGGAGGCAGAGCCCTTGTGCCACTCTTTGCTTTAAGGCTGAACATTTTTTTTACTACAGATTGCAACCCAACTTCCAAATTCAATGGAAACTGCAGACAACGTTAAGCAATGTGTCTTAGCAAACACTTGCAAAATCCTTCTTATAAAAAAGAGGAGCCTACATAAATTTCCACCTAAGATTCATAAAAGAACCAGCTGGACAGATTCCCAGCTTCCTACTCCAAATTAAATTAGAAATACATTCTAATGTGTTAAGCTGATGTTAATTTTAAATAAGATTCTGAATGTAGAGATAATTCTGAACCAACTGTAGCAACATCCAAGAGGTCAAGCATAGAATGGGGCAAATAGAGGTTGTAGAAAACACAAACTCACTGTTTATGTTTTTCAGCTACTGGAAAATTAAATCAGAAGAGTATAAGTAATGGAAGTCAACATATTTTTAGGAAAAATCATTAAATGAACCACAATTTCTTTTGTAAAGGCAATTGACCAGATATATTTGGATAGTAAGAATTGACAAATACCATTTCATATGATTGTGATTACTAAATAAACATGATATAATCTCAAAAGCAGTTTGCAGAAGGGTTGCAGTAAAAGTCACCTCAAAAAGTAGCAGGCACTGTGGTATTTCCATTTAAGAGTCTGTTCAGATGGCAGGATCAGGACAGCTCAGTGATTGGTACAGGTCTCAGCACAAACCTGTGTTTTCAACAGTGTCCTAAAAGTAAACACAAAATTATTGCTGATAAAATGAGATTAAAAAGATTAGCAATGTTGTTGAATGTTGATAAGCAAATAATCCAAATGAACAGTGCCTTTCATAAGATGTTCCCATTCAGTGAAAAGTTGTTTTTCCCCAGCCATTTAAAAGTATAAAATCTATGAGGGTGCTTTGCAAACCATAATTCAGAAAATGGGAAGGAAGAAATAAAGGGAGTGGGTTGTGCTCTGGAAAGGAGGGACTCAGGAAGGGTCCCTGACTCTGAAACTCAGGCTGGTTGAACAACTCCACATGAGCACCCAGCAGCGAGCCATGACAGAAATAACAACAGAAGTATTTGTATAACCATGACAGAAGTGAATAGAGCAGAATGATAATTTTGCCCCTGTTTCAGACAAAAGAAAGCTCAGTTTGAAGACAGTGGTTGAAGTTCTGATATTTACAATTTTTTAGAGAGTTTGTAAAGTCATTCAAGTTGTCTGAAAATTGGAAAGATTGAGAAGTAAAGAAGCTGGCTCAGCATGAGACTCAGGCAGATCACATGTTTAGTGCAGTGGAGAAGTAAAACTGTCTAATATAAATGTCTTCACTGAGAGACAAAATGCTAAATATCAGACAGCTTTTTAATCAGGCAAAACAAGAAGTACACTCAGGATCCAGACCTGTTCAAAGGGAGAAGGCTGTTAGCACATGAAGAGACACAGAGCTCCTGGTATCCAGGGAAATAGAATATTCTTCATTTCTTGAGGTTTTCCCATCACACAGGTCATTCAATCAACTTACTGAAAGCCTGTCTCAGCTAGACCCACATTAGTTGCAAAATCTCTTCATGCTGCTCTTCCTTGGACAGTTACAGAGCCAGAAAAGGAAACTTCCCATGAATTACTAGATTCATGTCTTGGGAGATATGGATTCAGTCCTTGCCTCTGCCAAACATGATTTGTGTGTCATTGAGTTAGTTATTCAAAGCAAACTTCATTTTATGTACTTTTAGATAACTACATGCTAGGTGTCTGTTTCACACGTGTATGTCTGAAGCATTATTATCCTCAGCATCTTTAGCAGCCAGTGGAGAGAAGCAGGCTCCGTTGGACAGCTGCTCCTCCAAAAAAAAAATCACCATGCAATGAGGAATTTCATGCTTTGAAGAAGTCTCTATGCTGATTGAATGAAGGCAGGAAGGTGGCTGGCTTAGACCTGGGCAATGACACCCCTGACATATAAATAAGGGAAGGTTTGCTTTAATGTCTTCTCAAGAGGATATTAATATTTCTAAGCTGCTGTGAAAAGAATACCTGAGAAACCTAATATTAATAGGAAATATATGAATAGCTATAATAAATGGAATTAAGAAATCACAGTGTTCAAATTTTTGCCAGGCTCCAGGGCAAAAGAAAACTGAATCTTGGGATGTCATTGGAAAATACTTAAACTGTGAGCCAGGTCTCTGAATGCTATGGAGAAATACTGAGGATATTGAATCCATGTACACTTTTCTTAATGGAAAAAATAGTTTAAAATATCTCTTCCCCAAACAAAGGGCTTTTCAGTTTTGAAGGGTCAGTCTGGTGGTAAGGATGGCCAAAGTTGTGCCAGCACAGCTGATGGGGCCATGAACTGTTATGTGGCAGGAAAGGCCTTTTAACACCAGATTCACTGAAAAAAAAAAAAAAAGAAAAGATTGTGGAGTTACAGTACAATTCAGGATATTAAGGAGGAGAATGAAATTTGAGCAAAGCTCTGAAATGGCACAGGAGAGGAGTGCTGATTCAAGACAGCTGATCTTATGGCATGGAACAAAGGTTGTGACATCCCTCTTGATCAAAAGGCAATCTCTCTCATCTACACAAACTCTGGGGGCAGCAGCTAAAATGACCATCCTGAATAGCAGCACAAGAAACACACTGCAGTGAGCTTCCTATCTGCTTGCTCACAAAAATACATCCATCTTTAATTTTCCTTGGATTTGATCCCAACAGTCAGATGGGAAGGAAGTGCTGCACTTCCCTTATAGTAAAACTCCATCAGTTAGAGCAAGCAATCCCTTCTGCAGCCTTTGCCTCTGCCAGGAGGGTTTGCACTGTGGGCAGGAGCAGGGTCCTCACTGTGGGGGTCAAATGTGGCTCCATCCAGCAGAGCCTCCCGTGACCAAGGCTGCCGCAGGCACCACTGCAGCTCTGGCACAGCCCCACCTGTCCCTCCCTGCAGGGCTCCTCAGCTGTGCCAGAGCCACAATTCAATCAGTATCAAAAATAACTACAGCTCCAACCCCCCAAACTACATTAAGAGACAAATAGACAAAGTCATGAGTACCAGCAGGGCTGGGAGCAAAACTCTGTCGTTGTTCAAGGAATTTGCATAGTGGCTGTTTCCTTTTCTATGCTTCTTTTTTTAATAGTTATTTAATGTAGTCATTATACTTGGTGATGGCAGTTTGAATTGGGATGCTGCCAAAAAGACACAATTTAACAGGGTCTGAGGGGCTGGGTATTTGAACAGAGTATTTTATTTTAATGGCTCTCCCCTGCTTTGCCTTGAAAAGAGCTTATAGGGATTTTCTCAAAATGTTCTCAAGGATCTGGGGTTGATTGGGATGGGGGGGAAACACCAAACCTTAAATACCTTTACCCAACATGAGATTTTACAAAATAAATAGCAGAGATATATTTTAATAAAAAATGAAGGAGAGACTAATTCACACAGAAAAGACACAAGTATATTATGTTTATTCCCTGTACTACGCTTACAATTTTTCAGACAGCTCACCAAATCTTCCCAATCGATATCGCAGGGGATGTTTCAATGTATATCAGACAGATACAAGAGATCAGGGGAACAGACCATAAAGACTTGCACACATTGGACATGGACGTATTTAGAAAGATCAAAATCCGCAGGAGGAAGAGCCCAAGATGTGGCGTGGTGAGGAGAGAGAAGCCCAAGGCATGGCAATGATGCAGCAATCAGAGCAGGTTTGCCCCTGTGAGCGGCTCTGGGCTGTGCAGGGTCCAAGCAGGGCTGGGGCACAAATCCAGCTCATCACAGCTCCTCACTTGCAGGAACAAATTCTGTGCACTCGGGTGCAAGCATGAACCCAGAGAGGAAAAGTCAGCCTTGCCACAGGACAGTGATACAGCAGAGAAAAATCTCCTGAGAGAGAAATCCTTTAGCTCCCAAGAGAGCATTCAGATAAACCATTCCTTTAGTCACAAGGGGAAAGGAAGGGGCTTGAAGTTTCCTTCTAAACAACTCATTATTAAAAGAAGGTGTCAAAAGGTAACAGGAAATGTGAATTTCAAAATTCCTAGAGCAGAAAAAATTATTAAAGAGCAAAGTAGTGTAAATAGTCTAGCCCTTACTATTTTTATTTGGTTGGGAAATTGTCCTTGTTTAGGTAGTCAACTCTAATTAGAATTCACTTGCATATTAAATTAATCTGCAATTAATATGAATGAATAATCCAAAATTCAGAATATTACATTTTTCCTCCTAGATCATTTTGCCTTATTCCTAGAAATTAATGCCACCTCCTCTTTCTAGACCATCTAAGTAATTCATTTAAGTAGTATCCAGTCTCCAATAACATTTCCATTTCCAGAGGAGCCTTTGTGGCTGGAAAGGTTGAGTGTCAGGCAGTCAGTCCTTAGAGTGACAGCTTCAAGCTACAAGGCTGAGGAATCTACCTTGTGTGGCCTGCAACAGAGGAACTTGTCCTTTTCTACCCACTCACACAACTTCTTTTGCTTTTTGCAAAATGCTTTGCTCCTTACCACCAGCTCAGCTGCAGTCTCCACTCCTTTCATTTCACTATGACCACGTCATTATTTTAAATTATTTTTCTGAGCTCCTAGAAGGAGTTAAAAAAAAATTAAAAAAAAAAAAAGCTGTGGGCAAGGACAGACAATCCAGTCTCTTCCTGAGCCAACCCAAGAGTCATACATCTGTCACTTCCTTTTATCCCATGTGTTCATCATAAGAAAGGCCTGTCACATTGAAATAATGTTCTTGCCACTATCTTCTTTATGTGGAAGAACTCCAACATGACAAAGACTTTTGCAGTAGGTAAAGCCCAAGGCAAAAGACACATCAACAACATATTTTCTCTGACCTGCCTATAAAAATGAGTATTTTCAAATCCATGGTGCCATACATTTGTCTCTGAAGAATGCAGCCTTGTCGGCAACCTTGGCAGCTTGGCAACAGAAAATCACTTTAAATAAATATCTAATATTCTTTAGGATAAATAAAATGAATTAGTCATTGCTCTTTACCATAATGTAGCAGAATTCCTGAAAGCCAGGCTCTATTAGCATTTTGAGGAGATATTGAGACAAGGATGGGTGTCCTGGGGATTACTGCAGTGGGAAGCAAAGATGAGACAGTGGTAGATGATGAAGTGCAATCAGGATGCTGCCACAGCCTCTACATCCCTACACATTCCTGCAGTTTTGTTTGTAACTTGATAAAGAATTACCTCATAAATCTGCAAAACATTTGGCTCTTTTCCTCTATTGCTTGTAAAGATGCACATTCTTAAATAGACTTGTGGGTTCAGTGAATCTGTAAGTGAACAGCTCCTTTGGATACTCATTTTACTGTTAAACCAAAACAAGATTGTTATGCAGAGAAGTAAAACTAAAAATTTAATATGTATTAAATGTTGTTTTCATGCTGCAATTATCAGCACCAAATCCTGCACCCCAAGGATCATGTAGTGAACCGGTATCAGTTGATACAATCTCATTATTCATTGAAAAGTCTTTCATTATTATTTGCTCTTCTGATCTTGTCAGTTCACTCCTTTTATTACAGTTCCTGCCCATGGGTGCAAGTGAGTGTGAGTAGGGGATATCCACTGCTCCTCTCTGGCAGATGAACTCACACAGAGCATCCATAAACCAGCGCATCTGCCTGCACATCATCTGCCATAAAAACATGAAGATCTGCAGAGCAGAAACTAACATGCTTAAAATCAGGAATTACTGCAGAGAATATCCAGTAATTCCTGCAAATCTAAACCATCTTTTGCTTCTTTATGAGCCAATTGATAAAACAAGTTATGCATATGGTCTGCAGGGAAGTGCTGCAAATAGAGCAGCTGTTAACTTTCAGAGTTACAGGAGGAAAAAAGGTTTTATTTCCACCACATTTCTCATTCTTGTTTCTTTACCCTGTTGGCTGTAACCCTGGCCTAGCCAGGCCCACCACCACATATGTTTCTGTTTAAGACTCTGCTTACAAGATAAGAGGTCCCTTGGTTTGAGCACTGCCTTGCTCAGCTGAGACCATGACACACCTGCATGGGAGGCAGAGTGCACCTAACCTTGAAATAACCCACATTGGTACCCTCTGCAAGACTGGAAAGTTTCCACACCTGGTGGGAGAGACCATTGCATAATCTTCCAATCTTCCACTCCACAAAAAATGGTCATTTTTATTAATTTCTCAGCAGAATACAAGCTATGTACTGACAGATGCTATAAAACAAATTCATCCTCACTCATCACTGAAGTGCTGTCATCGAACCATCACTGGGAATGCACAGGGCATCTGGGGGCCCTTTCTTCATGCTAGATAACACACTCACGTCCTCCATGATTGCTGTAATTATCAGTAATAACTAGATGTTGCACCACTGACTCCAGAAGACAGGCATTCACACACACCAAGTCAAATCTGGGGTCTGTTTGAAGTCTTGATGGAATGCCAGGGAAAAATATAAGTAAACTTCCATGCATACTTGTTTTCAATTTTATTAGGAGCTAGAGATGTATTAAATAATTTAATTGTTTATTAAATAATCTCTCCATAACTATAGAGCATTTACTTATATGCAAATATCAGCATTTGCTAGTAACAGAAATTTAAACTATCATATCATAACCACCCCAGGGATCCCAGCAGTGCAGTGAGATGTAGTATCCATACATCACAGAACTCACAGAAGGACAGAATGGTTGAGTTTGAAGGGATATCTGGGCATCATCTGCTTCAAACTCCCTGCTCCTACACCTACAGCAGGTCATCAAGAACCATGTCCAGACAGTTTTTTAATATCTCCAGGAGTGAAAGCTCCACAATATCTCTGGGCAACCTTTTTCAGTGCTCAATCACCCTCAACAGTTTAAGAGTTTTCTGTGTTCAGATGGCACTGATGAAGTTTTGTGCATTGTGCCACTGGTACTGTGCCCATTGCTTCTTGCCCTGTCACTGGGCACCTCTGAAGAGAGCCTGGCTCTGTCCTCTTCGCACCCTCCCTCTGGATATTTATCCACATTTGATGAGATCCCACTCAAGCTGTGTTTTCTCCAGGCTAAACAGTCCCAGCTCGCTCAGTCTTTCCTCAGAACAGAGATGCTCCATACTTTAATCGTCTTCCTGGCCATTTCTAAGACTCTCTCCAGCAAGTCTTTATTCACCTGAACTGAGAAACCTGAACTGGACACAGTGCTCTGCGCGTGGCCGCAGCAGGGCTGAAGGGAAGAACCATCTCCCTCAGCTTGCTGGCAGAACTGCCCAACGCAGCCCAGGGTAATCTTTGGCCCTCTTTGCAGCAAGGAAACACGCTGGTGGCTTGTGTGCAACTTGGTTGCCACCAGAACCTCCCAATCCTTTTCTGAAAAGCTGCAGGATATGCTGGGTGGCCCCAAGCATGGATTGGTGCAAGGGGTTGTTCTTCCCAGGTGCAGGATTTTGCATCCTTCCTTGTTGAAATTCATGAGGTTCCATTTCTCCAGCCTGTGAGGTCCCTGGGGAGGGCAGCACCACCCACTGCTGTACCAGCCCCTCCTCCCAGTTTGTCATCTTCAGCTGCTCAGTTTTGTCCTTCATAAGATGATTTAAATGAGGATATATAATATCACCATAAAACATATAGAGTTTGTTTTGAAAGTATATCCCCACTTGTAAAGTCAGCCCTTGTTTGCTGACAACAATCCACAGGACAGTCAGCTGCCTGCCTTTCTTAGCAGACTTTATTAGGACCTAGAGATGTATTAATTGTTTATTAAAGCATCTCTCCATAACAATAAGAGCATTTACTTATACGCAAATATCAGCATTTGCTAATAACCAGAAATTTAAACCTCAAAGCATGAGCAGTGAAAAGATTGTGACTGCTGGTCTAGGAGAAAAGTACTGAGTTAGCAGTGTTACACTGGCCCACAAAGGTGGGAAATTTCTCCTGATGCAGTGTTATTTTCTTCCTGGACAAGTAGAGTAGTAGAGAAAAAAGGGAACAAAATTCTGCCTGTATTCCTCATCCAAAACCACTGTGGGAAACCTCTATCAAGGCATTCAGGATGGGACACCAGTATCACTCTGGTGGTATTTGTAACAGAAAAAGTCTCCCCCTCTCTTTCTATCATTTGGGCATTACTTATTAAGAAGTATTCCCAAAGGAATACTATTGTCACTGCAGCACTGAAATTGCATCCACAGAAACGTTCCTTACAGGAACATCAAGGTTTACTTTGCCATGTTTGAAAAGTCTGACATTTCCACAGACCAGAATTTCCCATTTGCAAATCTGAGGCTGCTTTCCAAAGGACTCTACACAGCAGAGCTCCCTCAGGACAGCAGAGACCACAGGAAGCAGCCAAGCCTTGACTAATGGGCTGACAGTGCTTTATGGTAGGACACCCTCCAGCTGCTGGAAAGCAATGAAGGGAGGCTGAAAGATTATCAGAGAGAGAGAGAACTTTTAGCCTGCCCATTTCTGCTGAAGGACTAGAGTAACAACCTTTATAGATCCACTAATATGCAAGATAAGCAGATCTTTTCATCCAGCTTTTGTTACTTTTAAAATTAATAAATAAATCTATTAATTATTTCATGCTGAATCGACCTAGCAAAATTCTTTTCACCCCACTTATATCACAGATTTTAGATGTAGGGACTAGATGGCACCAAACACTTTTGAAAGCATCAACTTATATTTTTATGGATCTATATCCATATATGAGGGATGTTTTCACTGTGATAGATGCAAGTTATAAAAAAGGCCCTAGGGCTCCAGACAGAGAATATATATTTTATTATATAGTTTGGTTCCTTTGTGAAGAACAGATACTCAGTGCCTTCCTCAGATCTGATAAGGATGCACTGGGGGTCATGCCAAATCCAGGATAGGAGCAAGGTGCCCACAGCCTAGGTGCTGTGACTGCTGGATTCAGCCAGCAGAACAAAATCTGATGTGACTCAGATGTGGGCACATGACTGTAGTTCTCTCGTGTTAGTCAGACACCACAGAGCTGTGTTCTCGTGTGCTGGCTCTGTGTCAGGGGATGAGGGGGGCAGAGCTGACTCAACAAAGATTCCTGAACAAGGATCCAGCAGCCACTCAGCCCACTGCAGTCTGTAGCTCTGGCATTTTGGAGTGGACTTCAGGACCTCAGCCCAGCTGCAAGCTATTGGCAAATCAAAAACACCACTGATTTAATTCACTACTGACTTTTGAGAGATTGGGTGTTTAGCACCTGCAGAGCAGAAAGCAGTGCCAAAAGGAGGGAGGAGGGGTCACAAGCCTTATGCTAGAGTAGGAGGACCAAGCTTCTATAAGCTACCAGAAATAGAGGGATCTGCCAAAAGTGGTTACAAGAAAAATAAGCATTTATATTTGTAACTCATGATCATAGCATTGATATTATGATTCCCATCCTCTTTTCATGCCTCTCTGACCATCTGATGCTGAAAATGATTGCTTGACTGCAAGTGGAGAGCTCAAAGTTGCAGCCCCCAGTGACCAGCAATCCTTCTAATGCAGTGATCCAACACTTCCATCCTGTCTCTTCCAGCTGCACTGTTCTCCCATGGGTGGTGTCAGGATTAAGCCTTTGTCCTCTTGTTGCCACCACTGCGCCACAATAATGTCTGGCTGAAGCCCTGAACTTCCAAAGACGGACACACAGTGTGTGGCCAATATGCCAAAGGACTTCAGTGTCCTGCTCACCTTCAGGCTACCTCATTTTGGCAAATTGAAACAGACTCTTTGCTCTTGTCCATGACACTGATTTCAAGAGAAATATGTGAACTGATAATGATGGACAAGATTGGGACTGGCCTCTCCTTCTTATTCCCTCTTCTCCACAGCACTACTGAGGTGTTTATTACTTTGGTGTCCACCTGCTGACCTGTACAGCATAATTCTGAACTGAGGCAAGTTTTACAGTTCAATAAATATAGAATACCCTTAAAAGTCACACTTGAGCAGATAAAAAGTATGGGAAACGTCATCCAAATGTTATCATAAGTGAAATAAAATGAAATCATGATTCAGCCAGATTCAGCATTACTCAAATGCAGTGGAAAGTAGTGATTCCAATGCCTGAATCTGCTGCCTTATTAGTTTCTTTCCTGAAAACTATAAATCCTTGATCGGATATTCTCTCCTGAACTGCAAAATAGAATGAGTAAAGTTCAATTTGGCTAGGCAAGAGCAGCAGTTACTGAGATCAGAGTGATTTAGAGCAACAGAGTTCTACAGATCAGCTGTCCTGGTATGACAACTTGTCATACAAGGACTGATAAAATCTTCCTTACAAGTGGTTATTTGGAAGATTACGTCTGTACTCAGTGGACCTGGATCCTTCAAAAGCATGAAATTGCTTCAAAAATTGAAGGGACATATTTTTTGTGGGTACTTAGGTAGTCACTTGTCTACCTCATTACACAGCTAAATACCTCTGAAGATGTAATCTTCAGTCACAGTCTCAAAGGAGACAGATTTTTAGAGGTGCACAGATGGCCAGGAGGTTTACAAAGTGCCTGGTTGTTTAGTTCACCATAAAATCAACGAGAGTTAAGGGTCTCATATAAAACCACATTGCTCTGCCTAATTAAAAACACAGCCCTGTGTCTGGTTAAAATCACTAAGGTTGGAGCCTTGCAAGCTCTCAAAGCTGCATTTTGGCCTTCCATGAGGAAGTCCCCAGGCAGGAGTGCCTGAGCAATGGGAACAAGGAGGGGAGAGGTGTCAAGCCTGAGCCAGCCTCCAGACCTGGACTGTCAGGACAGAGGGCTGGCATCAGCAGGGAACAGACAGTCCACAGAAAACTGGCACTAAATAATGTGGCCAGCCCAGACCTTCACAAAGACACTTCAATCACATCTGCACGCTTTAAAGCAAGCTGTGGGTTTGCTTAGACCATTTGAGAAGGTGTTTTTCTTTAAATAGCAGCTTAGGATGAGAGCTGCCACTTCCAATTTAATCACCCTCCTTTAATACAGGCTGGTGCTTTGCAGCTGGATAATTAACCTTGATATTCATTCGGACTTCAAAACACCCAATTCCCATCGCTGTCAATTAGCTGGCAATGTCAAGTGTGTGTTGATAGAAGATTTTTGTGTGACCCTGGCAATGTGGCATTTGGAGAAATTTCGGTCCTTCACAAGTAAAAATGGGAAGTGACATCCACAGAATCACAGAATGGTTGAGGTTGGAAGGAACCACTTCACTTCTAGATCCTCTTGGAGATCCAGTCCAGTCTCCTTGCTCAAATAGAATACTCTGGAGCACTTTACTTAGAATTGTGTCCAGGGTGATTTTTAATATCTCCTCAGCCACCCTCACAGTACAGAATTCCTTCCTCATATTCAGGTGAACTTCCCATGTCCCATTTTCCACCTGTTGCCTCTTGTCCTATTGCTCAGCACCACTGAGACTGAGAATTTGTCACTGGATTGAGTTCATTAAACAAAACAGGCATGTGTTAGGGTTTACCCTGCTTTCTGCTTGTATGAAAATGTACCTTTCTAAAACACCCTCAAGATATTTTTGAAACCTTCTTGTTGCTCTGAGTGCACAGAGGATGCCTTGATCTCAGAGCACCCAGAAGCTGCCATAGTTTTTAACACCAATGTAAGGCTGGAGGCAGGGTTATAAACGGCTGTACACAATGATTTTTGATACAAGAAGCAGAAAATAAGCACTGCGTATCAAAATGAAACAAAAGGTGGGAAGGGCCAGTGGCATTTCATTCTTTCCACTGATCTCTTTGCATTTATAATAAAGAGTTACATCCTACTAGTAACAAGACTAAATTAGTGGGCAGAAAGAAATTTGAATCAGATTATTTTCCTGATATGCCACAGTGGACTGTGTTCTGCTAATGAGCGCTAACCCTGCAATCAGGTAAACATTCACCTTGAGAAATGAACAACCTTAATCAGGGCTTTTAAATCAGCCAGAACAGTCAACAGCTAAAATGAACTTGGCTCAAACACAACTGCTTTTCTGTTTAAATGCGGTTCTTCCTTCCTTATGAGGATGGGAAATAATAGCATAAGTGAAACATTCTCGTAGTAAAGAGCAGCTCCAGTCGCTTGCATTTTACAGACCCTGTCCTGTGACTGAGAAGGGATGTATTGATTGATGCTCAATAGAATGCTTTTGCACAGGCCAACTGGAGCCTTCTGTGAAGGTTCCTAAATGAGTTCAGTCTGAACTCCACAGTTCTAAAGAACTTCTCCTCATCTCCTAAGCAAAATATTGGAGAAAATAAATAAGAGGGGAGGCGGGAAGAAAGAAAAAAGAAATGTTGGTCTGTAGTGCTTTTCTCTGGATTTGAGAATGACATCAACCAGTGGAGCTTTACCTGAAATATTCTGACAGTAGAAAAACACTGACTACTCCATTTTCTATGCAGGGTCAACATTACGAAGAGGAAAAACGGGCTTTGAGCCATGAAATAATTGCACTCAATAATCACTTAATAGAAGCCAAGGTGACGATAGATAAGTTGTCAGAAGACAATGTAAGTATTTAAATATTCATTTTGAGATTATATTCAGAAACAAATTGGGTCTTGCCCTTCCCATGAAATTATAGAATAGTATTTTATGTTTGTATAAAATGTAACCTGTCACCTCAACAGTTAAAATTCATGTTTGTTTGTTTGCTCCCATCATTTTTTAAATCCAGTTCTTATGCTATGAGGTTGTGGTGAGACTTTTCATTGATATTTTTTTCCTTATGTCTAGCCTGAAACTGATGAAAAAATATTCTAAGAGATGGCAATATTCCCACATTGATTTTGCCATCAGTACAGCAAACTGGTGCAAGCACACGGTCAGAGCTGTTGCAGGGACACGTGTGTGGAGTGGGGACTCATCAGAAGGATTTTAGGCACAGAGTGGAGCCCCACATTTCCTGCAATTCTTTGATCTTTTGGTCTTTGCTCACCAAGAAGCCCAGCACGAGCCAGCTGTGCTGGCAGCAGGCAGGACTGACCCAGCCTGGCCGCTCAGACCACTCCTGCAGGGAGCAGGAGCCAGCTGTCCCCAGCAGCTGTTCATGTGTGAAAATGGGCCTGTCTCTGTGTGGGACAGAACAGGGAGCATCTCTGGCAATTGTCACCCTCCATCTCATTAAACACTGCTGAAAAATGGCATGAGTAGCACAGCTGGCAACAAGCTCATTAAATCCTTCCTGAGACAAACCTACAAAGACAGCAAAGAGAGGAATATTGCAGGCATTTAGTTCGTTATTGTGCCATTCCTTCCACATTTAATAAAAAATTCATCTGCAGAAGACATGTTTCTGTTAGCACTTATTTTCCAGCATCTTACATTCAGTCTTCCCATATTTCACATGAACTCTTAATCATAGCTGGGAGCATTTAATCTCATTAAAGTGCCTGTTGATGTGAACTCTGCCTGTGCAATTAACAGCTTTCCAACTGAAATAAAAAGTTCCCAATCTGACCCCTAACTTTCACAGAAGTAGAGTTGAAAGAGTTACTTTATAACTCTAACAGCTATAAGTAATGGACTGTGATAAAAGTAATGGGCTACATCCAGGTTTTGGAAGCACAAGAACACCTCCAGACTAATTCACCTGAAACCGGTGGAGTTATTTTTTATTTAAAATAAAGGTGGAAGAAAGTTGCATAAATCTCCCTTTAAGTATGCATGCATTTATACTACTTCATGGAGTCAGGTTTGAACCCCCATTTGAGGTGTCTCAGTACTCATGGTTTTACTCTGAGCATTAGAATATGGTCCAGAGGCCTCAGACAACAGCACTGCCTCTTCAGACTTGGGCTTGGCCCATGGACAAAGTTCTGCCCTTGGAGGCCTTGAGAAAATAGCATGAAATGAAGTCAGGGGGGGATTTAGGTGGGATGTCAGGAACAGGCTCTCCACCCAGAGGGAGGCTGGGCACGGGAACAGCTCCCCAGGGCTGTGCTCACAGCCCCAAGCCTGACAGAGCTCAAGTGTTTGTACAAAGCTCTCAGGCACGCGTGTGACTCTTGGGGATGTGCAGGGCCAGGAGTCGGACTTGATGATCCTCGTGGGTCCCTTCCAGCTCAGGATAATCTGTGATCATGTGTAGTGTCACTAATAAGAGTAAAGGTTATATTCCAAATTTTAAAATAAAGGACTACAAAACAAACCACTAATACTATACCTAATAAGTACAGAAGTGATAAACTGAAGAATCCTACATGGGGAGAATGGTTTTTGTCCCAGCAATATTTCTTTCTTCAATTATATTTTCCCTCTCTCTTCTGACAGAAATGTAAGATGATGCTTTTGATACAAAAACATATTTTAAACTGTGGGAAACACTTCTGGGATTAATTGATAGTTATTGCTCCAGTTGCCACAGATATGGCTGGTTTCCATTCAGACAAACATTGAAGGAGAGAAGGTCACCCCAGTCACATGGCTTGGCCCAGCAGGTTGGGAACAAAGTACACGTGGCACATGTAGCTCACATGTAATTTTTTCTGTAGTAATTTTTAAAGCTGCTAAAAATAAAGTGTCAGAAATGCTTTTCGTGCTCTCCATGACAACCAGTGAGCAGGAAGAGAGGCACAGAGCTTTTGAAGAAAGGACTAGGTTCTGGAGAGATACCATTTTTGTGTGCCTGGAAATGCCACATGGGACTTGGGGTACCTGTCTGTGCTATACATTGTGCAGCACTATATATTGGGTTTAATGTATATGCAACATCTCCAAGTCACATGCACATGCAACAGATTTTACTTCTAAATTGAATTCTTGGGTTCTTTTTCAGGAATGAAAATAGTGTGTCCTAATATAAAATTTAAGATCCACATAAATGAATACAGTACATTTGAAGCAGAAGGGGCGTTTATAAAATCTCACAAAGGCAGAGAATAAAAAATCACAAAAACTAAGTGTCTAAAGGTCCTTGAATGTGAAAAAATATGAACTAATGTTCACAGGACAACTATCCCCATCACTGAAAGACTCACAAGAACATCTTGTTGCTGCTCTTATTACAAAATACTTTAAAATTGTCCTTTAAAACAGAGGAACTTTCTTTTTCACAGAAAATTTATTTGAGTTTTTAAGAGAATTGATGTAGCCATAAAAACTGGCGTGCAATAAAATTATGACAAAAATCCAAATTATATCAGTATTCCACACCTTTTGTCTACAAACACATACTAATTTTTACAGATTAACACTTTCATGCTTTGTATATCTCATCTCTGCCCACCTGTAAAGTCAGCTTCCTTGGAGCCAGCCTTGGTTTTAATGCAACTAGATAAGGAAAAGGAAAAACAAAATAAAACTCCTACCTTCAGGGAGCCAGAGATACTGGTTGAAGGATACAGTTACACAGTCATGTGTGCTAAATCAAATTTAAGTGAAGGGCAAATCTGTGTGCTGAATTTTCTCGTTAAATAGGCTGTGGGAGCCATTCAATACCAAGATAGCATAAGAAGCTTGCTTAAATTCTCTCCTTCCTTGTGTGGAATTCTCACGGTGATTTCTCGCCCAGTGAAAATATTCTATTCTGCAGCATCAAATATTTGCAGTGAGATTTAATATGTTTCTATAGCTGCATTCTGCAAGATATTAAAGGAGCCAGGAACCATCCAGAAATACCAAAAGGAGAAAGAGTCTCCCTTTTAAAAAAATCAACACAATGTATATTTCTGTAATTAATTTCTCCCACAGTCTCATAAGATTATTTTAGCACTTTCTAAAGTAGTATTTTAGTGCTCAACTAATAGTACCAAGTAAAAATTTTCTTTTTTGCTTAAAAGATCATGGTTTTTTTTAGCCTTCATGGTACCAGGCATTTTAACAGTATAAAATTGAGTTCTTAATGGTAAATATCCATCTTCTGAAATTCAAATTACTGTCCTGTTGTAACAGGTCTCAAAAGTTTATTCTTAGTAATTTTATCCATCCTCACAGAGCAAAGGAGGAAATATCTCAAGGTTGTGCTAGAAACAACAAAGCATTGCATCTTATTGTGTTTAGAAATCAAGGTATGCTCCAAATCTCCCCAAAGTGAATTTTGAAAAGATTGATCAGGCATGGGAGAAAGGCTGAAAGCCACAAGCACTTTGCAAGCTTTAAAGAAGAGGTTATTTCTTGTTTTTTTCCAGGAGCTCTACAGGAAGGACTGCAATTTAGCTGCTCAGCTTCTCCAGTGCAGCAAGAACTATGACAGGGCACATAAACTTTCAGAGGTAATGTGACCAAACTTGTTCTGTGACATAAATATTGTATGGAAAACAGGTTATTTTGCATGTCTCAGTTCCAGAATTTGTTTGCCCTTAAGGCTTTTATTCCTCCTCACAGACCCTCCTTTAAGCCACAGGAGGACTTGTGCTGGTGTTTGCGCAGTCGAGGGAGGTGCTGTCAAAATCACAGCACCAATGTGATTTTGTTCCACCCATGATGGAACTCGAAGGAACTCTCTCTCCCCAGACCTCTCCTACCCAGTGGGATGGGCCTGCACTGGTTGCCTGTAAAGCAAAGGTTTTGTAAAACACTGGAGTGCTGTGAACTCCAGAATGCAAAACACCATGCAGGAGCAGTGGGGTGAGAGCAGGGGAATGACAAGCCACAGGCGTCAGAGATTCTGATACAATCAATTTTCCTCCTGAAGCTATTTTCCAGTCCAGCTAGTTTCCAAACCCACATTTTAAAATGGACTGCCAGAACAAATATCTTTTTCTAAAGAAACCAGAGCACCGAATGATTGATTTCCAAGGTGTAAACTTTAATTAATAATCCTCACTTCCAAGGAAACGAGGCTTGAGGAATAGGCTCCATAAAGGGGAGGCAAATATTATCTTAGTAAAGAAGACAGTTCTTTAGGGATCCAGGCCCTGCACAAAGCAATAGCACCTTCCTCACACATATTGCTTCAGTGAAGGTTACAGGGAATAGCCTTTCCTTCTTCAGTCCCATCAGGTCAACATCCCCCCAAACGACCTCTCTTGTGCAAATCTGCAATGGAATATTGCAAAATTAAATTTGGAATATACAGACCATCTCTAAGTCAGTAGATGGCTTCAGAGCACTAAACAACCCTGGCAAATAAAGATGGAGCAAGATTCTTCTGTCTACCACACTAAGATTTTATGGAACAGAGACAGAACTTCCAAATTAACAATTATCTTGGTCCTGTTATTTTTTCCTGTTAACTGACTTCCCTTAGCAAATTGTATCAGGGAATTATCATTACATTACTCACACTTGAAAGCGCCCTACCTGTTCTAATTAGGACCTTAAAAGCATTTAATTGTTTATTTGCAGAGAACTATCACAAATGTGAGATCTCCCTCCATTTTCCCAGACTGTCATATACTCAGTTAAATAGGAAGTCTCCACTCATTAGTCCAAGCATTTATTAATTTAGCAAGTGTGAATGTGCTGTCACAGCCAATAAATTCTTTAAAAATGCAAATATTGCCTGATAAACTATTGTATGTTATCCAGAAACCTAAACTGGAGTAAAATATAGGAATGTGATAGCAGTATCATTTTAGTAATTCCAATTTCCAGTGCAGTGCCCACAAAATAATGTTCTTTTTAACACATTTCATAATCTTAATAACATGTATAAAATAGTTCAAATAGGATACTAAAATAACAGCTGCCCCATACAGCATTTTCACATTAAATTAACTGTATTTCTTTTTCCTCATTTCTATGGCTTTTTACACCAGGTCTATTTTACAACCTGTTTATTCAATCTTTGTTGCATCTGTACTTACTATGACTAATGTTGCTGCCTGCCAGCAGACTGGCAATATCATTTATTTCCAATGGAGGACATATGAGTTAATTAGCAACATAATGATTAATCTAAAATATCCTGGAAGGTCTGTTGGTTGAAAAAACACTCGTCCCACTACAAATAACAGGAATGTCATTTCACTACATGCCATATTTTGAACATAGTGAGGTTTGGGGACTAAAATAGCTTTAAAAACTTCCCGATGAAATGAAAAGAGGATCTCCATAGACCATGGCAAGGAGCAGGTACCTTAAATTTCCTTTGTCAAAAATAGAGGGGAGGGGAACAAATGCAGGTATTTGTAGTGTTCTCCTCTAGAGGAACAAATTTAAGGAGGAGGTGAGATTGCTAAGGTCATAAAGTTAACCATTGATTAGTTTGTAAAGAGGAACTTGATTTCTAGTTATAAAAACAAAGTCGTGAGTAGATCACAGTTCAGTCCAGCACTGAAGGGATTAACTCCCAAGTGGCATAAATCAACATCAAAGGAACATCAAAGGAGCCAACAAAATCACAAACTCAAAACTTATTCCAAACATGAATCCAAAAATTCTGATTTCCAGCAAGAAATAGGGCGAGACAACCTGTCTCATATTGCTTTCTGATCATTGTTAGAGATCTCAAGTGAGCAAGGCAGATAAAATTTGACAGGAAAGCGTGCTTGGTGATACCTAAGTAGGTATGTCCAAGGAATGTCATCTCTCTCTCTCTTCTGGTCCACATGACTGAACGGCAGGTGAAACCATCATCCACAGCCCTGGTCCTGACTTTCTAAAAAAAAAAACCTATAGGATTTCTGATACACAACAGACTTATTGATTAATTCTGTCACAGGAATCACAATGTGAATTCAGGTCTTAGTGCTTTTTTCTGTCAGTGTGTTGAGGCTTATGTGGATGGTTGATCTGACAAGCAGTGTCCAGCTGAAGGGGCAAGGAAGGCAGCTTGATCAGCTTCTTCCCAGCACAGGAACAATCCTGTCACAGCAGCCAGCACCTCTTCTATAAGTGTCAGTCAGCTCCTCTGCATCTTCAAACAGCATTGTTTATCAAAGATGATGCTGGAGGGCAGGAGCCAATTTGGCATGGGGTTGTAGACAAGATGAGCTTGAGGAAAGACAAAAGAAGAACAGAATAGATATGATCTCTTCCTCCTTCCTCACTCCCACAGAGACCTCTGCACACCCACACTCCAACTGCAAATCACACCCAAGCACACAGTCTGGAAATGTTGCTGTAGGCTGTAATTCCCTTCCTGCCTTTTTAAGATTGTTGTTTACTACATACTTTATTTACATCAGTAAAATAGACCTGGAAGTGCTGGGTTAATGGCTGGACTTGAGGAGTGTAGAGGCCCCTACTGACCTGAGCAATTCTATGGTCATTCCTATCCAACCTGAATTAATTTGGAAGGAAACATTTCGGTTTCACAGTGTTATCCGTGAGCAAAAGCAGATGAAGATGTACAAATGTTAAGTAAACAAACAAAATTCATTTGATTACATTTGTTTCAAGAAATGCACAAAGATTGTGGCCATCACAAAGAACCAGGTATGGTGAGCTATGTAATGTCATAAACAGCACTCATCTGACACCTCTATTGACATGTACCCTTTTCTCCTCTCTCCTTGCCATCTCTTTATGTTGCAGTTGCCGACTGACTTTCAGGAAAGAGTCAGCATCCACCTGGAAAAACACGGGTGCAGCCTTTCTGTCCCCTTGTGCCACACTTCTTACGCCGATACCATTCCCACCTGCGTCATTGCCAAAGTGCTGGAGAAACCAGACCCACACAGCTTGTCCTCACACCTGTCAAGCCCATCCACGAGGGATCTCAATTTTCAGGACTCTGCTGGAAAAGTCGGACAAAGAGCCCAGTACAAGTCTGACATCTACTGCAGTGACACGGCCCTTTACTGCCCCGAGGAGAGGAGGAGGGAGAGGCGGCAGAGCGTGGACACGCAGGTGAAAGACGTGGGGTTCCTGCGCTCCCAAAACTCCACGGACAGCACCGTGGAAGAAGACGGTTTCCATTCCAGCTTCTCCCACGAAGCCTTCCCGGAGTACATCACCTCTCTGCCAACCTCCAGCTCCTACTCCAGCTTCAGCGTCACCTCTGAGGAGAAGGAGAACGCCCAAGCCAACACCCTGACGGCCTCCCAGCAGGCGATCTACATGAGCAACCGCGAGGAGCTGTTTGAGAGGAAGTCGCCCGCGGGGTACGAGCACCAGGGGAGCCCCAGGTTCGCCAAGCCCAAACCCGCGCAGCACATGGAGCTCGCTGACGACAACGAGAACTCGCCCACTTTTACCAGGACTCTGCCCCCGTATGCAAACGAACCCTTTCATTTCTCAGCCATAACACCGCAGCAGGCTTTGGCAAACCAGAAAATGAGGAACGAGTGCAGGAGCACCCACCTTTCAGAAGAAGACTTGCCAGGGCGCTGGAGGCAGCTGAGCGTGGAGGACATTGGAGCGTACTCCTACAGGAACGCTGGCAGGCTGTCGCCCTGCAGTTTCTCAGAGCAGTACTACAGCAGCCCCATCAAGAAGGGGGACAGTCGAACAAGCCCCATCTATGCTAGCTACAAAGCAGACAGCTGCTCAGAGGGAGATGACATCTGCCAAAGCAGGCTTGTGGATTCTTGCTTCCTGAGAACAGACAGTGGCCTGAACATTGACATCAGCACAAGCTGTAAGCAGGACAAATTGCCCACTTACAAAACAAAGGAATCAAGAGACCAAAAAAACGAAAGGATCACTGTCCAGTTATGCAGTAGCAAAAACATAGAAAACAGCCCGGTATTGAAAAGAGAATACGTGGACGTGAGCCCCAACAGCTCAGCAGAGTCACTCAATCAGAGTTCAGTGGAGGCTCCAGAAATCCACCAGTCTTCCATGGATCAAGGAAGCCATCCGGGGGTCCACAGCAAACAGCCGCAGTTCCAGCGGACGGGGAGCACTGGCCTGAGTCGGAAGGACAGCCTTACAAAAGCACAGTTATACGGAACCCTTCTGAACTAGGCACCTCCCCACATGGCAATAAGACAGCAAAGGGAAGGAAAGAGCATTTGATGCTCCTAGGGAACAATAAGGTTCTGAGAAACAGGATTATTATGAAATATATATTCATAACGGTACTATATGTTTAAAACAAAATCTCTTCAAAAACGTTATACAGCACTTTTCACTTGACATCCTTTCCACATGGGAGACTGTCCCCTCCCCTCTTTTATAAACCTGAAATATTTTTATAAGCAAAATTGTATTTATTAGACTATCCTAAGCTATTTGAGCAGAATTCTTTTCCCTTCAAGCAGGTTTCTTATTTATTTTTGTGCATGAGGCCATCTGTGCCTAAATTCTTGGAGGAAAAGGGTAAAATCATGATGACAGTGACAAAAAAATAAACCCACCTGATAAAATACCATAAAATGTCATGTGAAATAAAAAAAACAAGAATGGTGAATTTCAAGAAGTATATTTTTTAACAAGAATGGAATTGTATCTTAAGTTATTTCATACAAAATGTATTTATGAGTGACTAATGTATGCACAAAGTGATACTAATATTTTGTTCTTTTAATCCACTGTGTTTCTGCTTTCCTATTTTTCCTTGTATACTACCTCAAAAGTAATTGAGGGTTTCTTTGTCACATTTTCTGTAGGCTTGCATTTATATTGTCTAAAATGCATGCAGTGTCATAATTAATACTGTATTTTGCATAACTTAATAAAAGACACCAGTGGATATATTTTGGGGTTGTTTATCCCTTCATTCAATAGAACATGGGATTGCTCTGAGGGGCATCAGTCCAGCAAAAGTTAATGGCTAAAGCTCCTGAACTGGATTGCATTCTAAAGGAGTCCCTGTTTCTCTGTAAGCTCCAGAGTTTAACTGGTTCACAGCCCGTGGCCTCTGGGTGTGGGAGGATGACTGCTCATCAGCCTGTTGAAAGTAAACAAGGAAAAAAAAATGTTTATCCACAGTCTTGAGTTCACTAGACAGGGTTCTGCATACTGAATGAGAACAGAAAATTACTCAAAAACCAGTGATGTAACCTCCTCCTATATTACTCACATACTTGACACAATCTTTTATGCCTTTAGGACTTTTATGCCTTTCTTCTTATGCAGCTTGGTATTTCTAACAGTGATTTTTCTGAAGCCTAAGGAAAGTCTGGAAAATCTGTAGCCTTTACTCCTGAGTCCAAGAAGATGTATTTTTACCTGTACTTCTGGCATTTCCTCCAGCAATTTTTCTGTTTCTCACCATTTCACCATTATGGAGTATACAACTGGGACAGGAGGAAAAGGGAGAGAGCAAAATGAGAGGAAGAGAAAAACAAAAAGGAGAGAAAGGGAAATCCTGACCATTTTCTTCCCAGCTTCAGTATTCCTGCTTGGTGAGAGGTAGAATACAGCAATAAATATTTAATAATTATTTTAAGTCATGTTCATGTATCGTATACTTAAAATACTGACTCTTGAGAGCTCATGTATGGGGGAAGACCTTTCTTAGTGCAGTATGTGGTAGTAATCAGTGGGATCACTGTGGAAATATAAACTAGCTCCTTGTAAAGCTAAAATAATGATCTACTCAAGAGGTATTAAGAAAATATACTTTTTCTGCTGATTCTCTGAAAGCAGTTACCTGGCAACTGGCTGCAAACCAGGACTACAGAACTGTTCATTTCCCACATAAGTATCTTCCATCGTGGGGCCACCGATTCGGTGCACTTGGCATGAATAACTCCCATTGCTCTCTGTTTCCACCATGTACAATATAAAATTTGTCCATTGTTGATGTGTGCCAGTACTTGCTGTGCTCTTTGGAAGATCAGGCATCGAGTCCCTGCAGTTCCTCCAGGCTCTGTTGCAGCACCGTGGAGAACAATGGTCACAAATAATATCTCACAGGTAAGGCACGAGAGAGCTCCAAAATGGTGCTCATTTCAGTACAAAACTGTACAGGCCTTGTGATTTTATGCTCCCAAACTTGCTCACAGTGAGTGTGAGAGGTAGGGCAGGCTGCAAATAATTCCATGAAGTCGATAATAAACACATACAATGAGGTTTCCAAAGGCCAAGAGCTACTTATGGCAGGATGTGACCTGCAGTAAATTGACTTGGAGATCCACAAGAGATGTTATTTCCCCTTTGAAACACCAAGACAGAAAACAGATGTGAAAAAAACCTCACTGTTGACTCATTCAGGGATATAAAATTTAGACAATCCCTAAGGCAAGACATTAATTTCTCTGGTCAATGAATATAAGGATTTGTATGGAAGAGGTGAAAATTAACTGTTATCTCACCTAAGAAAATATGTAAGCTATGAAACAGTAAGTTGTGTCATTTATGAACTGGAACACAGTGTCAGACTAATCCTTTTATAATATTGTTCATTATTTGACCTAAAGTGCTATTTTGGCAATTATACAAAATTACATTTCTTCTAGATATTATATCTCTGATTATTTAATATCCTGTTCTATTATATTCTTTCATACTTCTGCAGTTTCAAAGTCTGCTTCTATGCTTGACTTAACTATTTTTCTCAGTTTATGTGCACTAATACATAGATTAGACCCAGCCTTTTCAGCCAATTAGTACAGGAGTTTTTGTGAAATAGCCCATAACCTTGTAACATTTTTCTGTAATGAATTCTGTTACAGAAAAATATATTAATGAATTTCAACTGAATCAATCAAAATAGCTATAAAAATTTTTCAGCTTTAATATGTCAATTTAAATTTCTCCTTAATTAGAAAAACTGATGGTAAGTTTGCTAATTTCCTATGAACATGAGAAAAAGTTTCAATAACTCACCAAAATTTTCTCAGATTTAGAGATACACTATGGATTAGTTTAATTTTTAAAAAATAACTTTGAAATATTATAGTAAAATATTTATTTCTGGGATTTTGGTGTTAATTTTGTCACAATAAGTTTACATTTATCGAGACAACCACAGGGAGAGATCTGAAGCATAACGACAGAATGATGATAGGTGTTTTCACAAAAGATTAAAATTTTCTTTGTGGTAGTGTCTTAATTTTTTGCTTGCCTTCAGTTTTCACACCAGGAGGAAGTAATGCAGAAAAATTGTGATGAGTTCTGGAGTATGTCATTGGAGATATTGAAAACAGCCAACAGAGTTCTGCTGTGCCATCAGACAACTGGCTTGTACAGACTTACAGGCACTGAGATTTTGGGAGATTGATCCTTGTTAAAAAAGGGGCACTTGGGTTCTGTAGGACATTTCTGACAGAGAATAGCACCTGAAAGATCCTTCTCAGAAGAGCTGACTTCCCTTTTTCATTCTAGTAGATGTGGTTTGATAAGCTCTACTCTTATGTTCATTTAATTAAAAGTGTCTCCAGAAAGTAAAACAAGAGATCTTCAGCCAAGGTGCCACAGACCCCTCCACTCCAGTGGCTGAGAATTTGCCATGGAATACCTTTACCCAAGGACATGGGAATGGGAAAACGTTCCATTTTCTCTTAAGCATTATAAGAATGCCAAGGTGGCTCCATGCTGCCACAAAACATCACTTTCCCAAATCAAATTTCATATGCAGGTTTAGTAGGTAACTACGGCAGGAATTCCTGTTTGATTAATTATTTCATTTGCCGTGAGTAAGAACAGAAAGGGCGAGTAAAAGAAGTGGCAAGTCCCCAACAGTGCAGTGAAGCAGAAGATGAAAAATGTCATTTTAATGATAAAAACAAAAAGCAGAATGAATATGACACACAACACTGACCAAGGGGAAAACCAAGGGGGCTGAAAGAGATCAGAGTCAGGCATATTGGATCACATGTCAAAACAGAAAAGAATACAAAAATGTTACTAGGGATATGGATCATAATTCACCAGGAATAACAGTGCAAAACTATTATGAAGTCATGGAAAGAAAATGCATTTTTGAGATGTTTTCTTACTCCAAATTAATCTTATAAAACTGTGCAAAATCTCAATCATTATGAATAATGCAGGTCAATTTTGTTAAACTTTTTGCAAGTCTAGAAATAGCTAAAATTTTTAAGTTTAAATCATAGCAAGCCATAACACAGGTCATTTCCAACTCAACAGTTTCTAACTTCACCCAAACTAGAAAATTAATCAAACTAATTCTTTCCCCTTCCAGCACTTTTAATTAAAAAGAATCCATAATCTATCATAGAACATGATTATGCAGCTACTGAGATTAATTTCCCCTTGTTTAATTTTAAAGTACTGATTGACATCCTTTGGACTTTCATATAAAATTCTTACCCACTTCATGTTTGCAACCTTGTAACCTTTACAGACTGTTGTTATATGTCTCTTTAAATATTGCTTAAATTGTGTAGATGTGGCCATCTCAGATTTTCCTCTTGGAAGACATTCCTTTCAGGACACTAACTCCTTCTTATTCTCTTCAAGGAACATACTCCTCACCTTTCTGCTGCTGAACATCACAATATTTTACAATGAGCAGTGAGCTGTTCCAACCCCCAGTACCAAAGTGCAGTTGAAGGAAAGGTGAGGCTGCAGATTAGAGCAGCTTTTATTGACCCTCCCTGCTGATCTGTGCGCATCAAACCATGGCATGTTGTCTACAGGGTCTTATATCAACATTACCAGAAGTTTTTTATGGTTTTCCCAATCTTTCCTCCAAATCTTTGAAAACAAACATCATTGTTAGAAACAGCTCTGGAGATTCAGTTATTCTTTGACAACGTGTCGTTCATTCCAGCATCTCCCACATTGTTTTCTCTTTGGTATTTTCTTTTTACTGTATTTTAGTAATTGAGAGAGTTTGTTTAGCTGCAGTTAAAAAAGAAATTTGAATATTCATGTAATGAAAGGTTTTGCTCCTTCTGTACCCCACAAGGTCTCAGGCACCATCTTACTGCCCAAGGCACCAAGGTTTTGGAATGCTGCAGTTCCAACCCTGAGCTCTCTCTTCCCCAGGCTCCTGGAGTCCCCGTGCTGCAGAGAAGGGCGCTCTGCTTTCTGCCAGATAGGAGCTCCTTAAGGACGATGCCAGCCCCACATCCCACACCTGTGGGGAGTGGTAAAGCCCCTCGCACCCCCCCTTGGTTAGGCAAGCATCACCCCTGCAGACAGTCACTCTATCCCAGAGTAGGGAGAACAACTCCATCTGCAAGGGCCAAACAAGATGCATAAATACAAGATGTAATTGTTGGAAAATATCCCTGATGAGAGTTAAGTGCCTCCTCATCAACACACCCATCATGATAGATATACATTAATACTCTAACTGTGATTATTCAGAAAAATTCTAATTTTTAAAGTTAGCTCTAATGAATGAATATTTAAATATATTCACCCGTTTCAATTTTTGCTTCGCAATTTATGAGTCAGAGCAGACATGCATGAGCTGCAGAGCCACAGCTCTATTTACTACACTGACAGCTCTCTGATTTAGAAGAAGAGAAACAACAGCAAATCCCAGAATAATTTAATTTGTAATGCCAATGTCAGCCAGCGTCCTTTCCCATTCCAGGTTTTCACATGTGACACTGAAAACAGATCACAAGGAGTAAAAGCACCCTCAGCACATAAGGGATATAAATTTCAGTAGGTTCCCACTCAAGAGGTTTTTTGTTAGAGTTTTTATTGTTATAGTAGAAATCCTCTTAATCTGGAGACCAGTTGTGTGGGGTGACATGAGGAGGGAGAACTACACTGAATGTCCAGACAGCACAAAACCTCTCACCTCCAGAAACCACTGTGCCACCAACCTGAGGAAGTGGGGACAACAGCAGCAGCACTTCTAACTGATAAATCATGAGTATTGACTCTGGTGGATTATTTTTGGCAAGGAGGTAAATCCGGATTTACGGTCACTTGAGTTAAATTTGTCAATTTACTTCAATGGACCTTCAGCATTTCATAGTCTTTATCCTCCAAAAATGAGGGAAATGCTCTTATCCCCAAAGCCCTGGGAGTTACACTAAGATGACATGCCTAATCCCAGAGAGATAGTAAGGAGTTAGCTACTTTAGCTGTAGCAGATTTTAAGGCTCTTGGCCTTTTGCTCATGCTATAACTTGAGAAACAGTTAAGAAGGAAAGCTCAATTTCTCAAGCTCAGCCTTAGCACAGAAACTGAATCACTGTTTTCTGATTCATCCCCACTTACCTGAGCTTTCAGAGTCCACAATAGCCTGAAGGTGAGGAAGGAAAGAGCTGACACTGGAAGAAAGAAAATTCCAAATTTAATCTGTGCCTCCAAACTATTAAAAGGCCAAATTATTTCTAAGACAGTCATGCTTGTCTACAATAAAATGGGAAGTTTTTTTCATATTTTACCCAGAGAATACATACACTGCCAAAGAAAGTCTGTAACTGAGCTGAGAACTTGCATCTTGCTGTTTGGAACCAACTTGGATTTTCCTGAGAGCCTGGAAGGATACATAGGGGAATGGAGGCAGAGCAAGGATGATTGCTCTGTCAGCACAAAATGCAGTAAAACTTTCCAGTCACAACATTTACTGTATCCCCCTGATTTTTAGGGTACATTATGAAAAAGTCCCAGGAAAAGGCTTTTAGAAACAGACTGTTTTCTTTCAATCTGCTTTTGCCTTTTTTCCCTACCTCTTTTTAAAGAGAAAAAGAAAAATCATGTTTTGCAAGCTGCAGTGATATGGGGGTTTTTGCTAGAGCTGTCAGTCCTGCCTATGAACACCTGACTTGTGTCAGTAGGGAAAACAATCCTGAAACTAAATCAGTTTAACAGAATAACATTTGCTACTCAAGGAGAAATGGTCTAATTGAAAAGAATGTCAGTAAACACCTCATTACTGAGATTTCAGAGTCCAGAAAGCTGAGTTGAGGGAACACAACAAATCCAGTGAAGTCACACTTTGCAAACACCCCAAACAATTATTTTATTTAAAATAGGTTTGGACTGCCTTTTACTTTTCTTTCATTCTCTATTGATGATGAAGATGAAATGCACTTTTTGACACTCTAGATGACACCAATTAAACTTGATTTCTTGCTTCAGTTCATAACTCCACTTGTCTCTGACTTCTAAGACTACTTTATTTTGAGCTTTAAATTTGTGCTTTGTTTAGACAGAAAGTGTTGTTCCCACTCAAACAACCTAACTTCCAACTCATGAAAACGCACACACTACTCCCAAGCCCTACCAAAAAGGTAATTTTTTCAACATTTGTATTTTATCCTTATAAAAAGTTAGGATAATTCTTCTATCTTTTTATCCTTTATTCTTATGAAGGATGGAATGTCTGTTATTAATTGATTATACAATACTTGACAGGATAGTCTCTTGATTATAATTGCATAGGCCATGCATATTGCATTACCTGCCTACTATTACCAAATACCATATTTTCTTACTTTTAGTATTTTTTCCCCTTTTGATGTGAAATTACCATTTCCTATTGACAGGTCAATCAATCCCTGGGCTACAATACCTCACCCACACCTGTGTATCATACAGAGAAAGGAAGGGACTATTTGAGCTACCAGTATTTGAAGAAAGTCCTTTACCCTGGGCTCTCCCTTTCCCTTGCTAGGCCTTTCTCCTTGCAAAGCTTCTTACACTGAAAGAGCAAAAGCCTCAGGATACAGTAGTTGGAAATTACTACAGAACAGCTGGGATCCACCTCATTTTTCCACAGACACTGACACTGCATGTATCACATTTCTCAACACTCTGCAGTTTATATTTATACTCACTTGCAAGCCAAAGCTGTTTATCAATTCACACAAAAAATTTCTATCCAAAAAAAGGCATCCTGGCCACAAACTTCCTTGGCACATCAGCACCTTCTTCCATTAGTGCCATCCACACTAGCTTGACACTGATACTGAGGAATTTGCTCTGGATATTCTCCCGCTGAGCAGATAAAGCTTCACACAGCTGTTGGAAGAAATAGCTCTTACTGGAGAAAAATAACCCAAGCAAACAACAAAACGGGGAAGACTTCAAAGAAGCAGGACTGTTTAGAGAGCCCATTGGACTGGAGTGGTGCAGCTGCCAGGGAGGTGACAAGGCAGCCTCTGTCCCCCACCTGAGAAAGGCTTTCCACTTCATGGCAGAGCACACTCACTCTCTGCAGGAGCGGCACAGCTGGGAGAGCCTGGGAGAAGCCTCATGGCTCCAACATTGCTGGCAGACAGCAGCTAGAGCGAGGTCTCTTTCTCAGCTACTCTTTCAGAGGCTGGTGACTGTCAGGTTTTGGTCCCATCTGGACCAGCACAAGTCCCAGGTGATGCCTTTAAAGGCTCTCAGTTGCTACACAGACGCTGTAGTTATAGTTGTATCCACACAGCAGCATTCCCTCATTACATCAGTGATGGAGATTCCATGGGCTGGCTGGCTGGGCAGGTTTTGAAATCTGTGGCATGCAAAGTGCAAAGGACAGATGTGAATACTTACTGGGGGTGGGAGGAGATAGAAAGTAAGGCAAGAGCAAGAGAGAGAGAGAGAGAGAGAGGCATGTCTCCATTTCATGTCCTGGGGTACACAGTCCTAGCCTAGCATTGCACAGTGACAAACAGACAACAGAATGAAGTCAAACCCATCAGAAAATAAGGGAGAAACAGCAACTGAGCCTGGGAACCTCGCAGACCTTCAGGATCAAGGCTACAGTTTGCCATTATTATTGCTGAGTCTGCTGCCTGTTTTCCAAGAAATAGAGACTGGAAGTCAGGAGAGGATTCTGTTTTCTGGTGGGCTCACAGGGCAGACCTGAGAAAATCCTGGTGTCCCCTGATGTTGCAGAACCACATCTGCAGAGCAGGCAGCAGGGCAGCAGCTCCTCAGAAATGTACAACAGTGATGAAAAAACCATATAGCATAACTTGACTTACCTGTCAAAATTTTCCTATTTAATGGCAGTGTCAGAGTCAGGCTTCTCCCTCATTGTGCTGGCTGAATTAATCAATTTTTGTCTGCTCCAGCCCTGTGTGTGTCAGGCAGGACCTACCCACTGCATTCAAATCTTATGGTTCCAACATTCATCAGCATTTTCTCTCCTCCCTGAGCACTAGTGAAAGTTTTCATGCCACAGTTTATTTACAGTACATTCAATTCACGCCTCTAGCCATTCTAGAGACTTCCTACACACCAAGTCCTATACAGGCTTTAGGGCACATTTTAAACCTACTGAAGACACACAGACTGTGCTCTCTGGCTATGGAACTGTCACATTTAATTGCCTTACACATTTGAATCACATTGAAATTATTCAGGAATTTAGACAAATTAGAATATAAACTGTAGATATACTTCTGGTCTTGATTCTTGTCAGCATTCCATTTAAAAAATTCCATTTAATAAATTATTTTCCTTTGGACTGCTGTGTTGGGATTGTTTGCCTAGAAAAACAGCAGAGATTTTTGCTGGGCCAGTCATTTATCTTTGCATGTGTGCCCACATCCTTAATAGAAGGAAAATATTTCCCACTATCCAGCTCACAAATGTATATGAATTACTCCCAATAGTTATACATATATATTATCATATAATTACATTATGACAATTTAATTTTGATTGAAATTATTTTATTAGTAATTCAGATGAGTTCCAATCCTCCAGCAAGAGCATTTGGTCTGAAACCTGAGAGGTGAATTGGCTGCATTATAAAAGCAAGATATACACTTCTTACCCCAGGCACAGAAGAGACATTAAATTCAGACAGCTAACACACAAATAAAAGCCCAATTTAAACACCAAAAATAATCAGTACAGAAAACTACAATAACACTACAGTGGGAAACAAATGTGTCTGTTAAGCAGTGTTATTCCTTGAAAGATGAAGAACTGGTCCCCTGGATGCTGCTGCCTTTGTGGGAGGCACTCCTGCCTCAGACAGTGCAGCCCACAGCAGAGGTGTCATCATGTCAGGCTGACATCTGATGTGCTCAGCCTCCTGGAATGTGAGATCTGCTTATTATTTCCCTCTTCATAACAGAGGTTCAAGGCAACCTATTAGCTCTATTTCTTTTATTTATTGCACTACAGTGTTCAAAACACTTCCTGAAAACAGGACTGCACTACAGAAGTGTATGGCAGTTTGCTTTCCTTCTCCAAATAATACCTTTTATTCTGCTTCCCAGCATTTCTGCAGAGGCACAGTTTTTGTCACAGGCTTAGATCAATCTTGGATAAAGGTGTGTAAACAAACACCTCACCCTGTGCCTGTGCCTTGGGACCGTGTGGAGTACACAATTCGTGGGGAGTTTGTCCTGGTTTAAGCATGAGAGACAGGGACCTGTTAAAGTGGATCCAGGGGACAGCCATGAAGATTCTCCAAGGGCTGGAGCCCCTGAGGAAGGGTTGAGAAAGCAGGAGCTGTTCAGATTGGAGAAGGGAAAGCTCATGGAGAGCTGTGTGACCCTCCAATACTTACAAGGGTCTTATATAAGAGAGGGAGAACATTTTTTACAGTGATAAGACAAGAAGGAATAAGGGTTTTAAACTGAAAGATGAGAGATTTAGATTCAGTGTTAGGAAGAAAGATGAGGGTGAGGGTGGTGAGGCACAGGAAGAAGTTACCCAGAGATGGATGGATGCCCCATCCCTGAAAGTGTTCAAGGCCAGGCTGAACAGAGCCTTGAGCAATCTGGTCTCATGGAAGGAGTCCCTGCCCATAGCAGGGGGGGTGGAACTCTGTGGGCTTTAAGGTCCCTTCCAACCCAAGCCTTTCTGTGATTCTCCAAAACCTTGTAAGAACAGTTTCCAAAGTAAGCCTGAGAAATCCCATGCAAATGCAGCAGAGACTTTCCACTACAAACACCTGTGGCCAGCCCAGTGGAGGGTCTCCCCTGCAGCCACCCCAAGGGTATTTCAGCTGCCTAATGCTGCAGGAGAGGGCTGAGCGCTCAAACTTTCCCCTTGGAGCCTCCTCTGGCTCCTGTTCCCCCTGCACAGTGCTGAGGAGCCCTGTGAGAGCTGTCCTGGCACAGCAGATTGCTCAGGCAGAGCTGGCTCTGCTGGCAGGAGGACACTGCTCTGGCCCTCAGCCTTCCAGCACACAGGATCTGAAATGAAACCCCTCATCTGGGAAGCTGCAGAGACAAGTGGCAAATGCATTATGATTTTCTCACCCTGATACCTTCTCCTGTGAAGTGCTGTCCTGTGGGCAAGACTTCAGAACCTCTTATTCTGTAATAATTCCAATTTTAAAAAATACTTTAACTTTACAGGGTGTTACAGGGATAAAGCAGAAGAGTTTCAAGCCTACCACCTACATCCTAGATGCACCAATAGGTAGCAGAGGTATTAAAGAGAAATCCAGTTTACCATCTCACTGGTTGCACACGTCGTAACATTAGAAAAAGTTCCTAAAAAGCTGCCTGGATGACAGACTACTTTCTGAAAAACTAGTCACCACACCTGTATGAACCTGAAAGATTGTGTTTCATGTATGCCTGCTTCACCAAGCAGCATCATGTTATTTGATGGGAGATGGCATTCCAAACAGATGGATCAGGGATGCTGCTCTTGTGTTGATACGTGCTTAACAATGTTCCAGCCACAAACACTTCCACCACACTTCAGCACGTTCTCTACAGGCCAGAAAAACACTCATGGCTGAAAGTCTTTCAGGTTTCTTTGTGGCTATGCCCATGAAGGGAAAGGTGCACCACAGACATTCAAAGATGTCCTGAATCATTGTCCTGAGGAGTAACTGAGGAATGACAGAGAAAAAATAGAACAAGCAGAGGGGGAAAACACCCAAGGAAACATGAGGCAATGAAAAACAGTTCTTGAGATGTATTGCAAAAGCTATATTTAAAGCAGAAAGAAGAGGTTAGTGTAGGATGTTGTGAGGGTTAGACCTGCACAGTGATGTTCTGTGGAAGCCTTTATTGGAATTCCTGCACTCTTACAGTGACTTCATGGATAGGACTGTGTCCCACGTGAATGTAAAAATAAATCGCCCAGATAATGTTGTAACACTTCAAATATACTTAATCTTCATGATTTTTTCTCCCAGAGATTCAGAGTAGTACTTGTTCAAAAGGGAATGATTGTAGAATTTGAAATGTAAGTATTCAGAGAGCAAATTAATGTCTAATTATGAATGTTAAAAATAAAAACAGAGCAATTAATTTCAGAAGCAAATGATGAGTCCTTATGTTATGGAAAAAAAATAACATCCCTCTAGAAAATATCTGAAGAGTCCATTGATATTTTTTCTATAATTTACTCAAATTACTGCCAAAATTTTCCTCTGACAAATTCTCTCATGAAACTGTTTTGTATTTGTTCATTCAGTTGTCACCTTTCAAGAAGATCTCAGGTTCAGGAATAATTAATGCAAAACTTAATGTGAGTTTATTAAACTAGAGCAGTTTGGTGAAAAGCTAAGTACAGCTAAGCTTCCTAACTCAAATTAAAATGGTACCATCAGGTCTCAGGGCAGATTATGAAGAATACAATTTCTCTGAAATTACTCCCTTGACAGACACCTAAGTAAAAGGCAGTTTAAAACCCAATGAAAAGGTCGTTATCCTCATTTTTTAGGACTGCAGTTCCCAAGGGAATGCTTAAGCATCCTTTAAAATATATGGAGAATGGGAGGGTAGAGAATGGCGGGGGGAAAGGAGGCTCAGGACTCCCTGCTATGTATTCCTGCAGCAACATAACGTGAGGAGCAAAGCAATCTCTGCAGTGCCAAGGCCCAAACAGACTCATCAAACTAGGAAAGGAGTTTTCATTTGGTGGAACATCAAGTCCAGAAGCCACTTCACATACCAAATACCACACAGAATCAGAGAGTCACAGAATATTCTGAGTTGGAAGGGATCCATCATAATCACAGTCCAGCTCCTGGCAGGACACCCCAAGAGTCACACCACGGGCCTGAGAGCATTTTCCAGACACTCCTGGAACTCTGGTAGGCTTGGTGCTGTGGCCACTTCCCTGGGGAGTCTGTCCCAGTGCTTGGCCACCCTCTGGGAGAAATACCTTTTCCTGATATCTAAACTAAGCCTCCCCTGACTCATTTCTGTGAGCACATCCAAATTTGAGCACACGATTTTGTATGAAAGTGTTGACCCATAACTGTTGGCCAAAATGCAAGAATTTAAGCCCAGGTCCAGGTAACACTTTTCTTTTGTAAAAAAAAGGACACATTTTCTGTTGCTCCAGTGGATTTAGTTCAATTGCACCAAAGACAGCATTCAACTTATTATAAGCAACTGCAAAAATATGAGGAGCAATTTCTTAATTCCTCAGAGAAACCTTGCCAGACTTGCAAACCTCCCTCTCCCTGAAGGGCATTCAAAATGCACCAAATAACAAAAATCCCCAAAGATGCATAATTAATGTGGTAGTTCAGCTATGATGTTGAAAAACAAGGAAAACATTGTATACTTCATTAATAAAAAGATTGTTTAAAATTGCTCTTCTGAAGAAGAGACCAGAGGTCCAAATGTAAATTATGCCAGAATCTGGAATGCCAAAAGCATTGTCTTTATTTTAATAATGACATGTTGTCTCCACTGCCTTCTCTGTAAAGCTCCAAAATGCCAATTATCCAAGGAAGTACACAGCTTCTCAGGTGAATTTTGCAATTCACCTGTCACTGAACCAGTGTGACCAGCTGTGACCAGACTGCAGCAATGCCAGAGTTAAAAACTGAACACTAAAGTGCTGAGAGCTTGTCCTGCAAGCTCAGCCACAAATTACAGCAAACTTATGTTGTTTTTTAGAAGTGCAGTACAGGCCAAAGAAAAGCTCTTGGCTGTGGCTAGCATGGCAATGCAGCCTGAGCAAATTACACAGCTGAGAGGCAGGTTCATCAGCTAAAGCCTGTCCCAGGCCCACCTTGCAGCTTCACAGCTCTAGCAAGGTTCCCCATCTGAAATGGACCATGAAGTTACCCCTGGATGGTGATGGGACACTTTGTCAAGTGGAAGCTCTGCTCAGCCAGGGTGCTGCCCAGAGAAAGGTAAAGATGAGATTTTGGATATGATTAAGATTTCAATTAATGGCTTTGCCCAAATTCTGAGGTGACATATCTGGTCAAAACATTACCTGTTTGAGGTTACAACAAAGAAAAATTAGTCCATGACATGCCTACAGTTCACAGATTGCATGTTTCATATTAATGGCATAATAAACATTTTCAATTTTGTACTGAAAGCAATACCTGGTTTGAACTAATGTCTGCATTTCAAGCAGTTCCATGCATTAAAACAAATAGCAAATATGTGCAAACTAACCATCCAGACTGCAAACAACCATCCAGATCTTTTATCTTGATTTATAAGAAAGTATTTTTAAAAACAAGAACTTGCCTTAACAAGGATTAAAAGAGCAAGGAAAGGGAATTAATCAAAATATTTTACTTGCTCTATTATAGATATATAAATTCTAACATATTTGTAAGCTATGACATCCTTTCCCTCATATTCATTCCAATATATCATTAAATAATTTTCTATGGACCATGAGGTGGAAGAGCTCTGGAATTTACTTACAGCTCTTAGCAGCAAGCCAACAAAGGAGGTGGTTACACAATAAAACATAAAAATAACATAGTTCATGGTGAAATAAAGTTAAATTATATTCAGAAGCAATTCTTTGCTACTTGCTTATAAACAAGTGGTACTAATCTGAACATAGGGAAATTGCTTTCTCAATGTAAGCTGGTTTGTACCAAGGTACACTTAAGCACAAGTTGTTACATAAGCTCCTCTCCTAAGGATGCACTTCAAACAGTTTCTCAGTAGAAATCTTCCTGAGAATGACACCTGAGTTTTGCTGCCCTGCTGATGGAAATTGGAGACAACTGGATCTAGCTGAAACTGTCTGGAGCATAACTTCAGGCACTTTCAACCTTGGTGAACTTCAACCTTCTCCAAAGTCTTCCTGAAAAAGTTTTTAGATTGATTTTAAGAGGCACTTATGCAAAATTGTGAAAATGTAGTGAGAATTACCTTTGGATGAAACTTTATCATCTCTGTGCAGTGCCCAGGTACTTTCTGGTAGGCTTCTAAATAAGCTTATGTAGGATACCCAGGGATGGGAAAGGGAGGTGAATAAACGGAGTTCCTTTAAACCTGCACCCAAACCCAGTACAGGGAGTCCTACCCCCCTCCAGAGACCCATCATCCCCATCCATGCCAGGCTGCTCTGTCCCAGCTGGGTCATTCTGCACATCTGGAAGGATTCATCAAGCTCTGGGCCAGGGCCAGCTCATCTTACTGGAGATCAAGCACCTCTAAAATTGCCTTTTTCCCCCCATCATAAACTAACTCCCTGCATTTCAATTCTTTGAAGAGTGAAAACATCAGACTGTGGCCACTCTGCACAGAGAGGTGAGTAATGAAGAGAGCAGTGAGAAATTTATCAAAGAAAGGGGAAAACACCAAAGACTCTTTGAAGCTCCTGAGGCTTACATTCATATTTGCAAGTGGTAAGGCCCAAAGGAGTAAATGTGTAGTTTGTCTCACTTCTGAAATCACAGTACCTAACCTACAAGCATTTGGGGCAGTAGGGGATACTCTGAACTATCCCCAGTTCAGTCCCACAAGCTCGGACATATTAAATATGGTCTTAGAGCACATCTCCTCATTTAAATTCATTTGAGGGCAACACAGTGTGCACACTCTGGGAACTAAAGCACTGTAAGTGGCAATAACTCTGAGACTTGGTGGGTGAGGTTTCTTTGGTTTTTTTTTTCCCGCAAAAGTGCACTCCTGACAAGGTAAACCTTGTAGGAACTGATATAATAAAAAGGATCCGCAAGACAGTAAAGCAGTAATCAAAGGTAGAAAGAGAAGCAGACAGAGGAGAGGCTAAGAAAATGGGAGACTCTCCAAAAATAAAAAGCCTCATTAAAACTGGAAAACAGACAAGAATGGAGTGCAGAGTGCTCTGGGATTTCTGCCTGCCTTTCTAATGACAGCTAAAATGAAAGCCTGAAAGTCTCAAGTCAGAGCACAGTCAAAAAAAAAAAAAAAGATGAATGTAGTGTAAGCTCATAGACTGCCATACCTCTAAATGCAGAAGACAAGGTACTGAGACAAGGAGAGAAAAAATGAAAATTGAATGGTGAGGATGCAAGCAGTGACTAGGAGGAGCTGGGATTCAGAGACTGAGATCAAGGCTAGCTGAAGAAAGAAGAGCAAATATTTTCAGTTGAGTGCAGGCCAAACCCTTATGTAAGGATAACGGGTAATTTGAGATCCCACAATTTTTTGATCTGCCTGCTTTGTTCTGTTCTGCTGTAGTATTGTACCTCTACATTGGCCTGTCCCCTACAGAACAAGCAATCCCATTGTAATGCCATACCTTATTTTTATGATGAAGCCAATAGCTGAAATATAGTGACTCACCAACAGTATTTCAGCTGAGTGAACACAATGATTCTACTAACTGTCTGCTAATTAGCAGGTTTTTGAGATAAAGACAGTTGAATAGCTTGCATCTTCTGACACCCCAAATTAATAATGCTCCAGTAGCAAATAATAAAGTGGTAGAGACTGCCATTATTACTTTTTGGTACAGTACAAAATAGATTAAAATTAATCTGGCTTGTTTATCTACACAGTCTAGACCATTTCAAAAAGCTGGAAAACTCTGCCTTGGCTCTAACATATGATACCCTAGAGACCTTTATATAAATCTAAAAGAATTTCTCCTAAAGCAAGATGCAAAAATTTATACATTACAATTTCATGAATAAAATTAATTAACCAACAATTTATTACATTCTAAAAGCTTCATCTGCCCATAATAATCCTTGTATGCAGCCCAAACAGTATTTGGTAATTGCAGAGTGATGGAATAATGTGGATATTTTTTGATTACAGTTCATTACATAAGATAACAAGGAAGAATTTGTATTTCAATCATAATGAAAACTTAATTGACACCACTCTTCTGAAGTATTTTCAATGACTGAATTTCAATCTGTGTTTTAATCAGTTTTATATTAGAAAGAGATTTTAACAAGATAATGCTATGAAAATAATATCATTGCATTATAAAACCTTTGACTGGATCTTCTAAGTAAATAAACTCCAGCCATCTTGGAAATCTGACACAAACGCAATTCTAACTTCAATATTCTTTAAGATTATACAGTTTCAAGTTTCTTTTATTTTCTGTACTACCTTTAATCAAATTTAAGCTTTTCCCTCCCTCTCCACCCCTCAAATAGTCTACAATTTATCCCTGCAAGATAATTTCAGGAGGGATAAATTGCAGACACCAGAATCACACCTCAGTACATGAGTTAAACTTAGGCAACAACATGAGTAATCATACAAAATGCAGTTACTTTTCTTGGCAGTGATTCCCAAAGTCTGCTCTCTCAGGACCTCCCCTCTATCCAGATGTGCTCTCACTGATGCTGAGTGTGCTGAGAGCTCACTCACATAGAGGGAAGTGTTCACATCAACCCAGGCTTCTCCCAAAAAAGCATTTTTACCATGAGCTCACATTTATTTTAGAGGCCTTTCTCAAGGCTGTACTTAACAAAATAACAGATAATCTCCCATGGAGACAGATACCAGGTTGTAACAGGAACAATTACAGTGCTGCCCATCATTCATATAAGACACACCTGGCTGCACAAAGTTTTTAAGTGGTAACAGTACATTTTGAATTAAAACACCAGGAGGGAAGAACACAGAGCCACCCCCTTGGAAAAGGCTGTGCAGTTGGGATTCAGCCTGCCTAGCAACAGGCAAGGGCTACTTCACTTCCAGCTGACCTCCTCCTGACTTTCATAAGGATCCCACAGCTTGAATTAGGAGTAACTCAAAACCACCAAACAAGTTTCTATTTAAAGGTACAGCTGGCTTGTACACTAGAGGCACAGTGAGGAAAAGTGCAAACACCAGGCACCTGTTAAACAGCTCATTGCTGAACAAGGAAGCAAGAAGTAAAGGGCATTCTGGGAAACAAAGAAAAAGTTGCTTTTTCATTGCAAGATTCACTTAAATTTAATGCCCTGTGTTAAAACTTGTCATATTAGTTGGTAAGGTGATTAAAACCATGCAGCCATAAAATCTTGGTCCAGACTTCAAAGTGGACCCACAGCCTTGGTACAGGCTTATGTCTTACTACAGGCAATAAGGAACATAAACTACAAACCAATGGAGTACATTATGCTCATTAATAATTAAAATCTGCTGTTCACAAGGATGCTCTGAAAATTTTTCTCTGAAAAAGCTTTTTTTACTGAGCATGCAAAAAAGCGGATAGAAAGCCCTTGCATTTGTGCCAATATGAAAAATCAGAAGAATAAAAATATGCTACAGAGGAGAAGTTGCTACCATACACAGTTTCTGGATTCCATGATAGAGACAATTTACTCAGCACAATTATCCTGTGTTGAAACACCTTTCCAGACTAACCAGACCAAAGACAAGACAAGCATACAGCACTCACTACAAGATAATACCTATAAACATATGAATGTTTATATACAAGATAATACATATAAACATATGGAGCCATGATTAGGAGTACATATGATTTATGTGATGCACAGACATATTATTTTTCATTTACATATACACACACATGCATATAAAATATTTTCCAGAACCAAGTAATACAATTGCAGGGAACACAAATTTAAAGTACACTTACAAACAATCTCTATGTATGTAAATACATAGTAGTGGCCTAATGAACTTTGTATCTGCTGAAGAATAGCCCAGCTCCTGTTTGAGTGCTGAAGAACTTCTCCTGCACTGAATAGCATGATGACAATTTTCTGTGTCCAAGCAACATGAAGAACTATGGAGAAATGCATATGTGTTTGCAATAAATTAGAGTAATGTTAATTGTTTTCACCCTCAAGAATCAATTCCATTATAAGCTTGTGTACTATCTTGTCAAGAATAATAGGAGTAAACAAAGATAGCATGTATTTAAAAAAATGTTTATTTCTTCCTTAAAAATATTTATACAGAGTTTCTTTTTCTTTTTATACAGGCATAAAAGTAAGTTTAAAACTCAAGTTTAAATATCAGGATTTCAAAACCACAAATGCATTGACTTCAAAATTAGGTTCAAGCTATCTGTCACACCTTTCCCTGAACTCTCAGAAGGCATTTTACAGTAAGCTGAGCTGATAATAGACCATCCATTTTCACAAGAAGCAGTCCCACCTGCCCTGTGACCTTCCCCCTTGTGCATAGAAGCTGTTTTGCCTTGAACTACAGTATTACTTCTCCAACTCTACATTGATCAGGTCAGGGAGATAAACCAGTTCAAAAAAGTGGGAAAAAACATCTCAGGAAGATGGAATAGATATTAACTGATCTGAACATCATCATCTGTTAAATAGTATGTCATCAACTTTTGGGGAGGACAAGAGGAAACAAGTCTCCTCCTGACAGAGGAGGTTTAGATTAGATAATAGAAAAACTTCTTCAGCCAAAGGGTTGTCAGGCATTGGAACAGGCTGCCCGGGAAGTATGGAATCACCACACTTTAAATCCTTGGAGGTATTTAAAAGACTTGCAGATGTGGCACTGTGGGACATGATTTAGTGGTGGACTTGGCTCTACTGGGTTAAAGCTTTGACTCAGTGATTTTAAAGGTCTTTCCAACCTAAATGATCCTATGATAAACCCTGGTCTAAGAAAGCTGCATTGAAAAGATGCATAAAAGAACAATAATTTCCTTAAATTTAGGTGCTCACTCAAAGCAGAACAGGACTGGATGAGCACCAAAAGATTGACACAAAAGGGTTAGAATTTGTCTCCAGGGTTGAGGGAGAGAGTAGGACCATTTCTTTGCTCAACAGCTAACCCCAACATGTCTTAACTGCATTATGAAAGCATAAACAGAGAGGTCATAGAAGGAAAGACAACAGTCTCTCTCCTGCTTACAACACATCCCAACAGAATTTCACATTCCATACTCTAGCTTATTTCCTAAGCCTCTGACAGACTAACAGGAGAGAGACATCCTAAAAAGTAACTCTGGTTGTTATTGCCAGATCTTGATTTCTCCAGCCCAATCACATGTTGCAAGGAGAGATGGCAAGACTGGGTGAAATATTGCACTCACACAAGCTTCTTTATGTGCAGACAGAGTGCGAATAATCCTTGAAGTATGATAGTTGTAGAAAAACACTTTGCCATCTGAACTTCCTGTCACCAAAAGTGTTCCATCTGGAGAAAATTCACAGCCCACTGCAAATCCTTCCACCTGTGAAAAACAATAACAGAGTAACTCTTGATGCTGATTAGAAAAGTTCATTGAGGTTTACTGAAAATTAATATAGTACAAACCCTGCATGCCTTTAAATAAATACACACTAAAAGATTTCTCCAGGTCTTTACTAAGACACAGCTATGTCAAAAACTTTTTTAATCAAGACATTAACATTTATAAATTCTTCTAATAACTATTTTATTCAGAGTGCATATGATTCAAAATAGACTGGCACATGGGAAAGCAAATGAAGCCAATTAATATCTAGCACTGATTTACAATAAAACACTATTAGCAGACATATTAAAAAGTAGAGGTGCTTTGCTATCAATCTTCCTCTTAAACTTAGATACCGAGTTCCTGGTGGGGAAGGATACCTTGTGTCCTTCGTATCTTTTCTTTTTGTTGATTCGGTAGGGTCGCTGGGCAGAAAACAGAGCCAGGTAGTTCCCGTTGGTCTGAGCAACAAACACAGATTCCTTTGGGTGCAGGCTCAGACTTGGGCAAGTGTAACGCTCCTGAAAAGGATTTTAAAGGAAGTTTTGTGGCATCAAACAGAAGATTAGTTCAAATGATTCAAGTTATCTCTTGACGTTTGAGAGCCCATGAAGGACAAGGTAAGGATGAGTTATGTCCATATATACATTATATAAAGATACTTAAATCACTACAAACCTTACATCAGGACAAATGCTAAATCAAACCTCTACCTTGTTTTCCTAGATATTGACCAAAATCCCCTATCCATCTCAACCATAATTATACTGCAGAATGGTAAATCCAACCTGATGGCCCTCCATCATTCTCTTCCTGCCCAAGGAAACCCAAAGTTTAGATGTGGAAGTGAATCATCTTCTCTCATATCCCTTCCTCCACAGCCATACTGTGCTTTCCCATATTTTTTGTACAGTTCTCAAATCCTCCATCCTTCCAATACTGGCCAGACTGTCAGGAACAGAAAACATCTGAACATCTGATTGAAACAGACACCTTTCCCCATCCCACTCTTATAAAAAAGAAGAAGAAAAAAAATAAAGGATCATTATTAGCCTCCTCATGACAGTGATGTGGGCTGCTGCTGGCTGCAAGCTCATAAATAGCAGCAGTAATTAGTAAGACTTGGCTTTCCTGTACAGTTCCTATTTAGGACTGAATTAAGATTACTTTCAAAACTCTGCATGGTGACTCCCTCAGAAATCAACTGCTCCCACAAGGCTTCCACCAGGTCTAAACCTCTTCTAATTTCAGCCTGACCTAAAGACTGCTGAGTTTTGATGCCATGAGAGCATGTGCTGTAGGATCCATCTGCATGTGAAGAACACCAGGATAACAGTGACCAGTGGATACCACAGGCTGTGTGGTAGAGCAGGAAGAAGATCAGATTTGGATTTGTGATTTGGAAATGAAGGACTGGGAAGAAGGTTTGGGTACTGTAAAGTATTGGGCACAGTGCAACTGTGTGTTTCTGCAGAGAAACTGGGTCTGGAAGTGTGGGACTAGAAAGCACAACACAACCTGCAGGAGCATGCTGCTGTCATGCTGGGTATGTTGTAGTGATGGGTTATTTTAGAGCTGTTAACTATTGATTTGTTAATGCAGACAAGCAATAGAACAAGTCCTGTTGGGATCTAATCTGCTTGGAGAGCTGTGGGTTTCACTCCCACCCCAAAGGTTTCAAAGGTGAAATTCAGAAAAGTGAAGCAGAGTTTGCAAAGTCATCATCACATTTTGTTTATTCACAGTGCAGAAAGATGGGGGGAGGAGGGGGAGAAAGTCCATATCAGAGATGCTGTAGTCATGTTTGTTTGTTTGTTATTCCTTGATGCTGAATCTTTCTGGTCTGTAACTTATATATTCACAGTTATTTCTTTTTTCCTTTCCTATTGTCCATCCAAGGTATTGATAGATCCAGTAGAGTACAAAGACACAATTCTGAAAATTAAACACTAAAAAATCCCATTAAATCATCAACTGTGTGCTCTTGTCAGCAGAGTACTGTTCATTTCAGCCAAAAAGCATCTATATACAATCCAATCATATTATATTACATAGGATATTAGACTTGGGTTTTTAAAAAAGACCCAGAGAGTTGAAATTTTCTATTAACTGCCTTGTTAATCTCCTTTGAAGCTGTCAGCCTTTCTAGACAATTTAGTCCATTAAATGTCTTGCCTGGTTAGATGACTGAGGAATACTGCACCTGCACTGATAAATGCAAATTTTGCCTCTGTGATTAGTCTGTATTAGGTATCTATATGCACATATCAGGTTGCTATTACTTTGTGAATATTAAACTCAATTTGTCAATAGCCCTCAGTGCAGCTGATGACAAATACACGAAAAAGTGTGGGAAAAGAAACATTGCACTTACAGCAGCTACTGCCATGCACCACTGGCAAACCACAATGACACTGCAGAGTCCTTGCCTAAATATAGCTTAGATGTCAATGAATTAGCACTGAAATGTAAATATTTTAAACACAAGGACACCTCTCAGCCTTCAAGGTTATTTTTTAATAACAATTAAGTGTTAAGTGTGAAAACAAAGAAAGTCATCGACTTACATGAAAGGCATCTTATACACCACAAGACCTCATTGAAAATCAAATTATTTTACTCCACTGACAAGTATGACATATTAAATCACGACCTGAAAAACAATAGTTGTTGATCTTACATGAAAAATCTGATTGGAGATTTTTGCAGCACTCTGGAAGTCCCACGCAACAATGGTACGATCGGCTGAGTCCCGGCTCACTGCGTCCGTGCTGGTGAGAAATTCTCTTCCTTCAGGAAGGAAGAGCATATCCAAAGTCTGTTGTACTGCAGCTTTGTACACTCTCAACACCTAATGGACAAAAGAGTTTGTTATTTTTTGACAGATTAGAACATGATAACCTATGTTTTCCCTCTTTGTATAGATAATTATCTCCATTAAATTATATATTATTTTTAAACATCAAAAGGTAACTTGTCATTATAGTGCAAGAGGTCTATTGTCATTATATTGTAAAGGCTAGAGTTTCACACCTCCTTGATGTTTCTTGTAGGCAGCTCCTCTAGTTACTGACTCTTCCTCATCCTCACAGCAGACAACTGACTCCAGTTCCCCTCAACCAAGCAATCCACTCTTTTATAACACTCTTCTTATTGGCTACAGCTGTGGCCTGTCAACATCAGGCCTGCTCCTAATCCTTAATAATTAACCCAGCTGCAACTCTTTAGGGGGTGAGATTACTTTCTATACTACCTTTATTTACTTATGTTCTATCTCCCTACAGTAACTCATTTTAAAATGTTGACGTACTAGTGTTTTTCAAAAGCATGGTCAGTGAATATAAAGAATCAATATACAGGAAAATTAAATTATAAATTTTAAAAAGCATCCGTTTGTACAATTTATATATTTATATATACGTAAGAGTCTGTTGTAAATTACCAAGGAATTAGAGTAAGATCCAGAAAGAGCTTCAGACAACACAATGTGAAGCTAGGTCTACACAAACTCCCTTTAGTATTATGAACTCTTCTAGATTCCTAGAAGAGGCAAAAGAATCCTTGGCAGCAAGCTGTCCCACTCAGTGAGCCAGGCTTTAAAATGAAGGACTCAGGGAGTTTGGGGTGTCCAAAGTGGCAACACTAAACACATCACTGCAACCCCTGGGGACAAGCCAGGCCAACCAGAGTAGCAACAAACATTCCTCAGCTGCCTCCCAAGATGAAAACCAGCAGAGCAGCCACCTCAGGTGTCTGCACACCAACACACACAGCCTGGGAGCAACCAGGAGGAGCTGGAGTTGTGTGCCCAGCCAGAAAGTGAAAGGGACCTGAGAACCCTCATGGACAACAAGCTCAACACAGGTGAACAGCAAAGAAATCCAGCTGGACTCTAGGGCACATCAACAAGGGCATCACTAGCAGAGATTGTCATTGTCCCACTCTCATCAGCTCTTCTCAAGTCACACCTGGGACATTGTGTTCAGTTTTGCCCATGCTATACAAAAGACATGGGGGCAGGCTGAAGAGAGACCGGAGATGGGCAGTGAAGATGCTCAAAAGACTGGGAAGCTGCTACATAAGGAAAGTTCTCAGACAGAACTGAGCTTGCTCAGCCTTGAGAAAAAAGGTTAGAGAAGACCAAGTTCCAGTATTCAAAGGGTGTTTACAAAGATGATGGAAACTCCTTCTTACAAAGAGTTATGTGGAAAAGAGGAGGGGTAATTGGTGCAAGTTTCACCTGGCAGATTTTGACTCTACAGAAAAAGTGGGTTAGATCCATGCAGAAATGAGTATCAGCCACAGGATTCTGAATATTTTAATAGCCTGTAAGCTGGATCTTAAAAAGCAAGATATTTTTAATTATTCTAAGGAACACATGAACAATTTGAATGTCTTTTCTTTCCATCTTTCTTCATGAAATTCTCTATGTTGTCTAATTTGAATTTTGCAAATCAATACTTTTGCTTTCTTTTTTCTCTGATTGCCTCCAGTGAAGAGAAACTTCAAGGCAAGTGGCCAGATCAAAGCAAGCCATCTCTCTGAATATGGTGATCCTTGAAACTAGGACATGGGAAGACTCCTAGTTATTAATATCTAAATCTCTCTCTCTACAAGATAGCTAAAAACATAGCTGCCTGCACTTCCAAAGTGTATTCAGAGGTTCTTCTAATGTCACTAGAATACCAATAGAGTGGAGAAAGTGCTTGAAGCATTATCCTGAAATGACTCCCAACTTTGTGAGGCATTTCAGTGCTTACCTGATACCCCTTATATACCTAGTGACTATTGACTTCAGGACCCAGACCATTTGCAGATACTTTTTTTTTATATAACCACCAAGCAAACAATTTTCAGGTGTCACAGTGAAATATCCTAAATTATACCCATTTTACACTTTCACCAATAAAAGAAAAATCATGTCAAGTACCAAACACAGCATGAGAACTTCTTAATTTCTTGCCTCAAACTCAAAAATCTATGACTGTTGGGGAAATGTTCAGAAAGCTGATCCTGCTTTAGGGTGGATCTACTTGTGGAAGTCCTGAGGTCCCTTCCAGCTCTGCTTCCTGTGATCTCAGCATGTAGAAGGATGGCAGCACAGCTGCTCCAGTTGCTTTTCACAGGTTTTGTGAAATACACAGTTTAGACACATCATGTTTGCATTTGGTGAAGAACCTTAGCCATGCAAGCACCCTACACACCCTGTAATAACAGCAACAAGATGTAAACCTGCACACTCAAAAACTTGCACATTTCTCAGCAATCTGCCTGCCTTTTTAAAGATAGTGAATATACAAATGTGTTTCTTGCTCTCATCAGATTTTACAGCCTGCAAATCTGCATAATATACAAAGCAATTAAACTTTGTAAAGCCAAAAGGGATATTTCCATATTTATATCCTCCACTTTCTCTATGGAGAAATCACCATGCATATTTCTTCACAGAAAGAGTTATAAAAGGAAGTCTATAGTTCATTAGTAAAGTAGAAAATTAAGCTATTTTGTAGAAGCAAAAATGAAAAATAAAACCCCAAACTGAAAAAAAAGAAACCCACAAAATATAATAGCTGCCTGGAATGGGAAATGGAAAACCATGCAGAAACCTGACAGCTGTAGGAGCTGCAGGAGAAAAATGAAGTCAAATTGAGGGGAGTGGACACAAAGGGCAGAACCACCCTGACAGGCTGAGGAGGCAGCTCCTTAGCAACAGGCACCTCTCACAAGGGACAAGTCCAAGCAGAGAGTCAGCAGGAGCAAGAGCATGGAGCAGCACAAGTGTAAAAACAGGGACAAAAGCCAGAAACAAAGGCCAGTTAGTGCTGGGAGATGAAGAACAACAAAATAGAGCAATAAATGACAACAAACTTCCAAATGGATATTCATGGTAGTGATTTTTAATATTTTCTTATTTTAAAGGTGAAAATCACAGACATACTGTTTACATCTTCATCATCTAAAAAAGGCCCCAAACTTGTGAAATGTGGGTACATATCCAGCCATATGTTGTGTCCAGCATTGTAAAGGGTTTAGGTTTTGGATTTGCTTTTAACTCTTTTTTGGAGCAAGAGACACCTCTTGGTGAGGAAAAAGATACTGTGAAGTTGGTAATGTGCAAATACTTTTAATGCTTGCTGAAAACCTGTTGAACTCTTACAAAAACTGCTAATATCAATTTAAACATTCACCACTAACCATTAAACAATATTTGTCTGTTATTTAATGGAATATTTAACCAAATTACCTGTGTACCTTACCTTTGCAACAGGAAACTGCCTATCAAAAAAAGCACAAAGTACCTTGTTTTTCTATATGTTTGATACATACCTCAGAAAAACTATGCTATTTTATCTTCAAACCACACAGTAGGAACTGACTTAGGGAACAGTAAATTAACACTTTGAATAGCAGCTGGGAACTTGATATACATAGTATTTCAATTGCCCCATAAAGACAGCTTTCAAAAATAACTAATTGCAACATCCCTGCTCAGGAAAGTACTCATAATTAAACCTGCTTTGTTCTACCTTAGGCAATTAATTCATGACATGCCTGAGGAACTTGTCTGGGGAAAGCACAGGTTTGCCTACCCTGCTGGCTTTAGTTTGTTAATAACAACTTCTGCTCTTTTCCTACTTGCAGATTTATCACCTATCAGCACTGGAAAACCACAGCTCACTTCTTCAATCTAAGAATTTTATGGACATAAAATAATTAATTTCAAAGGAAAGCCTAATCATTTTTGGTGTCAACAGAATCCAACATAACAGCAAAACTTCTTCAATAAGGCAGGAACTCATAGCTGCAGGAATTCAAAAAGAAAGGTAATTTAAGCAAATTAAATCAGTTTCAAATAGATTCTTATGGTTCTGGTCATTTGAAAAGGAAGCTGTGATGCTGAATTCAAGGCATATATTTCAGATGGGTGTTCTGTAATACTTCTCTCCATTAAGCATTTACCATGCACACACTGGCATTCTGTCAAGAAATCTCAAAACCTCCAGATGAGCAATTCAGAAGCTGCTATTTGCCCCAAGCCTGTGCTGGTCACTTGCATGCTGTGTGCAATGCATTTTATTAAAAGCACCTCAAATTTTATGCTAGTGATGAGAAAGAAATGTGCTTTTATATCCATTGTCCTGGGCCATCAGGAGAAGAGGTCTCAAAGAAAATCTAGTAGGACTACAGGCAACATGGATGGCTAGTCATCAAAAAACTCCTTAGTCAGATCCATGGCTTCCAACCTGTAAAATTTGGCATTATTTTCTTTCATTTCTTGTCCTGAGTTTTTAGATTGTGTGATTTGGCATGGACCTGCCTCCTTCTACTGACATGCTGGGTAATTAGTTCAATGGGAGACTGATTAAATTTCTTCTATGAAACAGTACTACACCATTAACAGTAACAAAAATTACATTTTAATTTAAAGAAAAGCCTACTCTTTCACAAAATAGAAGGGGTTTTTATCTATTGTAGTGCAAACCATTTGTGTCAATCTATTTTATTTCTCTTCATAAAGTTAAAATAGTGTTTTTTTCTTTGCTATTTAATTTTTTACCCATTTGTAACTGCTCTGCTTTCAGAAATAAAGCTCAACATTATCAACAGATCTTGAGAATAATTAAAAGGAAAGAATGACTTTTTAAGATGAAGAAGTGGTTAACCTTAATCTGATAGTGATCTCTAAGATTTCAGATATGAACAATGTACACTGGCTTTTTTAAAATCAATTTTAGATCCCCTGAAAAGGCACTAGAATCTTGTGATGGAAATCATCAAACATTTATAAGAAAAATTTTTTTTCCCAACATATTTTTTTATTTAAACTTATCTCCCCATCTCAAATAGGATAAGAAGTAAAATCCACATATAGCAAAGATACAGAATGGCTTTTTGTGAGGAACTCACAGAAAGTTTTTAGTCCAAAAACAAGGAATTCTTAGTACAGAAATGAGATGACTGAGGAGAATTCGAAATAAAGTCTGAGCAGCATGGAGAAGGAGAGTGGTTTCCTCCATTATAAGACTTCAGACAGCAAATGAGCAAAGGCAGCTTCAAAATGCACAGAACGAGATGCTTCTTCAAACACTACATATTTAAACTGAGTTCCTTGCTAAAGGAAATTGCAGATGTAAAAAGATTAAGAAAACCAATACCAGAGCGTGAAAACTCAAAGTGATGCAAGACAGACAAAGAGGCAGGAAGCCCCCAGGCTCTAAGTTAGAGAGGCCTAGGTAACCATTGCTGGGAATTGTGATAAAGACATTTGCTGTGCTTTTCTGTTCTTGTTCTTCCAAAGTGTATTGGTCACTGCTGGGGGTGTAAAACATGCCTAGAAATGGACTGAAACTGGAACAGCCATTCCCTGACAGCCTCTAACATGAACACTCCCACTCCAAAAGAAGGAATGCTTTGTTCCTGGCCCATTTCAGTCCCTCTGGGAGCACAGGAGTGATGTCCTGCACAGACAGGTGTAGGATTTTCATCTGCAATGCCATTGTATGAGGGTCCCAAATAAACACAGCAGAGTGCTCACCTGTGCCACAGACACATAACACGTGCCTTCACACTCGGAAAGGAACCCACGAATGGTAACAATTAAAATCAAATGCCATTATGCAAGTGCAAATATACCCCCCCCACCATATTTCTTTGAACATTTGTCCATGGATTCAAGAAGGATTTCTCTGAGAAGAATAACTTGAGTTTTCTAAAGCACTGCATAAATCATCTTATTTTAATTACCTTGTTCTTCCTAATAACACCAGTACATGACAATGTATTGGCTGTTTCTATAGAAACCAGAAGTGCAAGCAGCTCCACCAGTTTCTACAGCCTTTTTTCGTATTTATATGCTATCCAGAGACAAATTCATTAGGGTCTCCTAAATACATGCTACTTAAAATGACTGCATCTCATCTGAAAGAAATTGCAATAGAATGTTTCCAAGGAAACAAATGCAGTGCATTTGCACCTATTAATTTTTTTAACTGTCCTTTAACAGCTTGGGCTTATTTCTTTATAAACTCAAGTATGGAGAAATAGCTCACCAACATAAAAAGCATCTTTTCAATTTTTTTCTTTTTAAGCATAAAGTTGTAGATGATAGTTGCAATTTTGCAGCTAAGTAATGTTCAGAGTAATAAACAAAGATGGAGGGAGGGGAAAAAAAACCTGTTGTTGCTCTGCCTTGAACTCTGCTGTTAAAAAAATTTTACAGTTCATTTCAAGACTTATTTTAAAAGCTTCAAATAGGAGCTTCCATCATTTTTTGCTAGTTAATTTGTTCTATATCTTATAAGATCTCAATTTTAAAAATGGGAAATACTGTGTACATCTTCAAATATGTTTTCATTAAATTAGCCTTGAATTTACACTAATTTTTTTTCAAACTTTCCACAACAAAATTTTGTTATTAATCCCAAATGGTTGAACCTTTACATTTTTTTGTACTCTTTCAATTTCTAGTAAGTTGTTGCTACTTTTCCTATTGCTATTTTTCTATTGCTTTTTTTAAATTGGTTGTGCTAGCACAAGACTTTCTGCAACAAACACTTTCCGAAAATAAAATAACATATTTTGTCTCCATTTAGTGTCATGCCTGAAGCACTTCATTAAATTCCTCCAAGCCAGTTTCCTTTTTTGACATCCCTTTTAGCTACTTTTCTCACTATACAGCACCTAGGTTAATTCCTTCCTTCCCCAGCTTCTCTCATTTCTCTATCCAAGTCCAACATCATGAAGTGACATCAAGTAAACTTCACTCAATCAACCTTCCCTTAAATAATACAATATTTTAAAATATCTTTTATTTTTGTATCTGTAACTAATCTTTTCTTCAAAGTCTGTTCTGTGGCTGTCCAGTCATATTTTACTGGGTCACCTCTACCTGATGCCCTTCCTCTCTTTCCCTCCTTGTTTAACAGAATAGTGGATTTGCATTTATGGAGGTCTAAGAGCTTCAAATAATGCTTTAGGATCAGAGCCACAGCCCTGTCACCCTCCACTTATTCCCTCTCCAGATTATGTGTGGTGCTTCATCAGGACTTGCTGTTCTGGCAGTGATCACAAACAGCTCTTGCCAAAGCTCCAACCAACCTCACCAGCTCGTGACACTGGACACGTGAGCATCAACAGACAAGAGATCAAAGAGAGACTACATCCAACAGCTGGGTAAATTATTCCTCTATTTTTAATAAAGTCCAAAAAAATGTTGTTAGTGATCTCCACTCACCAAGTCCCCCATATTTCTGTATGGACACAGTAAGGAACCAGTTCCTGAATGCTTAAAAAACATTAAGTAGCATCAAAGTAGAATATAAATAAAAGGTTAAAAATGCAAATCTCAAAAATAATTAAATGGATACATTTAGAAACTTTAGTGAGTACATTCAGATGTAAGCTTTGACTGCTGTACATCCTTTCACCAGAGCACCCCTGCTCTACACCAGGCAAACCTTGCTGACACATGTAAATACATTGTTCAGTGCAGTTGGACCATTCACCATATAATGAACTTCAGCTCCTTTAAAAGTATTACCAGTTTTAGATAGCTACAGTAGTAGTCTTCCTTTGATAGTGCATCTGTGTAAGCTTAGAAACCCAAATTAAAAAGCAAAAAAAAACCCCATCTGTAGTCATATTTACTTTAATGAACAAAATAAGGTCCTTATTGATGGGTTAAAGGATACAAATGTCAACCTTTTCTTCTCTCTGGTATTTCAAGGAATACTAAAATTTCAGGTAGAATAAGGAGTTGGAATAGATACTGTATCCTGTCTGAAAACCTAATGTAGATCAGCCAAAATGAAGGATGACTGTGCTGGCTTGTGCTGAACATCTTACGAAATTCTTCCACGGCTCAGAGAAAGGAAAAACTTCTAAAACACATAACTACTTTAAGGTCTTGGGGTTATTGCATATTTCTTTTTGCAGGGTTTTATGGGGTTTATCTAGGTTCAGCTCCAAGGTCCAAAGATGCCATGGGGGCTGTTCAATATGATGCTCACTTCCTTGGTTGACACTGCAGATTGTTTTAATTTTTAAAACACAGCACCTCACTCCCAGGTTTTCTTGTCTTTTCATAAAACCTCTATAAACATTCTCCAAATTTTTCATAAGTTTAATCCATCTGTTATACAATAATATAAAATCTCCAGAATAATCTCTTTACCAGAGAGACAAAACTGGGTTTAACACAAACAGAAGCAATATCACTATAATAAATCTCCACAGGCTATTCAGCTGCCTATTCTATTTTTTTTCAGGCTTTGATTACTTGTGTCTCTAATTTTGAGATGCCTGTATACTTTCCACTTCACTGAGAGGTTAACAAGCTGTCCCATCCATTCATTTCTCTGAAGTATGTTGTTTAGCTCTGTCTTAAAGATTTTAACTCCCTTATTGTCCTTTCATTCTTTGTCTTGCTTAATACCCAATGATACATTTGAAATTATTTTGCCTATTTGCTCAACAGAACAGGGATAGCAATAAGTATCTTTCAATACACCCCTTTCTTTTTTCTTTTTTTTTTTAATATCTGCCTCTCTAATTAATGGCCTACTGCACATTTCTGTCATGGTTTAAACCCAACCAGCAACTAAGGACCATGCAGCCACTCACCCACCCTCTGTGCCATGAGTGAACTGTCAAAATGAATTGAAAAGATTCATTTGTACACAACAGCAAGGTTTGTATTGTGTAAAATAGGGATGCTATTAGCACCGCTAAAATTTTTCAGTGTTTTAGTAGCTGAGAGGATGCCTCAAACCAACTTAATATATTTTCTCTGGGACTTGCAAATCCAGTTTTTGTACCACATTCAAATCACAAATAAATAGGAGTAATTAATGCTCACAAATTCACGGTCCTGGTCAGAAGTACTAATTTTTAAAAATACCAATGTGAGCTATTCTATGTCATTTTCCATCAGCAGAAAGCATCAATGTGGCACACTGCCATAAAGCAGCTCATTTAAACCACTGCATGTATGTGTAATTGGACACCATTTTTGCAATTTCTCATTTTCTCTCTCTGTGTTATGCTTAATGTTTTGCTCTGAATTTCCAGGAAAAAAATCCCCTTATTTCCTGATAAAATTATCATTTTGCCTCACAGTTAATTTTAAATTGTGCAAGAGGATAGCTTGTTAAAACACAGGAGCACATCCTAAAGAATGACCCCTGAAATTGAATTACCAGCACATGCTGAAATTGAGTTTTCAGGGTGCAATGAATAACAAGATTCATTTGTTCATTTGTGCCTGATTTAGGGTGTTCTCTCTATTGACAAAACATGCTGCAAAGCCTGAAAAGGCTATCAGGAGTATGATGATAGGAACAAAAAGAATCATTAGTTCACCCACACATCATTCCAAACTGAATGACAGATTAACACACTTGAAAGAACAGGCAAAACAGGAAAATCTTGTAATTAATTAGGATGAAAGAACTTGAAAGATAGAAAGGTTATTTGTGTCAAAATTGAAACAAAAGTGGCATGAGGTCTCAGACATCTATTTCAGTTAAGAGAAAATGGCACTTATTAGAACAGGACAAATTTCAAAATATTGGCTAGGACACTCTCCAGTTTTAACTATGGCTATAACTGTGTAAGATGGAAAAGATATGTGCATAGAGATAGCAATATAAACTGAAAGCAGGAATACCTGAAGAACCCATTGAAAACCCCCAAAACTAGGAAGTGGCAGATATAACATTTTGATGACACTGATAATTCATGCTTAACCAATATTTCCTTCTATACCTGAGAGTTTGAAATGCAACTACAATATTTTACAATAATGATGCACAGGTGGGACTAACCTCCACCTCAGATGTTTGTCTGCTCCTCCTCACTGCCTCATGCAAACTGGGTGCTACCCCTCTCTGTTTGCCTTGTCCCTGTTGCAGCTACCCTGTTCCTTGGTGAAGGACAGGCTGCTTCTCTCCCACCAGTTTTCAGAAACAGTTTCACTAAGACTTTCCAAGACAGCCAACAGCAAACTCCAGTCCACAGAGATGCACATATTTCTGTAGGAGGCACCTTCTGTGGAATATCAGGTTGACACTATTTGGCAATCACAGCCTGGGATGCTGGTGGTGCTCTGATGGCTCTGTCCAGGTCAAGCATCACATGATCCTCTTCACAAGGAACTGCTTTTTGAATTCACCTTTATGCAGGACTGATCTTTAATCAGGTTTGCCAGAAATATCAACTCACAGTTCACCTGTGGTTAAGCTGAGGTACCATCAGAATTTAAAACCCAAAAGGAAGGAGCTGCTTTAAGAGACAAATTTATTGTCATCATTGCTTGGAATACAGTACTGTTTGATACCTTGTCTGGTGCCAAGGGAAAGCACTACTGCAACTCTGACAATTCACAAGGCGGGGGAAGGGCCAAGAACAGCATTTTTCAAGCCATTTGTCTTGGTGACACTGTAACACTGTTCAAAGATAAAACTACAGCAGACTGGCAGAGATACTGACAACAGAAGAGTAGTAGACTCGGGAGACAACTCAGAACTAATCTATCTAGCACAAGCACTAACATCTGTTCTCTAGCCCCTTAGCTCTACTTGAGTTAATGCCAATTTTTCAGTCTTCAGATCTTGTCATCAAAATCACTGGTATCAGAATTGCTGAAAAAAAAAGTTTTACTCAAGCATAAATCTTGGATTATAAATATCCATTGTAAACAAATCTTCTATCTCCTTGACACTGAAGTGCCTTCTCCATTGTCAATATTTGAGATTGTGTCCTACCACCTGTAAAGAATATTCCTCCACAACCATGCACAACATGAGCACCATCCAGACAGGTACATTTTGCAACATGTGACTTCAGGCATTTGTTACAGTAGAACAGAATCAGTTATCATTTTCCATGTGAAAAGACTGGGCACTCTAGACACACACAAGCTGGAGGCATTGCCAGTTTTGGCATGACCATGCTCATCAATCACAATTGATTTCAAATCTAGAGAAAAATCATCTTCACAGATTCTCATAGATGGTTGCTCAGTGATATGCACAGGTGCAAAATCCATCATAAAGAAATGACATGGGGTGAAAGAATGTCTCTGGCTTTATACACAGACAGATTACCACCTGACTTTTGTATAACTACAGTATTATTTCCAGAAAAGATTATTGGACCAAGTCAGAAAATCTCTGAATGTTTTGTCACCTACATCTGCCATCTTCTCCTGGACTACAATCAAAGACCTCAAATTTGACATAACAATCAACAATATTTAAGCCTTAAAAAGATGACACCCATTTAGTTCCTGATGCACCTTTAGAGGCAGTTCAGCATACCATGACAACAATGGGTTCTCTATGTTAAAAAGGACATTGAAGGATTCAATTACAGACTGCACCTCCTCCCCACAATTAAGTTCTACTGTTATGAGAATCTCAAGAAAGAAAAACTGTATTTGCTATGTTCTTTCCATGCTATGAAACCACTGATCCTTCTCTTCAGGAGTAAAGACTTTTATTAAGTCTTTTCTTCAGTTCCCTGCCAGGAGGAACAGTGAAAATGGAAAATCTAATTTCTTTTTTTAAAAAGTTACATAGGTATTTTTTTATTAAATGCATTTATATTTTTGCAATTTAAAACTAGAACCATCTTCCTTCATAGACCTATGGCTTGAGAACCTCTTCACATCCCTATGAAGGAAAACTAGCCATCATGCAAGTATGATGGATGCAATGAATCCCATCCACCTTTACAAAGGTTTTCATACTAACACTGTAACTCTGAAACTCACAGTAATTTTATTTTCAGAGTAGCCTCAGATGTGGCAGTCTCAATATGTATTTACTAAAGTTTTTCTTTAAAGAACTTATTCATGTGGTAGAGATCTTACATAATTAAATGCTTTCCTCAAACATCAGTGACAAATGCAACTGCAGCACAGGAACTTGATTGCTAATTGCACAAGAATACTTTGTTTCCTCAACAGAGCAACTCCCACAATGATTTCAGAGCTCTCCTGTTGAGCCCTCATACCTGAAATGCATCTCCCTTTATCTGTCACCTATTATTCTTAGTACATCACAGACAGAGACAAGGTGTGTAGCTATGCTATCTCATCTTTTTCAGGTCCCTTCTGCCATCCTCAAGAGCAAACAGATGGAAAACTATGATGAGTAGGATCTACCCACAGAGAAATTCAAAGGAAAACAAAGAACTAATCACTTTGCAGTCCCTGCTTCTCTTTGAGCTGCTCTGAGCATGAGGATGTTGCTTACCTTACACTTCCAGTGGCAGAGTACAGCTCTGGTCTTACCTGAGCTCTCAATGGCAGCTGGGAGCACATTGCTCTTTGTGGTTCATGATAAATTAAAAGCAGAGGCATTTCACACTTCTGTGGCCCTTCATGAATGTAAAAATTGCTCCAGGCTTCTATACAAAAGGTACAGGCATAAGGTGCACATCCTGACCCACATGTAAGAGCCTGAGGAGCAAATTAGCTGTGCTGTTTCTTTGCTTTTCACAACCCTCAAAAGAGCTACTACTGGCTTTGTTCAATTCAACTAGATGTAACTTATATGTACAGAAAGAAAAAAATATTATTTTTCTGTACAGTGTTCCTCATAGCACTTAAAACACATTACAGAGGTTCATCTTGATGAATAGGAACACAGTGACAAATGCAAATGACCTCACAATAACATTTTAATGAAAGACCAGTAAGTACATCTAGCACCTTGATAACACACAGCACACACAACCTAGGGAACATTTGGAAAGAGAAAGAGAAAAAAGATTTGCTTTACCTTAGAAGTCCTTAAATCCCATGCTTTAACTTCTGGGCTGAATCCTCCACAAATGAAAACATTTGACTCTGTAGGGTGGAACTTCAGTGCACTGATCCTAAATTCTGTTTTGCTGCTAAATATCTGCTTCCCTAAAATCAAGTGACAAGCAGACATTAAAATTTGAGCAGAAAATGAAATATGTTATTCATTTCAACTTAGTTTCAAGAATATCAAGGTTGCTAAAAGTGAACATGCTTATAATAACACACTTCAAATATCTGGGGCTAGTCTAATTTAATGAAAATAAAGGACAACTCCCTAATTTCTATCCACTTGAAATTGCTCCTGCTCATGGGCCTCTGTACCACTGACTGCTTCCCACTGAAAGGAGACAACAAGTGGCTCTCACACTGAGGAGAGGAGCTCCACTGAGGTCACAGTTCAGACAACAGGCAGGAAGAAATCTACAAATTTAATGGTTCAATGTTTCCCTACTGAGAAGCCAGTCTTTTTTTTTTTTTCAGTGAGACAAAAATAACTTGAATAAAACATTGTCTGTACAGAAATACTACATCCCAATCTATATTACAACTCTTGAGTAGTTTACTTTCAGCAAAGGTAGGAGTGAAACTTCATCTTGAAAGTAGGAAATAATTTGCAAACCACCATATGAAGGCAATAGCTGTTCCCATGGATACACTGCTGCCAACATTTAATTGTACACACTAATCTCCACAGGATCTTGTGGTTAGTATCAATTGGATTGCCTGCACTTTGGAACACAACAGAATTCAGCTAGGTTAATTTATAGGACTTTTCCACAGTTCACTGCTTCCTTTCATCCTAACAAATTCATTATATTACTGTACATTCACCAAAATAAAATTTTGGAACAGCAGTATGAATCAAGATAAATATATCTGCTCACTTTCACAATAACAACTGTGATTTATATTCTACATATCCCATATAAAGATCTACATCAAATCAAGTTCCTGCTGTAAGCAACAGTGAAGGAGGTACTGCAGAACTAAAACAAGCAAAATCCTTTAAAATACTATAATAAAAGCTTCTTAAAATATTCTTTAATTTGCATTTTATGCAAGTGAGGATTATCTTAAAACAGGCTTTTTTAAAACAACTGAAAATACTTTCAGCTAAAAACATTACTGACAGATGTAAACTCTTGCAGTTAGGTGTACAATATTGAAAATCATTCACACAGATTTTTTTATGCTCATTTCATTCTCTGGGGCCGATTTATTTGATTTCATCATCAGTTCCATTTTCCTCATCTGCTGAACTCAACTTACACAGTCAATAGGCTAACACTTGTAAAATTACTTATTTATTCAGTTTAAAGAAGAGAAAGGTTTTACTTTATCACACATGCTCATCAAGGGAAAAGACAGGGAAAAAGATTACAGAGAGCCTAAAGGAGGGGTGAGAGTTGTTCTATGTGAATTCTCGCATTTGTGGGGGATTTTTGTCCTTTTTTTTAAATTACTTGCCACCAATTGCCAGTGCAAGATCTAAAGGGCCTCTCTGTCACCACTAAGTGAAACATTTAATTTTGTCCATGAGTTCTTTCCCCAAAAGGACAAAAAAGTCATCAGGGCAGCAGAGATTTTCTCCACAAGTCATATCTGCGACCATCCCTTGCCATGGGAGCTTTCAGAACCCCAACAGCTACAGGGGGAAACAAAGACTCCACAAGAGGGAAGAAAGTATTAAAATCATAAATTATAGGAGCAACAAGATATTACTCTCATGTACACCACTACCAGACATCATTTGCGGGGGACTTTACAAAAGCCACATACACAGGCATCTTACTCACCCCCAGCACTTGAGAAAACACTGAATTACTCCATGGAGGCTCACTACTCAGTTTAATAGCACTTTACTCCCAAAGGAACTTGCTTCTCACTAGTTCCCAGCTTAATAAAAACTCTGGGAGTATAATCAACAAGTTTTCAATGGGACTGCAGCCAGAAATTAGCAAAAGTGCAGCCCACCTGTACTAATCCTGCCACACAGCTTTTTAAAGGACACATCAAGTGATCACTGTTCTCCACAAAGTGTTGTCCAAATGCCATTAGACATAGCCATAACTGATTCAGTGGAACTCCTCATTGAAGCTTTTGGCAATCACTGGCTTTGCTATGAGTTTACCTCCACAAGACTTCTCAAAACTGCTTTTTCTATAATAAATACTTGTGTTCTCTAGCCTAAGACATGAGAAAGTCAGGTAAAACACAGGCAAAAAAGATGTGCATTTAGTTCAAGATGCATTTCATCTACTAACTACAAGATCTGTTACCTTTTCCACAGAAAGATTGATTTAACATAATTTGTTATTAATTAGTCAATTTTTCCATCTCATTCCCAACTGCTTCCAAGTAATTTAATAATTTGCCTGGTATTTTCTTCAGAAACTAAAATGCTCTACGTTCCCTACTCTGTCTCTCCCTATTTGAAAGAGAAGTGGGCACTGAATTTGCCCTTTTCTTGTCTTCTACAGGCTGCAATTTATCCAAAAGCTCTCAGCGACAGTCACAAACATAATTAAACCATAATAATCTCAGTGTTATGAATTCTACATTACAGTGTAATAACAAAATTAATGCAAACACCCTGAGCATCTTATTCACCTCTATATTCTTTAACCTCATTCTTGTTCTTAATTTAAGCTGCTATCTTATGATTTGATGCAGATATTAACTTTTTTTTTTTTTTTTACTTAATTCAGAAACAATCACAATAAACTAATACTAAAGCTCAGGCTCTCCAATTAGCACTTTGCAAGACAACCCTTCCTCTCTTATTGCCTCCCCAAAGTGAAATTCAATCAAACATCTCTTTTTGGGAATTGAGTAAGCAGTGTTCTGAAGAGTTTGGTGTTATTAGATGTATACATGAATTCCATTCTATTGCCATGTCACAGAAAATGAGCAAGACTGGAATGTAGACAGGCTGAGCAGCAGCAGTTAACAAACTCAAAAGGTAATAGAGAAAGGAAACACTCTTTTTGTCACAACTAAAATTTATTCACAATTCACTCAGAAATTTAGGAAAAATATCCATCTGAGAGATGGAACAGGTCAATGCAAAAGATGATATGGGGCATATTAGCTCATGTAATTCAGCAATTTGAGGAAATGAACTCAACTCTTAACATTTTTCTGTACAAATTTTGCTTTGTGTGTTATACTACCATGAGCAGAATTTATTCTTTCCAGGCTGTAATGCTGCTATGATGGAATCTACCCCACAGCTTGGGAAATCCAGGTTCAGTGTTTGCTATATATCCTTCTCCACCTTTCTGGAAATCTTTTTTTTTTTCAGTTATCCATCTTTTTCTCTACAATTACTCACTTTACTAAATGAAATATTCACCTTTGGGGGGGTCTTTTATATATTGATTCAATACTCAATATATATATTTTATATATTGAAACAGATGGCCTTTAAGGAGAAGACCCCCTTATCCATAACTGGTGTAAATCAGCATGTTTGTACATACCTTTATTTTGTATATATTTATTGCATTTTAGTTCCTAAAGGCAGCATAACCAACTCATAGACTAGAAAATTAGGCCTTTTGAAAATGTCTTTGGCTAATTGAGGGAAAATCCATACCACATATCATTTTCCTTTATAAGGGGTTGTTATCCCAAAGCAGAAATCAAATGTTTCTCTAATCCTTAATTTTCACAATTTCAGTAACAATATCTACTATATCTTTTGCAGCATCTTTTATGTTCTTTAAAGGCTTTAATTAAATTCTCCAAGCATTAAAGGCGTGCCAGTAACATAATAATAGCATGCACAATATGGAAAAATTCTTTTAAAATATCTTGAATAAATGTTTCTGCTTCTTTATGCATCAGCCTACTGTGAAACTGCTCAGCTATGAAATCAGATGTTTTAAAGGCTATTTAACATTCTGAATTTTTCACAGAACATCAGCACAGTTGCTCAGAACAGGATGCTTCTGTAACTGTGCTCAGTGGCCCTTAGGTTCACACACCTACCTGCATAACCCTAAAGCATTTACTTCCTTACTCTAATCTGTGATCTGTCTTTCTGTAAAGAAAGGTGAAGCCTGAGACTTACAGGGACACAAGAGCAATCTTGCTTAGCAAAATGGATTTCCCTCTGTGTTTAGAAAAAGACATAAAACAACATATACAAAAATATTTCATTACAGTCACAGTCCCTCTCATGAACAATAGTGAGAAAAAATTTAGATTGATTAGACATCATTTGTTCTTAAGAAATCAATGCTGCCTGTTATTTCTCCATTCTTGGTGTGCTTACAAATGGCCTTATTATTTTCTCAAGAACCAAAGTTATATTGATTACGTGTTTTTTCCTAATTTTTGTCCCTACCTGTTCACAGGTTCACAGCAAGTGCAGATGTTTGAAATATTAAATAATTTTCTCTTTTAACTTTTGAAACGTCCCCATGATAAATACTTTTCAGCAAGGCTTTACACCAGTGAGCATAAAAAGTAAAATGCTGTTACCTCCTAGATGGAGAGTGCTATGTTCAACTTATTTCATATAACTGCTGAATCTTGGGGGGAACCTTTGACCTCACATCTAAGGTGCCTGCATACACTCAAAAGAAAAAAAATAAACAAGCAAACAAAAACATTATCAATCAACTGGGCTTTTTTTTCTAAGGTGCCATGCAAAAGCTTTCTGCATATTAAAACATATTCTCTAAATACTACTGGGAGAGAAAAGGAGGAACAGAGGAATGCCACAGTTTTCCTGGGGTGATGTTTAGGTAAGAGAACTAGAACTCCTATGTGAACAAATATGAGTACATTAAAAATAGCAATGTTATATCTATAGGACTATCAAATTAGAACAGAAAAAATACAAAAAAAGAAAATTTTCTCGGTAGGTACAAAATGTTCCATTAAGAAAGTCTCTCTCTCATTATAAATCTGAGCAAATTATATTTGAAAGCAAGCTTAGTCCATGAACTAAAATACAACTGCAGCATTTGGCAACTTAGGAAATGTGCCAAAATTTCTTGGAACATTTCCTCTGTCATAATATTAAAGAAATGAAAAGTATCTACAATATGCAAATAGTAAAAAACCCAGCCAATGTTCTGCCTGTGCTATTATACCAATTCATTTGTGACTAATGAAAAATCTACTGATTAATAAAACATGCATTCCAAAAATAAAACAGTTATAAATAAATTCCAAAAATACAATTACCCTTCCAAAGTTGGTAGAGCACCTCCAGGGCATCTGGACATAACGGAAGTTAAATGTCCAATTTATTTGACCTAGAAAGCTTTAAAAGCATTTTTTTCAGTGCTCTCAGAATATAGCACTATTTAATACTCTGTAAATAACAACATGTCTGAACTACCAGTAATAGAAAATGACTGTGCATTATTAGAGAAAAACAAAACCAGAGAGTCTCAGAGTGCTGCATTATTATAATATTTGGGAAAATATTCAAAAGGCTTTATTTTTATAAATAAATAGTGTATTTAAAATAGGACAATAAAAAAAATATTAGCCAGTAACAGGCAGTAAATCAGCAGGTTTTGGATCTACCAATATTCATAATCTCCATGGTGCAGTACTGAACTTGCCTGATGCAAACTGCAACTGATCACAGAACCACTTATGTGAATGACTCATGCATAACCTTGAGTTCTTTAAAAATAATGCATATTTTGGGTCCAACCCATACTGAATGTGTACAACAGCTTTTAAGAAACACCATATTTGTGGAGAGTCTTAGCTTCACATCCTGGTGTTAAGGCACTGGATGGCCCTTGAAGATAATAAATTATGATCTACAAAAATTGAATTTAAAAAATACTTGTAGTAGGTAAATTCTTCCTGATCTGGCCTGGAATGATGTTGACCTCCTTTACTGACAAGAACACTGCTGATTCACATTCAGCACCAGGACCTCCAGGTATTTTTTTGCAAAGTTTCTTAGCATCAGCCTTGTCTGTCGCTCAGGACTATTCCATTCCAGATGCATGTCCTTGTTAAACTTCCTGAGATTCCTATCAGTTCATTTTTTATGCTTGCAGTATCTTAGATCTTTTTATATGTAAGAACTTTCATTTCACACACGTGACAAGGGCAAGGGGTTTGATGGTGTTAAACTGCAGCATAAGATTTCATGGATGTGTCTTCTAACCTTATATGAGGATTTCTCTGCCAACAGCAAAAATTCTGTTTCATGATTAATGAGATTTCAGTGTTTGCTTCTATTCTGATGTTGTTCAGATCATAAAGGTAGGAAAAAAACCACTCCAGAAGATGCAATATATTAGCACATGGGATACCCAAACTGAAGTCCAATCTTAGAAAATTTCCTGAAGAATTTATTCTAGTGCTGTTTGTTAAAAAATTGCTGACACATTCCTTTGAGAATTATCATAACTAGCCTTCATCAGACCCAGAACAATTAGCAAGACTACAATTTCAATTTAGTGGGGCAGAAACTATGTTCCTAACAGAAAATGACAAAAATCCCCCACAACTCAGCAGTTCAATACCATGCATGTACTAAGCTGCATTTGCAACCTTTTTTAAACTTTTTGAGTCATTCCTTATAGACCATTAGTTTTCTTTTAGTGAAGGACATGTAGCAATTTTCACAACACAGATGTAATATATAAAAACATACTGAAAACAAAGACAAGATTAGATTTTAGGAAACTACTGGGAAAATGTTGAACCAGAACAAAATATACAAGAGCATAGAGCCTGAAAGAGAGCATTATTATTTATAAAATCCCACTGGCATGCATTTACTACATTTAAACACACTGGTAGTTAGTTCACACTAGCAATGGAAAGTAATTAGGACTGAAGTCCAAAAAAGTATATGAAAGTCCAATGTGAAGGAACAGTTCTAACATCTATCTGAAGTTAATCAAAGAAGAAATCATCTCAGCACTGATGAAGAGTGAGGAGGAATGAATGATTCAGTGAACTAATGTAAATCAAAATCTTATAGATGCCTTAGCGTTTTTCAAATGGAAATGAGGCTTTTTATATCAGATTGATTTGGATTCCAGAGGCAACTGCTTGCCCTGTCTCTCTGAACAGAACTGACTGAAATGTATGAAAAGAAGAGTAACTTTACAACAGGGAAGGAGCTCAGAAACTGGCTTGCATACATAGGAAATCAGACTAAAATTCTGATCACTCCTATTATGCTTTTCCAAATGGGGTGTGAAAGGTCCAATCACAACCACAGTTCAGAGGAACTACAAGGAATTCTGTGTTCTTTAAATAAGACAGTAATGAATACCTGATACTTCCAAGTATATAAGCATTCATTTCACACATACAATTTATTTAAGTAGCTAGAAACACTATAGCTCACGAGTCAGTAAGGAAAGAACCATGTACAAATTTATCTGCTTTGACACTTAGTAAATATATTTTGCTATTATTGTCATTTCCTAGAGAAGTATAAATTAATCACTATAATCAACTTAATCCAGACTTCTGTCCCATTACTGGTTAGTTAAGCTGAAGAGAAGTTGGAAATTAAAGCATATTATTTAAATTATGCATCTTTGGAATTTTCCCTATGATTTTATGAGATTTTTCCCAGAGTAGGGAAAAGTGACTCAGACACAAAAAATCTATTCAGCTGCTATAAATCCCATTACAAAGATAGCCATTTCATTTAGAATTTTTAAGCATTACCAACAAAAGTAAATCCACTTGAGTTAGTAAAATTCAGTTATATGTGGGACTAGAAGGTTTGCTGTAGAAGTCTGACAAATTAATGACTTGGTATATTAACCTCATGTACTATTACACCAAGTGTATAAAGCTCCTTTCCTCATTTAAAAAGCTGAATATTCTCAAAACATCAGTATTCTGTAACATATTTTACATTCCTACACTGCAACAGTTCCCTTCTAGCCATCATTGTATTCAAATACTTCTGGTACAACTATTGTTGAGAAAAATAAATTCTTGGGGCATGAAAAAGAACCTTTTTCTCATGTGAACAATTTTTTAACATTTTCTTGGCTGCTTTCTCAGTTCCTCTGAATAGGATTTCTGCTTTCCAGATATTCACATAGAATGTAGTTCTTGCTTTTATGCAAGAGAAAATCCTCCTAGACAAAAACAGCTTGTAATTTTTGTAAGGATTTCTATTGTATTCTTACAAATAATATTGCACCTTTGCAGAAGTTAAACACTTAAAAATAAACAAAGTGGGAAATGTAAAATTGCATCTCTTCCCTTGACAAGGTCCCATTTTGGATCTAATTCATACACATACACACAGAGATGTCCTATTATGCACAGTCCCAGTGAATGGTGCTGATGTTGGAAAGACGTTAAGGAGAGAAGGAATACAGAAGTGCTGACAGAAGCACTTTAGGTTGTGAAGGAGACATGAGGAGACACAGCATCCAGGAAATTAGTTGTTAAGGTTACAACAATCAAATCCCAAATCAAATTCAAAAATGCATCAAAGCAACACAAGTTCAGTCTCAAGGTTTCATACTAGAATTTAAGTTTCTATACTCCTAATTAAGGTCCTATTCAGAAAAAAAAAAAAATCACCTAATTAACTAACTTCAAACACAAACTTCAACCCAACAGAGAATGAGATACAAGCCTATGTTTAAACTAAATATATGTATAAATGTTACTGAAGTCAGTCTTAAGAGGCTGTTCAAACACTTGAATGAATTATGGTGACAGAGCATAAAAACACACATTTCATTCCATTCATCTGTGTAGTATCTGACAACATAAATTACATGTGATTGTCAACTGCAAGGTATTTCAGTTTTCTCAAACTTCTCCAACTACTCCTAATTGCCAAAATACTTTTTCTAAGGTCACATTTCAAGAATTTTAACTTTAATCTCTGGATTTGTCTGTATTATAGCAGAAAGAGTAAGGCTAGCAAGATCTTTATTGTGTACAGGTTATCTGTACACAATAAAGAAATGGCTATAATGCATTCTTCATGGCCTTTACCTGTTTCTACATCTGTTAAATGCAGCATGGAATCAAAGCCCCCACTGAGGATCCTTCTTCCACAGGATGACCACTGGGCAGCTCGAACAGCACAGGAGTGACAGGAGAATGTTTTCAAACAGCAGCCTGTATCTACAGCATCCCAAACCTTAAAAAGAAGGATAAGGACACCTTTATAAACAATCACAGTATTTTTTTCAATAATAATTTGCTACAGTAAATCATTGTAGTCAAGAAAGCTTTGCATTCTGAAGTAACTTGGTACAACTTGTTACTTGTTTCCAAGTAATATATTTTAGAAAATACAGCTATTTTGACTTCAGTTACCAAATACAGTTGAGAAAAATTATATCTATAATTATATATATAATATGCTATATATATAATTACTTATATAATATGCTTTTCATGGTTCTATTTTTGTCATAGTTTTAAGATAAAATTAGAAGTTTAGCAACAACTGACCCATATAAAAATCCAGTATGATCAGATCTGTGACAGAAGGCTAAACATCAAAACTATTTTTTTATAAATGTTTTTCTTCAGTTAAAACTGGATTATAAAATATCCTATGGTTGTACAATATAATACCTATGGAGCTTAAAATGTGAAAAGGTAGAAAAAAGCAAGACTTTGGGTAATGTATTTTTATCTTCAATTATATTTTCTTCTTACTGGACAAAAAGGACTTGCTGACAGTATCATTACATGATGCATACTCAGAAGACAACATTCCATTAAAGAAAATTATTTTATAAAAAGATTTCCTATCACAAAGCACAGTTCTGCAATGCAAAGCAACTAATTATCATTAATTACTTGACTAGCCAGTAAAGACTGAAACCATGAGGGCTATACCCTTAGTATTCTACCCTAACCACAAGTTTAAAAAATCTGGGGAATTTTAATATTACACTGCTTTTGAAAGTAAGTTTCTCTCTTTTAATGAGTTTTAATGATTGTTTCAAGTTTCACAGTATCAAAAAATGGTTAATTATGTCTTGGAGGGCTTTTGTACAAGGAAGCTAATGAATGAATCAGGATGAAAGGAAAAACAGGTGGTACATGCTTCCAATATTTTCTATCATGTTTTAGAGATTAAGTACAAAAACTCAATTTTCACAAGCAAGGTAAAGTAAAGCAAGTCCAACACTACTTTTGAGTTTATGATTCATTTTAAAAAGCTACATAACTGGAAATAGCACATCCTTAAAGCTGCACATTTCCCACCATTACATGAATTGGAACAAGTGATCCACTCTTGTGGATAAGACCACTGATGACACCCAAGGGACAATTCCCAGGTAACACAATTCTCTCCACTGTTTTACTTTCCATCAGCTCTTTTTTGCCCAGGTAATGGTGCTGTTGCAATGCTTTCTGAAATTAGAGTTGCATGGGCAAGGCAGTTTTGACTGAGGAAATTCACTTAGTTTACTGCCCATTAATGTAAACTTTTAATTATAGAACTGGGTTTTGAGGAAAAAAGACCAAGAGCTAAACAAGAACTTAAGGAAGCATCCTCCCCCGTCAGATCCCACTTCAGTCCAGTGCTTCTCCCCCTGCTCCTACCCAGCTCCATCAGTTTTCACTGGGCATCGTGGTGAAATGCTCAGCCAAGAGTGAATGCTCAGCTGTAACAGAACGTGTCTGCCTCAGCTTACAAGCACCAGGCTGTGCCTCCAAGGGACAGAGATGTTGACCATGTTGTATGCACAAATGGAGAATCTTCTCCATTTCATTACAAAGGAAAAGGCTTCAGACCCTATCAGAGGATCACTGCAAAGCCACCATCATGTCTGCATCTCCTTAGGGAGCCCCTTAAGCACTTCCCCATTCCTGTGTATTTCCACTGTTTAACCTGTGCTAAGTGAAAACAATGTGGCTCATGGGAGAGTTCCACTGTACTCTGTCCAAATCTGGAGAGGAATTCTGCTCAGCTGCTGGTGCCTGCTCCATCCAGGCAGCCACCACCACTGAAAAAAGGAGAGGTTGCAAAAGGATGAGTCCCCTGCATCTGAGTTTGCATCTCCCTGCCCAAGACTCAAATGTCAGATCAGCAGATTCTCCAGGGTGAAGGGCATTTCAGCATTCCAATTTCAACTGAGAGAGTCAAGTGTGTCAAAAATAACTGTGTGGAAATAAAGGCCTTTCTAGTCTTTTTTCCTTCACTTACAAATTCTAGGAACTAGGGCCATTAAAGCTTCCTATTTCAAGTGACTGATGTTGTGAATCTTGCCTTCTTTGGCAAAATAAGAAAATTAACTACAACCTCTTTGCCAGAAGAGGATCCCAAACATATTCTTCTGAGGGGCATCTATACATGAACCTGAAAAAAGGATTTGTTTTCAAAACCAGTCTAAGGCTGAAGATAAGGGCCACAACTCCATAATCTAAGTCATGGTTCCAAGAATTTCAAAGTTTGGGGTTTTTTTACTAAAGTAAGTGTCTTAGAACTATTTTAAAAATTTCACTCAGAATACCAAAACCTGCTAAACTTTAACCTGGTAATAAATACCTTTACAAGTAGTATTTGTAGAATAAACTCCAATATTTACATTAAAAAGGATCATATTTAGTACAGAATAAATTACTTGGGCATGGGAAACAGTTCACTGAAAAAGAGAGACTGAGATATATATAAATCTTCATTCACAGGCATTGAAACACATGTATCAAATATTCTAAGACTAGAAATTATTATACATCTGCCAAAGCAAGACACATTTATATGAAATTATTTTTACCAAGAGATCAACTGCCTTAAGTGTTGTAGCTTGACTTCAAAACTCAGCTCTCACAGAAACTCAGTATTATTTCTAGATGAAATACTGAATTCTCATTAAACCTGATATTGCTCTTTTATTGTGTGATGACCATTATGATTATAATTGCTGAGCTAAAAAGTTAAAAGCACACATTTCATCCTTCTACTCTGAAAATATTAATTTTTTGCCATGCACTTAAACAATACTGTTATACATTATAAACAGTAACCAATCCATCCTTTCCTTTTATAAGAATCACAAAAACAATGGAATAAGCAACTGTTATTAGAAAAATGACACATATTATCATACTGTATCCTCTAAATCTACTATTGTTAACTAATTAGTTATACAGTATTTGAAAGAAATAAACAGCCAATACCATTTCTGGCATAAAGATACCATGAAAACTTTAATTTTATTTTTTCCAATTTTATTTAAATTTACTTTATCAAACTGGTTCATCTTTCACTACTATTTATTACCCTTCTGGGCTTCACTATTTATAATACTGCATTTCCATTTCTTTTCCATAAATTGTTTTCATTTCATTTCCTCTCACATTATATAAATTATGGTGATTACATAGTTATCTGCTAGGATTAATGTATGGAGCCAAAATGGCAGGTACAAACAGCAAAGTGACAAAATTATACTAGTGATTTCTTCACAAAAGCAATTTTCCTTTTACTTTCTCTGAGGCACATTGTAATTCAATTGCTCTTTCACATTCTCCATAGTATTTGGAAATAAAGGTTTCAGAAGTTGTTTGCTTTCCTGTGTAGCCTAGAAATGCTATGAAAATACCGTAACATGTATTTGAGGCAACATAACCAGACCTCCTTGCCCTTGAGATTGGAAGTGCACAAAGCACATAAGCAACTACACAATGTAAGTAAGAGATGAGATTTACTATAGATATGTTTCCAGATCCTATTTTCTGCTTTCAGGAAAACAGCCATGGAAAATAAAGCAGTTTGGGTTGAAGATAAAAACTCTTGGTAAGTCACAGCAGGAAGCAGGAGAGGGTAAGCACTTGATCCTCAAGTAAACAGCAGTCACAGAATAATGCTCTGGGGTCTGCTGCACAATCAACCAGCTCATAAGGCACAAAAGAAAGGTTTTTATTTTACTGAGCATACAAACTAGGGATTCATTCCCAAAAAAAACCCAAAAAAACGACACAGTAACATAAGCAGAGGAACCAAAATAATATGAGAACTCATCAAGCAGACCAAGAGTGATAAATTAGGAATTGAGCACATCTCTTTCATTGCCATGCTATGATTATCCATGATGCACTTGCCTCCAACTTAGATTGCAGAAAAGAAAACCCAGCAGCCTGACTTTTGAAAGAGAAAGGTGCATCTATTCAAGCAGGCAGTCAGTAATTGCACAGTGAACTTGAGAACAATGATTCAATTGTGATAAATTAGAGGTTGGAAGCAAGAGAGGAATTAAGTTGTATGCATTTTGAATTTGCATGCATAGAGGAGCGACAGCAGAGCCAGTCAAGAATACTAAACAATAAATCAATTTCTGGAGCATGTGTACCACCAGAATTAAAAAGTTTTCTAATGGATGGATCCATGTTCATTTCAATATAACATCCATTCTAAAAGAACTCTTCCTCCCTCAATTTAGCCAAGTTGTGTTACCAACTTCCTCTGTCAATGGCTCCTAGTGAACCACAGCAAGAAATCATTTCATACTTGTCAATTACTATAAATATAAATGTGGCATTTAAGAAACAGCCCTGTTCAAGGATGGTGTGGGATAGTACTGAGTTACAGGATGCATGAAAAAATTACCATGCTTTGACTAGAATAGATTCTGTTCCATTCCACAGTGCACTCAGGCTGCTCCACAGACTCCTGAATCTGAAAAGACATGAGCCTCTCCTGTCCCTTTTTTTGGAACAGCACTGCTCCCTGATGTGTCTCAAGGAGACAAAACTGATTCAGTTTTTTACTTGGTTTTTTAACTGAATTCAGATCTGAAAGATATGCCATATCTGCTAACATGCAATTTCTAACAAACACAGTAGAGAAGAAAGCCCCAAACTATCTACATAAAGTGTCTTTTCTAGTTTTCAAAGCAGGCTCTGATCTCTGATCTGTACTTTAAAAGGTTCTTTGAAAATCAATGGGCCAGAGGGCAGAAATAGTCTCATGGAAAAATTATAAAAAGGTATCTCCTGCTGTTACTACTTCAGACTCCCTAGTTGGATGAGGTGCAGCTTTGGGCAGGACTGCAAGAGCTAAAAGTGCCCCTTGGTTATCTCTAACACACAGCAATAAGATAAGGGGCTACATAAGGAGGTAGGTACATTCTTTTGTTCATAAAACTGAGACAAGAGAGTGCCAGGAAGGGAAGCAATAATTAGCCAAACATTAGAATTGCTAGGTGTTCCTAAGCCTCTCGAGCCATTGCATGACTTACAAAAAAGTCTGATTTGCATGTAATATGTATAAATTCCTAAAGTAACTACAGGAATATTTAGAATATTTTATGTTTGTTTCAATTCATGTCATCTTAAAATATTGAGCTAAATAATACTGTTGTAAGACAAAGCAAAATTTGTTGAAAGAACCATGGAAGAAATCACATGAACTCTTTTGTTTAAATCCTCAGTTAAACAGTGTGAAAATTAAATTAAGCTCAAAAAAACCCTGTGAGCTAAGGTCACTTAGTGTATAACATTCAAATGCTAATAAACTTATTTTCAAACAGTTATGAAGGATGTAAATAGATGTTCAGATTGTTATATGAACTATGAGTGATGACATTTTGAACACACCAGCTTAATTTTTAAACCAACTGTCCCAAAAAAGAGTTTTTCTGCAGGATTCTGTATAGCTACATAAAGCTAACACATTTTCAGATGTGTTGAACACTTGTTTCAGGAATGTTTAAAGTGTTCTAGGGAACATATTTTAAATGACATCCCTCTTCCTAATCTAGACATGGTGTAAGAAGTATATATCAATGCTGTCATTTGAACATTTACATATTTCCACTAGTTTTCTTCTTGTAGCAGTTGTAACTCAAAATGCAACTATCTTACTAATCTGAAGGGAAGAGCCGACTTTATTATTGCTTTAATATCTGAATAAGAGAATAAGAATTTGTATTTGGATAGCTTAATGCTAGACAACGCTTACTACTGTAGAAACAAGGAGAATGGAAAGTAGAAAAATATAATAAATTCAATTAGCTGAGACAGCCAACATAAGGTCTAAATTTGTTATTTTTCCCTTAAAAATGTAATATTAAAATGTCACAAGTATATTAATCAAATCAAGGTAATGAGGTATAAAATCTTCTCTTTTACAAGAAAAGAAAAATGAAAACAAAAACAAACAAAACCACAAACAAACAAAAACCCCAGAAACAAAATCAAACTAAACCCAAAAATAACCAGCATATTAGACATAAGATAGTTCTAATTTTGCAAAGGGCTTTATTCAGTCAGAAGAATTTTATGTTATAATACTTGTGGCATACTAGTTGGCACTGCTACTAGAAACTACTCAGTGGTGTGAAAACTGATTTGCACACATGTCAAAAAGCTTTAATCCTAGAAAATCCAGCAAAGGTTAAGTAAAAGCACTACATGAGCTTAATGCCAACCAAGCCTATGAAACACATTTCCAATTATTTGGTGTTTTATTTTAATATTCCCTCCCACAGAAACTCAGCAGCCCTCTCCCCAAGGAAGGCTCCACAATTGTTAGTTGTGAAGCTTTGTTTGGGTGTTTTATCCATTAATAGGAAAATAAAAACCCAATCAAAAATGCACTTTGAGCTGCCAGCATCCTATAAAATGATTTTAAGAAAACACTAATGGAAGAAGATAAAACATTGACATTTTCAGTTGGCAAAGGAGGGGCAAGACAAAGAAAATAAAATTCTGTAAAAAGGAAACAAAAACTCCACACCACTATGGCAAGAGCTGCCCATCTGATTACACACAATAAAGAAATACTCTTGGTAAAGCTTTAACAAGAGCTATCACACTTCATTTAAATAGACTTAACCATTACCTACTTGAAAAGTTAACCTGTATCATGAGGAAAATCTAATCAACCAAGGAAGAATGAAGACATAAATAATTTTAAAGTATACAAACTATCTGGGGTTTTGACAGTATAAATAATTAATGTTGCCTCCACAGGAACCTTTCAAGTCAAAACTGGCAAACAGAACTCTTCTGAAAGAAGTAAATTATATTTTAAAAATGGTAACAGTAAGACACTGAACAACACTGACATAAATATTTCATAGGCATTTCTATTAAAGAATTTGCAAATTATATATTCCCATTGTATCAAACGTGTCCTCAGGACATACCAATCTCATCAGTGAAAACTCTTTCTTTTAACCATTTGATTCAGAAATGGAAAAAGTAAAGAAAACTCGGACTCTGGTGAATTCCTATTTCTTGGATGTCATTTGTTGTGGATACTAAGAACTGGTCAGAGAAGAAAGTCAGATAAACTTTCCCAAGCATTGCCCCGGGAAGTTTTGGGAAAGTTCAGAGAAAGAATTAAAACAATCTCTAATCTTTGCAGCTGGTGTTTTGAAGGCGTTGTTTACTTGGAAGAGGTGCACAAGAGGGCGTTGTTCCTAATCAGCCAATGGTGTGAGGGATATTGATGAAGGACCAGTCAGGTCCAGCTTTATCATAACTGTCTATAAGAAGGATGAGGGTCTAATAAACTCAGCTTTGCCTTCTGAAGGCATAGGGGTCTGTGTGCCCCTTCATTCACCCATTCTTAATACAATAGCCACAACTAATGCTGGAATCACAGACAGAAAGATAAAATGGATAGCTGAGACCTTATTTCCATGCAGTGGTTTCAATATCCTTTCCCTGTTAATCATCTGCAGTTCCTGGACAAACAAGCTCAGTCCTCCAGCATTTCACCCCCCTCTCAGAGGGAGGCCAGCACAGGCAGGGGTTGCACAGCCCCTGCACACAGCTGGTGTAGGATGAAATGCTGCTAAACACACATGGATGCAATAACACAGACTAGCAAAATACTAATAACATATTCAAACATTTGATTAAAGTAAAGAAAGGGCTAGAATATGATACAATTATTCAGAAGTAAGCCCTGCTGCTCTTATAAACTGAAGCTAGAGATTAGAATGAGTTTGTTTATCAAGAATGTTTACCAAAAATTAATATTCCTATGATAAGAACTGAAACACTGTTGAAGTATGAACAAGTTCAGGGTGAAATCTTGAAAACAAAACCATGTTTGAGGGGGTTTTGGGTGGGGCTTTTTTGTTTGTTGGTTGGTTTTGTTGTTTCTTTTTTTTTAATATGTTTCATACCACAATCGTGGACCATTTCATTGTTTTGTAGCATTTCCAGTGTACATCTAGTTAAGATTTGGCACCAAGATTTGAGTTTTAGGGGGACAAGGTTTACTGCAGCGCAGTGTGTTTGGCAGAGAAGTTTGTTTTGCTAAACAGAGATGAGGGTTACAAGTTTCAAATATGCATTTATTTTTAGTATCACAATGTAATACAAGGCAAAATCTGTATTGCAACAAGAACACATTACAAAGCAACAAAACCACTTTAAACAAATTAAAATCAGCAGGAGCTATATATCTTACTTGTTTAATGAACAGTACCAGCAGCACAGATTCACCCCCCACTAAAATAAAAAAATATTGAAACAAGATCTGTAAGATGATCTTGCCACTAAAAATACTTCCAGGAAAGTGAGCAACTGAAGACAAGGAGAAACACAACTCAGAGTTCCTTAGATATCATCTGAATTTCTCTACAGGAATTACTGCCACTCCAGCAGGGGAATGTAAACCAAAACATGAGGAGACATGCTGAAGAACCTAAGAACTATCAAACTTCTTCAATTTTGTCAACTATAATCAAGCTGGCAAAGACAGAGGGATGTAAAAAGCAAGCTAGTTTCTGGTAATAAGTATTAGAGCTGTAAATAAAAAAAGTTAGAACCTATACTACAAAACTGTTCAAACACAGCCATCATACAGTTGCTAGCATTTTTTATTAGTTACATTTCTTGACAGTATTAAGTTGCAAGTAAACTGACATGCTTATTTTCATTACTTTTATGTATTTTTTTTCTACATTGGCAAGTGAAATCTTCATAGTTCTAGCTTCCCTCCTTGGAACAAAAATATCATTAGTAAGAAAATTCTCCTGAAACCATTTCATTTTCCTTTAAAAACTTCAGGGAAATAAATTACACCGTTAGACTTTCAAAACACATTGACTCCTTCTACAAAGCACAGATTTGTTTGTTGGAGTGTTTTAGACCACATGTGTCATTTTAAAAGACACTAGAAAACTGCAGACATTCACAGAATAAAGTCTTCACTAAATGAGATCAAGATCTCTAAACACACTGATCATTCTTTTGATTTTTATTCTGGCAGACAGCTAATTTTCCCACTTCTCCTTTGTTCTTAAAAAGGAAAGACTCCAAAGGAATGGAGATGCAAAAGGTGTTAAGAGCAGCATTCTTTCCCCTATTCTAAGACATGGAGAAACACTTTGCTTTTCATTGATATGAGACCATTCTAAGTAGAACCCTGGTGCCTAAGAATCCTTTAAAAGCCAGCAAGACTTGTGGGACAGCAGCAGAGCTGGCAGCAAACACCCTTGGACAGAGGCGTCAGTTCAGCATCCTCTGTACTGGCACCTCCCTTCACTCCTGGCTTCAGCACAAACTCTGCAGCACCAAGACCTCAAGTGGAGATGAATGAATCAGTCACATTACACACAACACTTGCTCATCCTTCTAAAAGGCCTGGAAGATGCAACCTCTAAAACTACACTAATTTAGACACACTGAGAACTGCAACAGTTTGAAGATATATTAAGGTGTAGAACCCATGTTATGTTACATTTTACTTTGGCTACATATTTTAATGTCCAAATGAATCAGTAAGGCAGAGCAGCCCACGACAACTTGTGGTAGGTTTTACTGAAGCTATATTGTTGCAGACATCTTTTGTGAAAAATCCTTCCTTTAGGATTTTTCCCTTCTGAGAGACCAAGAGGCCTCAGAGACAAGATGTAAACAATTGTTATCTGCTGCTGTGGAATGCAACAGGTGCACCTGTGATTGGCCTTCCATGGGTGTTTGGATTTCTTGACCAGTCATGGCAGAGCTGGCTCTCGCTCTCTGTCGGGGCCAGCTCCTTTGTTATCATTCTTGCTATTCTATTCTTAGCTAGCCTTCTGAGAACTTCTTCCTTCTATCTCTTTGTAGTATAGTTATAATGTAATATATATATATAATATAATAAATCAAGCCTTCTAGTTATGGAGTCAAGATTCTCGTCTCCTCTTCATCCTCAAAACCCTGCTTCCCCAAGCCGCAATACTATATCACAGAATTAGAAATAAGCTGGAGTCATCTTTACCTTCAGAAGAAGAAACACCAGAGCCCCCTCTGGCAGCTGTACAACTTTAACGTGTTGATTTGTTTCCACAGAAATAGCCTTATCCTGCAGTTCAGAAACAGGGGTGGAGAGAAAATATGGTTGCAAGCCCACTGTTTGATTAAGTTCTTGCAGTAAAGGTCTTGAAGTAAGAGCAAGTATTTTCCTTACCCAGAGGAGAATGCATTTTGATAAATACAAGTAGTTTGATTATTTAAGTGACACTGAGGATAATGCTAAATTTTAGTTGTGTAGCAGAGATGACTTTGTACTGAAATCAGGTTAACCAGAACAAGAGAGCACCAAAATATAGGTAATTTATTTGGATAGGTTTTTATTAAATTAAACTGAATATTTTTAAATTGCTTTGAAAAATATACCTAGCCTGAGGGCTGCAGGAATAAACTTTGGCTGAGGTCTTCTCAAGATTTTTTTGCATAAGATGTTATTTAGCGGGATGATGTACAATATAGGGACCTCCACTTGTTCTAGTTACAGTAGGGTCACTAAAACAGAATTTTTCCATTTTTTCTTGAGGAAAACATTGTGCTTTATTACAATTGTTTGTGCCATTACTGAGTTATTATGATGCTTATGTGTCTCTAAGCACTGAGGAAAATAATGGGAAAAACATACAAGTTTATGGTCCAAGTGACAAAGGTCTCTCAGTGCAAGGTTTGGTCTCCTGCTTCCCCTGGAACAAACTGTTCCTTGTTCTGGGAATGTTCTGCCTTCTAACACACACATCCAATTGCTGCATGGGAATGGGAACCGCTGCTTCCCATGGAAATTAAAGAGACTCCAACAACTCCTAAAACAAGGCTGCCTCCCATAACCCTCAATGGCAATTCCTCACAGGGAGATCTCAACAAGGTCCAAATCTCTGCAGCAGGAATTCCTGCTCAGGTGGGTCTCCACTGGATGTATGAAGGTAGATTTTATCTAGTGTGAAGTCTGTGAAAAATACTGTTAAGCCTTGAAAGCTGAGGAGCATCAAAGAATGAATAACATGGTGAGATTCAAGTGATTGATTATATTAAGGATATTTGCATTTCCTGGCCACTCACAAGGACTGTAGGAGGCAGAGGCCTCAAACACATGTGGATTTCTCAAAGTTACACATTTGACCCCCAGGATATTCAGTGTCTCCCATAAGATCTGCTGACAAACAAAACAGTTTGCCCCACAGATGGGGATGGGCATCATGTGTGCAGCAGTGCACACACATTAATCCTCAAAAAATTCCTGACTTTAAATGTAATAGAAAAAATCCTGCTCTGACACAGTTATCTAGAAATTTTGCCCATTTTAATTTTTGTTGTTGTTTCTGCAGTTTCCCTCCAAGCACACAGCAGTTCAGTTTTGTTCACTCAGCACAGCCATCACCTTAACTCAGCCTTGGCCCTGACGTGGGGCCAGGCACAGTGAGGGGCTGTCACCATGTCATGCTTACTGTACCAACAGGAGCTTCACCTTCCCTTCCAGCTTCCCCACATGTTACGTTGCTCACAATAAATATATTTCGCTTCTACATTTATCTCCAGCATTTCCCATCCATTCCCACCCTTCACATCTGTGTGTCTCTACGTTAATGAGGGGGACGGCTTGGGTTTGTTTCACCCACCAGCATTACTCTAGCTGTCTCAGGTACACTGAAACTTGTCTAATTCACACTAATTTTAGCACAGATAAACAACATTGGCTTTGTCATGCTATTTTCAAGTATAGTCCTTTCTCAAATGATCTGAATACAGCAGCTCCTCTTCACCAAGCATCAACGTGCATCATTAGAATACTCAGATTTTTTTTTCTTTTAGGGGACTCAAGTATCTACACATTAACAGCTTTACATAAAACAAAACTGACCAGCTATTGTTATATCTATCTCCTTTGCATATCCATGCAAACCACTAGACAAAAAAGGGCATGCCATTCATGTGAGAAATAGCAGAAGATTGCAAATATGTTTAATATTCTTTGTAATATAGCTCAGTTCCTATAACATCATTTAGATTGCCCTACGGAGTTTCTGTACTTTGTACTTTATAACATTTAATCTCTCTCCTGTGAAATCTTGAAGAACAACCTATTCCATAAGTCAACTCAACACAAAAGTTATTGACAATGATTTCATGAAGAGCTTTGTCCCAAAGGGCATTGGTAGGTAATTTGCAAATCTAATGTACATCTAGTCAGCAGAGGGTTTTCAGTGCTCACTTAAATTCCTACAATGTAGCAGTGATAAAGCCCCCCAAAAGTTGAAGGGGAAGAGATCTTTGATTATGTTTTTCATCAATACAAATTACAACAGTTTGCATCAAATTTTAAGACTCAAAACATAACTGTAAAAGAACAACTACTTACTTTTTTCACATTCTGCACCATACTTTGGTAAATAGGTTTTTGTTTATTAATAGGTTGGGGGCTGTTTATTTCAACAATAAATTCAAAAACATTAACACAGACACAATATTCATTCTAAAAATACAGGATTTTTTTTTCTAAAAGCCAATAAGCATATAGAAATTTTGTACTTGTTTTACCTAGATATCATAAGCTGAAGAAAAACTACAGCAATTTAAGACACAAGAAGCTGTACCTCAAAGACAGATTATTACTGTAGTCCAAATGTTTCAAAGCTAGTTTCCAGATGTAACCAACCTTTTAAATTTAACTGGGACTACAGCTCAAATGAGAAGTACTGCTACACAAGTGTGGGTGGAAACATCTATAAATACTCACAACTTTACATGTGAAAAAGTATCTACTATGCTCTCCAACAATAGTTTAGAAATAAGGTAACAAGCTTGCATATTTGTTGTGATTTTGTCATATTATGGAGATTGTATCACTAACTTTCATTTTACAGCTGGTGTGAGCTCATGCCTTTGCAACTGGAAGTGGAAATAATAGCTCCTGCTAAAACCCTAGGAGCAGATCTAAAACTAACTTTCTCCTCCATGGATGTTGACTTGAAACTATGAATTGATGACAGAATTATCAAGGAGCAGATATGAACATACTGACACTTGCAAACATTGCCTGGCATTTACACAGGACCCAATTAAGTTATTTTTAACTAGAGAAGTGAATGTAATATTTAGTTGTTGTAAAATACACACCACTGCCCTCCCCTGTTTTGCTCTAAAGCCTGATGAACACACTTCATTTAGCAAGCAATAATGCATAACTGTGGTATTCTATCAGTAGGGGCTGCCTCTGGTTACATTCCCATAGTGCAAACCTACTTGATCCGCACATCAGTGCAGTGGTACCATGAGAAATCCCAGTTAAACTCAGCCCAGGGAAGTACCTGTGCATCCCAGCAGAGCATCTCACCAGCCCCACTGAGCAGCTCTGACACCCAGCTGGCTCAGTTGCCCTGGGCAGCACAGCCCTGAACATGCACATAACCCCAAAGGTCCAGCACGGGTCCCAGAGAGCTCAGCTCCTTGGCACCCCTGCAACATAAACATTTAAACAACGCAGCCTCGGGTTCAGCATCTCTCACTGCAGCAGCAGTACAACACTGTGGGATTCACATTCTCTGAACCTGAGAGAAGCAGAGAAAAGAATGATCAAAACAATTCTTATCTCATTTGCTGCCCCTGTGTTGTGCCAAAGTAGAATGCAATATGGAGATTGTTTGCCCAGAGTGAGGGTGTTTTGTTTCCCTGGCCCATCAGGGCCAAGCACATGTGTATTCTGTCAGTCAGCAGACAGTCACAAGATTCTGGGCAGTTGAGTTGAGTTGGGTGCTTGTGCAGATTCAATTTAGATGTAATGTAATATAGTGTAATATAATATAGGATAATATAGTAAAATAAAGTAATTAATTAGCCTTCTGATAGCAATGGAGTCAGATGCATCACTTTCTCCCCCACTTTCTCCCCCAGGGGTTGCCCTGATTTACTGTACAACACACCTACAGGAAGTGTTACTTCACCTAGAAATATTTCACTGCATTTACTTCACTGCCACTGCAGACTTACAGAATGAAGAATTTCAAAATTAGATGTTAACGCAAATATTTGGGGCTTGGCTTAATTATTGTAGACTACTATATATTAGCATAAATTTAAAGAGATTAGTGACCAGTTTTGACTAAATTTTTCAAGAGTACTTAAATCTATTTAAGTATAAATGTGAATGTGAATGATTTCTAAAATAAACAAGGAATGTCAGCAGCTGAATATCAAGTTTTTTGATAATTCAGACTCTATACTGAGATAGTCAAGAGCAGATTTCTCAAAGAAAATAAGAGCCTTTCATGTATAATGGCAGGAGAAAAAAGTAAGCAAAAAAATGTTTTGTTCCAACGCATTTGGCATAGCAGACACATGGGTGAAAGCTTTTTGACATCATTACCAGACCATTCATTCAGAATGGGTCTATGACATTACCTACATACTTAAAATCAACACCTGGTGGTTGTAAAAAGCTTTTTTTCTCCAAGTCATTCTACAAATGAAAAATTGACATTGGAAAGTTTTTCCAATGAAGTCCTTACCAATTCCGGCACTATTTTCACATAACATCTTGAAGACCCTTCCAAAATCAGATTCACTTTATTATTTTAGCTTCCTATTACTCAATGTCTCCTCCATTTGTGTGGCCATCACTAAAACTCTTTTACTACTTGAAAAAATATTCATCACTCCCCTTCGTTTTATGCCTTCTTGTACCTGCAGTTATCTCCCCTCCCACTGCATAAAGCAAAGATAATTAGTTTAATTAATCTTCATGACTGTTTCTAAAATTTAGTAGTCTTTCTTCCTGTTCTCTAAACTAGTTTGAAATTGATGTCTGAGAGATCAAACATCTGCTTAGCATGTTGTAAATGCTGTCCTGAATTAAAAACTTGAAAGCATTTCATGTACTATATAGAAAAATATTATTCTCAAATGTAAGCTACAGGTTATTACCAGGATTTCAATGGACTCTCCATTCACACAGGTTCATGAAATGTGCAGGCAAAGAGAATATGCAGTTTGTAAATAAAAGTAGTTGGCAAGAGAGGTTTTCCTGCTAATGTAAGGCTCTTTTTTATATATCTAAATATATATATTTTCAATATACATACACATAAGCACACATAAAGTGCACTGCTGCAAACAAGTCAAAAGAACGATTCACTATTGAAGATTTATTTTAATGGAAAAACCTAGAAAAGAATCCTTGGATATTTCTATTAAGTTTCTACCTGAAAAGCAGAGAAGAAAGATGGAAGAAGGAACCTGGAACTAGAATATAGGGAGGGATTTTCTAGGATCTATGAGGGGTTTTTTTTTGTTGCAGTGTAAGCTTTCTTGGGCTGTGGAATGCTCTCTGCCAAGAAAAACATCCTTAGAGAGAGAAAAGCATACAGAGCATAAGTGCTATGACTGAAAAAAACCCTTCTGGTATTATCATAAGCCATATTTCTTTAGCTGAAGATGTCAACACACCTTGGTAACACCTCATGATGGATCTAGCCTGCCAGTCTAATTTGCTACTTCTTCTCTTTTCTTATGCTGCCAAGGGAAAAAAAATCAACTGATTGCTTTTTCTAAAAAAAAAAATTATACACATCACAGTTCAGGTGTTAAAAACCAAATGGAATGAAAAACTGATTATCTGTGTTGCAGTGGTACACGTAAAGAGCAAAGAGAGCCTAAGCAACTGCAACAATTTCAGAATGATTTAAATAAAATCTGGATTTTATACTGAGAAACCTTTAGAAGCAAAATACATTTTTCACAGTAGGTAAGAGATTCCAGAAACATAAGTACTACCTTGAGTAATTATTGTTAATTAACTAGCAATGAGGCACTATTTCCAAATGTGACATTTAAAGCACATAATGTGATTGTGAATATTCACAAAGATAATTAAGTTCATCTGCTTCAAGTCCTTGATTTCAGCGCATCTGAAAACACCTCTTAAACTATCATTAGACCTGTAATCAAGTATTTTGTTGCTCAGGAAAATTGCATACCTTTGCTTACCTGCTAATATTGGGATATGTATTCAAATGCCAGTACGTGGCTTTTGAGAAGAAACTCTCCTTCAGGCAAACACAGCGGAGAAAAAAACACTAATTCTGATTGTTTTCTCAGAAGGGACCATTAAAATTTAATTCCCCACACCATCAGCTGGAAACAAAACCAAAAATTTCTGAGTTTCCCTAACTGAACTCAAGATCACAAGACTCATGTGAGCCATACTTGACTGAAAATCTTCATCATCAAGTCAGAGGTACCCCCAATGCACATACTGAGGATACTATTCATGTTAGGTTGCATACTTTTTTCCATCTTCTTTATAGCTAGACCCATTTCTTTACAAAAAGAAAAATGCAACAAAATTCAGGGATGAAATACAATGTATAATGTAAAAATGTGAAAATCAGAAAAGGCACTGACTTCATTCTCTTGGAAAAAAAGTTTTAACCATTACTCTTCAGAGGCAGAAGGAGTCTTTGATAATCAACACTGGTCTTGGTCTTGATCAAGACCTTCTTGGAGAAATAAATTCTGAAAATAGGAAAAAAATGACCCCAAGAACAGAATGTCAGAAGAGTCACGACTCGGTGTTTTCTCCTTTGTTCTTTTAAGAGTAAAGACAGCTTCTTTCCACTAGAAAAGAGGTTAATGAATAATGGGCTCCAAGATGGAGAAGAAACATTTAGACAGCGTTCTAAAGTATAAAAGGTTAAATTTACTCTATCGCTCTCCAATTATTTGACATAGAGGATTTTTAATCAGTCAAAACAACAGTGTGAATTATTATGTACTCTAAGGATGTCCTACTAATCTGTATCTCTCAGCCCAGTTTGAATAGCAGTTTTTTTCAATGCCAGAAAACTCTTTCTTGATCAAACTCTTATCAATGATTATGTTTGAAGATAAAAATAAGGCAAAACCTTTCTAAAAAAAGAAAAATGAAATATTCTTAAGGCGCATAGTGCCAAGAAACTCCTAACCTTGTCTAAAAGCCAGTTCCTGGCTGCTGCCTGGCTGCATTCAGTGTAGATTTACTGTTCCTCTTCAAAGTCCATTGCAAGCAGAGGCAATGCCAACTGCCAGGAGAACAGAGGGGATGAGACACAGCACCACAGGTCATTAACCCCAGCCAGCACCCTGCTCATACCAGCAGCCAGCTGGACTTCACCCAGGGGGTGTCATCCTCCAGGAAAGTGTTGGTCCATTCTCAGCAATGAAAGGAGAACAACTGACCCCAAGCACAGCAAACACCTCATACAACCAATTCCAGGCCTGCAAAGAACCTCCTCAAGAGATCTACATGCTACCACCTTCCCCAAAATCTGTTTTCTTAAACTATTAATAGACTGAGAAAACAAGGAGAAAAAAAATGTTCTACAATCTCTGGAGATGAACAACAGTGAGAATTATGAACATGTTGCTGCACTCCTACTAAAGACATGACTTCAGATAAAAGTGATCTTCAACCTAACTAAACAATAAAATCATAATTGTAGTTCTCTTCCAAGTGCTCAAAGCATGTTTCAGAGAAAAGCAACCTACTCAGGATTATCCAAAAGAAGAAATACAGGAGAAGAGTAAAAGTTACTATTGATCTTCCTTTCCCTTTCCTTATTCTGTGCAAGAACACCCAAATGCTGTTGAAACACTTTCTTACAGTAATTTAGTAGTGACCTTTGGCAAGTTTCATGAGGAATTATTCTGTTCCTGTATAAAGTGGTCAGTAAAATAAAATGGGCTGTGAGAGGTTACACTGCACTAAACACTGCCACACCAACATTACTACCACCAAGTGTAACAGGTTAGCCCTAAGGCAAGCCAGGTTGCCACACTGGCATTAATTGAAGGCCAGCTGCTCCAGAGGACATCCTCAAAGCTACTGGACACTTTAAATCCCCCAGAGCAGTGGGTTACTGCTTTTTATAACAAAACAACCAAGGAACAGAAGGAATAATTAAAAAGCAAAACTATGCCATTGGTATTTTCTCCTATTATATTTGTAAGTATGACAAAATAATGTCTTCAGACATTTCAGGGGAATAAATATGTATGTTTCTGATGCCCATCACTGAATTTACAGAAAATTAAGAGGAAAGCAACAGCTTATAAAACATGTTTTTCAATTGAAGTTATCTGCTCTACAGAGCTGGCATGACAGCATTAGACCATATGCACCATAACACATAGATTATTTTATGCTGTTTTCTCAAACCATTCTAAAATCCAAATTAAGTATCCTGTGAATAATTGCAGAGATTTGTACCAAAGAAGCCTAGAAATTAACACATAATACCTATGTATTAGGTAGCCCAAATGAAAAAATCAGAAATTCTCAGAAAAAATATCAAATAGTTGAGCAAAGTCAGACCAAACAGCAAGATTATTCATACCAACAGTGACTTTGTTTGACATTTTAGTCATCTGTATCAATCAATCTTTTTTAGCTAGTTCCCACTATTTACAAGAGAGATGGGCTTACCAAATGCTGAGTAACACAGCAAGATGACAAGGAAAGAAAAGAGAGAAGATAGGAAAATGAAAAGAGAACCACTATTTTTTACTCTGAAGTCAGGCAACCTTTACATTACAATGCTCACCAAAAAAAAGTAATTTGTAATAAGTGTATACATTCAGATATTTAAAATCATCAGTTATCAAGGACTCTATCCTTCTCAAGAGCAAAGTGGGTCTGCCATGCCATCAATTGTCATCCTTTAACATAGTGTGTTCTTTATTGTGCAGAAAGGTTCTGGGACAATTACACCTGAAGCTAATCACAAGTTTTCCATAAACCATTGACTCTAAGGAAGATTCTCATATAGATCACATTCTCAGCCAGCTAAAAGTTATGACAATGACTAGGTTCTTCTGTAGCTACAAAATAGCAATTGTACATTCATGCTGGGCAGACAGTGCAAGAGAGTAACTTCCCACACACACCAAAACAAAGTGAAGAATTCCCATGTAGTTTGCAGTTAACCTTTAAGTGTTTTGTGACTAATCACTGCACTATGGCTAACCCTGTGGATGTTCCTCAAATGGCAAGTTCCTGGAAAACGCAGAAGTGTAAAGTTACAATTTCCTTACACATCAGCTAGTGATTCAAGCTATAGTTTGTTCTAAAATATGAAAAATCAGAATTATTTTAGCATAAGACAAAGCTAAGTATAGTGAAGATACTTAAATCCCCACCTCTGCTGAACATTACATATCCACAAAAATTTACTTCAGATACATCAGCTACACCACACACAGCAGTGGGTGTGTTTGGGATTACATGGTTCAAACAGAGCAGTTTGATGTAGATATTCAAATAATTAAAGAGAAACATACATTTAATGACAGGTAGCTATTAAGAATTACTTATAAACCACTAAATTCCCTACTGCTGCCCCTATGTGGGAGAAAAACATGGCATAAATGTGGCAGCTTCTCATCAGCTTCAGAATGCAGCGCAGTGTGTGTAGTAGTGTGTTAAGAATAACACATGTGAGCTCACAACACCTAAAAGCACAAGCCCACTAGTGGTTCCTAGCAGACAGTACTCGTGCCCAGAAAACACTTCAGCAATCAAGATCTTACCAGCAGGCAAAGGAGAACTTCAAATGTACTGCAGCTCTCCAGGAGATAATTAGCTAAATTACTATAGCCATTTATTAAATAATCTGGTTTCCCCTTCATCGCTATGAATCATATTCATTAGCATCAATCACTTCTTCAAGTCACAAACATTTATGCTCTATTAAAAGCAGGGATTCCTCATAAGTGCTAGACACCTCAATTTCAGACTCACAGCACTTTGGAGGCAAATTGCCTCAAGCATCCTCAGTTCCTACAGGTAAGGAAGGACTGGCTACTTTCACAAGCATATCCCACGGACACTTGCATCCCACAGACTGGGAGCATCCACTGTTGGTGAAGAAGCACTGTTCTGGTCACGACACAAGTCTTAGCAACTGCACTCCCAGCTTCTGAAACACTGTGTGTCAACTCCTGCTGGCCTGGGACTTATTTCTGAAAACAAGAGAGAGAAAACCATCACAGACAAACTCCATTTAGTTATATGGATTTAGTTTTATGGATTTTTTTTTCTTAAGCTTCAGTTAAACAGTAGCTATTAAAATTCAAATCATAGCTGTTTGTACTGTACCTCAATACTATCCTACTTTTTAATATAAAACTGCCAATCAGCTAAGGCTACTCATGTGCTTTACAGCTTTATATTGATCTATGTCCATATATAAAATCAGATACCATCAGACACCACCTTCTTCACACAGTCAATAAAACAAAGTACAAACAAAACAAACAAAAAGGAGCAATTAAACCTGTCTCATTCTTGCACATCATCCACTGGGAGCACCTGGCACAGCAGGGACAACAGCTATGGACAAGCTCTGGTGACCCAGCCATCAGATGAGTGGTGGCTGTTCATCAGCACAGCAGAGCTGGACACTGCCAGCTGTGCACCCACTGACAGGGTATTTGTGCAATGGCACAGAGTAACCCATCACTGCAGCAGGTCTAAAAACAAAAATAATGGTAGAGAATTGTACCTTAGGGATTAATTTATATTGGGAAGAAATTACCTAATCCAAATTTACAAGTAATTTCTGTCCATCCCCAATTTTAACCAGGTGGTTTTCTTATTTTAAGAAGTAGTTTTGGGAGTCTTATTGCCCACCCTGATTTGGAGTAATATCTGAGGGCAGTACACAGTTAGTGATTTAGAACAGCTATCTGAAAACCTGAGCTATAATGAATCTTGCATTTATCAGTCAGTCTGGGCAAGTTTAATTTTCTTTACAACTTCATTCTTTCAACTAAAAAATAAACCATTTATTATTCCCAAGTCTATTGAGAATGTTAAAAACTGGGGGAAAAAAAAACAAAACACAAACAAAAACAAAGAGAAAAACCCCAAAAATCAAAATATTAAAGATCCTTTTCTCTGGAAAATATAGATGCAATCCTAATCCTTCTGATGTCAGTGACATAACCCAGTATTAAACATGAAAACCAGTTATCTAGTTATGGAAATAAACTATTAATTATGTCAAGCAGCTACGTGTTTTGCTAGCAATGAGGACATTTTAACTAGCACCATTTCAGTACCAGCAAGCAGAGTAAGATTGAACTACCTAATTAATTTTAATTTCTTCTGCACTGTTAGCATAGTGCTTGCTTTAACATGTTTATATGACTATGTCAGCCCTAACCACCTGCACCCCTAACTCCCATCCTTTTCATAGAAATCCAGCTGTGTCCCTCCCTTAGTAGATAAAAATACAAAATTCCATGCACTAGTCACAATGTTCAGAATAGGAAAAATTCTTTTAAGGAGTAAATTATAATTTGGAAAGAGGCAAGGAGACCAGAGAAAAGGACAGATTCCTAGTTCTGACTTCAGGAAGTGAGATGTTACAGAGCTGGCACAGGCACAACACACAAGCACATGAAGTCTTCACTATCGTGCCCAGTGTTCTTAATCCACCAAGCAACAGAAACATCTTAGAAAGGCAGAAGTTTTTATAGCGTTTCCAGGTATGTCCTAGAAGAAAAACAGCAGTTTTATTAAAAAGAATATAAAATAAAGCCTCCACAAGCAGAGTGAAAGTAAAGTCCAGCCTTAACAATCTAACCAGCCTGTCACCCAGCGCACAGGAGCTGGAAGACAAACCCAACACAATTCCACACCAGCTTTTTCTTTGAAGAGACATAATTACTGCAATGAAACATGACATGTATGATAAAGGACTGTAAGTCATTAGTTCCATAGTAATGAAGCAAGTTCTTTGATGAACAAGGGGTTTTCTAATGTTTCTTTCTCCTGTAATTTAAAGGGAATTTATAACTAACAGTTGTTTTTATAGAATAAATATATAGCAAAGGCATCAATTAAATTCTTTCTATGATGCTTCATCCAAAGATCAAGTGTTAGCAATCCTTGGTACATTCACTGGTGTCATGACCTTGAAGATGCAGCTATATGACACATGCTAAAAATAAAATCTGCTTTAAAAAGAGCAAGTGAAAATAATAGAAACTTCAGGAAAACTCTTTCTAGCCCAGATGCCTGATAAATCCTACACAAGTAATCTCTCTATAGAACCTGAAAAAGTAGAGCGAAATTTCTCAAAGAGTTGTTTCCTTGACAACATTGACAAACCAAGAAGGGTAAGAAATCAAAGTCATAAGATGCCTTGTGGTTTGTTAGCAGATTTTTTTTAAATATACAGAAGTATGCAAGATGCAGCTATAAAGCCAGATTTCTAGAAAAGAAGCAAAGTTAAATTGGTTTTATTTATATTTTCAAACAGCAAAAATATTCAGAATTTCTTAACTGTTACAAAAAAATTGATACTCCCATAATGTATTACAGTCACTTAAGAACTTAAAACTAATTTAGCTCATTTTTTTTTCCCAAGTACCAAAATCTTGAATTTTTCACCAGCAATCTTACTGACACTCAGAATGGGGACAAGCCATCATTCATCTGTCCCATCTCAGCTGACATTCTGCCACTGGCCTGCCCAGCAGCTGCCCACACAGGTGCTGGGTGTAACTGGAGAGCTTCCCTTTGGACATTCCCAGTTCAGCTGCATTAGAGGCAGTGCCCCACTGCCATCCCTGGCCCTGACTCTGCCCTGGCAGGAAGGAGCACAAAGTTGCTTTCTCCTCTGCTGCTTCAGAGACACAGGAAACAACTGGAAGAGCTCCCAGCAGAAAGGAAGTGCAGAGCTCACCCATTCAGGACAGATGGGTTGCAAAGAAAAAAGTCAGATAAACACTTTAAATTCCTCATACTTCTGCAAATAATGATACAAGTAACCAAAACTCTTTCTAGGTAACATGAGAGAACAGAATCCCTTCTTCCACATCACTGTTAAGGATATTTAGAAGTCAGTCTCCATAATTTTGGATTTCCACAGAAAAAAATGTTTGTGAAATAATACTGTCACAATAACCATGTTATCCTGTGCATCTCACCTGTGGCCACTTTGCACCTGTTGATCAGTGTCAACCAAATTTCACAGAAGGCCTCAGTGTTTTTCCCTCGAGGCTTAATCATGCTAAGCAGCTGAATAAAAGACACTGCAGAAGTTCCAGAGAAAGAAATTGAAGAGGATTTGTAGTTAGACTCAAAATACAGACAGGCTTCAGTAACTTCCCTGCTCTTGGAAGAACTTTTATTTTCAAAATTTTTCTTTAAATAATTCCCAATTTATTTTTGCAGGGGAGAGGGGGAACACAGGAGTACTAGCTACACTGTGAAATATCCATCCCACTCTTCTCCCCCACAGCCACATCCTCTCACACAGCCATAGAGCACTCAAAAAATGTTTCACAAGAACACTGGGGTATCACTCTTGCATTCTTTAAGGAAATCCTAAGTCAGGAGTCATTTCCAAGTAGAAAAAAACTCATGACATCACAAAACTAAAAACCTCACCCAGAAGCTGAAAGGTTCACTGCATTTTTGCCCTCCCCCTTTTCTTCAAATGTCAGTCTTCATACAAGTGTTAAGATAAATTCTAATCCAAAGCAGTACCGAATTTAGTTCCTGTTAGTGCAGAAGGAAAGAAACAATGGCTTATCAAACTCTACAGAGATGAAGATGGTGCTATTTATACTCAAAGAAACATACTCCTTTGAAAAAATCCTTTGAGGCCTAAGAGTGTGTCAAACACTCAGAACATAATAAAAACTATACAAGTCATCTCCAGCTGTGGATTCTCAAAAAGTGAACAAAGGCATTACAAGGATTTCTGTTTCCTTGACAACTGCATCACTGGAAACAAGGAAATAATTAAAAAAATATATCTCTCTAACAGCACTCTCTAAACATTATCAAGGTAGTAAAATACCAAATATGAAACAACTCTTACCCACACAAACCTTTGGGATAAAGAGACCAAAATTCACCACTTTGATGAACTGTTCTTTGCTGATATATGTCACCAGCTTTTTGTAGAAAACTGGGAGAGCTATCCATTACATCCTGACCTGGATTATCATCTACCCATGGCACAGCCAGAAGCTTTCACTGATGGTCAAGTACATTCCTTTCTGCATGATGTTCCTTTTTTACAAAAATAAGCATTATGGGGGATACTTCTCATTGAAGTGTATGAAATAATTTTGTTACAAGATGATCAAGGTATATAAAAAAGGCTGGTATCACCATGCATGTGCCTATCACATAAGTGTACTGCCATCTTAATAATCAGCAATCTTAAAGTCACTGGAAAAAACATGCACAGTTCTAAACAGAGAAGAGAAAAAGGCCAGAACCTTCATAAAGAGAGCTTTGCTTCAGCATTTCTGCTAATATTTAGGAGCCTTTTCAACAAGAAAACAATGGGGTTTTTCCCACATCTAGGTAAGTAGCACACAATATCCAAAATATTAGCATTTCCTCGCCACTTCCAACATAACAGGGAGGACTACTTGTTATTTTTAATATACAGTATTAAAAATGTATCAACAGAGATCTTCAAAACATTTCAAATAAAGAGCAAATGTATCAAACAGGATGACTTCCCAATTTGTCACCTACAGTTAAAGGAATGTTGCCACAATTAGATTTTAAAAATCAATCTAAGAGTTGCCCTACTTGAGGTACTAGCAGCATGATAGCTAATTCTGCTTAGTGAACAGTTTGAATCCAGCCTAGCTGTGACAGGGCTACAGCCCTCTGAAAGTCATGCCTGAGTGTACAGGAAATATGCTGGCAGCTTAAATTTATTCCTTAATAAACAGACACACCTTTGACAGAACAACAAGAAACACTACCTATTCCAAGTGAATTGTGTACAGAATGGTTGAAAGCAAAAATACTAGCTTTTGTTACTCTGAGACAGGGTAATGGCCAATATCTAGGAAATTTGTGTTGTCACTATCTGTGCCACACACAGTTTATGGATTGAGGCTATCATCTTCTATCATTCAGCCCAATACAACAGGACCAAGAATAACAAAATTCCTGGAATATACTACTGTGCTATCTTTCTCCTAACAGACACAAAATCACAAAATAATAAAATACTTTGAAAGTATAATTGAAAATTGTATTGTGGCACTTGACACACTCCAGGAACCAAAATCCGTACATTAAATTTAATGAATATGAGTAACATACCACTCTAAGTCTAATGACCACAAAAGAGTCTCAGAAGAATGAAGAAGTATCTGGAAGAAATCTCTTGAGATAGCAAGTTACAAAGATTAACTACTTAGGAGCTCAGAAATCCCAACCTGAAAATAAGCACAGACCAGAAGAGGAGTTAAAGGCACCACAAACCTTTGACTTGTGGTTCTTTACTCATCCACTTAGAGACTGACCCCTGGTCTGAACCAGGATGGTTGTTATGTTCTTAATCATGGGAAGTCAGCAATGCCCCTGTTCAAGAGGCTTACATTATTAAACTCATTTAAAAAACTTTTATTTTACTTGTATTGATAGAGCTGTGACTAAATGAGTATTCAACTAGGCCAGTAGGGAACAAAATATATAAGAAAAACTTGCAACAATGTATTAGAACACAAAGTGCTATTAACATATATTTTGCATACTCAAGAATTGCAGCACTTTCTTTCCTTGATCTTCTTTAACAATGGAGTGAAAGTGCTGAAAATTAAGAAATCCTCTGCAACAAACATAACACCTGCTGTGATGCTCTAAATAAAATATGAGAAACACAAAATTAACAGCTAGCAGATGATTATATAAAGATTTTACCTTGAGTTAATTTTAAGGTAAACTAGGAATACAGAACAAAAGCATAGGATGCTGAAATTATGAACAATTGTTTAAAAAGCTACGCCCAGCACCAGTAACTAGTGAAAATGTTAACATGGTGTGGCTCTGTGTAAGGACAAGATCTTCCAAATAAAACACATTGACAATGTGAATTCAGCTTTGTGGTTTTTGCAATTGATAAAAAAGAACTTTTTAATGTTCTCTGCTACCAAAGGCTAAAAAGCTGTATTCAATGGTAAGATGTGATTCTGGATTCTGTATTTAGGGTTCTAAACCAGAAATACCTAAACAAGGTCTGATGTTCAGAAAGCATTGAATACCCACACTATGGGAACCAGGCACCTTTAACAACAGTGATAACTCTCAAAATTTATGCAAAAAAACAGTAGATGAGATACTATAATTAACACTATTTTGGTGTTTAAGTAGGAAAACCCAAAAATGGCAGTAGATGCCTAAAATTCATTTACAGCAGCTCTTCAAACAGAAGGTAGAGAAGGGCTATTCAAAGAAAAACAAATTTAACCAGTTCAGACAGCAATGTTTCACAGTCCTTAAAATCCACACCTAAGCTAAAACCGCAAGCTACTCACAATAGTGTTACAGTGTAACCATGAAGAGCAGCACTGCCACAGTAAGAGTTCCCCATTCCCTACAAATTCAAAATTTAGCATTAAACATTCTTCTATTAATGCTCCAGATTTGAAGAACCATGGATAATTTGCAATACCTATCACTTCCCAGATGGGGTTCTATCTTATTTTCAGGTCTCTCCAAAAACTCAGGGGTTTTCTTACACATTTAGCAACACATGCATAAACTTGTAACTTGGGTCTTTCTATACACAACATAGAGGCCAATATTAAAATCTTTGAGTCCTCATTCAGAGGCAGTTTAGTTCCCATCCCTTTCTAACACACTGAGGTGCCCCATCTGCTGGCACAAGTGTTACTCTAAAGAATTCTGCCCCTGAGCTGAAAACTGATACTTTTTCCAACTTCACCACTTGAAGTGTTTCAAATACAGCAATACAAAAGAAATCAGATCAAATATCCCTAAAGAAAACCATCAAATGCTCTAACACAATTCATTCATTCTTAACTATGCAAGTTATTTTTACTAGATGCTTCCGATGATCTTCCAGCTCCAGGTTATTCTTCAGTCAACAGAAACTGAAAACATCAACTCATTTATTGTAAATACTTTAGCACGACTTGCACTGATTCATAAAGGTGTTAAAGTGCAGTTTTAAACCCGAGAGAACATAAATGGAAGACTACTTTTCTCCTGATCTAAACAGGATACATACCCATACTTAAAAAGTAAAAAAAACACATAATCAGTTCCATAGACACATTTTGGACATTCATCTGTGTGATATGAATGACTCAGTCATCATAATTTAGACAGAAATAAAAAAAATTATGATCACTAAGGTAAGTAAAGCAAGTCTTTCTTCCTTCTCCATGCCAAGTTAAAAAAAAAAAAAGAAAATTCTTTCCCACAAAGGAAAATTCTCAGTTTGTGATGAAAGAGGAAATTATTAAGAGGAAATTATAAGAATAGACAAAATACACAAATTGAGTAAGAGCTCTGGTTCAATCACCACTTAAGCTACCACAGTCCTCTCAACTTTGAACACTCTGTTCTGAGAAATCCCCACTAGTACTGGACTCTTCAAAATACAAATGTCTTAATGCATAGGCTGGGTGTAAGGACTGAATCCATTTACTCTTAAATATAGTCACAGTTATTCCTGTGACTAACTGAAAGTACAGAGTTTCTAGGGTCTGTATTGCCTCTTCTCTCTGATCATACAGAGATTTTGGGCTTTTAAGTGTGCTTTGAGTTTTACCCAAATCAGATGTTGAAAGTAAATCATGCAGACATCCTGAGTGTCTGCATATTCCTATTAGAGGGAAAGAGGACACACATCCACTGCCTGGACTTAAATGAGCAATTCCAAGCAGGTGTTTTTGGGGTGAAAAAAATATAGAATCTGTGTGAAGTTAAAAGGATGAGGAAAAAGAAGAGTTGACCTGCATTTTCAATCAGTTGTTTTATGCCTATACCGGAAAATTGACAACTTCAGGCCACAGCAGACAGCCAAAACCAATTCCCAGAAGGTAAAGCAGGGCTGCCACAGTCACCAGGGATTTATGTGCTCGTGATCCCAGAAAGGGAGGAACCTGGGAGCCCAATAGCCAGTGAATCCTCGAATCCTCGGTGTCACCGCGCCCTCTGCTGCCCAGGACAGCCAGCGTGCAGCGGCGCGACAGCGACGCGGTTCCCTAAGGAACAGCAGCAAGGTGCATCCAGAGCTGCTGCTCCCTGCGAGCTGCCCTCCAGAACACAACTCTGCTTTCACTGACTTCCTAAGAGCGACGTTATCCCTTCATTAATTTTTTAGACCCACATGCTCTGAAGTGTTGCCAACACTAGTATACTTCATTTATATTTAATTTCCAAGGTTTGGGGGACCTAAAATAGTCAGATTTGTTCAGAAACTGGCTTTGCTGTTAATGCCTGCTTCCAAGCAGGCTTGGTAACACTGATTCAGAAAAATAATTTTTCTTTATGCTCAGAAGACAAACCAGACTGGCCATTATTTCAACATTTAATCATTTTATATTGCATCAACAACTCAGATTTTAAACTTTTATACCAAATTCAACACATCCATAACTTCACCTGTCAGTACAAATGAGGCTTTGGAATAGTCAACAAACATTAAGCAGATGATGTGACAGTTTAAGACAAAAGGTCAAATTCAGATACCCAGAGGTCAGTATTGTACAATCTAAATTTACATTGCTGCTTAACAGAAATATCCGGAAATATCTGGAAATATATAACAGAAATATCAGCACTTTTTAGATATCTTAGCCTTTTCCTTCTAAGTCTGTTCTTCAAGCAAAAGCCAAGATATAACAAATATACTAAAGATGACTTGCAAGGAGAAACAAATGTACTTTTTTCCCTGCATTTAATGTTTAAGAAAAAAGAGGTTTCAAAATCCTAGTAAAGAAGATGGAGGAACTGTGTTGGTATTCTGGTACAAAGGATGTTCTCCTTAAGATTTACTAAAGTCCTAAATTTTAGAAGCAGGAAAATAATTGTGTGTGCCACGGTAAATACATGTTAGATGCATGTCTCCCACCAGAAAGGACACTTTCTGTGCACTCTTATCAAAGGTATGTTCCTGTGCAAGGCCACTTCAGAAGACTATTATTTGAACCCAGAGGCACAATCAGCCCTATATCTGGGAAAGCATATACCCATTACCCATTTTAAAAACAAAAGCCTCATTGGACTGACTAAATTATCAAAGAACTGAAGACAAATTCATTAAAACTAGGAGGAAAACTCACTCTGAGTATTAAGCAATTAACCCTTGAAATAAATTAAAGTGGGAAAACCCCTTAGATGATGACAAGACAGTTCTGAGATGCAAAATCCATCCAACCTGATCTACCTCCCCCAGCAGATGTCACAAAGGCCTGTCAGAATAATTAAAACTCTTATTCCAGTGTTGGCAGTTAGCTGCTTAATGACTCATGGCAAAATCCGTGTGCATACCCTAGTGCTCATGGCCATTGTGATAAAACACTGATAGAGATCATGAGAAATGACCTAGCAGAAATCTGACTTCTTAACGTCTAAAACACTGACATGACTAAAATAGAAAAAAACCCTAAAAATAATTTTTAAAAATTTTTAAAACATTAAAAATAAAAAACCACCAAATTCCAAGCTAATGGAACTAACTCTGGGTATAGTGAAGGATTAGGCTGCAAGTTCATTATAATCTTAAAAGCCTTATAAAGCGCTCCTCAAATTCTAAGTGTGTTGGAACTGTTAAAAACACACAAGCAAGAATGTTATTTCCAGAAGAGCATTGTTTAATACAACGTGATGATTGAGCCACAAAGCATCTTGCTTTACATTACCTTGACTGTTCTGTCCATAGAAGCTGAGAGGAGCATGTGACTTTGTTCCAGTACAGGACACCACTGGATTTCGTTAACAGGGCCACTGTGTTTAGACATGCAAAATACTAAGCTTTTGGGAACTTCAGTTACTTTATATTTAGATCCCAAATATGGCTTAATAAGTTCAGAGATCTTTCTCAAAGCCTGCTCTTCTGATCCACTTAAGTTAACATCACAATCTGAGCTACCTCTCTGGTCAGATTCTTCTTTTTCAGGCTTACTGGAATTTTCTTGACGCAATCGTTTAGGGATATATGGTCTAATTCCTTTTAGGGTAGTAGTACTGTCTTTATGTGCTCTCTTCTGAGAAATGCCATTTCCAGAATTTGTTGAAGAGCTTGAAGCCTGTTCATAGCTTCTGTAAGCCACTGCAGCATGGCCAGAGTAAACCCTCTGACAATAGGGAGGTGCCAAGTCAGTGTTGTTACTCCGTGCATAATGCTCAGGGGGATCTTCACAAACCCTGCTCCAGCCACATCTGCCAGTGCTCCCAGCAGGGTGCATTTCATGTGCAGATTTTGTACTACCAGGTGCAAAGTGCTGAACACAACTCACAGAAGAACTCAGCTGGTTTGTTTGTCTGCCAGAAGCATCAGGGACTTCAGTCTTTTCAGCTTCTGTCTCGGAGTCTGAATCTTCATAAGCAACCAAACTCATTATGGCTAGACACAGCAGACTCCAGAGATCTCAGTGCTGCAATCCTCCAAAATTATGATCTAAAATAAAGAATTGATTATTCAGAGCACAATTAATTACAGAGTCTACAATTTGAGTAACTTAGGGATATAAATATACTTTTCTTAAAAAAAATTCAACTCTTATTTCTGTTTATTAATGGAGTTTATTCCTCTATTACAACACACTGTACATTCTATTAAGCCCCACAATTTGCCTCCAAGCCCTTTGCATACATTTTTAATGCATTGCAGAGGTGTATATGCATACCACAAAACAATGACAATGAGGATGAAAAGGAAAACAACCTTACAATATAAACACAGCAAATTACTTTGCCTTACTTCAAGCATTGCATCCACACACACACAGAGAGGAAATTAATTAATTATGTAGTGGTTTTGTATGTTCATTTATAAGAATACAAATATTACAACTGTTTTGGAGTCAGTCTAACAATATCTATTTCTTAACACTACAGATGACTTGAAAGAAGTGTGTAGGGGTTCAACTGGCAGTTAAAGTGTAAACACATTTTTGGCCCCTCCAGCAGCCTTGCAGTATGAGGAAATTTTCCAACTACATCCACAGAGCATGTCCCACATATGGAACATGTGTTTTACAGATGAGGTATGCCAGATGCTACACTGAGTTCACTATTTGCATTTACTTACAGGAAAACGAGAGCACAGATGCCTCGACTGTGAAATGAGTTTTTTCCAAGGTGTCTAAGAGAAAGACTGTCAAGACTGCATACGTAACATGCAGAATAATTCACCCTCATAATAATCCCACCAAGATTTTTCCAACAATTTGTACAGAGTATGTGGAGTATAGAGTTAACTACATTCAAATAACTGATGCATCTGCAAAGTAATATTTCAACTTCGGCTGTTTATAGGCAAGTACTGGTATGACTGATTAAATGTGACATTTTATTACTGCTTTGTTTCCTTGCCAAGCTGTTAGCACTCATTAGGCTGAAGAGATTTAACCCACAACACTTTCAGAACAGGCTGCTGAAATTCTTGGTTCAGGTCAGCAAAGAAACTGCCCTCAAAAGCATCTTGATGGCAACAGGGAACACATGAAAGTCATCAGTTATCTCCATAAGCATTGGCAGAATTGACACCACAAACGCAGGGACACCACAAACATAGGCCCTACAAATACTTCTGCAGGAGTAGGACTCTGGAACTTGCAAAGATTATTCATTTAACTTCAGAGTTGAATCTATTTGAATTAAAACAACTGTGTTTCACATAACCTACAGAGGTGTTACATGACTCTAGATTCTGTTATCAAATTTCTAATCATAGATGCAGAAGATGGGCACTTATTCATACACACATTCACCATCACAGATCCTTCCCAAGATAAGTGATAAGACATTTAAGTGGAACAAGGTGACCAACATTTCAGCACATAAAAGCAACAAGATCTCCCTCTAGAGGACATTTTGTCATTATCTGAAGTTCAAGACAGCTATAAGTGACAGCAAAGAAGAGCAAGGAAAAAAATCTTTTTTTAATAATACATCTTCATTTATTACAACATTTCATTTAAACAATGTCAAGGGGGAAAAAATAGCGTTTCATGAAAACTTAACTAACAATTCAATTCAAAACCAGTAAATTGAACTTCCTAGCAGTAAAGTGACACATCAAATCAATTGGAGCTTTGAAGGGCTTCACTTCAGTAATTGTATGAAGTGGTTACTGTTTCTATTGCAGTGCTAAACACATTTCCCAGCCAAATGCATCAGGTTCAAAGAGCAAATATAGTAAGAAGCTGACCTCTGGCTAAAAGCTATAAACTAGGATACACAAGTGGATTGGGTTAGACTTACAAAGTTACTTTAGTTTGTTTTAACACACAAAAAAAACCCCAAGCTGAGATTCAGAAGCGCTAGATAGTGCCTTGCAAACACAAGGTTAAAAATGTTTCCCATGAGATACTGGAAAGAAACTGTCCCATCAGATTTGGTTGCTATGAACCCATTCCACCATACACATCACCCATAGACCTCAGTATTTTTGTAACAACAAAGCATCTCTCTCATCTAAACACTTCCCATCAACTTCTGTTTTTAAAGAAACACCACCCAGAGCTGCTGCCCAAACCAAATTAAAATGGGGGGTCAGGGGGGAATTTTATAGTCACTATATACTTGATGACTGGAACCATCCTGTAACTAGACTGAATTTATTCATGATGTGATGTGCAATGTATTCAGCTAAAAGAAAAGTTTGTAGCATTCTGGTTTTCCCCGGCTTCCACAAAACTGGTTTATCTGAAGGCATTGAAGAAGAGTGTCCAGCTCGAGGGGCACAGTGATGCCAGCAGAGCTGGGACAAGGCACAGAGCACCGGGGCCCGGGGCGGTCGGACGGGAGGCACAGCCCTCCCTGGGCCCGTCCTCGCTCCGAACGCCCCCACAGCCCCGAGGGGCAAAGAACAAGCGAGTGGAGAGGGTTCGGTGGGGGCCACAAAGGTGGTGCGGGGTCTGGAGCATCTCTCTTATGAGAGACCGTGGGAGACGTGTTTAATCTGGAGAACAGGGGATCGCATCAATTCATACAGAGGCGGGTGCCCAGAGGATGGTGCAGGCTCTTTTCCGTGCTGCCCACCCCCAGAACGAGGAACAATGGCCATAAACTAAAACACAAAAATTCCGCCCCAACGCGAGAAATCGCTTTTTTCACGGAGGGTGTCAGAGCACTGGGACAGGCTGCTCAGTGCGGGCGTGGATTTCCCTGTCCGGAGACATCCAGCACGCACCCGGGTGCGTTATTGTCTAACCCGCTCTGGGTGAGCCTGCCTGGGCACTGGGCTGGCCTGGATAACCTCCAGAGAGCCCTTCCAGCCCTGACGCTGCTGCGACCACCCGGCTCTCTCCAGCCCCACCCGATGAAGGGGGTCCCGGGAGGGCCCCGGCAACTGAGGCGGCTCCTTCCCTCTCCCCAGAGACCTCGCCTCTCCCCAGAGCACCTGGCGCCGAGGCCACCCGTGCTGCCGGGACAGCGTCCCCCGACCCCGTTCCGGTGTCGATTCCCGGTTCCCGGTGCCGGTTCCCGGTGCCACCCCCGCGGTACCTGCGCTCCCGGCAGCGCGACCGGAACTCACCTGCCGGCCGCCGCCGCGCCGCTCCTGAACACGCGCCGGCCGAAAACACGGCACCACACTCAAACAGTTCCGCGTGCCGCAGCCCCCGCGCTGGAGCGCGTGTGGGGAAGGGCAGGGTCAGACCGCGGCTCCCGGAGCGGGAAGAAGCGCCTCGTCTGCCCTGCGAGCAGGGAATGGAGAGCGCTCCCTTGGGCTGGGGACTGGAGCAGGAGGGAGGACCGTGCGAGGCAATGGTTCCGGGGGGTTGTGTTTCCCAGCCGGGAGGCGCACCGGCCGTGCCGGCTGGGGTGATGCAATGGTGGTGACAGAGGAGCGGCGGGTGAGGAGCGCCGGGACGGGCCGGGATGGGATGTACCGGGATGGGCACTGGGATGGGCACCGCAGAGGGACCCCGGCGGGCGGGACAGGGGCTGGCTGGGTGGTCACTGCCGGCCCCGTGAGCGGTGCGAGGCGCGGGTATGGACGGTCTGTGCCGGGCACGTTTTCTCCTTTCCTTGAGCTGATGCACTCGAGGCTTTTCCTCCATTCCCTGCGGGGCCGCCTCGCCACAGGGTCAGGTGAAAGTGCCCTTGTCCCTGGGGAGGGCAGCGCGGGTGTCCCGGTCACTGCAGAAGGGCAGAGCTGGGCAGGGGCTGTGCGCGGGCAGGGCGGGGCAGGAGCTGCAGACGCCAGGCTCAGGGAACACCGGCATGAGGAGTCAGTGTGGGCACGGCCGGGCCTTGCACGGGGGCTTTGCTCTGATACAGCTGCAGTACAGCCAAGATTCATGTCCTGGTCACTCCTCAGTCTTTGAATGGTCATGTTATCTGTCATCTCGGGGAATAGTCTTGCAGTCTTTTATTGTAATTCCGTGCATAAATTGAAGTTTGCCATGACAGGGAAGGTAGGTCTGCTATAAAGGGCAGCCCCTGTTGGAGTGCTTCTCAAGGCTGTTTCAAATGACTTCTGTGTGGATGCCCGGTACTTATTTTCTACCTACTTTAATTTTACTTTTCTTTTTTTGTTTTGATTTGTTTTTTACAGGAGGAAAAACAGTTTTCAGGAATGTAAGTGCTTTTAGACATAGTCTCACATTCTTTCATTTGCTCATGAAAACTTGTTCTGGTCTGTTATCTCTGAAAGTCGTAATGTACTTCCATGCAATGTTTGTCTTCTTAACTTAGTGTTAAACCCTGTTTTTTCAGTCTGAGGTCTCCAACTTACCCAGTCAGACTGCAGACAGTGAAAATGGTTGTAGATCTGTGATGGTCAGCCAGTTGGAAAGGAAGGAAGATGCAGTAGTTTTCTGATACCTTTGCCAAGGATTATTTTTGAGCTTTGTCTCCTAGCAGTTGAGTATTTTGGAATGGACCCAGGAGCAGTACCCATTACAAGTTCTCTGCATTTCATGGGTAGAAAAAGCACACATATCTTGGCTTTCAAGTTCACACTGGCTCATTCTAGACTCTGGTCCTAAATTTCCTAATAGTTCATTCTCCAATTCCCATTATTTTTTTCCTTCAGATTTGTTTGTCTATGGTATGTAATCTATCTGGGACTGTTAATTTTTATAATATCAATAAGAAAGCAAGAAAAAAAAATCCTGATAATAGAATATCCAGACTTTTTTTTTTAATGGTTCACAATTGCATTAATGAATTTCAAAAGGTAAAGACCTGTGTTCCACATCACTTAATTCCTGGCTTGGATTCCACTAGGAAATAGGGGCAGTGCTGAGGTAAATAGAGATAACCTTTAGGCAGCACTTCATATGTTTTGTATTTTATAGTTGCTGTATCCCCATGTCTTGTTGCACCACTACTTTTGCTACGTCTTAATGAAGATGCACCTTCCTTTGAAATTCTCTTTTCAGCTTAAATCCATAATATTCCAAACATTTTAAGGAGTCTGGTTTGCTGCTTTCCAGTACATGTGCCAAGTGTCACCTGTCATTTCAGCCTTTCTGAATGGAGGCAAGTCCATCAGTAAGACTGTACTGTAAGGAATTAAGTTAAAACAACAAGTCACAATTTGTTCTACACCAAAGAAAGTTCTTATTTATGTTTTTATTATTTTGTGAAATTTGAAGCCTGTAAATTTAAATGGCATGTTCCTACAACAAGGGTATGTGTTAATCTTCATAAACATTTTCTAATATGTATTTATTCTATACTTTCTTTAACACTTAAAGTATTGTCTGCCCATGAAGAAGGGGAAGGCAATATCTAAATAAAAATATGTAATTAAATTGCAGGAATGCATAAAAAAATTATTTGATCTGCTTCAAATTACTTTTTTTTTTAGTCACACTTTCAAACTGCTAAAAAGTCAAGTTATAAGGGATCAAATTAGGTTAAAAGCTTAAGTATTATTTTGCAATCTAGGTATGGTAATCCAAGGTTTAGTAGAGTAAACAATTACATTAACAAGTGGATGTATCCACTTCTTTATTACTTTCTCAGGGTATTCAGCAGAAGCTGAAATGTGGGAATACTGCAGCTGACTGGCAAACAAAGCCTTAATGATAGGTGTGTTTTGGTAACCACCTGGTTACCAAATCGACCTTCAAAGCTTGCTAGGCAGGTGAAAGCTTTTTACAGTAGCAGCTTAAATAAGCACTGTGTACATATAGCCAAGGCTGTGATTAGACTGATTATTTTGTAGAAGGAAGGCTTTGAAATACTGCTGAACAGCTAATGCAGCTGTTATATTAGCAGGTTCTGTTTTGCTTGGATTTTTTGTTTGTTTTAGTTCTGGGAAAAGGGAGCCAAAGGAGCGTGTATTTTTGCCAACACTCAATCAGTCTGTGCTCCATGCACTGCAGTGGATCAGGAATTTGCTAGGGAGCCTCTCCAGAGAGACAAGACCTTAGTAAGTCAGGAGATTTTTACATGGGCACAGAGCTTCCCACTGGGTGGGCATGGGCACAGCATGGCAGAGCGTGCTTGGGCAGAATGCTGTGTTCTGTGTCTCAGACATCTCCTCATCCCAAACCATCTCCTGTTATTTTTCCTGCATAGCTCTGAGAAGCACAGGCAAATTTACAGCCTATTGCTGACCCAAGGATTCTTTGGAAAGCAACATTACTCACCAATCAATGTGTTTTGTAACTTGTGGAGGAAATCCATAAAGAAGATGACTAAGCTTTGCTCTTGTGTATCTTTCTTTGGGCTGAAGTTCTCTATTACAAATGCTACGACAAAATTCCATATTGTAGTTATGAAAGTCTCATCATCCAGAATTTGACAGGGTATCAGTGCAGGAACATTAACTAATCAGGAATCAGATACCCTCTACCAGTTGTTCTGAGATGCTCTGAATTGTATATACCTGTATTTAATTATTTCTCTTTTGCCAGGAATTTGACTTTGAAAAGGTGTTCTAGTGTTAAATACATAGACAGACAACATGAACACTGATATCTGAATTTACCTGGTGCTCTTGTCAGTCTCTGTCCATTTCTGTGTGAAACTGAAACTCACTCTGTAATGTCTCCACATTTATCAACTTGATATCAATAGAATGTGGTAGGGATCAGTATAATTTTTATTTTCTTGTTCTGTTCACCTAATCTTGAAGACTTACACTAAAGAGTAAAACATACTACTGTTTGCCCTGCAGTTCTGTTTGTTGCTGCTGTTTTGAATCTCCAAGCCAAAGAGGTGGAAGAGGATAAATTCAGTTGAGTTGTACCTAAACAGATCTTTGTGCAGTCTGGCAAAATGGCTGATAGCCCCAACTGTGATTTGAAGTCTCTGAGTCCACTTCAGCTGTTTGAAAGAGTGACTGAACAAGGAGAAAAAGTCAGAGCACTGAAAGCAGGAAAAGCACCAAAGGTATTTGCATTTCATGTTTTGAACCCATTTTTTTTCAGTTTAGGTATGTCTTTGAGTGCTGAATAATTTTATTGTTCTAAGATCTATTTTGCATTGTAATGAGAAAAACCCTTGTTGAAAACTGTTCATGTCCATTTTGTGAACTGTGGCACACCTGGAGCTAAGGTAGTCACTGGCAAGACTGAAGTTTTTACTCTTGAAGTAAGAACAGAGTTCTAGGCTTAGAAATCTGCTTCATCCAGTTGCCATAACATGTGACAGGCTCCAGGACATTTATTTCTCAAGTAAATTTATGTCACTTGCTTTCTTCTCTGGATTTAGATGGTCCATGAAAATCTTTTTCTCCAGGCATTTTTGCAGACATTATCAAATATGTCTTCCTGTAACTGTACTGACAGTTCCTTCTTAATCTCCCTTAAATAATTTAGTAATTTGCCATTTATTTCAGGTTCCCTATTGTGTCATCACCATTTTGGCAAGGAGAGCTCAGTTTTAAAATGGGCTTTCTTAATGTGTTGCCTGTGGGAGAAAGCATTGAAAACTGGGAGTCAAATAAAGTGTTGTTCTATTTATTGCTTGCATGAGATTTTACAATAGCTTTATATTAGAGGGGGTCGTAACCATAACTTCTTGTTCTAGTGTGTCTTCCAGTCTGTCAATGAATTGTAATGAATAAATTGTTTTAAGGTGAGCCACTAAAAGCATTGTAAAGTAAATTAGATAATAATTCATATTTTATTTATATACCTTTAGAATTTATGGTAAAGGTGCTAAGCTTGTTATACCTCTGAAAGGCAAGCAAACATTTTTTTCCTAGGCAGAAATTGAAAAGCAAGACAGATGTGCTTTAAATGTCTTTGCAATGGTTATGATTTATATTCTAATGAATAAGTATTTGCTTTTCTTCTACACTTGACATTGATGCTGAAAGCATTTAAATAAAACAGTTTAGGGTTTATTAATGATGCAATTCAGATCAAAGCATGGATGTGTGATTTTGAAAGGTTAGGACATTAATGTAATTGTCTATTTTAAGTATGTTAAGGCAAACAGTTGTTTGGGTTTTTTCCTTCATTCAGGATGAAATTGATGCAGCAGTGAGGATGCTCTTATCATTAAAACTGTCATATAAAACAACAACTGGACAAGATTATCAGGCAGGCTTGCCTCCAAAAGATCTTGTATTAATAAACAATGGTACAGCTAAAGAAGAGGATGAGGATTTAGTGGATCCCTGGAATGTGCAGACATCAAATGCTAAAGGCGTGGATTATGACAAGCTCATAGGTATAACTCTTCCTTCACTGCTACTAAGGAATTTATGTAAAGTGATCCTAATGACCACAGAAACAGCAAGGCATCATAACAAATCCAGATCAAAACATCATAGGTAACATTTAATTTATGTCTAATCTTAGCATTTCCGTGTCTAAAGAATTTGCTGTAAGAGATGAAAATGTCCCAGGTGGAGATTTCCTATGAAAGACTTAAATACTTTGCAAAGAACTTTTAAGTTCAAAATCCAAACTTTACTGTGGTTTGTTTTTTGGTGTAAGGACTGTTATTAGAAATTACACTAATGAAGACACTGTGACTATTCAGTGGCTGGAATGCAGAAGAGCATTTTCACCAGCCTGAAGGATTCTTCCTACCCACTTCCTCACATCACTTATAGATTAGAGAGGGCAGGAATGATCCAAAGCTAATGCAGAAATCTGTTAAGTCTAATGACTTCTTCAGAAGGCACACTTACAGGCAGGCAAGGGCTGGCTGCAGTGAAGGAGTTGCAGCTCATTCAAAATCATGTAATGTAATAGAAAATGTTTCAGATGGGGTTATTACAAAACTTGCAAAGTTTTGTAGTTTAAGAAACAAAGGTCTAGGTTTCCTTATTGGTTTTACAGTTTGCTGTTTTAATAACTTGTTTGAGTCTAGCATAGAAACAAGTGAGAGAACTTTTAATTCATTTCTCTATTTTTTCTTTTGTTATTATTGTCAATCTTCAATTCATGTTTAGTACCTCAGTTGTACATTGCTGAGCTCTGCTTAGTAGTTTTTGCTCCCAATAGAGCATACACTCTTATGTTGCAGTAATCATATTTGCTTTTGGGACAGTTGCTTGTGTCAGCATTATTTTAATTCTTTGTGATGTTACTGAGAGATTGTGTCAAATGTATGCACACATTGGCTGAGTCTGCAAGAAGTAACAGGAGAAAGAAAATGGGAAAGGGAGAAGTGTGCAAAGAAAAATATAGGTCAGTGTGAGAGAAGGAAAAAATATATTTATTAGAATCTGGAAGTGGAAAAGATCTCTCATATTCTTGTTGCTTGCATAAGAGTTAACAGGGAAGTGATTTGGGTTTTTTCTTGGAAGGAGGGGTCCTGAGCATTTTAGAAAAGGAAGAATTGCACAATTGTGATGGCACAATCTCAGAATCTTCCTAAAAACTTCTTACCATAAATCAGTTCATGTCTTTTTTTTCCTGTAACTGTGTACATAAGACCTTTCATCTTCCATGGAGCGTGGGTTAGCCTAAAAGGTTTTTACTTCTTTACACTACTCTCAGATTAGTGAATTTGATAAATGAGTCATTTTGCTTGTTCTAAGTGCTGTGTTGGAAATGTTTCAGAGAAGAATGCTAGCCTAGCCACTTCAGGATGTGAAGCAGTAGCTGGTTGTTATTGATAAGCTTCCTTCTTTTCCTTCCCTTTTTAAAAATAACAGTTAAAGGTGTTGTTACATTGGATAGCTCCTACCCTAAAGGAAATTTTTGTGCCACCTGTATTCTGTTACTACTGGTATCTGAGAAAATTGACACTATGCTTATGTTTAATCAAACACACACAAAAAAATGAAAGCACTGTGTGAATTGAAAGAGGTCTTCTTCTCAAATGCTTGTCCCAGATATGCACTTAAGTGTATGGTAGCACAACAAAACAGCCTGAAGATATTCTGGGAAGAAGGGTTCTGTCAGCTAAGTACCATATATGAACATCCCTAGATATTTAATGATTGGGAATGATTTCCAGGATGATTTGCTTCAGATTGAGGTGAGGTGGACATGCCCACAGATTGAGGTGAGGTGGACTGGCCTGTCCACCTCAATTCCACAATTCCTTCTTTAAGGTAGGATTGGCATTTGCATTCTTCCAGTCTCCAGGAGCCTCTCCCTGTTGTCATGACTGTTCAGAGATCATTGAGACTGGCCTGGTCACCAGAATTACTGTGTGACAAATATTAGGATATACATTTCTCTATGTAGTTGTAACAGGGCAGTGGCAAAGAGGAAAAGTACACAATGAATTTTCAGTAAATGCAAATATGCTTTTGAGAATGGCAGTTCTCAGGACTTCTTCACAGTGAGTTGAAGGCTGTGTTTTGGTAAAAGCTAGAACACCAGAGATGAAAAGCACATTAGGAATTTTTTTAAAGCTTGTTTAGGAGCAGAGACTTTGTCAGAAGCTGTTTAGAAAGGCAGATTCTTTGTGAGCAGACAGCTGAAGATGTTCTGAACATTCAAATAAGGGGAAATAGGTAGGGAAAAATTATCTATCTTTTAACAGAAAAGGTGAACATGGGCAAAGAAAAGGGAGTTGTGCAGCCTGTGAATGTTTAATAAAGATTTTTAGGCATTTCCAGTGAAGTGTTCTATACCCCAGAGAGTTTTTCTAATCACTTTCTATGACAGTACACAAATATTTCTAGGGTAGCCAGTCCCATTTAATCCAGGCCATTTTCCTGTTTTCTGTTGTTGTCAGATTAGTCTCTTACCAGTTGCTGTTGATGTGCTGAATAATTTTCATGCTCATTTGGTCTCTTTTCAGCATTCATTCAGATTATCATTTGCCATTTTGTGATGCATTTTGCATTTTATTAGTGCAGTGTTGAATAATTCTAGTATTGAATAGAGCAGAATAGTAGCAAGCAGTAGATTCTTACACAGATTTTTTTTCAAACAAATTTAAATTATAGAGCATTGGCCTGATTATTAGGATCCCAGAATTACTGGGAATAGGGAAAATACTGTTTTTTACTCTATCACAGCCTTTCCTAAACCACCAAGTCATAAGTCTTACTGATTGCCATGAAGAGCATTATGCATTTCCTTTTCAAGCCTCTTGAGGGGAGCAGTGTCTGTAATCATATACATATTAAAGAAGAATTAAGTTTGCAGAAAAGTATTTGGGGTTGATGATGTTGTTTGAATGAAAGCAAAAGATGTTGTCTGACAGCAGAAAATTTGGACATCAAAAGAGAAACATTCAGAGCCTCTTATGCATTTTTATTGTATGGCTTAGGCCAAGTTGGTAATCTGAATGTGTTTCTTATGTTTTGCTTGGAATATCAATGCTTGGAATATCAATGCTTCTGCTGTAAGGAGGCTGCAATTACAGTAATTTGTGGATGGAAAAATACTGCATGTTTTAGTGAGTTGAGCCTCTTAGCATAGAGATAATACTGGAGGTGACTGCTGGGTGTTGAGGCAAGAATCAGGAAAATTGACTTTGACTTTTTGACTTGAAAATGTCTTTTTTAATCTAGCCTGCATTAGTATGTTCTTGGTATTCCAAGATCTGGTTGTAGCTGTGCTGTGCTTATTTTAATTTCTTTTTAACATTTTATGATTATAGTTCGGTTTGGCAGCAGTAAAATTGACACAGATCTGATAAATCGAATAGAAAGAGCCATTGGGCAAAAACCTCACCACTTTCTACGTAGAGGAATCTTCTTTTCTCACAGGTGAGTTTTTCTTTTATTAAACTTCAAAAGGTCCTGTTGGGCAGACTTCCTGCAAGAATTATTGGGAGAAGCCTGTAACTAGCAAAAACCATATGCTTTTATGCCAAGGCAAACCAACTGTGCCATTTGAAATTAGCAACTCTTGCAGATTTCCCCTGGCAACACTTGAAACTCTTGATTGCGTGGGTTTCTGATGTGTCCTCAGGAACCCCAAACTGAAGAAATGTGCTCAGAGTGCAGGCTCATTTTGTCTCTCTCTCAGCAGCCAGAGGCAGTGGCCTGGCAGAGAACTCCAGTTGCCACTGTTGGTTTCAGCAAGACTGCCAGTGCATCTGTTTGTGGTCCAGAAAGGGCTCAGGGAATAATCCTAAGCATGAGCCTGACAGTGACCTTCACAGTTTAATGTTAGCACACAGGGCCTTTTGGGCTGTGGCACCAGCAGGTTTCACACAGGGGCCTGAGCATGACTGAGGACATGACCTCCACCAGGGGTCAGCTAAGCTGTTTGGTTGAACCTGTTTGAGAACCTATCCCTGGCTGCTTTAAAAGCTGCACTATTTCAACATCAAATTTTCACTTTTGATTTAATTTTTCTTTGAGGTTTTTTTTTCCACATGAAGACCGAAGGACACCATGCTTTTCTTAAACAAAAACTTTCTTATTTCTAGGACCTTTAACATACTGAAATTTATTTATAAATACTTTTGGCTTTAAAAACACTCAGATTTTTAATAAAGGCTTTTTACTGTAGATGTTTCTTGCTAAAGAGTTGTATCTTGTTTTCTCTGTTTTTTCTCTAGAGATATGGACCAAGTACTTGATGCTTATGAAAACAAGAAGCCCTTTTACCTTTATACAGGCAGAGGGCCATCCTCTCAGGCAATGCACGTTGGTCATCTCATCCCATTTTTGTTCACAAAGTAAGTTGTTTCTACCAGTTGTATTCATCAAAGCATTTTTTTCAAAAGAAACATTAAACATGGCTTGTGAAACTGCCAAAATGATACATTGCAAGGAGATCTGATTATGTGAATATTAATGAACATACTTCAGTCTTACCTTTTCACTGAAATGATCACAATCCCTGCATCACCATAAAGCCCTTTTCCTTACTCTCTTAGCCATGTGGCACTCCTTAGAATTTCTACTGTCCCTAAAAACCAGCTCTTCACAGAAATATAACTGCATATGCATACGAAGGAAAGAGCAGACCTCTCCACATACTGTTTAAATATATAAAAATATTTTAGCTGCATGATTTACATCTTCATTTTAACTTAATTTAGGATAAAACATGTCTGCTTCTATTAGGTGGCTTCAAGAAGTATTTGATGTTCCCTTGGTAATACAGTTAACTGATGATGAGAAATACCTCTGGAAGGACATGACAATTGAGAAGGCATATGAATATGCAAGAGAAAATGCAAAAGACATCATTGCATGCGGTTTTGACATCAATAAAACCTTTATATTTTCAGATTTAGACTATTTAGGGTAAGTATGAATTTCTTTTGAGCAGTATAGTGAAAAAGTGTCTATATTTTCTCTGTATTTTCTCTCTAACTGACAACACTTATAAGTGTGTCTAAATTGGAAAGCTTCAGGACAAGTTTTGTCTTGAAATGGAAACATATTATTTTTTCTGCTGTCTAACATTTTATATATAATATTTTCATTCTGTATAACATATGAATAAATACTTTTGTGTGCAATGTGTAAATTATGAAAAATGTATTAAACCAGCTGAAATGAAAAAATACTAAACCACCAAGAAACTTCCTGATTGATTTGCTTAAGATGGTATCAAAATCTTTCAGATGTGTTTACAGTTTATTGGCTTTAACAGAAGGCATTGCAGCAACTTGTTTTGGTCAATTATTTTAATAATACAGCATTGAGTGAAGTTTAAAGAAGAATGTTTGGAGTAATTATTGGGAGAAGGGAAGAATAAATTAAACTTTCAAGGCATAAAATTCCTGTTTGTAAATGATTCTGTAATTATCATCTCAATGGGCCACAAAAAGTCTGAAACTGTGAGACTTAATCCTGCAGGTTTTTTTATGTTCTTAGCTTTTGCAGTCAAAGTTTGTACATGCATTCTCCTCCTCTTCTCATTTTATTTTTCCACATTTTTTTTCTCACAGGACAAGTGCTGGATTCTACAAAAACATTGTCAAAGTTCAGAAGCATGTCACATTTAACCAAGTGAAAGGAATCTTTGGCTTTACAGACAGTGATTGCATTGGTATGAAATTGTACTAGTTACAAGAAACAGTGCTTGCTTTCACTTTCAATTGAGCTATTTTAAATAAAAGTTCAAAGAGATTAGTGTGCCACTCAGGAAACAGGCAGAAAAAGCAGGAGGATTATGTTTCTAGGCAGGTTCTGATGTTATTGTTATTCTTTTAGACTAGAACATACTTTACAATGAAATTTCTAGCATAACTTCTACTTTTTTGACTTTAGTAAAAGCAAAGTACAAAACACAAATGTTAAGGAGTCCAAAACAGAGAACGACTTTTTCTTTATTTTCTTTTTTATTATTTTGTTACAGTGATTGGAGCTATAGGCAATCTTACTCCTAGAAAGTTCTGTGCCAAATTTGTGAAGAAACTTGTCAGAAAAGGGTGCATTAACACACATAGGCATTAACATATATGAAAAAAGTTGAGTATTGAATAGCCTGAATTATCAAGGTGCTGGGTAACTCAAGTCTCTCATTTGCTTCACTGCAATTGCAGTTTCTGTTACATGGCCAAGAGAAAAGATTCTGTGTAAAAATGACATTAAATCCTGGATGTTTCTGAGCATTATCAGCGTTCTTCATCCAGTAATTAGGCCAGTGACAACTTCCAGCCTTCACTGTAACCAAGGAACAGGTTTCCACTTCTTTTAGCAGTGCTCTGATAAAAGATGGTATTGTGATTATGGCTTCATCACATGTGTGTAAAAGTCACCACTTGCTGTCTGTTCTGATGGGATTTTGATAAGCTCCACGTTGGCCACACTGGCATTAAGCCCTGTATAAAAAAGAAAACTGGGCATGTCTGAGATTCTCTATGAGTACAGAGTGATTATAGCAGTGACTGAAGATCTTAGCAAGAAGCTTATGTGATGACTGCAGCAATTCTCTCACAAAGTGAAAAAATATGGAAAGCTTAGTCAATTCTGTTTCTGGAAAGGGCAGATAGTTCAATGATCAAGAGAGTATGCAGTGATGAACTTTTGCTGAAGTCAATGTGCTCACAGCTTGCCTTTTCTATGTCAGTTGAAGGTTTGTTGACATTGCAGAAGGTAAAGGTGAAAAGGTTTCCTCAGATAAGGCAGCAGAGCTTGATAAAGATAGAGCTTGGTCTTCAGCTAAGTATTTGGACAATTCGCTTGTGCATTTTACGTCCTGCAAAAAATTCTATCTATTTATCACTGCTTCTGTTGATTGCTTAGCTTTTCCAAACATGTTTTTTAGGGAAGATCAGCTTTCCTGCTATCCAAGCTGCTCCATCCTTCAGTTCATCATTTCCACAGATATTCAATGGCAAGGAGAATATTCAGTGTCTTATCCCATGTGCTATTGACCAGGTAAGAAAATCATATTGCTTAACTTGGTTTTCATGGATTTGGTTTTATATTGTTCCATTCAGGCTTCATGGTGGTGTCTCAAGGCATCTGTAAAACATTCCTGCAAGCACCTTTCTGGGGTAGAAACTGAAAGACCTAAAAGATGAAAAAATGAAGGCTTAACCCAACAATCATGTATTCATCCAGTCTTGGATCTCTCTTGATCTCAGCTCCATTCACACTGAGCTGACATCTAGGAAAGCAAGGACTGTAACATCTATGCAAAAGCACACTGACATGGGGGTAGGAAGAAACTTTTGGCCATCTCCATGGTAACTTGGACAAGATGGAATGAGCTCAATTTGCAGCACAAGAGTTTTCTGTTGAACCATGGGGAAAAACCCTCTCTCAGTAAGAATAAAGAAGCACTGAAATAGTTTGCCAGAAAGGCTGCAGAACCTTAACAATTCAGATTTAGAGAACTGAAAGAACATCAGACTCAAATGAGAGTAATAGGGTCTTGTCTTTAAATAAGTGGTATTTCTAGGAATCACATCCTGCATTGTCTGAATCTTTAGCTATTTTAGTCACAGGGCCAGACAGCAGAAGATGATGTAATCAAATTAATCGGCCACAATATTATTAAATCAAATTTCACTTTGGTTTAAGTCACATCATCAGCACAGCGCTGACAGCTTGCTTGCTGATTTAGTTCAGATTCTCTGCTGATTCTTAAAATCCTTTGGGAGAAAACTTTCATCTTAGGCTGCATCCATCTCCAGGCATATTAAGCATAGTTTTAGCAACTATTTGAATTAATGTAAAATTTTGTAAATATGCCTATTACTTAAGGGAATCAGAGCATACAACACTATGGAAAAGGAAAAAAAGGGGATTTTGTTTGTTGGTGTTCTGAATGAACTGGATTGAAAGTAGGTTCTGGAACATTTCATGGTTTGCTTTTTTTAGTTTTTGATTTTTTGACATCACTTCTTATGGCATGAATGAGTCAGCATCAATCAGAATTGATTTCAAATCACATTTTTCAGCCTTATTCTGTGTTTTTATTGGTTGTTTTAGGATCCTTATTTTAGAATGACCCGTGATGTAGCACCAAGAATTGGACAGCCTAAACCAGCCTTACTCCACTCAGTCTTCTTCCCAGCCCTACAAGGAGCACAGACCAAAATGAGTGCTAGTGACCCAAACTCCTCCATCTTCCTCACTGATACACCCAAACAAATCAAGACAAAGGTAAGGACCTGTGAAACCTGAAAGAATGAAGCTTTGCAACAAAAAGGAGAGATCATAGAGTCATTTGGGTCAGGAAAGAGCCTTAAGATCATAGAGTTCAACCATAGACCTATCCCTGCCAAGTCCACCACTGAGCCATGTCTATAGGTACCATATTGGTAGAAGAGTCTCCAGCTTCACCAGAAAGTGCGGCAGAGGTTGGCCCACAGCTCCTACTGATACTCCTTTGATATCTCCTCAGCTGTCTGGCACTACCTTCAGAGGTCCTTCTGGTTACAGTGACAGTTTTTAGTGTTTTCCTTGAACGTGTGTGAATCAGGTTTTCCATCCCTTTCATGGCAGAGCATCTTCAGAAATTGACTGAGTTATGCGAATTTAGCTGAACTATCAAATATAATCTTTTGTCTTACCAGCTAGTCTGACAGTACAAATATTAGCTGGGATAGTATACAAAACATGTTTGTTTTTCTGATACCTGCAGAGCAGTGGTGTAAGAATAAGACCTGGGAGGCTCATGCTCTTAAAATAAATCTTATGTTGCCATAGTTTTGAAATCTGACAGGCCATGTTGTAAACCTAATATACAGCTCTTTCTCTTGACTGCCTCTCCTTGCTGGGAGCACCAGACATTGAATGATGTTAGTTACAGGTCAGACCTTTCCTGCTGCTTGAGAATCTCTTGCTGCCAATTCACAAAGAAATCTCCTCACTCCAATTTCCAAATAAACATTATGCTGAATTTCAACTCCAAAGGGATATTTTCTTCTGAGGATGTTCCTAGTTTGTTTCTAAGTTCAAAGGAAGATTGCTTTTATCTGGTGTCAGATGATGCAGTTTTGCAAAAGTTCACCTGTGTTGTGGTATTTAAAGAAAATTAAAATCAGTCCTTGGGAAGGAATTTGTAGGCATGAAACGAGGCATTAAATAAATGTTGAAACAAGAAGAAAATATGTTAATGTTGTTTCTGTTGGGCAGGCTTGGATTAATTCTCTTTGACAGCCACCCCATAATGCTTCATTCTCTTTTGTAGAAACTGATTAAGCAGTGCTGTTTTGAAGAATTGGAATTCTTCATGTGTTTGGATTATAATAATTCCAGTTAACTTGCACAGTTACAGAGTTGTTTTAAAAAAAAAGCTGTAATTTCAGAATAGAGAATACATGATTAATGATAAGATTGGTAACATTCTTCCATGTTTTTTTCCTGACAAGTAACTTGTGATCTGCAATGAGATCCACGTTCATAAGTCCTAATTCTACTGTCTTTAAACTACTTGAAAAAAAAAAAAAAACAATTCTAGCTACTTGGAATACAAAAGACATAAAGAAAAATCTGAACATGATGTAAAGTGTTGAGTAGTGGAGGACAGGCTGGGATTTATTTCAGCTTCTGAAGCCCATCAGAAACAAGTCTTTATGGAAATACAGCTTTAGAGAAAGACCAAATACTCTTATAGCAAATAAATAAAAAAAATATATTAGGAAAGGTGACTTCTGATCATGAATGAAGGTTAAAAGGAGAATGCTATGCTGGACAAAAAGAAAATTACTGCTTACAGCATTTTTCAGATTATTGGTACATTGCTAATTAATGAGGTTCAAAACTTAGAGAAGATAAAAAATTACTATGTATTGGGAATAGCTAAGAGGGTTCTGGGTAGTCTAATGAGATAAGTGGCAGCATTTTAATAAACTATTCTTATTGTACCTATCAGCAAATTACAACTCAGTTATTTGTTTTCCTCTAAAGTGTTATTTAGATTTTATGTCTACAGACATATTGAGGGGTTCATAGTCATTCAGGGGGAAAAAGATCAGTGCATCACTATGGATGATGAAACTGAAACCCTCAGTTAATGAGAAGATGCCAGAAAATGTAAAAAAAGTAAATTTGAGATGAGGAAAGCAGTCTTTTTTTGTTTCAACAAAAAATGCTTTCACCTGTCGTGTTATATTTAATCCTTCTCTGTTTAGGAAGAACACAAACTGTAGAGATAAAGGGCATTGAAAAAATTTCATACAGGCTTGCAAAATCTAGTAAGGAGGAAGGTCAGTGCAGAAGAGTAATTTACATTTTACAGATGCTAAGACAGCTATTCAGGCTGCCCTACAATATAAGAATAGATGTGTGTGGCAGATGGCAGTTCTTTGCCACAAGACTTCATCTGTAACTTGGTGGTTGGAGACATTGAAAAAAGCACTAGACAGTCTATACAGATAATAGGAATGTTCATAAGTTGTAAATATATAACAGCTCCTGGATACCAGAACTAAAAAAAACCCTTCTTCATATGCAAATGTGTCTCTTGGCAGGTTGGTAACAGTATCTCAAAAGATACAAGTGCTAAATGAAAGCTCAGCATATGGTTAAGAAATATTTTTTTTCCTCCACTTAGCAATTTATTTTCTTTAAATTTGTAGGAAGATTAGCATCCTCAGAGAGTTCTACATATGTATAAATGCTCAAAATAGGCCAGTGGTTTCTGAATTTATTGGGAATGGGATTAGCAATTACATCTGTTCAGTAGTGCTGTTCATCTGCCTATAGGAAACTATGCTTAAAAAGAGGGAGGCTGTCAGCAAATATTCAGTTTTTTAGACTGAACAATTGGGCATTGGCCTGATTTTAAGCATTCTAGACAGACTTTTGTAATGTTTAACTTAGCTTTCTCTTGTTTTTCTTTTCCACAAAAAGGGATAAGTTTATCTCTAGGATTTCTGCAGGATTTTCCATGCCTTCTTCATCTCTTCCAAAATTAATTTCTTGATAAAGTAAATATCTTAATTTTTGTTACATGAAGTACATTTTCTGTAAGCACAAATTCTCTCCAACAGCTTCAGCAAAAGGGACTTAAAACTATTTTGACTGGGTCTTGGATAGATTATTTTTAATTTTCACTTATTTTTATTCTGATTATGCAGTCTGAGGAGAATGTGTACAGCTCTTTTCCCTGCTGGGTTCTAATGACCTCCTTTTTTCAGTCCTGAGGCTCTGCTTTACTTGTCCCACTCATTCCTCAGCTAATCCTTAGTAAAGAATTTGGAGGATCATGACACATCTCTGTTTGCAATGAAGTAATCCTGATTGTGGTGGGAATTACAGCCCAAGCTCCTGGTGTTGTTTCAGATGAACAAGCTCCTGGTGCTATTTCAGACTAGAAGCTCCTGGTGCTGTTTCAGATGAACAAACTCCTGGTATTGTTTCAGATTAACAAGCACGCCTTCTCGGGAGGCAGGGACACCATTGAGGAGCACAGGAAGTTTGGAGGCAACTGTGACGTTGACGTGTCCTTTATGTACCTGACTTTCTTCCTGGAAGATGATGATAGGCTAGAGCAGCTGAAGCAGGTGAGTAACCAAACTGCACACAGGGTTATTCATTCCCTGCTCTGAGGACAAAGCTGTGCCTCAGTCCTCCTGAGGACCTTCTCCAGGAAGGTAATTTTGGTGTTATTCTCATGCTTTCCATCCCTTTCAAGTTTCACTATTAGTATCTCAGTTTTTGTTTCTTTGCAGTGTTCTTTCTCACAGGCCAATCTGTCTACTTTAAAACAAAAAATCCCCATTGTTTTCACAGGAATCTCCCATACTCTGTAGGACCAGTATCTTCCCTACCTTTCAAATGAGGTCACCTTGGGATTAGTGTTGTTTTAATTGTATGATACACTCTGCCTGTTCCTTATTCTAAAGTACCTAAACATTCTGCAGAACTACAAAAGCACATGTCTAAAGCTTGCTGGGTTTTGGTTTTTTATCATCATCACAAGAAATTTAATAGCTCTGAGGAATCGATTCATTGATCCCAGGCAAAAACTGCTTCACATATGTTGCTTTTTCTTCAAGCCTATCTGGCAGACTTCTGTCCCCAGGGCTGGTAGCCACCCACTTCCCCTCCTTTCCTCACCAATGCTAGGTGGTGTGTTTTCTCTGGAAGGCAGGAGCTGCAGCAGATAACACCCATGTCACATTGGTTTATCAGCTTTCTCCTGCTGGGAACAGCTGCAAGAAAATCAAGAGCTGCAGATTCTTCTCCAGCCCTCTACTCCTTCCCACACAAGAGCAGGGTTGGATAGCTACTCTTTTCTGTGCTGTTGTAAATTCCTTATGGAAACCTGAAGCACATTTGACTTAAAGAGATTTTTTTCATTGATCTCCAACCACTGCAAGAGTGTCAGCCTGTGTGTGCTGCAGAGCACAAAGCCTGGCCCACAGCTTGCAGCTCGCTGCAGTGGTGCCTCAGAACCTGGGTAGAAAATGTGAACTGACCCGTTGTAGCAGCATCAGTGCAGCTGCTTCGCCTGTAGCACCAGAGGAAACTTCCAGAGAAAGTAGCATTGGTGTTTTTATAACAAACTAACAAACAAAAAATAACAGAATTCACAGAAGACTAGATTGGAAGAGACCATAAAGATGATCGAGTCCAACCCAGCCCTAACACCTCAGCTAGACCATGGCTCTGAGGGCTGCATCCAGTCTTTTCTTAAACACATCCAGGGATGGTGACTCCACCACCTCCCCAGGCAGACCACTCCAGAACTTTATCACCCTTTCTGTAAAAAACTTTTTCCTAATATCCAACCTATATTTCCCTTGATGCAGCTTGAGACTGTGTCCTCCTGTTCTGTCAGTTGCTGCCTGGTGCAAGAGACCAGCCCCCACCTGACTACAGCCACCTTTCAGGAAGTTGTAGAGAGTGATAAGGTCACCTCCGAGTCTCCTTTTCTCCAGGCTAAACACCCCCATACAGACCTCAAACATACAGACCTCAGACATACAGACCTCAAACATACTGACCTCAAACCACACCCTGAAATTGCAATTCCATTTGTTCTTGTTAATATATTTTGCTCTTGCTGAGTGAACATCAGCCGCATTTACACCTTGAGCAGGTGTTACAAATGGCTTGATGATGAGGAGAGGCAATCATGTTTGTTGCAATTTCAAATATAGCTGAACTGTCCCAGCCATGGTTGCTAAATGTGGCTGAACCAATAAACTTGGCCCGTGCTTCAGCATTTCAGTATTGAGCAATGGAATGGATTACCAACTGTGAATATGACTACAGTGTGAACATAGATTCTGAGTGTCTTTGCTGTAAAAAGGATATCTAGTCTCCTACCAAATGCAATGAGAGAAAAATATGAGAATTTGTACCTGTTATTGAAAAAAAAAAAAAAAGGCTTAAACTGTTTATTTGAACTGGGATTCTGGGGAGGAAAATTGCAGTTTCCTGCAAGTAATTACAGGATTTCCTAGCTACACTAGTGAATGTAGTTTATTCAGTCCTTATAATAACTTGTCACATACAAAGTTTGCCAGCTACCTTAATGTTTTAACAGGCAACAAGTAACTCTGCAAGTTTCATTTTCAGAGTGATACCAGATAATCTTCTAAGGCATGTACTTACTCTTAAGTAATCCAAATCTATCTTTTAAAGAAATACTGATCACTGAGTTTTTTTGTGAATGGCACCGTGTTCAGCAACCAACACTTTCTTGACAGGCCTACACCAGTGGGGAGTTGCTCACGGGGGAGCTGAAGAAGGTACTTATTGAAACAATGCAGCCCTTGGTAGCAGCTCATCAAGAGAGAAGGAAGCAGGTCACAGATGAAATTGTGAAGCAGTTCATGACTCCAAGGAAGCTGGCTTTTGAATTTTGAAGAAATGTATGTGTAACTTAGCACTTCATAATCCACAGCCAAGTAATTGTTGTCTTCTGTTGTGTGACATCACTCCCTAGTTATGTGCAGCCTGTAATCGGTGCTTTATAAATAATGAGTAAATTATCATGAACAGCAGAGTACAGAAAAACTTTAAAATAGGACTTGTATCTATTTTAAATCAGAATATGCAAGACAGAATTGATCCCTCTTGCAGAAAAGCATGTATGTCAGCCCAACATTGTATTTTAATGTATTTCATGTTGAAAATATAAATAAAATTTCCATTTGATGATAAAGGCTAACTTGGAAATTGCTTTAAATATGTTGGTAAGAGGTCATATCTCAAAGTAATAAATAGTAGCTCCATTTTCTTTTGTACTCTGTACCTTGGTTTACTAGATTGTATGTCTTCTTGGGCTGCTGAGAATATGCTGCACACAAAAAATTAGTGAATGTTACAAAGTGGGATCAGTACAGAAGGAGTGGACATCTGTGAGTTGGACACTGGAGAAAGAGTATCAGGCTTGTCTTGCTGTCACCTTCCTCTTTGACATTGGGCAAGTTGCAGAAATCTCACTGTACTTTTTTTCTGGAGCTTTTTACCTGATCTGAGTGCCTCTGGAAAGAGGAGGTCATCAGGAAGCTGTCAGGTCCTTCATATTCTCAGGTGGAAGATAGCATGGAAATGCAAATATTAGTTTCTAAGTATAAATAACAAGTTTTAAATCATGATGTGAAAACTGAAGTCACACTGGACACAGGGATATTTCTAGTACTGTCTGTTCTCTTTCACTGCACCAGGAGGTTTAAACTAGGGATATTTATTTTAGGATGTATTCCAGCGAGAAAATATACTTTGTTAAAATACCTCATGTAATATTTAATTATCTCCTTTCTTCAAAAGAACTTCAATGTCTTCGCTGTGATTCCTGGAAGAAAAATCCAAATTATTAGCTATTTGTTTTGATCTGAACAATGCTGAGTACAAACTGTTAGATCTGTCTTGTATAGAACAGAAAATTGCTAGCCCAGGTATAGTCTAGCAAAGATGGTTTTATTTGATGTAGATAACACAAGTGGGTTAACCTGGTTATGTTTGTTCAAGGAGGCAAGGAAAAGGCAGAAATGCAAGGCAAACCTAGGAATATTGTACAAGTTTCAAACTTGTGCTGGAAATAGCAAGGCTTAGCTTTTGTCTTTTTCTTTACAATTTATGTGAGCTGACATTTCTAATCTAATGCCATTGACTTCAGTAAATTACTGAAAATGTTTCCCAGAGACTGTCTCCATAACCCACAGGCAAAACATCTCAGTGCCAGCAAGGGCTTAACAATGAGTAGAAAAACTTTTTTTTTTTTATAGAAGTAGTGGAACAATTCTTAGGGGGAAGAAGCAGCTTCTTAAATCCAGTAATAAATAAGCTAAGTCTTAATTACTTTGGATTTTAAGGATGACCTTCCTGTTCTTGCAGTCTACTCTTGTCATCTTTAGCCATAATAAAAGATAAGCCTTAAATTGACTTTAAAAGTGCTTTTACAGACTTATAATGCAAATATATTGTTTAAAATATATGCAGATTTGTTCTGCTAGATTTATTTCATTAGCTGAGAATTTATTTTGTTATTCACCAAAGGGAAATACGCTGTAGGAGAAATGGTGCTGTGTTCTAGTCTAGATAAGCAGATGGATTATTTTATAACAACAATTGAAACATGTTTTGAAAGTTCTAGACAGGAAGGTGATAGGAAAAGTATTTGTTTACTGAACAGCCACTGTTTTCAAGTCCTCTGAGGAATTCATACAACATGCTTCTGAGATGGTACAGTTTCTCAGAGGAGCCTTGATGAATTCCTGACTCGATTGTAATTATGGTTCATGTCCCAGGAGTCATTTTAAAGGTCAAGACAAGACAGTTTTCAAAAACACACTGAAATGTTACCAGACATCATTCATTACATTTTCCTCAATTTGCTCATTTTGTCCATCTCACTGTAATAAAAATGTAGATAAAAGTCTACTTTTGTTCTACTTTTTTTTTTAAGCCTTAAATTACCATTGCTCTGGTTTTGACTTTTTTTCCTACCTTTTTATGTGTTGATTTGTCACCTGATGTAGCTGGTGCTTGTTTTGGAGTGTTGGAACGGGGTGCCTTAGGGCCCCCTTCCAGGTAGAAGGTTCAGACTGCTCCCAGACTGATCAGTAAAGGGTCAGTTGTCCTGAGGTGACCTGGCCCAAGCCAGACTGGATGTTCATGTCCCTGTGCACAGCAGCCAGCTCTGGGGTAGGGGAAGGGCCATGAGACCTGTTTACAGTGACACCTCGGTGGCTTTGGTGTAAACTGGTGCTTGAGTGGAAACACAGTGCTCACCATTTCTGTGCAAAAGCACAGATCCTAAATAGCTTCCCACAGAGCTTCCACAATCTCCAAGAGGAAAGCTGAAACCTGCCTGGATATTCATGAGCATTGTCAGAGCAAACAGGAACTGTCAGCAACATGGAACCCTATCCTAGTGTGACTTCTAGGAGTTTTTTTCCTCAAGGCCACCAACTTTGTTGCTGAAAGAAATTATCTGTATGACAAGCTGCAGTCAATATAGCGAAGCAAACCCAATATCACAGCAAATGTGGTACCTTCTTTCTGTTGGCTGGCCTTCAGTTAGCTAGTTTATCAAAATAAATAGTTCTGTGATCATTAGAGTAGCTGAAAGTCAAGATAATACAAAGCAGAAAATAAAGCAGTCAAGTGCTGAAAAACAGAAGCTGGACACCCAGGTGTGTTGGGGTGTGTGTAGTGAAGTACATAATATGTGTCCTGTCAGTAAACAAAAATTGGTTTGAATTCATGTGCCAGTACTCATACAGTTCCTGTGCCTGTTGCAGTTTGTATCAGCAGTGAGCTCTTACTCAGGTTGTCACCCACACACTGGGTAGATGGTTTTTTCCCAGGATTGTGAAGCCCTTCCCTTCCTGAAATAAACTGCCTAGAGATACAATTTGCCTCTCATGTAGCATTTGTTCAGACCACATGAGAGCCTGCTTGTATGTGGAGCTGAACACCCCGAGGCTTAGAGTTCTCAGCCCCTTGCACTGGCTTCTGCAGTTACCGCCAATCATATTTGCAATTCCTCTGTAATTTCTCTCCCTTGGGATCAGCTGTATTTCAGTTACACCCACAGGAGGAGACAGTTTTAGTTATCTGAGTGCATGAAGTTACTGGGAAAGATGGGCTGCTTAATATTCAAACCTTGGGCTGACCATGAATGGTATCAGCGCTGCCTAACAATAGAAGGTTGTTTAGTCTGTTTTACAGGCATTCTTTCACTGTCTCAGTTCAGAGAGTGTAGTGCCTGAGAACAAGACTGGCTGAGAATAACATGGCATAAAGGAGTATGATTCCAAACATCCAGGCAGAGCAGAATAATCACTACCCAGTTAAATGCATCACTTGTAGAAAAAGGTGAGGGTAGTAGACTCTTAAGAGGAATTCCAAACCTCAAGGACATGGTTACATCTTCTGTTTTAAGGACTTTCTGGCTAAAGGAAGTTTGTGCTGACACCTAGGTGCTATCACCAGTGTGGTAGGTTGCTGAGGCCATAAGCATTTCGGAGAGAACCAGTTTAGTGTTGGGTCTTTCATTTCACTCCCCTTAAGGTGACACAGTGTGCCCCAGCCTGGTCTCTTCACCCTGCTCTTGGATCAGCTGCAAGAGCTGGGTAGACCCTTGAAAGAATTCAGGTGCTTGTTTGATATGATAGCATGGCTGTGAACATGTTTTAAAGGCCAGTTGAAGGCATAGATTTCAGGAGGAGTTGTGGACCTTTTAATGGTCTCTGTGTGGGGCAGAAGAGGTTCCTTTTATTCTTGTCTGGGAGCACCTGAATTCTTTAAACTTGTTGTAGTTCTTTCTGTGTGTCAAAGGCAGCTGACAAGTCCTGTCTGCTGCAAAACTGCAGCCAGTGTCATCAGCTGGGGAGAGTGACTGCTGACCAGAAGAGTCCTAAATATGAGAACTCCTTTTAAAATACAGTCAATGCAATCCATGCAATCAGTGTATTTTTAGCAAAATCTGAGCAGTTGGATCCAGAATGCTTCAAGTGTTGTCATCCAAGGATCAAACCAGAAGCATATATATTGCCTGTGAGGCAGAATGAGCAAACATTTCTGGGTTTAGGGATTTTCCTTCTGAAGTAATAGCATAGGCACTGGTTCTTCAACTGTCTTTTCCATGAAAGAAGTAGGAAAAAGTAATGAAAAATTAGTAGGAAGATGAGAAAGAAGTAATAGAAAAGTCTGAAATTCTTTCAAAATGCATCTTTGGCAAAATACATTTAGCTGCTGCTAACAGCACCATTTAAAAGGAGAAGAGTATGCACTTTTAAAAGCTGGGAATCTTGGTTATGCTCTACAACTTTGCAGCTCTCTTCTAACTTGCCTAACCCTGCCAGTGCATGGGTTTTTTGGCAGCCTTTCCTCTGCCAAGCAAAGAGGCTTTGCATCCATCCCTGCCCTCGCTCCAGGATGAGAACAGACTGCCTCCAAAGCTGTGCCAAGAGAGGCTGTGCCATGGAGAGCTGCTGCTCCATGGCCTGGGGAGAGGGATGATGCTGTGTGGGGCTCAGGGAGAAAATCCCACAGCCTGCCTGGCCCTGCAGCCAGACCATTAGCACAGTTATGTAAACAGAGCATGGCTGCCACTCATAGCAGCAGGGAAAAGAAAGGACATTCCTGCTTCAGCTCCTGCCAAGGGAATATAATTGGAGAGTGCTTTGGGAAAATTACTGCTGGGAAGGGAGGTTGCAGCCTGGAGCACAAATGTGTGAGTCACTCGCTGAATGCAGTACAGGCATAGCGTGTAAAGAGCACACGCTGGAGAGTGTTAAATCTTACACAAACTCCCCCCAGCTCTTCCTTTGGTTGGGAGGATCATTGTCTGCACCAGTAGAAAAAAAATTACTTGATTTACCAAAACCCCTGCTCAGACAAACAAATTATTAGAACATAAAAATTCACAAATGTTTCAAGGGCCTAAGCAGTGGCCACAGTCTAAATACCTTAATGAGATAAAAGGGAGGTTTTGTATGAAGCCAAGGCTCCCTGATGAGTTTGTAATCCTATAAGAATAAAACAAAGCCATCAATTGTCAGCTTTGGGCTGAAATGTCCATTCTTCTCATGCTGTCCATCAATTCAACAGTTGTTTATGGATGTTGTCTTACAAAAAAAATAAATAAATAAAATACACTTTGGACAGAGTGGAACAAGCTATTTTTTGTTTATATAATGATCTGTAAATCTCAGTACACCTTCATATGTTACAAACACTACCATGTTCACAGGAAAGGCACGAATGCAGTTTAAACCCAGTCCTTTGAAAAGCACTTTTGCCCCCTCCTTTCTCACACTTTCCCTCACACAGTGGATCAGGCCTTTGTACTTGTGCTGGTCCGATTCATCTATTTGCATGCGTGATTTGATGACATCCATGGGAGTAGCAAATCCCCAGGCCAGGACTCCAGCAAAACCACCAGAAAGCAGCACAACAAGGAAACCTGCAGGAGAGAGTGAAGGGAGAAGGCCAGCTCACTTGCATCTTGTTCAGTTACAGCCAGCTCAGATTTGACAATAAACTTTGGTAGCTTTTATGTTTTTTTGGGAGTTATTTTGTGCAACTCTGGCAGTTGTGTGTTTCCAGTGATCTCAGAGAATTTTTGCACATGTGAGGCTTTGAACACCATGTGAACTAGATGTGGTACAGCCTGAGAGCAGTCACACCCTCTTCAGATGGATCGTATTTTTATAATTCTCAGAGACATGCTCTTTTGATGAATCTTACCTATTCAATCTTTTCTCAAAGTGGATTTTGGAGCCAAATCACAGCTAAGAACCTGAAGTGTCTTTACCTTCTCCACCTGGACTTCATATTTGAGCTCTGGGCTGACCCTTGTCTGAGCTCCACGATGGCTCCCAGGAGCTTTGTCCGTGTTTAATTTCCTGTTACCCTATTTTTGCATTAACAGGATTTCATATCCACATTCGAGGCACCAGAGTGTGTGGCAAGAACCCCTCCTGCAGGAGGAGGAGGAGCTGCTTAGGGACAAGGTGGGGACAGTGAAGCCCTCACATGCAGGCTGCTGGCACCAGGCCTGGGGCCAAAGCCAGCACACAAAGAACAATTCCTCATGAGGATCTGGGTGAGGTTTTATGGGTACTGGGTGATGTTTGCCCAGAGCCTGGTCTCCCTCTTAGTGTGGGACTAAATAAGCCATTTTTGCAGGTAATGCCAGATGCTTTCCAATACCCACCTGGTTTATTTCTCCCATCTGGTGTGAGCCAGTCGCACAGAGCAGAATAGGAAAGGAAATATACTGCAGATGCAGAGCAATCCCTGCAGAGTAATGCAGAACAGCCCTTGTAGAGACCCCCAAAACCTTCCTCCTTGATGATAACCTTCAGACAGTGCAGAGACCCTTGGTACTTTGGCTTGGAAACAGGCTGATATGTGGTGGAAGGGCATGGGTTCCTCTGAGTCTGCATCCGAACTTTAGCCACCTCACTGGGGTTTGTCAACACAACCTGCAACACCAGAAAATGGCATTTTAACCCTCACAGTTAAACAGTGTTTTGATCTCCCTCCTGTAAATTCTTGTCTCCCAGCTTTTCAGGCAATAGCATTGTCTGTGAGCTCCAGCAAGCTCCAGCCTCCTCCCCTCTGTCTGCTGTTCCACCCAGCAGCAGCAGGACACGTGAGTGAGCGGAGAGGAAGGCAAGGCAGAATCAACACAGGATATTAAATACCTGTAACTACTTGCTAAACCAGATGGGTGTGGAAAGAGGGACGTCCTCTGCCATAGGGAAGCACACATCAGGGCTCTTATTTGTATTTGTACTTGAACTAAGACTATCCAGGCTATAAAAATTTAAGCCATGTTGAGTCACTGACTGTAGGAAGCACCTAGAAGCCTGACCATCTGGACTGCTCTGTAAGAGGATTGTGGCCAGGCACACATTTCTGCCCAGCATGCCATCGCTGGGATGGGATGAGCTCCACCACATTCACAGCACCTGTGGATGCTCACCCTCATCTGCTCGTAGGAAACTGCTCCTGGACCCAGCCTCTGCCCTGCCCGAGGATCCTGCAGGTTTGCCATGCAGCATCACTTCCCAGGGCTACCCCACTGAGTTTAATCCTGGCAAGGCAGCGCTGTGCTCTGCCTGTGCTGTCGCTCCGAGTTCTGTCTGTCTTACACAAACACACCGTCGCAGCCACTGGGGGAGTTTGCTGCCTATGCTGTGTTTTCTTCCTCGTCCTGCGTTTGCTGCCAAGGTCTGTGTCATGTTAATGGCACGTTCTTAAGCGTCCTGGCGCTCCAGACCAAATCCAGCACGAGCTGCCCAGCAGGGCTCGGCCACGCCACAGAGGCGACTGCTGAAGGGGCAGCGAGGGCAGAGCATGACCTCCCCTGCAAAAACAAACCCACCAGACTCGTTGCAGGCTCCCCTGCGGCCTCCTGGACCGAAAAAACATTCCCTGCTTTTCCAGCCGCCTGTGCTTGTGAACAAGATCTCTTGTTGTGCTTTCCCTGCAGCGTGTGAAAAGTGCACATTATATGGCTCTGTGCAGATATTTACCATATGTATTTTGATGTATTGACTAGTAGTGCTGTATTAACATTTTAATAATAAATGTAGTCTTGTAATTGAAAGGTAACTTTTGTAGTTAAAATAAGAACTATGTTAGTGGGATTTTTTTAAGAAAGGATTGAGGCACTCGCACCAGATAGCAGCCACAGGACACCTAAATCTTTCAGAGAAAAAGAATTTATTGCCCTCTTATCAGAAGAAATGAACTTCTTCCCGCCTCGAAGGTGCTGTTAGGATTAGAAGGAAGAAGCTGATGATGACTAGACAGAATCCTGTGTTTGAATGGAATTTATGCATCATGTGTGAAGTGTCTGAATATGCAATGGGCTATTGTTTTTAAGGGTTAATCCTCTGTTAACGTGTGTCCTTTTTCAGGCTCGTGCTGCCCAGAAAGAGGTACCCGGACGTCCGTAACTCTTTGTCTTTATTGTCTCATATTGTCCTAATTCAATTTGTCAAAATTATTATTTCTCTAATTGCATTACTGTTTTTATAACCATTTTATCACTATTAAACCTTTAAAATTTAAAAACAAGTGATTGGCGTTTTTCAGAAGGGTGTTCACCTACCCGGGCAGCGCCGGCAGCAGCTCCAGCCAGAGAAACATCCAGCTTGGACGGCTTGGCATCCGCAGCCCCGTAGCGCAGCTTGCAGAGGGCGCCGAGGAAGTTCTTGTAGGTGCCAAAGGAAACTGAGGAAACCACGGATACAGCGAGGACTGAGGCGGTCACCCCTTTGTAAAACCCCCGGACCTCGTGGGAAACGGGAGAAAGGCGCTTTTAAGGGTGAATGGCATGGGAAAGCATCTGCTCAAAAGCACCAGCCGTGCATTGCTGAGTCAAAACTTATTCCCACCTTACAGCTCAACTTCACCCTGAGGGCTCTCCCAGCTGATGCTCGCGTGCAACTGGAGCCCATCCTCCCCAAAGTGACAGAGGCAGCTCTGCTGCTCTGAAACAAGGCATCTGCAATGCTGCTGGGAGGCGCTCACCTTTTCTGTCCTGTACGTTTCCTGAACACAGTGCCAAAATCCTCTGTAGTGGTTCTCAGTCTGAATTCTCACCTAGGAATACAGGGACAAATTTAAAATGCAGATATCACATTAAAATAAATAAAACAACAAATGCCATAGCAGCAAACCAGATAATTAACCATAAAATAACATGACCAAATAATTTAATTTTTTTTAGAGACAAACACAACCAAATACAGTGAGATATGGAGATGTAATGCAGATAAAGTATTAGTGTGGGACTATTTTTCTGAAAAGGAGGGGGAAAACAAAAGGGCCTCTTCTTTTTTGTTCTATAGTCAAGAAATAAAGCTCCAACAGGTACCTTTACTGTGTCCAGTGGATAACCCACGGCTGTGCTTAGACCACCTGAAACAGAGAATGTGTTGGAGATGGTTAACAGCACATGTCACAGCAGACCTTTTCACCCATCACAGAAGGGCACTGGGGAATAGCAGAGCCCAGAGCCCAGCTGTGCCTGGCACCAGACTTCTCCAGCTCCAGTATGACGGAGAAAAATGCAAATTTCTGTGTGACCAAGGCTCACCCAGAGGAGGAAACTCTGGAAACAGTTTCCTCCTCTGGGTGAGCCTTGGTCACACAGAAATTTGCATTTTTCTCTGTCATGGAAAACTTATCATGAGCAACAAGACTGAGCAAGATGAGACAGGGAGAACACTGAGAGCGCAGCCCCACGAAGGATGCAGGGAGGATGCTGGGCTGTGTTTGTTTCCCCCCTCAGCTTAGGCACTGAAGTATCTTTGAACGATGACCAAGCGTCCCCACTTGCACAGTCCTGAGCAATTTTGGTTTCCAGGGCCCGGCGGGATTTGGGGCAGGGGGGGATCAGTGCTGGGAGTGTCCAGTGGCAGCCGAGCCCGCGCAGCGCAGCATCACATGCCGTGACAGCGTGTCCAGCCCCGGCCGCTGCCAACCCCCCTAGAGCTCACTCCTAGAGCCTTAAAATAGCCCCTGGATATGTATTAATCCCTGGGACAAAGCTTAATGGCAAGCGAGGAGGGCTAAAGAGCTCCAGCAGGGATTTCTCTCTGTTGCAGCAATAAATAGATCTCACCTCGCTGCATTTCTCAGCTCTGAGCTGAGTGCTAGCAGGTAATAAAGGTGCTGACCAGCAAACTTCCTCCCAGTACAACACCTGCCAAGGCACCTGAGAGGAAATCAGGCTGGAGAGCAATGGAGCTGGGTCCATGTGAACTATTTAGACAGAGATCAAGTTCACAGAAGTGCTGGAGGAGCCCATCAGGCATTCAGATACATCTAGTGGATCACCTGTTGAAAACTGCCTCTCACTGAGTTATTTAAAAAAGAAAAATTAAAACCCAAGCTACTTAAAAATGTGTTATCGGTGTGGGCATGTTCACCTGTGATTACATGGCTGCTCTGGAAAGCTCTCCCATGTTCTGGGGAAAAGCAGCAGCTGCTGTTGTGAGTCACCAGGAGACAATCCCAAAGTGCATTACTCAGAGGAAAACAACCAACAGCATCTTTCTTGCAGAAAAATTAGGTTTGTTCTTCAAAAACAGCTATCAAACCAGATAAACAGCAATGAAGGGGGAAAAAGGGCCTGGATGGAAGGAGACAGTGGTGGAAGAGAGAGGGCAAGGGGGAATACACAGGCAATAATATGGCTTGGAGAAGCGATGGCTTAGGTCCAAGCAGAGAGTGACAATGCACAAAGTCATCTGGGGACACCTGTGCTGTCCCAGGCTCCTGGCCAGAGTAAACAGGGACACGGGCAGCCAGGGAAGGGCAGCACGTGGGCACTGCCGGGATGGCACTGCCACGATGGCACTGCCGGGATGGCACTGCCACGATGGCACTGCCGGGATGGCACTGCCGGGATAACACTGCCGGGATGGCACTGCCAGGATGGCACTGCCGGGATGGCACTGCCGGGATAACACTGCCGGGATGGCACTGGATGGCACTGCCGGGGGCGAATGCCATGATGGCACTGCCGGGATGGCACTGCCAGGATGGCACTGCCGGGATGGCACTGCCGGGATGGCACTGCCGGGATGGCACTGCCGGGATGGCACTGCCGGGATGGCACTGCCGGGATGGCACTGCCGGGATGGCACTGCCGGGATAACACTGCCGGGATGGCACTGCCGGGAAGGCACTGCCGGGATGGCACTGCCGGAATGGCACTGCCATGATGGCACTGCCGGGATGGCACTGCCAGGATGGCACTGCCGGGATGGCACTGCCGGGATAACACTGCCGGGATGGCACTCCCGGGATGGCACTGCCGGGATAACACTGCCGGGATGGCACTGCCGGGATGGCACTGCCGGGATGGCACTGCCACGATGGCACTGCCGGGATGGCACTGCCGGGATGGCACTGCCACGATGGCACTGCCGGGATGGCACTGCCGGGATAACACTGCCGGGATGGCACTGCCGGGATGGCACTGCTGACCTCACAGCTGCAGTCCCCAGGCCATGCCCCACCTCAGCTGGGAGGTTTTGACACATCTCATCGTTTTCAGAATTCCTGAACCTTAGAGGAGATGGGCATGGGCTGAGCAGATGCTGGGGACACAGGGGCACCATGCACAGCTAAGTCCTGGCTCACTCCACTGGATGAGGAAAGGCAGGAGCTTTGGCTCATGCAGATCACATACCAAGGCTGATTTGGGTCAGTGTTTGACAAGAACCGACCTCCCTTGTGGAGAAATCACCCTGTTCACATGATAAGATACAAAGACAGCAGCCCAGTGGGTTGCCCTAAAGTCTCTTTCAGCCCTAAAGGCTCCCCATCAGCTTGGTTCCAGTAAGGATCAAACATCTTCACTTGGGAGGAGACAATAAAACCAAATTATTCACTGCTCCCAGCAAAGATGTGAATGCCCCAAACCTCCAAATAACCCAACCTGCCATGAACTGTGCTAGTTAGGGGCACAAAGCACTACATGCAGTTGTCAGAGCTGAGGAGCTCGGCCAAGTCTACCAAAGGCTGAGGAATGAAGGCTCTGCACACTCTCACACAATATAAATAGCCTGGCACTGAGACAGCATGACCCACACATGCCCTGTTTGCACAGCAAAATCAAAGAAGGCCAGCAATGAACAGTGGGCATACAGGTGAGGGTTCCTGTGGGACTCCTGCTGAGTAACACTGCATCAGCTGGGACAAAAATAAATAGCAAAACCAAGGGAATTACCTTTTCTGGTTTTAGCGAGCCATTTTTTTACTCCTCCTTTATCTGAGATATTCCCAGGTATTGAGCAGAGCTTGCAGCATCCCCTACACACACGGAGTGCACAGAATGGATCACTCACTGTCCCTGCACAGGTCAGGTCACTCTGGGCAAGCAACTCAAATGAGGAGAGGTTCTGGTGGGGTGGCAATCACAAGGGAGCAAGTGGCAGCTCACAGAGCCCACCAGGCTGCAACAGCCCTGAGCTGATGGCAAACCTTGGCTGAGGCACCCAGGGAGAAGCAGGGATCATTGTCCATGCACTGGATGGGCAGACAGTGACTTTCAAAGCCCTTTGTTTTGTGCAGAGTTGGGAACATCAGTGCACAGACCCTAAGCAAGCTGAGCTTCATTCAGTCCCATGACCCTAGCAGGAGCTGCTTTATCTGTAAGGAGGCAGCACGTTCCTTCTAGAGTGGGATTATTAAATCTTCCCTTGGCCTGCATGTGACCTCCCAGCTGTGGAACAGCCCAGCCCTGCTGCAGACCCTGATGCATTACCACCGCTGGGTAAACCTCGGCTTTGCTTCCCCAAATCTTTACTCCTGACATAAGAGTCAGGTCATCCTCATCCTGCAGTCATCACCAGCCCCAGCCATCAATCCCCATCCCCTGCCATGGCCCAGGCTGCTGCTGCAGCAGGGCTAGAAAGTGTTCATGGGAACATAGGAAAATTCAAGTCAGAAGGGACCTCAGGAGGTCTCAATTTTACTAGCCAGGAAGGACTGTTTCCTGAAACATCCAGCCACATTTGCTGGTTATCAAAAGTCTCCTAAGCATGTTTCTCTCGTGTTTTGTCTATCTGGAGCCAGGGCAGATCACTGTTTCTTGGGCTGAAGATGCTGAGCTTTTTATCTCATTGCCACAGAATCCATTGCCCAGCGGTGATGCACAGTATTTGTGCAGAGGCTGGAATTCAAATGGGCATGACCTCTGCTGTTTTTCAGAGGTGTTTAAGCCATGCTTTCTCCAAGACACTCTGAAAATAGATCTAGGCCACTAGAGTGTAATTAACCAAACAGAAACTTATTTTTTATGTTGCCTCAACTTGCTTGATGCTCCTTAGCTGGGTTCACAGAGTCCTTAGGAACACAAAAACTGCTTCAGCTCTAGCGAACATAAACCCCAAAACAAGCTCAGCACCAAAACCATCCCAGTTCTTGCAGGACAGATGCCCAACCCCAGGAGCTGTCCCATGTGAGGGGAAGGATGGTGGCCTCAGAAGCCCTGCCCAGGTACCTCCCACGAGTCTGCGGGCAAGCTCCACCTCTGCAGCCAGCCAGAAGTTGCAGTATCCCTCCTAGACAAGCTCTGAGCTGGACATAGAGGACAGGATGGAAAACCTTGCTCTCTGTGAGGCTGGGGTCAGTGAAGTGCCTTACAACAAGCAAGGACTTTTCTGGTCCCAGGTGGATCTCCACAGCCTGCATCCCCTCAGGCTGAGCCTGTGTCCAGGGCACACAGGGGAGATTCCTGCTGCATGGCCAGGCAGAACACGATGCTGGAGCCTGGGCAGGGGTCACAGCACAAACCCTGGCTTAGCATGGGAACCAGGGCAGAAAACCAAGGTGAATGGCCATGTTCAAACTCTGTTTTCAGCTCTTCATGCTCCCTTGCAGAAGATAGCTTGTCCTTAAGTGACCTATCTCAAACTGTGCTAAAAAAGCAAAGGAGTCCAAGAAACAAATGCAATCATCTCTGCCCCACCATGAACTTCATAGTCTGAGAGGAGGTTTGGTTAATCCTTCTGGGATGGACATCCTGCTGCCAGCCCTAGGACAGCACTCCCTTCTCCACACGGTGCTCCAAAGTCAGAAGGGAGACAGCAGGAGAAAGACAAACTGCCATGGTGGGGCTGGTTATATCCTCCTCTCCCAGGAAGGGCCTCCCTACGCCCCTGGAAGACCAACACCCCGAGCACTGGCACAACAGGCACCTCCAGGGCTGGATGCTGCTGAGATGCCAAACCTCTCCCCACTGGCGCATATTGGGTCATGAGCTATTAAATGGGCAGGGTAAGACTCAGCCTGGTCCTTCCCAGGACAAACACATCTGCAGCAGGACCATAGGCTGCTCCTGGTGAGGAAAATGCCAAATTTCAGGGAATGTCAAAGTGAAATCTGTTGTGCAGGCTTGGGCTGGATGGCTCAGCCACCTGGTAGGTTCACCTGGCCTTTCCATCAGTGGTGACCCAAAGGCTTTTCTTGTGGTATTTATTGGTATATATTATATATACATATATTATATATATTTTATATTTTTAATTTATTTATATGTATATATATAGGTATATATTATCTTGTATACTCCACTATATCTAATGAGATTTCAGCGAAGAACTGAGACCAATGGGTACATTTTGTCATTTAAAACAAAGATGGGTTTGAGCAGTACATGCTCTAAAAATGTCTAGAATTTAATCACACTTCTCTCCTGTTACTTTTTTTATATACAGCTAACCTACTTTCTCCCAGATCAAAGCCGGCTGCCTGGCGTGCCTGCACTGAGATCACCACCACAACTGCAAATGCATCTTAACCCAAGATAGTGCCAAGGTTGTTCATCCAAACATTCTGAATGCAGTAAGAACACCGTGCTTCCTCCCCTCCTGTCTCACAAATCACATCCTCAGCCCCCAGAGCCCCCATCCCAGCAGCCTGCTGGGACCCCTGGATGCCAGACACGTGAGGGTTTCACTGTCAGAGGTATACAAGCTGGCTTGTGTCTGCACAAAACCTATTACATTCTGTCTCTTCCTATTAGTTTTACCCTGTCCCAGCGCAATCAGAGTGGAGGAGATTGCAGGCAATGACCTCAGCTGACCAAGCTGCAGCGCTGCCTCTCCAGCAGCTCTGATGATATTTCCCACTTCATAAGGAAGAATACAATTTTAACCACCACCCCCCCGCATTTGGACTATCAGCTCTGCTCCTGAGACCTGCTCCTCAGCTGAACAAGAAGGAAACACAGCTATCTGCTTTGGTCAACAAGCACCAGTTCATGCATTTACCTCCGATGGCCCCAGCAATGAAATCCATGCAGAGCGCGGCTGCCGCCGAAACCACCCGAGAGCGCTGGGGAGGAAGGGAAGGGACGAGGATCCAGTTCAGTCTTCCCAGAGCCCTGCCAGTCCTCCAGAAACCCTGGTTTGTAACAGGAATCAGCTTCCTACAGTGTGCCCTTGCCTCTGGGGATTGTGAGCCTTGCGGGTACTGGATGAATTTGTGCGCTGGTGGCAGAGCTGGGACGCCTGGAAGCGTTCCAGGAACACAGTGAATAAATAATCCTGTGAAGCCCTGAAATGCCGCGCCAGGGCTGCTGTTCCCTGTGCCCTTTTGCCTGGAAAGTCCCAAGGGGGGGTGACTCTCAGGGAAAGGCTGGCTGTGAGGGGCCAGGCCCTGCTGTTGTTACTAGCCCCAGAAGACAGCTTTCCACACTTGTTTGCCAGAGGACACTGCTGGCCTGCACCACGAAGATGCTGCATTTGTGGCCATTTGCAGGATTCTTCCTTCCCTTATCCCAGCCCACTTTTTCTCCTTCTGATGGACCACACACCCTTTCCATTAATGGAAATTCCTTCTGCCTTTACCAAGGCATTTTTCTTGATTTTCCTGATGCATGAAGCTGACCCTAACTTCTACATATATCCCCATGGATTATTACCCACTCACTATTTATACAAATTGTGAACCCCAGTAATTAATCTAACCACATACAGAGCATTTGCCTCTATTTCAGACAGCAGCAGCATAGTTTTCCAGCCCCTGGAGCAGCTCTTCTTCATTTCTTGCTCATATTCTTAACCCCCTTTCCAATGTCAGCTCCTTGTAGAGGGACCTGCTGATCAAAGGGAACCAGGAGTTCAAGGAAATGTCATATTGCCTGGTTTTGCACAACAGTCCCATTACAAAAGAGTGCCTCATCTGCGTGTGGGAGGTTAAGCTTTGCCCAGAAAGACCCTGGAAACCAAAGTCCTGATGCAATGAAGGGCTTGCCAAGGCGTGACCTGAATTTTACCCCTCTTGTGGAGGTTTTCCCAGGTCAGAGCCAAGGTACATTGGCAGCAAAGGGAAAAGAAAATTTCACGGCTGCTGCCCCCTGGGTCAGCTTTACAGGGGAGCTGAGCACTTCAGTACCCAGTGCCAGTTCCTGCACATTTTCCAGGGACATATTTCCCACTGAAGCGTGTGTTTTGGGGCTGCTGTGGCAGTGACAGAACAGCTCTGTGTGAGGGCAGAGTTTCTGGGAATTGAAAATGAAAGTATTTTTATGAACTTGCTTCCTGTGATTTCTTATGCATCCTTCCCTGAATGCTTTCTGTTCTGAAGAGAACAGATTGTTCCAGTTTAACATCATGCAAGGACAGCAAAAAACTTAAAACCACCAGTAAAATATTATCTAGAGATGTATCAATGTAGCTGCAAAAACACACTGGGTTATTTAGTAGCTCTTTCTTGTTATACCTAGTGTCCATACAGGAGTTATGAATGGTTAATCAACAGTCTGTGCATGCCAAGGGCAGGGAAATCTGTTGTTTCCTCTTCTGCCATCATCCCATTCTGCTGCTGTCCTTGCAGGACCCCTCCAGCAGCAGAACCAGGGATGGGACCTGTGGTGTCAGTGACACACAGGGACAAGGACGCAGTCCCCTGTGGAAGCACATGGGGGCTGGGATCTTTCTACACATTGCAGTGGCTGGAGCCATATCAGTGAGAAAATAGAGGCTGGCTGGCATTTCACTCTGGCTGACTAAAGCATTTAATACTAATGCTAATTAGTATTTTTCATGAAATATCAAAAGACCAAGCAAAATTTCCACCTTCTTTAGCTGACCTGAACAGCTCAAAGAGAATCTTCCTCATGAAATCATCTGAGATTGTGAAAAAAAAAACCCAACCAACCCAACCCCTTCCTTTGTGAAAGAAAATTAATCCTTTGTTTATTTTTTAACATCCACTCACACCAATGCTTCTAGCAAAATGTCACTTGCTTTATATAGCAGGAATCTGACTCCATAACGTTTTGATAATGATTTTGGTCACTTCAATGGGGTGTAGCAGGAAAAAGGTTTTCCATCTGACCGGGTTTGCTTTACAAACAGAGGTCATTCAGAAGGTGTCCATATGAAAGAAGAATATTTTGGGGCTTGGACCATTTCACCTTGCCCCATGAAGGTATCCCTGGGACAGCCAGCTCTGGAGGAATGCACACACAGAGCTGCCTTAGGGGCATCTGCCTCAGCCAGGGCTCAGCACAGTAACACGAGCCTCAGAAAACACAGCCACCACTACAGCACTGTCTGCTCCTGGTGGGCAGTCAGGACTTGGGGGAAAACGGGATCCACTGCCGAGCTCAGCCTGGCCACCACGTGATGGCAGCAAGGCAAGAGCCCTCTGGAAGAGGAGCCCCACACCAGGGTTCAAGTGCTCACATGAGAGCAAGCACTGAGGGAGGTGTAATCCTGTGTGAAGGACACCCCATCTGAGAAATGAAGCCTGTGTTTCTGCTGGCACACTCCAAACAGCACAGACCATCTCCCTGTGGAAGAGAGGGACTCTTCCACAGCAGCAATTCAACTTCCCCTACCAGGGCTCCTCCCAGAGACAGAGTCCTTGAAGTCTCACTCTTCTTCATCTGAAGGAGCTTCCTCCTCCATCCTCTCTTCCCTACATTTCAGAGATTTACCAGCCTCATTAATTAACCAGTACCCAGTGCTATAGGTCAATAGAGACAGTCCAGAAAATCCAACCCAGTGAAATCTTGAGTTATCAGGCATTTTTCCAAGATGAAATATTAATCATTCCCACTTTGACACAGTGTCCAAGGACTGCAGATTCCAAAGATCACTGCTAATCTAGCTTGCAAATAAACACCATGGTCCACATCTATGCAGGGAGGAGAGAAAGTGCCTGGTCCTAACCTAGGTGGTCTTCTCAAAACAGGGCCTAGGAAATCACACACCAAACATGTTTTGGGCCTCCACAAGGGATAGCATTCCACGAGAAATAAGCCATTACTTCTTTCCTCCAACAGCAAACTGTTCAAGAGTGATTTGTTCAAAATGGGCCAATTTCACAGGGGGTTTGAGAAAGCAGAGCATGGAAGGTGCTGTCAGATAAAATCACAGATCTGACAATATGAAGTAACCTGCAGGAAATTGTGAAACTGAGTGATTAAAAGGAAGGAAGGCCCTAATTTTGCCCAGTGTGTGATGGATGAAACACTCCATTTGCTTCACAGGAGGAGGCAGCTGTCTGCCCACCCAGGCAGAGAGAGCTGCTCCACAGCAAAGGGGCAGAGGGTCTAGAGGACTGGAACAAGTGATGGAGCAAAAGGAAAGGTGGGAAGGGAGCCTGCAGGCAGGCAGGCAGGCAGTGTTAAATAGTGTAGGGGGATAGAATATAAGAAAATAAAGATAGTGTAGAAAGTAATCTTACCCCTAAGGAGTTGCAGCTGGGCCAGTTATCAAAGATTAGGAACAGGCCTGACTTTAACAGGCTGCAGCTGTAACCAGTGAGAAGAAGGGTGTCATATAAGAATGGGTTGGCTGGGTGAGAAAGGAACTGGAGTCTGTGGGCTGCTTTGTGAAGAAGAAAGAGTTGGTGCTCTGAGGAGCTGCCCATGAGAAACACCAAGCAGGTCTGAAACTTTGGTGATAAGGAGACAGCAGTGTGGAAGCCCTGCAATAAGATGACAACAAAATAGCATCATACAGGTGAGACAAAATAGCAGAGGCCTCCTTTTACAGTGTTCTTCCACAGCTCACTCACAGGATTTTACCAACTCTATCTGCCTTTCAAAGCCTGTCCTCTTTCTGCTCTGCCACCACCTGCCAGCTCATCCAGCCAGGTCTGCTGAGAAAACGCTCCTTCCTCCCTTCCTGCCACAGCATGTTGCATTTTCCATCCCACCTGCACTGTGCTATGCCGCACTCACATGCGCATCCATTAACTCCTGTCCAATTTCTTTTGGAAAAGTCCTTGACTGGAGGCACTGTTCAAACAGCGTCACCCCGCTCTGCCCCCGGGCTGTTTGCACATTGCAGAACAGAAAGAGTGACACCAGTGCCACCAGCAGTGCTGAGCTGGCAGGGCCTGGCCCTTGGCTCCAGTGCTGGGGGTGGAATGGGGGGTGGAACCTCCTGGCTCCAGCTGTGTTATGGATTTTCAAATCAAAGCAGCTCATTGTCCTTTATCTCAGGTACTAAAGGAAAACCAATAATTCCAAGGACTCGAGAACTCACAGCAGGAATCTCACAGCAAAACAAACAGAAGCAGTAAGGAAAGCACTCTGAGCCCTGGTCACTGCATCAGGTATAAATGATATGTGATTTCACCTCTGGAAAGCTGAAATGGGGTTGCAATGTTTCTCCACACATTCCCAAGGGGAGGGAAAATAGTACATTTCCAAGAAGGCTGAGGATGATTGCAGTAATTTAAGAAGTCACAGCTCTTCTGGCTTTGGGCAAATCATTCCTTCTCCATACACCTAATCCTCTCAGTAGCACAACTGGTGTGTCCACTGCCGTGAAGACACTGCAAGGATCCAGACACTTCTCAGAGAGCCACAAGTCTCTGTTCAGGAGTAAATAATGGGAAAAGGTGGAAGTAACAATATTAGCACCCATCCTACACAAACACCCCTGTGAAATTATGGATATATTGAAAATTTGAAGTGTTATGTAGATCTTTCCCCAAAATCATAGAATCAGGTTTAGGTTGCAAGGGACTTTAAAGATCACCTGGTTCCAAGGCTCATGCTGTGGACAAGGACACCTTAATCTAGGCCAGGTTGATCAGGGCTCCATCCAGCCTGGCCTTGAACACTTCCAAGGATGGGGCAGCCACAACTTCTCTGGGCAGCCTATGCCAGTGCCTCACCACTCTCACAGCAAACAACTTCATCCTAATATCTAATCTAAACCTACTCTTTCAGCTTGGATCCATTCCCTGTGACCTGCTGCCACGTGCCCTTGTAAAAAGTCCCTCCCCCTCTTTCTTGCAGGCTCCCTTCAGCCACTGGAAGGCCCTCATTACATCACCCTGAGATGCACAGAAAAAGGAAGTTTGGCAGTGCACCACCCCAGCGAGCTCTCGGGAAGGGTTTTGTGCCAGCCTACATTTGCTAGCATTGCGAAAGAACTCCTTGCTGTGGTGGAGGGAGGGGACGTCAGGACTGTTTTGACTTTCTGACTGCTTTTTGAGCCACTTTCCAACCTCTTGCACATTTTTTGCACTTCAATGAACAGAAGATGTAGTCAGTGACTTGGCAGCAGGCTTGGAGAGCCAGGAGCAGAGGGAGGCACTCACCTTGCTGGCCTGCTTTTCCCTACCACCAAGCAATAAAGCCCTCTTTATTTCATGCTGATGTTTATGTGCAAGCCTCCACCCTCTCAGCAGAGGCACCTCAGGTGTTAGACAGTAAAGCACAGCTCTTGTAGTAGGAACAGAGACAAGCTCCCAATCTATTTATTGATGTTGCTGGTGCACCATCAGTGCTCTCTCCAGAGTCTGTGTTCTTGTATCTTTTTTTGCAATACTCCCAAACTGTGTCTCCTTGAGACCTCTGCTTTACACTAGTGGAAAATCTATGAGATGCTACATTATTGACCAGACAATGGTCTTCTTCCTTTATAACTAGCTGGATTTTATAAGACTTAACCTCAGAGCTACCTGGACATTAGAAAGAAAACTCAGGTCTAGAACTATAAGGCATTATTTTCTGAGACTTTGTGATCAGCTGCTAAAGTCACATGGGAAAGGGTTACTTAACAGAAAAACCTGGCACCAAAGAGTTCAGAAAAGTGAACTTTTTCTAAATGCCACCGTTATAATGAGCTTATGTTGAGAGGGGATATATACAGAGGAATTTTATCTTGCAGAAATAGAAAACAACTGAAAAGCAAAGTGTGTCCCTTAAAAATACTGCTACAAAGCAAGTTTAATGCTGGAGAAGAACCCCACATTGTTGTTGGGGGTGGTGGGGTGGTGGTGAACAGCCTGATACCCATCCTAACTCGATCAATACTAATCAGGGATCTCTGCCACCAGTGTTTGCAAGCAGTGTGCACTGTCCTAGTGCGGATATAGACCCATTTCAGCAGCAAGTGTTCAGTCCTATGTTGCCTCCAATATTAACCTTTCTCCATTGGCCTGACCAGGAGAAAGATTAAAATCTAAGCCAGAAATTTCCATAGGTTTTTTCAGGAGCACTCTCAACAATGAATACTCGGACACCAGCACTAAGAGTACCAGGCTCTGAGTATCATAGGAAGTGCACAGTCTCACTTATCACCTGCCTTCTTTGTTCAGGAGCCATAGGAGTGTCTGCTTCCAGGGTTCATGGGAAGTTTCTGTAGGGGCACAATGGTCATCCTGCCAAGCCTGTTCTTTCAGTTTACAAGAAATGGGTGTCTTTACTATAAGGCTGTTGCAACAACAAGCATTCCACGTAACAGTTGGAAGCCCACAAATGACCCAGCGGGAAGTGGCCTTGAAGACAGGCCAACATATTGAAAAACTGTCCAGACATAAACCTTAGTGGCTGTGTGCCTACTCTGGAAAATAGCCTAGCATAGATTTAGATTTAGCTGGACACCTAGTCTCCCAGTGAGAGTTTTGCGTGTGAATACAGCTTGTGCCAGAGGATTTCAAATACGTGGTGTTGAAAGTATATTTTTATACCTGTTGGCAGTGAAAAGCCATTAGCCTCACAGAAAGGTTCCTGTAAGAACAGGGTAACTTAAAGCCATGAGGCAGGCAAAGGAGATTTTTCTCCTAGTTCTGCCTCCTGTTCCCCTGGGCTAAATCAGTATTACCAGCTTTCTTATCTATAAAATAGACATAATTGCACCTTTTTACCTCACAGAAACAGCCTGAGGCTTAGGTTATACTGTCTGCAAATTCAGGCTGGAAAAATGCTATAAAGATGCCAGTTACTGAGCTTTTGTCTTCATTTCCTGAATGATTTCCCAACAGTTTTTGCTTGCTGTCACCAATCACAAGAGTATTTGCTGAGTGACTGAGTAACTTGCAGAGGAAAGATGGGTAAAGCTGCTGGGCTGGTAGAGAGTTATCAGGTGACTGCACTCAGTGCCCACTCTCTTATCTCAGCATGCCTCTTTGTGGTCCCTGCCATCTTCAAACTGTGATGCTAAACAACATTTGGGTTCTGCTGGAGACCTGCTCTCAGCATCCCTGGTTGCCTGGGCATCCAGGGTCTTCTGGCCTTCTCCAAGGAAAGCCAGCAGCCAATATAAGAGAACATAGTCCTTGCAATACTTCAAGTACTTTGGACTCGGGTCCTTGCCCAAATACACATTAAAAAAGAAATTATCATTTCTTAGCCATCATACTACTATCACAGGCCAGACAAAAAGATGGGACCTGTGATAAGAGGAGACAAAACTCAGCATGGGTGTGTAGCCAGCCCTCATGGAGCCTTGTTGCTGACCACAAAAATGACAGAAAACAGAAAACTCAGCAGTTTAGTTTAAAAAAAAAAACCCAAAGTATGTATGATGTTTGAAAACAAAGACAATGCCAAGGAAAAGACCTTGGACTAATGCCTGTAGGCAGCTTTTTTTCTTTTTTGGTCTGTTCATTTTTCATCTGCTTCTAGGGAAGCACCCAGGGGTTTGCTGTGGTTTTGTATTTTGAACAAAGCACAAGACAACTGATTATGAACAGGGATAGATTCCTCCTCAGAATGAACACAAATGGTGTGGACTGTTTAGCGTGCAGGTTATGCTTCTTTCTCTTCTCCAACACAGCAGAAACCCAAACTAATCCACATACATGTGTAGCAGAGGCTGAGACAACAGCAGAAGGTGCATGTCAGAACTTGGCCAATTCTGCTTAAACTGGAGAGGGGCAGGCTTTCCAGAAGGTATGTGCTCCCAGCAATAAAAAAGTCTCCATTTTACCAGGATAAAGCATGAAATGTTGGAGCTAGACTGAACTCTTCAGGGCACCTTACCACTTAGAGCACACTGAGCCACTCCTGTCCCCCAGCACCTCTGCCTCTGCTCCTCACAAGCTCAGCATTTCGGATATTAGCCAGGCAAGGTGAGCTCAATTTCAGGTTTTAGCCAAGGCAGTTGTGTGTCTGCCATGATTTCCCTGGGAACAGAAGAGGCCTTACATGCTGGGACCCTGACCAGGACAATTTGGGGGACCACAAAGCCTCCCGCCATCAGCAGATCTGTAAGCAAGGCACTCTGTCTCAGCAGCACTCAGCTCCTGTACAGCTGCACCACTTACATTTCGTGCTTTGAAGCACCAGTCTTATCAAGGGATTTTATCAGCTTGGGAAGTTTCAACACGGCATGCAGTACCTTTGAAGCCAGTGGGATAATGACGTCAGAGAATACCCTAAAGCCACCCAAGGCCATAAAGTTAATGGATAATAAAGGCATCTAGTTCCCTGAGAATAATGCCTTAGCTGCTCTGCCTTCAAGTGCAGCTGCATCCAGAGGCTCTGGAGTGTCCCACTGATGTGACTCAATAACATGACATGGAGTGGGACAATGCAAACAACAAGGAGGGCAGCAAACACAAGAATGTTTAGGAAAACAAAGAAAATGGACCTGGAAAATGGACAAGGAAAATGAATCCACACAAAGGTACCCAGTGAATTCACCTGGAGAAGATTATTTTACAGACAAGGGTGCTGTTTTCCTATGTGCAGTGTGCCCCAATGTTTCTCTCGTTTCACCACTTGGATTTATTTATCGCTGCTTTGGATGCCAGCTTCTGTAAAGCACTCTGTCATCAAGCCTGGTTGTGCTGGACTGCAGCTTCTGGGAAATGCAAGGTTTTCCTTCAAAGCAGTTTGGTGCTGTAAATTGTCACATTGCACATGGCCTGAATGCCACCCACGTTCCCATATCATGGGGCACACAGCTGCTGCCCCAAAGAGACTTTGAAGAGTGATTCAGGGAAGCAAAGAAGGGGCTGGGGAGAAGTTCAAAATCCAGTCACAGCTCAAAATAGAAGGAGAAACTGGTGCATTTTTCTGGGTAACACGATGACAGCTGAAGCTGTGATGATGCAGCAGTTAACCTCAGAGGTTAAGGAAGGGTCTGAGGGCAGAAGGCTGCATGAAAGAAAATTCTCATCAAGGTAGTCCCAGAGCTGGCCAAGCCTCAGCAAAGCACTAGGGAGGAAAGAGGAGGCTCCCTCATCCACCACCCTCCACATTGCAGTGGGACCTTTCTACTGGGATATGGCCCGTTGTTGACGCCAAATTCACAAGCAAACAAGAAAGATTTTGAAATACCTGAGTCAACAATGTATATTTTATTGCATGCCACTGCCACCAGAATTCCACAAGTTCATCACAACTCCACAGTTTTGTTCCTTTCCTACTTCATTTTGCCCCACTGTTTCATGTTATATTGACCTGCAGTGTTTATTCTGTCACACTGCTTGCTCTCTGCCTTCTTCTGCTCCATTCCCTAGGCTCCTGATGCCCTTGAGCAGGTTTCAGTTTGGTGGCACCTTCTCACAGGTTTCCCCTGTGTGCCATTGAGGACGGCAGACAGCCAACAGGGTCACTCCTTGCCACAGGAATGAGGAGAAATTTCCCTGCTATCTCACCGCTCCAAATCCTCTGCAAAGCCTCTTCCACCTAAAAGACAGAGGGACAAAGGTAAGAGATTTTTTGAAGGGTTAGATTAAGTTATAACTTTTCTCTCAGGCACATGGCAGTGCAGCTGCTGTACATGCTGGTAGACTCTCTATGTTCCCCAAGCTGCTCTGGGCTCTTTCTTTTCTGCCTGCTTTATTTGAGGGCCCACATTTTGCCATGCAGAGAGGAAGCTCAGTGCTCCCAAGGAAGAAGAAAGCAGGAAAAGCCCAGCCCCTCACTCCAGCCCTCCTGGGGATGCATCCCAGCTATTGCAAGCTGTGTTTGGAACAGCCTTAGCAGAATGAGAAGGAAGGAGTCACAGCTGAGCCCAGTGCATGAAGCCTGGAGGGCACAAGGGTCCCACAGGCTTCTGAGTCACACTCTGAGCCGGGGCTTTGCACATCAACAAAGCAGACACAAGATCAGACACAGCTTCTGAAAAATCCAGGAAAACAGCCTCAATGAAGAGAAGAATGACTAAATCTGGTTTCCTTCAGTGTCAGGTTAGGTGTCCTCTCCAAAACCATACCTGTACTGCACACATATGGCCCTGGATGAATATTCAAAATACTTGATCTAAGAAATACTGCCCAGCTGTAAGAGCTCTAATACTTCCTTCATTTATCACACAAATAGGAGCATTTCGATTGACTCACTGTCCCACCCACGCACAAGATCAATAAACTCATCCACATTCACACAGCGCTGCCTCACAAATGTAACTTGAACTGAAAACAAAACAAAACCCCAAGCAAGAAAAAAAGAACAAAGGACAAACTCCCCAGTGGGAGTAAAGCCATGCTCATGCCTTAGTGAGCCAGCCCTGGACATCTCAGACTTTGTACCAATGAGCCCTTGATGCTCTCTGCATTAGTACATGAAGTGGCCACCACCCCTCTGAAGTGCTCCAATGGGGTTCAGTAGCATTGAATAAAACATTCTGTAAAATTAAATAAAGCTTATTAGGTACAGCTCAAGCATACAGGAACAAGACAGGCCTTGGGAGATTGCAGCAACCTGGGAGGGGCTGCACAAACACCACCAGCAGGATTAGAATTCAAGTGATCTTGACAAACTGGAAATACAATCTGGAAAAAGCAATTTAGCATGAACAGCTAGGAATGACTACAGAAAAAACCTGCAAGGTCAAGGGAGGGAACATGGTGGCACACAGCTGATCTACCAGAAGGGACCTGGAGCACATCATGTGTCACAGGCTGCCCATAAGTGAACAATATCATATCATACCATGTTATATGTTACATGTTACATGTTACATGTTACATGTTATATATTATATATGTTTGTTATGTCATGTTATGTTGTGTTTTATGTTATGTCTCTTGTGAATATCTGATCTCATATTCAGATACATGAACAAGAGTGTTGTCTGCAAGTACCCAGGGTATTATATTTCTATAATCTCCCAGAACTCACTCAGCAAGGCCTTAGGGCTTGGTTCAAGCAACCATCACATCAGCTGAAGAAAGAGGGACTAAGAAGATTCAGAGATCAGAAGATGATTATTAACATAATTCAGAGAAGAAAAGACTAAGACTGAAACCATCTTCAGATAACCTAGAAGCGCCTACAAAGAGAGAGGAAATGTTTTCCCTGACGACTGTGAGCAAACATTAGAGTTACAAAACCACTTCTGGTAGGGAAGGTCATTCCTCTGAGGCAGGCTGCTTGGGAGATCGGAGGATTTGAATAACAGATTGAAAACAGTTTGGCCAGGAACCTTTTAGGCAAAGCTGATCCTTCCAAGTCTTGTGCTACAAGACAGAGACCTATGACATCCAGATTTTCACCTACAAAACTCTGCACATGGTTGTAGTTTCCCCATGGATCCAGGGTATACAAATCACAGAAAATCACTTCCACTTATACTTGCATAAAATACTTAAGGAAAAAGGACTGGTCAGGGATTTCTGTCTGGTCTCAAGCACTGTCTGTAGGTGTGTGAGTTCAGTAAAACCTAAGGCTCCTGTTGGGAGGTGGGTGACAGCAGGATGGGCAGCTCCCAAAGCCATCGATGCTGTCTCAGGGGCAGGACCAGCCCATCTATCTGCTCTCTAGCACCAGCTGGTCATCCCCAGGTAGGGCAGGTATGTGAATGAGGGGACTCAATGCATCCTAGAGACACCTTGGTGCTTGAATTGGTTTCACGTGTTTTAGAGATGAGAAGGAACCCAAATGAGCATTGGATTGGAAGATATGGGTAATGTCAGGGATTCGTTGAATGTTTTGCATTTACATCCTGTCTACATATTAATTGTAATGATAGTCCAAGAGCTGCTTAATCTGGGACAGATTCTCTTCTTTTTTTTTCTTCTACTAGTAGTTTCAGACCTCTTTGAAAGCATCCTTTTCTTTGTTGATTTGTTTGTGTGCTTTCTTTGCACAGAAGGTAAAGCTGGATTGATTTTTAATGTGCTATTACACTGCAAGATTTTATTTATTTTTTATGGAGCTTTTACACCTAAAAAAACCCCTGCCACACCATGGAAAGCAATTTTAAAAAAAAAGGAATAAAAATCCACCTATCTGCTTTTCCATTCTGCTTCTGGAATTTACCCTCCAAAAGTAATTTAGACTGTGCAGGCCCTGAAGAAGATCCTGTTACTCCGAGCAAAGCTGGAATAGGCTACTTATTGTTCTAGGCCACTGGTATTCCCCTTTCTCAGACATTGCCTGCAGAAATAACGAGCAGCTTAAACAGGGCTCCCTTTTCAAACTGTCAACAGCCTGAGTTCCCCATTTAAGCACTCTGGCATCAGGGCACCCTGAAGCCAGGCAGTGTTAGCAGGAAAGCAGAATTAATGCAGAACAAGAGAAGCCTGCGGGGAGGGAGAGGCCCCTCGTGCAGGGTGAAGTGCAGCGCTGAGATCCAGGGCTCTGCAAAGCCCCTCTCGTTTGTGCCTTTGACCACCAAAACAGGGTCTCGTTCCCACACTTCCCATTGTGCCATGGGGACAGCATTTAGCACAAGGCCCATATCTGCTGGTGCAACCCTTCCTCCCCTCTCTGGGATGATGTTCTGGGGTGGAGTCTGGTCATAGAATCATAGAATGGTTTGGGTTGGGAAGGACCTCAAAAACCACCCAGTTCCAGCCCCTCTGCCGTGGGCAGGGACACACACCTCTCACTAGAACTGGTGGCTTTAAATGTCATTCCATTTGGCCTTGAACACTTCCAGGGATGGGGCATCCACAGCTCCCCTGACGTGTTCCAGAGCATTGCCCGCAGGTTGAGGGGGGTGATCCTGCCCCTCTACTCAGTCCTGGAGTGCTGTGTCCTGCTCTGGGCTGCTCAAGAGGGACATGGGGCTCCAGGAATGAGTCAGCAAATGGCAACAGAGTTGATCCAGGAACAGGAACACATCTCTCAGCTGATGGAGCTGGGCCTGGTCAGCCTTGAGAAGAAACCATTGAGAAGGGACTCGGTCAATGTCTCTGAGCATCTGAAGGGAGGGTCAAGGAGATGGACCCAGGCTCTTATTGGTGGTGCTGAGCAAGAGACAATGGGCAGAAATTGATGCACAGGAGGTTCCACCTGAACATGAAGAACCCCTTTACTGTGCAGTGACTGCGGACCAGAACAGATTTCCTGGAAATGGTCGGGAGTTTCCCCTCAGGGAAGGTATTCAAGAACCATCTGGATGCAGTCCTGCGCCGTGTGCTCTGGGGTGACCCTGCTTAAGCAGGAAGGCTGGACAAGAACCAGCACCGTGGTCCCTTCCAGCCCGAGCTGTTCTGTGAAGGTGTCCCTGGAGCCTTCTCTTCTCCAGCCTGAACAGCCCTGAGTCCCCCAGCCTTTCCCTGTAACAGGTCGGGCAGGCATTTTACCCCTGTTAAAAGGGGACACCCTCTCCAAAGTCCTTGTATCATCAGCTCCTCAGGCCTTCCAACCACAAGCCTCTCCCAGGAAGCAAGACCCCCCCAGGACACCCTCCTCAGGCACCCAAAACAACTGAGGCGCCATTGATGCATCACAAGAGCGATGCTCTGCCCCCTCCACCTCCCCACCCTCCCCAATTTCCTTCTGGTTCATCGCGCAGCTGCTGCAGAGGGAGCAGGGACAGGTTGCAGGCGGGGGCAGAGGGAGGTGCCGGAGGGAAGCGCAGCCTCGGCATTCCCGGCGCCTCCATCCCGCCGCCGGCCGGGAGCCGCCCCCGCGCGGCCGCCAGTGCAGGGGGCGGCCCGGGGGGAGTTGTCCCTCGGCCCCCGCCCCCGGAGGCGCGGCCCGAACCTCGCAAGGGTAGAAAGGGCCGGGCGGGCGGGGGGGCGCCGCGGCAGAGCCCGGAGCGCAGGGCCCACGCTGCCGGCATGGCTCTGGATTTCCTGGCGGGATGCGTCGGCGGTGAGTGCCGGCGCTGCGGAGGGGAGAAATAATCATTAAAAATGGTGGGGGACGGGGATGGAAAAAGGGGGAAAGGAAAGAGAGGGAGAAGGGGTTGAGATGAAAAAAATAATATAAAAATAAGCAGAAAAATAGCTGAAAAGGGAAGTAAGGGGAGAAATACGACAAGGTAGGAAATAGAGAAGAGGCGGAGAAGGGGATAGAGAGAAATGTTGTTAAAATGCGGAAGAAGGGCAGGCAGGTCGGCGGGGAGGGCCGGGCGCGGCGCTGTTATTTTGGGAGCGCACGATGGTGCGGGGCGCTGAGAGCGGCCGAGCCCGGGCCGGGGCACTCCCGGGGGTTCCGGTGCCGGGTCCCACCGAGCCCCCCCGGCCGTGCTGGGGCTGCCCCGGGGGGCTGGGAGGAGCGGGGGGTGGGCACGGGGGCAGCGGGGCCATCGGAACCCCGACCTGAGCACAGCGACCCCGGGCAGGGTGAAGATGGAGAGGGGCGAACGCGGACGCGCGTCCTGCGCTCCCCGGCCTGCGCCTGCTATATTTAGCCGCTGTTAAATTGTGCTCAGGAGACTTATTCTCGCGTCTTTTCGCGTATGTGCGCTTGCTGTTTTAATTGCCAACCTGGCAAAGATGTTTTAAATTCCTTTTTTCGGCGTCTCTCTGATTTCGTCCTGGTGCTCCTCGCCTTGCCAGGGTTCCCTCGGGGTCAGCCGCCCCGCTGGCCTTTCCGTGCCGAGGACAGTGCACATTGCTGCCTCCCTGTCTTGGGTTGTGTTGCCGCCGTGCTGGCCTTAAACAACCTGGGCTGCACCATCCTGGGGCAGGGCCTGTGCAGGGAGGGCAGCTCTGCTCCCCCAGGGATGTGGGAAGGGGCACGGATGCTCTCGCAGCCCTCGCTGTTGTCAGCGGTCGTTGTAGGGATTGCTGGGTCACAGAGGATCCATTGCTCCAGCCTGTGTGTGCAAAGTGCCTGTGGTCAGATTGGTGTAACTAATAGGCCTGCATGTGGCTTCTAAAAAGTCCTTTGATGCTAGAATAAAGCAAAGGTTTTCAATGATGTGTGGTCCCTCTGCAGGTGCTGCTGTCGTGTCTGGAAGGGCAGTTCCAGATTCCATTAATGCAGAGAGCGTTAATGCTCTGCTGCCTGCAGAGATGTTTACATGTTTGCTGTGCCCGCACAGAGCGATATGTACATGGGATATTGTGTTTTAGAGGACACCTGCATTTTCTGCCCGCCGGGCTTGCCTTGAGCTGAGGCCGGGAGTCGTGGCTGCACACTCCATATGGCGTGGCACAGTCTGTGGCCACACAGCTCAAGCCCTGCCTGGGGCTCAGAGCCCTCCTGGGAAGCATAAAGGCGCCTGGTACTGGCCTGAAGGACTGAATTGCAGATCTCTTGTCTCCTGACTGGGTAGGAGGCTCTTTAACTGGTTTGCCAACCACGTTGTGCACTCACATATCAGGCTGGTGGTCCTGCTGTAGCCCCAGAGCCAGGAAGAAACTTCAGAGTAACAACCATGGCATTAATTTCATTTCAGGTGCTGCTGGTGTGCTGGTGGGACACCCTTTTGACACTGTTAAGGTGGGTTCATTATGAAATTTATTTTCCTCTAAGTAGAAAACTTAGTTTCTCCGAGCAAAAAAGTCCCCAGACACTGTAGGAGTGTAAATCTGTGTGGGAAAGCTTGGAGCAACCCTCTACAGTTGCTGGTTTAGATTCTTCAGTCTCCAGTTCTTCAGAAGTGAAAATTTAGTAACATAAACCTTGGCCTTAAACTGCAAGTTCAGTGCAGTAACAATGTCATATTTGGAAATACAACTTTGCATTTGGAGCAAATTTTGCTCTGAGCTTGCTTCTCTCCAGCTGTTCAACACTAACTGCTGAAAACTGCCTCTCCCTGCACTTGTAACTCAAACCCACTTTGTTAGTGTGTGGAAAGGTTGGTGTTTTGTTTTCCCCTCAAGCTCTGCTATTACTCAATTATTTGTAGCACTAGGTGGAAATCAATAAAAATCCACAGTATGGAGCTTGTATGGGGGCTGTTTCCTCCAAGTATTATTATGTATTTTTATATTTTTCCAAGTTAAAATTGTTTTTCTGATGGTTGGTTGTGTGTGTTACACATAGTTCAGCTACCATAAGTACAAGATTTGAGATCTCCTGGAGGGTCCCTCAGCCAGGGCTCTCAGGAGCCCAAGCCCATTTTCCAGAAGAGAATGACAATTTGAGTCATCTTTTGGCAGCCTTATCCAAAGCCTTGCCGTGCAGAATGGAAGGGACATCAGTGTATTCCCTGCTCAAGTAACCCAGCAGGTCACTTGACTGCAGCAGACAGCATGCCACGTAGTAGATCTATATTTGGAGCACCTGTACCTTGCTGAATTTAGATATGCAAAGGCTGTGGGCTGATAGTGTTACCCAGGACCCCAGCACATTCTGCATTCCAGCACATGGTTAATTCAATACAGAATCCCTGACTTAGTGGATACTGATCCTCCTTGCAAGCTGCTCAAACAGTAAAATCTGCCTTTTTGTTGCTCAGAATGTGGCACATTTGACAGTTAAATAATTCAGCTGAATTCTAGAATGTATTTTCAGGAATAGCAGCATCCAGACTTGCACAATTTTTATTATGGTGGTGCAGGGCTGGCTGTCTTTTTCTCTCCCATCCTGCCAAGATTTACATGCTTAACTGAAGGTGATCAGTCATTTCATTGAATCCAGTAAAACTGCTAAAATTCTATGCTCAGACTAAAGGTAACCATGTGTGGGCTTATTAGTTAGTGATTTCTTTGTTTTGGTTTTGGGTTTTTTCTAAGTGGAACAGCTTCTATTGCATGGAGCTGAACATTTAACTGTAAAAACTGGGGCTCCCCTGCTGGTTTCAGCAGATGTATCGTTGCAAAATAGATGTATGAGCTTGGGAAAAGGCATCTTACTTCACAATAGAGCAAATAATTTGTTTTTAAATGTTTTATGAAATCCAATGTGACACATTATGTTTTCATATCCTTTAGAAGGTATTGTACATGTTTATCTCTGTTTTGCTAAAACAAATACTAATGTTTGTATTATTAGCTGGCACAGCCACCACTGTATGTGGAAAAACTAACCACCCTTTAAGGAAAAAAAAAGACATTGCATAACTTGTGTATGTATGTGTGTTAATTCTTAACTTTTTATTGTTGTGCAGTGTTTAAAGGGCTAGCTGGTAGTCACCTTAGACTGTGCATTTTTAATATAACTGAAGAGTGGGAAAGCTGCTTAGATAAGCCAAAGTTTTACATCTGCCTTGGCATTTAAGCTCTTTTGGTTTTTTTTGGCTGGTGCTCGTGTTTCACAGAGCTGGGAGGGGGACGGTGGGACACACAGGGAGACATTAAGGTGGTGAAGTCACCCTGCAAAACCTGCAGCTGAGCTGATCTCAGAACTGGCAAACTCTTTATCCCTGGTTTGTTGATGTAATGTATAAAATTGCTTTTTTGCTTTTAACTGCCTTTACTTTCTGAGCTAGGGGCTGTCTTCATTAACAGCAAAAGTGTTACTTTGTTGTAGATGACAGATAAGCCTCATCACGGGAGAGTTACCTAGTAAGTATAGCCCAGGTGAACACTTCTGTTTCTCTCAGTCTTAATTTATTCCCAAATGTATTAGTTCAAGTAAAGAACTGAAAGACTTATGAAGCTTTTTCCCTTTTTAATTTTAAACTGATGTGTCCCTCTTCTACAGCTGTGGCATGGAGGGAGCGGGGTTCAAATATCCCTTTTTTTTAAATGTAGTTTTATTCTGAACCTTCTTTCTGCTATGCATTTCTGGCTGTATACACTCCCACACACAGTACCTCTAAAACCAAATCTCAAGCCCACTGCTGTTGAGGTCTTATCCACTACATATTCTTGGATGATGTTTTCATTGCTCAAATACTTCTGAAGTCACTGATTTCCCACATTGTTAAATGCTTGGGCTGTTTTGAGGATGTAGTGCTTAGGGTTTCTTTATTTAGTCTTGAGTGCCTTCATGCAAATCTTTGGTGATGTGAAATTACAGGGTGTTATTAGTGGAGCTAAAACCTCATTAACAGTGTTTTCCCATAAGAAGGTTATTGGGCAGTGAGGGGAACGGGTGGATAAACTTTGCACGTGATTCATCTTTCCTAGAGTTGTACACACTAAGGAGCTTGTTGAATATGGCATTAACATGCATGAAGATGCAAGTTTTGTGTGCACTCATTGCCATTCATGGCAGTTTGCTGATGTGGGTACCCTTGTGTGACCAGCCCTGTGCTCAGGAGAAAGAGGATTTTCATTCTTAAACCTGGGGAGTCAGTACTCTAAATATTCTACCCTACAGCAAAGCTTAATTGGTTAATATTTCATAAATTTAGACAAAAATAGAGGGAGCTTTATGCCCCTAGGAAATTCAGCCCATAGATATGGCTAATTCTAAACTATTAAACACAAGCAGGAAAAGATAAAGTAAGAAGGTTTCTAAGCACAAATCCCCCAAAGCCCTTACATGTGGAAGTCACAGACAAGGTTTGAAACAATAACAGTAAATTCTAAATGGAGTAAAACCTTTGTTTGTGCAACTGTGACAGCTTGTTAGGATTTGCCTTTGCTTGTGGACCTGCTTCTTTAACAGTTTTGACAGTCTGCCTACCCCCAAAAGTCACTTGAAGTGACAGAGGATTTATTTTCTTCGAATCCCACTGTAAGCCTGCTTTTAATGCTGAGATGTTGCAAGACCCAAGGTGATCTCAGCCTCCCACTATGGCTGGCATACACTAATGCACATACTGAAACAACACTGAAAACTACAATTCTGATTTACAAAGCATAAAATAACACGTTGTAGGAAAAACACTGAAATTGTCAATTTCTTTTTGCTTTGGAGAAAGCTCACCTGAGTATAGGATTCTGACAAACCACCTCCATAAATCATTTTCTAGACACACAGATGACAGTCTTTCATTGCTGTGGTGGTGTCTTTTATTACTTTAGGCAACTATTAAAAAAAATTAAGGTCGGGAATCTTTCACATAGATGTAATTATTTTTCTTTTGCTCAGAATAAGAGACTGAAGTTTTTTGCCCTGGAGTTGCAGCAGCAGCATTACAGGGCTGATAAGCTTCTTTTCTGAAGATCATTGCATCCCTCCATATAGGAGATCAAACAAAGATTTATAACTTTATCAATCCAGTGAAATCAACTGATTTCATTGCTGAGTGTAGAGCTTTGCCTGAGCTAGGTAGAACTGGGACTCTTTGAAAGTGTGCTGAGGGCAAATAAGGATGAAAAAACAGAAGTGATTTTTTTCCATTATAGGTTAAAAAGCATCCAGAAAAGGGATCTCCTAAGAGCAGCAGCTACAATAGCATTTATCTCTCCAGCAGAACATGTTTCACTTTTGGAAAAGTTAATTGATTGCTAACATTTGAAGGTTTGATGAAGCTACACTCTCACCAATTGCTTGCATTCAGCAGGCTAAAAAAACTAAAACAGACTGAAATTTAAAAGGACAAATGGCTTTTTAGTCCTTTCCTTATGCAAAGACAGACATCTTAAGAGTCACTGCCCTGCTACCCTCTGGAAAAAAAAATTCAGATCTCAATGAATGGGCCCAAATCTGGCATTTAGAAACACTATGGGGATTGTAGAAAGTTTCCATCCCTTCAAAATTATCCTAATCTCATGCTTGACTTGCAAATTATTTTTTAATTAAATTGTCTCAGGTTTGCACAGGTATTCCTTAGTGTGAGCAGAAGTATTCTTGGCAGCTAAAGAAAGTCCCTATTGTAGCCTGTACTGGAAAGCATCTGTTTGAAATTCTCAATGTCAATGTACCCTTCCACTTATTGGTTTGCTAATAGTTACAGGAAGTTAATGAGCCTCTTCCCCTCATGTTTTCACCCCCTAACTTAATTCCAAACACTTAGACAAGATTATTCAAATTATTGTGCCACATGTGGCATTCCAGTGTCCAGCCTGTGCTCTTGCATATGCATTGCTATAGAAAACCTCCACATAGGTACAAGACAGTAGCTCACCCTTTAGGCTGTTCCTGATGTACAAATTGCTATCTCACACAACTTTTTATAGGTCCGTCTGCAAGTTCAAAATGTAGAGAAACCTCTCTACCGTGGGACTTTCCATTGCTTTCAGTCCATCATAAAGCAAGAATCTGTAAGTACAAAATTATTGCTTTGTGTATTTTTTTTAAATCTTTGTGCATTTTGGCTCAGGAGGGTGGGAAAGCTGTTAAGAACAAAGCTGACAAATGTTGAAGATCAAGAGATAAAGCATGCTCTGAACCTCCCCTCACCCTAGGGCTGATAGTGTAGTCAGAACTTTGCCAGAAACTTTGGGAAGAAGATCACTAGGTCAGAAGATGGTCTTTTGAGGCTAACTTCTTTAATAAAATAAGAAGTTATTTAAATAACTAGTTTTTGAGAATCTAAGCAATGAGTGAAGAAACTGGTGAGGTGTTTTTGCTGCTGCTGAAACTTTAGGACCATTGTTAAAAAGTTTGCTTCAGGCTTTAAGTAAGCTATTTAAAAAAGTATAAAATTTGCCAGAGAACTGATCTCTGGGTGGAGTAAGATTCTTTTCTGAATGCGTTCAATTATATTTTTGTACTGCTAGATTGCCTAGATGTTTGTGTCCTAGGCAGAGATGAAATTCTTATTACTAAACAAGGTGATCCTGATGGGGTACAAGGGAGAGCCAGAAAGGCTGTGTTCTGCGCTTTGAGGAGTTATCCACACCACTGCTAAAAAGGGTTTTTCCTCCCTTCTTCCATTAGGCTTTTGGACTCTATAAAGGTATTGGGTCACCAATGATGGGACTTACGTTCATTAATGCACTGGTGTTTGGTGTGCAAGGGAACACCCTTCGTGCTCTGGGCAAAGACACTCCTCTGAACCAGTTCATTGCAGGCTCAGCAGCAGGGGCCATCCAGTGTGTCATCTGCTGCCCCATGGAGCTGGCAAAGACAAGGATGCAGCTTCAAGGAACGGGAGAATACAAACTGAAAACGAAGAACTACAAAAATTCTCTGGACTGTTTGATCAAAATCTATCAGAAGGAAGGGCTGAGGGGCATCAACAGGGGCATGGTCTCTACCTTCATACGAGAAACTCCAAGCTTTGGCTTTTACTTCCTCACCTATGACTGCATGACTCGGTACCTGGGCTGTGAGGCTGAGGACAGCTATGTTATTCCCAAGCTGCTGTTTTCCGGGGGGATGTCAGGCATTGTGTCCTGGCTCTCCACGTACCCCATGGATGTGATCAAGTCGCGGCTGCAGGCCGACGGCGTCGGGGGCGTCACGCAGTACAGCGGCATCCTGGACTGCATCCGCAAGAGCTACCACGAGGAGGGATGGAGGGTGTTCACCAGGGGCCTCACCTCCACGCTTCTCCGAGCTTTTCCCGTCAATGCAGCTACCTTTGCCACTGTCACTGTGTTCCTGATGTACATGAAGTCAGAGGACAACCTTCCCGAATGTGAGCCGGCTCCGGTAATCCCTCAGCCTTCCAGTTTGTGAACCTTCTCTCCTTGTTCTCCCCATCCAAAGCCCAGCTGGTTGGGTTTTGTGAAATATGAACATTTGACCCACACAGGTAGTGTAGATTTATGCTATCTGTATAAAGAATTCCTAAATGTATCAAATTGGGATTTCATCTCACTACCTGTATAAGCAGCATCTTGCCTTATTCAGGACTCCACATCTAGTAGTATTCAAGTAAGAGGGGGACCTGCCCTTAGAAAGTTGCTGTTGTGGATCCAGAAGAGGCTCTGGAGAGTGTTCTAGCACCAGAAATTGAGTTTTCTTCCACTCAGGTTCTGAATGACCGAGTTGAGTTGAATGCAGAAATGTTTTCATGAAAGAAATACTCATTTTGTATGTGACAGGAGTCAATGTACTCCTCTAAGGTGAAGAAGGGGGAAGAAGTTTAGTGGTGGAGGCATTTTGCAGGTAACCCTGAACTGTAAAGGCATGGATTAGCATTCAGCTAGTCCTGTGTTTTAGTTTTCCTTTGCTTTTATATGTCAATGGTTTTAGTAGCAACTTTGTTCATACTGATTTGTAAAAAACAAACAAACAAAAAGATTTGTACCTAAGTGACTCCCTGACCTTTCAGCTTTGAATAAATATCTTAAGCACAACGTTAGCATCTGCACTCAAATGCACTTGTTCCTCAAATCTCAAGGCTTGTAAGGATTATGGGAAACTCAAATCTAGTAGGACTGGTGGTGTTTGCCCTCACCTCTCTCTCATTTGGTGGGTGCATAGACTGCATTGAGTAGTTCAGTCTGGTGGACTTTGTTCTCTGAAGTTAATGCAACTTTGCACCACTTCTCCCAACATGCTCCGTAGCAGCCAGTGATGTACAGAAGTCAAAGTCCTGCCTGTGGTATTGCACAAAATGTTTGTGGGTGCAATGTTAGCTTAGCAGCCTGAAGTATCTTAGAAATACGTAAAATATCTAGGACTGGAGGTTTCATACCTTTCCAGGAAACAGGGGTGTAAGTGTCTGAAATGGTTACTGTTCAATACACTTGCATTATGAATTTAAACAATACTGATTTTTATGTGTTTAGTTACAGTGCTACTGGAAAGAAGACTGAAAAGGGTCTTAGAGAATTTTCTTGTTACATTAATCTGCTGTATTTTTTTTTTTACCGGTCTGTTCAATAAGAATTGAATTAGCCAAAGAGCTACAAAGAGTTATTTAAGATTTGAGCTAAAAGCTACACATATTTGGCACAAAGAGCCAGGAGGAAGGACTGTATGTGTGTGAGCAATGTTTTCAGACATATCAAACTAGTTCAGTAAGTACAACTTGTTACACTTTTGGTTGGGACAAGTGCAATATGTGTTTAATATATATGAATTTTCTAAAGAAGCGTTGTTTCATAGCATTTTGCACTGTAACAAAATATGCTGGAGAAACCTGTACAATTGGTATGTCTTTTTATACCTTGAAGGTATGGTGGATGTTTTAGTGCCTACTTGCACTGAGATTCAAATTGAATGTTAAATCTGTCTACTAAGCTGCATATGCAAAACAAATCACAGCAAAGACCATTTACACCTTTGTACAGAAGTATGTCAATTCTTGTATATATATTGAGGGAATAAATTTTTTAAAAATTTTGCCTTTGATTGTCTGAAATTTGGGGTTTTATTGTTTTACTCAGATGCTTCTTTGTGTTAAATCAAGCTTGCATGAGGATGAGGTTTCTGGGTTTTGCTAGGGAAAACTTGCTCTGTATCTGCCTTGTGTGCATCACTGAAAAGGGCAGGGCCTTGCTCTGGCTTAGGCTTCACCAAAGAAAGGAAGTTGCCTGACCTCACCTCTTTAAACTGACCTTTCCTCTTCTGAAAGAACAATCCTGCTTTGCTTTGAGAGCCAAAGAGCTGCCCCTGTGCTTAGACACTTCCTCTTCTGCATTTATTTGGTTCCATCTGTGCTGATCAGCACCAAGGCTGCACAACTGGGGAAGACGAGTCTTGGGTCCCTGCAGGGTCACATCCTAACCAAGAACCAGGTGTCCATCACCTCTCTGGGCAACCTGTTCCAGCATCTCACCACGCTCACAGAAAAGAATCCCTCCCAAAACCTAATCTCGACCCACTCTCAGTTTGAAACTGTTACCCCTTATAACTCCACACCCTTGGGAAAAGTCCTTCTCCACCTTCCCTGTAAACCCCCTTTAGGTACTGGAAGGTGTCCCCAGAGCCTTCTCCTCTCCAGGCTCAACAGCCCCAGTTCTCTTAGCCTGTTCAAAGGAGAGCTGCTCCAGCCTCTGATCATCCTTGTGTCCCTGCTCTGGACTCACTCCAGTAGGTTCCTGTGCTCCTCTACAGAGGTTATTTCAGGTACTGGCTCTGCTGGTTCATCTTAAAGGGCAGCTACACGTGGCTGACACGAACCCTGTCAAGCATTTCCTGTCTCTGAAAACAGCAAGGCCTCCTCCACCTGACCATGGCCAGGGTCAGTTCAAGTACCTTTTGTTCTCTCAGCAGGAAAAACAATTTTGTTCAACATTGAACTATGGAACAAATACCTGGAATAAGCAAACAGTGTCTCCTTAGAAGACTAATATCATTAAAACAGAAAAGGGCTATATAATGTTTTACTTGCTGTGCTTACTAAAGCGTTCTTTCCAGAAATTCATCCATCTGGAACTTAAATAATCAGTAGCAGACACTGGATGTTACTCAACAAGCTTGAGAAGAGGCTAAAGTCAGCTTTCAGCCTAGTCTGATGTCACTTGCTTGAAATCCATGTGTCTTCTAACTATTAAATGAAGCAAGACAATAGCCTCAGCCTTTTAAATAATGATACAGTTATTATTCTGATATATTTTTGAGATGTGAGCCAATTCAGACAGACCTACCTGTCCTGCCTTCCCAGATCCTCATTTTCACACCATTATCAAGCAATTCCCAAATAACTGAAGGGATTAAGAAAGTAAAAATCGCTGAAAATGAAACTCACTATCAAGTCACTCTGCCCTATTCTTAAACTAGATGAGTCAGGCCAAACATGTCCAACTAGGAAAAGAGGGGAAAAAAGTACCCACATATTCTACTTCTTGACTAAGTTACTATAGTAGAGCAGCTAGTGTGAAATCTGTTTATCTGTAACATGACAAGACTTTTGTCTTCTCTGCATATCTGCAGTGGTGGGACAAGGGGCAATGGCCTTTAGCTGGAAGAGGACAGGTTGAGATTGGTTGTCAGGAAGAAATTCTCCACTGTGAGGATGGTGAGGCCCTGGCACAGGCTGCCCAGAGAAGCTGTGGGTGTCCCACCCCTGGAAGTGTCCAAGGCCAGGCTGGATGTGGGTCTGAGCAACCTGGGCTGGTGAAAAGTGTCCTTGACCATGCCAGGGGGTGTTGGAATTAATTAGATGGAATTAGATGATCTTTAAGGTTCCTTCCAACCCAAACCTAGGATGCTATGATAAAGTTTTCCATATGGTTCAGGTAAAGGGGTAGCAAGACATTCAAGGCATGAAAACCTGTCCTTTGCAGGTGCAGCACTGGCAGCATGCTGGGAAAAAGACTAAGACACAAATGTAAACATTGACCTTGCAAAGAAAAGAGGTGTTTGTTCTTTGAAATGAAATGTATTTATTATTATGCTGGACAACAGGTGTTAACAGTTTAATGTTAGCTGCTGTTAGCCCGACTTTTAATCCATGGATAGTTAAAGAACAATTTAAAACCCAGAAGTGTGTCAAACACCATTAGATTAGCAGAATATGCAGTTAAACCCCTCTTCTGCCACAAAAACAGGCAGAGAAAATAGAATCAAACCCAAGCCAACATGCCCTATCAAACACCACAGCCATGGAGACAGAGGAAGGATCTGAGGGACTCAGGGGCACAGCAAGAGCAGGGAAGCAGAGAACTGCTGGGCCAACCTAAGGGAGACAGCCTTTGATATCCAAGGGAAGCAAACTGCTGCTTTCCATGTTCAGGAATTTATGTGTGTCCAGGGGAGACAAGCAGAGGAAAAAGAGCCATTTTCATCTTCCCAGTGCAACTGTTTTGCAATTTTTGTATTAGTGTTGTCCTCAATAATTGCAAAAGTGGTTATCACCAACAGAAAAAAAATGACATAATATGCACAATAATACATAAGAGATACAGTAAAAGTGTTTCTACTTAGAGTTTATTACTAGTTTTAACTGAATTGACCTAGAAAGTGATTTTGAGCTGTACAGGTTCATCAATAACTAAACTGAAATCAAGGCAAGGTCTGCAGTGTACACTAATGCCCTATAGATTGATATAAATGGAAGAATGTCAAGTTCTAATGTTCACAAAATATTCTTAGGGGTCTATAAAATGTAACTAACACAGTCAAATTGCTTAGTTATCATTCACTACCATAATTTATTGTGACTGTTTTTCTTACTGAAAGAAGCACACTGCATTTTTATTGACAGTAAAATAGACTTGTACCATTTCAGCCACATCCATGAGTCAATCAATAAAATACTAAAATCATAATGAAGCCTGACCTCATGGTCTGCACCATTTCCTATATATATATATATATTTCAGAATAGAAAGAATTTTTGCTCAAGTAATTTAACTGGGCCAGATTAAAGTTGCTACAAAATAAACAAAATATTCTTCTTCTAGGATCTAATCTATTATCTTAAACAGAGATTTATTGTAGATTAGGAATACTTCAGTGTTGCAATCAACCAGCCCATACACCTTCTTCCTTGTGAACTGCGGTATTTTCACTTAGGAAGAATCTATCAGAGGTGCTTTCAAACAGGCCAGTAATAAAGTTCAAACTTTTAAACTGCAGTTAAAGGAGGTAAATGTAATAACTACTTCTAGCCTTAAATTAATCCAGGCAATTTCCTGTTTCCCTGCCAGTTCTTAACCAAGAGACTGGACACATTTTCATTTCACACTCTGGAAAAATTGAGATTAAATCCCTTGTCCCTAACCTATGCAGGAGGAAAAAATAAAAACAAGCAAATCAACCAACCACACAAGAGGAAAACCTGAAGATCTGCCACAAGTATTATTCCTTACAATCCATTTTCAAACCATAAACATTTGTATGCCCTTTAAAGCTGTGGGAGTCACTGGATTCATAAAAATCCATTGTAGGTTCAGTCAAAGCACCAGGTAAGACTGAAAACTGAAGGATTCTATATCAAAAGGCCAAATTTTCTGTTTTGCTGAGAAAAAAATACATGTGTTGAAAAATAAGTCAAAGCATAAGCTGCGTGATGCCCCCATGTGTGAGGCAGTCAAAACCTTTGTAAGCCAGAATTTGGTCCTTGGCAAGTCCACCTTGCAACTCTGAAGGACACCTGACTTTGTGAGCCCTCAAATCAAAACACTAACCAAGAGTTTTCCACACATTTGTCTTGCAATCACTTCCCAAGCTGAGCTTTAGCCAAAGGACATTAGGACCTGGTCACCAAGACTTTTTGTGTGTGGATTTGCCATTGGTTAACAAGCAGTACATAATATGCCACAGTCCTCACATGCTCTATCATTTATCTGAAAAATATTGGTTATTCACATTCTGAAGTACACCATTTCTGTGGGGCTGCTCCAGGGAGGAAAACAGGTTACTTGAGATCTCTGATCCCCTAAAGAGCAGCAATGCAGGACTCCAGTGCAACGTGGGTCCTGCTGTGCAGTCTCTGCAGGGGCCTTGCACACAGTATGAGCAACAACAGACTGATGCAAAAGCCCAAACTGCCTCAGAAGAGCTTGGACCTTTCAGGATGCCTCTGCTGGAGAGAAGCAGTGATGTTTTACAGATCCAGCAATTAACCACAACCACTAACAGCTGAAAGCATATTCATTAATACCATTGATCACTGGATTCCCACATTACTCTCTGTTTAATATTTGATGAATGTATGTATATATGACCCTCACAATTTGTATATTTGACCCATGTCGCACTCAACAATTTTTATTTATAGTCTTTTATTTTCAATGCCTTGCTAGTGCTTTTAATGAATGCACAAGTAAACCCAGGACTCTCAAAAACCAGCACAGAATTGTAATTTTTATTCTTCTCAGTGGTGTGTGGGCAATTTGCCCTTTGACACTGGCACACTCCAAGTCTGTCAAGGTCCACTGAAGGCCACTGGGCACTCACTTGACCTCGCAGGGGCACCCTGACACTGCCATTCTGTCTGCTGGTCACACCATGCAAACAGGCAATTCACTGCCACCTCCTGGCAAACTGCTACCGGAGCTCCTGAACCGAAACAAAGCACTGACACAGCTGGCACCACAGCGATTAGAGAGGAATCACACTGGAACCTACAACATCACTTAAAGAGTGGTGGCAAAAGGAGCACCCGTAAGTCCTGCAAGGACGCCACAGACTCTCCATCCCTGTCTCTCTCTCCCAAAATTCACCAGTATCTGGACAGAACTTCAGGCTTGCTCCTGAGGAGAGCTCCCAGCAGACACAAGAACCTGGTGAGAACAGCAGCTCACAAGAGGGAATCATGTTCACACCATGACACACGACAGAAACTGTGGTACCCAACCAGCACCCAGGCTTAGAGCCTTTCTCTTAGAAAAAGTAACAGAAGACTTGAAAAAACCCTAAAACGGCAGCTGTCTAAAACCCAGTTGTGAAAACTAATCTTATTCATTTACCTACAGCAAAACTGTTTTCCTGCCACTTTAGGGGCAACCAGACCTGAAAAATTCACTTTAACTCTTATACAGAATCTGATGTGCTTGCCCTAAAGGAAATCCAACACTTTCCAGACAATCTCCAGAGAAAAGGACTGAAAAAAAATCTTAAGTTAAACTGCCTTAATAATATAGGATCATTGAGTGTACACATAAAAGCTGGTTTGCTTTAGGCAAAGAGAATGAAGTTGAGAAAGAACCACTGATTCAATTACCTCACAAAATTAAACCAGTAGCCACCCAGGTGGCATTTCAGCATTGCAGTAAAGCCATTATCACACTCTTGCAATTGACACTAGACCAATTCATATTATCAAACTGAATATTGAATATCATAATACAAACACATACAGTCCTGCTCTGGATCACGTCTACATTTACAGACACTGTGCAGATGTTTCTGCTCCTTGTGCTCAGCAGCAGGGTTGCACTCCCTCTGCTCTACTTCACTTTCCCATTCTTTTGCCCTGGGACTCTTCCCAAGGAAAATGCTACTTTTTAAAGTATTCCATTTACACATCCAGGAACAAGAATACTGAAGTGAACTCTTACTTGCATTCCTGCCTGCAAAATTCACACCCAAAATTCAGTTTTGACATCCACCCCAGGTTCCCCTTGGTAGCTTTAAGTGCTCCAGGAATATGATTGCAGTAAAGCTCACTGCTGACACGAACATGCTTTCCTCCTTTCCTCACACCATGATTACATAGCAGATTTTAGAAGGTGCTGTACAGATGAAAAACTTATTCTGCAATACAGATGGCACATTATAGACACACATTATATACCACCCAATGCCAGTAGCAGCTGCCACTTGACTGATTAAGACTTCCCAGACAGATTTGTATAGCAGCCCTGATGAAAATTTCACATTTTCTCAATTTCTTCAAGGTATTAAGGAAACACTTGGAAGAATGATATTCAGCACATACTGTCCTCAAGTTCACGCATCTTAACCAAGTAGAAAAATCAACCGGCCCCAGTTTTTCCAAGGCATAATGACAAAATATCCTGTAAGCTATGTGATGAGCACTGGAAACACTTGTTATCATCATGGCCATAACACTTTGAAGGGGTTAACTTCCTTCAAACATTTTAAAGCCTCAATATTTTTGCCATTTCTGGTAATTATCGGATGTTCTGCTTTTTACCCACTGTGGAATTAGCAGAGAGAAAGGATCTCCATCTGCCCTTAAAGCTACATTATTGTTGACAAGCTGTTGTTACCATGCATTTAGTATTTGGCTTTGTTGATTGACAACTTGCAGCCACTACAGGGAAAAGTCAAAATGCACTACCTCAATTCCACAGTGACCATCTTCAAACAGGAGATAATTAAAATTCAGAGGTCCTGGCATTCTGTTTCACTAAGGATTTATTCTCTTAGCATTTCAATCTGAATCTGAATCCTCCTACAACCTTTTCAAGAAACACTCTCCACAAATAATTAGCATTTGTTTGTTTTGCATTTACTGACAGACCATAAATAGATAGAGAAAAGTCTAGTCAGTTCTACCTTTAAAGTTGGTCTGAGTTTGCCTCCTTTCATTCTGACAGCAGCAGAACCAAACAAGGTATATGTACAATCAAATGAGCAGTAGAACATGTGGAATGAGGAAGCATAGAAATTTTTTGCCAGTTTTAAACCCACATTTCTACCACCCCTCATCATCTCCTCCCCTTACCTGAACTCGCTCACAAACTGGTGGTGGAATGCAGGAACTCAATAGCACGCTGGGAATGGTGGTTTCAAAGTCAACTCTGTTGCTATGCTCAAATCCTGTAATTTCTTCACTGAAAAACCTTGAGGAAAACTCTGGAATCAATCAAGCAGGATGTTTTAAGAGCAAGGTGTGCCAATTGTACTTTAAAAGCTTAAACAAGCTATAGCAGCTGCTCAATGCTTGTTCATACCCAGTATGGAATTAGGTACTTACAAAGCAAGACTTTCAAGCTATTGAGTGTTGCTACTTACACTCAGGAGTACATTGAGTGCTACTGATTTGAGGCCTAGATGGAAATGTCTCTCTGTAATCAGATGCAATACAACCAGAGGCAATAACTGTTACAGTTCCCAGTTGGTCCTCAAATCAATATTTAACATAGCTTAGTCTCAAAATGTATGTTTAAATTAACAGTTCAGTCCCTAATGTATGTTCAAGGATGAAGTACTGACACCTTGCAATTCAATAAATGACTTTATGACACAGGAAAGAAAACTTCTGTGTAAGCCTAACACCATCACAGATACTGCTTAAGAAAAAATATAAGGTCAATTAGAACTAGACTGAATTAATTTTATTTCCTTCCAAAAAGAATAGACACTAATTTAACTGTATACAGAATTTAATTTAACTATAACTATACAAGTTTCAGTATATTGTCCTGTTCAAAAACTGCTTATATATAAAAGAAAAAATACTGCCAAAATTCTAACGCATACTTTACAATTAAATGTCCCAACTTTCTTTCTACTCCTAATAACCTCAGTCTAGAGTTGCAGTGTTCAGATTAACTTATGTATGGATGAAAATTCCCTTGGTCTTAAGTGCAGTTTCTTTATTACCCATGTTTTTGCCACTACCACCAACACTGGACTCAAAATTAAGTTTTACAGTATTAGCAATGAAAACGTTGATGAACCTTTTAAGAACAGAATTCAGAAAAAGATTAACAACACTTTTTACTGCATTAAAATATGTTACATGCCTCTAAAAAATAACTTATGCATTTCTCTGCATTTTTTTCTGTTTATTAATCTGTCACATTTTACTATAGTATCTGCTAAGTTTTCTTTGAACACTTGAACAAATGAGAAGTAACCACTCTTAGTTAGACCATCAAAACTCAACTCCATCTAGTTCTCTTAGAACTTCAAGTTCTTGTTTTGAAACAAAAGGTGTCCAATAAGGTTCCAAAAATTTTATCATTACACTCAAGCAAGTTAGCCAAAAGAAGAAAAGTTTCTTTTTTTTTCCTGGTACGATCACCCAAACCCTACCATTCCTCCACTTTCTATTGTTACTGCATTTAAACTGCCAACATTCCTTACCTTGACTAAAAAAAGGTTTCCATTTAGTTATTTCCTGTACTGTTTTACCTAGCTGCTGTCCAGGCACACAGAACACTCCCCACTACACTGCCAAGTCTCCAAATCCATCGTTCCAGTTAATGGAAGTGTAGGTCACTCAAAACCAGAACTGCAGTCAGCAATTCTGTTCAGATATACCACCTGATGTGTGGCATCACAAATCACTGTAATTGAATGCAAAGTAAAGGAAACTTGAGTTTATTTAGCTTCCAATTTCTGGGAGGTCAAGAGGAACTAGAACTGCTCTGGACAACAAAAGAAAATCGACTGCACTTACAGATCATTTTCTGCCAGATTCTTTCTTTAGGACCACTGTTTTATTGTTGTCCTTTCTATTACATGGGGGATGTACATATTATCAGGTGTTAATGAACGGTCAGTGCCTGTACAATACATTCTACAACTGAGCACCACTTTCCGTAACTGAACAGGCAAAGAAATTACACTGAACATCAGCATCTGGCAGTATTTCTCCAAAAAAAGTGACTAAAATGGGTTTAAATTGATTAACACTATTAAATCACATCTAATATTTGATACTACATGATTTCATTACAGCTATACGATACAATTATACAAAATGTGTTAACATCAAAGAATACAACCAAAATTAAGATAGCAAACAAAACCTATATAACTTTTCTTTCTTTACAGGAAAATACTTTTGAAGTATGCATGTAACTGCCCATTCTTTTAAAGAAAATCTACCGCAAGCAAGTTATCAACCTCCAGAAAATCACACATAGCATTACTACGCATATCCCCAAAAAGTGTACAATATGCACACTTGGAAAATACAAAATTAAAAAAAATTGTAAGCAACAGGTGAGCTTCATATTTATAAGAATGTGAAAAGAAGTCCAATTTTAGCACTGTTGTATAAAGAATTGTCTTTTCTGATGCAAGTTCATGAGCTGACCCGTCCGGTTGGGGCCACACTTTACAAAACACCGTGTTCTTGAAACGGGGTTACAGACCAAGGTGGATCATCTTAGCAATGTCACCTTCAAGTTTTCTGTGTGGTTTTTTTTTGCTTTTTATTTACTACTTATCAAAAGATGTCCTTTAGTTTTGTAGGGTTCTTTTTAAAATTCTTTCCTAGAAACAATATACAAAGGGGAGGCGTATTTCTTTCCAATTGATTTTCCTGTAAGATGCTTAGAGTTCGAGAACGTTCTCCTCGACTTTCACTGGTTGTTTTTGGCCTTAGCGTGTGTTAAGATGTGAGATTTCAGGTTGGTTGATTGCGCAAACTTCTTATTGCAGCCGTCAAACGGGCAAACATAGGGCCTGTCGCCAGTGTGAATTCGCACGTGTGTGCGCAAATTGAAGTCCAGTGAAAAACGCTTTCCACATCCTTCAAATGTACACTGTTGGAAGGAAAAAAACACCCTGTTAGCTTATGGAACTTGTCTCCATCACTGAGCAGAAAAACAGCCTTCTTTAAATCACTAGACTGCACAAACATGAAGCCAGAGGCTGAAAATTGTTCTGGGTGAAGCTCTGCAGGGATCCCCTCTGAACTGCACTAAAAACTGCAAGACTTCAGTATACTGTATATATACAATAGCATTTCTGTTTTCAAAGAGGGAAATAAATGACCTCCAGCATGCAAGCAAGCATTTCCACTAAAGACACCTTCTCTGCATGTGAAACTGTATCTACACTGTACAACAAAACAGAAACAGGATTTCACATCAGAACTTCCCCCTTTGAGTGATGATTTGCAAAGATTTTCTCATTTTACCTGTTTTACTTTTAGGATAGGCTTGATATAAAAAGGGCAGCACATTTAGTGTTAAGTACTATTCAGTGTGTGCATCCAAGTGAATGCCTGAGGACTGCAAATCAAGTTTCTGGAATAATTTATTTTAGAAAATAATCAACAACAAAAAAACCTACATATCTTAAGTGTGTTCTGGGGAACACGTATGTGTTCAAGACTAAGAATAACTTTAAAGATTTACAGGGAGTATCATATGAAGAGGGCAGGGGACCTCTGGTGGCAGAAGCCTACATCACTCAATATAAATGGAAAGAGATTCAGTGACTCCATAATTTTGTTGAAAACTGATTAATAAACCCTACTGAAAATCAGTACTGAGGTAACTAATTGAGCAAGCAGCCCCAAGTCTCAGTTACCCACAAGCGCCAAGCTGAAAAGATGATGAGGAGAAAGACGTTTTCTAACTTCTCTAGTAACTGCAGACCTCATTTTTAAAGAGGGCAACTTTAGATCATATTTTGAAAGGTATCTCCCATGTACATCCAATTTACCAATTTCTAAGAGATGTCCATGTACATAATTAAATGACAGCCTAATTAACTCAAGGGGACTCCCAGTTTCTCAGGTGCCTCATCTGATTCCAGAAGAGCCCTAGTATGCCCAAGTGCTGTGGAAGCCAGGTTCTAGCTGGAGTCTCCATGTTCCCAGGGGAGGGGTGGCACTCGTGCCTGCAGGTGAGCAGTACCTGAAAGGGTTTCTCTCCGGTGTGAACCAGCTGATGCCGCTTTAGTTTCGAGCTCTCCACAAAGGCCTTGCCACACTCTGCACATACGTGTACTCGAGGACCATGAGTGTGCAGGTGCTTCCTCATGGCAGAGTTGTCCCTGAACATCTTTGTGCAGCCCTTAAAAAGAACAGTGAAACTCAATTAGTAGATAAGCTAGTTCTCATAAAGAAGGTTTTATCTGCTACAGTACAAGCATTTAAAAGCTTTTATATCCTGAACACTTTCATAATAGTTGGCCCTGAAAAGAACATCCCTTATGCTTACTTCTTAAAAAGCAATACGAGAAAATCTAATCAATCATTTGAAAAGCTGATAAAATAAAACCTAAACCCAATCCCAAACAAAAAGATCCCAAACCCTTTCCTCACTCATTATTGTGAGCCATGTGTAGTCAAATGAATAACAGGACAGTCTTATGGAGAAGATGCAGATTCTGACAGAAGCAAATGAATAAACCGAACAAAAGCACTTAATGGGGTCAGAGGAAAAAATAACAAACACAAAACAAAAACCCAACCAAAAAAAAACTGAAAAGGCAGAAGGAGAGTTCATGGATACCTATGGTGTACTCTTCAAAGTATTGTATTGTGAAAACTGCAGTACTACAATATATTAGTCTTTAATATCCCACAGACCATTCCCTAGTGCCAAGTGGTATGTGCACCATCTCCCAACATTCTGTCCTCTTCCTTCTCTGTCCTCCCATTTCTGAGAACAAATGGAGAGCAAGAGGGTTTCCAGCACATAACAACTTGCAGGAACTACCTTGTCCAAACTGGCAGCAGCCTGATCACTATCCCCTTGGGACAGAGTGCGCCACTGCTGCTGCAGATTAAACCTACAAAGTGATACTGGGCAGCAGAATACAGCATGAGTTAGTCCCAGCTTAATCCAAAGCAGAAGACACATTAATTCAGGTACAGCATCAGGAGTCTTAACCTGGGGGTCAACCCTGCATTGACAGAGGAATACCACTTTTGATTCCAGAGTTTGCTTAAGCCAGCAGTGACTTGGGGCTCTATTTACCTAATCTTTCTACAGTTTTTTAACATTTTAGTGACAATCAACAGACATCTATCAAATGTTTTATAAATGTCTTCCTCAAGGTTCAAAATCCCTCATAAAATCCTATTAATAATCATAAATCCTAATTGTACTACTAGTGATGCTGTTTAAATTTATATAAGACTAGTCTGCCAACACCACTGTGTTATGAGGCAGTGGCAATTTAACAATACCTAAATGACAATTAAAATGCTAATCCTAAATTCTGCAGGCTTTTTTTTCCTAAATACATTTAAATAAACTTTTTTTCTTATAAAAAGGGTGAAATGTCACTTTCAGGAGTTCTCTCTTCAGGCACTAGAACCTCTTTGGCTGATTTTGAAGTACTGTGCCACCATTCATGGCACATAGCAGAACTGGGTGGGGCAAAGCAGTGCCAAAGTAAACAGACCATGAACTTTTTTTGCACTTATTTCTAAGTCCTTTCTTGCCTCTGAGAGAAGCAGGTAGAGCTACAATATTTTTATTTTGTTAAACTGAATTCATACATGCATAAAGCCTACAAACACTACAAGATAGAAAATGGAAGGATAGAACATTCTTTCTCCCCCCCCCGTTTAGATGAAGTTGAGGCTATGAAAAAGTAAATCAAAGAAATGAAGGTAACATTCCTTAGTGTAGTAAAAAATAACTGTTCCTGTATCTCTGCATACTGTATTACAAAAAAACATGACACTTTTAGAATGTGGAGAATTGGAAATCAATATAAGCACAAAGAGGAATTCGGAAAATTCCTTACACCATGGCTGTCAGAAAGTAGCCTTCTATTCATGCTCTCTAATGGATAACTCTAATAGCTATCTGCCCTGATTATTTGCTTAGGCTCACACTTATCTAGACCAGAAGTCAGCAAGATTGTGTTTGTCTTTTTTAGTCACAGACTAAATCAGTTAAAAGAAGCACTACAAAAGCTGGATAATGCAGTAAAGCCACAGGCTACCAATCTAGGTGACTGGCAATATTTATTCAAGACAGAAGCTTCCTTGCTACCAGTGGATCAAAATTATATCTCAAGGATGCCTGCCTCTTTCTTTCATGATGATGCACTTTCCAGCTCTGTGGAATGCAATTCTGAGTCTTCCAATAAAGCTGACTTTGGCATCTGCACCATAAATTGCTGATTCCTGATCTAGACTCCAAATCTGTCATAGTTTCCAAGCAGAGGATATATAGATCTTAGGAACGTACTTTGAACAGCTTTCAGAACATTCTTTCAAGTATGTATTCTTGGGTGTCGGGAAATCACAACAGTAAAACCAGCATGTTAGGGACTGTGCATCATGGTTACCAGAAGATTAGGGATGCACTAACCTTAAGACAAGGAATGGGAATAATGTATTATTCAGTGAAAGGTTTTAAAGGAAGCCTCTAGAGAATGACAACTAAAATACATTTAACTGAGTGTATACTATTAACAGTAAGATATTTTAGTTATTCATTCTCAAGAGAAAACATCAATACAAAATTCTGATCTACAAATTACTATCTACTCAGAAGCTGAGCACTTCACTTACTTTGTGAGGACAAGCTATCGTTCGTGGAGCATCATCTTCTTTAATTTTTCTTGGTTTCATTCTTAAAGATAAAAAAATAGTACAAAAAATATTAGTAGAAATACATTAGTAGACAGCTCTTATCCCCTGAGTGCCTACATAATGAGCACATTTTATCCCCCAGTATTATATGTGTCAATGGTACTCACTTTAACATTTTCAAAACCTTCATAAAAATATTACCAGTATAATTCAGCATTTGGAATGCTCTGCTTTCCAGAAGGACTTTTCAAAATACAGAATAAGACATTTAATACAATCTTCTTAATCCTCTGAATATGTGGAAATTGAGATTCTTTTTCCCTGACATATGCTAATTGCAATTAGGAGGTTTTGTTTGAAAACTCCATTTGTGCTGTGCCAGTACCCATGTGGCCTATTTAGCTTCACTTCCTCTCCATCTATGCAGCAGGACATGAAGGAGTATAAGTTCAATCATTCTGCAGTATTTTCATCACACAAGACTTCTGAAGAAAACTCTACAGAAGCAGGGAAAGCAGAATCAGGCAGGTTGTGGAATCTACACAGACAACACAGACATTCATTTCAATGACAGAAATGGTAATTACTCTTATGTTAAGGCATTGCACACACACAGATTCCACTCCTGGCAACTGACAAGCAATCACCAATTTACCCCTGGTCACTGACAGGGATCTTCATTATTTTATGGGTGCCACTAACCCCCATTGCTACATAAGGAGCCCAGGAAACTCCTGCTTGTATGTGTTAGATCTATTTTACATACAGACTCTGTACAAAGCAATCTTGAACAGTGCTATAACAATCATCTATCAGAAAGACAGAAGAGCCAGATGTGATTCTGGGGAACTGCACTGCACTTTCAGCTGTCTTTATTTCTCAAACCTGTGGTGCTGTCTTCAAAAAATTAAAAAGAAAAGGCTTATCTCCATCTAACTCTAGCAGTAGGTGGATATAAATAAATGGACCCCCATACAGCTGAAATTCCCTTAGGTAAGCAATGACATTTTGCACATTCCCAAACCTTGCTGTGGAAGCAGAGCCAGCATGTTCATGTGGGTTTACTAAACTGCTTTTCCTGGAAATATAGCACATGACAGTTCTGTGTCACAAGGTGCCTACATATCATATCTGTAAGTTAATCCACAGGTTTGGTGGTATTCCCAAGTCTCAAACAGAATGAGTAGCTTGAAATTAACAAAATAATTTGAATTATCAGAATACCAATTCTGGTACACACTCAATGTTCAGAAAGAAAAGTGTCTGTTGCTATCCATGACAGTTTGAATCTGCATGAGTTCTGTTTCTGGTTGGGGGTGAAGAGATTTCCAAGCAATGCATGCATGTACTTTTTTACATGCCTTTCTATTAACTTATATGAGAATGGCTGAACAGCAACTCTTAGACACTCAAAAGTTCCCAAGAGTTGTAGGGAACATGAACTAAAATGCCTCTATTCTGACCACAAAAGCATTTGGTTTCTGCAAGCAGAGTCCAGACTTACTTGGTACTGTCACACTCCTACGGCTGAACTCTGCTATCACCTGTTTCCTTCACATGGATTGCTGAGAGAAGAGGGTGAATTAAGGCAAGAGCAGTGAAAAAACTCCCTCAGAAGTCCTGAAGACCCAGGAAAATCATCTTACAACTGCCAGTGGAGTGATATGTGATGGACAAGTCTCCCATGGCTCTGTCAGCTAGCTATCACTGGTCCCTGACTCTGAGTCCTTTCAGTACTGCACATGTAGCGCAGTTCAAGTGATCATCTACAGACTAAAGCACTTGACAGCCACTTCACAGACAACACTAAACCCCAAGGATTCAGAGGTTTATTTTGCTCTTTTCTCTAAGTGGGCTCATGGCAAACTCCTGCTTGCCTCAGCACCTCCAGACTACACTTGGCGGGTACAGAGCTATGCTGAAGAACACTACAGTCTCCTGCAGGGTTACAAACACATTTACAGCTGCTAACAGTGGCTTGTGAATGGGTGTAAGGTATTTGTGTTGACAAAGCTCCTCTTGTGCACCACAACCAGCAGTACAACTAAGCTTTCATCAACTTAAGGGCAGAAACATTCTGAATACAGCAAACTACATCTCTTCCTGTACAGCAGTCTCCTCATTATCTTAATTTTCATTGTAACTATATTTTTCAAGACTACAGACCAACTCAGCTGACTTTATTGATTAGACTTAATTTATATAATCCAATTGGAATACAGAATGGTTGTGCTGTTTTCAGTTTACATAGTCTCTCTGAGTAAAGTAATAAAATACCTGACTCCAAACAAGTCATTGGGATTAACTGAGTGACTGCACTCTCTAGTGAGGTTCCAAACTCAAAAGTACTACACAGGTACTGAGGCTGTAGAAAAACACACACACACAAAAGCTGTCTTTACAGTACCCCTACAGAAAGCTTTCAATTACTTTTAGCATGGGGTTCTCCTTATTATGTCTCTGTGATTTTAAAAAACAGGAAAAGGGACAGAAATGAGCAACTGTTAAACTGGTCACAGAAGAATGATTTGACAAGATGGAACATGAGAGAACAGTGTGTCATGATTTAATTCCATTACAGAACAAACATCCTTAGGAGACAAAGCTGGTGCCAAAACCACCTCCTTTTATTTCAATCAACCTGTTAAATGTTGGCTGAGTCATCCCCCCAAAAAATGAAGCAAAAGAAAAATTTCCTAGGTCTGAGATCTGTGTCCCTGACACGATCAGAATGTGTAAAACCACTATTGTCCTAAAGTCTTAACTGGCCACCTGTAAAGGTAGTGACTAGACCAAAAGAATTGCTAACAGGAGATGTGACAAATAGCTTTAGTGGGCAGTGCCTGCATTTTCAAGCTTTGTGTTAAATCCTCTTCCTGACTCTAGGATCTTACCTCCGGTATTACCTCAGTCTTTGAGAAAGCAATGCTGCAACAGTGTCATCTCTAACAGGCTGCTGAGGTAGAGTGAGGAGGAAAATACCCTGGGCCAGTGCAGGAAGGAAGCTTGAGGAACCAATTGCAGGTGAGCTGGATGGTCAGACATTGGACAGACTGCAGCATCAACATACATCTTATATTTTTCACTTCAGTGTCTGAGCAGGCATAGAACATGAATGCCCATCCAGGTCTCTTTAATGTTCAGGCTTTGTTTATAAATCAAGCAGTATCAGCCCAGTAGTATACTCAACATTTGGACACAAATGACAAAAGGCTTCAGTTAAAAAATGAGTCATTTTACACCTTCTCATTTTTCATGGAAGCACAGCAAGTTAAGCCTAAAATGTGGAACAAGACTGTACTTATACACAGGGTTCCACAGATAACCAGGCTTATCAACAAAACAGCAGCAGACAATGCAAAAGAAGAGATGGCAAACAGTGTCCAAACAGGTTGTATCTCAGTGTCACAGGCAGGAGGAAGCTGTTGGGGCCTTTGTACACCTGGATTAAAGGCATGAGGGCATGAACACCACAGGCACGGCTACAGTAGATCGTTGTGTCAAAAAATGTCATCCTGCTCACAAAGCTGCAGAAGCCATATGGATAATCCCTCAGAGAAGAATTTAAAGACTTACATAGTCAATGTATTAGAAAAAAGATTTTGGTCTTACTTTAAAATTAACTTTCTGCAAAAGGAGATCAGACTAGAATCTGTGCTGTGGATGTTAATTACCCTGGTGCAGGTAGCTCTTGCTGGTGGTGGTTAGACTTTTGGCTCCCAGCCAGTAGAGCATCTCTACCAGCTCCATCCAAGTTTTCTTAGCCTGAAATATTAATCAAAAACAGAATTCTAACAAATATCACTATCTAACACAACTACAGACACACAATACTGGGGTGGAACTTCAAAAACAGTTGCCTTTGCAGAAAGTCAATTTACACGGCAAGACCAAAGATTTTAATTTCTGCGGTGAGTTTACATTCATTGCACCGAGTAGAGGCAACTGCAAATAAATTAACTGTGACAATCAGGAAGGGTACCTTGTACCTTTGGGATCAAGTCACTGGCACATTGCAATTAAAGGCTAGGTCTTAACTTGCACTGGGGAGTGGAGGGAGGGAATGGGTGACAGCAGAGGAAGCAGGAATGTGTGCAACCCAATCGTTTTACAGATGAGCTGCATAAAAGCACACTCCCTTATCCATGCATAAGGAACACCGAGGGAAATCACAACCTATTAAATCACTCGGTGATTTCTCAAAACAAAGAAAACAATACTGTGCTGTATCTGAAAGTTAAACCTAACTACCTCCTTCCATCTACACAGCTGAACTGAGAGTACTTCACCCTAAGAGAACCTTAATCCCCACCCCAAATCCCTGTCCAACTCCATAACCTATAGACTTGTCAATTGATCCAATTTTAAAAGTCAGCCATAGAAATGGTGTTAAAGCTGGGAAGAAAGGAAATACAATTCAAATAAACAGTAGAGAATTATCCCCTTGCTCCATAATCTCCCTTTTTCCCACTGCTAAGGAGTTTTGTGTTCTCAGCTTCTTTCCGCACCCTCTGTACATAAAACTAATCTTAATAGCTTTACTCTCTCTCTCAGGCAGCTCCTTTAACACATCCTAGAGGTCTCTGATGACCAGCAATGATGTTCACCTGTGCTGATGGTCATTCCCCCTCCATCTCCCCAGGAACAGTCAGAGGTGGAGGAAATTATTCTCTCTCACCAGTGTTACTGGCACTGCTGGTGTGTTCCCCTCATTCTGCCATTCCTCTTGCACTGCCCCGCTGAGCAGAACCAACTTGAGTGTCACAGCCCTGTGCTACTGCAAGAGTTTATTTGTGCTGAACAACTCCTGGAACTGGCTAGACTGGCTTTTGGACAAACAAGATGAAAGGGGAGTGGCACAAGGTGTCCTAGGAATCTATCTATGTACAACCCAAGAATAGCCAGTGTCTTACCTGCTTCAGTCACAGTTAGGAAGAAAACTGCCATAAGAAGTTCTTTCACTCCATGATTCTACTACTAGGTTTGTCCCAGTGATGAGGAATATCATATGAGTAAACAGGGACACTGACCTGTGCAGTGGGGCACAGAGCAGGAGATGTCCCCTCCCCCAGAAGAATACTGGGTAAAGCAATTGTCACTTTACTGCCCTTTAAGCTTCTCTGTAACAAGAACAACACAAAAGCATACACCTTATAAAGAGGCCTAAGTCATAAATCTGGATGACCAGAAGGCTTTGTCACTTCTAAAAAGGGTGTCCTATTTCAAACTCTAATGCAGCTTCCTTTCCTTTGTTTTCTATAGTTTTGGAAACTGGATAGAAAGGAAGGCAGTTCTCACAATGGCTCTCCTTGATACCAAGATCAGCAGAAAATAAAACCACAAAGAATAAAGTTTTTACCACCAGGACCCATTACTGTGCCAATTTCCCAGCTACAGGATATTCCTTCTGATTTCTTTGTTTTACTGATGTCTGTGTTCTGTCTTCATCCAGTTCAGTCATGTATTTGGAGGACAAGAGGGAGGGAGGGGGCAACCAAATCCTCTTCAGTGGCTCGCTTTGAGGGAATTTGCCATATGCACATTCTAGAAATATCCCTGCTACCTTCCTAAGTTTTCACTACCAAGCAGCTATGATTTCTTCACAGCTAACTACTGAGCTGTCATCAATTTAGATTTGGATGAAGCATTTTACTCCACTTGAAGGGATTTCCAGTCTCCCAGTCAAAGGTATCAAATGAAAACATGGTTATTTATTAGGTTTTGTCCTTCTGAGCAGATAATTCACAATTAACATGTCACATTTTGATATGATTGCAAGAGAATTCCACCTTTTTCTTTTTTATCATGTTTTCAGAGCATGTTAGAGAAAATTCAAGACTCCTAAAACAGAATAAAGTAATCTGTAAAAAGTGATAAACTGCCAGCCAGGTGTAACTTTTGGTCATCCATCTATGCATTACTGAACATGTCAATGTTCTGACACAGCCTATTTATTCACAGTGTTTTCAATGGAATCATAGAATGTATAAAAGCTTTTCCAGGAAAAACTGTCAGAGTTCCAGTTAAAGGATTCAGATTCCTGCTCCATGACTCAATGACATATGCTCTAAAGCAGGCAGTGAAAGACAACTGCATCACAAGAGACACCACAACCGCTCACTCTGCGAGAGCCACCAAGCTCTGGGCACTGCTGGCCACTGCAGCTGCTCAATTACCACAGTTCTGAATTATTTTCTTGAAGGGCTGAAGAGCTACAAACAACTTCAAACATCAGGTTTGTTCCTGCATTACCTTTCACTAACTAGATCATGATCAGAATATCAGAACCTTGCTCAAAATCTACCACCATCAGAATTCAAACTTCTTCTGTTTAAGCTTAACCTCAGAACTTTATTCCTAATCATCAATGCAAGTATTTAAAATCAATTTATCTTTAATCAAAATAAGCTGCATTTGTTATAAACAGTGGATCTAGCCTGGTTCAGAGGAGGTAATTTCTACAAATGTATGGTGAGATTTCTTCCTACCTTAATGACAACCAAAAAGCAACCCTACATAACTTTATTTCAACTACACACAATGCATCTAGCATACAATTTTACTAGCCATTTCACACTTCCTTAGATGTGGACAGTGACAATTCTTTTTTCAAGAAATCTAAATACAAATTTGTAATCCAAAACCTTACAGCACATGAAGTTACTTAAGTTTAGAAGCAATTTTTCAACTTCATGTGCTGCTAAAAGTTTTCACAATACAGCTATTAAAAATTTTGAGCTTGTGAACTGTAAAGCAATGAGCAATGTTTGGCAATTTCACAGAGTTTTATACTAAACAAACACATTCTTTTAGCATGAAAAACTGTACTCCTTGAACCTCCAAAGCCAATTCCAGCCATGGAAACCAAATTTTTCTTCCAGCTTGCCATGCAAAGTTCCTAGTGATACTGCACACAGCAAGGTCAATAAGACAGCTGAACAGCAGTCTGCAGATATCACTATTTGAATCCATCTCATTAGCTAAGGAGTCCCTTCAACACACTTCTCTGCAGGAGGACAAGATCTTAACAAGAAATACTCAAATTCTAACACACCCATACTCTTCAGTCTCAGAAGAATAAACAAACACATAATTTAAGACATAACATACAACTGTAAGACAAGAGTAAAAGTTTGACAGTCATCACTTCTGACCAAGAAACCAAATAACCTTTTTTAGAAAATGCATTATATTCTCATGTATCTACAATTAACCTATGATATCACACATTTATCCTCTGACTGAAATGGATTACATTTTATCTGCTGTGAGAAAAGAGGTTGTATACAAAAAACTGAATCTTTCCACTACACGCTACAAATTCCAGCTCTGGAACTTCCTAGAACATTCTGAAATACTATAAATACAGAAAAGTAGTAATTTTGAAATGTTGCCAGCAGCCACTGTTTTCTCAATAGAAACCTAGCTAAAACATTCCACAATATACAGAAATATGCAGACACATCTGACAGAAGCAGCCTGCTCATTTCAAGAAGCCCAAATCCTGACAACCATTTCAAGTATTCAACTCAATCTGAAGACAAAATATTCAGTATTTGCATGGAGAATACCCTGCAAGAAACTATTTCTGCTTCCTAACAAAAGACAGCTATTCAGTACTTCAGTGTCCAACAGAACCAGAGTAAAAGTTTTAGCATGCTTTAAAGTAATGCAGAACACCATTCTAAGCACACTGTGAGTAGAAATATGTAAGTAACAGTTTAGAATGGGAACACTATGTACACTCAAGTGTATCACTTAAACATCTGCTTTCAAAAAAATTGCATGAACTCTTCAAGAGGTCCCAAAAAGCACTACAGTAACTTTGATAAATGACAGTAATACACAAAAGAGGAGTATCAATAGCTAGAGCCACCTATCACTTCAGGTAGAACCCTGTTTTCAGCTGTTTGTAATGTGCTTTTATACATTTTCAAATCAGACAGTCTGAAGCAGGAAGCAAGCCTTACAGAACTATTCTACTAGAAGCCTTCAAAACTCATAGTTCAATGGCTTTAGTGAAAGTAATTGTAGGATGAGGCCTTGCTGTTATTCCTCCAGCACAAACACACCACACAGTAAGAGGACAAAACTTGTAAAAAGCAGCAAGATCAAAAAGGTGAAACAGGAATAAATGCACACACTGAACACCAAGATTCTAAGCAAGAAGCCAGACCACCTAGCAATTACCTGGAAAAGGATACACTCTCCCTCTACTAGGTAGTAAGGATAACAACATGCGATTGTCCACCTGCTCTGAGCATCAGAACCGTGCACCCAAGCTCTGAAGAACAGCCAGCTGCTACAAAAATGAATGTAGCTTTACACATATTTTGCTTTCAGGAAATATACTAGGAAATATAGAGGAAGGTTAATTCAAAGTATTGATGATAAGTAATTTGCATAATGTAGGGATATATGGTTTAATTATTTAATGAAAAAAATTTTAAAAGTCAAGATAAAAAAAATGAATGCATAAAATAGGATTTAAGTATTGGTTCCTAGTAAATGATAAAATAATTAATATGTCCGGCAACCATTACACTTTCTGTTGTCTAGAGGTGGATAGCACGCCTTTCATGAATGGGGTCAAAATGAAAGTGGCTTTACACACGTTTTGCTTTCAGCTTGGGGAAATGGGCAGTAGCAGCCATAGAGAGCCAGCAGCCGAGCTCAGACAGCTGGAGACAGAGCAGTGACGCTGTCCTGCACCGACAGGGACACAGGGACGGGCCCAGCGCAGCGGAGCCAGCCCAGGGCGGCTCCTGCGCGGCCCCGCGGGTGCCCTCTGGCGGCCACGGGCTGCCCCGAGCAACCGGCACCAGAGCGGCCCCGGGGGCGCTGTCACCGCCCCGCCCGCTGCGAGCCGCCACCGCCGCCCGAAAGGAAAAGTCACCTTGGCACTCGGGTCAGCACAATGACACGTAAACGAGCGACAATTCTGACTCACCAGCTGCAATTATCAGTGGCACTTGAAAGTGCAGGACACGTGATTTAAGATCTCCAGCTTAAGAAGCTGGTGAAAAAGAACAGGAAGCGGCGGCGTTCCCAGATAAATCCTGTAGCCTTACTGTTTCGTACTGAACAACCTCAATGAGCACTTCACTTATTGGATCCTTTGGTGCTCAGGAATGTAAGGCTACTCACATTACAGAAATATTCTGTCATGTAAAATCACAGAATTGTTGGGCTTGGAAGGGACCCCTAGAACCATCTAGTCCGGTCCCAAGGCAGGGTTACCTAGAGCAATGAGTGATGCAGTCTATCAATGAATGTACTTAGATCCTGTCTTACCTAATGGAACTGCAGACCGGAAGACACTGAAGAATTCACTGCTGAATATAAAACCCTGTTATGTCAGTTCAGAACAGAGTAGCTGATGCTGTCTTAAATCCCTTGTTTTAGAAGATAATTAAATGGAATTATAAGCCATACTAAATATAGCATTTTGCCTAACAGTTTCATAATTAAACCACTGAAAAGGACAAATTTTAAACCTCCTTTCTTCCTACTTACCTAGCAAATTCAGCCAGTTGCTTGGGGTCTGAGAGGTCAATGCCAGGTATTCCACCAGGAGGAAGTTTCTTCCCTGTCATGTACTCTGAGTAATCTGGAGGAGAATTCTCTCCAATGATCTGCTCTTCCACCACTGTTTCATGGTCAATATCCTTTTTATCATCTGAAATACACAAAATACTGAATTCAATACATACTAAAGACCAAAACAGCATACAATTTATTAGGTTACATCTCAATACAAATTCACTATTGCTGCACATTTAAGAGAATACACTGCATTTCCACATTGCCACACTAACTGTGAAGAGCAAAAAGACATCCATACAGTTACAGCCTGAAGAACACAGAAAGAATACAGTGAGTGAGGAAAAAAAGCAGAAATTGCTTATCTACTTTTAGCATAAACAAATACAGAAATTAGTAGAACAATCCTATAATTGTTGGCTGCACTTGAAAGATAATGTACTTTTCCTGAAACAATGCCTAAATATTGATTTCCCTTAACCTCTTCAGGACTAATCTTCACTATACCCACGCTGATCCTCAGTAGTCCCTAACTTTCCAAGCCTATCAGAAGAGCAGCAGACACTCACCCTAAGACGTCAGGACTACTGATCTTTACTTCAGAGTCTTCAGACTTCCCTGACCTCCAACAGAAGTGTCATAGAGACAAGAAATATAAAAATAACTGCTGATGGGCTTCAGCACCTGCCTGTAAAATTAAGTTTTTCTCACACTTGCAGATCTTAAAGAAAGCAACTCAAATCATGTGTCTCTCTCCCAAGGGGGCTTCTTCCTTCTGTGGCAAAGGCCATCCTAAGCTCTTTCCCACTCCACTATGTAAACAGCAGACTGGGATTATTCAAAGCTTTGATCTGCAAGCCTGTTAAGATACTCTTGTTTGCTCTGGAGCTCCTCCTATTAATTTGTGCTCAAGGACTGCAGTGAAATCAGGTGGAAGACCTGCTGTTGCTGTCTACTCACATTCATACCTTAGAAAACATTGTACCATGCATTCTATCTCCTCTTGCTATTTTATAACAGAAACTGAGAGACACAAAAATGAGAGAGAACAGAACCATCCATCTATGTTCCTCACTGCAGTGTTCACAGCAGCAGAAAGGAAGATCCAGCACCTACCCTGTTTTCCACCCTCAAATACACCTGGGACAACAGATGTATACATGGCTGTAACTACTCAGCTCCATGTAATGCAACTTGACAGTACTTCTCCTATGTGTATGGGGAGAAGATTCTGGAAATTGTTTTATACACAAGAGGCTACACAAAAATAACAGGAAGTTTTATTTTACAGATACTGTTGAGCAGTGGAAACACAAGGTGGTAGGACAGAAATAGTATTTCACCAAATAAAAAAGATAGGAAAACATAAGGCAGAAAACAAAAGAAAAAATGTTTCGGATTTTTCCCCTAAACAGAAACACAGGAAATAACATTAGTCATTACTCAGTTACTTAGGCTAGGGAAGAGAGAAGAAGACGAGTAAATAAAAGAAATATACCAGACACAAATTTCTATTCAATTTGTAATGCCTGCTTTTAATGTTTGCCACCAAGCTATTTCTAGAAATGTTACTGCTGGTTTGAGGTTTAATCTGATCTACCAGATCAAATAGCAGTTCATGTATATTCCATGGTGAAAGAGGAAAACAGACTCCAACGCTGCAAAGACAGAAGTGTAAATAAGAAAACACTATCTGCAGCATTAAACTCAAAGTAAACTACAAAACTGACTATTGACCTTTTTAGCTGTCCATTCACCACCACACTACCTTTCAGTCCCTACCAGTGCTTTAAAAAAGAAATTGATTTGCCTTCAGCCAGGATTATATGTTACATTTTACAGCAATTGAAGAAGTCACAAATTCAAGTCCATAAGCCTCTAGTTTGGCAACAATTTGTTCTTTCTAAAACAAACTTGAAAACAGACCGGCAGCTCAGAAAGGCACAGAATTGTTGCAAAGCTAAAGGTGACACCTTCCCTACGCTGTAGACTGGAATGAGATCAGCTGCCCTCAACGTGGCCATTTCAACAGCTACCTAGAACGTGCAGTTTGACTGTTTGATGACATTCATAACACAGGCAAGTTTTCATTTCCTGCCTCACATCAGATGAGTCAACTAGGAAATTCTGTGTACGTTCTTTAAGATGTTCTTTCCTTCCCTAGCACAAAGGTTTGCTACTCCACAGTGCTTTCTTGCTATTTGAGGACCAAACTGAAAGCCAGCCTTCTGTGGCTTTACTTCCCAAAGCCTGCCAACAGAAGTCAATTCCACAGCTTTATAATTCCACAGCTTTATAATCCCACAGACTAGTGGAGCAAAACACAAAAAACTATAAACATATTGCTTGGATAGCATAAAACATAAGAGAAATTATTGTTTAGTATATTAACAGTTATATGAAAATAAAAAAACCACCACATTTTCCTATAACAAAAAACTGCATCTCTACAGCAGCACACTCTTCCAAATACAAATTTAAACCAAAACAATAAAATACAAAACAGTTACCTTGAAGTGTAATTTTTGGCTAATATTTCTGAAAAAGTGGCAGCAGACTTCAGTACCTCTTTAGTATCATGACCATCCTGTGACATTATCAGGTCATTGGGAAAAGAAAACAACAACACAGCACTCATGCTGCCCCTGCACTGAGAGGAGCACAAGGGGACAGGGCCAGCGCTGCGGAGCCAACCCCAGGGGTTTCTTTTGAGAAACCTCCCCACTTTTTTGGAGGAAGTCTGGAAATGGAAACATTTTATCAATGTCCTCTATGCACAAATTTACTTTATTTGTGATGGCCTATCAACCTGGACTAGGCAGCTCAAAGTCTGGAGGGTAAAGTGCAAGCAAACTTTCACTCAGGCTGAACTGATCATTCTCACTGCAAACTGGGCAAGTTAACTGTTTGCTCGTTTTTGTGTTCAAACAAGTCCTGATGCCCACTACAGGCAAATTACCTCCCCTTTTCCTCTCGAGAAGCATCAGAGAATGAACATACTGCATCCAAAGCAAAACACAGACAACCCTGAAATTACAGTGACATCTCTGGATGCCACCCATGCAAGTTATATACAGACAGAACCATGGAGCCAGTCAGGTAAAGGAAATTAACTACTATATATACTGTCTGATCTACCTTTGTTTTGTCCCTTAAAACCACCTGAGAATAGAGCAGACTCAAACAGAAGGCATTTGGCTGAAGCACTATTCTTACAGATCCAATACAGCCTTCTGTAATGAACTTGGAACACAATTTTAATGGCCTCCCCCTACAGACTTCCATGCCAACTTGCATTATGGTCTTGCATTGCATCCTTAGTCTAAACTGGGTTGTTCAATGCACCTTTTTAGGACATACCCTAACACATCTTCATGTTCAGTGTCCTTCCATCTGCACGTCTCTCACTGCCCCCTAAACATGGGCAATACATACATTGAACTGGATCCACTTAGGCCCTCCAAAGCAAGGATGTCAAACATCCTTCTACCAAAATCAGTGAAAGTTCAGTGTTTAGCCAGTTGTGTCTTTTGACCACTGGTGAAACAACCTGAAGTTTTGAGAGAACCAAGCCCAAGTACTGAATGAAGTAGGAAGAACCAAGATTACTGGAATGAAACTAGTAACTCCATGCAACAAATCATGGTAGAATCTCCTTCACAATACTTTACTGATCACATCTTGCTCCTATTACCACAATTTCTCCATCTCTTACAGCTGTTCTATTACACAGAAAAATCCACCCACCTTGGAATCCCATTATTTTGTGCATTTCTTGAGTTGCAGCTGACAACTCTGGAACTCCCCAACTCACTAAGATGACCCTTCTTAACTCTCAACCCAAGAAGCTCTGTCATTATTTTTTCCTCTGTTTTATTCTTGATTTTCCTTGTTATTCTTGATTCTATCTGAACCGCCAAATCTTTGGCCATCCTCCTCCTCTGTTACTGAGCAGGGAGAACCCATTGTTGTTCAATCAGTTTTCATCTGAGGACAACAGGATGCAAAAGAGAACTTTCAAGATACGCCTGGTAGCAAAGCAATGACACCTGATCCTACAGCTTCCTCCTCAAGGCACCAAATTAAAAGATATTCTACTTAACCACTAAAAGGATGAACATTTAAGCTTAAAATATGATCCCACAGTTAAACACATTTGCTTTTAGGAACAGCTGAAAAGCAATTACAGGATAAAGGATGTATTTGGCAGCTGTGCAGTACCAAGGCACTGTGGTAACAGCTTGGTTATTGCTACCACATTGCAATCTCCTCAGGCAAATTAGTTCATTGGTCATGTTTGGAAGCAAAGAACTGTAATTAGCTTGTTAAATAATACAGTTATTTAGCAGACACTTCTGAATGTTAAAATTCCATTTTGCACAGTATGTCATTTTTTAACCTAAACGGCTGCTAGGTTACTTTCCTTCTGACGTGCCTTGCACACAGATGGAGAACAGGTTCTTCTTTCCCTGTGTCACCCATCTCTTATTTCACACCACTGAGACGTGAACTGACAAAACCAGTGCATATATCAACAGTCATCATCTGACTTCAGCACTTATGGGACTGCGCTGAAGCACTGTGACCTTCTGAATGGTCAGCACAGGAGGGACTCGAGTGCCGCAGGGAACGATCCAACAGCAAGTTAGTTAATTTGCTTCCTAGCCCACCTTCAGAATACAATCCTCTGAGTCATTTTAGATGGTGAACCACATTCGTGTATTTCACTTTCAAAACTGAAAATGCATTTAAAACTAACACAGAGAACAGTCTACCTTATCACTGGAAAAAATGTCAGGGCAGATTCAATACTTACAGCAGAAGCCTGTATCATTGTCTTAATCAGAGTCAGAAATAGATTGTCATCTTAATATTTTAAACCAGAGAATCACTGTCTGCTTCCATTATAACAAACTTTTGTAAGAAGCTCATTAGCTATCTGTCATTGCAAAGCATTTTGGCCATCCTTGATACAGCCCCACAACTGAACTGACTCATCTATCATTTAGACTACATAAGACAACTGGTCAGACAGCAGATGGTTATTTTTCTCAGCCCTGCAATCTGATCAAGTAAAATGAAAACCTTTCTATTTTTTGAGTCATTGAAAGTTTAACAGATTTTGAAAAATCTTCTAGAAACCCAACATGAACTCTCAAACTTCCAAATAAGGATCCACAGCACAGGCTTCCTGTATTATCAAAAATAATCTCCACACCATACATGTAACTTCTGTGTCCTTGTCTTTCCCATCTAGGAATGGGACACTTAAGCAGTTTAACATCTGTGGGCAATATTTGGTTGTGCTACTTCAGTTTGCAGACTATGCTTACAGCAACAGTTTAAGCCAACACCTATTTCAGGTTTGGAAGCTCGACAGAAGCATTACCTAGAAGATGTAGTTACATTAATCCATTTTTTCACCTTTGAATTTAAGCCCCAATTGCTTGAAATTTCCAGCATTTGGTGCAACCAGCATTTAAGCACCACCTTCCCAAATGTTCCTGCATGCAAGAATCAGTTTTGCAAGCACCATCTGACAAAGTGATTTCTCACGATCCTGCCCCTCCCCCTTCACTACTGCGCACCCAACCTGGAAGAACTCACTAAAGACAATGATTCAAGCTAAATGCAGCAAAGATACAAATAAATTCCACTTAATGAGAACAATTTTTCTAGTACAAACTGGGGCGTCTCATTTGGACTACATGCAATTAAACTATATGCAGTTTTCTGATACATGTATTTGATATAAAGTAAACACACTACAGGAACATGACTGAACTATCCATCATATGCCCTCTTCAACCCTTCCAGAAATACACCTTCATTCACTTCTTACTTTCATGAACACATGAAGAAAGACAAATAATTGTATTCTTAAGTATTGAAAAGCTGATCTGAACTAGAACAAGGCACTCATGTTTCAAACTAAACACTTTAATCATGGGTCACAAGTTTGGTATCACCATAGATACCAAGGTGATAAGAAAAGTTATGGTAAGCTGAAATTGTTGCCAACAACAGTACTGCAATTTCTAAGAAACCACATAACAAGACAAGGATTAAGTAGTCCCCTTTAGTCACATTGCTATATAGTTCACAGATTATTTCTACACATTTCAAGAGGCACTACAAGACATGTTATACTAATTTACGGAAAAAGATTTATGATTGGTTAAATTTAGTACCACCCATGTACAAGCCAATGTAGTAGCACCAGCAAACAGTAACAAGGAATTAATAATTCACATTGTCTTCCCACACTGTGGTGAGCAAAGTGTTCTTCTTCCCAATTCAAAATCCCATGCACAGCAATATAGGGCTCATTGTTTTATCTCGATGCATGGCCTATTTATCACTTGTCTTTTGATTAACTTTTCATTTAGCTTTTAAAACAGTCAACTGAATCTGCGTACAAGCAAATCTTTAATTATGCCAAAATACAGATTCAAACCTACTATATTTATTAAAAATAAAGTAGCTTGATTTGTTAGGGAAACTTTAGAACTACCCTTTTGCAAGCCAGTGATTCTAGGTTTTTTTGGCCTTTATTTAGTTTGAGGTTTTTGGGGAGGGTACTCAGGTTGGGGGTTTTTTTTGTATGGGTGTATATCCCTCTGCCTCAAGTTTTGTTTCTTTTTTGATTTCTCTGGCAACAATTCAGCCTTTGATGTTTCAGAAAAAAAAGACAAAATAAAAAAAAATTTTAAAAGAGAGGAAAAAAAACCTCACCATTTGACCACATCAGACCCCTTTAAATAAATAAGCTGCATATGAGGTGTAAGAGCCTGTCCAATATTCTCAGTAAAACTTCACCACACTCTCAACTGAGCAGGTTATTACCAAGGCTGTTTGAAGCTGGCGGGTGGTGTGGGTGTACACAAAGGGAGGGGAGGTCAAACTTTTTCCCTATGTATTTGATTTTGCTTTTGGAAGGGTGTTTTTTGCCAAGTCAAATCAGACTAGATATTCTTTATTCTTCTGCATCATGGATATAATTGAGTTAAATGCAGCAATGCAGTTCAATGTCCAGTAAATTACAAGTAATTTGGGTATCACTCCTACTGAGCTCGACAGTCATGCTCCTAAACAAGAAAACCACCAAAATCAGTAAGGTTACCTCTGATATAAAAGCTGTGTATGTGGGAAGAGAAGCAAATTTATTGATTATACACATGCTTCCCTTTGGCCAAGTAATAATTAGCATGCAGTCCTAAGGAAGCATCCTATCAGGCACTCTGAATTTCCGAGTGCAAATGCATGCTAGAAATTGTCAATTGATCTCAGCGAGGTCCTGGATCCTGCCAGCTCATGACTCATACAGCCACTTGCATTCAGCTACCTCCAGCAGCTTCCACAAGCCAGCAGACTATATTAGTTTCTATTATCTTTTATCTTTCTTGGATGGTCAGTTCTAATAAAACTACTAGCAAGGGAATTTATGCAGTTTCATACAGTGATACAGAAGCACACAGAACATCATCCTACTAAATAGGATATGGAAAACTCTTCATCAAGAAGAAAAGAACTTCAATCAAACTCATTGGGTTCTCAACTGACATGCCAATAGTGTCAGATAACTCTGTGAAACTTGGCTAAAGTAGTCACCTGTATTTAAAAAGGGAGCAAAAATCCACACCACTGTGCTTTCTATCTTTTCAGGCAGGAGAACTAAGCTATCCAATACACTTTCCCTTCCACACTGCCCTTGCTAACAACTTCTAGATATTTGCAGGCATCACAGAGTACAAACATTTTCAACTACATTAAAAGCTTCAAAAGTATCTCTCTCTTACCAGACTCCTTCTAAAAAACTCCAAAGACCATAAAAATTATGATATGAAAGACAGATTACCAACTTACTATTCAAAAAACACCCACCAATTTAAATATTACATGAACTGTATTATTCGACCTCTTTTTTTCACATTTATGTAACATATGGACAGAACCGATTACAGAGCATTGCTGCCGGCAATACATTTTTGTAAAAATTAAAAAAAGAAATAAAGTGGGTAGGGCAGGTGCATGTCAGCTTTACTCCAAGCCCCACAGATACTAAACACCTTCACAAGATTTTACTGCCTTTAAAAGACACTCCTACCCACACACACACAAAAAAAAATCCTCAAAAACAGAATCTCCCACGACAAGGTCTCCCTGTGCCTACTTGAAAAAGCTTATTTAAAGCTTCAGACCTAGTCGCGGAAAAGCCCGACGGTTTCCGAGCGCCAGCCAGGCATTGCCCCTTTCGTGCCCGCGGCTCCCAGGGACGGAGGTCAGCGCCGGGGCCGCCCCTCCCGGCCGTCACCCCCGGCCCCCTCGGGCTCTCAAGGGCCGCTTGTTTGCGGCCGCCCCCTCTGAGGCGGCGGGAGGCGCGGGCAGCCCCGCGGGGGCGAGGAGCCGCTTCCCCTCGCCGGCACGCCGGGCTCCGGCCGGGGAGGCCCCACCCACCGCAGCGGGCCGGGGCCGGCGGCCCCCGGGCGAGCTGTACACGGTATTTCGGGCTTCGCCGTCCCCGGGCCGGGGAGCCGCGGGGTCGGGGCGGCCGAGTTTTCGCTCGCACATCGCGGTCACGGCCCGGCGCACACGCCTCACCCGCGGCCGCGGGGCGGGAGGGACGGGAGCGGAACGGCAGGCGGGGAGCCGGGGAGGGGCGGCGGGACGGGACACAGGGGAGAAGGAGGACAGAGGGCGGCGGCGGCCGGGGGAGGGGAGGGAGTGCGAGGGGCAGGCGCGGAGCGGGCCCCGCGGGGAGCGGCGGCGGGGCGGGGACGGGGGGGAGCGCGGGGAGGTTCGCCCCGCACCCCGCCTCCCCCTGCTGCAGAAACTACGCCATTGCGGCCTGGCCCGGGAGCCGGCGGCGCTGCCGCCCGCCCGCGCACCCCCCGCCGCCGCCATCTTGGCGGCCGCCGCCATGTTTGCCTCCTTCCCCCCGCCGCGGCCGGGCAGGAGCGGCGGCGGCAGCGCAGACCCCGCCATCTTTTCGGGGAGCCGCCATACTTGCCCTGGCGATGAACATGGCGGCGCCCATCGCACACATCAAAACATGGCCTCCCTTCAAAACAAAACTGTCCCGGCCGCACCGCGCGGCCGCCGGCGGGGCCCGCGGCCCAGGGAGGGAGGGATCAGGCGCGCACTTACCCGAGGCCCACATGGTGACCGAGAACTCCCCCTCCAGGGTCTTGATCTGCACCTGCTTCTGCTCCCATTTCCTGCCGCCGCCGCCCTCGGCCCCGCCGCCGCCTCCCCCGCTCAGGTAACTCTTCTTGCTGCTCTTCTTGCCGCTGCCGCCCTTCTTAACGCGGCCTCCTCCGCCGGCCGAGGAAGAGCCGCCGCCTCCGCTCTTGCTGCCGGCGGCGGCCACAGTGACCAGGGTCTGCTCGATGTACTCGTCCTCCCCGGCGGGGGCCGGCACGGGGATGAGGATCTGGTCCTCGAACCCGTCGTCGGCCCGCAGTCCGTCCGAGTCGTCTCCCCCCACCACCTCCTCGCGGGTCTGCACCAGGATCACCTCCTGGTGGTGGTGGTGCAGGTGGAGCTGCCCCCCGCCGCCGCCGGCCGCGCCGCCGCCCGCCCCGCTGGGGTCCCCGTCCGACACCAGCGGCTGCAGCGCGATCATGGGCTGGTGGTGGTGGTAGTGATGGGGCGGGTGGTGCGGGCCGCACTCCTCGCAGCACTCATCCTCCTCCTCCTCCTCCTCGTCCTCCTCGCCGCCCACCACGGTGGTCTCGATGGTCTCCACCGGGATGGTCTCCACCTCGATCTCGTGCAGCTCCACAATCTCGGCCGGCATCTCTGAGCCGTCCGTAGCGATGTACAGGGTGTCTCCCGAGGCCATGGTGGGGCGAGGGGACGGAAAGAGAGCTCCGCGGACGGCGAGGGGGCTCCGGTCCGCTCCCCTCGGCGGATGGTGGGGCTCGGGCTCCTTTCGCCTGCCCTCCTTCTCCTCCTCCTCCCCCTTCCACACAAACACCAGCGCCTCGCAGCCAGCGACAGGCAGGGAGGGAGGGGGAGGAGGGAGGGAGGCAGCACCGCCAAATCCCGGCCGCGCTCCCTCGCGAGACTTCCGCCGCTGCCGCCGAGACGGACCCCAGCCCCGGAGGCCGCTGCCGCCGGACTCCCCCCCCCGCCGCCCGCCGGCCAATGGCAGCGCCCGCCGCGCCCAGGCGAGAGAAGCGGCCAACGGAGGCGCGCCGTGCCGCAGCGCCCCGCCCCCTGTGCCCCTCCTCGCCCTATCACGGAGCGCTGCGAGCGCGGGGCGCACCTCCCGGCGCGGAGCAGCCAATTGGCTCGCGGCGCCGTCTCCGCCCCGCCCCGCGCGGAAGCGCCGCCCCGGCCCCGCCGCCCGCGCGGGCCCCGCAGCTCCGTGCGCGCTCGCGGGGTGGCCGGGTCGGCGCCGCCAGGGGCGCCGGGGCCGCGCGGCCGTTAACGGGCGGGGCGCGGCTCCGCCGGCGGGCGCGCGCGGGGCCCGGGCCCGTGGGCCGGGCGGGGCCCCCCGTGTGCCAGCGGCGGCAGGCGGGGTTTCCCCCGCCCGAGCTGCCGGCCCGGGGCCCGCGCTGGGGGACGGATGGACGGGCGAGCGCCGAGCTGCGGCTGAGCCTTGGGAGGTGGGCAGGGTGGGCGTGTTTGAATGTTACGGTTGAGCTGTTATGGACACGTGGGAATCCTTCCCTCTCCTCCCTTTATTCCTTTGGAAAGCCCTTCGGAGAGTGGTGTGCTCCCCACGGAGCGCGGCGCTTCCCCGCAGCTGGGCGCGGACGCGCCGGGGCCTTGCGGAGCGCCCGCTCCCGGTGCCGCCGGCAGCTCGGCCCGAAGGCACGGCCGGGGGGCGATCGGCGGCCGAGCGCATGAGCTCGCTCGCCGAGAAACAGCGTTTAAAATAAGTGAAGCGATCCCCTCATTTAAACTACCGAGTGTAGGTATTTGCCTTAGTTATTAACACACCTCTCCGTCCCCGAACTCGGTTGATCCCCAGAACCTTTCCAGCATCACACGCTCGTGCCTCGCGAACGCAGCAGCTCCGCGCTCCAGTCACACTCCACTTCCTTCCCTTCTGCCAACTGCTGCAGGACATCCCTGCCTTACCCCATCAGGGAACCGCAGCCTGCGGAGGTGCCGAGGAAAAGTAGCACTCGTGAGTGTATTGCATTTGGTTATTGGCCTTGGAGGGGGTCAGGTGTAAATCAGGAGCAGAATTTGCAGAGGAGCAGCTGCCTGTCTTGATGTGGACAAGGAGATGCCATGGGTAGGAGATGCGGAGCTGTGGACTGGGTAATTGTAAAATGTTCTCTACAGGCAGCCTGAAGTCCTTCAAAGGGACTGTGTTATCTTCAGTCAGATGTTTACGTGCTGGTGGTTCTACAACTATGTACATCTTTAAAAAAGGAAGTCTTGGATTATACAAAGTAAATTAATACCACCAAAAGTGAGGGTTTTAAAAAAAGTCTCACAGGCCTTTTGTACTCAGGGCAAGATTATCTCCTCTTCCTCGCTCCTCCTTTTTCCCCAGCTGTTACATCACTTTTCCTTCCCCTTTTCCCCTCTGCCTACAAGTGCAGATTTGCCTCATAAGTGTTTCCAAGGCTGCTGCAAGTATACATTCCATTTTAACCTTCACTTCTCAGTACACCATTGTTTGTTTGCTCATATCCCAAACTGCCACGATATAAAAACGGATAAAAGGTCCCTGCTAATAAATACTTTTTTCTTTTACCTCATCATCAAGTGTTCTCCAAGTTAGTCTAGTCCAAGTCTCAAGACACCAGTACTGAGCTTTGCCCTAATGATGAGATTAGGAAATACTTTCCTAGTAACTATTAGAAATAGCAACAAATTTACTTGCGGAGATGTGGAATTTCCTTCTCTCCAGTCATGCTCAGCACTCCCATTTTAACAAACTACAAAACGTAGTTTATCATGGCAAAATTCTCACAAACTGAAAGGCTGTTTTTAGATCCTGTAAAGAGATTTCCAGAACTCTACATATAAATCCTGCCTCTCTGTTTATAGCTGGAAGGACAAGTCTACCAGCGTGGGAAAAATGGTTCTGTAGCTTTTAAGAACAAGATTTCAAAATTAGAATGAAGTCTCTCTAGTCCCTCCGTGAAAGTTACATGTAATAAAAAAAATGGTGAGTCATTATGGTGTACTTTTCTATTTTTTTAGGAGAAATATATCACTCAGTTATACTTTAGATTCTAAGCCTGCATAGACAAAATATTAATGTCACCTACATGTTAGACATGCACTTAATCCTGCTCTTGAATTCCCGTCAGAGCTGACATTGGCATCAGAGCAAGTGGGACTGGGCCTGAGTGGAGTATTTTGGGTGAAGGGTTTTTTTGGTCTTAGTGTAAATGAGCTTTGTCAAATACAAGAACAAAGTCACAAGTCTCTCATTTATTGAGATAAAATTTTTGGTTCAGGTCAGCGATAATAGTTAAATAATCTTGCACAACCTTGTTTCATTTTTGTGGTTTCCTTTTTTTTTTTACTGCAAGCAATTATATAATTTCAGAAAAGGCACTTTCCAGTTTGTAAGTATCACAGCCACCTCATTTTTAATTGTGTTCTCTTTATCCTGAATGAGATTATCTGCTCAATTTATGTTATTTTCAATTAACAGCTCGACAAAAAATACAGCAATAAGGAAAAATAAAGACCTGAAAGCTGCTGAGTGAAAAGGTGTTTAAAAGAAAACTTTGTCCCCTATCCAAATAGCAGCAGAATTTATCCCTTTAATAATCTCTTATCTTCTTGCCCTATGCTCCCCATTTTGCTCCCCATGCTCAGAACTCCAGTTTGTTTCCTAGACACATTTAAAAAGCAAGGCATAAAAAGGTTTAATTTTAAAAATGTAAACCATTCATTGGAAATTAAAGTTGTTTTCAAGCATCCCTAACAAGTGTTTAGGAATATATGTTCTTATATTCTGTTCTGTTATTGTATTCTGTAAGCTCTAGATGCCTCGGATTTAGCTGTTTTATTGTGGGGGGGAGAGGGTGAGGGTGTTTTTCCCTGGTTTTCCCCTGAAATCTGCTGCAGGAAATTGTAGTCCACCATCAGCCTGCAGAAACCAGATTTCCACTTTTCACATGCACACACCCACCAGCACTGTTTGATCTCCACTCTCTGTTCTTGCCACTGCAAAATTCCTGGTAGTAGTTTCAGGTGCCAAGCACACCTGACTGAAAGAACAAAATGTCATGGGTTTTCTCCTGACAAACCCAGCTTCTGCTGTCCTCACAGCCTTCCTTTCTTTTGGATTGAACTGACTCACATATCTGCTTTTCTTAGCACTGGAATGTGCAGGGAAAACCTCAGGATTCAAAGAGATGGCAACTTCAAAGCCAGCACAAACAGTGTAGTAGTTCTGTACAGAAATCATTTGGACAAGTTAGAAAGCTACAGGTTGCTGAGAAGTAACCTCTTTTCTTTTTGCTGCAGTGTTGTAAAAAAAAAGTGTATCCACATTTACCTGAGCCAGTACCATGCACAGGAAAAGGAAGGCAGGAGGAGAAAGGAGAGGAAGGAAAAAGAAGACAAGATTCATGCTCTCAAAGACATTTCTTACGCCTCTGAACTTCCTTCCTTCAGCTTTTAGCTTTTACACATACTTGGCATGAAGTACTACAGAAGGTTGTATCTGCTGGGTTCTCATTTTAGGGTGAAGAGGTACATCTGTGTAAGGAGTAGAAAGTTCTGCAGGTTACTGCCACCATGTGCACTGATGGCATACAAGGATAATTTGAAAAATCATGTTTTGTTTCAATTAACCCCAAAGAATACTAGGCTGAATGAGAGACATTGACTCTCTCAGTTTCACAGGATCACAGAAGAGCAGAGCTGAGATTGCAAGGGATTTCTAGATAAATTCTAGTCCAAGCCCCAGCTCAAAAGTGGGGTCAAATAGAGCAAATTGTTCTGAGTTGTGTTCAGCCAAGCTTTGAATATCTCCAATAATGGTGACCACAGCCTCTTTGGCCAACTTGTTCCCATGTTTGACTGAAAGAAACTTTTCCCTTACATTTGATGAAAGTTTTGTGTATTGCAAATTTGTGCCTCATGTCCTTTCACTGAGCACCACTAGAACATGGCTACTTTTTAATTTTAAATTTTATTTGTAATTTTATTTTGCAATTCCTGGAGTGCTTAAAGCATTTGTTAAATGCAGAACTACCTGCAGAGAAATCAGCAGTGTTGCTCATAGCACAAGAAGACACAGGATGCTTGAGGCATTGCAGCACCCTGGTTTGGGAGAACTCTTACAACCCATCTCTCAGATATGATCAGTCTAAGTTATCTCCCTACATATATATATATATATATGTGTGTGTGTATGTATTATACATCATATATGTGAACAGCAGATAATGGTCAGTACTCAACATCATTAGCCACTCTATCAATATTATGCTTTTACTCTTGTGCATTTTTTTTCTTGTGGAGAACTAGTTGTTTGCAGCTTCCAGAACCACAGCTGTCACAGTCCAGCTTTGTGTATAGTATCTGGTTGTGTGATATTTATATGAAGAGCTGTTTCTTGTTTCATACTACAGAACTAATTGTCCTAACCCTTATCTCAGCTGCACCTAGCCCAAACTAGGTAGCTCTTTTGAAAATAATTACTTGGCAAATACAGAAATCTGCTGTATTTTAAGAAAAGAAAGGTGACACAAACCAAGTTAATCTTTCACAAAGTAAAAGTGAATTAACGAAATGATCAATGCTTGTTTTTTAAATATTGGAGTGTTTTTTTGTGTTTTTTTTTTCACTCTTATTCCTACACTCTTCATTTTACACCAAAACAAAGGGAAGACATTTAAAGTGTGAAACTTGTGAAATAAGTGAGGTTTTCACAGCCAGCATCTACAGCCTTCTCTCTTGCCTCTAGCAGGATTAACACACCCTTTTCCTGATTTGTTTCACCTAGCCTTTCAAATTCACTGGTTTGGAAAATTCTGATATCCTATTTTCCCTTCTCTTTCTCACACAAGCTATTTGCCTAATGTTTAAGAAAAAACAAAAGATTAGCCCTCCCACTGTAAGCCAACACCAATCACTAAACTGATAATACTTACATATCTAGTTAAATATGTGGCATGGACAGCTTTTAAGATATTTCTTGCTCTTGTGTAAAGACCAGATAGAAAGTCACTCACCGGAGGAAAAGAAAATCAGTAGTTGATAATAAAGGGTACTCTTACTAACACTTGTTAATGACTTATCTAGGACTAATGAATAAGCTCTGGCAATTCAAGATAGCAGGTTTTCCTTGTTATCTTCATCTAGAATGGCCTATTAATCAGTGAAAACAGGAGAAGTCTTGAAGAAAAACCAAAACCTAACTCAGGAAGAAATTTAAACTGGAATTCACAATGCCATTAAAATAATTCACTAAGTAAAATGCTAATCAGCTGTGCCATCTTTCCAGAGTCCTTGCCCTAGCTCTTTGCAGCTCTGCAGGAAATGTGGTTTTAACTTTACCTTTACAGTGCTTCATAATTTAGCATCCTTCATAATTTAGCTTCCTCATCTCCAGCTGGTCTAATATTACTGCCAACCATGCCTGGCTTTATGACCCACTAGATTCTGCTACAAATGTCATTGTCCTCTCTCCTCAGATTGCTAATTAAACATGAGGGAAATCCCTGATCCCAGTTTGTGTATGGACTCCTACAAAACACATGTAAAGCTTCATTATGAGCATAAGGTTCTGCTTGCTAACCATGACTAGAAACAAGCAGTCAACTCTGTGTTCACCTCTTTTCTCTGTTTTGCTTTCTGGTACTTTTAATAATTGTTTTCTTTGCTGTATCACATCCTACTACTAAGATTCCCCTCTTAGTAGCAAACCAAGGAGCTAACAAAGCTACACCAGTTAATTTACTGAGATTTATAGTGCTCTCCTAGATTTGTCATCTGCTTGTGTTTTTAAGGCTGAGCACAGTGAGGAAGGATTTTCTCTCATCAGTCATCTTGCAGAGTGATGGAGAGAGGGTTTGGAATGCCACCTTTCCAAACTAATTTTGAAGTTATGGTCATTAATCCTCCCAGTTTCATTAAACAGGTTTTTGTTGTAAGGACAAGATCATATAATTAGTTTTTCTTGCCCTATGAAAGGATACATGAATCAGTGGAACTAATCCTCTCTCCAGAAACGTTTAGTCCTTTAATTATGAATGAAAATACAAATAATTTTATTGAATTTTAAACCTGATGATAATAAATGAAGTTTTTGTCCTCCATTTCTGATTTCATGACTGAGGGTATGAAGCTACCCTTCCAAAAATCCTCAGGTCTTCACAAAGAAGTCATATTACACCAACACAGGACATGGGTGGACATATGAATAGTCTGTATCTTGCAAACTGTAGACAACACAAAAAGCAGAAATTTCTGGGGAATGAATGCCTGTTAGTTAAGCCAGCATGGTAGGATTTCACACCTGCCAGCACAGGCAGTGTATGTGAGTGCATGTCCTACCTGCTCACACTGCTCCCTCGGGCCAGGGAGCAAATCTGCAGCTCCTGTGGAGGCTGATTGTCCTGCAAATAGCCGGGCTTCCTATCTCTTCTCCTGCATATGCATCCCCGTGGGTTACAGACCTGGTGCTGCAAAGTGTCAGCTCTCGGCTTCTACTGAAGTCATCAGATAGATCCCAGTAGCATTAAGGAAGATGTAGCCCTAGAGTTAATATTACATTTTAAACGGAAAATAGATTGAAATTAACAAGGCTGAATAAAAATAAATAAATAAGGTATGAAATGCTACAAGGGAAGTCCAAGGGCAGCTTTTTTTTGTTGTTGTTGTTAAAAAAACTTAGCTAGGTTTCCATGAGGAAATAGATACTGTGACTCAACTGACAGTTTGCTAAACTATGAGCAAAACCTTATACCCTTATACTCTTTAGGTATGGGCAAAGCTGATCAATGGTTTTTCTACTAGAAGGATTTGTAACTCATCAGAAGAAAGACTGTAATTTTACTTTGTGAATTTATAGTCAAATCCAGTCCATCTTGGAGGATCTATATATATTCCTACAATATAAATGCTAACTAAAAATATTTCTTAAAAATAAAAATAGACTGTATGACAATCTTGGGAATTCAGTGCAGTTTGTTATCAAAGTTGTTCTCCAGCTGTTCCCTGCAGAGGCAATTCTTCCTACACATCCACACTACGTAACACACACAGCGAGACATTTTCAAGTGGCTTTTTTCTTCCTCTACTCAAAGTTTAGTCTCTGACTTCAAGAGGCTGAACAAGTACCCCTCTTAACCCCGTGTCACGCCTATTGTCAGAAGTGAGCTCAGCAGCACTGAGATGAAAGGTTTTTAGTGCATCAGGTTGAAACCTGAGTATCGGGAAATACGTTTGGGAAAGCAGATCTGCGAGGGGGAGCTGCAGTCCAGCGAGCACCGCCAGACAGAGCCGCGACTCCAGTAGGGTGAGCTTTCAGAGAAGAGCGGCATCGATGGTTAGAGGGGAAGAGAAGTTTTCTTCAAGGACCCACGTTCTCATAATTCTGACAACTTGTCCACAGTGAACCCCTTAGGTTCTCATATTTGGATAGGAGATTACAAACGTTGTTGTTGCTTTTTGTGTTTAAAATTTTTGTTGTAGAATAGAAGCCTAGTTCCCAACACTCCACTCAGGAGTTTGTCAGGATGTAAAGCTTCCTGAAATGCCCGAGGTTTCAGGGATGATGGCATAATCTATCCATGGGGGAAGTACTTACGGTGTGTAACAGCAAATCCGTCTTGTGACAGAAAGCAATTGCAAATCCTTTGGACAACATAAACCACTCCGTGGAATAAATGACTTTGTAGAAAGATTATGATTCTTTAGAAAAGCAAGAAAATGTATCACGAGAAAACAATATTTATCTAGGAGAGGAAATTGTTTCCATGTGAATTCTGCAGGAGCGATCTGTCTACATTATGTACTGGATCACAGTGGTATCGTTAGTTACAGCAGCCCCGCATTTGTTAACTTCAGGAAAAACATTTTTAACTTCCTTATGGAAGTGGGTCTACAAGGGTATTTCTAAAGGAAGCGAGAACACTCGAGCGCTACCAAACCAAGTCCGTCGCTCTTGTTTACTGAGCCCTTCCTCGCACCCTTCCGGTGACCTCCGTTACCTTGGAGGGGCGGTGGGGCTTGGGGAAGAACGAAAGCGTGATCGAAGGAGGCAGAGCGGGGCGCGGAGCGGGGCGGGGCGCGGAGCGGGGCGCGGAGCGGAGCGGGGCGGGCGCGGAGCGGGGCGGGCGCAGGGGGCGCGGGCGGGCGCGGGGCGCGGGGCGCGGTGCGGAGCGGGGCGGAGCGGGGGCGGGCGCGGTCCCTGCCCGGTCCCTGCCTGCGCTGGCGGCGCGCTGGCGGCAGGGGGCGCGCTGCCCTCGCGGCCGGGGCTCCGGGGGCACCGGGGCGATCCCTGGCCCGCTCCTGCCTCCCGGCGCGCTGGCGGCAGGGGGCGCTGCCCCGCGGCCGGTGCCCGGGGGCGGGGCAGCCGAGCCCTGGCTGCCGCGGAACTCTCCTTGGAGCCCTTCGGCCCGCAGCCGCCCCCGCCCTAGCTCCTCCTAAGGCTCCCGCACCCGCTCCTCAGCACCTTGGTTTGGTCAGTTCAGCTCTAGCATAGAGTTAACCCAATGGAAAGAGAAGTCCAGGATGACCCCTGTTACGGTCAGCACAGGTGAGATGGGAAAACAAACGAGGTCTTATTGGCAAATTGTTTCTCTTGAGCTTACTTCAATGTGGGCGTGTGCTGGCATGGCTCATCTACAAACTATGCTGCCTATGAAAATTTGACTTTGTTCAATGAAGTACGTCACATTGTAAATGTTGACAGTAGTTACATCAGGTCAGAGAGTGATACCCAATTCAAAATGACACCAAAATCTTCAATAAAAAGGCAAATATTATATCTATATTTTCTTCTGGTAATGAAGGAAGGTCCAATTCATGCAGACAGAGAAGAAAGTAGGTAATGCAGTAACTGAAAATATAAGTCTGTCATGGGACACAGAGCTTTTACTTCAGAGGAGAAACCAATTTATTTAGAGATAAAATTCCCAGACAAGTTTATTTTAGTTCCAGAACAACAACCTTAACCAAGATTAGTTGTTGGCAACCACAAGACGAGGAGTTAAGACCTGCACACCAGGGCAGAATTAATATACCTCAAACTCCCAAGGCTGGCAGTAGTCACTAGGAGATGTATGCAGGTCTTCCTGCTGTATTTACTCTGTCACGAACGAAGTAACTGGGTTGCATAGCAGAAATGCATTTATGTTGGGAAGCCAGCTGATGGAGAAGCACCCTTGGATGAGGAAGGATGAGTCTGCCTGAATGTGTGGAGCTGGGACCTGTATGTCTTGCTTCAGAGCTGTATATTGTAGATCTTGTCCACAGTGGAGCAAAGGATTTTTGTCTTTATTACCCTGGGATGCTGGAGATTAGTGTGATGTGTACTTAAAACTATGTAAATTAGATATTTTGATGGTACCTTGCACGGAGTCACCAATTGTGCTCTTCCTCCTGAGGGTGTTAGGCATTTCCCTCAGCTAGGCTTCCCAATAGTTCCCAGAAATCCCAAAAAAATAATGGGAAATTAAATGAGAAAGGGGAGGCTACAGCTGAGAGAACCCAACCTGTGAAGCACATTTGAACTGTGTAAAGTGTAGTGACTTTGTGAATCTGTAGAGTTCACAGTCTTTACACTAATCATTAAAAAGGCTATTATTGCTAGGTGCCATTAACACCCCTCCCTCCCTTTTCCATTGTGAATTATTTTACTAGGATGCTGTAAAACCAAGGATGCCAAGTGGTCAGAACTGGGTAATACTTTTGCCAATTCTAGAAGATGATCTAAAGCTGGTGTTTCTTGTTTGTCTGGCGTCCACAATTATTCTTGAATTAGAATTATTTGTTTGGCTTTTTATAGAAATATGAAGCATGAAATTGTGTTCTCAAAACCAGATGCCAAGTCACTGGAGCCAGAAAAGTTTTCTGTTCTTCTTATGTGGTCAGGTTGAGTCTATAGTAATGAGCTACATGAAGGAGATGCTGTTTGCCTACAAAGGAGATATTAAGTTTCCATGTGTAACTTACCATAACGCAATAGAATTATCCTATTGGACAAGCCTTGGGGTGAAGTCATATTTGTTTTCTTTGTAACTGCATGGACTGCCCCATTAATTTCTTTTTTAGTCACCTTCAGCACACGGGAGCAGGAAGTGACAGAAGGGCGTCATCACATTTAGTGTCTTTGGCTTCTCCTCGGGTACTGCCAACACACCAAAACATTTCAGCCAGTTAAAGGTTTAGGCTGAGATACCCATGCATCTGCTCTCTCAACAATCCATTTGTTCTGGAAACACGTAATAACCTTAACTTGGATCAACAGCCCCTTATCTGGGTTGGACCCTCCAACTTCATGGGCAAGCACCAAACTTGTGCTGGAGCAATAGTGAAGAAACCATTGTACTTAGAGAGAGCTGAGCTGAAACAGCAAAATGGGCAAACTCCTGCTCCTTCTGCGGGTAAAACTGTTTCCCTTTACACCATAGCCCTTCCACACAACCTGCTTTGCACCTCTTATCACTCAAGGGTTTACATTTTAGGCTAGAAGGGAGCATCCAAAGGAGGCAGAGCCTTGAGGGGAGGCCGTGTGAAGAGCTGCTGAGGTCACTTGGTCTGTTCAGCCTGGAGGAGACTGAGGGGAGACCTCACTGCAGTTACAGCTTCCTCTTGAGGGGAAGAGGAGGGGCAGGCACTGAGCTCTGCTCTGTGGGGACCAGTGACAGGACCCGAGGGAATGACCTGAAGTTCTGTCAGGGGAGGTTTAGGCTGGATATTAGAAAAAGGTTCTTCTCCCAGAGTGTGGTTCCGCTGGAACAGGCTCCCCAGGGCAATGGCCAAAGCACCAAGCCTGATAGAGTTCAAAAAGTGTTTGGACAATGCTCTTAAACACATCATGAGACTCTTGTGGATGGTCCTGTGCAGGGCCAGGAACTGGATTCAATGGTCCTTGTGCGTCCCTTCCAACTCAGCTTCTGTGATTCTGTGATTTAGATAGGGAAAAAAGCCCTAACTCTCACAAAAGCCTCCTACAGCTTTCTAGCAGTCAAGTCAGGGTTTTGGGTTTGTGGGTTGTTTCATTGTTGGCGTTTTTTAGCCCTTGGTGTCACTGTTCTACCAAGACAATTTAAATAGTTCCACTAGGCTAATATTAGAGGTGATAGTGTTGCCAGTGTTTGTCGGCAAAAATTCTTCCTGAAAAATATTTACACCTCATATTTTCAAGGCTGTTTTTTTGTCCCTTTTAAGTTCCATCTGTAATAGGCATTTTTAAGGTGGGATGGAATGGGGAATTTTGGAGACTTTCATATTGAAACAGAATGAAACAGAATTGGAGCTGATCCACATGTGATGTTGTTGTTGGAAGGACTAATGATAGGGATAGGTATAATGAATGAAGATGGACAGGAGGTCAGGTATGGACTTGCAAAAGAACATAGTGGGAGCAAGGGCAGCACTTTAATTTTGGGTTTTGTGTGTAGAAACATCACGGTGTAACATGTAACACTGTGAATCAGAGAGGCTAGAGAGGTACATAAGGTTACCTTAGTTTTCAGGTTAGCAGTCCTTTTGTTACCAAGGTAGCAGTGTGATTTCCTGCAGCTCCAACGGGGACAGTACCTGAGAAATGGGCCGCAGACTACCAGGAGTGAAGTGTTCTGCAGCCGAGGGCTGGATTCTGCCGGGACAGCTCACGGGGATTGTCAGAGCGCCAAGGAAATGGGTGTCAGTCGTTGGTCGCCTTTGCACTGTTCTAGGTCTTCCACCCCTGGGAGGAGCTCACTCAGCTGGGTTTTGTCCTAATCCACGGGTGTGCTTAGGGCTCTGTCTCTGGATTTATGGCGTTTGGACTACCTTTGCTTTCCAAAAGCTGTGTCTGGAAGTGCCCGGCGACCTGCAGCGCTGGAGTTCCCCTTGCGCTCTGGATCCGCCCGAGGCAGCGATGGATGCAGCGGCTGTGCCGGGGATCGCCCTGCCCTGCCAGCACGCCCACCGCTCACACCTCTCCTGGCTGCAGCCTTCGAGGCGCCTGCCCGCCCCCTGTCCCGAGCCAGCCCCGAGGCACCCTCTTCCCGCCGGACTCCCCCGGACATCCCGGAGGGGCTGCGCCGCTCTCCCGGCTGCTGCCGCCCAGCGAAGCCGCGGAGCTGTCCCGGTGCCGCCAGCGGGGCCGCGGGGCGGGGGCGGGCGGAGGAGCCGCCCCTCCGCGGGCGCGGAGCGATATATAAGGGCAGCGCGGAGCTGTATATAAGGGCAGCGCGGAACTGTATAAAGGGCAGCGCGGAGCTGTATAAAGGGCAGCGCGGAGCTGTAAGGACAGCGCGGGGCGCAGCGGGCGCCATGGGGAACCGGGTCACCCGCGGGGACTTCGAGTGGGTCTACACGGAGCAGCCCCACACGCAGCGCAGGAAGGAGATCCTGGGTACGACGGGGAGCCCGGGAGCGGCCGCGGCGGCTCGGGCAGCCGGGCTGGGCTGCGCTGCTGGACGGGAGGGGACGGGCGGAGCGGGTCGGGGGGTCCGCGCCGGGAGCGCCGGTGTCGGTGCGGCTCGGGCTGGCGTCCAGGCTGCGGAGGGCGGGTGCCGCAGCCCGGTGGGATGTTGGGCGTGCAGCGCTCCCAACTCTCTACCTTCTGGGGGCAGCGGCGGGGATGCCGCGGCCGAATCGAGCCGGGCTGCGCCGAGCCGGGTCAGCGGCGGCAGCGGGAACGGGGAGGCACGGGCTGTGCCCAGCGCCCGCCTGCCCGCACCGAGCCGGGTCAGCGGTGGCAGCGGGAACGGGGCGGCACGGGCTGTGCCCAGCGCCCGCCTGCCCGCACCGAGCCGGGTCAGCGGTGGCAGCGGGAACGGGGCCTGCCCGCACCCAGCCGGGGCGGTGGGAACCCACGGGCTGTGCCCAGCGCCCGCCTGCCCGCACCCAGCCGGGTCAGCGGTGGCAGCGGGAACGGGGCGGCACGGGCTGTGCCCAGCGCCCGCCTGCCCGCACCGCGGCCCGGCACGGGTGTTCATTGTACCGGTCGGGGGTGGCGGCGGTGCGTGCCCCGGGCGCGGGCTGGGAGCCCTCCTGCGGGCACGTGTTCCCTCCCGGTGCCTGGGTACGGCATGGAAGTCAACGGTGTGCGGGTCCGATCTGCTGGGCAACAATAGCAAGTCCCCGCTGCTTGCCGGGGACAAGGTACACGCCTGTATTTTCGTGCTGTGCACGCAGCGTTTAACTGCGCACAGGAGTGTGGTGGGTCGGCAGGCTTACTTCTGTGGGGGGTTTGGGCTATTCCGGAGATCGTTTTCGAGAATAACCGATAATTCAGAATTGTCACAGAGAATTGTTGCGTATTTCCTAAAAATACATTTTCAACTTTTTATTAATAAAAAAGATTTTTATTTTTTTCCCTCTTTTCGTTTGGGTGGGTTGGTCGTTTTGTTTTCTTCCCTCTTATGAGTAGGATGAAGTTTTTAAAGAACTTTTATCAAAAGACAGTGGAATTTTTGACTGAGTTGCTGCACAAGGTATATAGTAATTAGGTGCAGTTCTTTAACTCCCCCACAATCTCACAGATTAATCCGGGATTAATCCAAATTACAAAAACATTTCCGGTATAGTTGCAGTGGTGGAATATCCACGTCCAGGTTTGAATTATATCCAAGAATAATTATTTTACTATGTAATCATGATAGTCAAATTACATCAGTATAGCAAATGATGCTTCTTGCTGTTGTGCTCCTCATCCCTTCAGTCAAGGGAGCTGCATTTTGGTGAGCTAAGGGTGGGAGGGTGAATGCTGGGTCTCTGCCCTTGCTGCTCGCTTGTGGTTTTGGTCTTGCTATAGAATGGAGAGTGCAAACCATGATGAAGATGTAGGGAGGTACTTGGACTCCCTTGTTGCAGCAAATTCTTTTTAGGACTCTTCATCAGCACACTTGCAGAGGTTTTGCCCACCCCCTCTTTGAGTTAAGAACAAGCAGTTGGAATCAAGGTCCATCTCCTTCTTTACAGCTTCCCCTGCCCCAGCTGTGGGAGTGGAAGGAAGGGCAGAGAGAAGTACAACATGGAAAGAGAGACATGAATGATCTGTGTCTGATAAGGGAGAATGGATTATAAAGCTGGTGTCACAAATACCAAAATGCTACCAAAAGTTACTGAAACTATCATAATATCATAATACACCACAACAATTTTTGCAATGATCCTCACTCTATTATTCAAAGCCTAAGGTCACCTAGTATTCAGAGTATCTAGTTACCAGAGTGTTTAGTGTCTGCTGAGCTGGAGTACACAGTAAGAATCTTAAATACATATGAACAAATATCTATAAAAGTCCATGTATTTTACATTTTTGTGTACAACAATGCCTTGGGGACAGCATTCCATGCTGGGAAAGGAACTATTTCCTTCCCAGTAGGTTAATGATTTAGTTGCTAAGCACTGAAACTTGATTGTTCTCTGGGCTGCAGCTTTTTAAAATGTTGGTCTCTCTCAGGCATGGATACTTGGATTTAAATACAAATGGAAATTATCTGTTAGGGGAAAAAAATGGGCAAACTGACAAACACATAAGGCAGTTACTTTCTACATCAGTGGTGTTTCCTGGCTGCTGTCCCAATATGTCCCTATAGAGCATCTGACAGGTAAACAAAGTTCATCACAAATTTGTTTGTCCTGGCTTAAGAGTTCATAGCCCAGGTGTCTGTAAGGCTTTTGTAGTCAGTGACTGTGTCTGAATGAGAGCTCCCTGAGTCCAGTCTCCCTGCCGTGGGCAGGGACATCCTTTGCTAGCTCAGGTAGCTCAGAGCCCCATCCAACCTGTCCTTGAGCACTTCCAGGGATGGGCCATCTCAGCTTCTCTGGGCACTCGGTTCCAGTTGAGCCACAGAGCTGTGAGCAGTGCTCATCAGCTGGGCTGGCTGGAAACTGGCTTTGTGGCAGGACACTGCTGCACTCCATGAGGGTTGCCATTCCTAAGGGCTGTAATTATACCAGCAAATAGACCAACATTCTGCACAAGGACAGGAGATATTGTCTCTCTTATCTCTTTGTAGTCTCTAGGTATTAAAATGTAGCTTGTGCTTAGCACTGTCTGTGTGCAACTGCCTCTGACTTAGAGTGGAGATCTCTTGCCAAGCTGGCACTTGGGCCCTGATCACGTTATACATGTTCCTGAACACGTTATTCACGCTTTGCAGTTTATGAAATGGAATGGTTTCATTGCTATTCTCTCCCTGTCTTGTTTATGAAAAGCCTGTTACTGCCTTGTGTCAGGGCTGGGATTTGTGTAATGCTGCAGTAAGCTCTGTTAGGGAAAGATCTGGTTAAAAACTTCCTGATGGAAAAGTTTGTTCATCTAGATCTGCTTGGCCTTTCTGTATAGTTACAAAAATGCAGTTAGGGGAAGATATAACATAGAGAGGGCATCTAGTAGAAATAGGATTTCTACTTTTTGTCAGTAAGGATTTCTTAGACTGAAAGACTTGGAGAAACTATGCTCTTGCTCAGTGGGAAGTGTTGATGGCTTTTCACTCTTGAGAGACGAAAAAATAATTGCTCAAATGCAGGTAACACAATAATCATACAACGTCTGGTCATTTCACCTGCAAACAATTTCCCAAATGCAAGCAATGAGCAATATGTTGAGACATGGAAAGAGTGAGATCATATTTGTGCCATGGGCTGGATCTAACTTTATAAAATTACTGTAAGTTAGACAGAAAATGTCTTGCCTCACAGGATCCTTAGGGAAGCACTTGTTTGGTGCTGAGGATGAGAGCTGAACCAGTGTTGCTCAGGATAGACCAGGAACATCTGAATATGATCTAACACACAAGAATGCTTTATAGTTATGCAATGAGTTTTTTGGCAAGTTATTTTGGAGTGGAGATGGTGCAAGTGTTTTATATGTACTTTATCCTGTAGGAAGGCTGAGATGTTAGCTCATGGGGATAGGTAGAACAAAATTAAAAAGCCAAAAGCCAGTTTATTTTAGCATTTAGCTGATCTGAGTATGGCTTCCAGCTCTGCTCTCTTATTTAGAGATTAATCTGCTATTTCTTCCAGCTGTCTCTTTTTAAACCTCACTTTTATGAAAATTCTGGTAAGTTATACCTACTGAAATATGCAATATTATGTCCTAGCTTAACTCAAAGCTCTGAAGTACATGTGCTTCTGGTGAAGAAATGATGTTTTCCCTTTATGCTGCAGTGTGTGGCACAGTGCTGCCCCTGATTGTGAATATCCTCTGATGAGCACCCAGGAGAGCTGCTGTCCCAGTGCTTAGCCCACTTCCCTGTGGGCATCACCTTTGAAATAAATCACATGGGCAGAAAGCGACTGATTTCGGCATTTGTGTTCTTCCATGGGAAATGTAGCAAGTACAACCCAAGGCTTCAGCTTAGTCCATTTTGCAGGTTTTTGTTTCAGAAGGAGCTGGAAGCCCTCTTTCCAGCATTCCTACATCCTTTTGCTCTGCACTAGCTAATAAACAAATGTCAGCAAGCAGGTTACAGCTGCTGACATAGTGATGTGCTGACATCATCCACCCCTGTTGACAGTGGCAGAGTGGCACCACTGCTCGCTCTCTACTTTTCCACTACCTTCCCTCTGGTGGCCACTTCTGGGTGGCCCACTGCCCTTGGACCAGCTAGCACTAAGATATTTAGAAGCTCGTGGGTGACAAATACAAGACGCTTGTCCTTGCACAGTGAACATATAAAACTTCAGTGTAATTAGCTGGGCCAAAAATGTTTCTTATTAGTTTTGTGTACTGGAGGGGCTTTTTCAGAGGAGACTCTGAAAAACCAGGAGGTGATGTCAAGCATATTGTCCTCTGTATATCCTACCTGTGTCTTGACTCATGCATTGTTTGAATTAATAATGGAATTAATAATAGAATCATATAAATATTGAGTACTAGGTACATCATCAACTAGATCCGGTTGTTCAGAGCCCCAGCCAACCTGTCCTTGAACCTTTCAGGGATGAGCCATCTGCAACCTCTCTGAGCAACCTGTGATAGTGTTTCACCACCCTCTTTGTAAAAAATCTCTTCCTTATTTCTAGATTAAATGTCTCCCCTTTTAGCTTGGAACTATTGCCCCTTGACCTATCACAACAAGCCCTACTAAACAGTCAGTCCTCATCATCCCTATAAACCCCCAGTAGATGCTGAAAGGCAATAAAACCTCCTAAAGCCTTTTCCTCTCCAGGCTGAACATCCTCCATTCTCAACTCTCTCAGCCTTTCCTTACTGGAGAGGTGCTCCAGCACTCTGACAATTTTCAGCCCTCCTCTGGACTTGCTCCAACTCATCCATGTCATTCACTGGGGACTTGGGTGTGCTGTGCTTTTATTAGCAGGCTTTTGAGCTGAGCTGATACAAGGCAAAAACAATATAATGTTAGTAAACTCTCTTCCTTTGTTTTGTGTATTTATTTGGTACAAATACCAGCTAAAGCTACTACCAGTAGTAAAACTTACATCCCGTGCTTGGTGTCTCTTTTATCTGTTTTGGCAGGGACTCATAATCAATAGAATGCAGTCCAGGATAGCAGTATCACAGATTTTTTTTTTCCTACTTCCCTTTAATGAACCTTCTAAGTGACTCATGCTGAGGAGTGTGTCCACTTTGACTGTATCAGTATGCTGCAAGGAAAAGGAAGGAAAATTAAGAAATGAAATTTCTTTTCTTTTTACTACTAGTTCCTCATGGATGTGGGCAAGGCTGCTGCACCTTTAAAACTCCATCACCACTGTCTCTGTGGGCAGCTCCTGCTCCTGTTCACTTTCAAATCCCATGTGTACCAAAATATTCAAGTGTGAAGTATGGTGTCACATCAATGAGTAGTGTCTGGCGCCATCACTGGGACTTGCCTGAGTTATCTCAGGGACAGGATCAGTAGGACAGAGGATGAGTGAGAGTTCAGAACAAGGTATTTGCTTCTCCTGAGGAGGAGGAACAGCAAGACCTGGCAGCCAATGGCCTGTCCAGGGACGATTGCTCAAGCCCTAACTGAGGATCACTGTAGGGCTATGGTGAGTGCTCTGGCATCTCCAGAGAGAGGCATCAATAGAACAAAATTGGTCAGATTAATTTGTCAGTTTAGGCACTTGGTGAGTGAGACCTGCCTCCCAAAAGATGTGCAGAATAGTGGGAGTCATCTCTGTGAAAAGTTAATTCAGTAAATGGGTTGTTTCAGAATTGTGAACCCTTCTGAAAATATACTTGCAGCATTTGTTTTCTCTTGACTTGTAAGAGTGGGGAATGGTTTCCCATCATCATGGAGCTGTCTGGGCAGAGTTACTAACTACATTTACCTATTGTACTAAAGTGCCTGTGCTGCTTTGGCAGTGTGCTGACCTCAGAGACAGAAAAGTCATGCTTGTGCACTGCTGTACATGTACACCAGTGTCCCCACCCTCTCAGCAGTACAGTGGCTCAGTCTGGACAAGTAGAAGTGGCACACGTGGATGACCTATCTGCTGGCCTGAGCTAACAAGACTTCCTCAGTGAGCTGGAAGATGTGCTGTGCAGGCACCACAGCAGCTGGGTCTCTCCTGTTCTCATTGGACTACAAAGGGCAAAACTTGGTCCCATGCAGTCACATAACTGCAGGTGTGGTGTCCTGTCCTGTGTTGTGTGTCCGTGCCTTCATCCACCCCCCTGCCCAAGCCATGGTTTCTCTGTGAGGAGGAACCTGAATTTTTCCATGCCATGGTTTCATGCCTTTATCAGTATTAATGATAAACAGCCACAGTATTGTGGTTTGACTAGTATGCAAAAATTTACTGTTGGAGTTAATCATGTGTTGAATTTAATATTAAACCCTGGCAAGTTACTTAATAGCTGTCACCTGTGATAAGTGCAACCTGCCTGCATTGCTGCTTGCACACAGTGTTGCTGCCATTTGGCAGCAACTTCTCTGGAACCTTTGAAATGGAATCTACAGTCCTTGTTGGCTGCCACAGAAAGAAATAGGTCAAAAACTTCCATTATTTTAAAATGTCAGTATGAAGCATCTCTAAGCAATTTTCACATCCCATTAAAATTTCTTTTTTGGTTTTTTTTGGGGGGTGTCATTGTGGCCTCAATTTGACCAGGCTGAGGAGCAGATTTGGTTGTTTTACATTTTCCTCTTCTGGTGACTGCAGTAGGTTATCTCTACCAGCCACGTGATGTGGCAACATCTGAGGTGGCTTGGCTTATTAAAGCATTTTCTGGCTTTTGGTCAGAGGCCCCTAAGAAAGAGATTAAGCTATATAAAACTGCATGCCTGTAACAGTCTTTCTGACCAGGCTGTTATATTCTTGTACTTTAGAGTAAACTTTGCATAAGCAGCACTGTGTAAAATTAAAGTACCTATTCAGGTACTAGAGAACAACTTTTGTCATGTTAACTTTATTGGTCTGAAAAATATAATTTCAAGAATGGTGAAAACAGCCACAAAAAACAAAACAGCAAAACAAAAATCCCCTTGGAATTTCTGGAGATTTTTGTAAAAAAAAATTGTCTGACTTTAGAAAGACGTGAACTTTCACTACAGCTTTCCCAGCACTTAGAAAATCTCTCTCTTGCCTGAATACTCCTCATGGTGACTTTGGCCTCCTTATCCTCAGAAGATTTGAGTATATCTCTTTTGTACTCATCATCCACAGCACTTTTCTAATCTTTGTAATCTCTAATTTCTGTCAAGATGGGCTGAAGTTGGCCAAGAGGCTCAAGGGTTGTTGGAATGGTTGCAGAGCATGACCACATTAACCTGCTTCTTCAAGTGGCACTTCATCTTTTTGACTTTCTGTAAATTTCTCAGGGTTCACTTCTACAAAAACCTTCTCTGTATCCAGCACTCAATATCTGCCACTGCTTTCAAGGTCACATAAATTACACGTATTGTCTCCAGCCTTTGTTTATAGTAGACACAGCTGCATAGATGCAGATCATTGTAATCTGATTTTATTGTATTGGTATTATACTGGGACAGTCTTGTGATGTTTACTTTACTATTCATAAAATGGGCTCATGAAATTCACAGGGACACTGTGTAACGTCAGGGTTCAGAATGAGTGACTTCTCTATGCACTTATCTGTGTAAGCTGCAATTACTGAGAAATGCAAAGTATGAGTTAAAGGAAGGAGGTCAGTACGTGGCTAGAAGCCATAAGGCAGCAGAAAGGATCATGTGCAAGTTAATACTAGAAGACAGCAAAACAAAAAACCCCCTGGAATTTCTGGAGATTTTTGTAAAAAAAAAATTGTCTGACTTTAGAAAGATGTGAACTTTCACTACTGTTTTCCCAGCACTTAGAAAATCTCTCTCTTGCCTGAATACTCCTCATGGTGACTTTGGCCTCCTTATCCTCAGAAGATTTGAGTATATCTCCTTTGTCCTCATCTTCCACAGCACTTTTCTAATCTTTGTAATCTCTAATTTCTGTCAAGATGGGCTGAAGTTGGCCAAGAGGCTCAAGGGTTGTTGGAATGGTTGCAGAGCATGACCACATTAACCTGCTTCTTCAAGTGGCACTTCATCTTTTTGACTTTCTGTAAATTTCTCAGGGTTCACTTCTACAAAAACCTTCTCTGCATCCAGCACTCAATATCTGCCACTGCTTTCAAGGTCACATAAATTACATGTATTGTCTCCAGCCTTTGTTTATAGTAGACACAGCTGCATAGATGCAGATCATTGTAATCTGATTTTATTGTATTGGTATTATACTGGGACAGTCTTGTGATGTTTACTTTACTATTCATAAAATGGGCTCATGAAATTCACAGGGACACTGTGTAACCTCAGGGTTCAGAATGAGTGACTTCTCTATGCACTTATCTGTGTAAGCTGCAATTACTGAGAAATGCAAAGTATGAGTTAAAGGAAGGAGGTCAGTACGTGGCTAGAAGCCATAAGGCAGCAGAAAGGATCATGTGCAAGTTAATACTAGAAGTGAGAAGGTGGCTTTGCAAAGAGAAGATGTGAATCACTGAACAGCACCTAGAGGATCAGCTGTACTCTGTATTTTAGTTTCTTTTCAAAGGCTGGTGGGACTGAAGATCAATAAGCTGGTCCTGGCCTGACATGAGTCAGACTTGCAGGCCTAGCCCAGGTCTCTGCTGTACTGCAGCATTTGTGAGGTCTCATGAAGCTGCTGTGTGATAATCTATGTGGCCTTTATGCCTGCTTTGGTATGTGACATGGGAACAGAGAAAAAATTGCCATGCTGTACAAAATCCTGATAATGCTTACTGACTTCACTGTGATGTTTCTGTGTGTGAAGAGTTGTACCTGTTGTGAGCACTGGTAAACACTCAAACAATTAGGAATTTTTTTTAAATGCTGTGTTTGTCATCTAACCACAGAGCAAAACCTGGTGAGCCTGTTGCTCAGCTCTCTCCTCTGCTTGTGTTTGAAATAGCAGTGTGAAAAGGGCTACAGAGAAGGCAGTTGTATCCCTTTAGTGGAAAATAACATCTGAGCAAAATACAAAAGGACATAAAAAACTTAAAAACGTGGCAGAAGGTGTTTCTTAGAGCTCAAGTCCTGTGGAATTTGGCATATTACTCCTTATCGCTGTGAAGCAATACTTGTTGTAGGAAAGGCACATTATGCCACAGAGAGACCATCAGGGTATTGGGGTATTTTTTTAATATGTCTATATATATCAATATCAATCAGAACTGGACATGATGCTGGAACTAGTAAAACTTTCACCATAGTGGCAACCCTACTTTGGAATTAACATTTTATAAAACCAGGGCCTCAAACAGTGTGATAAAACCAGAGAGTCACAGTGGTGATTGTGTTTATCTAATCGTGATCTAACCAAGTTTTTCTCTGCATTTTTCCCTTTAGCAAAGTATCCAGAGATCAAGGCTCTGATGGGACCAGATCCACATTTAAAGTGGATTGTATCTGGAATGGTTTTTACGCAGCTTCTGGCATGCTACCTGGTGAAAGACTTATCTTGGAAATGGATTTTCTTCTGGGCTTATGCTTTTGGGGGTTGCATCAACCACTCCCTGACCCTCGCCATCCATGACATTTCACACAACGTGGCCTTTGGGAACAAGCAGGCCAGGTGGAACCGATGGTTCGCCATCTTTGCCAACTTGCCCATTGGCGTCCCCTACTCCGCCTCCTTCAAGAAATACCACATTGACCATCACCGCTACCTGGGAGGGGACAGCCTGGACGTGGACATTCCCACAGACTTTGAGGGCTGGTTTTTCTGCACTCCGCTCCGGAAGCTGCTGTGGCTCTTCCTGCAGCCTCTGTTCTACAGTCTGAGGCCGCTGTACGTGAACCCCAAAGCAATCACACGGATGGAAATCCTCAATGCTCTCGTCCAGTTTTCTATAGACCTCATCATTTACTACCTGTGGGGGCTCAAACCTGTTATTTACTTAATAGCAGGTACTATTCTTTGCTTGGGTTTTCATCCCATTTCTGGGCACTTCATAGCAGAACACTACATGTTCCTAAAAGGGTATGAGACATACTCTTATTACGGACCTCTGAACTGGCTCACCTTCAATGTCGGCTACCACATGGAGCACCATGACTTCCCCAGCATTCCTGGATGCAGACTGCCCATGGTAAGCATAGCATGAGCATGAGGGAGTTGGATTTTCATGAAAGCTGCTAAACCGTGTCAAAGAAAACACTCCAAATCATAGCAATTGATGAATTTAAGAAAAAAAAGGGGGAAAAGGATAACAGCTTTTTGGATTTGTTTCTTATTATTTTTAAGCCAGAGATTGAGAGAAAAGTCTGTCAAACTGCTGTAACAGTTTATTTGATGCAAACTAGAACATCTGATCCTCAGAGGGCTTGAGGAATACCTTTTGCATGATAAAATCCTCCAACAAGGCTTTAAATGTCTTGATTTACATCCCTCAGCCACTAAGTTTTGACTCTGAAAGTTTGAAGACCCATCTAAAGGGAGGCAGGTGGCAATTGCTACTTTAAATTTGTCTAATGATCAATCTGTTAACTATATTGCTTGATTAACATCAAAGAAAATTTTTCTGTTTTTGAGATGACATAATTTTTGGGGCATGTTCCAGCCTGACACAGGTAGCACTGGAAAATAAAGCCGCACTCTCTGAGACTCCTTTTAGCTCTCCTGCCCCACCCACAGAAACTGAGGAGGCCTGGTCTGTCGTTGGGAAAGCACTGTGGCTTTCCTCCTTTGAAAGGCAAACCCCTTTTTGTTTATGTTTTATCAGCTGTGGGAATCAAATTTACAAAGCCCAGGTGTCTAGGAATGGTTTTCCATCTCCCTCCAGGTGTGTAGCTGCTCTTGTGTGTTCTGTGCAAGAGCTCCTCAGCAGGTGCTCGCAGTGTTAGAGGTATGTGACTCCAAGGATTGGTCCTGCACACGAGTTCTCTGATGTAACAGGAAGGAATCATCTTTGTGTGGCTTGATGCGAAGGTGGGAATTGCTGCTCAGTATCCATGCAAGGTGGAGGTAGAGCCTGAGGCTCAGGAGCTGTGACCTCCCCACTACTGATACCATGTGCAACTTCTGTGATGGCTTACCTGGGCAAACCCTGCTGTGTGGGCTCATGTTCTCCATCACAGAAACCCTCCCTGGGAGGAGATTCAAACCAAGGGGAGATTTTCTTGTGTAGAAGAGTGTAGGAAGCCTCTATGTAGTCTGCAATTGTGTTCCATTCACTCCTTTGCTGCTGGAGGTCTGTCCTGGAGACGCTGCCTGTTCCTGGTGATGCCCAGAGGAGCTGGTGCAGCAGCCCACACTTGGATATGAAGCTCTCCTGTGAGGCACTCCCATCCCTGATACACCTGATAGCTCAGTGGGGAAGTGCATGTGCTTGGCTCTGGTTTCAAATGTTCAAACTTGTTGGATGGGCTTAGATACTTAGATTACCAAAATGAAAATAGAAGAGAAGGAGGTTAGCTCAGTATCCTGCACAAGGGAGGTGAGTGACTAATTGAACTTGCTGGGACTGTTGCTCCAGCCCTGACTGAGACCTGAAAAGCTCTTCTCCACCCACACCACAAAGATTTCAGCCTAGTTCCTTGAGGCAGTGCAGCAGCTGGAAGTGTCTGCCCTCCTGCATAAAGAGGATGGAGTTATTAGCTGAATTTCGTGGGCTTGTGTTCGTGTGTGTTTTGCTCTTTGGCAACTGAGACTTGCCCTGCTGGTGGAGGAGAGAGCAGGCTTGTCAATCACTGCTGCCTGACAGAGCTATATGGAGGACTTGGAGTCTGATGAGAGATCAATTTAAAAAAGTAAAAATTCTATTAAATAGAATTCTATTTTAAAAATTCTATTTTCTTTGGCAAAACAGTTCCCGTAGAAAATCCTTTGACCATTAAAACAAATTGGTTACTCTTTTCTGCAAAATGAGAAAAAAAATCTCTGCTGCTCTGATGAAAAGAGATAAGGAAACAGATCCTGTCTGATTAACTTTAAATCTTGAACTTCCTAGCAGGTAAGAAACCTCACATTGCTCTACTTTGCTTAACTTCCTGGCAAATTCCTCATTCAGCAAAGATTTTTTTTTTGAGATTTAGTCTCTTACTTGAACTAATAGTTGCATTGTGTAGTATCAATCATCTGTCAGCGAGACTATTTTTAATTATTGCAAATAATGGAGTAAAGATGTCCATTTTTAAAGATCTATCCTGCATGATTGAGATCAGGGGAGAAATAGGATTTGAGAATAACTGGATCTTAATCTTGAAAAGTAACTAGCTTTTCAGCTTGCTTATCAGGAAAGTAAATTCAGCCTTTTCCTTTGTTACAGGTGTGTCATTCAGAATGTTCTGTGTAATGTGTTTGCCACTGGAAAGACCTTTACCCTAGGACTGTGACAGATTTGAAAGAGGAAGAATTAGGCTATGCTCATGAGCTTATGGACATTAAAGATGAGTGACATGGGTGCGCAGTAAGAACTTGTCCCACTAATATAATGAGAGATTACACAAGAGACCATGAAATTTAACTTTGCAATGAAGGCCCTGCTCTAAGAAAAACCCCTGTAGACTTAAGAATAGATTAGTCTTTGAATGAAGTCTTACAACTATAAAATATTGCATTGTTTACCAAATGAGTAAAGAGATCCATTCTTCATTGTCTGAAGGACAGAGTATGCTCATGGAGAGAGGAGATTGGAGAAGGAGGAGGAACTCCATTAGAAGCTGCAATAAAAGCAGCAGTGTTACCGGGGCAAACTAGTTACTCATTAAGCTTGTGGGAAACGGAAAAGACATGGTATGAAACCAGATTTATTAGACAGACAAGACTGGAAAACATGGTAGATGTGCTGGTTTTGAATTGCAGATTTCATTAACCCTATGATGGCCAGGAGGGCTAGTTCCAGTGCTCACCATCCTGTGGTGGGGATGTAGGACTATGGAAGGAACTTCTTGTAATAAGCCTTTGAGCATTCTAAATGTAATTTTGCAGCTTTGTGTCATAAGGATCTCTAGCTTCTGTATAGCCCCAGGACAAAGAGTGTGTGTAACAGCCATGCTGAAATACTAGGCTGCATTTAACTTTTGTACCTATCAGATATGAGCAGTATGAGTAAGGTCCTGTCACTGTGCTCCACAAGCACAGAACCAGAACAAAGTTTCAGTCCAAAAGATGTGATTTCTTGCCCTGCCACCTTGACCTACTTGAAGAAAAGCCTCAATATACCATGTGCCAAGTGCCTAGTAATTGTCCTCGAGACTTTGCAATCTCCTGTTATCTCTCCATGATAACAGAATCACAGAATGGGTGAGGTTCAGCCTCCCTGCTCAAACAGGGTTATTCTGAAGCACATGGCACAGGATTGTGTCCAGATGGTTCTTGAATATCCCCACTGAGGGGGACTCTGCACCCTCTCTGGGCAGCCTGTTCTGTGCTCAATGACAGCACAGTAAAGAAGTTCTTCCTCATGTTCAGGTGGAACTTCCTGTGCATCAGTTTCTGCTTTGTCCTATTGCTTGGTAGCACTGAGAACAGTCTGGATCCATTCTCTTGGCACCCACCCTCCAGATACTTTAAGATATGGATGAGGCTCCCTCTCTGTTGTCTTAAGTCTGAACAGGCCCAGCTCCATCAGCCTTTTCTCATTAGAGAGATGCTCTTGTCCCTCAATCAACTTTGTCACCCTGCACTGGGCTTGCTCCAGGAGCTCCATGTCCCTCTTGTACTGAGGAGCCCAGAACTGGGCACAGCACTCCAGATGTGCCTTAATTTTCATTTACAAACTAGCAATGAGCTAAGACTTACACTTGAGATTTGTAAGGAAGAAAATGGCAATGTAATATATGGAGAGGGAGGATTTTGGAATTGAATTAAAATGGATCACCTTTGATCTGGCCACAAAATGCTATCAATATATGGAGAGCTTGAGGAGCAGGATTTTGGAATACTCCAAGATGAATTCAAACTTTGATCTAATACCACCATATTTCTGATGTCCAACCTTTCTCCCTTGATGTTTGACAAGTCTCATTCTTTCTGATGCCTTCTCCCTTTTTCTCTTGTTCTGCTGCTTGTTGCTTGGGAGAAGAGGCTGAGCCCCACCTGGTTACAGCCTCCTTTCAGAGAGTTGTAGGGTGATAAGGTCTCCCCCGAGCCTCCTTTTCTGCAGGCTAAACAACCCCAGCTCCGTCAGCCACTCCTCATATGATGTTGCATTTAAAAGGGAGCCTGCATTAAACCCCAGTTACTTCCCTCCCACTATCCAGTTTTTCTGGTAGATAAGGTGATAATTCTGTTTTATGTATAGAGATGCTGAAAGAAATAATGAAAAATGAGATGGTTTTGCTGGAAGACTTTTGCATAGATCTATTATAAAAGAGAAACATATTTTAAAATTCTTTCCTGCCATGTGCTAGCAAGACGGGAACATGTACCTACCAAATTTCCTTCTTTTCCATAAGAAAATCTTTCAGAAGTCCCCCTCTAACTGCATTCATTAAACTTTCTCTTTCCTCCATTTCTTATTGCAGTTTCACCTTCCCCTCTCCATATTTTCTGTGCATGTCATACAGCTGACCTGCCCAGAGCAGTGGTGCAAGTGGTGCCTGCCTTCCTGCACCAGGAGCTGCTCGTGTTTGCAGAAACTATTGGGCTGAACATGGGCAGGCTGCTTATTGGCCTCTTCTCTGGGCCATTTTTAACTTCTTTGTCACTCCTACTTTTCCTTTGGAGCCTTTGGAGCCGGAGGACACAGCTGAGACATTGCTCCTAGGAGCTGAATTGGTTTCTGTGAATCTCCAGCCTTCTAATTCCATGTGCAAGGGGCAATAGAGGAAAAATTCCTGAAGCTCATGTTGTGGTCAAAATATAGCATGGTCAAGGGATCCTCAGGATGATGTAACTACTTAACAAAACATGGTCTGGTTCAGAAGGCAAGAAATACATGGGGCTCTGGGGAAGAGGGGAATGGTAGACTTGCCATATGACCTTGAGAAGTGTAGATGAGGGCTAAACTACAGCTGAAAGGCAGAATTTCTAAAATAGAGGCAGGAAGAAAGGTCTAAGCAATTGTGTGCTAGGAAATGACCATGTCAGAGCTAGATTGAAGCTTTTGAAGCTGGGTATCTGAGCCCTCCTTTGTGTTTGCATCAGGCCTCATGAGCAGCCTTCATTCAAGGGAGCTTACTGTTGAAATAGTCCTCCCTCTCATCCTATTTCAATTACCCAGCTGGGAAAAGGGAGGATGCAATACCCAGATTAAATTATTTCTGACTGGGGTTACAGAAGGAGCACAGAAAACCAAATCTGCATCTCCAGAGATCTTGGAAACCTGGAAATCACCTCTCTTCCTGTCATTAACAAATATCTCTAAGGAGAAATCCTGATATTGTCTGAATATAATTGAAAATTAACCATTGAAAATTAACTACTTTGAAGTACAAACCAATGCTTTAAAGAATGATAGAGAAAACGATTATGAAGTTGGAGGTATTCAGTGAAAGACAGAATACAGTCAGACCTGAACTGAATCTTCCATCTCTAGCACAGCACTACATGCCAGGAACACCAGGAGTGTGTAAGGGACAGAGGTACAGAGGTAAAAGATTTTAATGACTCTTGTACATTATCCAACCTACTTCACAGAGAAGTGTCTGCTAGGGAGCTGAATTAATGAGGTAATTAGCAGGGAGCCATACTAGTTTATAATTTAACTTTCACTGGAATTCTTACCTTTGCACAAGCAGTTAAATGCTGTGTTAAGGTTGCCCCATTTCACCTCGGTGGTGATGAGACCCTCTTCCTGCATGGTGATTTCTGTGTAACCCTTTCTTTCTTCACTGGAAGTCTGCACTGTGCTCAGTGTAGCTGGCTTTAAAATTCTGCAGGGTTTTAAAGACAGAAGTCATGCTGTCCAGCAAGACAAACGACTCTATTCTAGAGCTTTGTTTGTCTAGGAGGTGGAGATGCAATAAAACCATGCCCAAGCAGTTCTGTGCAAGTGCACTATAGTTAACAGATTCTGCTGCTTCATAAATGTGTTCAAAAAGCAAAGCATCTAGTTGGAGCAGGAGTAATAACTGATAACTTGGGAATCCTCACAATCCCCTGAACCTGCCAGCTTTGATGCCTCTTTGTCCTCTGGTTCTGTCCTAACTCACACTACAAGTACCACCCCAATGGTGCACAGTGCTTCTCTGATGGCAACAGTCTTTAGACTTTAAGAATTGTGGCAGGGATGAAATTTTATTAGACTTGTGACCTAGTAATGAATCTCACAGTATTTTTAATATCAGACTGAGGAGAACAGACCACCCCTGAAATTTTCTTTTCCTGCTGGAGGAACCCATCTCTTGGATTTGCATCATGGTAGCAGAATGCAGGGTGGAAAACAAAGCATAGGCAAGGCTGTGTCTGTCATTTTCTCACTTGTTAATCCTCTCTTGCCCAGAACCCTCAACAGAAGAATATTACAAGTAGCAAACAGGGCTTTAAATATAGTGTGCTGGAGTCTTGGCAATTGGTAAAGTGGATAAAGTATCTCTCATTGTGGAGATCCCACCACCTCTGAAATGAGACAAAATAGTTCTGACTGAAGGCAGCAATCAATTGCCTTTCAAATTATGGCACTGTGAGGCAAAACTTACATCAGAAATCTGTTAAGAAGTATCTAAATGCATTTAAGTACATCTCATTTGGCTGAACTTCAGAAGCTCACAAGCAATAACAAGTAACTTCAGGTAATGGCTGTGCTATCAGATCTGAGTGTGAAGGTTGAAACACACCTGACTCCGTGCAGCCAAACACTCATTCTCTCTCTCTTCTTCTTCCAGGTGAAGAAGATTGCAGCAGAATATTATGATAACCTCCCACATCACCAGTCTTGGATTCGAGTTCTGTGGGACTTTGTTTTTGATGACACTCTTGGTCCTATTTCAAGGGTTAAGAGACTGTGCAAGCTGGCAAAGGAAAGCTAACGGGGCAGCTCCTCCTGCTTCAGTGGTGCGTGTGTTTGGTCATTCCCATGACTTCAGTTTTCTGCAGTAATAGAAGGATCTTTGTGTGTACCGAATTGAAGTTGGTGCATGCTGCTTATGCCAAGAGGATGGGTGTGAAAATGAAGCGATTTTAGACAACTGATACTTTTTAATAAAGGATATTTGTATATGCAACCCTCAGAACCTAGATTAGAATGAATTATGATTAGGTGAACCTTTGTCTAGGCTTAGAATTAACTTCCTGGGACACATGTGCCTAGGCCTAAGTTTTAGCTTTGTGTGGGGGGGAATGTTTGCTGTGTGTTATGTGAGCATGTGTGTTTGTAGTTCAGGACTGGTTTTCTCTTGGTGCCAGATTGGAAGTAGATGCTCTGTGTGCACAGGACTGTGGAAGCAGGGAAGACTGGCACACAGAAGTAAATGATACTCTCTGGAAACACAAGGGTGCTTTTATCTCAATGTCTTGTCTAATCTAATATCTTCTGATAATTGCTAATAGCAGAAATTTTATATATGCAATGGAATATGTTTATATTTTTGTACATCTGTAACATTGTTTCAGTATGCTGTTTGATCTTTAATCCAGAGCTTTCTCTAAATGTTTTTTGAATTAATTTCCATTCTTAGGATATAATACTATTGCTAACTGAACTGTGGCAAGGAAAAATCCTTTTTTAGTGTTCCACCTACTTCCTGATCAGCAGCATGGATGTGCCTCTGAGGAACTGGGTGATCCTTTCTCACTCACCTTTTCAACAGTATTCATAACTTCATGTATCTCACCCTTTTCCCTACTGTAAGGCCTCTGGGGAAAGGAGAGGTTCTTGTTTTAATTTTTCCTTGCCAAAACTATTAGCATTCCTGGTCATCTTTCTTGGTCTCCTCTATATTACACCCCTTTCTGTGCATGGGACTTAGGAGTACACATCAGTGGAGACATGGAGGTATCTTCATCTTCATGGTGGTATTTGTTCCTAACTGCTTTCAGAATTATAGCAATTTTTTAATTCTGTCATTTGGGAAGCACATGATACTCCAGCTATGTGAAATTGCCTCTGGTGGTGTTAGGGGGATGTACCTGGAACATGGAGATGGGGTCGTTTCTCTCTCTGTATCTCTTACTTGGTGCTATTGAATTAACCTTATCTCTCGTTTCCACCTGCTGGCATACTAAAATCTTCCTGCTTGTCCTCTCCACTTATAAACTTCTGGCTATCCTCAAGAATTCTGTATCATCAAATACCTTAATCAACATAACCTTTCTACAAGCAGCACAATATCTTGGGAGTCAGGAATTCAAATGCCATCTAGTGAATTCCCTCTACCATGGAAAAACTGGCAAATTATTTCTGTCCTTACAAAGTGGTTAAAAGAGAGAAATTATGCATTTATATATAGTTGCCCTGTAGCCCTCTAACAGTTTGTTTTTTTTTTCTTCTGGAAATCCGGGGCTGTAACAAAGAAAAAGATTATTGTGCAGCCTCATTGGTCCCTCAGAATATTAGACCTGGGAAGCCCGATTTCCTCACTGAACATGATTTTGTCCCTTCCTTCAGCAGCACTGGATCCAGGGAGCCAGTCTGTCTGTTCACTAGGTAGCTGAGCTAACCTGCAGCCATTTGGGTTCCTCCTTCATTTCCCCATTCTTCATTTTTCTCACCCATGTCATTTTGGCAGTTGGGTAAATAAATACCCAGGCTTGCTCAGCAGATCAAGATCCTTTGTAATACAGGGGCTGAACACCAGTTTATTCACCAGTACTGTTTTGTGCTTTTGGATAAGAGGAGCAAGAATGAGGCTTCTCCCAGCACTTCAACCTTTACTGATTCCTCAGTGATGAACACACTAAGACACTATATCTGAATTATTAAAGCTGCTTTTCTCCCAAAGGAAGAGGCGCTGGTGTGGGAACTTCCATTACCTTTGTATCAGTGCTCATGTCAGGGAATTTCAGATTTTTATTAATTTACTTCAGATTTGCTGGCACTCTGATCACGTATTCAATTTCCTGTGTCTTTAGCAGTTCCTCAACTCTCTTTTCCAACTTAATAAGTTAATATAAAAACCACAATAAAGATTATGCTATCTTCCTCAATATGACTGTTGTCCTTATCGTCTTTGATGAGTGACCTTATGCTGCAGTTCCTTTACTCAGCTTTCATGATCCGGTCACCCATCTGCTGTGGACTACTAACCTAGCCTGACACAGAGGCTCTGGTGTAAATGAGCCAACCAAAACTGTCAGCTGCTTCTTCACCTGCCTCCCATCAGTATTTCCATCATGGTCCCAGCTTGCTTGGCCTGGGCAGCCCCACATTCCTCCTGCTCAGCACTGTCCACCTCAGCAGGAATTGGCTGGAATCCTGCAGATGTGCAATGTGAGCTGAGTTCCAGCATTTGGGGTGCTGCTGGAGAAGGCTGTGATCCTGTTCTCTCCACAGGCACTTGTCTTTGCTACTTCCAGTAATGTTGGCAGGAGGGTTTTTTTCATAATCACAGGGCATATGGGTCTGGGTTAAAAGTGTGTTAGAGCTTTGTAAACTTTTATTCCTTTTGCTTAAAAATTGATCCAGATCTCCTTCATTGTTTGGGCACACAAAGGCTCTGGCAAATAGCTGTATGATAGGAAGGATTGGTGAGTGATGTCCCCTTAGATTTCTGCTGTGTAAGATGCCTGCGGCCTGCCCTGTTGCAGTGGCTCAACAAGCCCAGTATGAAAGGACACACTTTTCTGCAGGGACAGCTGGCAAGCTGAATTACTGTCTGGGAAGAGAGAATCCTTTGGTAGTGCCACTACTGGAAATAAGCCACCTTGCACACCCCTGTCAACTGGAGCTGAAGGCTGGGAACTGGTGCAGTGATGCCAGGACTGCTCCCCTGCCAAGCTTCACCTTCCACCCCACACACTTTGCTCCCACTATTAAATGTCCCTGTGCAAACTTCAGCTTATTGTGTTTAATTATACGAGGCCCGCAAAAGTAATTGAAGAAAGTAAGAAAATCCTATTTACAGCAGCTGGCTGATGTTAACACAGAGGCATTCCATATCCAGGCTGTACAACATGGTTATTATTGACCTTAGGCAGAATGCCACATTCCAAGGAAAAACATGAACCATGCCAAGCACCAGCCTCCAGAACCTTAATTAGAATTATGGGAGAGTTTCACAAAACAGATGTGATCTTGAAAAGCAGCAGTTTTGAAGAGTGCTTGCCATTACCAGGTATGCCATTAAATGGGTTTATAATTGAGGACATGCATGGGCTACTGTAAGAGATTTATGCAACAGAGCATTCTAATCTCTGCTGTTACTGATGCTTGTCCGGGTTGCTCATACTGGGATGGCTCCTTCTTGTGGTCCTGGGGTTGCTGCAATGTGGTGCACATCAGTGTCTGCTTGCTTTAGTTCCCATGTGGAAACCTTTATCTTGCTATTTAACCTCTCTCTTGCCTTCAGCTGGCATTAAACAGCTAACAAACATCAGTCTCAGTCTGGAGCTCACTGCTGCATTAAACTCAGATTTCTCCCATTTCTCCCATATTTAATCTACAGTATAACCAGACTGTGAAAAAGACTCATTTGTAAAAGGCGTTTGGGTAGCTTTGAAGAGAGCTGAAGAACACCCCAAAACAAAGCAGGTAACATTTTACAGCTGGCTGCCAAACAGGACCCTTGCTGCCTCCTCTGCTGGGTCTCCTGTAGCAGGCTGGCTGTCCCTCCTGCCTGCTCCACCAGCAATGGGACAATCACAGGCACTCCTGGCCTGCTGCATCAGGCTCTGCTCCCAAAACCAATCCTCAGGGCCTGGCTTTTAAATTTAAATCTTTATGAAAGCCTGAAGAAATGAAGGGAACTTGGAAAATACTTGACAGATTTCAACAGTGGAACTCCAGTCCCCTGGCTTTTGCACAGGGTTACCAGAATATGGTATCAAGACAACTGCCATGCAAAGCTTGCACCAGACTAAGTCAAGCAGAAATTCTCAAGATTGCTCTTGGTGGCTCAAGTATTAACTTTTATATTTTTCAGATTCTGTACTGCTTTAGTGTGTAGTTCTGAGCTTCATATCAAGGGATAGTAAGCTCTCTTTACTACCTAAGAGCAGGTAGACAAAACAATTCCATCTCTAGCTGGGGACCAAGGACAACCAATCCAAATTTCAGGCCCAAGAGCATAAACAATGTGGTCTGAAGAGAGAAAAACAAGAAGGATGGGAATTCATAACCTAAAGCTCTAATTGGACAATTAACTCCACTATGCAAATGGACCAGAACTTATAAAAGTGAGAGATGTCGTGACTGGTCATCCATTTTTGGGACCATTTTGAGTTCATCTTGGGTGTAGCCCTGGCTGGGCTCTTGTACTGCCCAAGGTGTATCCATTGAGGCCTTTTAATAAATACCTACTTTATTCTTAACTCTGTTTAGCCTCTGTTCTAGGTCAGCCTTGACAAGGCATCACTCTGGTGGGAAGAACGGCTGCAAAGGAAACAATTTCATGGCCTGGGTGACATGACTGGCTATGCACTGTTAAGTGTTCAGTGTCCTGCACCAGTAAAGCTCAAGACCTGCACACCATTAACAAATGAGTCCCCTTAAGTCCCTAGTCAGCACTGCAGTGCCTGGGATTTCAGTTTGCATCCACCTAATACCTTTGGTAGCCTTGTTCTGCATGAACACCTCCCTTTTATTACTGCAAATCTGCAGGAGCACAGATGATGGAACCTGCGTATTTTTCAGTGACAGCAGGAGATGTGGTGGCCTGAGAAGAGCCTTAAGCCACTGTCCTTCACTCGCTTTGGCAAAACATAGCTGAGGTGGTGGCAGCCTGACTGCAGGACGTGGTGCTCAGCCAGCCATGGGAGAGGCTGGGCAGGCGAGGGCCACGTCTGCCTGGGGCAGAAGGCAGGGCTGCTGCACTGAGCCAGTCACACGGCACCCAGGCTCCCTCCTCATGCAGGAGGCAGAGCTGCCACCCCACTCACCCCACAGTGAGTCTCAGCCACCTTCCTCTTACCACCAAGTGACACAGAAGTGCAGGAACTGAAGGGACAAATGAAACAAAGAAAGGCAGGGCCGTGTGGACAATAAACAGTTTATTACCAATATGAACACAGATACTGTGATGCACTGACGTACCATTTTTTAATATTGTGATAACTCTGAGACAAAGAACTTGTTGGCTGACAACTAAACATGTCTCTTTCTTCTGGTGATGCCTCAATACATTTCTGTTGGCAAAGGATCTTCATTTACATTGCAGACTACTAGTAAAATTACTTTGAAGTCATCTATCAAAAGCAAATGGTTCACGTGTGTTCTTATCTACTACTAAAAAGAAAGGTAATACATTTAAATAAGCAAATACAAAATACAAAAAAGGCTGACAAATCCAATGTGCAGTGTCAGATGAAATCTAAAAAATCCAGAAATTTAAAATTTAATAATCTTTAGATTAAGACTTGTAAAATGAAGCGAATCCAAGGCAGCAGCAAGCTTCAAAGTGTGCTGAGTCTGCTAATAAAAAGGGTGTAAGAACAAAGACAGTGCCGGTGTCCTCTCTCACCATCTTGCGTCACCTTGGTACACTTAGAAATGATCCAATCTTCCTAGCATTCTTAGTACCGTCCAAATGCTTTGCAATCATTATGTTGTACTGATTCTACTCAACTCCTGCCGTATGGCTGGAAAACCAAAGCAGAGAGTTAGTGCACAGTGGTACAGCCAGCGTGATGGACATCGCTCAGTGCAGAGGCTGCAGAAAGTACACGCTGGTAAAAGGATGAGTGGAGGGTAAAAGGATGAGTAAGGGTAAGCAGTCAGCTGCTGGCTTGCAAACTGCAGAACTACTGTGAGAAGTTGCATCTGTGGTGTCTGTGGATGCCTTATTTTGCACTGGAATGAACTAGGGAGGCTCGGAGGGCCAAGCTGCTGGGACAGTAGCGTATGGACAAGGGGCTCTCCAACTGCAAACTGCCTCGGAGTTTGTGAGCACACACACCTAGGGCAAGGGCACAGGGAATGGATTTTAGCTGTTTTACAGTCTCCTCTTTTTCCCCTTCCCTGTGAATCTAAGGTGGGGAGTGCAGGGTGTGGACATGCATCTTCCTATGCCCTAATGTGGCCTTCAAACGGGAATTCTGCTGTGCATTTCAATAATGGCCCTGAAAAATACCTTCAGTTGTAAACTGCAGAGTCATTTATAAAAAATCACTGATCCATTTGGTACAGCTGCTGTACTTTCAATGTATTGTAACAATATGTGGCTATTTGGAAAGCTGTAATCGAGTGAAGGTCTAAAATAACTCTTCAAGCATAGGAAGCCTACAGAAGATTTTTGGGAAGGATTTTCAGTTAGCTTCCTTTGTCCCCTCCTCATCCTGGACCTGTGTGGCCGGCAAGTTACAAGTGAATTTCACGCTTGCTGATTGTGATAAATTGATGTGCCATGGGCTACAGGCAGGCCCTTTCTCACCCTCCCACCTGTGAGAAACACCAGCCAGCAAATTTCTCATAGGCTGGTGGCAAAAATGCTCATCAACAGCATAATAAAGGATGTAAGTGCAGTGTTATGGCCAGAGCTCAGATAAGCTAGATGCTTGTTCTTCAAATGTGTGTATAAATCAGAGCTGTTCAAAGAAGTCTGAAAACACCAGGGAACTCTCTGCAGTTCCTATCATCTTATCTATGGAAAATTAGTCATAAAGATGAGAAAAATAATAATTTTTCTCTTTCTTACCATCAATTATCTCCTCTTTCACTTTGTGTAACTCTCTTACAACTTCCTCCAATATTTCCTGATGAGACAAAACACAAGTCAGCTGCTCAGAATTTCCTTCTAACTGGTGGAAGAAAATGCAAGTTTAACATGGTTGTGCTTGTCCCCCACCTCCATAGCTGCTCAGATCCTAGCACTGCTAACAGCTACGTCTGCACTCCCAGGCATGGATGCAGAGGATGCTGGCATATTTACTTGCACATTTCTGTGCAGACATAAGGATGAAATAGCAGTGAGACTGTGCTCTCTTGCTGCTCACCAGCTAGCCCTTCCCTAGGCACCTAGCTGTAGAGGAAATCAGAAGACTGAACAGCCGTTTTGCTCGTACAGCGCATGCATGGGGGAAAATGGGTAGCTTGCCAAACCTCTAAAAGTGCCGATGACACCTTCACTCACCTGTTTCATTCGATCAAAATCTAAGGCATCCATAGCCACATCATTGCTGCTGCTCACTGGCTTCATCCTTGAGAAATGGAAGAAAAGCATAAAAGAGCCAGTCAGTTTCCTGCAATGTGTGCTAAGCTGCACCCACCTGACGGTGTGGATGAAATCCCCCCAAGAGCAGGAGCACCTGTGTTCAGGTGCTGGACAGGAATATTTGGCAGCCAGAGAGCAGCACTGCTCCTCAAAGATGCTGTGAATTTTTCTTTTTTTTTTTTTTTTTGGCATTGGGAATCTCAACGATTTCAGATTAGAAAATTCTGAGGGAATAAAGCCTGATGAACACTGTGTTTTATTACAGCATTTGCAATTTGCAAGCTACATGTCTGGTTTTCTCTCACAGTCCCTTTTCTGTACAGCAGCCCTGTCCTGGCAACCTAGGCTTTCACTGGATGCTAAAGTAATAGTAGGTTACAGCTTAGAAAAATATTATTGGGAAAATAGTAACCCACTAATCCTTTCCTTGGAAGACTTCAATGAGTCAAGTGTGGCTTGTTGATAGTGTCATGTATCACAGTCATTTTTTATTGACTCAGAAACAAAACCAGTCTGGCCTTAAGGGCTAGTGCACCTGAGTGTTATCAGTCTTTCTGCAGGGTATTAGTCAGTGGGCTGAGCCATGATGACATTTGATAAAATAAATTAAGGAACTAGAAGCTGTTTGTCTTTCTCTTTTAATCAGTAACTCTAAAATATTTAAAAACTAACCATGCTATACAAAGGCTTCAAATAACTTTGCCATCATCTTTAAGCCCAAACTGGGGGCTGGTGGAGATGCTGCTGCTCCTGAGGGTTGCTTGGTCTTGCAACCCTTCCTTGGGAAATCTTGACATGTGTCCTACCATCTCACAGCTAAGGGAGTTAAGAAAGATCCAAATGCCATCAAACTGATGAGGAATGGAAACAGGTCACCATGGAGAGCTTTAGAAACCTGCCCTGCTTCCCCCACAGAAGTCTTTCAAGCAAGCACTACTACTACTGAGCACTACTCCAGGTGCTAAATTAGGAAACCATTTTTCCCCACTGAACTCCTCCTCCTGGGATGCAATACCATTATAAAAGATAGCTACTGAAATGTGATGGCTGCTTTAAATAGCCCATGTTTCATTCCCATTTCCAAGGAGGAAGAATGGTCTTTTTCTATCTATTTGAAGCTCATGTGTTTTCTAGAACCAACATGTTTCACTGGTTTTAGGAGAGCTGGCAAAACTATATTTTGCTATAGTAACACTGATGCATCCCTCTGAATGTTTGGGCAGAACATGTTACAGCATTTTAAACAAAGCAGCCAGTATAAGCAGACAGTTGCCATTGGCAACTTACCTCTCTCCAGACTATCAGCACTGTCATATACCTAACAATGTAAAGTAAGTGACATCTCTTTGCAGTAAATACTAAACATTTGTAAGCCTGTGTTCCACCTCCTTACTCAGCTTATCCATCATCTCAGTGTCCAGTAACAGTGGGTGCTTCTGGACCAGCAAGGGAAGCAAGCCTCTCTAGCTGTCTAACATCAAACTTTATCTCTGTGATTAAAAACATGGGTGCTGACTCTGAAGCTTGGCTATTCAAGCTATTAGGTTTCTTGGCTTTTGACACCTGCTGGTTTCTGTACCCCATGTGTCTGAAAGATCTGTCTGTGGTGGGGCCTTTTCATATCTTGATTTTATTACCAAGTTTCACTCTCCTTTCTTATGCACCCACTGTGGTTGCATGGGTAGAAGAATAACTTCCCTTATCCCAGCTGCAAGCTCTTCAGATAATTTCTGCTTTTGCTTTTTAATTTATGCAGAGGTTGAGCAATGAAAGCTTCACCTGTTGGCAGGGTCACCATGAACCTGCTGTAGAGAGATGCTCCAAAATGTGATTTCCACATGGCACAGCACTGCCAGACCCGTGTCTCTGACTCACACACACAGACAAATGGTTTAAGTGCTGGTTCCAGCCTGATTAACATCTGTAATGCCCAAGTGAGCAGGGGGCTGCTTCTATGGAACAAAGCTCTGACATGACACCTTCACACTTGGTGAAGAGACAGACAAAGCAGATTGCAAGAGAATGAGCAAAAGACGCGGCAGAAGACGAACACTAGTGCTGAATGATGGGATGAGCCAAAGGACAAGCCAAGACAGTTAAGAAGCCAGGCAGTAAGCCAGTACCTAGAAGACACGTGGGATTGTGTGGGGCTCTTAGCTTCACAGCTCTTCACCACTGATGGATTTCTACAGCAATGGAATGAAACGAGACATGAGTCGTGCGCGTGCCACGGGGACAGCGTGAGCATCCCGCCTGGGACACCCCACGCAGCTCACCTAGAAAGTAATGAAGATACAGGCTTCTCAACAGAATTGCTCCTTTCCCATGGCTTCTTCCCAGAGTCTGAAAAACAAACATGAAAAGGTAGTTTATTAGTTTTGCTCTAAAAATAAAAATATCCTGAAGTTGATTGTCTTATAGAGTTGCTTTCATTCAGTGAGGATGAGGGACTTAGGAGAAGAACCAGGAAAATGAGATTGCTGAATGAGTGGATTTGCCTACATTATTGGGAAAGCATTAGCAAAAATCTGCTTAGTGATCCCTTTAATTAGGGACCACATAGTTAAACAATACTAAAAAGAAATGGAACTGGAACAGCAGGAGGAAAAGCATAAATAATTTCTATTAGGAAATACAGGCTAATTGCTGCAAGGTTTACTTTATTCAGTACCATATTTATTTATATTTTATCTTAAGAAGTCTTAGGTTTTCAGTCTGCATAGTTGGCAGAAAATGTGGGTGTATGTAAAAAAGGGCAGTAAGAGCCCACTATGCAAATCTCCACAGAGAATTTATTTAATGTTGTGCACACTTCCGACCCACAGAACATTCCCAAAAAGCTGTACTACATAGCCCTTTTTGCTGAAAGCACTTCATATCATCCCAGTCTCCTAAAATGAACTGTTGCAGAGATTTGACAACTTTATATACAAGGATTTGCTTCTCTGTGAGGTCCTGAAAAGCCTTTTAAAAGCATTAGAGGCACTCCCAGGAAATCTCTAGATCTCATTTACATACACCTTTCTCCTGGCTTCCTCCCTTCCCTTGCAAAGCACACAGGTCATGGCTTTGTTCCAAAAGGAAGCTGGAATGGTTAAATAGTCATTCCCTTGGGAGAGAGTCTCTCAGTATGCGTTAAAGCCAAGACTGACAAAGGGATGAATGTGAGTGTTTGTAGCTCATCTACTCAGATACAGTTATTTTAATTAATTTGAGGAAAAAGAATTTAATCTGGGAACTCTCAGGATCAGCCTTATTGCAACAAACTAAACAGCAGTTTGACATCTGAACCCCAACTGTATAGATCAAGACATCTACACTACAAAAAGTAAAATAATACTGCTTTTTTATCTTAAAAGATTTAGGTGTGTAATGTTGAAGACACAGATCATCAGCTACATGTCTAACTAAATTGTCTTGCAATTTTCTTGACTGTAAAGCATATAAAAGTCATAATTTCTTGCTGAATACAGTTTTTAAAACCACAGTTTTTTTGGGAATTTTTCTGTTATTTACTGTTAGTTTCTGCACTCAGAAGTAGGACAATGAATCCAGAGTCTAGATTAAGAAGACAACTACAATGCCAGTAGTTCAACTTAATTAATACCTGATGAATTTTGCTGCTGCTGGGCAGAGCCTCGTGTACTGGTTGAAGGAGAGGTGCTAGCATCATCCTACAAAGAGAAAAACAGGGCATTACTGAGTTTTAGGGATGAAGTGCAGAATCCTCTTCTACTCTGGAGGCAGCTGCAGCACATGTGGTACAAAAGCAAGTTTCCTCCCTGTCCAACAGGCACTCTTGCCAAGGTGTGGGCTCAAGGCCATTTAAACTTTAACTTTCTTGCACTGGATGGAAAAATACATCCTTTTTAATTTTAGTTAATGCGGACGCCTTTTTGTGATTACACTCAACCACTCTTATCTCTATATACCAAATCAGGTGAAACCACTCTAAAGTGCTGTTGCCTAAATACAAACCATCCACTTCCCAAATCAGAAACTTTCTGAGATGTGGAAACTGAGCCATCTAAAGGAACTGTTGCTGCATCCCAGTCTTTCACCCCAAGACAGCCAGCACTACCAGAGAGAGGAGTTCAGGTACTAACAGAATGCAAGTAAATCAATCAGTACTCCTCTTAAGTAGAAGACTAAACACTTCATCAGAGATTTGGACTATTTTTTCTTGGATTTATGTGTGATAGATCATAAACCATTCATCCACATATTTGGCATGACAATATTATCTAGCAACCCTCAAAACATATTCAGGATAAAGCATCAGCTCTGCATTGTAAAATGGAATTGCACCAAGTTTGAAAGAACATGAAATATACTCAAGACACAAATTAAACAGATGCTCTCTAAAACACTTTTCTAAACAGATTGATGCTATTGAAAAGTTTGATAGGGGATATAAACTAATGTAGACTTTCAGCAAGAGAATAAGGGACAGAAAGCAAAGGCTGGCAAGTTAGAAGCTAAATGGTGCCCTTCATCTCCAAGTGCATGGTTCAAAACCAGCTTTGGGGCAAGATTGAGAGCAATGGTTGCATAGAGGGTTCAACAGGCAAATTCCATGCTTGAACAACATGCAGAAAATAGCTGCTTTTCTCCCTAAACAGTGAAAAGTGCTTATTCCTGCTCTTCCTACAAACCTTTTTGCATGGGGCAAGACCTAGATTGTTTTAATGGACTTCCTACTGAACAGCTTTGTCTTTGGAGAGAACATCTTTACACAGGGGATATGAGGCACAGCGAATGCTCTGTGACCTTGCAGCTGTGGCAGAAAGCCTTCACAAGGGCACTGGCTAGCAGCAGCAATGCTGAATGAGCAGCAGCCTGGAAAAGCACCACACTGGAAAGGACACAGTGCAAATCCTGCCCTCTCCTAAAACAGAAAACATCTTCCACACTTTACCAGTTCAACAGGTAAAAAAGTGTTTTCGTCTGCATGTTGGACTCAAAATTGTTGCATCAAGTTCAGTCTACAGACTGAGTCAAATAAAACCACTTGTATAATTGCTTTTGTAGAAGAGAAATTAATCAAAGTTCCCCAAAGTTGTCCAAATTCCATCTCAGTTTAGTGTACCTATCATGGTCACATATTTTGGCCATGATCTAATGGTTAATACACCATTTTCCTTCTTCCACCAGGCACGTTCTCTGTGCACTCCGGGGTCTGAGGTGAGCTGATTCTTGCTTTGCATGGAGGTTGGCAATCCAAATTTACATTGCAGGGCTGATTGTCCACTTCAGCTTAGCTCAAGACTCAAATATAAAGTAAGAAACATGAACTTTATCTCAAGTTAACTTGCCAGAAGGTTCAATGCACCTTCTTACAGGGCAATAACCTCCTGCTCCCCACAACACTGGGATTAGACCATGAAATAGAGCTCATTAACCTGGTTTAGACAATGAATGAACTATGAATAAAGCAGTTGTTCTTGTTTATAGGGTGCTGCTCCCAGGAAAGGTGGGAGCAGTTACATTTGGCTTTGGATCAAATGTGCACATCTATCCCTGGATCAGCACTGCAGTTACTGCCTGCCAGACACAGTGAATGAGCACAGGGCTTTGGCTTACAAGGAATCTGCAAGAGCACAGCAGGGACGAGTGTTTCACTTACATTTTGGCTTTCCTCTTCCTTCTTGTCAGCTGGCTTGTCTGACTGTGACGCTGCTTTCCTCCTTTGCAAAGGAACAGGAGACAGGACACTGTTAACCCTCTAGAAACAACCCTCACAGGAAGACAAGATTCAGGCTTGGGTGGGAGTTACTATTTCTTTAGCTCATCCCAGGGAACATAACAATGTCTGGATGTGTTTGGTTGAGTAGGGCTGGGGTGGAGGTGAAGAATTCAGATCCCAGTGATACAACTCAGGGAGAGGGGCAAAATTATGAGGTGGTGTTTGACAGAGGAATGCAGGGTGTGGAGCACAAGGAAACGTGATGAAACAGAGGGAGGCAGCAAAGCTGGGTATGAAACTGGGTGAGAGAAGGATGGCATCTCTCAAGGATTCAGAAGTCCTGGGTCCTACACAGGAGTAACAACTCACCCCTTTTCAGGGGCTTCTGAGGACCAGCCCTGCCCACAGCAGGAGGCTCAGGTGGGTATGGCAGCGATGACACTGCTGGCAGCCAGCTCCAGTGTCAGTTTGTCACCTGTCCTACATCCCACATCCCTGATCCTGCCCGGAGAAAGGGCTGTAGCAGTGCCCCCACGTGATGGGAAAACTGTCAAAAAAGCCCTTCAAGCCAGGCTCACCCTCACTGGGAGAGACTGGGCACCATTTCTGCTCAGCCAAGAGAGCCCTTCTTCCCTCCAGGGTGGGCTGGAGACCAGGAATCAGGAAACCAGCCCATCCACCTGGTTTTCAAGGGCCTTTGGTGAAAAACAGGAGATCATTTTTGTCTCAAAAGCACTTCAAAGGCAGCAGAGCTCCTGAGCCCTGTAGTCCCAGGACCAGCAGTGTTGGTGCTGCCTGCAGAAGCTGAGTGAGGACCTGAGAACCACACTCATTTCTGCTTCCCAAGGAGGCCCAAAACTCTCTGAGGAGCGGCAAAGAGCTGCAATTCATCCACTGGGAAACTGGACACGACAGTAAACAAAGATGTTGGTTGTTTATTTTTGAAAAATACATGATAAAACTTCTTAGGCATTAGCCAAACTGGATGATGAAAAGAAAACTAAATTCTTGATTTTTAAGCCCTATTTAGGTTCCGAACATTACTCCAGCGGGCCAGGTGCTGAGGCTCTAGAAATCCAATTTCCCATTTTAGACCATTAGGGGAACTGCAGCTCAAGTCTCCACATGGACTTGGGTTGTGCTGAACTTTACCCTTATCCACCTGTGAGCACTTCCCTTAGCAGATGTTTTTTAAACACCAATCTGACAGGTTTTTCATTTAGTCTTGGTTCTGAAGTGAACAAAATTCAACTCAGGGAAAAAAATCTCAGGAAGCACTAAGAAAGGCTTCTGAAAAAAGCCTCACTGGATACAAAACTTGGAGGATTTGATTAAAATTTGACAAAAACCCAAACAAACTGAGCAGTATGTGTCTGTAGGACACAGTGCTCTGCGGGAATTATTTTCAGACATGTAACTGCATTAATAATTTCACTAAATCATTAATATTTTTAGGTCTTTCTCTAATATTTACTTGATTTTTCTAACAAAAAGAAGTTGTAATTATTATAAATCTAAGTGAGGGACATATTTGCCAGGATGAGAGACCAGTGTTAGATTTATGTCCTGCAATAAACTTAACTGGGCTGGGAGTGACAGTGGTCTGCGGGTTCATTATTCTGTTTGCACTTTAATCCTGAAGCAAAGGGCTGCTCTCACAGGGCCCACTGAAGCTAGAGAGTGGTACTTTACAGCATCTGAGCTCCCAGAAATGTTTTTCTCCATTACTTACCAATCATTAGACATATCCCCTGTTTCTGAGCACAGGGTTTACTGCTCAGAAAAGGGCCCCTGAGATCCCATGCTCGTAACTCTGATTTCTGTTCTGAACATGCTCAATTTAAAACCAAACCAATATTTTTTTTTACCTTCTGGTAATAGTAGGCAATCTGAAACACAGTGCCAGGTTCTTCCTTTCCCTGTGTCATCACACATAAAAGGGAATTTGCAGCCAAAGGAAATCCTCTCTGTATCAGCTTAACAGCATGTGCCCAGACTGCACCCTTGAATGGCACTTGTGTATTTCCAGGTACCTCCATAGCTTTGTGAAGCAAAATTTAGGGGATAACTCTGTTGCTATCAGCTCCCTGGGAAAGGATTTGGATTGGAGCTCAGTTATATTCAGAGTAGAGGTAGCACAATGCTTACAGCAGTGCAAGTGCTTTTGTCAAGATACCAGGGGAATTCCACTTTAAATACCTGAAGACACAAGATCCTACTGCCAAAAGCTTTACTGGAGTACACTTTGGACCAGAACCACACAAGTGTGCTGAATTTCCATGTCCAAACACATAAGATGCTCATTCAGCTTGCTTGCTTGAACAGAGCTAGTTACCCCAGCATCACCAAACCTTACTTTGCCTGTAGACAGCTTCCAGTTAGGGAAGGTCATTCTTGGTCTAGAGCAGGCCAAGAACCTGTAAAATCTATTAAGAGTTGTCAAGCTATTTTAATTCTGAAAAGAAAGAAAATTATCTATTTTTTATCTTATTCTGCTGGGAACTTTTTAGAGTGTTGTGTATTTATTTACTACTTTTCAAAGAATTTTACAAGCATTTTCAAAGAATCCACAGCCTATGTTCAGAATTTCTTCTGAAATGAACAGGACATGGAAGAAAGTTGAAATTAGACCTTTTGAGCTGAGAACTGTCTTTATACTAAGACAACATTATTTAAAAACTCCATCTCTGTGCACCCTACAACTGCACCTACCCTTCATTATTTTATTCATCCTTTCTTTCACTATTTGCAAGTTTAAAAAACTTAGATCTAAAAATATAGCATCTCACACTAGGAAAAGGCAGCCTTTTTTTCCAATGCAACACCTTTCGCATTCAGAGTTGGGCAATACTGGTGACCAACATCTGCAGGACCTGTCAAATTGCAAGGAAACACCCACTGCTAACCACAAAAATGACAATGCCTTGTTCCACAATTTGCTGCAGATCTCATGGGGCTTACTAGAGGTGTAAGTACAAACCTTTTTGCCAGTAATTTATTCATTTCTTCCATTAGTCCTCCTCCTCCGCTACTTGTTCGATTGGCATCGCTCTTAGAGACCCCACTGGGGCTGGACCCTCCTGAACCATCTTCTGGCTTAAGACAGAAATCAAGATTGGAATTAATGAAAGGCTTGCTTTACATCCACACCCTCAATGATTAGTTTTCCCAAGTGTTAGGAACAGCGATCACAATCACAGCCTGAAACCAGAGATAGGATGTGTTCTGTCCTGGGAAGAAGACCCACAGGAATATTACTGAAACCAAGGCAGATCTGGGTGATGCAAATGATTAAAAAATCACAGTGCTGCTTGTTCATAATAATTATTTTTATGCAAGGTTAAGCAACCCTTACCTAAGTTGACAGCTACTGGCCAGACCTCAACAGTCTACCTTGGTTTTTTTCTGTAAGTATAGTGCAGTTTTAACCACTTAAAACAAGTGAAAACAGTAATGCATAGTACAATGGTGGACTATGTGGAAGTAGTGAAACCCTGGCAATGAGAGAAGTCACAGCCATTTGCTAACTTATATGTTCTGAAGAGAGTAAACTCCACCCAACTTTTCCTGCTCAGCTTTATTTGCACTGCAAAATCCCATTTAGAGGTTCACCCAATGGTCAGCTGAAGCGCGTTTCACCATGTTTCACTGTGGGTTTGCAGACCATTACCCCAAGCTGTGCCAGGCTGTCCTGCAGCAGAGAAGAGCCCATTGGGGAGTCCCGGTGGCAGCTCCTTACCCGCTGGACTCTCCTTAGTTTGGCACCAGCCAGAGCTGCTGCGAGCCCTGACACTGACCCATCTTCAGCGCCAGCCCCCTGGCCCGCGCCTGCCGGCAGCGGGGGCGGAGGGGGGGGTGCAGCTCCCATGGGTGGCGGAGGGACTGGGGGGGGCGGCGGAGGTGGGGGCCCCCCAGACGAAGCAGGGATCACAGCAGCACCACTGGGGTGGCCAGGAGGAAGTGCTGGGCCTGAAATGCAGAGAACAGCAATTAGATGTGAAGCACGATCCCCTCCAGCCCACAGACAAGGTCACGTCCCCACTCCCAGCACCACGGCCTGACTCCAGGACAAGGGGCTGATGCAAAGGAGAACCATGCGTGTGAAGAGGTGCTTGTATCAATGGTCAGCCAGCTGCAGTTGTGTCCTCCTGAGAGACCCTGTCACTGACAGTCCTCTTCTCCCTGGCTGGGCTAGTGTTTCATTCTGTGTCAGAATCAGAACACCAACAATGCTCCCCAGTTCATAAGTGGCACATTCTTCTGCTTCTCCCACAGCTTTCTATGTGGAGATAATAAACTCCACGGACTTTGGTTGACATCAGCTTTTCAGGAGAACTGTGGGCTACAGAGACACATGCTCCCTTCTGTCATGCAGAAGGTGTGTGGCCTCAGCCAGTTTTGCAGAATAACCAGGCAGACTCCAGCTCCAAGTACCCTGAGCTTCTGCAGAGCTCCTCTCAGCAGCAGCCTGCTGGATGGCTGATGGTGGTAACTCCATTGCAGTGTTCCACCTGTCTGTAACAGGTCAGCTGAAAAAATACACTTCCCCAAGGGTAATTCCCCATGCACACCGTCAGAACAGGCTGCTCTTGGGATGTATTCACAGCTTCCGTTGTTCAGTGTTACTTTGAAAGACAGGTGGTTTTGACTGAGAAATATTTGGAAACCATATTTAACATTAACAGCTTGTTTTTCTTCTTATCTAGATTTTCTTATAATATTGCCTGATTTCTGTGGTTACTTCTGCCATTATTTCACATTCCCAATTCCATTCTTGAAATGAACCATAGCTGCTGTTAGAAATACTTTAAACATTTCAAGCCCTCTTTCGTTCATGAACAAAATAGGTAGTAATTCATTGTGGGTACATTTAATTGTAATTGCAAAACTACACCCACCTAATTAGAGGGCAGCCTAAGGCAAAAATTGAACTGAGTCAAAATAATGGAGTGATGTGAGTTTAAAATAACTGTATTGAACTAACTGGATTTCAAGGACTTGCATCAGCTGAAGGACTGAGCCTCCAGTGGTTACAGTAATACTTTTAGCAGAAAGTAAAAGGAAATGTCTTAGTTTTGTTCCTTTTCTAGGCACACCACTTTAGCATTACATGTGGTTATAAACCTGAATAGATCCAAGTCACAAAACATATGCTCTGAATTGCAAATAGGTATTGCTTGCAAATTGTTCTCACTCCACAGGCTTCATTTTAGATGGGCAGGTGAAATCAAGACCTTATACAAAGTGGCCAGACCCAAGCCCTTGATCTGCCTTCAATGAGAAAGGTTTGCTGGAATAGTTACAGTGACAAGCCCACAACTATACATGCAATGAATACCAGGAACAGAGTTTCTTGAATTAAATAAATTGCATAACCACAGGAAATTCTGGGTATCTTAAACAAAATCCATGTTCTAGGTTTTCACTTGTAACAGAAATACCATTTAACAAAAAGAGTAAAATCAGAACCTCTACCAATATTCCTACACAGACAAGAAACCTACCACAGACCTGGCCTCCAGCTTTAGAAGAGCCCATCTGCTATGTTTGGACCAGCTGAAAATAGGTTCTATATGAAGACCTTTGAAACAATTTGACTCTGCTGAATGACAAAAATCTTGGTCTGGGATAATACAGTAGGAATATGCATTGCAACAACCCAGCTACAGGGTCCCGGTTCTATAATTCTTACTTTTTGCCTGGTCCCTGGACCAGTCTGGAGTGATTTTGGTATTTTTCCACCCCAGTTTCAGAAATCACATACAGCAGCAGCTGCTTTGGGTCTCTCAGCCCTTTTTCTACTGGTCAGGGGCAGTACCAACCAGGCTTTTTGAACAGGTGACAGCTGAGGCTTTACACAGGTCACAACTCATTCAAAATCAGTACTTACTCAAGAGGGCAATGGCTGATGATGTCATGTAAGGAGGGGTCCTCCTGGGCAAAGCCACCTCAGACACAGCAGCGTGAGGGGGAGGCAATGGAAGACAGTGTGACATGGGCTGGCACCACTGCTGGGCAGGACAAGATGGCAAATGGGAGGATGGGGAGGGAGCCTGGCTGGAGGAGCTGGGGGGGCTGGCGATGGTGGGCAGCGGGGAGCAGGGTGCAGCTCCTAGGTGTGGAAAGAAGCACCCATCCCCACTTTTCACCTGGGCTCCAGGAGGGCCTAAAGCAATTTGTTCCTCGGGATGGCCATTCAGGGGTGCATTTGCTGAGGTCTCCCACCCTGCTTTATCTGTGGGTGCCTTGACCCTGTCAGGCGGGACAGGAATCACGGGCAGGATGGTGGGACCACGTGGCTGCAGGACATCACCCCTCTGCAGAGACGGTGCATTTGTGGCAGAGGGAGAAGAAGACTGAGGAGAGCAGGAAAGAGAAGAGCCCCTGAGAGGCTGGTGAGAGGGAAAGGGGGGAGGATGGAGAGGCGGTGGAGACAGCGAGGTTCTCCTGATGCCCGGCATGACAGCCCTGCCATTTGGGCAGGGAGGAGGGGAGGAGCCTGGGGCTGCTGGCAGCTCAGAGGCCGAGTGCCTGTGCAGGAACTGCTGGGGCTCTCTGGCTCTCGGCTGGGCCAGGAAAGGGGACTGAGCAGCGGGCTCAGGGACAGCGGGTGCTGAAGAGACAGCGCTGGCTTGGGGCAGGGGGGGCAGCACAACACCGGGGGCAGGAGCATTGCAGTTGCTAGAGGCAGGAGGAGGAGACTGGGGATGAGAGGGGGGAGAGCATATGCTTGGTTGGAGGGTGGAAACTAAAAGAACAGAAAAGACAAAAGAATAAGGTGGGTACGCAGGAAGGAACGAAACCAAGGCAAAGTGGAACGGAGGAAAAGGAACCGTGAAGTAAACGCAAACAGAAACTCAAACAAAGCCAAGAGGAGATGGTGCAGGCACCAGCTTGGGGATTTCCAGCCCTCAGCAGAACTGGAGGGGTGTGCAGAGCAGAACCCTGGCAGCACGGGATGGGCTGCATGCTCTGGTGCCAGCGAGGCTCCTCCAAACCCCACGTGAATCTGAGTCAGGATCACGAGCATCACCTTTGCACCAGGGACAGGTGCAAGGGACAGGCTGAACACAGAGGTGGCCACCCTGCAGGCACAGAGGGAACAGCCAGCAGCCCCCAGGAGCCATGTCCCATTCCTTGTGGATGCCAAGGCAGGGTTTTGCCTAAGTTCCCTATACAGAACAGCACACTAACTTCTGCTGAAACAAGAGTCCAACTCTTTCCGTCACCAAAGACACGCGTGTGTGTGTGTCTGAGCTGGTTTCTAGTCAAAAGGTTTAACAGCTGAGGAAAAACATTTCCCTTATGTGGCCAGATTAACTGAAAAAACTTGCCCAAATCCAAAGCACAACACAAGATGCCCATCTTGGCTTGCTTGCTCTGCCTCCTTTCATAGAGACAAAGCCATACTTTGTAGCTATAAACTATTCCTGCCATCTCTCCTCTCAGTTTAGTGAAACTTAATATGCTATAGAAAATTTTTGCAAGCTCATTAAATATATATTTTTTTTCCATTAAGTTCACAGAAGACTTCATGATCACAAAATCCCCAGTGAAGAGCATCTAGAGCTGCATCTTCCTCTGTGCTGTAGGTTGTTTTGTGCTGCAGAGCAATGGGGAGTGCCTGAGCACATCCAGCACATCAAGTCCTTCGTGCTGACATCCCCTGGAAACACAGAGTCACTCTTGTGCTGGCTGTGCCTCCTGCTCTCCTCAGGGGTGTGAAAGAAGAGTGGCCAGGCCCCCTTGGTACACCTAAAATGCCTCTCAGCTGTACAAGTTTTGCCAAGTGCAAAACCTGCCCAGCTCCACCTCATGCCTCAGACCTGAGCCCCTGCAGAACAGCACAACCATGCCCAAATGCATGTATGTCTCTAGCTGGAAATCTAATCTTTAAAATGTAACTGTAACTGTAACCACTTTTAGCAGTCTGGCTTTTGTACAGCACCCCACAAACCCCAACAGCAGCAAGAGGAGACAGTCAGGGAGAGCAGACTATGTCTGCTTGATTTGATACGTGCCTGTGGTAGAGGTTCTTCTTTCCAGGGATTCCTGGCGCTGTTGCTGCTGCTCCATCACTTGTCTAAAACAGCAATAAACAAAAAACCCTGGTCATTAGATATTCCTTATCATTTTGAGAAAAAAGCATTGTACCCTGAGAAGCACTGTGTGTCTGGGGAGAGCGCTGATCCCATGAGATGGAGCTGGGTCTGATTTCACTCGCCCTGGCTGCAGCAGTGCCAGCTCACACAGTGGGAAACTTAACCAGGACATGGCCCTGCATGCACTGGACACTGCAGGGGTTGGTTGATCCATCATGGACAACTCCTCAGTGGCTCTGCACAAGGAATGGGCAGTGCCCAATGGCCAGGAGAGCACAGCAAACATGCATGCCGTTAACCTGAAGTGTGTGAACATTGAAAGGAAAGAGTAAGGGGCATCCCACATAAAATCACAGAATCACACATTGGATAAGGTTGGAAGGGAGGACTGGAGGCCATCTCATCAAACCTCCCTGCTCAAGAAGGATTCCTTGGAGGACACAGTCCCCAGGATTCTGTCCAGACAGCTTTTGAATATCTCCAGAGAAGGAAATATTCAAAATGACAGAGTCCAGAATCTTTGATGGATCAGGAGCCCAAAGCACTTGTAGAATATTAGCATATCAGAATGAAAATAATAGCAAAGCTTCATCTGTGTTCTGGTGCTGACTGCAGGAAGCCTCTGTTGTCCAGGTGCACACCCAAGCCTGTTTTGGCACTGCCAGTGCAGCTGGCAGCCCCAGCACCCCTGTCCCTGTGGCTCCAGCACCGCTGTGCTCCCTCTGCAAACCCCATCCCAGCTGGGCCCTGCTGCTCCTTCCCGCGGGAGCCGCCAGCCCCGGCAGGGATGTGCAGTTCCGAGGGCCCATCAGCAGAGTCTGCTCTTGCCCGCTGGACGGCTCCTGCAGGACGGGATGGGCCGGACCCCGCCACATCCCACCCTCGCTGGGCTCCCCCCAGAACCTGCCGGCTGAAAGCCAGACTGCTCGCCAGGCTCCTCGGCAAGCGCAGGGATATGGACCACAGATTTCAACAACATTAAAACACAACTCTGAATTTAGCCTGCTGAAGCATTTGGTAATAAAGTTTATTACTATTTTCCTCCACAGTTTCTAGGTCGAATTGGCCCTAATTAATTTCATTTATCTTTAGACCAGTCTTCACTGTGCAGGTTTCTCTTTTCTCAACTTGCTTTACTTTGTACAGTAAAGCAAGCTCAACCTAAGCAACATTTCTATTTTGACTCCTTGCACAGTATTTTAAGACACCTCCCTGTTACATCTTTACTTGTACTTTCCAGAGTCTGCAATGCTGAGCAATTCTGTCTTACTTATATACCAACAGAAGCTTTTAAAGTAAAAAATAGTCCACAAAAATAAAGTTATGTTATGTGGAAAATAAAGACTATTTTAATTTGCAAAACAAATTTTCCATGTTTCATATCTAGTTCGATATATTGTGAAGGAAAATACATGATTGTGCTATGGGGGGGATCAATCCTAAAGTGGTTTTATGTTCAGAACATGCAATCCATGCAATTTCTAGAATATTGCAGGTTGCTGAGAAAATGATCATATGTGCAAAGGTGAATGACTTTTGAGAAAGCCTTAGTTGGTTGATTCAACTGGTGTCATTTAAGCTATGACACTTTAAATCAAATAAATAGAAATCTTTACTTCAATACCTACCCTAACTCTTTCTTGATTGTTATGGATTGTTAACACATGTACTAAGAATTGCCTGAGCATACTGTCCCCTACCTTAGCTTGGCATTTATTAGCAAAATTTCATGCTGAAAAACAACTTGATACATATATTTTCTTGATTAAACCTGGGGGAAATGATAGGTTTATCCTGAGAACCAATCTGGAATATTCCAGTCTGACAGAACAGGAAAGAAATATGGGTAAAACACCCCCATATGATCAGCGCTGCTGCAGAACAGATTGAGGTGCAAGGTGCAGAAATCCAAACCAGGGTGAGCCACTGCCACTTGGAGTCACTGGGGTTCACACCAGCCCTTTCTGCCCTTGGTCAGGAGCAGTTTATAGGTGCCAAATGCACCCTCCCACACATGCTAAAAGGAGAGGTTCTTAAAGTCTTAGGAAGTCAAATTTATTCCAGTTGAACTAAATAAAGCCTGGGATTGGCACAAGGTTACTTAAGGAGTATGCAAGGAGAAAGGTACAAGAGAGGACAAATTACATTCTGACTTAAAAAGACATTCTTTAAACATTTGTGTAAAGATCTCTAAAAAAACCCTTTAAACAGACAAATTTGCAGGGTAGAAACCATAACTTAATTTCCTTCCTGCTTATAAAAAAACCCTTAGGCTTAAAATTGGGCCTGCTCTATGCTTAAAGAATGCATCAGCATAATTAAAGCTGAAAGTCCTCTAGTGCAGATGCAGTAATATCTAACTGCATCTACTGGCATATCTTATTCCACTCCAGTGGAGCAAAAGGAGCTTTCCTAGGGCCATGTGCCCTGTAGCAGTCAAATAATACCTACCCAAAAGGCTTTTACTTCTCTAAACAAAAAAGAATAAATAATTTTTTTTATTCTAACATAGTTAAGCTGCTCATATTCTAAATGTACAGAACAGACATCCGAATTGAAGGCCTGAATTACACATGCAGAATGAGTGACTTCCACTGGTTGAAGGAAGAGCTGGGTCAGGTTTTTCAGGAAGGCAGTGGAGAGGCAATATCTCCTGCCCTGGGTGAGCAGGGCCTCTCTGACCTTTGTGATATCTCTGCTATCCCAAAGTAAATCTCAGGTGAAATATCCTCACTGCTGACCCAGTCACGGGTAAATCCCTGCTCAATCTCAGTTACTCATAAAGGTGCAGGAAATGAGTTTCCTTACACTTTCCCTATAGTTTTTGGAGGCAGGAAGACTCCTGAGCACCTACCAAGCAAAGAGTTTACCTAAAGTGTGAACTGTGGCTCACTTCACCCTTTAGCAGTCATTACAGAATCATTAACAATAATTAGAAAACATTCAAAACCAGATTAAAATATGTACAAGTAAAGAGAGCAGTGCTTACTGGTGAACAAGGACTGTATGTTCATCCAAGTTACAAACTAGAACTGTGCCACAGCTGATTAACTCACCTTCTCTGTGCTTCCATCTCATCTGGAGATGGACCATTCTGGATCTGGCGCTGGGCAGCTGGACCTACAGAAATAAATGAGAAGATGCAATTAAGAAAGAAAGCAAATGAAGAAACAATGCCACTCAGATTGCTTCTCCACCTCACTATGACAGATAAACATCAAGCATTATTGTCTTCTCTTTGCTTTTTAATTTTTTTAGCCCTTTTTTTTCATATTAGACAAATCATTGACTCCTGTACATTTTTAGTCCCACTGGGAGAATCCAAGGGCTAAATGTTGGAGCAGATTTGTCCAGAAACTTGGCACCATGGTTTCTGTAGATTACACACCAATCCCTGGGTGATGTGAAGGCCTACAGTGTTGCAAAGCTGTCCTGCAGAAGGACAGCCCTCTGCACTGGGATGCATTTTTAGCCTTGACATGCTTCAGCTCCATCCTTCAGGTATTATTCTGTGCTTGCAGAGAAATTCAACTGCCTCCCTGAGTCTGGGAGCACACATTGTGCTAACTTGTGCTGCTCTGATGCTGAGCTGGCATCAAAAGCTGCCTGATGGAAGGTGCAAAGAGATGCAAAATTAAACAAGACTTTTAAAAGGTGACTTTTCTTTTTACAATGCTGTGGTCTTCTGTTTCTGGGGGATCCACAGCAAGCTGAGCTCTCACAGGCATCCACCAACAAACGCTGACTATGCATGTGACCATTTAAGTCACATCTCCTCTCGTGATTGATCATTTCATCTCTGTTCTTGGATATTTAATCAAGGACACTGACACTACATGCCATTTTCAGAAAGAAACAATTATTCTGAAAATAAAAATAACTATTGGTAACATAAGTGGTCTTGCATTTATTACAAGGATTGTTCCATTCATTTGAGTAGGTGGGGTTCAACTGTGATTAAACAGGTAAGATTTTTATTGAATCCAACAGCAATTTTCCTGATAAGCTGGGAAGGAGCTCAATTATGTGCAAGAAATTATTATGCCTACCTTATTTTTTAATTTTCAAATGTAAAACTTCTCACTTTTAAAAGTTAACCAACAAGAGCAAATCAGAATTAAATGCTTACAAACCTAAATATGTCACTCTCAAATGGTTAAGCATATTTATCTCTGTATTCTTTATATATTACTGCCAGGCTGAATGCTATCTGAAAACCAATTAAGAGAATGTGAAAACAGGAAAGATGGCAGAAATGCATCGTAGTCAGAAATTCCAGAGCACTGACTGATCCTGAGGAGATCGTGCACATTTTTGAAATGTGTTTAAGGACTAACATTTGAAGTAAGGGTACACAGAACTTTCTGAAAACCAGGCCTGTGTATTCTAATTTAGAGTCTCCCAAAAATGAAGCCAGTGACAACCACTAAGCCAAAAGCTCTGACATTTAAAAATATCCTATGGTTGGGCATGAAGCGAAGACAGTTCACTTTAATGACTCATGACTGACAATTTAGTGCTGTTTATCATAGGTCTTTGGCAAACTATTTAGACAGAAATGCCACGATTTGTAAAGATCACAGGAAATAATGAACGCGGGGAAGCGGGTGATTGTTTTGGGAAGAAAGCCTCAGGGAAAAACTTAGCAAATATTCGGGACCCACCCAGCAGGCAGCTCCCGTGAAAGGAGCTTAGGGTGCAGCAAGGAGCTCAGAAACCACACGTGAGGATGCCAGGGACAGCTTTGAGCCTGCTCAGCCCCGGCTCACGGCCGCGGAGGGCAGGGATTAATTTCATGCTCGATGCTGTACATGCCTGCTCTGCTCTGCACGTACAGCAGGCAGCTGCGAGGCTCAGGGGCTTCAGTCCAACTGGATTTCTAGGCTTAATGCCCCTCCACATTTTTAGGTATTTCTCAGACAGAAGCAGACGTGATCAGTGAGTGCTCTTGGTGATGCCACCCTCATTTGAAGATGCTTCTCTGGCTGCCCACGAGCTGCCTCTGACCCTGCAGCCTTTGGGAACAGCCTCACAGAGAAGAGCACTTCTCAGCACAGTGACCAGGAGAAAGAGTTTTGCTCCCGACCCGTTTGCAGCTCCACAGCTGCTGTGAGCCACATTTTTAGCAACTAATTAAGGCAGGAGATGCTCTGCGAATGTCTGTGTTTCCTCGCTTGGTTGCTTTGCAATAATTAACCGCGCTTTTATAGAAGCATCTTGTGATTCAGCTGAAGGCAGAGTTTGGGAGCACACAGATGTTTTCCGTGTTTATTTTTTCCCCTCCTACTCAACCACCCCAGCAGCCACCGTGCCCTTGCCCAGCTGTCCCTGCAGACAGCAAGGGGGAACTCCTGGCACAGGGCACTGCTTTGTGCTGGGCGTGGAGATTTCCATGTGCTCCTGCACGCTGCACAGAGATGTCCATGTCTGGAGCCAGCCAAACACCAGGAACAAAGCTGTCCCTGAAGGAAAGCCCATGCTCGGGCTTCCACTCGTGCCAGGAGGGCACGGACTAACAGGGACAATGCCATCCTTTCTCTCCTGCTGGACGAGCTCCAAGCAATGTTTCTGTTCCCTCTTTTACCTTGGCTACAACTGCAAGCAACACTGACTGCATGCCCTTAGAAAAAAGTATCAAACCCGTTTATTTCTCTGAGCATCGGGTATTTTGTGCTTCTTCAACACAGCAGGTTCAATCTAACACACTTTCATTCATTACAGGAATGGAAGCAGCTCCTGCTTGGGGTTTTGGCAGCTCCTACAGCTCCGTGGTGCTTATGGACCAGTGTGGTGACAGTGGTGGGCTGAGGAAAGGCTCCAGAGTCACAGCTGAATTAGAAATACACATGGGCCTTCAATTCATGACATTGAAAATTTTTGTTTTATATATGAAACATTATGATTTCGTGCAAAAAATACAAACCCCCAAACCACAAACGAACAAAAACACACAAACCCCCAGCAGATGTCTGGGGGAAAAGAGGTGTCAAGAGACAGACAGCTCTCCCTCAGATCCATCTCCCAAACAATCCATCATTGTTTGATGATTCCAGCACACACTTGGATTGTGGGAGACTCTGGTTCGGCCATCGGGTCTGATCTGTCATTCTTTATATTCTGACAATGTGACATAAACTCCTGACAAGAACAGAAGAAATCTTTCCAGATTACAAATTTCTGCAAAGCTTTTCTTTCCAACAGCAATATCCTTCAAATAAATTGTCATTTTCTGTCATAAAACCCCAACATATCAGTTGTTGAAAGCATTTCTGACTGATGCTGATCCCATCGTCCCTGTTCAGCTGCACGCTGGGACTCAGCTGGGCAGGGGATTTTGGGGGTTCACCAGGACCCCTTCTCTTCCCCCTGTGCACCTGGGGCTCTTTGCTCTGGTGGTGCTGCTGCCCCACTGCCAGCAGGCCAGCCCCACAATGAGGTGCGACATCTGTGGGGCTGTGGCATCCGTGGCTGCTGGAATAAACACGGGCAGGAGACCCTTCTCCTTTGAAATGCCTCTACTAAAAGTGATCAGCTCGGGGGGGAAGAACCAACGGGTCCGGGCTCACGCTGCCGCCGCTGCTGCCAGGAGCGACTCGGAGGAGGAGGAGGAGGAGGAGGAGGAAGAGGAGGAGGAAGAGGAGGAAGAGGAGGAAGAGGAGGAAGAGGAGGAAGAGGAGGAAGAGCGCAGCTGTGTTCGCTGATTTGTGGGCAGAGCTGGGGGCTCCATCCTCACAGAACATTGGGAGATTCCATTGCTTTCTGGTCCAACATTCGAGCTCCTCTGTCTAGCCGACATCTTTAGGTTAGGGTGAGCAATAAAAATGGTCTTGGGGGCCACTAAATTCTGTTCCTCACGTTTAGACATTGCTTTGATTCGTCAATTCTGTGTTGGCTCGTTGTTTTAGGGGTTTTGGCTAGGTTTGGTGAGGGGTCTCTCCCGCTGCGTGCTGGATCCGATGTCCTTTGCATGTGGACTCGATGTCCCTTCCCCGTCACCGTCGGGGTGCCATCCTCCAGGAAGCAGCCGGGTGTCACTCGACAAAAGGGGGAATTCTCAACCATCAACAACAGGTAGTTAACGAAAGCGACAGGTGAGTACAATAGCAAAGCAGTTAGAACTCCACCCTGGCAGCAGCTGGCCCAACCTGTGAACTCTGCCTTTTCTGCTCATAACATTTGCTGTCCCCGCGTCAGGCAGAGCGGGCAGCGCCCCGTGTCCCCATCGGCCGCCACTTCCCCATTCACAGCCTGTCTGTAATTTCAGCTCTCTCGCCGCTGTTGGGCAATCCCGCTGCTGCTGCTGCAGAGGCTCTGTCAGCGCTTCAGCACCTGCCCCCGCCCCCAGAAAAATGTTATGGGCATAGAAAAGTATAGGAAGAATAATTTTACTTTTTTACCATTACAAAAAGGAAAAAAAAAAGGACATAATTGAATTTCTAAGGGTGTAATTTCAATATTGGTGGGTTTATAAACACGCTCGGGGAAGATGCTCAGAGGCTCTGTCTTCAGCACCTGTCCCCGCCCCGAGGAGCTCAGCCTGCTCTCCTGGTGGGCACTGCCCGTGCTGGAGCTGCCCTGGCACAGCCACACTGTGCTGGTGACCAGCTGTGCTGCTGACACTCCCTTAAACTCATTAGTAGAGACAATTATCCTGGACAAAGCACTCATCTAATTAGCCTAGATAGAGCCCGTAGATAAAGCAGGGTGCCCACACTCAGGCTGGATGACCCAGCAGGTCGGGCTGACCTGACTTTCCATGGAGAGCTGAAGGACTGAGAGGAGGGATGGATCAGTGCTCCCTGCAGCTGGGCAGAGCCACGGGCCACCAGCGTGCTGCCACACTGCCACCATGGCACTCCTGTCACAGCGGGCTGGGACTCCACACCTCCTGCCTTGTCATGAGTAGAAAGGTTGCCCATTTTTTAAAAGGTTGCAGAGTTCACAGGTTAGGCTAGCTGCTGCCAGGGTGGAGTTCTAACTGTTTGCTATTTTACTCACCTGTCGCTTTCGTTAACTACCTGTTGTTGATGGTTGAGAATTCCCCCTTTTGTCGAGTGACACCCGGCTGCTTCCCGGAGGATGGCACCCGGACGGTGAGGAGGGGACATCGGGGCCGGCACGCAAATGAAGAAACCCCTCACCAAACCTAGCCAAAAACCCCTAAAAACAACGAGCCACCATGGAATTGACAGATCAAAGTGATGTCTAGACGTGAGGAACAGAATCCAGTATCCGCTAAGACCCTTTTTACCCCTCACCCTACCCTAAAGATGTCGGCTGGACAGAGAACCTCGAATGTCAAACTGAAACTTGGGGAATCTCCTGGTGCTCTCCTGAGGACAGAACCCCCAGCTCTGCCTGCAGACCAGCGGACACAGCTGCATCTTCCTCCTCCTCCGAGTCACTCCTGGGAGCAGCAGCGCTGTGAGCGCGGACCCGTCGGTTCTCCCCACCCGAGCTGATTCGTAATAAAAGCATTAAAAAGGAGAAAGGTCTCCTGCCCTATTTATTTCATTGTTTGGTCTGATGAGCAGCAGCACCCGGCAGAGAGAGGGAGCACGCCCCACGAAGGGAGTACAGTGTCACAGAGAATGCTTTCAGGCAGTTTGCCTCACTCCTATTAAACATTAACTTGAAATAGAGTTTCAGAGAGTGTTGCTCACAGGCTGGGTGCCTCAGCAGCATTTTAACAGAGTATAATAAATACCTTCTATGACATCATTTACACATGGACCAAACTTCTCCTCTGAGAACTGCAAAGAACTTTATCAGCCTTAGTTAAGCTATGAGGCAGAAGTGACTTGATTACACCCAGGCCGTGTCTGCACAAATAAAATTTGGTTGCATCAATTTACCTACAGGTGAGATTTGCTACTGACACAGTCAAAACCATGTAAAAGGTCACCTAAGGCATTCTTATTCTGATGCAGACCAAATTTGGTTTGGCCTGAGGCAAGTAGAGTGCAGAGAAAGGAGCATTTCCAACTCTGCGCCAGAAAACCTTCTCTACCTCCCTTCCTTGTTCCTTGGTGACCAACAGAGCTGTAAGTCTGTGGCAGAGCAAAGTAAAACACATCCTCTTAAAATCATCCCCAGCAATGCTTTACATAACCTGAATTTACATTATATCACACTGGACAAGGAACAGTGTCTATCAGGTACCAACTCTCAGCTGAATTCTAGAAATTCCTGTCTTAGAAGCTATTAAAAGCACCATTCCCAAGACTGTGACTGCTTTGCTTTTATTTTTTACCTTTTACCTCGAGATTACTTTAATCTAACATGAAACAGGCCCTGCCTAAAGTGAAATAAGGGTTTGAGCACAGGGGGTCTGTATGAAGTCTGTTCATTTGAACTAAAAACTGATTTAACATTCAATGCTGAAACCTTCTGACGCAGATAAGATTTAAGGACAGTGACAGAGCTGGAAAAACAAGCCCTGTATTTAACATGGGAATGCCCTGCCCTTGCATTAGCTCACACCTCTTCAAGGACTTATGTACAGGTGCTTATGCTGTGAACAGTCCTTTTCTTCCTTTCTTCCTGTTTTTTTTAGGAAAAATCAACAGATGGAATTGAAAGGGTCCCCACATGCAGAACCACACAGCAGTGCATGTGCACTGAGCAGAATGGAAGACATGAGATCCAGAGGGGAGTTGCCAAACAAAAAGGCTGTGCAAAGATCCAGTGCTAGAAGATGATTAGAAAGAAACCATCTTCAGTTCACCAGAAGGGCTACTGAGCACACCAACATGAAACCAGTGCCTTTGACTCAAATGCTAAAGCCGGTAATTCCATTATTTTGCATAAAATATGATGGCACTTGTTTGATCCTGACTGTTCATTCATCATGGCACTGGCACAGCATCTGGCAGTTTTTCATGCTTGTGTCTTGGTTGAGCTGAGTTATTTTTTTCCTCCTGCATGCAATACAGATGAGACAGTGCTAAAGCAGCTCCTGCTGCAAACAACTCCACTCTGACAGCAGGGGTCACAGTAAATATGTAAAGGACGTGGCTTTGCTGCATTTATCTCAGCACCACTGCCTCAGCTCAGCAGCACAGCTTGAGTTACCTCTCAGATAAGAAACAGCACAACCAGCTTTAAACAGGATTTAAAAATACACACAGGTGACTGTGCAAACAGGAAACCTTTCACAGTGAGGTGGCTCCACGGCCATTTGGGCCAGCATCTCCCCCAAAATGCAGCCTGGAGTGGTGGGAATGCATCCCCATAGGGCAAGCAACAGGGATGGGAGCCCGTGTGTTCAGGTATGGGAGTTCCTGCATTTTATCTGGTGACTGATCAATATAAAAATAAAAGAACTGTGTAAGACCTGGAAATTATTTTCCTCTCAGCAGCTCAGTTCTGACAGGGAGCCCAAAACACACACTGATCTAGAATAGCACGAGCTTTTTGGGGTGGGGGAAGGTGTGCAGGGAAAGCTGCAGTTCTGCCTGGACAGGGGAAGTGGCTTGGTTCCCTTGGTTCCCCACTTCCAGAGGAAGGGCTTTGAGCACCTGACCTGGAGGATGGCAGCCCCCAGGGAGGAGGGGCTGCACACCCACCTGGATCAGGCCTCAGTGCCTGGACCTGTGCAGGGCTGGCCCTCCAAGACACAGAGAGAAATTCTGGCAAGGTGAATTGTCACATTAACATTTTCTGAAAAATCCCTTTGCCCAGGATTTTTCTCCTGGGAAGCTGAGAAGCCTCAGAGAAAAAGGAAAACATTTATCATCTCATTTGCTTCTCCTGTGTTTTGCTCATGTGGAATGTGTTTGGAGATTGTTTATCCAACAGGTGATTGTTTCATTGGTTTCTGGTGTCAGTGTTTTCACTCATTGGCCAATCAGGGCCAAGCTGTGTCGGGACTCTGGAGAGAGTCACGAGTTTTCCTTATTATCTTTTTAGCATTCTGTAAGTATCCTTTCTGTATTCTTTAGTATCATTTAGTATTCTTTAATATAATATAGTATCATAAAATAATAAATTAGCCTTCTGAGAACATGGAGTCAGATTCATCTTTCCTTCCTTCCTGCCACGGGGGTCCCAGCAAATACAACGCTGAATGCAGGAAACCTCCATGCAGGACAGAAAAGGATGGAACTCGAGCATCCCAGGGGGGTTCTGTTTACTGAGCTGAGCTCTGAGCAAAAGGGAACTAATTCAGTGATGGCTTGATTATGCGTTGCTGAAGTTGAGGTGGGTAAGGCAGCACCTGCCAGGCAGCCCCAGGTGGGGACTGCCAGCACCTCCCTCCTTGGCAGGGCTGGGGCTCTGATGCATTTAGAGATGCAGCCTTGTTTCCACAGGCAGTTTCATGGTAAGCAGGCATCCCATTAATTGACGACCACTGCTTTTGTTAGGGGAGCCTCCTCTGGCTCTGAGAAAATGTTACGTGCATAGAAAAGTACAGGAGGTGTAATTTTACTTTTTTATCATTACAAAAAGGAAAAAAAAAAAAAAGAAAGGACATCATTGAATGTCTAAGGGTGTAATTTCAATGTTGGTGGCTTTATAAACACACTCAGGGAAGATGATGGGAGATGTCATCAATCAGTGACAGAAGTAAAAAAGCAATCTATAAAATTCAGGACCATGAGATTATCTTAAAAAAATAAAATAAAGTAAATTAACCCCACAATTATTAGTAGCAAGTAAACAAGCCCCCAAGCACTTCTGTTCCCTCCTTTTCTTGATTGTTTTTCAGAATGTGCATTAAGCCTATTTTCCTGAACATCCAGGATTGAAACTTTTCAATAAAGGTGAAGATTAGCTCATAATCTTGTGCCTCTAGGCAGTACTGGAGCTTTAAGAAAAACACCAAATACCACCAGAATCTCATTAAAATCAAGAGCACAGGCCATCCTGAGAAGCTGGCACCCCCCACCACTGCATGAGCATTCCGGCAGTGGATGCTCCAAAGAAGCTGAGAGTGGAAATCAAAACACACCATCTAAAGACGCAGTTTATATTGCAAAGATATTTTTCTGAATTTGGTTTTAGTGAGGACATGAATCGTTTCACTCCAGTATCAGTTTGCCAGGCGCTGTCCCAGCAGACAGGGACACTGCAACGCTGGCCTCGTGCTCTGCAGTAGGAGTGCAGCTGAGCTCTTTCCCTTGGATGTCTCAAAGAGACACCCACACATCTGTTCTGTGAAACAGAAGCTATCTGCTTTTAGCTAAGCGTGACTCTGTGTGTTTCTGCACCCAAGTAAGTGCATATACCTGTTTATGCCCACTTCACACTTACGTTTCTTTACATCAAATAAAAAGCAGGGATTTGATCCCCTTTTTTTTTTTTTGACAAATTGAAGTTTTTAAAAATTTCTGAAGTCACAGGGGAAAAGAACCCGGCCACTAGCACGGACAGCAGTTCAATCAGCTGATATTTACACACATTGCTGGTCAAAAATCATCTCTGGTTTTGCTTAACTATAGGATTTATGACACATTAGATCAGAAATACATATATATATATATATACACATATACAGACACACACAGACCCACTGTAGCCCGGTGCAGCACCCAAGGCACCAAGAGCAGCATGGTCTATTCTTGGCCTGTCTCCACATAGAACCTTGCAATTGGCTCTCTATTTTCAAGTGTCTCCATCCCGTTTCCCTACTGGTAGGACAGTAAACCCCTCAGGGCAGTCTTTTCCACCAGGTGGAGAAAAGCAGGGCCCACACATGCACTGAAGCACCACGCGCACATAGAAAACACCATATTATAAACACACAGTTTGCACTTAGTTAATGTTTAAGATCCAGACAAGATCCATTTTACCAAGATTTAACTCCCACCGCTGCTCTAAGGCAACTATGATGGGTATCTGTACCTTGGTAAGAGTACTGGACAGAAGAGGACTTTTCTACAAAACACAGCTAAATGGAGATATATTTTGGGATTCATGAAAAAATATCCAACCCAAAAAACACATGAAAAAATATCACTAGGAATAGGCAGGATTCCTTGATAATTAAGTTGCAGTCTTAAATAAATTCAAGAGATAAACAAAATATTCAAATACAGCACCTGGTCCCATTCACACTTAGCTTGGCTTTGGATCTATCTGCTTAAGGGAAGCAAAAATCCCACTGACTAGGAAGGCCCAGAGTAAACCCACTCATCTCTGTAAATCCTCATTTCCAGAAGAGCTAACAGGAATTGACAGTGACAGATAGGTCATTATGGAGGAAAAAATAGGCAAATATCCCATTAATTACAGAAAGTATAAGATGCCGCCCTTTTTAATATCTGTTTTTTAAAACCATTATCTATTCCATGAGTACAGATGCTATTCACTAGCAAGCAAAAGCAGCAGCAATCCAACACATTGACTCAGAACTCAGTCCCACACTCTTGCTGTAATGACCTCTCCTGATTTAACAGCCCTGACTAATGCCTGCATCTCCCCAACCTAATGCCTCATTTCTCACAAATATTATCTCAGCCTCCCACTGCCCGCCTGCCTGAATTAAAAGCAAATTAAAGACAAACCATCCATCAACGAGCTACAACTGTAAGCGTTGTCCCAGCACAACAGGGTGGCAGCGCTGACCATCTCCATGCAAAAACCAGCGTCCCTTCCCCCTTCCCGCGGGAGCCCGGCATGCAGGGCGGCGGGGAGGGTTCCATCACCTACAGGACATTCGGCACAGGACGATGCAGTCACAGTGGCAGAGGCAGAAGCAGTGCCAGACCCATTCCCTGCTGACCATAGCACGGCCGCAGCCTCCTGAGCGCGCTCCCCGCATGCCCGGCGCGCCCGCCCCAGGCCAGGTTTCACCAGGTGTAATCGATCCCCACTGCAGCAGCACCGCGGGCCCGGCCACTTCAATATTTAATGGGACCCCTGTCCTCACCTATCACAACACTTGGGGTGTCTGAAGCCAGACTTCTTTGTCTGGACTTACACGTAAATTGCGTTTGCTGCCTCCTGCCCCAATCAGAGCTCCCTATGTTCACCTACATGCAAGCAATTACAATAAAAGTTATGTGTGAATAAGCACAAAGTTCAGTTGTTTTGGGGGAAAAATGCTGCTGTTGAACATGCACGATCAAGTTCACTGGTAGCTTCTGAAGTCAAAGGAGTTCAGTGATAAATGTTGGGCACTAGTCTTAAAATGTAAGCATGAACAAGATGGATTCAGAAATATGTATATATGGCTTAAAATCCCCATCTACTATTAAATGTTTTCTTCATCATCCCATCATACCTGATCTCCTCTGATCCCAACACTTCACCCTCTTGGCCTGCTAATCACTTTCCTCTTCTATATTTAAGTGTGGCAAGTCTTCCAGAGGCAATCCAGTTGAATTTAATGGAGAGCTTGTATGAGGAGACTAAACAGAATATTTATTCACTCTCTACCTCTGCCTTATCATCTCTGATTTCCTTCCTTTCTCCTTGCTTTTGCATTATTCTGTCTGCTGAGGACTTCACACAGCCTAATGCTCTACTCCTCAAGCAAACTCATAGCTGGTTTAGGGGATGTATCTCCATAGCTTCAGTGACACCACTCTGATGTAGATCAATTGGCATTTGGACCCACTGAACTCAGCAGCTAAGTCTTTTATCTAATATCTGACTTTTAGAATATGCTGAATAAAAATTTGAAGTTTTTATAAGTTACCTATGGTTACACCAGGTGAAACCCAGGTGGAACAAGTTCATAATTAGCAAAGTATCAGAGCCACTCCTTTCCTTCTCAGACAATGCTTACTCATCATAACTGAGTAGCTGCTCACTCTCTGTACCTGCCTCCCACAACATTCTCAGAAAGACTGATATGTAGATACTCTAATAGCAAAGCTGCTTATCATATGTTTTCTAATGTTTGCTGCTATGAATTATTGATGTCCCATTTTAAGTCTACAATATCAATACCTCTCAGGTATTCCCCACTATCAGATGGAGCACAACAAGCATTAACCAATCAATATCTGAGACAGCAAAAAAAACTCTGTTAAAAGCAAACTATCTTTTTCACCATGGCACACAGATGGTGTAAACTCTACCTGTATATGCTCATTGTTCCCTGCTTGCAGGGTTATAAAGCCAATAGAGGCACACCAGAATTAAATTCAAACCTGAGTGTAAATTCAGGGTCTCACAGCCATAAATGACAATGGTTTTATGTAATTACGTTCTGAGAATGTAAGAAGACTCAGGAATATATTTAAATGAACAAAAATGGCATTAAAAGTGTAAAATTGTAGGCCATGTTTTATATTCAGGACTCCAGCTTTCCTAGAGAACATGGTATCATCAAACCATTTCATTCTCAGTTTGGAGGGCACTTCAAATCCTTTTTGTTCTCCTGTGCTTTCCTCCTGTATCGCACACTGAAGGACTGAAGGGAGGCATCTGGCGGATGTAAAATATCAGCTAAGCTCTCCAAAGTGCTCTCTTATGTTGCAGACTCTTATCCTGCAATACCATTGGAATCACCTGCTCTCTCAAAGAAAACTATTACACAAATGTAGGCAATTTAAAACACTGTATCAAACTAATGACAGAATCCATAAACCCAGAGACGTACAACTTAATTCTGTCCTAAGAATACATCATCTTTCAGTGACTTATTTGGCTGAGACTATGTTACCCCATATTTTCTTTATTGTTTATTTTCTTACACGCTCATCTCCATCTCTTACACTGAGGTTGTGTTTCTACAGGGTTAAATATGGTCATGACTAATAAAAAGCTAAGAAACATCCTTCAAGGCCCAACAGCATCTCAGAGATGCTCAAACTGATCCAACAGAGATTAACAAATTCCTACAGACCCTTGGGCAGACTTACCACCTGCACAGCAAACTCCGTGCCAACAGTCTGCCATGGAGCCAGAAAACCAGGGCGTGGGTGTGACAACTCTGCTTCCACCCAGCTCCACCCTCCTCCCTAAAACTGACACAGAATTTTTCAGTAGCTCATTCAAGCCTGGGGCAGCAGAGCCAGGGCCACCATGTGGCTGAGTAAATGGCAGAGCAGGAGCTCACATGGATTGGGAACAGGCTCTCTCAGAGACTCCACCACCTCTTCTGATTCTGAAACAAAGACTGGTCTCCACAATCCCACCAACAAGACAGTGATTTCTTTTAAGTGGAAATAGCAGCATGGCCCACAGGAAAAAATAATTAAATACCCTGAGAAGGCAGTTGCCCCAGCCAGTATGACATGAGCCCCCACCCTCTCTTTCTACTCTGGATAAACAAAGTTATGACTTGCTGGACACCATCAGTGTTGGTCCAGGTTTGCGGGGGGAAATCTGATGTGGCCAAAAACATTGGGAAAATACTTTTATAACACCTGCACTGGGATTCTTAAATGAGGTACATGTGCCACCAGCTGCATGCAAGTAATTTTAAAGGGGCAGTCTGTCACGCAGCACTGGGCATAGCCCTGCCCCCCAGAAATCTTGTCATTTCTTATTAGCATGACTTGACCTTCACAAAGGTTACAGCCCAGCTTGCCTGTGGCAGCACAGATGATTTCCTGAAAGAGGAGCACTTGCAGATGCTGTGCACCTGAAGAAATTTTAAGTAACAATTCAATTGACCACCTCTTACTCCTGTGTATAAAAACCCTTGACCTCAATTTGAGCATGAAGCAATACCAGCTGGCTGGAAGGCAAGCACTCCCCAAACAAACTGCTCCTCTAATCCTTGCAACAGGAAATCAATTGTGAAAATTGCATTTTGACAAATATAAATCATCACTGACAAAAAGGCTGACAAATCCCTCTTGATGTCCAGCACTTACCTGGTGCAGCAGCCTGCTGGAAGATGTGCTAGAAAAATGCTTCTTTTTAAAAAAGAAGTTGAAAAACACCAATTCCACAATCTGCAGCAGTGAAAATAAAGGAGAGCTCTGATCCTGCAAGTGGTAGCAGGCAGGCAGGTGACTCTCCTACATGAAGGCTTTTGCAGGAAGGCTGTAATTATCTGGTTGAGCACCTACTGATTGTATCTGGAGACTGTGCACGTACTAGCCAATATGCAGCTGATACAACTCATGTCATTTTACTTTCTGTACACTTTGTCCTTAATTTAAAAGGTTGCTTTCCTTTTCTACTCCTAATATCTATTATCCATGCTTGGGAAGGCACTTAACAGCACATTAGACAGCTAAGAACCCAGAGGCTGTGCCAAAACTGAAATAACACTATGAAATGAATCAAGTGCTTGGTTTCATTTTAGTAGTGTCTTTATCAATTGGCACCCTGAGAAGGTTTGTACTTCAGAGAATTCTGGAAAACACTCAAGAAGGAGAACAATGAGCTTTTAAGTTCCTCAGCCAGACAAAATATATTTTAAAAAAGCCATTCTTGTGCCATTGACCATATCTTTGTTGTTCTTAAGACGGAAACTCATTTCTGTTGTTAAGGGTCAGTGTCAGATGTTTTGCTGGACCTGTAGAAGATGTTTATCCTGAACCAGCCTTAATTTTTTTATATTGCCATTCCCTGCTTCTCAACCTCTATTTCCACCATCAGTTCCTAAGGACTCCTGGGTACTGTGCCAAGGAGAGCAGAAGTGTTTCCCAGCAGTACAGGATGCTTTTGGGATGGTTGCTATTCCACAGGCAATGCAGCCACACACCTTAGCAATTAGGCTGGGGAGTGACTGTATGGAGCAGATTTAAGACCTGGAGAAATCATCCTGCTCATCTCCTCACTTTGTCTCTGTGGAGCTGCTCCCTGCACAGAGGCTTGGCTCAGCCCATGCCAAGCCAGGACCCTTGAGCTGATGGATCCTCTCCCAGATTTCAGTAGCTGCAGTTCGGACACAACTCAGCGAGACCAACCCAGGAATAGAGCATGGAACCTTCAGCTCTTGCATGGACAGCCCACACTCAGCTGCCTGAATCAAGACTCACCCATGGGAGTGAGAAAACTCAGCTGGCACAGCATCTGTTTCAGAACTAGCCCCTAACACATATTTGCAGTTACAAACCATTTTAAATGGGATGCAAGACTGAAAGTTTCTGCCAAGAAATAGAGAGCAAGAAGCATTCCAGGCAAATACAAGTCTCAGAGACTAAGCCCAGAAAAACCCTGTCAACTCAAGTAAAAATTACAGTTACAAGAAAATTACCTGCATTGGAACATCTTATACTGATGCCATTCTCTAGTAATATGCTCTGATTAAATCATGTCAGTGTTTGTAGTACTATATTAAACAATATTTAAAAGACATGCTTACACTTTGCATATCTGTTCGTTGCAGGGCACTGCTAAGAGCAAACTAGCTGCACAGATGAAGGAAAGATGAAGGCTGGTAAGCCATTTCTCATGACAGCTGCCCCACTTATAAGTTATTTAAGCTGCTGTCTGCCAGTAGCCTGTAGTATGGTAACAATTAAATAGTCACTAGCAACATACCTATATTACAGTATATTGCTTTCTAAATTGCCTTCTGCAAAAAAAAAAAAATCAATCAATGTAACTGATGGGGAAATTTGAAGTCTGCTACAGTGCTATTAGAATAATTTGGTATAAAGGAAGTGCAGGCATGCATTTGATACTTCTCAGAGGGCTTGACTTTAATTAATTTATACTTTCAAATTGATTGTGATTCACTTGAAAATGCATTCTGCTCCCTGAGAGTTTGAACAGGCACTTTTTGGGAAACCATGATGAACTTCTCCTCTGATGCAGAAAGCCTCAGAGCCAAAAAAAGGCCCAAACTCCTGTGAAGAGGCTAGCAGGCACAACTCAAAGCACTTCAGCTTTACAAACTTCTAGTTGCAACACACCCTCCTCAGTTATCAGCACCAGTCTAGGGAGGGATGAATCCTCCCTGGCCTCAGTGCGTCTCTCCACTGATTACAGGAGAAGCCTGGCTGAGACTCAGTCCTATAAATATAGCTGGGATGAGTCCAATCCCAAGAGACTGAGCCATAAACTCTCCCAAATTACCCACAGACTCAGGGATGGTTTGGAAAACCCAACAGCACTGCAGCTTGGCTCAGCACTCTGCTCACCGCTGTGACTCATGTTGGGTGTGCCAGAAAAGCCTTACAGGGGCACAGTGGGCAAACGCTCCTTACAGTGACAAACAGACGCCTGTTAGGCTCTGCCTGACCTTCCAAAATGGGATCTCTCCTGATAAATCAGACAGGCTTTCCCCCTCCCTGTTCATCCCCCAGCATGAGGAGTGGAGGTTTATTCCTCACTGAGTTTGGTGACCAGCTTTCTGCCCTGTTACCTCTCTCATTATTGAAAGGAGGCTGGTGAGGTGAGTGTGGTTGTGAGACCACTGTGACACACAGCACGTATCTTTTCTCTCAGTATAGAGAAAAAGGACTTCCCAGAATGAGAGTTAAAAATAGCTGGTTTGCCTTAGAGGGTGAATTCACTTTGAAACACAGAAAACAAGTCTAAGCTGCCACCTCTAGTATGACAGGCACCTTTAGCAGTCTGCGCTCTGCCAAAATACCTAAATCCCTGCTCTTTCTTCTCCTTAAATTTTTTTACCATTTCAAATTGTAGATGCTTTTCAGAATGAGAAGCTTTGGTGGAGAGAGGGAGGATGCAACCTTCTAAGTTATATAAAAACCAGCCTTTTTTCCAAACCAAAAATATCTTCAAGTTTATTTCTTAAAATCTACTGCGGTCCTGCCTTTATTCCCACATTTTTTATACCAGTGGTGTTTCAGCTCCCCAGCATCCTCCTTCAGCCCTGCTCAGTGCCTGTCTCCCAGGTGGATTGGAGGCTGGCCACGTTGCACCCAGGGCTGAGATGACTGGACAGTCTGGTTTGGGTATCAGCATCAGCAAGGCAGCTTGATGCTTTCAGAGCAAGCTGTATCCTTTCAAACACAGTATTTTTTTGCCAGTGGGGGTAATGAGCCAGTTGGGCAAACTTACCTGGGGAAGCGGTAGATTCTCTGTCACATGAAGTTATTACATCAAGACAGTGACTTTCTAAAGTATGCCTTCACTTGGTAAAGGATTTGTGTTCAGAATCCCAAAGCTTTGAACACAGAGGGTACAGTGGATGGCTTTAATGATCTCTTCTGACTCTTAAAGTTCTAGGAATCCAACATAATTGCTTATGGGCTTCGTTACTACAAAGATCTGCTTGACTCTTCTGGGAATACATTAAAGCTTTCAAGCTAGCCAAGCTGAGAAAATAACCGTGATATTTCCAGCTGCTTTCCCCAGAATGTTACATTAATCCTTCCCCTGGCCCTGAGCAAGCCTTGCCACTTTTCTTTTGAGCAGAATGACAGAGGAGCATGATTGGACTGCTCCTCTTTATGGCTCTGTAAGGGCTCCCCTCTCCCCACAAGTTTGCTGTCAGGTATTGCCAAGCTACCAAAGGATTTGGGAAGCTTTCCTTGCTGTTCCCTGACACAGTTATAAGCATTTCTTCCAAGTCTGGGAGCCAGCACCACAATTCACACTGATGACCAAGCAGGGCCTGCCAGCAGATTTAAGCGATAGCCTAAATAAGAACCACTCAGAACGTCATTCATAATAAAGCTGAAAATCTAGCAAAGTCCCACACTTCTCCTGCATGCTGAAGTGACAAACAGGAGCCAGGGCTTGCTGTCCAGCTGCCAAGGGTGGGACCTGGCTGAACACCCCCTCTCCACCCCCAGAACAAGCCCACCTGGGCACCCCAGAAACGTGAGCAATTCCACGTCATGCTGGTGAAGCTCTTAAGTGTCACCCAAGCTGAACTGCAGAACGCGGCTGCCTGCCCTATTTATCAAATGACCTGAAATTCAGCACGATCATCTGCCATAACAGCTGCTTCCCTGACAATGAGAGAAACTCCTGCCTGGCTGCTGAGCCACAGCCAGCAGCAGGAGCCCAGCACACAGCCTCCCACACCGAGATGCTGCTCCCATCCCCCTGCACGGCACGGCCTCAAAATGTCTCGTGCTCTTGGAATTCTGCATGCTGACTCCTTCCTCTACTGATTTATTTTGCTTCTGCATCATTAAAAAGAGATTTCAGAGACCTGGTACTTCAAAGAGGGGGAAAATAATGAAACATCCTTCCCAAGGAACTAAAATGAAGGTAAGGTTGGATGTTGTCAGTTTTCTTTCTTTCTACTTAGGGTGCTGCATAAATAATACACAGCACCAGCAAATTTACTTCTTTTTACAGCAGCAACCTATATAGGAACCAAACAGGAAAATGATTGTATGAGTAAGACTTAAGTGCTCAACATAGGCAAAGTTAGGGAGCTAAATAACTTTGACAGATGTTATAAAGTTTTTTTAGAAATGCATGTGTTCAAACACTAATACTTTTTGAAGCTATTTTGATGTACACCAAAATATATTTTTCTGTTCCACAGTCAAAAAAATCCTAATCATATCATGATACTAATCATGAATAAAATTTTAGTTTTATTAATGTTAATATTAATTATATTAATATAAGAATGAATATAATGAAAGTTAATATTCATTATATTTACTACTCCTTAATAATGAAATAAGCAGAATTAAATGTTTATAGTATATCTTAAGATAGTTGCTTTTGTACTTCTTCCCCAATTAGAAATGAAGAGTGAAAGCTGTTATTGAAGACCAGCCCCTCAGCTGGAACCCAAATGTTACTCCACTGAACCCAATGGACATAATTTCCTGCTAAACTGGATCTAGAAGATTATGCTTTCTGTGTGGATCTATCCTCTTGGCTAAATACATTTTCCCATTCCCCAGCTAAAATGGGAAATGAGGACTGCACATGTTCATAGTGTTCTGTGTCTCAGTCCCAGAGAGTCCAACAGGTTCACACTGCTAATGTTGTGCCTGAGAAGCATCTGTCCGATTTTCACACATGGAACTGGTTGTAGCTGTTGCTAGAGCTCATGTGTGCATGAGCAGGAACAAAGTTTGGACTGAACATATGCCTTATTCCCTGTGTTTACTTCAAGGTAGGCTTCAGAATCCTTTCTGTAAGTGTGAATACAACCATGAATATTTGATTAGGAACACACAGAAAGAATATGAAATGATATGGCACCAAGGCTTTAGCTGAAGTATGCATGAACAAGCAAAGTAGATAATATTAAATGTATGCTTCTCTTTTTCTTGCTCTGCAGCCTTGTCTGCACATCAATGTGAATTAAACAAATTGAAAACCCACACTGAGCAGCATCAGATCTAATTGCACTGCAAAATGTTTCCCTAATGAATTTCAGTTTTCATATTTTCGCTTACAAGTAGTGTTATCAAGCTACTAAATAAAGGCAGTTTACTTATATATATGGATATATGTGGCTCCATAGGGCTAATTAATATTAAGCCTGTTATTTTGTCTAATTTATGAGAAAAGATTATAAAAATAAACATTTTTATCCATATTAATTTTACTTGTGGGATACTGTCAATAATGCCATTTTATTTTTTGTTGCTGTTTGCCAAGTGCTGACAAATGCATGAATGGAGTCACTCCCAGCCCAGGACAGATCCTAAACTAGGCAAGAAACTCTCAATCTCCTAATGATGGGAATCCCTTAGCGAGGCAGGGACACCCTCCAGCCTCACTCCCCTAGCTGAGATCCCCCATCAGCCAGATGGGGAGGCAGAGGAGCACTGCTAACCCCGAGCCTTGCAGCGTCCTGAGCCTTGATCTGTGAGACAGACACACAAAATACACCACGGATGGCTCAGTGAAAACAAAAACCCACTAGCACTGGCTGAGTGCTTTTGCAACCAGAGCAGAATTCCTGTCTCTACCAAAATCTTTGCTTTTCTCTCATGGAAGAATGCAGTGGTTAACACACCTTGTTTAATAGTCATGTGGCTGCCTGATCTGGGGTGATAGGCTCCAAGTGGCAGGTGGACCCAGTCTGCAAAGTGCTGAGCTCTGCACAGGGGATGCCAGCTCGCTGCCTCTCGTGGCATTGCAGAGAGCCAAGAGCACATTCCTGATGTGTGCTCAAGGCAGCATCTATTTATCAGTTCCACCACATGTCCTCCTTGCCATGCAGCTTAATTCCAGCTGGAATTTTTCTACTACCTGGAGGATGCTCCTCAAGAGCCTTTTCTTAAGCCCCTCTTTCATTCATTAGCTGTGCCAGAGCAGGAGCAGGACAATTGATATTGGACAATTTAAAGTATCCTGAAGGTTTATATTACATTTGCACCTTCTTGGGTCATTTTCTAGACCCTTTTTTTCATAGATGAAGCCAAATCAGCATAATTTTGCCTTAGGAAATTTCAAAAAAGGTTTTTTAAGGCTGGGAATAATAATACCAGTAAGTTTATCATAAAGCTTCCTGCAGAAAAATCTTATTCAGACACATGCAATCTTAAAAGTGTTGCTCTGAGAACTACAGACAGACTTCTTGGGAAATGCCAGAGGAGGTGTTTGGCTTTCAGCTCTAATGCAACAGACAGCTAATTAAATGCTTTGCTAATAATAGTATCCTGTGCATGAGGAGATAAGCTCAATTACTTATTGAATTTAAGTGGAGTTTTGCAGACATGCTGGCAAATTCCTGGTAGCTAAACCAACTTTTTTTAGCAATACAATTCACTCTCCTTTCTGTTTCTCTAGTTTAGGTGTATCATTAATGAACATAAAATATCACTGATGAAAGAAATAAACAAATCTGACATTTCTTAGCTAAAGCTCCATTGCTACATAAAAAAATAACCATCAACTCAATACAATAATGTCAGACACTTATCACAAAAAAGCCTCAAGAGAAGTCAATGGAAATCCTCTATTGACTTAAGGTGAAATTAGACAAAATCTAGGATTGTTGTCATAAAAATATGTTCACAGTCTGCATGTAATCCATGGATCACACAATGCTGTGAAATTCAGTACTCTGAGCACATAATCATCAACACTTTTAAGTGAGCAGGGAAAATGGAACAGTCTTTGCTTCCCAGATTCTTTGGGAAACACACAGTTTTCCCAGTGCCACAACTCTGCTTAGATTAACTCTTCACACTCCATACTCTCAGCACAGCAGTGACCTGGAGCTAGAGTACACAGCTGAAATTAAAAGAAATTGTTCAGGGAGCAATAATGCCATTTGTTTAATCTCTTTAGGGCATGCCTACCCAACTCAGCAAGAAAACTATTGACACAGTGCCATGATCAAGGGAGGGGATTCCTCCCCTCTACTCTGCCCTTGTGAGATTGCACCTGGAGTACTGTGCCAGCCCTGGAGCCCTCAGCACATGGAAAACATGGACCTGTTGGAGGGAGTCCAGAGGAAGGCTCCAAAGATGATCAGAGGGCTGGAGCACCTGTCCAAGAAAGACACTTTGAGAGAGTTGGGGCTGTTTAGCCTGGAGAAGAGAAGGCTCTGGGGAGACTTTATAGCACCTTCTAAAATGAGCCTACAAGAAAGAGGGACTTTTTCCAAGGGCATGTAGTGATAGGACAAGGGGAAGGGCTTTAAGATGAAGGTTTAGATTAGATATTGGGAGGACATTCTTCACTGTGAGGGTGGTGAGGCACTGGCACAGGCTGCCCAGAGAAGTTGTGGATGCCCCATCCCTGGAAGTGCTCAAGGCCAAGCTGGATGGGGCTCCAAGCCATCTGGTCCAGTGGAAGGTGTCCCTGCCCATGACAGGGGAGTTGGAACTGGGTGACCTTTAAAGTCCTTCAACCCAAACCATTTCATGATTCTGTGATCCACTGGAGGGTGATGAAGATGACTGGAGGCTGCAAGTGGCACATGAGGAAGGGGCTGGGGGAGTCATCTTGTTTGGCTCAGAGGAAGGAAGGCTGAGGACCAATCCCACTGTGGCACCAACTTCCAACTGGTTCATGATGGGAAAGGAACAAGGGTCTGGTCACGTGGGGAGGTTTCCATCCTTGGTGATTCTCAAAGCTCACTGGATTAAGGCACTGAGGAACCTGACTAAATTTTGAATTTAGCCCTGCTTTAAATAGGTGCTTGGACTAGATGTTCTCCAGAGATCCCTAAATAACTCTGCCTGAAGACACTGGGGAAATTAAGGAAGCAGGTACCACTGTCCACAGCATATGGAGAGCAAATAAAGGAACTTCATCTGGCCATGGTTTTTATTGCAAAATGACTTCTCTATTAATGGCATGGGGTCCACTAAGCAGCTTCTAGGTCTTAATTAAGGTCGTTATTTCAAAGATAATTCACATTTAATACCTAAGTATACTTAATAATCTCTTAAGTGCTTGCCTGAATTTTGGCTCTGCTGTAACAGATGACCTTGTATGAAACAAGAAACCAAAAAGCAGAAGTAAGATGCTGACTTAGTATTAAAATTCCCCACAGCCTCCAAAAGACACAATGCTATTCTACACATGACAGCAAAATAGTCCAAGCAAAAAGATTTATGTTCATTTAATAATAAACCATTTCATGAGACTGCGAGAACTCAGGAACTTTGGCCTTGAACACTGCAGACTTCAACATTTCCAAGTGAGGTTAAGTGAGCTAAATGATGACAACTCCTCCAGTGCTACTCGTTCTGTGTCAAGGAAGAGTTATTCTGAGTTGTGATTTCTCTTCTAATTAAAAGGGGGTGGTACAGACAAGGGCCTGTGTTTCAAAACAACACTTGTATTTGGAAAAGAAAAGAAAAATGCAGAGCCAAAATGGATGGTGTTAAGAAAAGGAAAAGAGAGACTGAAAAACCAAAACAACCAGTGGCTTAATGGAACTTGACTTTGAGCTGCATAAATAAACCCAACTTAGCTTCTTGCAGAATTTAGGAAAATGGCCTGAGCACATAAAATGTGATGGTTACAATAGAAATTTACATATAGTCATACATCAGAAAAATCCTGAAACTCTTTTCCAGTTTAAACTCCCAACTGAAAACACAGGATCAGGTACAAAGAACAAACCTCTCATCCACTCTGGTTGAGACAATATTAATGTCACTCCACAGGGGTCAGCTCACACCCTGTACTGAGTGACCACCCTCCACAGCACAGGGCTTTGCACTCTGGGAGCAGCTGGCTGCTCCACACCTCTGTTTTGCCTGTTAAAAATGTGTGTGTGTATGGGGAGTAGCACAGAGCAAACCTCCTTCCTCTAAGGGAAGCATCTCAGGGCATGGGGTGCCATGCTTTGAGTTTGTGTCCAAAACTGTGATGCTTAAGGCACCAAAGTGTCCTAAGACATCTTTGAAACATCAAGTGTGTTATGACAACTCCTTTCCAATTCCCCAAATTAGGAAAGATGAGGGAAAACTAGGAATATTAGGAAAAGGGCAAAAGCTGGGGAGCAGCTGCCAGGCTGAAATGGCAGAGGGACCTTCTTGCCCTGCACCACTCCCCTTGCATATCCTCCTAGTGACTGGGGGTAACATTGCTGCCTGTTTGGAGGTGAACTGAGGATGAGGTAAGCACGTGCCTGCCCCTGGAAGGGACACAGGCTCTAGGGCCAAGAATGGTGACAGCCAAGGCAGCAGACATTCATCACCTCCACTAGCAGGTGATGATGCTCCACTGATTTGGGTTGTCTGGGAGCCTGTCTGGATGCGTCACTGGCATAGCTGGAACCCAGGCAGCTCAGCCCTGAACCCTCCAAGCAGCCCTGCAAGAGCTCAGAGAGGGTTCGTGCAAAAGACTGACTCAGGGACAACAAAAGAAGAAAGAGTCAATACATCTGGACATGCTCTGAAAGGATGAAAAGGAAAAAAAAAAGAAAAAAAAAAGATATTGTTCTCAGGTCTATGGCCAGAGGGAAAGTGAGGAGCAAAATGATGAATGAGTCAAGGCTCTCAGCTGCCAGAGCCATTAACAGAGGGAGACAACAGCATGGGTGAGAGGTCGTGTTGGAGAGAGAGCCTGGGTGCTGCAGATGGGAACTGTGGCTGCACTCAGCTCTCTCCCAAGGGCATCCCTCCTGGAGGTCTTCCTTCCTGGTGGATAAACATGCTGCACAGAGCTGTCATGCTGGAGCTGGACATCCTGAAGAATAAACAAAGGTGCCTTCGACTGGAGATGGGAATGACAAGAAATACCGAACGACAAGGAAAGGCAGGATCAGAAGTTCCCTTGATGCTAAAGGTCTCTCCTTGTCAGACATGAGGCTCACCTCAGCAACACCCACAACTGCTGAGGCTACAACTTCACTTTCAATAAAGCACTTTCATAAACTACTTCTTACCTGTGATAATGCAACTGTGACCCGAATGGCACAGCTCATGGCAGGAGTGTGCTGGACAGACCTGCCGGAGACAAGGCTTGTCTCCTTCCTGCCCTGGGGGTTTAGGAAATCTGGGACAGAACCTGGCACCTCAGTGAGTCCTCTCCAGCTCCTGATGCCACACTTTGTCCTTCTGCACTGCAGTACTGCAATGCCACTTGGGATCCCAGCTGGGCAAGCAGGCAAGCACATGCTCAAACACAAACCTCTGAGCCGTCACTTCTGACAGCTGGACTGGCCATGGCCAAGCACCCTCAGCTGCAGGCTGAGCCTGGGCTGCAGGGAACAGACAGAACTGGTGCATTGTGGCAGCAGACCTGCAGGGATCATTGTATCCTGTTCCCACTGTAACAGTTGAAAATAATTAATTTTCAGAATATGGATTTGTGAAAGACTTTATGCTGCTTCTGTGCCAATGCACAAGGTGTTCTGTCAGACTTTCTCCACCTGCCATCTCTTAGTGTCCTAAAAAAGGATGAAATGAAAACAGGATTTTTTTTCCATCAGGATCTTTACAGTTCACAAGGAATTTTCTAGTATCACTTAGCAAATTAATTTATGCTTCCTTTCCCCCCCTCCCCAAGCCCTCCTCCAAGTGTGAATTTTAATTCAAATAAATCTTGGCAGAATAATAAATCCATTTAAATGTTGTATTTTTTTCTGAAACACCCAGAGTTTCATGCAGTGCTTTTAGGATGATTGAACTGAGAGACTGGAAACCAAAACCTATCCTTTCCTCATTGAAAAGCTTTGATTTGGACCAGCTCCATACATTCCTGGTTCCTGACTAGCTGATGTACTTCATTTACCTTTTCCACAACAAATAAAAAAATAAAAATCAAGTGCAACAATGAGAAGTCAGGACAACCCACAGGCCAGGCACTTTGGTTTCTCTTCTGAGACCAACAGAGACAGATTTTTGGATGCACACTCTGGACCAGCCAGGGGCAGACAGAGAGCCAGGACTCATAGGCTGTAAAAAGGGCAGACAGGTTTTGAAGGACATGGAACACTTTTCACTCCCTGAGGCAGCACAAAGTGCTGAGCTGCTCAGGCCTTCTCAAATGGCTGCACAGCCATCACCTGCTCTCTCCTGGACTGGACTTCGGTCCAATTGGAATGAGAACAAGTGTCGGAATTCAGGACATCCCTCTGGCTGTCCTGGACTGCAAACCCCTGCCAGGGGCTCAGAGACCCTGGCACAGAGCCCAAAATGTCTGTGGTTTTGATTATGACTGTGGAGCAAATTACCAACCTTGTATGAAGATCTGCAGGCCATGACAGTTTAAGCAGAATAATAGTGAATTTATCATGAGGTGAAAAATAGATTTTTGGGTTTTTTAGAATGGGGGTTCAGGGGGCAAGATGGACAAATCTGTGCTTGTCCAGCCTTTCTTCTTCTTCTTCTTGGTCTCCATTTTCTGCTGTGATGTTGGCACTTCTAGAATGGTTTAGAGTAGAAGCTCACTGTCTAACATAAGTGATAGGTATTGGAAAGTAATTGTAAATATTGTACACATAGTTTTTAGTATAAAAAGATAACACCACCTCTGAGGTGGGCAGAGTGCCTCTGATTGTCGTGCTGAGCTGACCTCGGCTGGACAGGAGGAAAAATTTTATGGAGAAGATACAATAAACAACCTTGAGACTGAGAACTGAAGAGCTCTGACTCCTTTGACCGCTGGGCTGGAAAAGAGACTTTGTAACTTATCTCGGGGTCACTCTGACCAGCGAGAGACCCCGAGAAACAAGGACACAAAGCACAAAAAAGTAAGGAAAGTGCCCCATCCTCCTGCTAGTCCCCTCAGCAGCTTGTCACTCCATCCCATAAAACCTGACACACACTTAACCAATACTCCACACATACATGACCGAGCTTGTTTACATGGTACCATGGACTAAAGATCCCCACTTCTCCAGAAAGCACCAGGAGACAAAATGCTGCAGGAGCCACAGCAGCTCTGCTTCCTGCTTGCTACAAAAGTATAATATCCTAATAAACCAATTATTCAATCCAGCTTGCCCCATTAAACTTGCAATATGCACTTGTTCTAAGATGGCACAACAAACCACCACCAATCCTCTTTGCCGAAATATGCCATCCCTTATGTCTGGATCTTCTCAGCAGAAAAAAAAAAAAGAGAAATAAGCACAAATCCCACACTTTACAACTGGTAAATAAAACAAAATATAGGTGTAATTGCAGATTTGCCTTCTTTTATGCTGAAATTCATTTTCTAATGGCTCTATAAATCTCTTCATGTAGCTCAACTACTTTTCACTCAGAGGTGGAGGTGACCAGACAGGTCAGCTGAGTTAGCAAGAGAGAAAGCCTCTCATGCAAGAAGCTTTAACACAGGTCATTCAGAAGAAAAACTTGCATGCTATGATCATCCCACATCCGACTCTCACTCTTCAGTAAGAATAAATTGCATTTTATAAACATCTCAACAGACTGGGCTTCCACCAAATGTGTAAATCACAGGTGACTGCACAAAGTCAGTGCACTGTGCCAAGGCCATGTAAGAGGAGCAGACCTGTGAGAGTTACAATAAACAGGAACTGAGATTCAAACATGAAAAAAACCTGCAGTTTTATTTCTGGCTACAGTGCAACTACTCAGAATTGACATTAACTAACTTCTTCTGGATGTGCAAATATTTTATCCCACTGTGGTCCCTTCCAACCTTATCCATTCTGTGGTTCTGTCCTTCTGTGATTCCCTCTTTCAATCCACCCAGTTAAAGTACTGATATCTGCTTTAGCAGCCATGTAGATGTCTAATTAATAGTTATCATTACTACATTTAAAAATAATAGCTTAAAGATATAAGCAGAAGAGGGCTACATGCAGTTATTTTTATTTTTAAGAAGTGGCACTGAAAAACCCAGACCAGCCATCCAAGGCGGGGCTTGGTAGCACTGAGGGCTTTGTAAGCACCATTATTCACATGATTGTTTGACTTGCAGTGAGTACTTGGGCTGAAGGCAGCCCAGATCACCCCTCCAGAAGATGCAGCTGAGCCAGCTGGAATTTTATAAACTGGAATTTTATAAACTGGTATTTTATAAACTGGTATTTATAAAAAAAAGCTTCCTAAGGGGAATGTGAAGAGAGACATTAAGCAATCAGATATAGTGTACAAATGAGATGCTGGGGAAAAGCTGACACCTAAACTCAGAGCTAGTGAATCCCAGTGAGACCAGGGACATCCCATGGCATGAAGAACACTCTGGGAAAAGAGTGGGATCTCACCTCAAATCTGTCACAAAACGTCACATCTCCTGAGGCTGGTTTGCATCTCTGCTCACACAGCAACAATGCACCAAGCTCCCCTGGACCACAAATCCAGGGGTCAGGCAGATCCCAGCCTGAGGCAGGAGATGGCTTTACCCACAGCCCATGTCACCCATCTGCCTGGCACCACAGTGTGAATCACACCTGTCTGCTGCCAAAGACTTGCTAAGCAGAGCTTGAAATACCAATGTGACACATAAAACCTCTCAGTTTCAATGTTAAATACCACTTTGCAAGGGATAGTACCTCTTGAAAGTCAGGACAGTGCCCATCCCACACAGGGAATGGCCATAGGGGTATGGCAAAGAGTGTGGGGTCCCACAGGAGCAGCTACACCAAAACCAGAACACAGAAGCCCTTTTGAACCTCTCACTCAGGTCAGATGTCCTTTGCAGCAATACTTACTCAGCTGGTGAGATGTGAAATGTTCATTAACTCTTCACCCATTTTAGCAAAGCAGTTCTGAGGTCCAGGTGTGGAGATGCCTCTGAACAGCAGGATGGGCTGCTGGTGTCACCCCCTCACCTCTGACACCGGGGCAGGTATTTACTTTTTTTAGGCCAAAGTAACATAGGTTCACACCACAAAGAGAGAGGAGATTCTAATGTGTAGTACTAAAAAATTGTAATAGAACCCTTTTAAACCTAGGGGCACCAGGGACACTAAATATTCACACCTTCTGTAGTAGCATGACATATTATTAAAATACATTATTAGAGACAAGCACTACTTTGTATTTAATAACTGGTTTGCTTTTTTCACTATATTCTAATACATAAATACAAAGGGACCTGCTGAACAGCTTTTGTCAAAACTTGTTTGCTTTTGGAGGTGATCCCTTAAAAGAAATTTTAGAAATGAACCATCTCTTGCAATCTTGGCATGAACAATTCTGTAGAAGTTTATATATATACATAAATATAGATAAATTTATATTATATTATTAATTATATATTATTAATTTTATATTATATTATATTATATTATATTATATTATATTATATTATATTATATTATATTATATTATATTATATTATATTATATTATATTATATTATATTATATTATATTATATTATATTATATTATATTATATTATATTATATTATATTATATTATATTATATTATATATCATTCCAGATATATGCTGGGCTACACTGGAAGAGAATAATTATGATAAGGTTTCTTGTCTGTATGTTCAGGCTTACCAGCTCAATGTTACTTTCCCTCAACATCTGGTGAAGGCTCCCTTGCCACATCCCTCTCACAAACACTGGTGGCAGCAGCACACCTCCTCCAAGGACCAAAATATATATATATATATATATATATATATATAGCAAGGGAAGGAGACCAGGCTAGAGTAATTCAGTGGAAGAATTGAGCCATGGAATACCTTTAAGACAGTTGTTCTATTTTTAATCAATCATCTTAGCTGAGATGAAAAACTGTGAAAGCAGCCATGAATAACACCTCAAGGAAATTGGGGGGAACAGACTCACATTATGAAAAAGTGATACACTGACACTTTAAATAGAGATGTTATGAAGTAGCAGGGTCACAGCAGTCACTTACTATCATCAGTCACAACCAAAACAGCCCTGACCGTGTTCATAAATCCTACAGTAACTCACATTTGGTGATATGGGAGCATTTTATCTCCTTCTCTAACTAGCACATTTTCCTGGTGAGAGCTAACCTCTCACTGAAATACCATGAAGCCCATTTCATACCATCAGCACATCCCATTACCCTCTGGCTGAACATTATTTTCACATTTTAATAATTCTTCTCGATGGGATGTCCAACAACTGAAAATCCACTTCCTTCACAGAAATTTTCTTTCCTTACCGAAGTATTGCATGAAATAGCTTTTCCCTCAAAATGCTTCCTCAGAAAATGCTGCAGAGGAGGAGGCTGAACTGGGCACAGAGCAGGAGAGGGTCTCAGTCCTGCAAAGCAGCTCCTGTAGCTGGCACTGAGCACTCAGGGCTCTCAGTTAATGCTGGAATAGGATCCCTGGAGGGGCTGTGGATGCTCCATCATGGGAAGTGCTCAAGTCAGGCTCGATGGTGCTTGAGGACACTGAGCTAGGGAAAGGTCATAGAGTCACAGAACCATTTAGGCTGGAAAAGACCCTGTTGTGGCTTCAGTTGGGATAATTTTCTTCCCAGTAGCTGGTGAAGTGCTGTGTTTGAGATTCAGTATTAGAGTATTGTGGATAACACAGATGTTTTGGCTGTTGCTGAGCAGTGCCCACCCTAAGTCAAGGACTTTCCAGTTCTGTGTGTTCTGCCAGTGAGGAGATGCACAAGAAGCCAGGAGGGAGCACAGCCAGGCCAGCTGACCCAGCCTGGCCAGAGGGATATTCCACAGCATAATGTGTTGTGATCAGTACATAAACTGCTGGAGTTGGACTGGGGGGGCTGATCACTGCTGGGGGATGATTTCCCAAAGTCCCTTCACACCCAAGCTGTGATTCTATGAATAAAATTAGTGTATGTTTGTATATTGTGTTCTGCAGATTTTTAGGAGAAATACACCAACGTTTTCTGCACTCCTGGTGTGGGTGCTCACTTTGCAGAAGGCTGCTGTGCTGCTTCCAGCTGCAATCCAGGTAATTTTCTACCCAGCAGTTAACATGGGGCTATATTTCAGATTTGTGCTGGAAATGGTGCTGATAGTACAGGAATGTTTCGGTTGCTGCTGAGCGGTGCTCACACAAAGCCTCTCACCCCACCCCACCAGTGAGCAGGCTGGGGGTGACCAGGGAGCTGGGAGGGGACACAGCTGGCACAGCTGACCCAAGGGGTGCTCCACACCTCCTGCTCTCATGCCCACCAACAAAACCAGGGGGAAGGCTGGCCAGGGGCTGCTGCTGGAGCACTGGCTGGGCATCACCCCACTGTTTTCATGTATATCACTCTTTCTTGTGTTTCATTTCTCTCGCTGTTTCATCTTTCCCTGCATTACCAATTTCGTTTTTGGAGAGACAGCTCTGATGGTGACTGCAGTGATGGGGTGGCATGGGAAGCTGGATCCACACACACCCCTGAGACACAGGACATGAAGCACCATTCCCTGAGGGCACCAGGAACATTAAAGGACAGGCAGCTCTGCTTTGTCTTACCAATTGTAAACTTTATTCCCTATGGAGTCAGAATGACCTTTAATTTCTTTGAAATAAAAATCTGTGCAAATATGGTGACTAATTTGCATGCACAATGTGATATCTATTTATATATCCATTCCAAATATGAAAGGATATTAAGGTATTGGAGTGGGCACTTCCATCTGATAATATAAAATTTCACTGCAATTCAGCATGGAAATCCATCAGAAAATCTCATAACTCTCAAAACTGCTATCTGTGTTTAATTCACACAGGGCATGGCATAAAGCCTTAATCTGACATGCAAATGAACATAAATCCCTGCATAATACTCTCTCTACACAATCATCATTGTAAATGTGCCCTCATCCTTAGTACCCCAAAATAAAGATCATTTCTGACAGGACACAGTCCTGCTGACACCTTCTGGAAGTCAGTTAATGAAAGACTTTAATGGAAGTCAGGGTCATGACAAAGGGCTCCTTTCCCTCTGCAAGGCATTTCAAGCCCACCAGGTGCAGCTGTCAGCTCTCTTCTAGAGACAGATTCATGCCAAGGATTCCTGTCTATTAGACTGGCCACAGTCCTCTGATTTTGAGGATTTAATTCTTATCCCATGTCCTACGTGCCCTGTACATGGAGCCCTACAAAAACACACCACCTGACTGGTTCCCAAAGCATCTCCCTTCAGAACTGTATCTCCTGTGAAAATACACCATCCCAAACCAGCTGGTTTTGGGGGGGAAGACTTGGTTGTTGTTCTTGTTGTTTGTTGGTTTGGTTTAGTTTTTGGCTGGCTGGTTGGTTTGTTTGGATTTTTTGGGGGGCGGTTGGGGTTTTTTTTTGTGCTGTGCACAAAGAAGCCAGCACAGACATTATGCTTCACCCTATCAGCAGGTCAAATTTTGGGTTTGGTCTTTTTTGAATTATAAGTCATTGATAACATGACCAGATCACTTAAGTAAAAGCTCTGGAAGACCATCCACTACTGATAGGAAGAAAAAAAAAAGATTAATTTAAAATTACTCCAGCCAACCACTCCTGTTGACAAACCCACTGCAGAGAACAAACCCTGAACAACCTGGGCCATGGAGGAAGGAACCCCAGAGACTACCAGAGCTCATCCTTGAGTACTCTCATATCAACAGGAACTCATAGGAGGGGAAAACATGCTTCAGATGAAAAAATGTGAGAAACTAAGATTTAACTGTAACTTCTGTAGGCACTGAGCTCAGTGAGAAGACTGAAATGTGATGATGAAACCCCAGTGAAAAACATTTCAAAATCTCCAAGCAATATTAAACTGGAAAAATAAAACCACCTAATTTAAAGGCGCATATGTATGGAAGACATCATCACTTTCTGAGTGTTGTAGAACAATTAAAATGAAACCCCAAAATCAGCTGATTAGCACAAGAGATACTTACAGAATCATGTGATATGATAAAAACCCCAAATATCCTCCTGTAACTATTTCTCATGTAATATGAGAAAATACCAGTCTAATTTATGTAGTGTGAAAGTTGACAATATGTTCTGCAGTTTTGTTTAAACAGCTAATGTTCTCACATTAGCCGTAAATGAATTTTGACACTAAAAATAAATGTAATAAAAATAATGTGAAATCAAATAATTCAAGATGCTGCTGACCAGGACTCATTGCTGCCTTACTGTTCCTTGTGCAGCCATGAAAAATGCACTTTTTGGTAGAATTCTGGGGCTTGATTTTAAAATTTAGTTTATAAACAATATTTGAATTTGCACAGAAATGTATGGAGGTTTGAGTCTTATTTAAAAACCCTTCCTTTTCTTTAAAAATATCACAATGTTTCCTCTCATGTTTTAAAATAAAATGTGTCTTTTCAGTTTTGTAATTTGCCATGAATTTGAGCTTCAAAATGGAAACACAAAAGAATGTTTAGCTTGAATTTCTCTTTATTTTGGATCAGAAAGCTAGGGCTTTCTCATTGCCTTCAAAATAACCAAATATGGCAATTTACATGATGTGCATTTGAAAACCAAAAGTGAAGCAAAAGGTAATTTCAGAACAAAAGATACATTCTTCATCTTTTAAGGAAAGTTGAAAGTTCAATTTTGATTTTAGTAAAATAAAAACTACAACCAAATGTAACCCATTTCTGGGAAAAAAAAAATTGGTTTCCACTAAAAGAACCTTGAAAACCCTTGGTGTGGAGCTCTCAGTGAGCTCCCCAGGCTGGAGGCACTTCAGGAGTGCTCCAGAAGAAAAGCCCAGTTTGCGGGTCTGGTCTGAAATTTACCTTGAGAAGCTGCAGGGCACTCCAGGGGATGGAAGCCGTGGCAGTGTGAGCAGTCCTGCCTGCAGAGCAGAGCAGCTCCCGCACCCTCAGCCCCACTGATGCCCCCAGCCCCACCTCTGCAGCCCCACCAAGGACACAGCTCTGCCCCCGGAGGTTTTTGCAATGGTTTCTCACTGTAAAACAGCTGCCCTGCGTGTTACAGCCTGCTGACCAAAGCTCCTGCCCCCAGCTCGGCAGCTCACTTTGGGGGCTGGCTGCCTCTACAAGGCTCTGCACCATTTGCAGCGTCAGGGAAAACATTATTTAAAAATACGGCAGTGCTGAAAGACCTGACTGCAATATAATGTGATGCAAGACAAGAAGTACATTCAGCATGACCCTTGTTGGGCAATGTCTGGACACACCAGTAAACTCTGACAAGCAAAAAGAGGTGATTTGGGGCTGCACTCACAGGCTGATGAGATAATGTAAAGCCAGCCAGGGGCAATCTCGCCTGTAAGAAAATCATTGCAATAGCAGAAAAAAACCCACAGTTACTCTGTGCTCTCACAGGAATGTTACAGCACAGACCAAAAAAAAAAGAAATCAAATGCCAGCTCATCTGAAGAGCCAAATATCTATTTTCAGGCTTTAGCTCTGAAGCTGAAATATCCTATTTAGAGTAATCAGAAAGGTCAGAGAGATGAGAAATAAAACAATCAGCAGGAAGCATAAGGCACATTTCCCTTTGGATCCTCACCTCTCTTCCACTTTTCAAATCCCTCTTCCTTCCACAAACTAGGGATAAATTACTCATTTATCTGAGTCAGGAGTTTTCCTGCTGACTCTGCCAGAACCAAGCTTTCACTTGGTGCCTTCTGCCTCCACTGCAGATCCAGAAACTCGTCCACACTCTTGGGCCATGCATCTCCAGAGCCTCTGGCTCCCTGCATCCCTCCACCTCTCCATCCCTGATCCTGTGGTGCCCCTCCTGCTGCACTGTGCGTGGTAACAATTGCCAGCTTTTGCATTAGATGTGCCACCCTTGTTGGTCATCACCAGCACTTAGTGCTTTGGCAGGCTCCAGAGGACACTGAAAGGCTTTTTCTTTTTGGCCAAGCTCAGTTAGCCCTGTTGTTTTGCTGATTCAAAGTGTTTGCTTTTGCATTTAGCAAGGATCCTGTAAAATCTGCTGGCAAAGCATCTTGAGAAGTGAAACTGCAATGTATGTGTTTGGAAATGATGCAGGGGAACCTGGGCACCCAGATTCAAATGTGCAGAGTCATTTCTATTGTGGATGCCAATGGTAAGCCAAAAAAAGAAAAAGCAAATAGTCCATAATCTTAAATGCCTTAGAAGGGATATCCATTAAATTGCAGGACAATCCATATTCAAATGGATTTCTGACAATGGATTTCTGATCCAACCTTCTGAACGTCCTCCTGCTCCTGTCTGCAAAGCACCAGAGCAGCACACAGGTGCCTGCAGCCATGCTCCTCAGCCTGCCACGCTGCAGGAAATGCACCATTTCTTGACAAGAACGAGCAATGCACACTTAGCAAGTTCAAGGAGTCAAAAGAGGTGATAACCTCAGTGACTTTGACCCCAAGTTTATTTTTGAAGGTGTGAAAAAAGCCCAAATACTCTCCAGTTCACCTCTCCCAGCGTGCTGGATGGCACAGCTGATGCTCACACACTTCCCGGGCGCTGCTCTAACCACCAGAGGGAGTCCCTGGAAACCAGCACTGGAGGAAGCAGAGTTAAAATTCAGGTTTTCTACTCAGATCTCCGGAATACTAATCAAGACCAACAGATAAAGCAATCCATACAAATCTGATTGACGGTGATTGCTTGGCAGGGCTTGGCTTTTTTTGTCAGCAGAGGTGGAGCAGAATTTCAAAGGCACCATCAGGACCTGAATCACGCTGTGTCCTCCTCGGCTGTGCAGCTGAGCACGTACAAGGGCAAAGGCTGGATGCTTGGAGGACTAAAATCACCTATTAGGAGATGACTTCCTTCCTGAGCTGCAGGACAGCCCCACACTGCTCCATCCTATCACTCAGTTTGCTCCCTGCTGCGTGGCAGGGACCGTGCAGCTCGTCGGGCCACCAGCCAGCAGCACAGGACTGCAGCCACTCACCTCCTCGCCCCAAAATGCACAATTATTGTAAACTAGCTGCCTAGCATTTAAATGGCTGAAGTGCACTTAAATGAATCCCATTTTCAGCTGCGTTGCTTCACTGGAATTAACAGGAGTCACTGCCACAGGGCTCTGAGACTCTGCTTGCAGAAGGCAACGCAACCGAGAGCTTTCGAGTCCCTGCTTGGTGAAAAAGCAGATGCTGGATGGCCACAGTCACCTAAGAAGGCCATGGCAGAGTTTGTGTGAGCTGCCCAGGGATTACCAGCCAGCAGGAGAAGCTGCTGTACATGCTCTGCAGGCAGCAGCATATGGGGATTCACTGGAATTAAGCAGACTTTCCCCTCAGCTGAGCCTGCTGCCCGAGAGGGTTCCAGGGCTCTGCTCCACCTCCCCAGCTGCACCATTGGCTGTCTCTGCACAATCCCCTGGTCCTAAACACTGCTTTGACCAGGAACACCTTTCTAGTGAGTGCTGTTTGCACACTGAACTATGGCACATAATGGCAGCATAGTTTAAAAAAGAAATTCAAAATACTACCAATTTTATCAGTGAAAAATCCTCTTAGCCCAGCAACTTATTCCTGACTTCAATCTATATATGTGTGAATATCTTCCCAAATTCACTTCTGGTATAAAATAAAAAAAGATTGCATGCAAAAAGCCCATCTGTTTTCAGAGCTCAGGCAGGCAGAAAAGTGAAAATCTGATGTGCACAGCTCATGTGAACACATATATGGACATACACAACACACATGTGTTCCTGGGAGTTCTCATTGACCGTCCCAAGGAGAGAGCACCACTAAAAATACACCTTATGCACATTAGTTTTCAGGTCCCTAATTTATTATTGTTAAACCAGAGGTTTAATTATCATTATAGTTACTAATTAATTACACCATAATTAAAAATCATTAATTCAGTAATTTGCAAGTTTGGAAGAAGACGATAGTAAAATTGTCAGGGACCAAAGGAAGGTTCTTAGCATCAATCCTGTGCAGTCAGTGATGAGGAAGAGAGGGAGAATGGGATGAATTTGGCCTTTAGGGACACCTAATACATAACTGACTGTACCAAGAGCCTCTGTTACTGTTTTTTGACCACACAGAGATCCCAGCTCAGGTACAAAACCCAGTGCTACAGATGCTGATAGCTCTACTCCCATTGACAGGAAAATCATGGTCACACATTACAAACTGCTAGGAGTGGGATCAAAGCTAGGGGAGTAGATGAGTTACTGTGCAGAGACAAAATATTATAGAGTCTGGCTCTTAGCTGAGAATACAGAAAGTCTATTAAATAAAAGAAGCAACCAAAGCCAGGCTGGATGGGGCTTTGAGCAACGTGATCTAGAGGAAATTGTCCCTGCCTATGGCAGGGGGTTGGAACTAGGTGATCTTTAAGGTCCCTTCCAACCCAAACAACTCTATAAATGGTCTCCAAATGAACACTTGCCAAAATCTGACCTATACTGCTTGCACATAAATTACTGGACTTGTTATATTTTGAAAATTAATTTTTTGCCTAAGCTAATATATTCTTCTGCCACTGACTATAGTGAAAAAGCCACAGTGAATCTTCTATCCCTGAGCTCTGGGAACTTCTCCAGTTTGCAGCACACTCAGAAAAACGGGGGTTAGAAGGCAATGGTGCAAGAGAATCTTCCTAGCACAAATCGACGTGTGCAAGTCTCTCTTAAATCGCTCAACAATTTTGCTTCCCACACACAGTTTCCTTCCTGGAGTGGTTTTGATTTAGTGCAGAAGAGTTCAGCACAGCAAAAAGCGAGACACTCAAGAGCCTTTAGGTTTACAATGCTTTTCAAGGAGCAGAGGCACCTTTTGTCGTTGCAGACGCTGGACAGCGGCTCCGGCTCTGAGCGGGGTTCAGTGGAGTCCTGCAGGAAAGGGCTGAGAGGCACACAGGCAGCACGTCATGGGCCTTTATCTGCATAACACTGTGAGAGCACTTCAGTGCCCTGGAAAACTTTCTGCTGTGGATCCCACCATCTGGGGGACTCAAAAACTGAGTTGAAAAAATGCCTGCTTCTATAGAGCAGAATAATTAAATAACGGTTTGATACTTCCTGGCAGATTAAAAACTGCAATGATATTTACAGTTCTAGCACTGAAAGGAGTCTGTAATCCCAGTTTATCTATTCACCAGCAAATCAATTCACCTCCTGTGCTCCAGTCAGCTGAAGCCAAGCTAATACAGAAGATTAACTAGTTTTACTCACTGCTTCTCCTGGCTGGGCCAACTTCTTCCAGTTCTGGTTTTAAACATGTTTCTCTTAATGTGAAGTGTACCCATGCCCCTAGAAGTTGGTTAGAGCCTAATGCTAATAATGTAATAGTTGTAGGTTCCATTCCTGTATGGGCATTTACTTCAGAGCTGGACTCAATGATCCTTGTGAGTCCTTTCCAACTCTGATCCTGTGGAATGTCATATATCCAGTTAGGAAGCCCAGGTTAATCTGAGAAGAGGGCACCTGAGCAGTTTGGCAGGCAGGGGAAGCCTGCAAGCAAGTGCCTATTATTCCAGGAGAAGTTTGGTTATTTTGGAAAGATGGGCAGAGGCCTTGTACGGGGACTGTCATCCCCCCCAGCACAGGAAGAAGTTTTGTGAATTAAACACAATGAGTGGTCCTGTGGCTGAGCTGATATTTTACGGCTGGGGTCATAAGGGACTGCTGCCCTCACAGACTTTCACTGGTTGCTGCAGGAAAATAAATTCCCACCTGGTTTGCTGGGTAACAGCTCATCCCTGTCCAACTTGCAAAGGAAGGAATTTATTTCTAGAGTAAGCAATATACTAAAAGATTCTGTATGTCACATGGACTATTCTGGAACAGTTTCAGTGATAAAGCAATGCAGCAGATGAAAGGAAAAAGCTCATCATCTTATTTGAATTTTCTCTCCCTCTTCATTGACTTACAAAGCACAGCAATTTAGATCAGAAACCCCCCTATCCGCAGAACATTTCTGAGTAACTAAAGTTGATACTGAAACTGGTGTAGGCATGAGTCTGGAAACATTGTGAAATTTATTTCTCTAAGCCTTTTTCTGGTGTTTTTGAAAGATGTCACTCAGAAAACAGTTATTCCCCTGGGAAAACTTTTGTGTTTTAAAGAAGCAGATTTTTTTTGTTTTTTCACATGCACCCAATTAACCACTGCCTGCAGGCTGCTAGTTTGGCTAGCCAGAGGTGTCTGACCACATGGATCATATTTACACCAGTGAGTCCAAAAGTTTGTTGTTTACAAGTTCTCTATGCCTAGATTATAAATAGGAACAATGTCTGGAATGACTTGATTCAAAGACTTGCAGCAGAACGCATGCTTATGGTTCTGCAATGTCTGTGCCAGCTGAAGTTACACACATCTTTAAGTGTTCTTAGCACTCTGAAAAGTAAAATTTGCACAGAGTACACCATTTTAGGGCTTTATAATCTGCACCAACACACCTGATAGTGTGGGAAATGAGTCCACAGTGCAGCATGCAAAGCACCTTGCATGGAGCACAGATCTCTTTACCCCAACAGTTTTGGAACCAGCTGGCTGCAACTGGGCATTGTGTTCTGTGGTGGGTCCTTTCCATTACTGATGAGCTATTTTATGTATTATGCAGTGCTGTAATGAAGATGAAGTCTTTTGTCTTCCCACACTGTGTCCTCTGTGGTGCTGGGAAGTCTCGGGGCAATATTATCAAATAAAACAGACACTGCTTTGTAGAAGATGACTAAATTTCCCAGAAGTTACACTTTACTGCCACTGAAAAACTGAGGGATGCAGGACTAGCTGTCAAAATGTTAATGAAAAAATACTGAGATGAATATAATATTAGAAAAAATATAAAAAATCCTGTGTACACTTTTGTCTGAAATCCAGTGCACTATAATCTTCACACACATCCTTCACTGACAGAAACCTTGCAAATACTTAGGGCATCTAACTAGGAGAGAGAAAGTATGGTACATTCTGCCAGTTTATCTGCTATCTGATGAATCAAAGCTTTATTCTTTTATTTCTCCAAAGTGTTTTTCAAGGAACTTCCTCCCAGCAATGGAGACATGTTGTCACTTCTGAAAGGATAAGAGCAGAATGACTGAAGGAATGGAAAAAGATCTCAGAGTCCCAAGAACTTAATAAAATCAAGGAGGAATAATCCACAGTGGTGGAAAAGGCAGCAGACCTTCTAACCAGAGGAAGAGGAATGAGGAGCAATCCTTCTGACTACCAAAACATCCTCCCTGCAGAGGTAAGGCAGGGTCTGTGAAGCTGAAGGCACAGGGCTGAACTCTGCACCCTCCATGACCTATGTCTGTATTGTGTGGTCTCTAAGACACTTAGAACAAGAAAATGGCTTTCTTACAAGGAATAAATAAAGAAATAAATCACCATTAATCTTCTTCAAACCTCTCTCCTGTTTCAAGCTTTCCCCCAAATTCTCTGTTCTTAGTCAGATAAGGCAGCTGACCTCTGTGATTAACTCTGCACTGAGCTCTCTGCGTAAGGCATTTCAGCATGTGGTGTTTACATTTAGAAATGGAATTTTCATACATTGTAAATCAACAATAACTATCTAAGTCCCCAGGGCACAGACATCAAAAGAAAAGCAGAAGTTCACAGTACATTATATTCACTATGTCACAGGCAGCATTTACCAGCAGCACAGATCAGAGTTTTAATTCTTCTCCAAGAGGTACCAAGCCTTTAAGCCATGGAAGCCCAAGATGCCCTCAGAGCTGGTCATGCCAAGCCACAAAGCTGAACCACTGTCCTCTGATGTGACATGAAAACATGCAGGTGTTGCCAGCAACCAGTTGGGACTCAATGTCTGAAGTGAGCAAATAAGGAAAGAAAAAGATGAAGAATCCCTTTGCCCATCCCCAGAAAACTGGGGAACAAGAAAGGAGAGAAAATAGTCTCATTCCCTCTCTCCTGGAAGTGTAAGCACTCCCTGGGAGAAGCACTGAGAGTACAGGCTCCATTAAGCCCTGCAGAACGTTACCTTCATTACAGGCACCGCTGCTTTTCCTACACAATTATGGCAGGGAAGAACTTGCCCATTTTAGCTTACTAATGTTCTCACGTTATGTCCTGCTCCAATAACCATGCTGCCCTGCCACCAGTCATTGCATTTGGCAAATCTAAGAGGATGTAAGCCCTGAAAAACAAGAAACATCAAACAGCCTGTGGGCAGAATCCATGCAAAATTCCTCCACAGCCTCATGGGGCAGGAAGGGGTGATGCTCTGCCCCCAGTGAAACCTGGCTGCAGATGACAAAGTAGGCTGGTGACATACTACCTTGTACCAGGTAATTTATGCCAGCAAAAGGTCTGACTTCTCAAAGTGGCCACCCATGAAAGAAAAACAATTAAATGGCAAGTTGTTTGTCATATTAATGGTCTTACTAAATGACACCATTAAAGCACTGTAAGCAAGAGGTTGGTAATGAGCAAGTCAGTGTTATCATTTGCTCTCATTTTGCAGGCTGGCTCAGAACCAACATTTCTCTTTTTGTTTGTAAGGGAGAACAGATTAAAGAGATGTATAAGGAAATCAAATTAATTAGGCACATAAATAAGCTGGCAGGTAAAAAACTGTGATTCAGTGAGGCAGCTGTCAACCTCTAAAGGAAGGATGGTACATATTTGTGGTATTATTTCAGTTTTAGTCCCATTTTATCTCATTTTGGATTACCCCTGACCTAACCATCAGCATCCTTACAAAGCACAAGAATGAGCCAGGTCTGTGTTCACCTCTTTCAAGGCTTGCTTTGCCCGCCCTGGGGATGTGCACTGGGAGAGGCTCCCACCACAGCACTGAGAACAGGGACACCTGCAAGGTGTCCAGCCATCCCCATGGGTAAGAGTATGGGTACATCCACTGCAGAAACACAACCAGACAGAGTTTAGGCTATGGCTTTTCTCCCAACTTTTCTAAACTCTGGGGTGTCACACTCCTGGGAAGGCACCTGCCCCAACACTGATCTTGACATATAACCTGGGTAAACACAGTCTGGCTGTAGGATCTGATTCAGCCCATTTAACCTTTGGCATTTAACAAAGCACTTGGTTTAGTTTTCACTCATGTCCCATGCAGTCAGGACAGAGAGATCAGTGCTTGTGGTTGTTCTTGGGCACTGCAGTTTCTCATGAGAGGGACACAGTACAGTAGTTCTCAACACTAGCTCATAACTGTGTGTTCATTTGAAGAGACCCAGTCATTTGAAAGTCATCACTACCTAAAAATTATTTCCAACCCCCCTAAACATAGACTGCTACCATTTTTTCATGCACCATTCAAAACCTCACACCATTACTTTGTGCCAAGACCAGTTATTTTCCCAAATGTAACAGTACCCTAACTCCACAACTGCTGAAGACATGATGCAGTCTCACATCTACTGCTGTAGTCTACCGTGATTAATTTTAGTTTATGGAAGTGGGTGGTAGAATGAAGGGAGAAGCAGCCATGGAAGCCAGAAGCTATTCAGCTATGGGAGGATCAGCAGTATCAAATGTAATAATGTCTCAGTGGGGAATGTGGGAAAAAAACTAAACATTAGAAATAGCATGTGCCAAGTGGTGCACCCAGCATATTCCAACTTCAGAACAGCAGACAGGGTTTGCTGCCCTGTGAATGGGGCAGAGGGAGCATCTGTTTCACCCTGTGGTTTTGGTGGAGCTTTTTATGAGTGTATGAGGAGTTCTGGGCATACAAACGAACCCCTTAAAGCTGCCATCCATCTGCATAAGCACATGGGCAACTTTAATACATGGATGCATAGATACAATAAATATGTTTTTTCTCTAACGATTTTTCCATATAAAAAAAGCAGACCCTAATGCAGCATGCAGGCAGCAGAAGGGATGGAGCATGCAGGAAGTGGCAGTGCCTGAAAAGATATATGGATATGTGTGTTTGTGTGAATTCCTACCAATTAATTCATGCCCACAAAACCTTAAGGGCTATAGAAGCCTGGAAGAGCAGATATGAAAAAACATTTTCTACCTTATATCCATTTGCTGTCAATTTGCATGCTGAGATCACTGCAGTAACGGGAAAACTTAAGATGATATAAAAAGCTTCATTCTAATCCATTATCAATGTGTAACTAATATTAAAGAGAAATACCTCTGCAAATAAATTCCACAATTTTTAAAAAATGAAAAATGAGGGTTTCTGGAATTTGTTTCATACAATCAGAGGTTTTTTTAAAAAAAAAACAAAACTGAAATTTCGTTTAATCAAAATGTCAGGTTTTGACAAGTTCAGCTGTAAAGAATGGGACAACTGGCAATCTTTGAAACTTCTAGCACTTTATCTATGAGACAAAAATAGTTGCTGAGGATTGAATGTTTACCAGACCATTCTGTTTTGTGCAGAAAATAAAGTTTTTTATCTGTAACCCCATTCATGTCTCTGAATGTGACAACTACAAACTCTAAATACAAGCTCTTCAGCACGGACTGGATTTTAAACCTGTACAGCATCTAAAGCACATTTTTGGTGTGCTAAGGAAATGAATTAAAAAATACCAAAAAAACCAAAATGTGAATTATTGCTGGTTGTATATGCATAAACTTCCCAGAAATTTAATAGGCTTTTCAAGTGCTCAAAAATACTTAAAAATACCTGTTGTTCATTGCTAGGATGTTGCCAGCATAATTTAAGGCAGTTTCTTGTATTCTTACCCTGAGACTTGTGTTTCCACAAGGCACCCCTCTGAAGCAAACTCAAAATCCTGCAAAAACCTCACTCCTTTGACAGGAAGAGACAGATGGGGAAAAAAAACCAACCCAAATTTAGGGGCTTTTGGAAGAAAGGCAGACTCATCACAAACATTAAACCAATCACTACACACGACCACAATCAAAGTACACAAATTTGGAGGTCTAAAAGGGATGGGCAGATCTGAGCAGCCAAAGAGCTCTGTACTTTTCAGACTTTTGTGAGTTTAGGATTGGTGAATCTGGGCCAGATTTCCTCATGAAGTCTCCTGCTGTGGCACAACTACAGCCGAAAATGTTCAAGATGAATAAAGCAGAATTAAGTCCTCAGTACTTCTAAATATAGCTAAGAATTAGAAATATGTCTTGATTTTTTTGATGAGTTTTGCATTTGCCAGCTTATAGCAAAATAAAAAATCTGAACTCTTACATTACAAGCACACCTTTTAGTAAGACATATTTGTGTATTGAAGGTTGTCAGGGGACAATCTCCCTCTGAAGAGCTGCTGTCCACCACCAGTGAACACTGCAGGGAAACCTGGATGGCAGCACGTGATGCAAACCTTGACTCATGGTGTTTGCAAAAGGAAAATTGGGCTGTGGTGTGTGTTTCTGCAGGAACAAACAAAAAAAAGACACCACACAAGGACTGCTCTGTTCCCAGTGCAGGAGCTGCAGAGAGGTCATAAACGTGTAACTGAGGGCAGTGCTTCATCCAGATACCGCAAACCAGAAACTGGTTTCCACTGAGAAGCCAGGACTTTATTTTGGACCTAGTTCAAGCTAATGCAATGACAAATTCACAGAACAGCAAACTTCACCACGAAGTTCTTTTACAGTCAATATAATATTCAATAACCAAGGTGCCTCACACTCCTCTTTTGGAAAGCTGACCCACAAGAGCCAAAGGCTGAAGCTGCCCCAACACACTGGAAATACCAGATCTGAGTCCTATCCTGTCAGATTTTTCTAATTTTACTCTAGCTTCTGTTTACTTAAAGTTTTATTCTGCCATCTCATATGTAAAACAACATATATGCAGATCCACATAAATCATTGGGGCTACCTGCCTGCTGAGGCATTCCCAAATAACTATTGATTTCCTATAGTGAGTTAAGGCACCATGAAAAATGAGCAGAAAGGGAAATAAAATCTGAAAATGTGCAATTCATACTATAGCAAACGCTGATCTAAAGGCTAAGGTTTTTTATTATCAACTGTGTTATAATGGCATAATATCCAATACAACTGCACTAGGTGATTGGTAACAAGCATGTTAAAAGGTCACAGATTAAGAGAGATTAATTTACCTCCATCTTGTGAGTTCATGATGTTCAGAGCAAACAGCATTGCATTGGAGAACGTGGTGGCCTCTTCTTTGCTTGCAAAATTCAAGCCATAGACCTGCCGTGCGTCGCGCCATTGGTGAAAGGTAGGAGTGGCTTGATTGTACTTCAGTCCTTTCACAATGGAGTAATTAATCACTACCTGGGATTTGAAACAGGAGAAAGGATTAACAATAGCTCAAAAACCCACCCAACCCTTGTGTGAAGGTTGCCTAAACAAGGGTAGAGGCAGCTCCTGTGGCAGCTCCTACGTGGCTGCACGGTAAGGCAGTGTTTGTTTGTTTCAGTGACAGAAGACCCACATCTGGGGGTGAGATTTACAACAGTTCAGTTCAGCCTTGGGGACCTGCAAGCCAGTTTTGCAAAATCTATTACCTGCTCCTGTTTTTTACAGCACCCCCACAGGATGCAGCCATGCAGATGCTGCAAACAGCTGTCAGGAGCCAGGGCCAGCAGCTGTTTCCATCTTTTGGAGGATGATGATGCACAATTATTAGAAAAAGAGCCAGGTAGAGCTCTTGGCACTAACCTTGCCCTATAGCACATAAATGTTTCACCAGTTGATTCATTGCACCAGTTTTGCTTTCCTTCTCACACGTGTCTGATCACCACCAGCTTCTTGTACTTAGGTTTTCTCTTTAGAATCAGGCAAGGACAAACCCAGAGCACCATTCCTCTCCCACCTTCTCCCCTGCTGTACGTGTGGTGTTTTCCAGGTAAGGGGAGTCTGCAGCAGAAGGCTGTTTCTTTTGAAATTGAATCTGCTGAATACAATGCTCTGTTTATCCTTGGGCAGGGCGCTGGGACACCCAGCTACACAGAACAGCTGGGATCCAGACAGAAACCTCCACTGCTAAAAGTGTAAGCTGTGCTAGCTAAGGGTGGGGAGGCAGGAATGTCCACTGCACCACTGTACCACTTTGTACACAGAATTTATGTTAAAGGTGGACCCCACATACCAGAAAACCAACCTTTTTCTTTTTTTTTTTTTTTTACAGTCTGACCAAACTTTTGGAAAGTTTTCTGTTAACACTATGATTGCAACTAAAAAGCTTCAGTGTATGTAACTAGTCCAACAATATTTTTGGTAGATGACTGACAATTCTTAATTATATGGGCAGACTTTAAAAACTAATTTCAAAGATTAACAACTCTTAGCTCTGAGTTTTGAATTTTCAGTGGATTGCCAGTTTAAGCTGGCAGAGAAACATTAGATGAGCACCTATTAAGGAACAAATTGTTTCATCCACATTAGTATTTTTGAAGGATAATATTGTCTCATTGACACAGTTAACAGATATCTTGTAACTTTACTATATTAATATACAAAAAATTTTGTAAACCAAAAAAGAAGCCATTAGACCCCAAGATGATTACAGATATACTCTTATTTTTAGGATGCATTTACTTACAGAGCCAGCATTAGAGAGTGATGTAGAAGATAGTTTTGAATCCTTGGTCTAGCTTTAGGCACAAATATGATGGTCCAGCTGTTGCACCCAAACCAGTATCATTACTAAGGCTCCATGAAAATGCAGTGAGAAGCAATCAGACCTACAGTGCTTTTTTTTGGACACATTTAATTGAGAAATTGAGAACCTGTGAGCCAAAGGAAGATGCAGCCCTACACTGGGTGCGCAGGCTCCCAAGAATTAGTCCCTGGAAATGAGAACTGCATCACCAACGTGCTGCATGGGGAGACACCCACATCAACCAGAATGAAGTGGAAACTGGTCACAGCAGAGGCATTGAAGTTCCTCTTGGGTCTGACAGCTTGGAAAGCCATTTCTCCTTGAAAAACGAGAACATCACCCCATTCTTCTACTGAGCACTGGGAAAGCCTGTACCAATGTTGCTCACACTCAAAGGGTCTCTTGAGCATCAAGTAGACTCATGCCCGGATTTCTAAACCAATATTTTTAACATGGACCAATTTTTAAGTCTTCCAACCATTTTTGAGTAGACCAAGCAAGGGAAGGCTTAGGCAGTATCTTTGAGGAAAAGTTTAGAAAGATTGTGAGCTTCTACCAGGCTTTCAAAGTGAGTCTTTCTCACCTACTAACAGAAACCTCTGTTTCAAAGGACACCACCATCAAAGCTCAAAGAGCACCAGAGGGTGCAGTGCAGCTGTACAATGAAAGGCAGAAATTGTAAAAACCTATGCCAAAAGTTGTTTAATGGAAGTCAGGTAAACTGTTCAAAACCTGCTTCCAATGAACTTCAAGGATCTGCATTGTTCTGAGGGTTAGATCCTTTTAATTGAATAAAGACAGAATGTGAATGTTGACCTTCAGTAATCATCTGGATGCCCACACATGTAATACTTTGTCTTCAAACTCAAATCAGAGTTTACTGACAAATGAATCACTGGGAAATGAAACTTAAAATAGCCAGACTTTCATTTTTATCTCCTTTGGCTTGTGTTTATAGAAAATGGAAAAAAGAGGAGGGGATCTCCTGCTGTTGTTAAGAATGAGTGCACAAAGGTGTCTTGTACAGATGATGTGGGGACTCTACAAGGCACATGATCATAATGAAGTGCTTCAGAGCAGTAATTAAAATAAAGAAGGTCTCCCTGTTTGAAGCACAGGGGTTTTTTACAGGTGCTTCTAAGGGATCTTTACTCTAAAGCTTCGTATGTCAGTTGGAGAGCACATCTGCCAGGCTGAGCAGACCAAGAGTTCATCTTTTTAATCTTCAGTCGCTGTCTACAATAGGTGAACTGGAGGAGCTCTCACTGGAAATCTTGAAGAAATAAATCATGGATTTGTCCAAGGCAAACAGTTCTTCCTATAACTCTTCCCTTAGAATTTGACATAAAAGCTGAAACATGACATTTTATATGCTACTATTTTCCTTCTCAACCCTCTTTTAGTATTTTATATCCTGAAACAATGTAGTCTTATATATTTTATATATCAATATATCTCACTGATATAAATGTCTGTGTTGTTTTGAAGCCTGTTAAATTCTGTATTTCAATGGTCTTATGTGGCAAGGAGTTTCACTGACCAGTCGTGCATATCATAATGTTGGCATGTTTAAATGTTCCCATCGCTGTATTGTTTTTGCTTTAAAAGATTTGCTTCACTTCTACCCAGTACTCTCCTTCAGCCTTTCCCCTCAGTTTCAAGTGTAGGCTCCTGGGAGCAACAGGGAATTTCAGAATCTGTACAAAAGCTCTAAACCAAGAAGCCCTTCCTTTTCTGACTGTGGAGCTGTGAGCTGTCAGCAGTGACGATGGTGGTGGATGATGGGGCTCACAGGAATGGGGCCAGAGGGGACAGAGTGGGCTCCAGGGCAACACCTGAGGTGTAACACACAGCCAGGATCACGGGAAGGGTTCCCACACAAGCCTCACTGCCAATACTCCTGCTTATGGAACCAGGACAGGACAATTGCTTGTTTCTGCAGAGCAGCTTGGGCCCTGCCATGCTGCCAGCGCTCAGGCTCCTCTCTCAGGGAGCAGCCACGACTGCTAAAGCAGCGAGGATATAAAAACTGCTACAGCTGAGGCCAGATTCTTTACTTCTGTAGGCAGGCCCAAACCTGATGGAGTTCTAATAAGTCACAACAGTGATTAATTGGTTCTTTCTTTTCAAATGCTGTGGTTAGCTAATATCACAAGAATCCTGTCCCTCTTTCAGTTTTGGCTTGGGTTCACATGTAAAGTATCTCACCTTCCCCACGGCCCTGAATTAACTTCTCAGCCACATGAACACACCAGCCCCTCAGGAGATGTGATTCACTGCTGAGTTGCACCCTCGTCCTCCCTGCCTGTTTGTTCAGCTCCTGCCTTTGGGTGATGAGATCACGCTGAACTGACATCATTTGATGTAAAGTCCTAATTTTAAACCTTCACTTGATCAGGACTCTGGAATGGGGAGCTACTGCTTGTTACCTTTGTGAACTTGAAGTTCACACATGTTACCTTTACAACAGGCCAGGTAACAACAACAGCTGGCAAGTTGCAACAGGGGTGTAAAAGACATGATTGCCACTGTTGTCTTCAAGAATCACAGAATCATAGAATTGTTCAGGTTGGAAAAGATCTCACTGAACATCAAGTCCAAAACGAAGGCCTCAAGGAAACATCAAACTCATGACGTTAAGTGATTGCAACACTGCTCTGGCCTTAGCTTCAAACCAGCTCTGGCCCCTGTGGCGACTTCAAAGCTTCAAGACAGCACCTGGGGGTTTCTGAGGGCTCCTGCTCAGGCCAGCATGAGCCTGTGCAAGGCTGCACCTTGTGCAGAGCTGGAAGGGAGCTCAGGTACCGCTGGTCTGTAACCCAGCACCGCCACCACACGCAGTGAGCACCTCCCAGACACACACACAGAGGGAACAGAGCTGTGGCCACTTCCTGGGGGGAGAATGATGCTCCAGTTCTGCTGCTCTACCAGTTATATTCATCTGTGGTGAACTCTACAGACACTGTCAGTTAGAGAAGGAGATAAGGTGATGAGGAGATAAGGTAAGCAGAACACGAATACAGCATCATACGCTGCAGCACATGCACCAAAAAAGGGATGGAAAAGAGAAAGACAGCTAGACAGAGACAAGACAAGGAGTCTACAGAAGAGGATATGTGGGAAAATGAAAAAGAGAGATACTATTAGCCATGTAATATAAACCAACAAAATTAAAAGGGAAAAAGTCAGGCAGGGATGAAGCCACAATTTCTCTAGTCTGTGCCTTGACAAACAGTATGTACGAAATGTATAAATTGTTCCTCCATGGTATTGCTGTATGACATATCTTAAATTAGCTTCTCAACTCTTCAAAAATCTGTGTAGCTTCATTAGCTTCATCATATGCCAAATCACATTTTAGCTGAAGATTGTTCCTTTTCAGATAAATATGCCTTTTCTGGCAAATCAACAGCTTCACTAAAGCCTCAGTTTCAGTGAGATTTAACAGAACCTGAGAGCAAGCATGAAATGGCTTGAACAGAGAATTATTTTAACTGAAATTCATTTCTATTCTCTTTAAATGCAAATACTTAGCAAGCCTAGCAAGCTCATGATTCCATGTGCGACTCACATAAAATATATTAAATTCTGAATCTTTAGACTTTCAGAGTGTTCCTTTGAATGTTACTGTCCTGTCTTGATTTTATTGATAATACTGGATTTTTATAATCATATTTAAAGGGAACACTTTGTTTAAGGGCAGTTTTAGGTGACTAAGCTAAGCAACTATACTTTCAGTTTATATAAAAGAGGATTTTTAGTCTTTAAACTCTAGAGAAATATATTCTTCTACCTGTTTCCTTCTGAACTGAGACGATTTTGAGATAGCATGTAGCATCTTCATAAGTTGGAACATTTGCAAACAAATAAAATATTACAGTTAACACAAAGCATGTTCAAGGGGCAGCTTAAGGTTTGACTTTTTAATATGTCCTACTCTTTAAACTGCATAGTGGGATTAAGACAGACCTCTGGTACTCAGTCTCCCTTACATATATACATATTGACTTTAGACTTCTGTTTCTTTTACACCAGCTATTCAGTTCCCTCTTAGATTGCAGTCACATGAAAATCATTTACATTCACCTGCTGGCTATGTAAAATGAAGAACTAGCATGGCCTGGGACAGAGCAGTACTGGCTTTCATAACTGACTAAGAAAACACTGTATTTCATTTAGTTTTGAAAATATTTTCTATTTCTGAATGGAACTGTTTTCATGTATTGCCTTTTCTCTACAGAAAATAATAAAAGCAGTTGCAAAACTTTTGGCAGATGTTTCAAAAGTGCACTGCAAGGAGCTGAAAACCAGTGTGCTCAAAACCCACCTATTTTTGTTCTGCTTTTCCTTTTTCAGAATGATTACTCTGCATAGGCATTTTGTAGCAAAGTCACTGTCGCCTCCAGTAAGCAAACTGAGTAACTTTTCCAGTTGGCCTAAGCACCTTTACAGCCGTCAGCTGAGGATCACCAGCATTTCCACAAGCAGATCAATCCATCCAACACTGGTGGCAGCTGAGAGGTGGTGGTGCCCTGGCTCCAGCTCTCTGGGTTGGCCCGACCTGGCTCAGCTTGGCTGGATTTGCCCTGTCCCTGCCCATGTCACACCAGCAGCAGTGCTTGCCTCACCTTCCCAGGAGGCAAATTCCCACTGGCCCACTTTTTCCTGATCCCTGTGCCATGCAGAGGGCCCAAGGTGAGCACAAGAGCTGGGCAGGCTGGGCTGGGCTGCCAACCAGCCTCATGCCAGCTCATGGGGGGAGCCCTCAACTCTGAAATCCCTGCTCTAAAATGCAGGTGCTGCACCCCTACTCCACCCAAGTAAACTTTTGTTTGGGGTCTAATTGTGACACCCTGGTGGCACCTGCTGCCCAGCACAGCTCAAACCAGGCTGCTGGAGCCACGCTGTGGCAGCCCTGGGCTGAGCATCGTGCTCTGGTGGCCAATGGGGGCCTGATCCCAGTTCTGATAATCTAAATCCCATATTATTCCTTTAATACCCAAGGAGGTCCTGCAAAATTAGTCCGCTGTAAATCAGATCACAGTGTGCACCTAGGATTTTAAAGTGCTTTACAAGGAACTAATTGCTTATCACAGCAATGTAACAACCACTCTTTGTGGGACAGCAGTGCAGAACAATTGATTTTTATTTCTATTTTTAATATAGCACTAAGAACAAGTAAAAAGTAATCTGGGAGGAGCTGAGAGCAAAACCTGCAGAGGGAATAAAATAATATCTCAAGAAAAAATTGGGGGGGAAAGAAATAACATTTAAATCTCTTTTGCATCTAGCAAACATTCTTTTTTCAAATAAGTAGTAACAATTTATGATATATTGTGTATGCAAAAAAATTATACAAAACCTGAATTGCTGAAGTATAAACAGACTAGTAGACACCTTGCAGGGAGCAGGAAATGTTGCATTAGGTATAGAATTGAGCTTACCAAATGAGATCAAAGGTTAATTTACAGGAAACTTGGTGTAGTTACTCACTTGTTGATCCTGCAGTTTAACTCCAACTACCCTGAAGGTGTTTGTGGCCGTGTTGTGGTAGATGTTGATTCTGCTGAATCCCTGCTGTCCAGGTTTGATTGGCACCCATTTCTTACTGGTATCGTCATAGACCATAACTGAAGCTCGGGCTTGGCAAATACTCTGTTCACTGGGGAGAAAAACAAAAGAATTGGGAAAGAAAAGAGTGAATTTGCTGCTTATTGCTTATTACTTAAAGCTTCTAAAGGAAAAAAAAAACCAACAGAAACTATCAGTACTGCTTTCAACATATGTTTTATAAGAGATCTGCTAATCCTTTGAATGCGATCTGTTAAATTAAAGCTGACATGTTATGTGTTCACAGACTTAAAAACCTCCTGTATGCTGCTGTTTTGAACCAATAATCTATTTTATATAAAACATTAAGCCCTGAGAAATAACCTGCATCACATAAACATTATGAAAACTGTCCAACAGCATGAATGCTCTATTTATTTTATGTATCTATTGGCAAGCAAAGCCTTTTACATTTGCATTTGCATGAAAACCTACCAATATTTTACAGCTTGCTGACAAAACAAACGTGACACCCACAGCTGAGTTATACATTTCAAACTGGAAGCAAGCAGACCTTGGAGCAAAAGCCATGTTAGGTAAACTGAAGAAATCAATTAAGTTAATCCAGCTGACGCCTAATTCCCAGACCCACTGACGCACTTGGAAGTCCCAGAATACCCAGAGCAAAACACACAGGAACACTTTTCTCCTTCATCCTCATAGCAAAGAAAGTGGGGAAGGGGAATCCACAAACCTGGATGCATGCCAGCATTAAAGTATATAGCCACTGTTTTGTATAGGGTAAATAATTGTTTTTCTCCTTTATAGTCATTGAAATTCCTCAGTACATTAGCTCTTGTTTATTAGTCATATCCTGACTAATATACATATAATCATAATAAACACACCCTTCAAGGGCAATAAATGCCACTGGCAAATGCTGTGACATGTCAATACAGGTCAGAATTTCAGTTCCATTCTCCTGATCTCCCAGCCAGCCTTCTTATATCAGAGGAAATACAAATTGAAGAAAAAATTAATCCTGCAAATTTTGGAGCTTTGAGCTCTTTAAATGTAACAGGGACTTTCAACAAGCAAATAGTGCACCTCATGATGCATTTATGATTCAGTTAGTGCATCTACATGAAACTGTTGAGATCTATGTCCTGCAAAAACTTTCAGTTCATGGCTGTCCTGTTAACTTTAGACCTATACATAGGTATAAACACCTCCCTTCCTCAGCCCAAGCCATATTAAATAATTTTCGACAATGCAACAGCAAGTGGTTAATCCGCTTTGCACACAAATCTTTCTCCTCCCTCTAGGTTTGGGTTTGCCTCCCTAGCATGCACACACACACACAAAGGAGAAGCTCCTGGGTGATGCCAAACCATGCCACTGTGCCAAAAGACACCACTTGTAAATTTTACCAACCGCTGCACACCGCCTGACCCCATCACTGCCTTCATTTCAATGAAAGGGAGCACGTTACTTCAAGTATTAAGAGGATCTGGGTTGATTACAGCAGCAATTTTCAATCTTTCCTGACCTGTGGGTCTCAAAAAGATTTCCAAGGCAGATGTATCCCCCATGGTAGACTAAAGCCTACTGACTCTGGCTTGTTTTGTCAATCACTTTGCACAGCCTCCAGGTAGCCCACAGGCCTCCTCCAGGCTGTGAGTAAAAGCCTGGAAAGTCCTCACAGCATTTATAGAGGGAGCAATGATGCCAGCAGACATCTCTATAAAGAACAAGGTAGGAAAATTCAGAATAAATTGTATTTTTATTACATATCATAGAAACAGCTAAATTCTGTTACCATATTTGGATCAGAAGGACAAAACATGATTTTATTTATATTGTTCAGAATTCGTAAAATCCAGCTCATCCACCAGTTGCTATTGCTTTGTGAGATACCTGGTATTATTAATTATTTTACATGGAGAACAGCTGCACCTTTGCTGATGTACTTACCCAGCAAACACCTCTCCCTCCTGTTTTTTAAGGTAAGCTAATGTCTTGTGGCAGCTCCTCCATATCTGACTCGAGCAGCTGAGGGATTTGAGCTCCTCCCATCCTGCCTAATCCTCCAGCTGCTGCAGGAGCTGCAGCCTGGCAGCAGTGGCAGCACTGCCTGCATCCTCCAGACCTGCCTTGGATTCACAGAGGGGGAGAATGGGAGAGAAACAGACCAGCAAACAGCAGGAACACTGGACTGCCTTTGTCATATGGAAGTGGAAAGGCTAAAAATAATCCCCAGTGCAGTCTCATAGATGGATGGTGGCCACCTGCCTTTGCTAGCAGGTGTCTTGTGCCACCTCCAGCTCCAGAGTGGGGGGAGCAGCAGCTGCCAGGGCACAGGAATGCCCTGCCCAGGAGCCAGGGGCTCCAGGAAAACGTTGTTCCTGGGAGAGTCACACTCAGCCAGTGTGACACCACGTCCTTCTCCTCTAGCCTTGCCAAGCACTACAAGTCCTGCTGTACACTAAAGTAAGCAAGAGCACATCACTGGCTTCATTGGAGCAAGCCTAAAACCCGATACTGTCTCCATTTCAGATGAGTTTTGGAATCCACGATTACCACGAGCTGCTAAATTAGTCAAAATTAATTAAATTTTCTTTACTTACAACAAAGACAGTACACCTAACCATCCAGACATGGGTGTCTTAACATGGCATTGCTCACTGTGCCATACCCAGATCCCAGGAGACACAGCAACTTTGCCTTCAGGCTTTGCTGCCACCAAAATCAGCAGCAAAGGAGCTGCTGCTGCCCCGTGGCTGAAACACAGACCTCAGGAGCAGTGTTTGATGCACGACAGCCAATTGTGCCTGTGACATAAAGCAACAGCTCATCAAGCTCCATCCCTGCTCTCCTCAACACAGTCAATGGAAGTTTTTCATCATTCATTTAAATGGAAACAGGACTGAGCCTGTTATCTGGCCTCCAGTGAAATAACAGAAAGGAACATAAAACAGCACACCAGGGGAATCCTTTCCTGCAAAGCACTTCATCAATCTTTCAACATCCAAAATGCCTCCAGGGACCCACTGCTAGCTTGCTGTCTCCCTCTAAATGGAGCGAGACAACTCCAAGAGTTTAGTAACTCTTCATCCTGAAGACTTTCTACTCTTCCTATGCATAAAAGGCACAACTGTCCCAATGCTGCTTTAAGAGGCTTCTCTGAAAACAGCAAGAAAATGTTCCCTTTATAAACCTCACTGAGAATCTCTGTATTCCTCTCTGTACATTATTTTAAACACAAATCAAGCCCCCAGTGGTTTCACAAAGGTCCAGCAAAATTTTGGGTTATTTTTAGGACCATACATCACTGATACTTATGTCAATTACATGTGACAGGTAATAAATGTGCTTAGTGACACAATTCTGAGTAGCCACATTCCTTCTCCATGATCAGAGCTGAGTTTGTTATATATCAGTATTTACATGCAAAGTTGTGTTTGCACACTTCTAGAACTTGCTTTATTTTCCTAATACACAAAAGTTACTGAAAATTTGGTATTTGATGGAGGTGCATCAAATTTCACACATGTCAAAAATTAGGAATTCTCCTACTGATATTTTATTTTACATTAAAATGCAGTCAGACTCATCCACCTGAGTTCCCACCATAGGTAATCATGTATAAAAATATTTAAAAATTGAATCACAGAGAGGTCTTAATTACAAAATTGTTCAGGTTTGTGCACAACATCTGCTCCAATTTGCAACACTTTACTATGGGGCAGATTAAAGTCATCTTATTTAAATGTGGAGGGGAGGGGGCTCTTCCTAGGGACCCCAAATCCTAATATTCACCCCTGTTTATTCTGAAAACAGCACATCTGTGGGATGGCAAACCTCTGCACTAGTACCAGTTGTTTACCTGAAGTTAAAGAAAGTCTGCTTAGTTTTGTTCACAGGTGATATCTAAAATTGAGTGCTCATAGTTGAGATTTATAGAATATTGTTTTCAACACTACAAAACTGTAAATTAAGAAAAAAAAGTTTGCAGATAATACTGTTTGTTTCATTCTGTGTGATACATTTTGAACCACTCTCATCCATCTCTTCTGTGTAAGATTAATCTTAAAAGATCAGCAGAATGGTTAAATTGGATTGGGCCCTTCTTGAAAGGGTCAGCATTGACCTTTCTTGCACAGCACTTTGAGACAGTGCTGCAGGGAAGGGGCCTTTGTCCTGGAATAACACTCCTCTCCTCTTCCATCTGTTCAGAACCTGAAAACGCAGTCCTTTCCTCCTGGCTTCTAGCAAGCATAAGATTACCAAGACCTATAGCCAAAAAAGAGCCACAAATGGAATAGATAACACCAGGATTCTTGGGAAAATATCTGTATTTTTTGTCAATTGTTACATGACAAACAGTGGCTTGGCGCTACCTAGCCCAGTGGGTTATCCAAATATACAAGCAAATAGCTCAGGCTGGAACCACAAAAGACCTGTCCCAGAGAATAAACAGGGAAAAGAGAGCAAACCACAATGTTTGGAGGAGAGTCTGGCTCTGAAGGGTCTCTAAGGCTTCCCCCTCTCATTCCAGACTGAGTGGCCAGGCTGCACCGTGCTCCTTCACTGACCTGTTTTCTCTACTTACGCTGTTATCCTCTTAGGAGTAAAACTTCTGCAGAGCTTGGTACTGAGTGACTGAGCCCCTCTGACCCGCAGCCCCGTGCAGAGCCTGCATGGCACAGGGTTATCCCAGCCCTGCCCTGGACCCCCTGTCCAGCACCAAACCACCCAGAGGTCACACTCTGGGGCAATGGGAGAGATTCAAAGACTTTCTCCTAGAGCCAGGACAAGGTCGTGCAGCTTTTGGGGGTCACCAAATCATGCTCACAAGAGGTGTAACAAACGTCCAGACCAGCTAACACTGGGACCAAACACCGAATTCTGTGGGCTTTACTCCAGCACGCCAGAAGGACCTGGACACTTCCACTATCCTTATTTACAGAAACAACTGTGTCCTTGGAACAGACGCTCCCTTAGCAAAAGCTTTTTCCCTCTGAAAGCTCCTTGATAGAAATCAAGATCTCCTGCTTTGAACCAATTACAGATCTACTTTCATCAAGCTGCTCATGATTCTTTGACCTTTAAAGATGCTCTTTTCTTGTATTCATAGAAAAGGCAAATAGCTATTTATACAAGCATTTACCTTATTTTTCATTTCCAACCCCCACACATCCCCCCTCAATATTTTTATTATTAATAATTAAAGTTATTTTAGACTGATCTAATCACTCTTATCAGTGTGAGAAATTGTTGACACTACTTAGCCCTAGGCTTGCCTTACTTGAGAATGAAACCTCAGCCCAGAAAATGTGGGGGATAATGCACAAGTCATTTAGCACACCTTACTCATACACCGAGGCTGCCACAGGAAGTCTCATTTGTGTGGTTAAACGTGACATGCAAGAAATTGCTGATGCTGATTTTAGAAGCTGACAGAACACTCTCAATATCAGCTTAAACAGCTAATGTACATCCAAAATCCTGCATACAGAGATGTGCAATCTGTGCAGTACAGATCTGTGTTAACCTCAGAATTAGCAGGCTACCAGTCATGTTCCTGCAGCATTTTAAAGTGTACTTCAAACACTAATATACTAATTTGCTAAACATTTTAATAGCTTTCACTTTAATAAATATAAAAATGACTGGGATGCAGGGAAAGTGTTTCAGTAGTAACCTGAAACAATGGACACTTCTCTCTGACCACTGGATTTAGAGAACAAAAAACCTGAGAGACCCTCTGGACACAAGATAGTCAGGCCATTTGGGCTTACACAGAGACCAGAGCTGAGATCTGAGCTCATCACAGATAAAGGCTGTCCAGCCTTCCTACCAGAGATTCACCACCAGCTCTGCTCATGGCCCCACTTCTTCTTGGGAGCCTCATTTCTCCAGCACAATGTCAGTCATACTGGTGACTCCTGGGACCCCCTGTTTCAGAGTCTACTTCCCTCTGCAACCAAAGTTGCAGCACAGCCAGTGTCACCATCGTTCACCTTTGTCCCAGAGCCCTGAAGAAACTTCCTCAAGCAATGCAGCAAGACCTCATAGTGAAAATACAGCATTCAGCCCTTGATCACACCAAAGGGCAGCCCCTTGGGGGCTTTATAGCCAAAAAGATGCTTTCAGTCCTCAGTGACATGCAAATTCTTGACTATTTTATAGATATTTAAATAGTGGCAGTCACACTCTCATATATAATATGGAGGTGCCACAATGACTGCCTCCAGTTGTTTTCTGAGCTCCATTTCCTGGCATTCCCTGAAAAACCAACCCATGGACCCAGTGGTCAGAAGTTCCCAACTTGCACTCGCTCCTGGTTGCCTGCCTGTGCAGAGGGACCTGCCCAAGAGTGCTGCCCTTGCTCCAGTCAGCCTGAAGTGAAGTTCCCAGGAAGCTGCTGGTTTTTGGTCTCCTGCTCAGGCTTGCACATTCACCTGGCAGATCTTTTGGTGCTGGAGCTTGTCTGCACCGCCAGCAGGAGATGAGCCTTTCGCACCGAGCATCTGCTGAAGGTGCCTGGCCATCACCTTTCTCCACTGTTAAACTATAGCATCTGAACAGTTTAATATTAAATAATTACAAGAAAATAGTCAAAAATATGAAGCCTCCTTCATAAGCAGTTCTCAAAAGGACTGACACTGTTAAATAAAGTCATGACACACCTGCAAGACAAATACATATTTTACAGAGCAGGAAATGGAAATACTGGTACTTACAGGGCTATTAAGAGGAAGATGAACACCAGTTCACCTCCATAAGGAAGAATATTCAAAAGTTACTTTCTGTTAGGAATAAGACATTAATTTTGAATTCTCCCTTCCTACATTGCCATACCCAGTGGGAACTGCCTTGTCCAGTATCTGCTGCAGATACCCACAGCAGACATATCAGCTGGAAACCAGAGAAGAGACAGTATATGAGGCACCCAGGTTGCACACTAAGCCAGGACTTTGGCAGATGAGTTGCTAAATTTGGGAACACGCACACAATCCTGGCATGACCAGAGAAACTTGCATAACCTTCTGCCACCCCTCAATGCTCTTGAGCATGGGAAAAGTGAGAAAAAATACAGAAAATTATACAGTATGCAAAACATGACTGCAGAGGAACAGATACTTCACCTGGGTCTGTCAGCCCAGAACAGCTCAGTGCTCAGCACTGCCAGCCAAGGTCTGTGAGAGCCCTGACCTCTCTGTCTGCACGGCACTTAAATAGCACATCTGCCAATCAGGGCAGATTTGGGGCCAGCAGAGAGGCCACAGATTGATGCCCTTGTAAGCCAGCACATCTGCTTAGTTTGTGTTGCTGAGATTTTTAAACCATGCAGTGCTGTTAATTTTAACCCATCCCTCTTCTGGTAGGTTTTGTGAACTGAAGCGTAAGAATTCAAATGACTCTCAGGGGAACTCCAGTTATCAGCATCTCAACTCAGCATGTTAAGAAATGCTTAGAGAGATCTGCTTTGCAAAAGGCACTTCACTGGGGAAGTGGTGTGATGAAGCTAAGTGCCATTGCTGCCAGGCCATGCTCCAGGAAACTTTTCCTTCCAAGTTCCAACAACTGACTGCTAATGGGGTCTCCTAATGGAGGAACTTCACTGCTCCATTAATGCTCTGAATCTTGTAAAATTTCTTTCTGTGAAGTGGGGCTCACTTCCAGATTTTATACACCACCTTGAAGATACACTTGGGGAGTTTCTAAAAGTAAATATCAAGTAAATGCTTAGAAGTTCCTAAAAATGAGTCAAGTAAATGGCCTGGAGAAACACCAGGAACTCAATTAGACAAAAACAGTAAAAAAGCAACTCGACTGGATCAGGTTACTATTAATATAAACTACTTCCCTTCCCTCTTAAATTACAGAAATAAAAGCAAGAAGTACCTAATCTTGTAAAATATGAATTATGCAAAACTGAACTGTCAAGTGAAAATACATGACTGAGGGCTCTCACTAATGGGCCAACCATATCTGTATTTCAGGAGATGATACCTTAAAAAAAGGCTTTGAAAGATCATAATCATAACTAATGACCAGGAAAGGCAGACTCGAAAGTGAATAGAGGAAATCAACATAAAGATCTTTCATTAAAGCTGGCATCACTTTGCCTTGGTTCCCTTCAATCCCAGAAGAAATGTAAATAAACCTGTGACAATTCCCCTCGAGCTGATGGAGGCAGATCAGGAATGAAGAAACACTCACTTCATCAAGTCAGCTTCTCCCTCACTACCAGGGGATGCATATTAATGTAGCATTGCCATAAAAGCTTAATTACCATTTTATACAATTATAAATTATCCTACCAGGCTATAGCCAAAACACAAACCTTCTGTGTTTATCACAATACGTGCTCTCCTTCACATCCAGTCACATTAATTCTGGCCACCAATGTCCCTGCCAACAGGCACAGTCCCCAGGTACTTACGTGCCTGCCATGGAGGAGGACCTGGTCAGGCAATCCCACAGAGGTGTATGCTCAGAGCTGGCACGTGTGCTCCAATCCAAATAGTCTATTTCACCTGAGCAGAAGACAAATTTGGCAGAGACACAAGCCAAGAGTCTCTATGAAGGCTTATAACCAAAACAGGAAAGGGAAGCGCTATTGAGAGAGCAGGAGGGCAGGAAGTAACATACAGCAGGGGCGGGGAAGGCACTTTAAAGAAGAAATGTATTATTTCTTATAGCTGCTTTGCTGAGCAAAAGTACAAACAATATAGATTAAGATTAGATGTGCTGTTGTTGCCTCATTGGAGGCATGGATATTAAAAAGTTTTAGCGCATTTTCTCAAGGCACAGGTTCACTGTCCAAGAAAAAGCAAAAGCAAATAAAGCTCGGACCCAGAAAAAAAAAATTGCTGTTATTCATTTATGGCACGGGCGTTTACACAACGCAGAACCAAACCCAGGGGCCCAGGTGGCACCGAGGGCCCTGCACTGCCTGGCAGCCAACCTGGCATCCCGCTGAGGTCCAGCTCCAGCCCAGAACTTTACCTGGCACAGCACAGTGCAAATTTTATCTCCTCACCTACTCAGATGCCTTTTCTGCATCTGCTAAAGTTGGCCTGGAGCAGAGCACACAGGGTGCAGACACCAGGTAACTTCCCAAAGTACCCAAAAAAATGCAGAGCTTCTCAGCTCTTGAAGAACTGCTGGAAACACAGTCAGAAGCCATGGTTTTACCATGGAGGCACACAGACTTTCTCTGGGAGTCAGCATCAGAGGCCCTGAAATTTTCTGCTAATGAGAGCAAAACCTGCAGAGCCCCGAGGAGACCAGCCCTCGGGAGATCACACGATTCCTAATATCCTTGCAGCACTTTCAGAGTGCAACATCCATTTGTAAAACCTTAGATCCCTGTTTAATATAGCAGAAAGTGAGATGTGTAAGAAATAGGCTGAATTTGGCAAGGCACACCAGCTACACAGACCCTTCAGTGCAGTTTCTGCTGGGCATCAAGGGCTGCAAACACTGCTCCACCTAAGCAGGGGAGCAGAGCTCTTTCCACCTTCACTGTTTTTCCTGTTACAAGAGATTACTTTCATGGTCCAACTGAAAGAGCTACAGAAACTGCTGAAATGCACCTAGTGAAAACATGGGTGTCAAAATCTGGCTGCTCCCACAGCTGGTGGTACATCGCCTGCTCAGTTGCTGCTTCCAGTTCCTCTGCAGAAAATCTCTGTATGACTGAACAGTTTCAGTTTTCTGATGGGGGGAGTTTAAAAGCCAACAAGAATGAAAGTTCTCACTGACATTTAAGCACAGCTTTTTCTGTAGTGCTTTTGTTTTTCTCTCATTTTATTTCTTTCTGTTTAATGAAGCATTTTATTATCGCTTGGGATTTCAATTTGGCTGCATTTTCCTGATATTACATCCTTCTGCTTTGAGATCTGTGTGGATGTTGGGTACTACCTTGTTTCATTCAAAAGATCCTGCTTTTCATGAATTGAAAATTTCACATTATTTCAGGTCAAGTGGCAATTCCTCTGTATAGCTCACACATTGCCTGAACAATAATTGTAGAGTTAGTCACTGCAAATAGTACTTTACTGCATGTATCAGAAAAGGACATAGCCTGAAAAATGCATCTCCAAGTAAGTATGGACACAAATCACTAATGGCCCAGATCAGCCATGCTGGCTTCACTGTTCTAGGCAGAAGGATGCAGGAAGATGAACTTAGATGAACTTAGGAAGATGAAGATAAGCAAAGATCTGAGGAGCCTTCTTATTTCTCTGATGTGTCTGAGAGAGATATGGTCACTGATTTGGGGGAAAGGACACAGCACTTATGAGAGATGATAATTTCCCTGTTAAACCAAGCAGATATTACCCTCCTCACACACAAATATCAGCTGCAATAATATCAGCTAGAAAACTCTGTTTTTAAAGATTTGGTTCTCCTGAACGAACAGCTTTGAACACACCTGGAAACTCCCAACCTCCCCTCTCCTGCTAGCACTGTGCATGCTGAAGGCACAGCAAAGAGCAGGTCACTACTGACACATCCAATGTCACCCTAGGAAATAGTGACAGTGAGTAGGACAAAGCCCAGGGCTGCCTTTCTATGCCCCTGTCATAAGCCAAATTAATTTCACTAAGCACCAGAGCATACATTCCAGCAGAAGTGCCTCTAATCACCTCTCTGCATTGCTAAAATGCCTCCATGGCCCTGGACTAGAAAGGGAGCACTTAGAAGGACACAGCACTCTGTGACAAATGACACATAAGACCGAGTAGCTGACTTCTATCCAGTCCTCACAAAGAACCATATGCTGGATAAACAGATTATTTCAGTCATGTGTTGAGATCTGTGTGAGCAGATCAGGATTCCTAAACACAGAAGCGAGGCTTTAGTTGCAATTAAGTGAATATTCCCATAGGTCTGCAAGCAGCACGTCTGCTGGCCATGTACTCAGCTTTCATGTTCCAGACACTCCCAAATCTTGGATTGCTTTCTTTTGGAGAGTTCCATTACCAGATGAATCATGATTTGTATATGACAATAATGTTATGTATTTTCAATCCTTAGAGCTATAGGCTGAGCTAGAAAGGTGAGTGCTTCAGCCTCAAAACTACTCATCTCCAAGCATAAAACCCAGGCCATTTTTAAGAATGAAGTGAAGCACTGTAGAATGTGTTGCTTATACTATTTAAAAAATAAGAATCACAATCTTAGTATAAAACTAAGAGTTATTTGAAGGTAGACATTATTAAAATATTTTTTTTTCTTAATAAGCATGTTGCAGAACTTCCAAATAACTATTTATACTTATATATCTGCTGGGTTTAGTTCTGTGTTATCCTCAAAAGGCAACATGTATATTGCACAAATTTCAAAATTTGCATATGGCAAGTCTTTCCTTTAACGATTTCCTGATTAAGAAACCTGGAAGTTCCCACTGAAATGTTACACTCAAATTTCATAAACCACAAGACAGTTTCATGAATATATGCACAAATGATATGCAACAGCATATAAAATATGTATTTATATATTCAGATTTGTAAATCTAATTTCACAGCTGTTAATAGTCTTTGAATGTAAGACATTTCCTCATACACTGAGATTTGCAACTGTTAAACATGCTGATGAGGCAAAAAAAATTCCTTGTCCTCAGAAAGTTTAACCCTGTATGTTAACATATGATCTTGCTCTCTCAAATAACTTTTTTCCATGCTCCCCACTCATTTGAAAGGAGCATGAGAGAAACCAGACAGGAGTGTAAAATCTACTTATTTACTATTAGAAGAGTTAAAGATGTGTAGTGAGGTGAGGTGCCAGGTGCCACTTCAACAGCAAAACAATTCATCCTGCACTGAGCATATTTTACAAATCAGTCTTTTGGGGGATATTAATTTAGGATGCAATCTCATCACTGCTGAGGTGCAAGGAAGTCTTTCCATGCACCTAAGAGGGACGAGATTTAGCCCTTTGTATAGATCCATTCAAGTAGTGGTAAATAAAATATGGCAGGAAAAAACTCTTGTGAAGGCCATGAGGTATGCAGGATTTGGGAAGCCCTATTTTTCCTTCTGGGAAGCTGCTGGCTCTCAAGCCATGCAGTGCCCTCTGCTCAGATGATTTCATCTCACCCTCACTCTGCAGAGGGAACAGCCAGGACTCACCTGCTTCCAGGGGGATGTTTTGGCTGATGCAAACAGCTTAGGTATTGCCTGAAGGAAATGACTGTATTGCAAAGAATTAACTCCGTGGCTGCCTTCAATTTTCCTCTCTATAAAGTGTGATGAGCAGTGGGCAGTGAGCCCAGACCCCACGGTAAGCAGCATGGAACAAGTTACAGACCATATGGAGAGAAATAAACTGCCACTTCATACACAGGGTATCTATACTGCTTTTGTGCTTGAGTCAGCTAATTGCACATCTGCAAATCAGCACATTTGTAACAAATGGAGCATTATGATATCATGGGAAATCTATTTAACATGATCAAAGTCTGCCAGGAAAAGTTCCCCTGAAATTATGAAAGTACTTAAAAGTCCTGAGTGCTGGGGACATTTTACAGTCCTTACCAAACAAACATTTTCCCACTGTTTCATGGCAGCTGGTGGTACCAAGGGCTGTATCTTCCAAGCTCCATGTCAGCAGTCTCATGCAGCCACCAGCATGGGCACCTCCCTGCTGCAGGCAGGAGCCACCTCTGTACCTAGAGTTGGAACCAGCCCCAGCACCCAGACCTGCTCCAGCGCAGCAAAGAACAGCTACTGCTCCCAGCAGTACCTCAGCTCATGCATTCCATCTCCTTTCTTTTCCAGAAGCTGAGATTTACAGTGTTGCAAGCCCCCTTCTGTACTGCAGATTTTAAGGGGTGTGCTTAGCTTTTCCACATAACTTTTTTTTATGTTAAAGTTTAGCAATGCCCTTGATCTAAAGAGCTAATAGACATGGTCTGAGTGTAAATATAAATTTACTTGGGGTATCAGCTGAAAAACATTCTCATATTTATGTCACCAAGCATATGCTACCCCCCAACATTGCTCCACAGCTGATGTATTTTCACCTTCAGCTTGTATTTTTCCTTAAACTTCAGTAAACATGATGAGTGGTTTCAGCAGCTGTTGGCAGAGGTCCTTTCAACTGCCCACATTACTTTTTGTAGCTCTTGATTTATGAGGTGGTCACATAAATTTGTGGGGCTTGTATTTGAAACAAGAAATACCAACTACACAATAGTCCCAAAGGAAGGCCAGGAGCTTCTCACTCAAAACTAGCACTGCCTCAATCCTGGTACTTACCTTAGCTATTTAATGCTATCCACCATTAAGAAATGCAATCCAAGCATCATGTTTTGCTGAACAGATCAGATATTTGTATCATGAGACAGCCCTATCACATGTGGTTGGCACCATGAGCCCGTGGAAGGGTTTCTATCCCAAACCTTTCAGAGGCACATGGGTGGGTGAGGCGCAGCCCAGCAGGTGTGAACATAAGGAGAGGTTTTCTGATGTAAGGGATGCTGGAGTAAAGAAAAACCATATAAACACAGCTCAAGAGACAGGAGGGGAAGCAGCTGACCAAAAACTGATCAGAAATCACACATAACTGTACTTTTATCAGTTCTCTAAAGGCACATGCCTGTCTGATGTTCAGGTCATATAATTTGATATTCATTGGGAAAGCACTTTTTAAGACAGCAACCCCATCCCTAAAAAGTGAGGGCTCAAAGTGAAGGTTGTGCAGGCTCTACAAGACTAGTTTCACACCGAGATGAAGAATGCCTGCCCTTGTTTCTAGCCTTGTTTCTGATATTTATGTTTCTTGGAATAGGACAGGTTGGAAATAATATCTGACTTATAGGCACAGGGAAACTTCAGCTTGCAGAAGGATCCCTGAAGGTGGAATGGGTGCAGTCAGCAGTTTTCCATGTCAGCTTTCACTGCCGTGTAACACAACGAGGTGCACACATGCAGGGATGCTCTCTCCTTTAAAAGCATCCATATTCCTTCCACATTTTTTCATGTCTTAGAATAATCCCTTGTAGCATTTAACAGGATACTGAGGTAGTTTTGCATGAATCAATACTTGCTTTATCCTTGCTGAAGTTGGTGGCAAAATTCCTATTAGCAATTAGCCATTCCAGCTGCAGCAGCAATTTATCTTTTATACAATCTGTGTCATCAGTTAGGCAGTAGAACAAGGTAAATTATACTGGTCTGTTGAAGCCCCATCTTAAATCCAGTGTTTGCAGTGATGGACAATGAATGTGACCCTGATATTTGCAGGTATACTTTGGCTGGGAAAAATAATGAATCATTGCTGGGCCCAAACAAGCTGCACAATTGAGTCCCAGTGTTGATTTAGATTAAGTATCTTTAGTCTGTTAAAAAGTGGACATTGCAGATCTGACTGCTTGTAGTGTTCCATCATGGAAAAGGTGAAACCCCCTTTGAGATGGGCATAAAACAGCACCAAATGTCATTAAACTCTACTCAAAAATCCATATTAATTGTGGCACTCAGGAAGGTGGGAGGATGTCTCTTAAATTTCACAAGAAGAATAATTTTTAGATTATTTTAGTAAAAATAAACACAAGGACAGCTAGCAAATGGAGATGTGTAGTATGCAAATCCTTCATCCAAAACTACTGACAATACTTATTAAAACAAAAATCATCCTGGCAGCCCCTTCTTTTCCCTCTTTCCTCCTTCAATTATTTATTGGCAAAGATTTTTCCCATTGCCTGGCAGATAAAAAGATTTTCTGAGCGCCAAAACTGAAACAGGATCCCTGAGCACATTTGTGCACCAGACTTTTTTGTGCATGATGTTTGTCAAATAATAGCAGAAGTATTCTTGCTTTACCATGATTTTTATCCTTTTTCTCCTAGCAACCTTCCCCCCTTATCTTGTCCAAAATTATTTTCTTGACTGTGTTATGTCCTCTGTGACTTTCCCACCACCATGCAGGGACACCACAAAGTGCCACTTCTCAGGTGTTGGGCATCTGCTAAACAGGTGCAAGATGGCAGTGAATTGCTGGTGAACCTGACTGTGTCCTGCCTTCACCTCACACAGGACGCCAGACTGAATCCCTCTCCTCTCCATCCACTTGGTGGGTGTCAGAAACCAGCGACTTTCACTCCTCTGTCAAACTAGGGTGACCCTTCTGAATCTGCTGGTCAGCGACAGGGAAGGTGATAGAGAGAAGAAAGAGGATGGGCAGACAGAGAGCTAAAGCCACCGCATAAAACTTATTTTCTTAGAAGAGCAAACCAAAGACAGGTTGGTAGGGAGGGTCTCCCAAAGAATTGTTGCTCACCCTCACCAGTTTGTCCATCTGATGACCACCAAATCCTCTACAATGGTACGCACAGTTCCTTTCAAAATCAGCATCAGAATAACAGACTTTTCCCAAAAGTACAACTTTCTAGTCATCTGGCATTTTTTTCACTGTCTAAAACATGTAGGGGTTTTGTCAGCCCTTCAGACTTGTCAGAAGATAACCCTTCCATCCAAAGCTTAACATAAAAGCTGAGCCCTTGAGCCATTACACAGAGTGGGAGCACTCAACAGCCTCTATCTGTGTCAAGACGTGCTTTTCATAACAATACCCTGGGTTTATTATAACAGGACTGAAATCTTTAAAACTGTCCTTTTGCATTACTGATACAATGTTTTGGGGAAAAATTAAAAAGAGAAATTAAAATCATTCACAAGTCAACAAATTACAGAAAGGTCAGGTAAGAGAAAGGATATAGAGAGTGGGGAAAGTTGCAGTAGTAACTCAGCTCGCTGTTCCTTCTAATGGCTTTCTGAACCTTCTACAGCCCCACCATCTCCCAAGATCACAAATTCAGGTCATGGAGGATTTCTAGGGAGTAAGATAACAGCTGCAGTGCATCTTCCACTGGGCCAGTGTTAAGGCAGCCCAGCCCCAACAGTAATGCCACAGACAAGTGGATCAAAAGGCATATTCAAGTGCATAAGCCATTATTTCTCAGCCCCAACAAGAATATGGAAAGCAGTATTCAAAGCCACATTATGATCAAATTTTTAATTAAAAAAAACCCAAAACAACACTAGAGTTTTGAAAGATTTAATAAATTGCCATAGCCTTGGAAGTCTTGCCCTACATCACACCCTGGTTTCTCTCTAGGCCCCAAAGGCTCATCAAAATCAAGAGCAATACAGAACCCTTCAGTCAGTTCACAGCAAGATCCCTCACAGTGAACTTTATAACTGGTGTGTTATCAGCTGAGCAGTGCTACAGTATTATTTGGTCTGCTGAAACCAACTCCCCAAAGTGCAAACAGAATGGAAACCAGGCAAAGCTCTCAGTTGTCTCTTGGGCTGCACACTCGGTTTAGGCAGCTGCAGCTTAGTGGATAAAGCACTGACCTCCAAGACCCCCAGTCAAATCCAGCTCACATTCCCATGAAGGGCACTGGAACTGGGTTAGGGAGCATAAGCTTCAAAGAACCATTTTCATTAGAACTGACTGCATTTTTTGCCATGAACCTTTCTTCTTCAATATTTCTGCTTTTGTTGCTCATCTCTTTCTGCTTATGCTAACTGGCTTCTAACATCAAGACCATGGTCCTTATTCATTTGATAATACAACCACAGCTGGAAAGCAAACCATGGATTTGGGGAACACTCCCCTGAAATACATGATAAGTGAAAACAGCACTTTCCTGCCTCACTCTGCCTACACAGGGAATGGTTTCTAGCTCCCAGCTTGGCGTTACACAGCTAGTGGACTCTTTATCATTTGCCTGGTTTTCCATCCTTTCCCATATCTTTTCTGGACAGAGCTGTTTTGCTCTTCAGTATTCATCTCACCTGCCCCAGAATAAGAGAAAAGGGAAAATAGAATAAAGCAAGAGCTATGAATTGGTGTGCCAGCAGTGCCAGATACCTCGTTCTTCTTGGTTTTTCACTTCCACTGACTCTTAGAGTGAGGTTCACACCATTTAAAAATGAGAATAAGAATAAAACATGCTGATAAAGAGGTTTTCTATATTTTACTTTCTATTCAGGCTCTCTTGATCTGTGCCACGCCTGAGGCACTGTTGCCATGTTCAGTACCGAGCTCTGATTTTGGAGTCTCAAGGCACTGCAGTTTTTAATAGAACCCCTCCAGAAAACAGGCAGAATACTTCTCACTCCGCAGCATGCACATCCACACTCACCAGGCTGGCTCTGGGACCCAACACTCCCTGCTACATCAGTACCACCCTCACTTTGTTAGCTGCTGCTGGGTCACCTAAATAGCCTCTGGATGAGCATAAGGTTCAGAAAAGATAGGGGCTTGTGGCAAATTCAATTTTACTGGACTATTTCATTCTATTCTATTCTATTTGCACCCATTCAAGACAGTTTGGGGGATCAGTCTTTTCAAACTTAGCATCACCACTGGGTGATCTCAGTCAGATGCCAAAAAGGAGACTCATGCTTTACATGTGAGGGGAGGCAGACCACGGTTTTATCAGAAGCAATTCATAGTGGCCTCTTGATTTAGTTGGTTGCATAAATGTACAAAGGAAAAGGGAGTGTGATGCAGAGCCTTGGAGGGCTCTTGGGAGCCTCCTCTGCTGGAATGGAAACTTTCTGTAACCAGAAGATGAGGGCAGAGTCCCTCTGTACAGCCATGACACCAAAGAGCAGGAAGCAGAGGGCTGGCTGAATGACTGGAGAGGGGGTTGATTCTGGAATGAATGAGAAGGGGGTTGTAGACTTAGATTAGATTTTCCTTCACTTTTTCATCTGTACAATTTATAAACACTTGCAATTCTCTCATCCACTTCAGTTGTTACAAATAAGTACCTTCACTGACATTTTGACATAACCCAGCTTGAGACAAGGTTAGATTCCAGGTGCCACACTGATATTACAGTGCTCCTCAAGCTAAATTACATCTCTGTTTATAACTGTGAAGCTTTAATGAGCACCCAGCTCATTATAATAAGGCATAACACAGCGTGCAATGAAGTGTGCCTTCAGAGACACTGTGTGGAGCTGTGTGAGAGCCAGCACTGCAGGCTGAGGACAGAGAGGAATGCTTCCTGCTGAGCAGGGCTACCAGCAAGTACCAGGGCACAGCCAGTGTGGCTGACAGGGCATCTTCAGTGTGAAACCTGTGGAGATTCAGGTTTCCAAAACAGCAGAGCTCCCCAGCTCATTCCTAAAGCTACTGGCCAACTTGGTCGCCACCTGTGACCTTCTGTGTGCCTCCTTTGTTCGGAGGAACAGAGAACATGAATCTGCCAAGAGTCAGGATAGCCCTCAGGAAATACCTGTACTGAGTCAATAGGAGCCAAACTATTATGCAAACTAAGAAACTTATATTTATGTATGATCTCCATATTAAACTTGTTTTATGCACACACAACAGTCAAAATTATTTCATGCTTTTCATCTGCAATGTTATGGTGCACACATAAAGACATTCTTATTCTGGAGAAGAAAAGAGGAAATAGTATGCCTTAACCTTTCAGTTTATATTCAATACAAAGTGGAAAAATGAATTGAAAGTCATTAATTCATAGGTCTGTGATGCAGTAATGAAAACAAATGAAGCCCAAGTCCGTTATTTCAGTTTCATTTGGTTTTCAGCAATAAGATTGGGATTTCTAAAAATATGTTAGGTAACACTCTAAAATCCAACAGAGACTTGGCACCTGGTATCTTGTATCTGAGCTTCATTATAGGAGCAGTGTTTATGTTGGATGTGTGTTGGATGGTTTAATTCCAGCCTACTGAAGAGCAGCCTCCAGGTCATAGATCTGCTGCAGCTAATTTGGCAGAAGCAGCACTGTCTCTTCAGAGAAAGGCAACATAAATCTGCAAACACAGCTTCTGTCTGGGGTAATGAACAGCTTTAATTTTCTGCAGAATGACAGTCACTGAGCAAATGTAGAAAAACCCAAACCAAACAAACAAACAACAACAGCAAAAAAAACCAACCCAAAGAGCCATGGAAGTAAAGATCCTCCAACACAAAATCTCCAGAGCTTCACCTCCCCTGAGATGTCAGCACTGTGCTGGGGCACAGCAGAAAGAGAGAACAGACTTTTTTCTCTGCAACACTGCAAGCACTTTCAACCATTACAGGTTTCCACCTACCACCTAAATGTGATGAACCTTCCCATCTCTAGTTAAAAGCATGTTTCAGCACCTTGCAGGGGTGTTCAGGAGGTGGTTTCCTTTCCCAGACAACCCTGGGAGAGGCAAAGCATTTGAGCAGTGCTTTTGGCAGGCAGAGTGGGAAGGCAGCAGGCAGAGCCCCCCACACCATTCTCTTGTGGAGGAAGCAGAACACCCCAGCCCATATCCCAGGGACCAATTACAGGAAATTCAAGAGATGCCCATCAGTGCCCACCAGTGCCACAAGGCTCTGGGCATGCTGTGTGCTCAGGGTGGGTTCGAGGAGGGAGGGTGGAACACTGTCCTCTGTGCTCTCCATGTGCTTCAGGTTTGCCAGAGGGCAGAGGGAAATGAATATTTCATCTGTAAGGAGTCACCACACCACCCTGGTCTGTGCGGTGGCACATGGCATTGGAGGGAAATGGGCAGGAGAAAGGAAGCACAAGTGGCTATGCCAAATGCTAATGAGAACAAAAGGCAGAGAAGCAATACCCAAAGCCTTTCCTGTCCATCTTTGCTTGGCACTGTTCTTCAACACGCTTGTCTCTGAGGAGGAAAGATTGCTGTGATCTCCTCTCCACTGCTGGCACTCTTCTTCCAGAGAAACAACTAGCTGCACTAAAGTGTATACAGTAGCTCATGCCAGTGTTAGCTTATTTGACTATTAATTACTCTAAGGAAAAATCCTGCTGTTCTGAAATCTGAGAATTTCCACTGGAGACTCACCAAATACTTATCCACTAAAACCCAAGATCACAGAGACAAAAAATGTTATCTAACAAATCAGTTTATTAAAATTTTTTAAATAAAATTTAAAATATTTTTTAAAAAATTAAAATAAAAATTTTAAGTCCATAGTCTATTTAAAAATATTTTTCTATATATTTCCATAAGGCAATTTCAGTTTTGTGAGATGCATATTTCATTGGAAGAGATGCAATCAAAGACATCAGAAAAACAAACGGGATGATCTGTAAATACCAATCATATTTTTTGGATATTCAAGACAGACAACACTATTTTCTTGATCTAAAATGGAAGATTTATCATTATGCTAAAATTATGCTAAATCATAATTAAAAATGAATCAGAAAATGCAAAAATAAACTGGTGCCTCCAGCGGAGAACCCAAACAAGGATGATGGCAATTTAAGGGATAACACTGTATTTCTCTACTTTTATAACCCTCTACAACTTACAGTACTATTATGATTTAAACTCCCTGGAAGCCTACACTTCTTGTGTTTGAATTAAACTAAAGCCATGCACTCTGTCACACAGGGCAGACCTGCAGCCAGCTGGGATTGCTGGGGCAGGTTGGCTTTGCAGCTCAGGCAGAGGCTGAACCAGTGGCGGGACAATCCCTTCTGTGTATTTCCCTTTCTGCAGTCAGCAAAAATGCCCCACTCTGAAAACAGCATTTGTAGGTTGCCACAGGATAAAACAAACCTCAGAAACATAAATCAAGCTTAACAAAGGAGCTTCTTCTTAACATGGCTAATGGCTCGGGTTCCTCCACAGACAAAGACACTGTTTGACCTACTGCTCTAATTCGAGGAGTAGTGATGTTGACATTTGTGTTGTATAAAGCAGACATGTTAACAGCCAGAGGGAAAGCTGTCAGTGCCTCTAAAGATCACAGCATTCATGGCAATGCACGATTCAGCCTTTAAATATTCAAATAATCAATTCAATGCTTAAATTCTTTTACTGATAGTAAGAAACAACTCCCAAATTAGAAAAGACAAACCAAACCAAAACCCACCAAAAACCAACCCCAACTTCAATCAGCGTTAATCATGAAAGATTAACAGGCAATACATGAATAAGTTTTATTCTGCCAAGTATAGTGTTTCCTTTCAGGTTTATATAATCCAGTTTTGTCATGAAGAAACACAAGCAATTTATACTCTCTGGGCTTTTCACTTACTATTAAAATAATACCAACCATCAGAGACTGAGGTTTGTACATTCATATGTGTCAGGTTCACCAAAGCAGAAAAACAGATACCACTGCTCATTTATAAATACATGAAATGTGTTTTAATTTAACTCTGATCTATTGCATCCCATTCCCTTGACATGAGATGCACCATTGCAACAGACAGGCAGTTCATGTCTTACAGATCAGAATCCCTGCAGTAAATCTCTCTGTGAGCACCCAAGCAGCCCAGAATGACAGTGAGCCCTTAGTGCTGCAGCTCAATTAGCTCCAAACCCCCCCACCCCAGATTTTTTCCCCCCAAGATGATGTTGATGTTCCCAAGCCCACTTTTACTCCAGGTGAAGCTGAACACGAAGCATGACAGACTGACAGAAGGTTTTGTACTGCACCCCAAGACCAAAGTTTTCCACTCTCACCACCTCTCTCCCAAGGAAAGGAGTCTCCAGGCACAGGGATGGAGAGAGGCTCAGCATCATTCATCACATCCCACAGCACGACACTGGCTTGACAGAACCCATCCTGGACACTTTTAGAGCCTGTTTTGTAATTAATTTCTGTAAGTGGATAATTGACTCATTAAGCTGAATTAGAGCAATATGATAATGCACAAACTAAAAATGCAACTATCATTTATCTTGCTGTTCAGTCCAGCCTTCAAAGCCACTTCAATACAATTGCTATTGCCAATGGCTTCTGAAGGAAACAATTTAACATGGCAGGCATCATGCTGTCCAAGCTTTAAAAAAATTAAGAAAAAAGACATTTACAATGGTATACATTTTGTTTATATGTAGACTGCACAAAATGCTTCCCATTCCTTTCTTTAATGCTTTTTAATTTTTTTCCCCAGCTTTTTAAGACTGTTCCACTTTGCATGACATCCCACATGGCCAGTATTGCTCTAAGGGAAGGCACATGAGATCATCCCTCTTCCTCATACAGCTCCAAACCCAGCACAAGGACATTTATACATCTCTGTGTTTGTGAAAGGTAACAAAATGAACTTAAAATGCATTATGGTGAAGGGATCTGTGATCCTCCAAATGTGCTTGGAGGGTAGATTATGAGGAGACACACCTCTGAACAGCAGCAATGTTTTGGGTTGCTTCAGTACAGTAAAATCTATAACTTCTCTTTTGATAATCAAGAAAAGTCAAGCTTGAAATGACTCTTGCATAAAGAAGATAAGGAAACAGGGCCACAGTGCACTATCCATCCCAGCAGGGGAGGGAAAGTTAACTTGATGTCATTCACTCTTCACTGCACAACTGCTGCTGCTCCCCATCGATCCCCACAGTAATTGTAAGTAACCACAGAAAGCCATTCCCAGTGCCAGGACAGTGCTTACCAGAAGGAATTATTCTTTTTACAACACTTCAGGGAAAAAGATGAAGGCGTGAAGAGGAAGGAAAGAGATTCTTCCCCCTCAAGTTTATTTTATACTGACAGAAACTCGTTGATTTTGTAGGAGTTTTTTTCCTTATTTGCAAGGACAAATTCCACTCCATTCCATGAAATTCCTGCTTCAAAAATCAGACTACTTAAGCATAATTTTTTGGGGCTCTAGAGGGAGATTCAACAAACACCAGGGCATAGGATAGACATAAACATGACAGCAACAGGACATGAGGCCACAGCAGAGGGTTTGCACCTGGCTGGGCAAGCAAACAGAGCCAAGGTGGGTGACACAGCAGGTACATCAGCACTAAAGGGACCCAAATGGGTGAGGTCAGAAATGCAAAACTCCTGCTGTCCATGGAGTGACTCCTCTGCTCTCAGAGGAAGGTCTCCCAAAGAACAGAGCTGAGACCGTATCTCTGGAGAGGGGACAAAAGTAACAATCACTTTGGAGCCAACAGAGAGAACATTTGGGTTGAAAGCTGTAGATGAACACTGCAGCAGAGAATTTAAGTATGATGTTAACACCCTCCCTGAACATTTTCAGGAATGAGCCTGTGAAAGGACAGAATGAGCCCATGTAATGCTCCCCTGCACAGCTCACTTAGGACATTTACACACTGTTATGGTGGTGTCTGATGCCCACCTGGCACATGTCACCAGTCAGATCTCTCACAGCCACAGCAGGCTCAGCACCAGCAAGGAAAGAAACAAGCCACAGTTATCCTGGAACATTTGCAGCTCCTGATGGATCTAGAACACGCTATGGTGAAAGGAAATAAACACTGTTCCAGCACTGCAGTTAGCACTTGCACAAGCAAGTGTTACAGTACAACACCTGGTGTGATAGTGCTCTACACATCCCTGAAGGAACAAACCACCTCCTGGAAGAATACAGGGAGGAACCAGCCCCCTTTTCAATAGGAGCTCCAACAGAATGACACCTTAGTGAGAAAGCTTTGGGGATTCATTGAACAAATCTGTACTCTCTGCTGTTTATCTGCTTAGCATGTGACTGGCACGCAATTTCCAGGCATTACTATAAAGCAATTCATCTCTCTAGACAATGGGAGGGAGCAGGAGGTTTCTCCAGAGCCAATACTGCTCCTGCTTTTAGGCTTGGCTAAATGCAGCCCGTGCAGACTGTGGCAGCTGGCAGGCTCAGCCAGAAACCCTGCTGTGAATTACTGCTAGCAAACACATTTGGGTTTATTAAGCCTTTCTTCCTCCTCCAAGTGTTATAGTCATGGTTCTTGAGTAATCACAGGCATTGTTTAGAAGCATTTGGGGAATGAGTATTTGGAAAGCCCTTGCAAGGTTCAGCTCAGAGCTGCTCAGCTCAGGGATCCAGCAGAGATGTACCTGCAGCCTGTGGGGTCTGACACTTCAGGAGGGATCAGCCTCAACTCCACAGTCCCCAGCTGCCTCCTCCAGGGTGTCCCCTTTCCCTGTCAGGGTCCCCACCCATCCTCTCTGCCCTGGCAAAGGTCTCCCCTGATAGAAATGGATGTTCAGGTTCAGACTGAAGTGCAGCAGCTCCTGCTGTGTGTGCTTGCAGACCAGCTCACTATGAAATGGAGACCCCAAGCCTGCAGCCAAGTGGGAAGGGGTGAGGGAATTCACAGGAAGGGTCATAAGGGAGAAGGAGGGACCAGTGCTGCTGGATGGGGTGCAGGATAACAGCAACATGGCTGTGAGCCTACTGCCCTGCAAATGGATCTGCTCTTCCTATTGTCCTGAAATTTCAGGCTTTGTTCACAAGGTGTTTAATTAAGGTTTGAAGCTTTCTCTTTTTTTATCCCAAAACCAGTGTTGAACAACAATGCTTCTGATTAGCCAGCAAAAGAGATGACTGTGCTATTGGATTGAAAGCCATAAGGCATCTGTAAAGGCTCAAAAGGTACCAATCTGGGTACCAATTGATGTAGTAAAGGAAAATATGTCATTTCAGGCTCATATATTATAGAGCCAAAGCAAACTACCTGCTGCTGATGTCTTTTTATAGCATTGATGGTGGGGGTGGAGTAATGGCTGCCAAAAGAAAACCTGCTTAGCCTTGGGAATCAACTGATGTTCCTAAAGCCAGGAATCATGTTGTTGATGCTCACAGAAAATGGAAATTGATGACTGTAATCTCCATGAGGAGGATGGTGGCTGCTCTAAGGCACCCCTGCTCCCCACCCACCCCACGTGGCATGGCCATCCATCTGATGGGTGCTGTTAGCACAATGCAAGGCTGCAGACCATTGCTGGAAAAAGAAATAAGAAGTCCACAATGAGCAATTGCTGAGGGAAGCAGAGAGAGGACGGCAATTTTTGTCAGTTCACTGGATGAAGATACGACCCTTGCACAGTTCTGAAGGTAACACCTGGGTATGAGAGGGACACGAGGAGGTTTGTGTCCCTACAGCTACACGGTGTGGTTGTCTGTCTGGCCACAGCCCCAGTGCAGCTGCTCCCACAATTGCTCAGTGACGGGGAAGAGCCATGGTGGAGATGACCTTTGGCGTGGCACCAAGGGCATACTTCAAAGCGCTGCCTTTCCAGCCAAACCCAGCTCAGGTGAGCGCAGGCTGGGCTCTGTGGGAGCCTGGCACTCTGGGGGGGTGGCTGGGGCTGACAGGGGCTGCCCTGTGCCCTGCCCAGCTGCAGAGCACCCGAGCACACCCTCGTGCCCCACGGTCGGCCCTGCATCGGGGCCGCCTCCTGTCCCTGACTTTCTGGAAAAGACAGAATCAGGCCAGCTAACTTTTCTCCATGTGCTGTATTTGCTGCCAGCAGATTTTCTAGCATGTGCACAGGCAAGCAGCAGCCAGATTTTGCTCATCCCCCCCCTTGCCCCTATATTTCCGTGGATAAATAACATAGCATACATCAAGATAAATTTATCTTGGGTGTAACCTCTGGAATGTCACTGTAGTAAAAGCAGAATTATGTGGGCTATGGAACAGATGAATCCATGTCACTGGAGAAAAAAATTTCAGATGCATTTCTCTCATAATTAATAGCCACTAACTTTTTCAGTGGGAAGAAGTGTTGAGAAGATTTTGCTAAATGCAAGCTTAAGAGAAAATAGCACATTGATTTTAGAAAATAATTTTCAAATGCTTGTAATGATATGATGTTCTTCTGATACGTAGTTCACAAAACAACCCCAGGCCAGAGTAGGTGGAGACTAACATATTGATTTCATTGAAGCAGACAGAGTATGCATCCCTTTGAAAGCTGGCCTTACCCTTTCATTTTTTTCAGTCACTAGCAGAATGGCATAACAGGAAAGAATTTCTAAAAATATCCACTGTGGCTGATCTAGCTGAAAATATGTTCTGAAACAGCTCAGATGACATAGAGAGCGATAGAAACAGTCAAAAGCCCCAAATAAGACACACAGTTAGGTTGTGTTCTTTCATGTTGGTGTTGGTAGACACTGCTGCAGTGTTAATCCCTATCACAAAAGGATGGTTTGTCTCTTCCCCCAAGCCTGGCAGCAGTGGCACATTCTGCTTTCAACAAATGGTCCTGAAAGGCTGCTTTGCTCTTAAAAAAGAATGTGAAATGACTGGAGAAGACCAAATCAGCTTATCCAGAGCACCGTTTTGTAGTGAAAATTTGCTCTCCAATTGCATTGGGATGCTGTGGTTGAACCTTTTCCAGGGTCATCCTGCACACAGCGGTCCCACTGCCAGGGCTGACTGATCTTGCTTCCCATGTCCAGAGCCAGGTACAGCATCAAACCCAATGCATTACTCAGCTGCCAGATCTCACTGCAGATCTGGCAGCTTGCTAAGGCACAAAGGTTATTCAGCACACATTATTGCCTGGGGATCATTTGCCTATTCATAGCATGTCATTTACATTTCCTGGAGTTTTTTAGCAAGGCTGTTCTGTGGATAGTAGATATTATAATAAAACATCAAATACATATAAAAAACTCATCAGCTCTTGTTTTATTTTTGCAGATTGGAGGGTACATTTCAGGACAGCATGAAGCAGATGTGTAATTTTTTATCCCTTTTAGTGGTTTCAATCAAAGAGTAAGTGGCCATTCTTTAAATCTAATGGCAAACTCTATCCAGCAACAAAGACATCCCTCCTGCATCAGAGGCACTTCTGAGGATGTTGCAAGATATCCCCATCTATGCCTTTTTACACCCAGCTCTTCTCCTCAGAGATCCTTATGCCCATCTCATACATTCATTTTGCATCCACCTCACACATCCACACCAAGTTCAGTGTCTGAACTTGCATCTCAATCACTCTGTAGTCAATAGAAAGGCTCTCTCCTGCTCCCAAACGAAGGCTGATTGATATTTTCATCAAGCTAAATTTGTTTAAGTGGAAATTTTAGATATAAAGCCACAAATAAGAAGTCCAGAAAGAAAATCACAGCAGTACAGCATAACTGTGAGGTCTGCAGACTAGCCCTAAACTGCAAAAACTCTTCTACAGGTCATGAGTCCTTTTCACAAAGTAGAAAGTAAAGAGTTTGCACAATCCTACAAAAAAATCCAGTTCCTCCTGTGAAATCTTAAGTCTTTTAATGTATGCTGTCCTCTCTGTGTGGACCCCTCTGCCTCTGTGTATGAGTTTATCTCTGCTTCCAATGCCACCAGAGCATCCCATGTCTCCAATGGAGCAGGACAAACAACTTCTCAAGGTGTGAACCCTGTCCAAGTGCCTGATGGCCTTCTGGAGTTTTTCCTGTGGAGCCAGCTAGAGTGAAAAACCACTTCTGCCACTTGCAGCCTTCGTTTTTCAATTTTGTTGAAATTAACCTGGGACCAGCCCACAGCACTCTGATAGCTATTTCCAGAAATGGGGAAGGGAACAGAGAGGAGCATCCTTCCCCCTCTCCTAAATGCAGGACCATCCAGCAAACAGGACTCCTCACTGTTGACACCTCTCAGGGACACAGCTTGGAAATGTTTCTAATTATTTGCCTCTTGACTGATGCGCTACAGTCTTTGCTTGGGAAGAGCAGGTAAAGAAGCATATGGTGGTTTGTGGCAGTTCTTGGCATGGTGGTTTTACTCAGGGTTGTTTTGGTTTTTTGTTTTGTTTTAATGAGTCTCTTCTGCCTTGCTGTCAGCTCTGAAGCAAGTCTTCCTGCACCAAAAGCCTAAATTTTCCACTGCACAGAGACATGAGACCACCACCCAAGCCTAAATGCCATGTGTGGTTATTTCCAGCTGGTGATGCTGGGAAACTCACCCAAAGCCACTGCAGGGGGGAGTGGTGAAGCCAGAGGAGACAGGAGCTGCAGACCAGATCACAGCACAGTGTAATTATTATTACACTGTAATCCTCCTCTGCTCACCCTCTGCAGTCAAACCACTCTGTCTGTGCCTCAGCCCAAGCCCTAGACAGCTACACATGGCAGAAGGAGAAGGGGAAAAGAGAAATACAAGTTCTAACAGGTGACAACTACAATGTCTGAACTTTTACTGTCTGCATGCTGTAATTGCTAACAAGGCTCCTCCATAAAAAGAAAAGCCTTTTTAACGAGTACGAGGATTAAACCCCAGTGAAACCTGACCAAGAAAAGCTTATTCAGAAATTCTGATTTATTTCTTGGCGATTAATGACACTTGAAAGCAGAACAAACCATCACACTACTTTAAACAAGCATAAAGAGAAATCAGCACATCATGGTGATTTATTTCTCTGTACAGAAAACAGAAAAATTGAACTATTACAGATGAATCAAATGAAAACCATCGTTTTTGGCTATTAAAAAACCCTTTTATTTCAAATTAATGTAGCAACTAAGCATTGCATTCCAATTTGGGATACTTTAAAACCTTTCTAATAAAAGCAAAGGCCAGTTTCACAGGGGGACTGCAGAGTGTGATTTCACAACCACTGTGGAAGCTGCCTTGGGTCTGTGCTGCTTGGCTCTGTCCTGGCCAGCTCTCCCCTCTGGAAGTGAGAAAGTCACTGCAGTGAGCTGGGGTGCTGCAGCCTGGGGTTCCCCCTCCCTGCCCACTGCCCAGGCTCCTTCCCACCTTCACTTCCAAGTGGGCCCACAAGTTCTTGCAAAAGCAGTGAGAAATAATTATGGTGCAAATCAGTAAAATTAATTAAAACAGGGTGTCCTGCACTATTGCCATTTCAGTTCCCATTTGTGCTTTTAAGTTGTTTTCCCAAAGGAAACTCTTAATGGTTGAAAGAAACTTGGTGCATCCATAGGTGATCAGCAGAATACATGATTCAGTATTAAAACTCAATAAGCAATTACACAGGTTAACTATACTTGTATTCAGAATTTTTAATTTTTACATTAACTTAGGCAAAGAATGAATGACGCGTGTTTTGCATTTCATAGGGGCTTTTTTCCTGGTTTTGATTTGTCACACTGTGTAGCAATGGAAATTTGAATTTTAATTCATAGCACACAGGGATAAGTTACATAACTCCCTGAGTTCCATCTAAAAAGTAACTTTAAAAATATTGCAAAATAAATATAAAATATCATCTGCCATAACACTGAGCTGACAGACTTTAAGCTTGGTCTCCTCCACAGCTTTAATGCTACCAGGTTGATTTTTTATTCATAATTAGAACATGGAGGGGGAGAGAAAACAAACCCCAAAACTTTTTGTTCATTCTATTCAGTCTTCAAATTTTGAATTCACATTATTCAGCCAATGCAGGAGAACGAGCAGGAGTCAATGCAATCCCCTCAATACTTCTGCAGGAAGAGGCTTTGGTGGTTCAACACTTAAACACAAACTACTTTCTAATTTTCACCTCTTCTGTAAGTAGACATTCTTTTTAAATTCAAGAGCCAGCATGGAGAACTTACTAAAATATTCTTAATTGAAGGCAGATTTTAACAATTCTTTTTTGAAGATACAAAACCAGCAGAGAAAAACCATCCACAATTCACAATTAATGAAGATACTGACTTCTGATTTCATCCACGATTTTCCACCTGATGCTGCTTCCAATCAAGTAGAACTTTCTCCCAGTCTCTGAAGGCTGCTCAGCCATACATTAACATGTAGCTATAGAAGTATATCAGCATCTGTAGCAAGACTTCAAGGATAAATCCCTCACATCTCCCACCTTTTCCTAGCAGTGCTCAGAATAATGATCAGGTATTCAGATCCATTGAAGGCAAAAAATAGTCTATTAATGACTTTCTTGGCTTCCAATTTTTCCAACATCTGTTTTTCCTGCTGTGTTTCATAATTCAAACCCCTTTTTTTAAAAAAAGTCCTAATTTTAACCACACCTTCTGAGCATATCATTAATAATGTCCCACTAACAGAGACACCAGGATAAATACAAATCATTTAATACACACTATTCAAGATCAATTTAATACATACTATTCAAGATCAATTTTTAATCTCGTTAACTCCATTACCTTTTCTGTTTCCCATTTATCTTATTTAACGGTCTGCTCATTTTTTTATCCAATCATAATAAACCCTCAAAATAAAGATTTTTCTTTTTATTTCTTAACACAGTCAGTGCTAGACAGGTGATACCCTCCCGTCTAAGCAGACTCATGCAGCAATACACTTGATGGAGATGCAAGATTGTTCGGTCCCCTCTAGTAATAACCACCTGGAATAACTCTAAGGGGTCCTTCAGTAGGACTTGAAGAAGGAGTTCCACCACCAAAGGCAATGCCCAGCCAGCATGCAGTCCAGGAATGAGACCTGACAATGTGCTGCACCAGGGTCTTGTGCTTTCCAAGCTCTTCCCAGTGTCACACGCTGGGGGATCCAGGATCATGGGCTCACTCCCACAGTGCCATCCCAACACTTCCCCAACACAACTCACTGGTGCCAGCACAGTGTCACTGTCGTATTTTCTGGAAAAATCCCTTCACCAGGTTTTCTTCTCCTGGGAAGCTGAGAAGCCTCAGAGAAAAATGAAAACAATAATTATCTGATTGCTTCTCCTGTGTTTTGCTGCTTTGCAATGTGGTTGGAGATTGTTTATCCAATGTGTGAATTGCTTTAACTTAATGACCAATCACTGCCCAGCTGTGTCTGGACTATGGAAGAGGTCACAAGTTTTTCATTAGTGTCTTGTTAAGCCTTCTGTAAGTATCCTTTCTCTATTCTTTAGTGTAGTTTCAGATTAGCATTCTTTACTAGAATATAGATCATAAAATAATAAATTAGCCTTCTAAGAACATTGGGTCAGATTCTCAATTCCTCCTTCCTCCTGGGGACCCAACCAATAGCACAGCACAGTGCTGCTGTCCCTGTGTGCCACACGAGTTCACCTGCCTCTTGCAAGTTCCCCACCAGTCTGTTTCAAAACCAAAGGCAGCATTTGCTTCCTGGAATATCTAAGTGGCAAGAAGGCAAATTGTTCAGGCGTTACTCCAGACTAGCAAATGGTGCGTTTGTACTTCTGATCTTTGTGGCAGGAGGAAGAAGGGAAAATATCAGAAAAAGAAAGTTGGGGAAAGATGACGGGACAGATTGCTGAGAGACAGAAGAGAAGGGGACATTGCTGGTTAGAAAGAAAACAAATGGGGTTTTTTTGGTGTTGTGTTAATCTGGTTGTCCTGGGTGAAATCCAGTGGAGGCTGGCCAGCTTCCATGAGCTAAGCAGCCAGCCCACTGCATGTTCTGCTTGGGGACTGTTGTCTCATCTCTAGAGGCCTTCAAGACACCTGCTAGGGCTCTCTGCTACCATGGCCAAGCATTGCACACCACCAAAATATGCTTTGTTTATTCAAAAGGAACTGCAGCAGGCTGAGGAGCTGGCGGGCTGCTGTCAACAGCAGCGAATCTGTTTACCCAGAAAACAGGTGCAACGCAAGCAAGGGCTCTGCCCTCCCTCAGCACAAAGCAGGACACTGGCAGCAGAAGGAAAGGGAAAAACCCACAGGATAAGAGAAGTCTGAAGGATCAATGAGGCCAAGATGGAGATATTTCAAACTCCCTTCCCCAGCCCCTTTTTATCCCAGAGGATAAAATCCCACATTCACTCCTGACTGTGAGATAAGATGATGCTCTTGGGCATTAAGATCTTGCTAAAAAGGATATATTTTTAGGACATTTTCCAGTGCAGTAGTCTCCTTCTGGACCACATCCCAGCATTTTTCCTGCTCCACAGCCCCACACTCCAGCCATGCTGGATGACTGGTCACACATCAGCTGCAACTGTGGGATCCCAAGCTGTGAGAAGCCTGTAACATGCTGTCCAGAGCATGAGTCACTTGTTCCCCATGCAGGCTGCACACAAGGGGACAGGCCAGCCCTTGTTCTTCTCTTTAACCACTGCATTCACTCACTTGGTTTGGAGTTAGCCACCTCTTCCTCAGGCAGGCAGCACGCCTCTCTCTGAGATAACCCCTGCTGGCAGACAGATGATGTGTTTGGGAGGAAAGGGAAGGAGCAGGAAATCCACCTTGCAAAGGAGATTTTGTGACTTAAGTTCATTCCTCCAACATAAGCAATTGGAGAGAAACACAAGTCCAGAGATTCCATGTCTTGTCCTCTTTAGACAAAAAAACAAAGAGATCCCAGGGGCAAAGTGCCATGGCTGCCAAATCAGAACAAAAGTACCAGGAAGAAAGAATAAAGGCTTCTTGTGTGTCCCCACAGTTCCAAATATAATACCCAGAGGGCTCTAAAACATGCTAGAACAAGAGTATAAATGGATGTTTAAATAGACTGTTGTCATCTAGTACATCTAACAAATCTAATCAGAAGTAACAAATGCTGCTAAAAGCCTGTTGCAGTGGCATCAGATGTAGCATTTAGGAGTCAATTTACAAACACTATCAGTTTCTTTCTTCCTTTTTGGACGTGTTCTGTTGATACTTCCTATCAGGTTCTGCTCCTGTCCCAATCCCTGTTGACTTCAGTTTGTGACCATAAAGACACCTCTGTCAGATCCCCTGCTTCCCAAGGGCAAAAGGGTGAGATTCACTGGTAAGAGATGCTCAAATACAAATCCAGTGGATGGAGTGTGAAATCACAAAAATTAACAGTGAACAGGACAATTTCCTGGCAAGTCAAGAAATCTTTATTTAAACTGCTGCTGTGCCTCACGAGGGCATTTGCAGGCAGAACACTGTAGTGGTAGCAATCACTTTCAAGCACAAAGATGCACAGGAAATGTCAGGCACACATTTGAATGTGTCATAGTTAAGGATGTGACACAAAGCCTGCTGAAGCCAGTGGGTCGGAGAGCAGTCTTAGAAACCAAAATTTAGGTACTTTGTAGAAAAAAAAGGGAGAAAAAAGATAGATGTATTTGTGATCTGTGACTGAATACAGCTAAATACAGCTAAAGAGAATGGCTTTTCCTAATTATATTTATCAGGAGAATCTTTTTGATTTAAACACTCGCATAGCTGTAACAATGTTATCTAATTTTGGCAGAGTGGAATGGAGTAGACTGACTAAAATTAGGTTTGCAAACATGCACTAAGAGACACAAGGCTTCACATGACTCATCCACATCTCTACTAACTGCCTCCCTGAGAGACTAATGGAGGGATCCTCAGCAAGGGATCCTCAGCAAGGATGATAATTTTCTCAATAAAGGCAGGAGATTTAAAGTAACCATGTTATGAGCAATAAGAAGATATTGCATTTGCCCCAAGGCAGCACAATCATTTTCAGCAATAGAAAACCTCTTATGTGGAGAAAGTACTTCTAAATATTTTCCTGAAAAGGTAGTTAAATCTGAATGAATGTGTTAAAGCCTATATATCCTCACCTCCTGCCACAGACTGGGAAGTCATTATAAAGCAGTGTAACATGGAAATACAAATATAACTTTGTCCAGGAGGGGTCATTCAAAAGAAAAAACCTGCTGAGTAGAAGCTCTTTCCAAAAGAAGAGTGTTGCGACCTTGGTAGGTTTATACTCCAGGAGTCTACCTATCCCCATTTCTTAGACAGTGAATCTTTTTGCCCAAGACACCCCAGTGTTAGCACAAGCCTAGGAGGAAACCCAGGTCTTCCCAGGCCCTGCTCCCAATCCATCCACCACATCCCACCATCTTTCTGAAGCCCATCCTAACTCTGGGTCTCTGTAACAGAGGTGGGAATGAGAATAAATCTGACAGTGTTCTGCACTGAAATGGTGAAGCTGCTGAGCTCAATACTTTCTACCTTCACCCTTCCAGCTCAGGGAAGAGCTTCCTATGTGCCACACATGCCTCATGTCCTCTAAAGGCTGGGAAGACACAACACTGCTAGAACAAGGCTCTTCTTATCAGTGCCTCCAAGACCATGCAAGCAGGCAGCAGGGCTCCAGCACTCTGAGACACAGGAGGTCCCTGTGATGATGAATTCCAGAAAATGCAAGCAGTGAATCAACACAGCACTGGGTGTGCATGTTGGTACAGGAAAGGCAAATTGTTTCACTGACAAGGATGGCAGAAGGACAAACACCACGCCCTTCCTGCAAACAAGAAATGTAACTTCAGTTCTGTGAGTACAACTCAGCCAAAATTATCATGGCACTGATGAACTGGCATCATGCCAACACAGACACGAGGTTCAGCTTGGTCAGGTGCTATCTGAGCAGGTGAGCTGCACAGTCTCTGCACCAGCCCTGCTGCCAGGAAGCACCAGACAACAGCTACTGACACACAGGCAGTCCCTGCCAGGCCCCCTGACAGCTGCAGAAGGTCTGGCTAACACTGAGAGTCAATGATAGAGAGCTGATGGGCAGGGAAGGGAGGCAGAAATTACAACCCTGGGGCTAAAACTGTTGAACTGGCAGTTGGAGCAGCTAAGGGAAGGATATAAAATGTACTTTCAGTCATAGACTAAAGTTTTGGTATCACTTACCTACCTACCTTCTATTCCAGGCTAGACTCCTGCAATTTTATTCCAGTAATGGCTTCAAATTGGGCAGCCAGGAGAGGGAATGAGAAAATATCTGATCCTCTCTCTCCCTTCAGGCTCTTGGGTGTCTTCTGTGATGAGCTCCCACCTTGGGAACCAGGCAATACAGAACTGCCCTGGTCTTTGCATGGCCAGGGTGGGGTATGAAGAGCTTCTGATGCTGGAGGCTGCACTAAAGAACAGGCCTGTGTAAAGCAGGGGCCTTGTGATAACGGGAATGTTACTATGTAATTGATTTAATTGGTGTAATTGAAGGCACCATGCCTCATTTTATTGCAGGAAAATGAAATAGTCACATCTCATTCTCTCTCCCGCCTTATACCCAGAAATATAATGGCACCAAGATTTGACTGACTGGGAATAGCTCCATTTTCTCTGCAAGCAAAAAGTCAAGGAACTTTGTACTTTTTAAAATGAAAACTGAGATTAGACCTGACATTTAGAAGCTTCCAAAACTGGCAGGCCCTAGGGCCAGGGACTTTGCAGTCCTGAGAGGGCAGCTGTGCAAAATCAAGGAAATGAAGTGCAAGGAAATTGCATAAGTTGACCTCCTCCTCTGCAGCAGGGAGAGAAAGCCCAAACACTTCCATGCTTCACTGGGCAGGCATTCACAAAGATGAGTAAAATATTATGATCAAAATGCCTCCACAAGGAAACTCACCGAGGCAGCTGCTCTCCATCCCAGCTTAAAAATTCAACTCTGCTGGTCCCTGTAGAGGAGCAGGACCCTGACACAAGCATCTTACCTTCGGCTTTCCTTTCTTATGTGACTTCACAACACTTGTGTCTGTAAATGAATGAAGCCTCTTTGCAGCAGTGACAGCCACTGTCATTTCACTTGCAGACTCAGGCAGCAAACTCACAGAGTGGAATTGAGTCCAGCAAATCAGTGAATGCATCTTTTCTGTCTTAAGGAACTGCAACACAGCATTTTCTGCAGAAAGAAGGCTTGGGTGTTCAGCACCTTTTGAACACATGCTTCCAGATGAAAAATATCTGCCACTATAATTAAGGGTAGGGTACTTAACTAAATATTTCTTTTGTCAGCCATTCATTTTAAAATGCGAGTTTGTTGCCACATTATGCCATTTCAATATTGGATTGCCCTCAACCAGAACATCTGTGTACTTCACCAGCTGCTTTAAACAACTGCCTTCTTTAAAACTAAGCGAAACAGATTATGTGTTTTATTATAGTCAGATTTCACTGTGAAGTTCATTGTCTTATGCGGCACAGTTGGCAAGAAGAGACTGATCAATACACTGCCAAGTTAAACAAAAAACTAAAACTCAAACCTCTCTTACTAAAGGAACAGCAACTGACACCTTATAATTGAAATAAAGATGTTATCACTGGAAGATGTACCATTATTTATATATTCATCTGCTTAATATTTGCTAAGACATTTAGAAGCATGCCCTAGGAAACCCACAGGTTCAGTCACTCTGCAGCTGGCAATACCAGGGAAGAAGAGATCAGCTCCTGGGCCATGTAGATAATTGTAGCCTTTAGTCCAACACGGGCTTGGTTGGAATAACTGTTAGCTCAGATGTTCATGGGCACTCTTCAGTGCACAGCAGCATCTCTCAGAGCAGTGAGATGCAAAAGCTTAGTCAGGGGTAAGAAGGGATATGGGATTTCTTGTCCCAGAGCTTAGCTTTTAAAACAAAAAGTCATCAGTTATCCTTGTGACAAAGGATTTAAAATTGGATACAATGGGCACATCTGCCCAAGTGTTCAGAAAGCATGAGCCATGTTTAAGGTCCATCCTTATTTCTTGTTATATGAATGGTAAATTAATTCTAAGCCAGGTCCAGTACAGGAATAAAGTAGTACTGCATGGAGAACATCCTCAGCTAATCTACAAAATGCACAACAGTTTGAGGCTTTGACAACATCATGTAAACAGGAGCACAGGGATTATTTCTTGAAGGGAATTTCCTTTTTAGTGTTTGCAAACTACTGCACCAGTGAAAGCAGGCTGGTCTAGGATGACATTTAAAACAAAGCACTTCATAAAAACAAGTGGTTTCAGGCAAATGTCAGCTATCCCAGCTTCATTAGCTAATTGATTCAAAGCATAAAGATAGTAACACCCAAATGAGATGACAAAAGTTACACTGTCAGTGTAAGTCACAGACCACAAGAAGATCAGATACACTTTGACATATCCACTTTTGTGTTTTGGGTGTTTAATACATCAGGACCTTTTTGAAATCCCCTGCAATTCTCTCCACAACTTCTCCAGCATCCCAAAAGGCAGATAAATAGAACCTGAAGCTATTCTCATTTTTCCTCATCTGGATGGGTTTTACTATTCAGGAACAGAAGTCTTTGGACTTCTAAATACATCTTTCCCTTGGAAAGCTTCATGAGAGCACAGAATTTCAGTGGTTTGGGTGCTATTACATGCACATAATCAAGCCAAAACACAACAAAATCACAGGGCACATCATACAACTTAACACAGAGAGAGGGATTTTATAGACAGTCTTTATGGATAGACAGGAGCACATTAACCTAAGGATACTGATGCAGTAGTGCTTTGGGTACCCCTGTAGAAGTGGTCTTCAGATGGCTGCATAAGCATCACAGACACTGCATTCCAAATATATTTCAAGGAGAATTTAAAGCAAACTGAAAGAAAAAGGACATCCCAGGGGATGTGGTAAGAATCAGGATAACAATGAACTGAACCCCTAAAATGCTCCCTATAAGAGGGCAATAGGTGATCTTGTTGGAAGAGGTGCTTGTACCCCAATCAGGAGTCAAGTTCTGTCTTGACTAACAAAATGTTTTACAAAGGAATTTATTTGCTCCATTTCCTGCAATAAAGAGATGCATTCGAGCACTAAACTGAATTCAAAGCTGTGGTCTCACCCCAGTCAATAAGACAGTATCTGTGTGATTCCCATGTTTGTACTCCAAAACTGCAGTTAAATCTAATGGACATTAAAACATGGGCCAGAAGCTGAAGTAAAGAAGATAAGCTGAAAAGTGACACGTGCAAAACCTCAGTATAAAAAAAGATAAACTAAAGGTAAGCCACAGTTTGAGCCAGACAAAACATTAGAGCATCTTACACTCAGTTCAAAGTTCTGCTTTACCTTGTCCAGTCCATACAACATCTAAGTGTCTGTTCTTCATTTGGACTCCCTTAAAATCAGAAGAAATAAAAGTGTTTCTAGAGCATGCTTCATCTACTCCTAAAGTAGGCAGCTAAAACAGGTCAGATGAATCACGTTAGCAGCAGTTCTTTCTCTCCATTGATTACACAAGGAGCCCACAGGGACCAGCATGGATGGAGACATTCAGAGTTAGGAGAAATGAAGCTCATCCCAGACATCTGCACAACTGCATCCACAGCACTACCAATCCTCTCATGGCTGAAAGTGGGACTAATTTCCACTGCAGAAAAAAGACGAAAGTAGAAGACAACCAGCTTTCTGAAGAGTGATCTCAAATGTGAATTCCCAACATGGCAAGGTCTTTCCATTTCAAACATTTGGATTAAGCCCATGGGTTGAAAGAGTCTGAGCCTGTTCCCTATTCCCAGCACCACATCTAATCTGGAATCTGACCTTTGGCATTTTATTTAACCTTACTTTTCCTACAAACAGCAAAGTAAGGATAATTTTAACATCTCTGCCAGAACGCTGAGTTACTTGATGAACATCTTTAAAGTGTTCTGGGATTTCTGTGCTCCTCATCAAAACAGTGATACTATTAACTATTATATGAACACTATTGTGATTACCATTACAAAGACAGCATTTTTCTGATATTTACCTTTAAAACAGCTGTTATTAATTTTCATGTGCTTTTCTTTGAACAGTCCTTCTCAGTCATATTCCCATGCCTATTTCTCTGGGATTTGTATCTTCTGATCTGACACTTTGCAGGTTTATCACCAAATTCCCTCTTCATATTGCCTGTTAAAATCATGTACTAATGAAAAAAATCATTTTTGCTTTCTGCCTAAATATGTCTGTATATAAATAGATCTCTCCATCTATACAAAAGCCCACACATTCTGTCATTAAGTGTAGCAGACAAATAGATTTGAATTGCAGTAGTGTAAATAAACATGCAGCCTTTTCCCAAATCTAATGGACAGATATAAATAAGTCCTGTCTAGAAGCCACACTTGAATCACTGTACACAGTAATTTGGGCTAGAAAGCAAAACAAAGTGTCATTGTCTCCATCCTCTGTGCTCACAACCCCAGCAGGGAAATTTCAAGGAAATTGCTTATGTAATACAAACTTCCATTTACAGAACAAATAGAAACACACATACAAAACTATCTCAGGGTGTTTATGTACATACATACACATACAGAAATGTTTCAGAGGGAAGGCATCCTTGGACAAAGGAGAGCCACAGAGCAGGGCTTGGATCTCACTCATCAGTGCCACTCCCAGCATTTAGGACACACTGTGCCTCAATTTCTCTGCCTTTAACAACTGGTCTGGGGACAGCCCCCCATGTGCATGGGCACAGAGGTACCATGTCTGGCAGCATCTGCACTAAATCCCAGCATTAAAGAAAAATCCTCAGCTCTGTGGCACAACTGCCCTGTCAGATTTGATCTCCCCTTGAATTTACAGTGATTTGGGACTTCAGACTAGAGTCTGCATGCTGGACACCAACTGAGGAAACCCAGCTGACTGCTGCAGCCCAAGTTCCTGGATGGATGGCTGTCTGTGATGTGCATTTCTGGGGATTGCAGCGAGAGGTGCAGCTCCAGCTAACTCAGTGCACTGCCCCACTTCCCCAGCAGCTCTGTCCCCGCGTGCCTCGGCTCGCTTGAACATCGAAGTCAAACTCAAACTGACAAGCAACACCTGTCCCCACAGCTATTTTCCACACCCATCTACATCTAGTCCTTGCTTCATTGCCTTCTTTAAAGTTTAATAAAGGTTTCAGTGAGCAGTCTTAGCCAAGTTGCTGACTCTTTTTCTTAATGTTTCCATGACTGAGCTCAGACATCTGAAGGAATCTGGGTTTAAGTAATCTGCTCACAAAGGAAGCCCTGGAAATATTCTTTCTGCTCATCATCACCTTAAACCACAAGTGCAAATCTGCAGTACAGTGCATTTTTCCTGTGTAATAACACAATGAAATGGTTTTGCTTCCCTTGCATCAGATTTTCTCAAAAGCTCCTCTCCAAGATGGACTCTATAAATCAGGATGTATATCTCAAAATGCATTCTTAAAATTCAACTTCCTATTCATGGTACCCACCAAAAGGCTTGGTATCATCCTTTTGGAGTATAGAGAAACAACTACAAGATGCAGCAGTTTGTAGATTAATTGTTTTAATTTAAACACGTGTAATTTACAAGCATGCAAATTGGCTATAAAGATTTGAAAACCTCAGAAATTCTGAGAAAGCGCCAGAAACTTTAATTTGGTGAAGCATGGCCAGCTGAGAGCTGTACTTGGATCACAACACATGCTGGGGAAGGTGATGGGCCAATGCCCCAAGAAGTAAGATGGTATCAGGCTCTTGGGGTTTGGTGGGACCCCAAAGGTGTCAATCCCTGTGTGTGACACCAAGGCAGAGCTCAGGCTCTCATCCTCAGCATCACCGGGCCAGACAGGCCAACCTCAGATGCTTCAGACAGAATAAACCAAAAAAAGCAAAGGAAAACACATTCCAGACCTCAAGAGCCAAATTCTGCATCTACAGGGAAAACCAGTGTGTGTCTGACCCCTTGCCGCCCCCCACCCACGCACAGGAGCAGCCAGCTGAAATCCCCAGTATTGGCAGCCGAGGTTTTCCTGGTGCAGACCCAGAGCACACAGGTGTGCCTGGAGCTCAGGAGCAGTGTGGGAAGCTGCAGGGACTGAGCTCACACCCACACCCAAGGCCAGTGCACTTGCAGGCACAGATGTGACCCTTTCTGGGGGCAGAAAATTGTATCTGAAAGGAGCAGAACTGCAGTGGGAGCTGAGGTGGAGCCAAGTGTGTCCCTCTGAACAAACCCCTCCACTTCCTAAGGCTTGATGCTAGGAAATCACATTGTATTTCAGGATTGATTTTTCTCTTACTTCGACCTTCTAAAGTAGGATATTGTTACATCTTGGTCAGCAATGTCAGGATTTTCTGCAGTAAATCAGACATCGTTTTCATGTCAAATTACTGAGATACCTTACATGGGCTGTACCCTCTGGGTACTTCATTTTCACCTTCTTCTTTAATAACACTTTTTCTTTCTTCTCCTTTACACACTGAACTTTATAAATAGTTTAAATAAATGCCTATCTTTGTTTAATGAGCTTGTGCTGTCTGAGTGAGCTTTGAAAATGCCATTGGTCATATGGAGTAGTTGAAAATTACCATAGGGGAGCTACTGACATGAGTGCATTACCTCTTATTAGTACTAATAATCTTGCCTAACGAGCCAGTAAAGTCTTTGAAATCTCATCCTCAAGCTTTGAGATTGATTCTTTTCCAAAAGTGGTGGTGGTGGGTTTTTCCCCATCTTTTATATTATTAATACTTAGGACTCCTAAATCCTTTGCTGCTTCTCTTGCAACAAAATTGTCCCAGTACCATAACAGGACCAGTCCAGCTGCACCACACAGCAGTGTTAGGGCCAAAATGCCTGCTCCCCTCATTCTGCAATACACACAGGCAAACTCAGAATCACATTTTCCACACTCTTCATCACTGAAAAACAAACAGAAACTTTCAAATAATTCAAACACTCCACATCTACGTGAGCCCTTAAAGACAAAGGCCAATTTTCTACATAAATAGCATCCAGCTGGTCCTCCTCCCTGGAATAATCAGAGCCAATACATGCTCTTGTGAAAATTTGATCCATGTAAAATGCATTTTTCTTCATTTTTGAAATATGGTTCTTAGATTTCCATTCCCCAATTAAAACAAGAATGTGACTTTGATCTCAAATAATTTGCAATGCATGTCCAAAGGAGTCTTATCTGTTACTTCCATTTTAACGTCACTTTATAAGAAACAGCTCCTTGGCAAACAGCAGCTTAGCTGTGATGGCTGGGCAGAACAGTGTTAACTACATGAAATGGCATCAAAAACTGCTGTCTCATGAAGCAAAGACAATCTGTGGAGGCAAAGCTGGCAGGAAAGCTTCTTGTATTATAAAAATTTTTAGAGTCTGAAGAAAGAATGAGCCTTTTGATATAAAACCCTCCTTCAGTCTGAAAAAAAAAGTTTCAATCATCTCTTTCCCTAAATTTTTACCTGTCTTTTTCTCCTTTTATTTCTTTTCAGCCTGTTCTTTTCCCTGTCTCCTTCCCTCCCATGGACAAATTTAATGGGAAGTTTAGTCTGAGGCTTTACACCACAAGGATTAAAATGGATCATAGGAAGAAGCCCCCATATCCTGTATCTACCTTATGGATAGCAGAAATAACAAGACCAGCAATTTTATCCATTTGGCCTTGTTGCACTAGAAAAGGCAAGAGGGAATTCAGATATCCACACTGTCCTGTAGCTGAAAATATGGACAGGAACAGAGATAATGAGCATCTCTGGGAGGCACCAGGATATTGAAACCAAGCATCCACCCCCATGAAGCAGGCACTGCAGGTAGGAAGCAGTGGGCAGCAGCTGTTTTCCGTGAAAGTTCAGCTGAAATGCTTCAAATCTTTATAGACTTCATATTTAGGCGTAGAAAACACAGGACTGAGAAAGACTTGCTCTAATGGATGCCCATAGGTGGATTAAAAAATTATAATAAATTCTGTTATTTAAAGAAGCCATCTGTGCTCGTGTTTGTTTTAATTTTAAACATTGACATCAATTTCCATGTGCCTTGATAACTACCTTCAGTTCTGAATGGTGTGTCTGGATCCTCATTAAACAACAGCAGACACTTCTTGTTTGTCAATATTATCACAAGGTGGGGGGTTAACATCTTTTGGAGATGAGAGGGAGTTAAAAAAGGGAGAAGGGGATAAACATGTTTTGGAGATGAGAGAGACAAGACAAAAATGCAAAAACAGGTAATCATGCCCAGAAGGCAAAGGGAACAGAGAGGAAATTCCTTGGGTTTGTAAATGAATTGCACTGCAGATCTCAGGTAGCTGAACCAAGCCTTTGGCACCAGTGAGACTCTGTAGGGTTTGCAGTTCAACAGGAGAAAAGAAGGGAACACTCTTCCACAGACTGCCCCTGTTTGAGGCACTAAATACACACACCACAGACAATTTACACTGATTTAACTGTGACTGGAAATTACCTCCTACACATAGACAGCTGAGCTCCTCCAATCCAATGAATATCTTGGGATAAGTCTCCTTTCATATTTATATTTGGGATAAGATTATATGCCCAAGCATCAGAATTTTTGCTGCTTAAAACCTGGCCAAACCTGACTCCACCACCTCCAACAGAGTCTCTATCTATTTTCCTCTTCAGTAGAAATATTTCAACATAGCCACTGTGAGAATAGTGTGTGCTTATCTTCATTTCCAGCAACAGCATTCTCACATTACTTTCTAAGAAGCATTTCTCTCCTTCTCTTCAAATGCCTCTGTGCTAAACCACTGAAATATGTGGCAACTGCAGTGTCAGTTGTCACAGGGAAAAATATGTCAGCAAAAACATTTGATTCAATCTGCTGTTTTAGGAAGCAACATTTCCTCAGGGTATATGCCTTGTGTGGATAAATAACAACTGTCCAAAATCCAAGGACCTAAAATCAATTTCCAATATCAAAGAGCAGATTTGAGGCAATCACCTTCAGCAAAAGAATAATGCAAAACTGGTTCCTTTTCCTCCTTTTTTAATTTAGTGCAAGTTTGTTTTTGAAAAAAAAAAAAAAATTAGTCTTTCAGTCACAAAATGAAGGGTGAAGGATTATGTAAAGGGTATTATAGATCTCATTGGGACCATAATTTGCCACCCAGGCTTCTGCAATTTCTGTGATGAGACACATCATATGGAATATTCACATTTGCATATTGAACAACTAGACTTGCCAATTCCTGCAGATAATCAAAAACTTCTGTCTCAACAATGTGTTTTCACCAAGTTTCACATTCAGCTCTGAGGCTCCCAGCATAAGAAGGACATCAGCCTCTCGGGAGAGTCCAGAGGAGGCCGTGGAGATCATTCAAGAGTTGGAGCGCCTCTCCTGCAAAGACAGGCTGAGAGAATTGGGGTTGCTCAGCCTGGAGAAGTCTCTGGGGAGACCCTACAGCACCTTCCAGAACCTAAAGGGGCTGCAAGCCACAGGGAGAGGGTCTTTCTACAAGGGCATGGAGTGATGGGACAAGGGGGAAGGGCTTCAGACTGAAAGAGGGGATGTTTAGATCAGGAATCAGGAAGAAACTCTTTCCTGTGAGGGTGGTGAGGCACTGGCACAGGCTGCCCAGAGAAGCAGCTGTGGCTGCCTCACCCCTGGAAGTGCTCAAGGCCGGGTTGGATGTTGTTTTGAGTAATCTGGTCTAGAGGGAGGTTGGGAGGTGTCCCTGCCCATGGCTGGGGGTTGGAACTAGATGGTCTTTAAGGTCCCTTCAGCCCAAACCATTCCATGATCCTGTGAATTTGTGTGCATCCATGGGAGGACAGAAGGGAGGAAGGTGAGCAGCTGGTGGCTCACTGGTGGACACTCTGTTGCAGAGAAAGCATGGAGCAAGCAGAGACTTGGCCAGCCTGCAGCTACCAGGCTCACATATTTGTGGTTATTTATCAAGCACCTACAGGATATCTTGAAGATTATATACAACTGGAGAGTTCAGCTATGCAGGTCAGAAAATCCTGCAACTAATTATGGTCTGCCAAGATACCATCCTTGAATTTTCTCCTTTTTAAACCTGCTTTCTCCCTTTCATTTAACACCCTTTGAACTCAGAAACAATTACTCCTCACATTTTTCCCCTCTTGTCAGAAAAAATTAACTCCACCATTTGGTGTGTTTTTCACTAGCTGCTCGATCTAACCTGGAAGGTCAGAGCCACCAACTTGGAACAACAACATGTTCCACTTCTCTGTAGTGCTGCAATCCCATTACACCTCTACACAGAAGCTACACTCCTGTAGAAACTTGAAATAGTCTTTTGGCAACTCTCCTGATGCTTCTTACTCGTCAATAGTATCCTATTTCTTGCAGCAAGGAACAGAAATCCTTTTCTACTGTCACAGAGTCATAGAATGGTTTCAGTTGGAAGGGACCTTAAAGATCATCTAGTTCCAACCTTCCTGCCATGGACACTTTCCATATTCTTGGGATTGCCCTGAACCAGGTGCAGGACCTTGCATTTGGCCTCGCTGACTTTCATGAGGTCCACATGGACCCACTTCTCAAGGTCAAGGTGTGTCAAGGTCCCTTCCCTCCAGCGTGCTGTCTGCCCCACAGCTTGGTGTCATTGGCCAAGGCACTGAGGGTGCGCTCAATCCCACTGTCCATGCTGCCAGCAAATGTGTGAACAGTGCCAATTCCAACACTGGCCCCTGAGGGCACCACACATCACTCAGCACTGCTGTCCACTCTCACATCAAGCTGCTGACCACAGCTCTTTGAGTGTGACCATCCAGCCAATTTCTCAACCCTTGAGTTGTCCATCTCTCAGTTGTCTCTCCAGTTTAGAGTCAAGGGTGTTGTGATGGACAGTGTCAAACATTTGGCACAAATCCAGGCAGATGATGACAGTCACTCCTCCCTTATCCACCAACACTGTAACCTCACTGCAGAAGGTTTCTGTATTTGTCAGGGACAATTCAGCCTTAGCGAAGCCATGCTGGCTGGCACCTCACCTACAGCTTCCTGAAGCGGCTTGGCTATTCAAACTTCATTATTCAGTGTCACTTCTGAAAATTGGGATTATTTAAAAGGCCTCCTTCTTAGGAATTTTCAGCAGGAAAAGCTACTGGAGACAGGCCTGCATCCCTTCATAGAACCAGCCTTTTGTCCCTTTGATAAATCATCTTACTGCTTGTTGGGGAAGGGGGAAGGAAAAGTCACATGCCTTTTACTGTAATATCCATCTTTAAAAAATGATTGCACTTGTCTTTTATATGGTTCTTTAATAAACATGCCAGGTACCCTGGAGATACTTAAACTGTCAGCAGTGAAATTACAGAATCATAGAATATCTCATGTTAGAAGGGAACCATAAGTATCACCAAGCCAAATTTCCTGCTCCTCACAGGACCACCAAAAACTAAACCATATGACTAAGAGCATTGTCCAGGCACTCCTTGAACTCTGACAGGCTTGGTGCCGTGACCACTTCCCTGGGGAACTGTTCCAGTGGCCCACCACCCTCTCAGTGAAGAATGTTTTCCTAAAGTCCAGTGTGAACCTCCCCTGATGCAGCTTCACTCCATTTCCTCGTGTCCTTTTGTTGGTCTCCAGAGAGAGGAGAATACTGCACTCAAAGTCAGACCAGGCAATTGGTGTGCACCTGCCATCAGAATTCACTTTTGCAGAATCATGTCAAAACCAAAATTCTCCACTAATTTGGTGTATTCAGATTTTTTTTTGCTTGGCAGCAGCAAATGCAGCTTAAACATCAGAATTCCTGTGTGCAGCTAAACTCAGTCATGAAATGCTTGTGGGTACAATAAACTCAATGCCTTCATCTCCCCATTGGGGATCACGTGCTCCCAGAGGACATCCTCTACTGCTGCTGTTGCTTTGGGGATCAGCAGGTGAGAGGCTGTCCATGCACCCAAATGCTCTACGTTCATTCTGAGCTCTGCTTTCTATTCATTGGTGGGTTTCAGTTCCTCTGTTCAGAGCCAGCTCTCTCTTTTGAGAGACTCATCTTCCTTCCTGTAGCGTTCTCAGTTGTGCTCTTTGGATGGGGGAATAGGAGATGTAGTTAAAAATACTGCGATGCTGTGGTGGGCGGTGTAGCAGAAATAGACAGACACCAGCTCACTGCGAAGAATACCAAGTAACATCCCAGAAAGATAAAGGCATAGCAACAAAAGAAAAGAAAATGCATTTGTGTTCTGCCACTAGAGAGCTAAATCTGGGTGGAAGATACCAAATGAGGAGTGCTGCTCGTGGCCTCATGCACCATCCTTCTGATGGCTTCACGTGCAAAGTCATCTTACAGAGTGTGGTCATAACAGCACAGCTTATGGACAATCCTGCCTCCAGTTATAGCCCAAATGTATGTGAGCTTTGGGGTTTTATGAAGACAGTGCAGGAATCAGCAATAAAATGGGCCCAACCCATAGCTCACAGAAACCAGAAGCCCATATGGACTGAGAAGAGGCTTAGCTCCATTAACCCTGCTTTAAAAGCAAAGTTTTTCAGGGGATATTAGGTTCTTTCCAAGAGGAAAATAAACCAAGCTTGGCTGATACAAGAAGCTGTGAGATTATTCTATGGATTTACTCCCTATTTTTCAGAGGCTTAAGTCTCTCTTTATCCAGCCAGTAAGCACACAGGAAAGATTTCATCCCAAAGGGTTTTACAAATAACTTTTTCACAAACAATACACCAGAGTCATTTACAGTCTTTAAGTGAGACAATTCTTCAGACAGGTCCAGCAGCTGCTTAACACTTCACAAAAATAACCTGGCACCATTTCACCTGGGAAGTGAAGATGGCTGCATCAAAATGAAATCAGGGGGGAACTTGGGTGGCCTGAATGCAGGGATGCCTCTTGGCATAGGCTCAGGGTGCCACAGCCCTCACCACCCCTCTGGGGAGTCCTGCAGGCCTGGAAGGGCCAGTGTGGAGACAGAAAAAAAAGAGCAGAGTAACACGGAGAGATGTCATGGTTGGGTGTGCATGAGCAGGAACTGCTGGGATCCCAGGATGGGTGTGCAGGAGCAGGAAGTGATGGGATCCCAGGATGGGTGTGCATGAGCAGGCACTGCTGGGATCCCCAGGATGGGTGTGCATGAGCGGGCACTGCTGGGATCCCCAGGATGGGTGTGCATGAGCAGGCACTGCTGGGATCCCCAGGATGGGTGTGCATGAGCAGGAACTGCTGGGATCCCCAGGATGGGTGTGCATGAGCAGGCACTGCTGGGATCCCCAGGATGGGTGTGCATGAGCAGGCACTGCTGGGATCACAGGATGGGTGTGCATGAGCAGGCACTGCTGGGATCACGGGATGGGTGTGCATGAGCAGGCACTGATGGGATCCCAGGATGGGTGTGCAGGAGCAGGAACTGCTGGGATCACAGGATGGGTGTGCATGAGCAGGCACTGCTGGGATCACAGGATGGGTGTGCATGAGCAGGCACTGCTGGGATCCCCAGGATGGGTGTGCATGAGCAGGAACTGCTGGGATCCCCAGGATGGGTGTGCATGAGCAGGCACTGCTGGGATCCCAGGATGGGTGTGCATGAGCAGGCACTGCTGGGATCCCAGGATGGGTGTGCATGAGCAGGCACTGCTGGGATCCCAGGATGGGTGTGCATGAGCAGGCACTGATGGGATCCCAGGATGGGTGTGCATGAGCAGGAACTGCTGGGATCCCCAGGATGGGTGTGCATGAGCAGGCACTGATGGGATCCCAGGATGGGTGTGCATGAGCAGGCACTGATGGGATCCCAGGATGGGTGTGCATGAGCAGGCACTGCTGGGATCACGGGATGGGTGTGCATGAGCAGGCAGTGATGGGATCACGGGATGGGTGTGCATGAGCAGGCACTGATGGGATCCCAGGATGGGTGTGCATGAGCAGGCATTGATGGGATCCCAGGATGGGTGTGCATGAGCAGGCACTGCTGGGATCCCAGGATGGGTGTGCATGAGCAGGCACTGCTGGGATCACGGGATGGGTGTGCATGAGCAGGCACTGCTGGGATCCCAGGATGGGTGTGCATGAGCAGGAACTGCTGGGATCCCCAGGATGGGTGTGCATGAGCAGGAACTGCTGGGATCACGGGATGGGTGTGCATGAGCAGGCACTGCTGGGATCACAGGATGGGTGTGCATGAGCAGGCACTGCTGGGATCACGGGATGGGTGTGCATGAGCAGGCACTGCTGGGATCCCAGGATGGGTGTGCATGAGCAGGCATTGATGGGATCCCAGGATGGGTGTGCATGAGCAGGCACTGCTGGGATCCCAGGATGGGTGTGCATGAGCAGGCACTGCTGGGATCCCAGGATGGGTGTGCATGAGCAGGAACTGCTGGGATCACGGGATGGGTGTGCATGAGCAGGCACTGATGGGATCCCAGGATGGGTGTGCATGAGCAGGCATTGATGGGATCCCAGGATGGGTGTGCATGAGCAGGCACTGCTGGGATCACGGGATGGGTGTGCATGAGCAGGCACTGCTGGGATCCCCAGGATGGGTGTGCATGAGCAGGCACTGCTGGGATCCCCATTCTGGGGACACTTGGGTGCCCAAGGCCTGTGGCTGCACTGGAGGATGGACCAGCCCTGCTGCTGCAACACACACATGAGCATCCCCTTCAGGTGGAAGCCAAGGTGAGAGATGAGTGCCAGCCTGTGTTTTGGGCACATGGAGGACAGGGACCTTTAAAAGAGAGTGGGGCAACCCTGGAGCTGGGGCCCTTGGGCCAGGGTGCCCTCTGCTGCTACAGCCACTTTGCTTCCAGGAGCCCAAGGCAGGGAGGCTCCCACCCCACTGCTCAACCAGACCTCTTTTTAATCTTTATCTTGCAAGATTTGTTTTGATGCCATCAAAATCTAAAATAGCCACAGGCATGAGAATAATCATACCATTAAAAAACCCCATCAACATGCAGATGCAACCTCAACAAAGCACCACGGAAATTCCTGATAAAATAAATGCCATTTAAATACTGCTATACAGAAACACCAACCCTACCAGTGCAAAATTTAAAAGAAAATGTCTAGCAGTCTGCACATCAAATGTTAATACTATTTTCAAATCTAGTCTAAGAGAGGATGACACATAATTTAATAAGCCTAATGGGTGTGTAATCAGCATTTGGCCATTCCTGCCACAAAACTAGGAGTCTTTCTGGCCCAAGATGTCTAGGAAAGCCACTGAACGACAGCTAAGGCTTTAAAAGCAGAATTTTAAAAACATCCTTTTTTTTTCTCATTGTAATTTCATTGAGAATTTCACTCAATTAAGAATAGGACCCAACAAACTGGCAGAAATACAAACAACTCTGTGGGCACAGTAAGTGGCACAGTAAGTTTGGGGCCCATTTGCACCTTAATTTACTGCCCACAATCAGCAGTGTCAAGATTCCAAGCATCTCCTGACAGCCCTGACAACAGCAGTTACACAGCATTATCTAGTCTTCCAGTAAAATCTTTCCCCTCAGACAGCATTCATGCTGCATTTCACAACAGGAGGAACACACACAGCCTGGGTCTCCTCAGCCCTTGCAGCTAGAATCAGAACATTTTGGGGAGTGGGGGTGTCCTGTACCCACTTTTGCCACTTCTGCCACCACTCACACACAGAACTGAGCAGCAAGTCACAAAAAAAATGGAAATTGCCAATATATTTGCCTAACAAAAGGCAGAAATAATGTTAAAAATACCTAATCTGAGGGTAGAAAGTTTCATTTTAAGGTATTTGATAAAGAATGCTCATTGCACATAGAAAGAGAATCCATCATCTCTTCTAGTTACATACTTGGTCAAACATTCGATATTTTGAATCAAAAAGAAAGATATTTTTAAGATACATTATAATAACGATCTACAGACGAATGTATCACAGGGTGATGCCTGGTGCTGTTTCAACATTGTCACCATTTTATCTGGACAATTGTATAACACAAGTTACAACAACTGAACACATTAGGCAAAACATTTTTTTACAAAAAGTCAGACACTCCCTACCCCACAAGTACTGACCAGAATTTTTTCAAGTCCCAAACTGCATAGGAAAATGATTGTCTGTTAGTGAGAGTAGAAATTCTGTTTCATGTCTTCAATTATCTGTTTGGGTTTTAATAGACCTCAATACTTGCATAAGGATGGAGTTATACTGGGGGTGGGGATGGAGGAGAAGAGGGGGCAGAGGCAATACTGAGCAGAACCAATATCAAATAAAAAGTGCTAATTTTATATTCCAGCAATCACAGTTGTTCAAATGTTAGCAAGCTACAAACCAAACCCTACAAATGAAACAATATTCTTATTTTAAATACAATTCATAAGGAATTCTGCAGCTACAAGGTTATGAAAAAGACATGTATACTCTGCAGCAGCATAAAATATAATCCTATGTACAATCCAAGCATCAATTTTCTCTTCTCTATCACCATCAGTATTTTATCTTGAAGGAGCATCTGTCAGATTCTCCAGAACTAAAAATAGCAAAGACCCTTTTAAAGAGAACAGTTTCTGGTTTATATTTATAACTACCCTGCACTCGCTGTCTCTGGCTGCATGGCCATGAAATTTGTGCAAGATATAATCAATTACCCAGCTTTGCACTCCATCATGCAGTTAAGCTCCCGTTACCTGCAACGAACCCTCCAAGCACTTCTCCCCATGCACAGGGCAGAGATTATAAAACACAATAAATATCTGCACATTGAAGAACTAACTGTAGAGCTGACTGACATTACACAGCAAAAACCTTGTGAGAACAAAAACCGAGCACACTGATGTACAAAACAGAGAGCCTACCTGAATTCTTCAAATGCATACATGGCCTAGCAACTACACAAATGCTCTGAAATTTAAAATAATCTTCTTAACGTGCAGAGGACCATTTAGTTTGTCAAACTGCAGCAAAATGCATAATGACGAGACAGTATATTTGGAATATTCTGAGGAGAAAGGGTATGCAGATACTGGCCTGCAGCCTACAGCTCAGCCAGCTGCTGACAAGCAGCAGCTAACAGGAAAAGGCGATAGAGTACCATGTGATCATTCCTGCAAGTCTGATTAATGCAGTATACTCCAAGAATACAGGCTGATATCTTTATTATTCGAGCCAAATAAGTCAAATATGGTACACGACAGGCTTCACAGCTACATTATCATTCACATGCTACATCGAAATCAGCAAGCGCAAGCAGAGGATAATAAAAAACTAAATATATATTGTAACCAAAGAGATTAATTAGGCCCATTCAAGCTGGTTTTCTTACCTTGTAGTGATATTTTAGTCTGTTTTTATTCATCTAAACCATCAGTGATGGAACAAAAGACTGCATCCACAAACCTCCCCTTCCATGAATGCCAGAACATTTAAAGTAGTTTATCTGCTAGAAATCATTTCCTCTGTAGTCTATTCCCAACCACTTTAACTCCTTCAGCCCTGAACTCATTGCCATAAACCCCATTTGCAGGGCCATGCGGGGCTTTTTAGGCTTTACAGGGTTAACACCAAGAAATCGCAGCAGTGCCACTGAACGAGGTGGGATAAGAGCCAAAGGAGTCATATCTGCGAGATCACAGAAGGGAGATAGGAATGAGGAAAGTTGAGCATTTCGTGGCACTGCAGTGTGCAGGCGAGGATGCTTCAGCTGCCTAGCAACAGCGCACGCAATCTCCATGGCAACAGCGCGGCCAGCGCAGGGGGCAGAGCATCCGCTGCGCACCCCAGGGGCGACACGCGGGCACAGGCGGCACGGCCGCACCGCCCTGCGCCGGGGGCACCGGGAGCCGCGGGGCACGGCGGGCTCGGCGCTGCAGCCTCGCCCCCTCCGCGGGGAGCCCCCGCGGCTGCGGCTGGGGGAGCGCACGGCCCCGCTGCGGGGAGGGCTCGGCAAGGGACGGCCCTGCTGCTGCTGCTGCTGCTGCTGATGGAAATAACACGGCAGCGACCCGTGCTGAGGCCGAGAAAACACCGCTCAGAGACCCGGGAACACACCCCAAAGAGCAGGAGCCAGAGCTCGCCATGCCCGTAGCACTCCCGTGGAAATTTTGGACGTGCAGGAATCACACTCCCACCAGCAGTTTGCTTAGGGGTTGTTTGGGTGTTGGCCATGAGACTGCAGAGACTTTGCCCAGGCAGCCAAACTCGGCAGCGGGATTGGGAGGGCAGGGGGGCAGGTTTATCCCTGAGGCTGTGCACCCTGCATGGGGATGGGGAGGGGTTTAACCCTGAGGCTGTGCACCCTGCATCGGGATGGGGAGGGGTTTAACCCTGAGGCTGTGCACCCTGCATGGGGATGGGGAGGGGTTTAACCCTGAGGCTGTGCACCCTGCATCGGGATGGGGAGGGGTTTAGGAGGCTTTATCGGGATGGGGAGGGTTTAACCCTGAGGCTGTGCACCCTGCATGGGGATGGGGAGGGGTTTAACCCTGAGGCTGTGCACCCTGCATGGGGATGGGGAGGGATTTAACCCTGAGGCTGTGCACCCTGCATGGGGATGGGGAGGGATTTAACCCTGAGGCTGTGCACATTGCATGGGGATGGGGAGGGATTTAACCCCGAGGCTGTGCACCCTGCACGAGGATGGGGAGGAGTTTAAAACCCTGAGGCTGTGCACCCTGCATCAGCCTCAGCATCAGCCACCACAGCTTGGGGACACCCAGGGGTGCCAGCACTGGCCAGAGGGGGACAGGCTCTGCCAGTCACCTGCTGGCTAGAGAGCAGCTGAAAGGTGAGGATTACTGGAAATGAGGGAGATTCAAATCCTCGGAAATCAACCCCAGCCCTGGGAAGGACAGGGAATGGGGCAGTGGAGAATGGGCTGCCTGGGAAGGTCACAGGGAGACAGCAAATTCAAGGTCCCCTCCTTGACTTGCCTCTTTCACTGCTAGGGCTGGTTTCTAGCACAAGGAAACACACGGAGGATTTTGGCTGGAGTCTGAAATATCCAAACCCAACTACAGCTCCTGAGGCTCTAGGGCAATGGCTGTCCCACTGAGCTGTGGGATTTGGAGGCTGGAAAAGCATCCAAAGGGTACAGACTGCCACATCTCCTAGACACAATGACTGGGGACAGGCCATGGTAACTGTGGCATCTGGTCTCATGGCTCTGAGAAATACAGGCAAAAAGGGCTGGAATGAAAGGAAAAGGTACTCATGGCAAAAAAACAGCACTGGGAAAACCCAGCACAAAAAAAAAAAAAAAATCCACATTTATTTGAGACATGGTGTTTTTGATGTAGTAGTGACCTTGGGTTTTATTTTATTTCCTTTAAACAAATGTGATAGTGTTAAGTGACAATAAAGGCACGCTGTAGGAACACTAAAACACATGCAGTCACACCATCTGACAGAAATTAATTCTTCCGCAGGCATCCAGCAAGAGAAGGACTGCAAGGTAGGTGATTCTGGCTACAGCCTAATAAAAGATTGAAGCTGGCAGAGAGGAGAACAACACAGCCATCCGAAGAAGCCTCCTGCCATATTTAGGCTGAGCTTCAGCACAAGTGTGCTCACTGCACACAGCACCCCAGCAGCTGGGCACAGCAGAGGAACCCCTTGCAAGCAACTGTTCTGCTCCTGACCTTGCAGGAAAGGGTTTTATACCCCCAGAGCTAGCCAAGGTCCCTCATGGGGGAAGGACGGAATTCTGAACTTCTGTTTTGCTGCTCACCACAATCTTCCTCTAACTTGAATCGAGTGGAAGAGGGCTGGCGTTTCTTTTTCATGCCGTTTGTCTAAAATAAAACCATTCTACAGAATTAAGGGCAAACAGACTGCTTCCCCTAAGCATTCTTCTTGAAACAAAGTTGACAGAATCACTGTCTGCTCTTTCAATTTCTGCAGTTTCTCAACAGCCACAATGCAAACAAACAGTTAACTGTTCAAGTCAAGGCTTCTGTCATCAATGAGTCCACTGTGAAGGACTAGAAAAGCAAACATCCTCCACAAAGTTTTCATATACAGCAGAGGTCAGCTGTTGAAAGGTTTCATTAGGATAACATTTTAACTTTTTTTTTTCTTGGCCAGCACTTTCACAACAGCTGACAGCATTACACACAGAAACAGCAGGACTTCTATCATGTGAGACAACCAATAGTCTCAGTTCTGGTTAATTAATCACTAGGATTCCCATATTCAACAGTAAGATCTGAGATCATGTCCTACTGTAGACATGAATGGGGCTCAGCATGAAATTTTACCAAACAGAACCCAGAGGAGCTTCAGAAAGTCACATGAACACATGCAGTGGCCAAATTCATAAATAACTGCAAGGCTATAATACCTCCTTACAAAGTTTTAGCAAAGACTGTAACTTCCTGTGCCCTGAGCCAGACTGAAGGTCTTGAGAAGCAGACAGAAATTATGTCAGAAACCACAATCAGCAATGAAAATTTTCACAAGAAGTTGTTTATTCCGTTTCCTGGCAGTGTAACCACTCCAGACATTTGATGACAAATGTCCTTCATTTTAACAAAAATTGAAATTATGTCACATGAAAGAAAACTTTACTAAAGATTGGGTGGGACAATTTATGTGATGGGAATTGTGGGACCCAAACCCCACCTTCTGATCAGAGGCCAAAAAAGACACTGAGTGTCCCTCCCACTGAAGACAAGTAGCAGCTTTTTGGGAAACACTTTGCAGTTTTAATGCTGGGCTCTAACAAACAAGTGAGACTGCAATAGAAGTGGTTGTCCTTGATGAAAGCTTGTCAAAAACGCAAATGATGCACAAAAAGCCTGGAAGTATGACAAACCAGAACAAGGCAGAGGATACTGGTGAAATTTCTGGCTTCATCTAGTATTTCATTGCCATCCAAGGGCCTCATGCTGATACTCTGCTAAGAGCCCATTTCCTCAAGTGCAACATCTTCCATTATTGTTATTTAGTATATCAGTGTATCAGCATTTGTCCTCCTGACCTGAAATTCCACCAAAGCCTTTGCCAGATGCTTGGTGACATTATCTGATCACAAACAGACTGAGGCATTTTAATGAAGTTATTCCCTTACTCCCTTGCTCAAGAAAGGAAAGGAAGAAAGGTCCTAACACAGTGGACTTCTGTCATTAAGCCTGCATTATCATTATGCTGAAGTGATATTCAGACCACTCTAAAAAAAAACCCTGCAACTGTGCTGAAAAATTCAGCATTGACTTCAATTCATGAGGAAGAAAACAAAAAGAAGGGAAATGAGCCAACGGGAGCATATCTAATGAGTGTTCATTCACTGCATCTCCAAAATTTCTGCACAGTGGAGAATGTGGCAATCACAGGCAGCATCCCAGAATATGCTGAAAAATCTTTCAACGGGATTGTCTCTGAGTTCAAATGTCTTTTGTGGGCTTATGAAAATAAGATTTAAAATGTTTATTGAAATAGCAAAGGAGTGGCTACCTTTGTTTGTTCAGGTATGGGGAAATTGTAAAAATAATTGCAGTGACCTTAAGTTTACAGAACAAGGATGCATTCAGTATTGGATTATTGACTCAAAGCTTCAGCTGTTAAAGGGGAGGATGGGTGGGGCAAAAATGAACATTTTTTCCCTCCTTTTATTAATGGTATTTCTATTATGTGTTGCCTTAAAATACAATGTGAATTTTGATGCACAAAGATAATCCAACATATTTCAGGCATTTCCTTTCACTCTCAGGTTTTCAGGTTGACCATGAAAGTTTGATTTCCTGATGTCAACCTTCACCAAAAAAATCCTACCTCATTTATATATCTTGGAATTATCACAGCCCGTGAATATTTGCACAGAAAAAAAATCAATTTTTCCCTCTCAACTTTAGCCCAAGCATTCTTCATGCTTTGCAAATCTCAGGGCTTGAGATTCCTGACCACAGGATGGTTGATGCCTTCCCCACAGCTTTACTCTTATCACTCTGGGAGTATCACATACCATTTTCAGGAACAGACACCCTGTACCAGGTGCAGACCAGCACACAGGGCTGAAAGGGATGCTTTTCCACCACAGCCTCATCTGCCTTATTCCAGTGCTTTAGGGAAGATGCACTGGAGTGAACCAGAGAGAATGGGGTTCTTACTGATTTTCTATCAGCCCTTGGGGACAGCACCAAGTCCCAGCTAGCAATCCAACAGAACTCAGCCACTCAGGGTGAAAACTAAAAGCTCCATCTGGATTATTAAGTTATTGATCACTGCAACAGTGCCTGAAATATCCAGCCAAGTGTAGGACTGTGTGGTGCTGACCACCACAGAAAGCTCAAAATGGAAAAGCAGTTTACATAAACAACAGACAAGAATATATGAGATAAATTCAAATTAGTAAAAGAAGAAATGTGGTCAAGCCACCAAACACCCAAAAACTAAGATTCAGTCTGTATAGGTTGCAAATGTTAGTTGATATGACCAGGATTTGGATATTGCTCCCTGTTTATGAGAAATTATTTAAAATCATACAAAATGTAGTGACGGAGCAAGGGACAACTGCTTCAGTCTGAAAGGCCACTTAAGAATAGATATTAGGAGGAAATTCTTTCCTGTGAGGGTGGCAAGGCACTGCAACAGAGAAGCTGTGGATGCCCCATCCCTGGAAGTGTTCCAGGCCAGGCTGGGTGAAGCTCTGAGCAGCCTGGTCTGGTGCAAGGTGTCCCTGCCCATGGCAGGGGGATGGAACTAAATCCCACCCAGTTTAAGGTCCCTTCCCACCCAAACCATTCTATGACCCTACTGATAAAAACCAAAAATCCCTTCCAAGGAAAGGCACAAGGCTGTACAAATTTGAAGTGCAAGGTAATAATATATTATTTTTCCTAGATAAACAATTATCAACTTTTTTTTTTGAGTTCAGCACAGATAAATTTGAATCATGCTGCAGACAGAAGTCTGCTTTGAAATAATAAATTACACTGCCTCAATATTCACCTGACAGCCACAGTATCTTACAGGAGCTACATCTTTCTGATTAGTATCTGTACAAACACAGAGCAGAACACAGAAGACACTGTCAGGGAAAATAAAAAGAAATGTATGTTGTAAACTTCCTTAAAGCTCACTGAAATTAGTCAATTTGACTTTTTTCAGGTTGTGAGGGATTAAGTGGGGGGAAAAGGGAAGTTAGAGGTTACAACTTGACCAGCATTATCACCGCTGTGGAGTGAAATGTCAGTGGAACTGGAAATAGAGTCTGAATAAACCATGGTCATCCACTAAAGGGCACTTCCCAATAAAACATTTTGACATTTCTGTGGGCTGTACACCTCATATCTCACCAAACACACACCTGTGTGCTTCAGACATGGATACAAATACACATACCACCACAGACACCCCTGGTTTCTTGTCATCTCCAAGCAAGCCAGTGGCCTAGATCTTGTGTTTCACCTGTCCAGTGGCATGCTTGCAGTCAGAAGCAGCAGCCACCACAAACCAAGCAGCCTCCCCCACACAACTGGGCACATCCTTGCCTGAATTTGTGACTCGTTATCAAGTATACTGGCAAGACAGAAGTTATTCTGCATGGAAAATAGCAGTGTCTGCTAGACATCTTCTCTGGTAAACATTAGAAGAGTGTTCCTAGTAACAACTGGGTCTTCTTATTGTGAGAGACTGAAACACTTAATGGATTAAACATTTCTAAATCCATAGAAGGGCTTTTGCCCACTGGAACAAACTGCAAAGAAGCAGGTGTCAACCTGCAACCACCCCTGAAGCCCACACCTCCCCAAATATGCCTATCAGCTGGAATTTGGGCATGAGATAAGATAATGGGGATAGTATTGTTTAACGGTCCCGGGAGAGGAATGTATCCAGGATGGGGTGCTGGAATGCTGCTGGCTCGGACACTGGGGAGCTGCTGCAGTGCAGAGTGAGGGCGAGCCCAGCCCTCGGGGCTCCAGCTGGTGTTCAGAGAGGTCAGGACACAGGCAAACCCACCAGGCAGTGAGCTCAGCTGTGATAACTCCCCTGCCAGGCAGCACCAGGACAGTCACATGTGGCCTGATGGTTTTGATCTCTGCTGAAGGGCCATAATGAGCCACAATGGCCTCAACTGCGCTGATATAACACTGATATTGCAGCTGTGACATGTTCAAAGGTGTCAAAGATTCCTGCAGCATCCCCTGATCCACAACATCATCCAATTTAAAGTCCCAGCCCCAACGGAGGCACCTGGGTGCTCCCACCTGAACCTGACTGAATATAAACCCAACAGATGCTGTGGTCTGGGCATTTTTCTCCACTGCCTCTTTAGGATTGCCACCACTACCACCTCCTTATGGAATCAGTCTGCAACCATCACTTTGACCAACAAACAAAAAAAAAAAAACAACCAAGCCTCACTGTGAGGCCCATGGGTGGTGAGATCTTTCCACTCTTACCCTTTCTTTCTCTTTCTTATACATTTCCTTAAGTGATAATTTAATGCTTTCATATTTTCATGTTGCTGTAGATAACAACAACCAAAATGGGTACATATCTGTTTTCCTGTGCAACCAAATTGTTCTACAATGAACCCTATGTGTGTACATTTACAGACACTGAGCATTCAGTGTTGCTTCCCTATTCTGCCCCAAGGGATCTATTAACAAAACCCGGGTTACCTTTGGCTCCTGGGGTGGTTGTAACACTTACACCCCTCCACTCTCTAGTTAGATGGTAGGATGTAGGCAAGAAAAAAATGAAGGCTGTTTTACAGCTCTGTTCCAAAAGTAACCTCTTGGCCAAAAGTAACCTCACTGCAGCTGATAAAAGTCCTGATTGCTAAACTATCTGTAGAGCAAGCTCTCTGCAGCACAAGATCGCAGCACCCAGGCCTTAGGAGCTGCTGGCTTATGGGGATTTTACATACACATAATGTGAATGCTCAGACCGGATCAAGGCCCGGAATTTCACCAGAAAGAAAGAATTTTAGAATGGTTGGGGTTGGAAGGGACCTTCAACGTCATCTCATTCCAGCCTGTGCAATGGGTGGGGACATCTTCCACTAGACCAGGCTGTTCCAAGCCCCATCCAGCCTGGCCTTGGACACTTGCAGGGATGGGGCAGCCCCAGCTTCTCTGGGCAATCCTTGCCAGTGCCTCACCACCCTCCCAGTAAAGGATTTCTTCCTCATACCTAATTTAAATATCCCCTGTTTCAATTGGAAGCCATTCCCCCTTGGCCTATCATTACAAGCCCCTATAAGAAGTCCTTCTCCAGCTCTCCTTTAGGTGCTGGAAAGCTGCTACATGTGGGGGTTATTCATTATAAGGTGCTGCTGATAGAGCATCTGCCAAAACTGAGCTGCCTTGCTATCACATGAGCATGTGTTCTCCCCCTTCTTCCTACCAAAAAAAAAAAGAAAAAAAAAACCCACAGATTTTTCTTCCCTTGCATCTGATGCAAAAGACATTAGAATAAACATGTGCAGGAATTATTCACACACACTGTGGAATTCTTTGTTCAGAAAGAGCTTCTGACAGCAGCACCAGACCTAAGCTGTGGCAATTTCAGAACAACATTTCCTCACTCCCATGAGAACACACAAAGTTCTGATTCCTCCAAGGCTTCATTACATCCTAGCACTCATCAGCACTTTCACACACTATCCCAAATGGCCTTGCTGGCAGGAGAGACTTGGTGGCACTGGAGCTGTGCCTGTAGCCAGGGGAAGGTGACACCACTGTCACCCTGGCCAGGTTCTGGCCTACTCTGCATGAACAAGTCTTGCCTCCAGTTAGGCTTCACTTCATTATAGACACATTCACCACTGTGTAAAAATACACAATGGGGAGTAAAGAAGGCAGTCAGACTCTTCTCAGAGGTGACAGGACAAGAGACATTAGGTACAAATTTTGAAATACAGGAAATCCAATTCAGAAATGAGAAGAAACTTCTCTGGCATGAGTGCTCAAACATTGGCACAGGTTGCCTAGAAAGGTTGGCATCAGCATCCTGGGAGATGTTCAGAACTCCTTAGGACAAGGTCGTGAGCAAGGGTTGGACTCGACGATCTCCAGATGTCCTTGCCAACCTCCACAGCTCTCTGGCTCTGTGAGCAGGACCTTCCCACCCCTTGGGCACAGAACAGTTTGCTCCTGAAGTGTGTCTGGCTGCTACAGCAGATGTTCCACAGGCAGCGCCAGGTCATTCCCACAACCTCTCCCGTTGGTGACAGCTCCTGTGGAATTTGCTTACTGACCACGCCTGCTCCCCAAGGAAAGCACAGCCAGGGGAGGGGGATTGTGCATCATCTTTAACCAGAGCCGCTGACACAGAGAGGCCACAGTGCTGAGACTTCACACTGCCTTCTTCCTTTAAGGCTGGAGGAAAGTTAAGGGTGGCCACAAGTATATCCTAGCACCCAGGAGAACCTCAGGGGGAGCTTTCTCTGAAACGCATGTGGCCTGGCCACGCTGCAGAGGGCCAATGGAAATGTGCCAACTTTACCGATCTCTTGGCAGAGCACCACTAAGACCCAGTATGTTTGAGCCAGACCTAGCAAGGAGAAATGTTTTATGATAGTCCATGGCAAATCAAAACCAAAGCAGGAAGCTTATGTTGCAAAGTATTGTTATGAATATCGTGTTTCTGTCCCTCATTTGCTCTTCACATAAAGACTGAAGGTTGAAAATTTGTGGCTTTTTGGTTTGTTTTTGTTTAAGAAGCTGAGAAATATCACAGCTCCTGGTTTCTTCTGCTTCTGCTGGACTCATTGAAGGGGGTCTACTGGCTTTTTCAATGAAACAGTATTAGGTCTGACACTTTAATTAAAGGATGTGCCAAAATAAACACAAAAATATCTTTGTAACGTAAGCTGCATGTTTCCCTTTAGAGTCAAATGCATGAAAATTACAAAAACTGCATCACAGCAAAAACCTTTATGCAGTCCATGAGCTCAACCAGCATTTTAGATCCCACATCATCTGAACATTATCAGCTCTCCAGTTTCCAGTGGTAGTAGGGATGAGATTCAATTTCCGAACAAAAGGACAAGCACTACAATTCATAAAAGCAAAACACTAACAGAGACTCCATATTAGGGGGAGTTTGTTTTGCATTCTATAACCAGAATTTTCCATGCATCTCTCAACCTTCCTGTATCTTTTCTAATAAATAAAAAGCACTGTTTGCTTCAGGACTGTGTAGCAAAGTTACTGATGAAGTCTGAATTCTCATTTTGGCTCTGCCAGCCCCCAGACCTCTGCTCTGTGCACAGTCTGAACCAGTCTTCAACAAATGAAACCATTCCTGTGACCCGTCCCGACAGCCCTAAGCCCTGGCCAGCCACCACTCCTGCTCAAGAGGCAGCCAGAAGAAACCAGGAGAGCCTGGGAGGAGGAGCAGGGCAGGAGGTCACACACACACAAACACACACACACAGACATACACACAGTACCTGCCCAGCTATAATTGCATGGCTTATCATTTCTCAACTGAATGATCCCCTTTTCTCACTCTGCCTTTAAAAAACCTGCCCACTTAGCCTACACAGCCATGATTAACTACCTGCGGTGGAGCCAGTAGCATTTTTACAGCCAAGTAAGGAGCAGTAGTACAAACTGCCTTGCACTACCATGAATCCAGCTTAGTACAACACCAACTGCCTCCCTACCTGTGCTGAGGGGGCCCTTCTCATCACGTAGGCTAGACTAAGAGGCAAGGCACACAGGACACATCCAATCTTTCCCACAATCAGGTCACAACCTTGGCAAAAGCAATGGGACACAATTTTGTCCATCCCAAAGCTGCACAAAGGAGGTATCCAAGACCAGGCAAGGACAGAAGGGGAAATCAGGAGTGGGTTTTGCAATCACAGTGGTGTGGCTCTGGTCCCACTGGCTCACACACCAAACCCTACAGCAAACTGCAGCAGTGCTCACAGCTGAAACATTGCCCATTCCCACTGCCAGCCTGCCTAGCAGTGCTTGGGGTTCAAATCCAGGGGTCCCAGCATGTGTACAGTGTCTGGCATCCAGCTGGGCTCTGGTCATGGCCATCAGCCCCACATCCAGCACTTGGACACTCCAGGTCATCTGAAATGGAACTGGGCGCCAATTCAGGTCAGACAACTGGCTCATATCTTCAAGTACTGAGTATTTGTTCATGAGTCAAATCCTGCTTCCCTCTTTAGGAAAGAGAGGTGAGCATGACCAGTCCTTTAACATGAGATACATTTGTCTTTTCAAGTATGAATGACTTCCTGAAGCAAATGGTTCAGGTCATCCCAGATAAACATCCTAGTCAAATCCCAGCTTAGCTAATTTCTAATGAATGGAGCTACAGAGCAACCAGTGCATCCCAACAACCTTGAACGGGAGGACAGAAGTAGCAAGACTCTGGAAATCAATTCACAAGACTCATAAAATGAGAAATTATCACAAACCATCAAATACTATCCAAAAATTATTCTCCTTGCTCCTGAAATTCCTTCTAAGTTTCCAGCCACAGACAAGAACCCCTATTAACTCACATTTCTCTCTCAGAGCATTGCACATCAGCCTGACACGTGCTCCTTCCAGCCTCACATTCCTAGATGCATTCCCCAAGTTGGCTGCAAATAGCTCAGGCTCTCTCAAGTTTCACAAATCTTCCCTTGCCATCCACTGCCATGGGCACTGCCCCTTTCCTACCCCAGGCTGGTATCAGGTGCACAATATTAAATGACATTAGTCCTGTGCTGGACCCCAGGGCTGCTTCTGACCCAGGAACTCTGCCCTTCTCTGAACATTACCTCTGCCACTGCAGTGCAGGGCTGGGAACAGAGCCCATCCTGGGCAGCTGCCTCCCCAGCTCCTCAGCAACAGAATGGCACTGGGCAGAGCAGAAGGGAGCTGAAATGTGGGCTGGGTCACTACAACACAGGAACGGCAAGAACAGGCCAAGGGAACCTGACAACGATGCTGGAGAAGAGGATTCAATGTCCTGGGCAGAAGGGTATTTTGTAGGAAGCAAAATCTGAAGGAGAGGTACCAGTCCCACAGCCAGACTGCGCTGACCTCACCCTCTTCCCCCAATTTCTCAACTATAGTCCCCCCAAACTATAATGATTTAAGAGTTTTGTTGATGCCTGAGGGTGTCCTTTCTGGTATCCATGTTGTGACAGGCCCACATGGCATTGCCCACCACTGTGCCCCAGGTCTCCAACACCAGTGTGGCCTGAGGGCCCTTCTCCTCAGAATTCACTAAATTGTACACCTTAAGTCTCTGAAGTAATTTTATATTCTACCTCTATATCATATAGACAGGGGATTCAGAAACAGCCACAGAGATTTTCAGGTTATAATCACACCTTTGTTCTCTAATTCCCCTTTCTCTTTCAATTACCTCCTCTGAAACCCTTTCACGATGCTGTTGAGATAATCTCTCTCCTCTCTCTTTCTCCCCAAACAACTCCAAGTCTAAAATGCTTCTGTCTCTGACACTCTCCCTTCAGTTTATTATTTATCTTTATCATGCAGGCTCTTTTATCCCACTACAGCTCACAGGGTGTTAGGGACATAAAGGAAATGTTCCCAAGGAGTGTAAGGATCACAAGTGTGATGTCAGATCAGATTATTCCTAAACAATCCCACACTTACATAAACAGAAGGCAACACTCAAGAAATGAGTAGTGAGAAATAAAAAGGGTATAGAGAAGTAATCATGATAAAAACATGTGAGTTTGCTCAGGAATACTGAAATACCAGGATTTTTTCATTTTATCTTTGAAAACCTGCCTTTTCTCAACATACTTTGGACAAGAGAGGTCAAGACGGGGTCTTTGACCTCTTTTGACCAACATATTGGCTTCTCCTCAGGCAAATATTCCTGGAAAGGAGTAAAAAGGACACACAACACTTGCAAGCTATCACTGCACAAACCCAGGAGATTCCTCACTGAAGAACCATATAAAAGAAAACTGTCACAGAGCCAAAATATTCTCCTGTGACAGCCAAGCTTCTTGCAAGTTCCCAAATAAGGCCATGACTTTAAAGAGTGTGTCTTTTCAAAGCCTCATTGATTTTCATTGCCTGGTGGAGAGGCACATCGTTTAAGTGCCTGGGTGTGGGATATTCCAGCAGGAAGAGATGGGCACAGCTCAGGGTTTCAAAGCCTGGTTTGCACAGAGAATGAACCAGATAACCACAGGAAGCTCCTGAAGGCTGACAGCCCTGCTCTGGACACTATCTGGGAGTGATTCCTGGGGCAAACTCATACTAAAATGAGTGAAGATGCCAGCAGGAGCAGCCAGCATTTCCTAGCACTCTGGGGATAGACCTCAAGTGAATTTTGAAGCACAATATTATGTTCCACCTCGCTTTCCAAAGTTCAGAGGCTTTGGCATCAAAGTTAGGGTTCTTGTTTAAGTTCAGGACATGTTTTAGAGAATTTCTCTGTTCTTCATATACCAGATTACTTCTATTTTGAGAAATAAATAAAGAAAAAAACCCCCAAGCTATGGAATTGCATAATCTTTGCTGCATCTAGTTCATATTTACCATCCACTCCTCTCCTTAAGTTTCTCCAGTATTTTCAACATGGCAAATTATTGAAAATGATCAGGTGCTTCAGTTCAAGTTTTACACTTGAATCACAGCACCGTTTCACACAACTCTTTGAAAACAAAGTTCCCCCTTACAAAAAACCCTTCATAAAGGCTTGGGGGGCTCAGCCACTTCAGCTCCCCCATCTTCACAGTTATGGTGTGCCCATTCCCTTAATAATCACACAGCACAAAATAGACTCACAGAACTTCAAGGGCACCAAGAGAAAAGGAAGCAAAGCAGTCAGGAAGTGTGTCAGTAGAGCCTGTGTGTATCGAGGTCATGAGCTACTCAGGTGATGCTGCTCTGTAGTGCTACTGAGGCACAGAGGACACAAAAAGCCAGAGGGAAAGAGTACAAGCCAAAGCCAAGCAATACATCCCAGCTGTACCTAAGCACCAAGAAAATCAAAATTGGCAGTATGTGACTTTAAGCAGCTCCCACAAAGCTCATTTCTTCTGTCCATGTGCTGTGTAGCCCAACAGTGTGGGTGGAAGCAGGGTGTCCCTTGCACCAAGGGTTGACCTGGAGTGAGTTCCCACCCTCTCCACCTTGGTCACACATTCACATTCCTGTCTTCACCTGTGGAGCACCATGCAGCCACAAATCAGGTGAAAAGGTGACTAAGCCAACAGAAAACTGATGAATTTCCTTTGCCTGGATTAACAAATGAACAAAACATCCCACAACAAAATGAACTCATGAACTGCCACAAGAGGAGAGCAGTGGGAAAGTCCTTCTAGAGCCAAGGGGCAATAAATACATAATTACACTAGTTCAGGCCTAACTAATAAACTGTCCTGTAAGGTTTATCTGCATGAGAAAACTCTGGAAAGGTAATCTGAATTAACATTTCTGTAATGAATGAAACCACATTAGATCCCTGCAGACACACTCATTATTAATTAAATCAACCCTATTTCATATTTGGTATCATTTACTGTGATGTGAATTAAGCTTAATCAAATTAAGGTCACTTGAATGCTGAATCAGATAATATATACAATGGTTTAATTTAGTTTACCTAATTGACTTTACATTCACATTTTTGGTGATTTGGATTAGTTTTCCTTCAAATCCTTGCTCTGACAGCCTTAGAATAGAGAGAGACATCAAAAACCAGAGGAGATGCTGCAAAAATTCTCCCCATAATCAGCAGTTTTGAGCTGTCAATAAATTCACTCTCCAGGAGAGGGGTACCCAAAGCTGTGCATCCCACTGAGGACACCCTGCCGGGGCTGCTGCAGGCTCAGTCTCCATAAAGGTCCTGTCTTCACTAAAGTTCCCTGTCCCTGTCTTCACTTAAGTTCCTCTGGTGCCCGGAGGCTGCAGAGAAAACCAGACCCTGGAAATCTTCACTTCATCCTCCTGCACTGCAAGGGCTGAACAGATGTTGATGGGCCATGAGAAATGCATGTCCTGAAGGAAACTGCAACAATCCTCAAGGAAGCTGAAGCATTTGATGTGGTTATTTTTTAAACAGCAGGTCACAAAAATATTTGACATGATTTTTACTGTTGGGAAAACACGGCAGTTATCAAAGTACTTGTTTGTAACAAAATAACAAAAAATCATAAAAGCCTGCTTCTTTAGGCAGACATGTTAAATTGAGATGCCATGTTTATTCACAGTTTTAAGGTCTTCTCATTTTGCTTACCCTGCTCCAACACTTAAAAAGTCACACTGAGTCTTCTAGCAAACTCCTTTCACATTCCTCTTACGTGACTATGCTTTTTACCATTAAAAAGATTTTTCTGTCTACACAGATGTGTAGACAAATGCACTCTGTCGTATTTAGGGCACCAGTCATCTAATATTTTCTGTGATGCAGGTACCATCTGTGAAACTGAGCTGCAGTTCAGGCCTATCATACTGAGATGGGTGCTGGGAAATCAGAGATGGAAATTGATATTAGATTATAATCCTACTGCATTCAAATAGAAGTCAAGGGCTCTAGCAAGGTCAGGCTTAACCTTTAATATCCAGGCATACCTTTAAATATTTTTTCAGGGAACCTTCAGCTGTGTTGTTTGTTTTTCAATGTCCACTCAGGATTATCATCTTTTAAGGGTCACAAAAGGTGTCCAAACCTCTGAAGCAAAAGGATGATGAGGAGGCCCTGATAGCAACAGCAGATGACAGCTGGCATCAGGGTGCAACTAAGGTTGCAGTGACAGACCTTGACCAAAGTGACAAAGAGATCAGAGACTGGAGACCATAGAAAGCATTCCTGGGTGAGGAAAAAGGACTATTCTTTTAGCAATTTAGCATGGAAGTCCTTAGCAAACCACTGGGTTAACCAGACCATGCAGTGATCTGAATGTGAGCTCTTGCAAGGATGGAATCAGCACTGCGAGGAGGGTCAGACACAGAGCATCATTTCCACTTGGGCTGTCCTGCTGCCTTGTGGGGCATCAGAGCCTTCTCTGCCACTCCCTCTGGTGCTGACAGACATTCACACAGCTCCTTGGGGAACTCATTCAGGAGACTGAGCCAGCTGGAAAGTGGGAGAACTGACTAAACCAGACCTGCACCACTACTCAGGGCAGCAGTAACATCTAAATGCTCACGCAAGGCATTCACCCTGCACACCTCTGAACACACTTCATGGCTTGAGAAGTGTCCTTGTGTGCCTTTATTGCTCTTACAAACTTGTTTCCACATTCCCTATCCTGCTGGCTCAGTGTCCCCTCTGCTATTTCTGTAACACTCTCATATTTAATACCATGAAATTTTAAAATAGTATGCTGGCTCAGGCTTTTTGAGCTCCTGCAAGGAGTTGCAGTCATGCAGTTCCAGCACTATTTTTATTTAGCAAGCCAGGACAGGAGAGACAAGCAGACCCTTGCAGCTCAGCCCTGGGTCACATCCTGAAGAACATAAAATGAGGAGGCATTCCTGGGGTCAATACAACAAGCCCTGAGGGACCCCCCCAGTAAGACACACACACTGCTCAGCTACCCTTAACACACTGACCACCTTTCTGTTCCCTTCTCATTTCCACTTTTGCATGTGAACCCCTGAAAGGGAAGGACCCACCTCACCTGCCTCACTAGGATGGCTCTGGCAGCCCCAGCCCTCCGGACTGCTGCCCAGCAAACCTGCTCCTTGTACCACCTGTCACCTCCTCTGCTCCCCAAGGCCTGGGGCTGTTCTTGACTTACTGACAGGTTTTCAGTAATAATTGTTCATTGCAGGGGGGGACGAGATTTTACACAAGATGCTTATATTCCTATTTGTATATGTTAAAGGTGAGGACTTCCATACAGAGGACAGGAATAACTTTTGTCTCCCCTCCTAAAAGCTCCACATTTCCCCTTCTGAGTTCTGCCCTAAATGAAGAAGACAGCCTTCACAGCTCCATCAGAGCCCAAGCCCTTCAACACTTGCACGTACACTTAAATTGATCACGGTCAGTGGTCCCAGCACAATGGCCATTAGGGTCCCAAACCCCCAGGATGCTGTGCCCAGTAATCAGGTCAGGAATGTGTACAAGTCCTTTCAAGATTAAGGCCTTAACGCTGTAGCATCAGGCAGCTCTCTCCCTGCCTCCAGCATTACACGTGGGCAGCTGAAATCCCCAAGGATGGAGGCTGATGGCTCCAGGCTGACCTGCAGGTACAGGCAAGTGCCTCTGGCCTGCTTCTGTGTGTGTGATGAACCGGACATCCCTGGGCATCACCCTGTTATGAGCAGAAAAGTTTTCCATTTTTTTAAAAGGTTGCAGAGTTCACAAGTTAAACCAACTGCTGCCAAGTTGGAGCTCTAACTATTTGTTAATAACTTCATGTTGCAATCCCCTGTTGTTAATAGTTTTCCTTTAACTACCTGTTCCTGATGGTTAGAAATCCCCCTTTGTCGAGTATCCCCCTGCTGCTTCCTGGAGGATGGCTGTGAGGAGGAGGTGACATCGGAGTTGGCAGCAAATGAGGAAACCCCTCACCAAATCTAGCAGGAAAAACCCCTAAAAACAACGAGCCACCATGGAATTGACAGATCAAAGTGATGTCTAGATGTGAGGAACAGAATCCAGTATCCGCTAAGACCCTTTTTACCCCTCACCCTACCCTAAAGATGTCAGCTGGACAGAGAACCTCAAACGTCAAACTGAAATTTGGGGAATCTCCTGGTGCTCTCGTGAGGACAGAACCCCCAGCTCTGCCTGCAGACCAGCGGACACAGCTGCATCTTCCTCCTCCTCTGAGTCATGGACACAGCTGCATCTTCCTCCTCCTCCGAGTCACTCCTGGGAGCAGCAGCGCTGTGAGCACGGACCCGTCGGTTCTCCCCGCACGAGCTGATTTTTAATAAAGGCATTAAAAAAGAGAAAGATCTCCTGCCCTATTTATTCCAGCCCCTCACCATGGCAGCCTTGGAGACAGCTGTGTGTGGTTCTGGATGCTGTGAGCTTACATCTGACAGTTCGGCACCAAATAAACACAAAGCCAAGAGGCAGCAGGTTGGGCTCTGGGTGGATCCACCACAACCCTGGGCCACCAGTGGAATCTGAGCTGGTGCTGGGAGCTGTGGATCCCTTTGGTGACAGCTGACAAAGCAGCACCTCTAATGGACATTACTGCACGTGTCAAAGCGTGATGAAGAGATGTGACTACTTGTTCCACCTTCTCAAAGCTGGTTCTTACCACCAGACAAGCAAGACAACAAACTGGGACAGATAAAGGACATTTTATTAAGCACACAGGTAAAATGAACAAGTCCATGTTTCTGCTCTTCTACTTACTAAATACTCAAAGAAACTAATGGCCTGAGAAGGCTGCTTTATTTGCATGATACAACCCTCACTTCCCAACATAACAGCTGGGGCATCCAAAACAGACTTACATTCACCTAGGTGATGTATTTCATTAATGAAAAGAAAGATTAGCATGCAAATGTATTGCAGCACTCAACACTAATTCATGATGAAGTCATAATATTAAAGCTACCTCATTCTGTCAAAATATACTCGTCCAGCATTTCTCTCATTTTGAATCAAAAATCCTTTTCAAAAAGAAATTCACATATTATCTCAAATCCCACTAGTGTTTGGCAAGTGGGAGCTAGAATGACAGACAAAACAGCCATGTAATAAAATAATTTTAGTATCAAAAGTATTTTAACTGGGTAATAAGAACAGTAAGGAGCTAACAGGAATAGGTACACACATACAAACTGCATGAAATATTTGCATATGGGGATGATTTTAACCTGCCTTGTTTCTGATTTTTAAAATTTTTGCAGACATTTTTTGATCTCTCTTTTGATGTTGTCCTCTGGACCACGAACCATGAATTGAACAGTGCTAGCCTGTTCAGTGCTGAAGACATATTCCCACTCACATGTAACAGACATTTCCAACTGCAGCTTTTACACTTGAATTTACTAATTTAAGCTCTCCTTTCATCCTGAGCACTCAGCAGCCCTGGATGTGTTCAGCTGTTCCTGCAGCATGCAGGCACACACCCTCGGAGCATCGCTGCCGCCGAGCTCCTGAACCGTGTACAGCTGGGGAAAGAAAAGCAGTCAGCGTGCAATTAAAGGGATTATGGTGGCCATGGCCCTGCTTCTTGTTAATGCCATTTCACTGCATTTTCTAGATCTCCTCATTACTGAGGGAGTGGCTTACTGACAAGGGATAAAGGCAGGAATCTACACACATGCTGACTGAGGAGCAGCGAATGATGGGAATGGAAGAAGAAAGGGGAGGAAGGAATGAATGGATGGCAATACGTAATGAACTTTGCTGTAATGCTTAGCATTTACTACAGAGATGCTTGTCATCCTCAGAAATGCTTTTTGAACAGGAGACTGCAATCCAGCAGAGCAAGGACTTCAACAGGACCAAACTTAAGCCTTAAGTCCAGTGCTAGACTGAGACCCAGCTACTTAATCATCTTAATTCCCCCTCAGGTAAGACTTGTCATCCTCCAGCAGATAAAGCAATGATGCCAAAAAGGCTAAGAGATTTAGCAGCTGCAGACCAGCCCAGGAAGGACAGCATGCCTGCACCATGGAGCTCACCCCAGCTACAAGGACTGGGCCTGGCCAGCCTTGCTGCAGAACCACAAACTGCTGGAGCATCTCCCTGCGCCTGCACCCGTGGCACACTATGAGTCACAATACTACACAGCTTGATTTGCTTTTTTTTTTTTTATCTTTTACTCTCTTTTCACAGAAAAAGATGTCTATCCATCCTGACACCTATGTGAAGCTGAAGAAGACAGAAATACAACAGTGAGATCTCAAGTTGCAGGAATGACACCTACTGCCTGGGAAATGAACTGCTCACCTAAACGAGATCGAACTCAGTGGTGAGGAGCTTCCACAGAACAAACCAGCACGTGGACATGAGCCAGCAATGTGTGCTCACAGCCCAGAAAGCCAATTGAATCCTGGGCTGCATCAAGAAAGGGTTGGCCAGCAAGTAGAGGGAGGTGATTCTGCCTCTCTTTTCCATTCTGTGAGACCCCACCTGCAGTGCTGCACCCAGCTCTGGGGTCCCCAGCACAGGAAACGGGACCTGTTGGAGTGATTTTTAAAGTCCCTTCCAATCCCAGCTGTTCTGTGATTCTACAAAACAGGTCCAGCCCCAGTGCTGACTGTGAGGGATGATCACATGAAAGCCCACAGAAAGTTCAGTCAGGGAGGGAGGTTCAGTGATTTTAAAATGGTGTTTAATTCCTGATAAACATTATATTTAACCCCAGGGCAGACAGAAACACCTCCATCACTAATTCAGGTGAAAAGTACCTTTTTTGGACTGGGAACATGGTTAGTAGATGGAAATTCCCATCCATACCAACAGCTAGGCTACACAGTTTGTACCTCAAAGCACCAGGGAGCCTGCAGTGGAAGGATCTGCAGAGCATAAGAGGAAGAACAGGAGCAGCATCCCAGTAATAGAAATATTTTAATTTGCAGTAATAGCATTCCCTGAAGAAATGTTTTCTTGAGCATTTCTGGTGTCAGGGAACACTGCCACAACCTAACTTATATATACACCCTTTGCATATGGAAAGTGAATTTTCTTTTCCTTTGTCTTTCTATGTAAAGACTTCATGACCCAGCTCATCCTACCAAACCACAAGTGGCTAAATCAGCACAGCTGAGGGGAACAAGAATGGGAACTCAGGAGAAATATATAAACTAACACTGAACTTGAAACAAATGTAATGCTTGAATGCCTGCATCAAGAAAGAAAAAGTTTCTGGTGGCCAGATGTCTCTACAACTTTAGGACTATGGAATATCCAGTGAAATGTAATGCTGCACTGCTTGTTGTTGTATTACAGAATGGCACTCTGGATAGTCAGAAATGTGAGTTTCCAGGCTGAAATGTTTGGTAAGGATTTGCCCACTATCTCTCACCTCACTAATAAAGATATCTATCCCTAATGCTCCTACAGCTCTCAAATGAGGAATACTTTTGGCAAGGCTGTCAATAATATTCCAAGCATTTGCCCAATGCAAAAATGTAAAGTCTCACAGGAAGAAACATTCTGCAGTGCTAAATACACCAGAAATGTGGGGGGGAAATAATTAAACTGTATTCAGTTCCATAGGGTCACAACCTGGACTGAAACACGCTTGGAGTGTTACCGGGTGATGTGCACACACAGCCATGAACCCAGAGCTGTCACAGGAAAAACGTGCCAGGTGAACCATGAGGCTCCTACAGGGCAGGGCAGAGATGTCCCAGCAGCCCAGCTCCTGGGAAGCAGCCTGCCCTTACCCTGCAAAGCTAACAGGAACATCGTGGACTAACCCAGGCAAGGCTGGGGGCTGCCATGGCCCGCACCCTGGCTGGAGGTCTGGTTCTTCTCCCCGGGCAGCGCTGTGACAGGGACAAGGGTGTTAGGGGTGTGCTGATCGAGTGTGCTGTGCTGGTTTTCGGTCCTTTCTCCTCATTAGGGCACATCAGATCAAAAAGCAGATGAAATGGAAGCCTCGGGTAGGTGACTGCAGACACAATGTGCCTGAGGGAGAACAACAGGCCCAGACAAGGAACAGTGGCACAGCTCCTCCACCTCTCCTCCCTGCCCCTGAGAAACTGAGTCCAGGCCACGAGGCTGAGAAAAAGAAAAAGGAGGAGGAGCACTGTGAGTCCCTTCAGTTCTGACAAGTAATGACTATGAACAAAACAAAAAATGTATAGGGGCAATACCAATGTACAGCTGGGGCGGTTTTTGCTGCTTACCTACTGCAGTGAAGGACAATACCAAGACATCAGTGAGATTTTCTTAAATGTAAATAAAGAGTGGATGAGATAGTACTATGGTTCTGATTTCACAAAAAACCCTGAAATACTTATAATGACCTTCTCAAAACAGAAAACCTGCAGCTCATTCAACTTATTTTATTTCAACTTATTCTATTTCAATTCTGTAATTATTAGGATTAAAAATTAGCTAAAATTAATTTCACTTTGGCAGCAGTTTTAGAAATATCTTCTAAAGAGGTTCCACACTGCTCCTTACACAGTGCTCAGAACTGAGCGAAGCTATGACATAACAAGAAAAAGGAAAGAAATCACGAAACTCGCAAGACACAGGAAATTATTTGAGACTGAATTGTGTTTGCACTTTGGAAAGATTTGTATGATTTCTTACAAGAAATACAAATATTTAAAGTAAAATACTTCAAAAGAGAGTACTGCCCAAAGAAGTAGCCAGCCACGTGCAGACACCTTTAATTGTGACACACTTTAATGGAGCTGCAGTGTATCTGCTGTTTAACATGGTCTGAGTGACCCAGGAACAGACAGAAGGGACACACCACACAAACCCACAACACTGAGTTAAACAGACCTGTACACATTTGAAAGGTTGTCTTCAGCCTCAGCCATACCACTACAAAATACAAGACAAAAATACCCAAAAAATGAGGAAATGCACAAAACTATGTCCAGGATCTATGCTTTATTTTAGAGAGTGGGAAAAAAAGTTGAAAGTATACAGAACAACAGCATGAAAGAGGCACAGCTGGCCCACCTGTTCCATGGCCTGACAATCAGGGTACCCTGATGGGAACCCAGCATTGCCAATGCAACAACTGCTGCCTTTGCATGGCCACAGCCAGTGTGGCACAACCTTCAGTGGAGCTCCAAAATCTCCTGACAACGAGTTTATCTGCAGCTAGAACTTACCTAGCCCTCTAAAGATGGAGGATGAGCTAATGAGAGCAATTTTCTGTCAGCAGCACAGTACCCACACTTGGGATTCTGCTGACCAAACCACGACAGGCAAAGGGCTGGGAGCTTTCCTACCAAGAGACACTGCCAGATCGGTGTGGCACTGACAGCCTGAGAGGCTGCAAACCCGAACATACCCAAGGCAGGGCTGTGGAGGGTGGTCTGACAGCTCCCAAGTGACCCCAGGAACACAGCCACACACACCAGCACACAGCAGGAGCCAGAACATGGCAGGCCAGAGCCTTCGAACTAAACAAAAATTAGCTAAGTTACAGGCATATTGCTCCAGCTCAGAAATCAATTGCTAAGTGACAAGGTTAAATTATATTTTACAGCCAACTTGATTTTATTATCCATCTCAGGGTGTGCTCCTGCTTTTCTACTGGAAACTCTGAGCTACAAAGTCCACCAGTCCAGTGAGGTTGGTAATTCCAATTTTGATGGTATTATAAATAAAAACATCATGTTCTCCCTTGTTTTTTACAGATGCAAACAGAAAGAAACAGTAAAGGGAGAAAAGTTAGAAAATAACACTGCATACATGCAACTCCAGTTACTCTCCATGCAAACTGAAAGAATTGGCAAGGCTCTTGAGTTATCTCAGGAACTGCTTAATGAACAGATAATGGGGAGGACACTGAAATGCTCAATACAATGTATTTATTGATATAAATGTAAAGACTTTGCTTGCTTATGTCTGAAAACAAAAGGGTTAAGAAGTATAATGTATATACCTTCCTGTTATTAAAACAGATTTGTGCTATGAATATTCAGTCCTCTTTTTCTCAACATGTTGCTCCATCTATTTAAACTAGAGCTAAATACAACATCTTTTTTGGATTTCCAGTTGATAGCTACATGGAAACCTCAGAACAAAAACGGTGACTTTAGCTGAACTTTAGGGTGCTCAGTGACACTGTTTTCCCCCAGAATTTCTGTGCTGAACTCATTACTTTGGCTTGGACTAAAGCATGTTATACCACAAAAAAGTAAGGAGGTATAGTTTTAATCTGAGTAATCCTGTTTAGAGGCTGGTTCCATCTCCAGATATTAACTGTATGTTCTGTTTAGAAAAATACTAAGTGCATAAAGTGGGAGGCTTCTCCCCCCACCATTGCCTCAGGAGCACAAGCACAGAGAGTGAATGTACACTCACTACAGCCAAAGCAAAAAGAGAGATGGATTTTTTCAGGGATACACACAAAATGCTATGTCTGGTTTTTATCTTTAAGAATAGGGGCCACTGAAACACAGATGCCTTATAAACTACAGGTATGACTAAGAAATTACAGGTTATGCCTCTGTTGACAGAATGTAAAAATTTTATTTTCAGCCACAGTGATATTCATAGACATTTTCCCAAACATGAGCTAATTTTGTTAATCTATTTAAACTAGAGCTAAATACAACATCTTTTTTGGATTTCCAGTTGATAGCTACATGGAAACCTCAGAACAAAAACGGTGACTTTAGCTGAACTTTAGGGTGCTCAGTGACACTGTTTTCCCCCAGAATTTCTGTGCTGAACTCATTACTTTGGCTTGGACTAAAGCATGTTATACCACAAAAAAGTAAGGAGGTATAGTTTTAATCTGAGTAATCCTGTTTAGAGGCTGGTTCCATCTCCAGATATTAACTGTATGTTCTGTTTAGAAAAATACTAAGTGCATAAAGTGGGAGGCTTCTCCCCCCACCATTGCCTCAGGAGCACAAGCACAGAGAGTGAATGTACACTCACTACAGCCAAAGCAAAAAGAGAGATGGATTTTTTCAGGGATACACACAAAATGCTATGTCTGGTTTTTATCTTTAAGAATAGGGGCCACTGAAACACAGATGCCTTATAAACTACAGGTATGACTAAGAAATTACAGGTTATGCCTCTGTTGACAGAATGTAAAAATTTTATTTTCAGCCACAGTGATATTCATAGACATTTTCCCAAACATGAGCTAATTTTGTTACTTCTAAGAATAAATTAATATCCACTGTCAAGTAACCACTACATTTCTTGTACTAAAGCAGTATTTTTGTGTTCTAAAAAATAATAACACCTCTGCACTTTAACATTTTCCACACAGGGATCCTAATCCATTTTTGAGGCAGAACATCTATTATAACCTGGTTTATTACTAAGGTGGCTGGTACACCCACTATTCACACACTTCACACCTTTGAGGTGAAGACATAAAGAATTATCAAAAAATGGAAACCATCACCTAAATGCAATAGTGCAAAGAATAGCACTGTAATCTATTCACCACAAAAAGCAGTATAAATAAAACATACATGCTTAAGCAAATGTTTCAAGGAGGTTTTTATTAAATGATTATGTAGCCTGCCAGGGTATTTTGAAATTATACAGCCTGTATTTATTAAACAAGAATTGTTATTGGAAAAGGTTTTAGGTGATTTACAGACATATATTTACTGACAAGTACAATCTATTCAGTAATGTCTGTATATGCAAGGGAAAAAAATCTGTAATGGAAGCGTTTAAAACCAGGAATCCATTAAAAAATCCAACAAAATAATAATGTGCATTAAGTATGAAAGCGGTATTAATAACAAAAGCCAACTTTAGGTGTGATGCACCTGCAGATGCCAAGTGTCTCGTGGGGAAGCAGGAAAGCGCAGCTGCCCAAGGACACACCCAGCAGCACGCACAGACCAGCTCTGGCTGCCCCATCACTGTCAAAAGCGGGGATATGGGGAACTTCTGGAGCCTCTCCTGCAGTTAAGCTGCTTTTTCCTTCCAAAACACCCTAGCTCTCCTGGTGGGGATCACTTTGGGTATATCATTATACTCTAATTCACAGTCTGTCTCGGTGGGTCTCTCCCCCTGCTCCCTCTTCCAACAAAAAGTGCAACCACCAACTGTGGAAGTTCATGTGGAGCAGAACATCCCCAATGGGAGAAACCCAACATCGTTGCAGCCTTCCAATCTGCCCATGGTGCCTCCCTGGGGTGAAAGGGGGACTTATGAGTCAGTAAATCAACTTTCCCTCTTCCTGGGGAAAGAGTTCTCCCAACCCTCCTGCATGGGGCAAGAGTTCTCCCAACTGTGCTCCTAAGTGAGCAGGAGGGAGCAAGGGAAAACCTCCCCACCATCTGTTGAGTTTGATCACTTCTCCCTGGAGGTCTCGGACTCGCATTCTGACCAGAGCAGGTGAGACTGATGCACACACACGGCCACAGACACATGACACAGCAGGTCTGTGTGCCTCTGGCCCTCCCCAAGAATGCAATTCTAAGCAAGTGAGAAAAATTAATGGTAATGTAAATGGCTAAATGCAGCGCCAAGTCTTCAACGCACCTGATAGTGCCAGAAGTAAATGTAACTGTAAATGAAGGAAAAGCCTTTTCTGGACTCCCACTGCACTTGCTAGGAGCAATGCCAACCCTGCAATTCAGGAATCAGGCACCACAGAAAGATATCTGGCTGAATTCAAACTGTTATTTCCATTTTTAAGGTTTCCCAAAGCAATTTTACTTTGCAAAAGATAATTGTTAAGTGGGAAAATTCACTAGTATTAAAGATGAATCAGGGACTGGGTTGCTCTGAGATACTGGCAGCTCAAGCGAACTCGAATAAATGAGGAAAGAGAGAGGTTTGGACGAGCATAAACCAAAGCAAACAACGCTTCCCCTCCATCCTTCCACCAGGAAATTGGGTTGGTGGGGCTTTTTCACCCTTCCTCTCACAACCGACAAACTGACCTCGGGAAAACTACGAGCTGTGGCATCCGCTGCCTGAGGAGAGGGAGCCTGGGAGACCCGGCACGGCCCGTGCTGGATGCTCCTGAGAAATATCCCATCTCCGCTCCTCCGGGCACTCCTCGCTCCCCTCCGCGCACTCCGCTCTCCCCGCCCGGGCTCCTTCGCCCGACGAAGCTCTCGCCGCCGCCCCGGGCTGCACGGCCCGGCCCTACCGGGCGGATCCCGGCTGCGGGGCCCGGCACCACCGGGCAGACACCACGGCACGGCACCGCCGGGCAGACACCAACAGCGGGGCACGGCACCACCGGGCAGACACCAATAGCGGGGCACGGCACCACCGGGCAGATACCACGGCACGACACCACCGGGCAGATACCAACAGCGGGGCACGGCATCGCCGGGCAGACACCGCGGCACGGCACCACCGGGCAGATACCACCAGCGGGGTACGGCATCACCGGGCAGATACCAACAGCAGGGCACGGCACCACCGGGCAGATACCGCGGCCCGGCATCACCGGGCAGATTCCGGCCGCACGGCCCGGCCGCACCGGGCACATCCCTGGCTGAAGGACACGGCAGCAGCGGGCACATCCCGGCTGCAGGCACATCCCAGCATTAGGGCACGGCAGCAGCGGGCACATCCCGGCTGCAGGCACATCCCAGCATTAGGGCACGGCAGCAGCGGGCACATCCCGGCTGCACACCGCGGCAGTTTCACAGGCGCTTACAGCCTTTTGTAAGCGCTAGATAATCTGTCAGATGGACTTAGGCACTGACAGTCAAACATGCCAAAAACGTCACCACCCACTCCTGCTATCCATCCGGTGAAGGACTAGGAAGCGCCGCATTGCTTAACCTCTCCTCCGCCTTCCACTCGCACAGGAAATCCCCACCCCCACGGCGTGACACCGCCGCGGGGACAGCGATCCCCCGCCCGCAGCTCCGCGGCCGCCCTGCCCGCCGCATCCCCCCCGCACTCACCTCATCTTCCCGGCGGGGCGCGGCGGCGGCCGGGCCCGGAGCGGGGCCGGGACCGGGCGGTGGCGGCGGCGGGACGGGGGGGGGCTCCGGCGGCGGCGCCGCCCCAGCGGCAGCGCCGGGCCCCAGGGCGCTAGCCGGGCAGCGCGGCGCCGGGCAGCCCCTCCGCCGGCCCGGCCATGTTGCCGGCTCCCGCCCGGCTGCGCTGTGTCTGTGTCTGTGTCTGTGTGTGTGGGCAGGACAAAGCAGCGCCGCCGCCGATGCCGCCCGCCCCGCTCCGCTCCCACGCGCGGCGCCGCACCGCCCCGCCCCGCCCCGCCGCCGCCCCCCGCCGCGGGTGTCGGGCCGCCGCCCGGCCCTGCCCGGCCCCGCCGCGGGTGTCGGGGCAGCCCCTGGCCCTGCCCGGCCCCGCCGCGGGTGTCGGGGCCCCAGCCCCCGGCCCCCGCGGGTGTCGGGGCAGCCCCGGCCCTGCCGGCCCCGCCGCGGGTGTCGGGGGAGCCCCTGGCCCTGCCCGGCCCTGCCCGGCCCCGCCGCGGGTGTCGGGGGCAGCCCCGGCCCTGCCCGGCCCCGCCGCGGGTGTCGGGGCAGCCCCGGCCCTGCCCGGCCCCGCCGCGGGTGTCGGGGCAGCCCCGGCCCTGCCCGGCCCTGCCCGGCCCCGCCGCGGGTGTCGGGGGCAGCCCCGGCCCTGCCCGGGTCCCCGCCCGGCGCAGGTGGGGCGGGAGCGGCCCCGCGCCGTGCGCGGCTCCGAGCGGCGGCTCCGGGCTCCGCCGAGCCCCTCGGCCCGTGCCGGTGCCCGTGCGAGTTGCCGGGGCTTGGCCGTGCCGCGTCCCCGAACCGTTCCCGGCTGGAGCGGGGCAGCGCCGGGGTTGGAGACCTCCCCTCTGCGCAGTGCTGTCCTGTGCAGGGACAGAACCGGTGCTTTTGTGGGTTGAAGCAGGAGCAGAAATGGCATTTCCAGCTAACACCGGAGGGCAGCTCTGCTTCCTGCTCCCTCACCCTTCCCGCTTGTCTCAACGAGTGTCCTTGCTTCCAGCTTCGTCCTTTCTCCACACGCACCTTCCCACCACCCACCCTGGGCTGCCTCCAAGTCCTTTGTCTCTCCCACCCAACTCTCCTCTCCGCTCCACATCACAGTCCCGTCCTAACCCGCTGCCCTTCTCCTTCCAGTCACCCCTGCCAGCTCCCTTGTGCAGCCCAAACCACAGGGTGATGATATTGACGAGGTTCAGAGCCTGGAATTTCCCTTGTCTCTCTCCATGTCTCTTTACCTCTACCCATGCATCACCCAGTAGAAAAAATATTATCTTGAAATTGGTATCACTTGAATATCCTCAAGGATCTGCCATGATACAGGACAAAATTATGCAGTTGTTTCTCAGGTCTTCCACACATAGATCACCACAACTTGTTTGCCATTACTCAAGAGGAAAGGCTCTTCACTCTGACTCTCTGTGGATGTCCCACAGAGATGGGAAATGTCCCACTCATCTCTCCCAGTTCTGCATCACCCAGTTTAGACACAAAACTGCCCAAACAACCATGTAGTCCAAGAGCAAGCGGTGGGTGTGCACATAGTCTGTCTGGAACAGAAAAGGCTTCTGGCCCCCTCCTCCCTCCCTCTGTGTGTCTGCGTCCCAATCAACACCGCCCCCATCACTGCCCTGAGACCCACCTCCATCCGTGTGTGCCATGAAGGACAAGGGAGCTGTAGCCCCTGTCTGTGTGTGGGGCTGGTTTTGGGAAGGTGCAGCCGGGGTGGCTGGGGAAGGTGGGCTCTGGGCAGTGTGGGGAAGGTGGGCTCTGGGAAGGTGGGCTCTGGGCAGTGTGGGGAAGGTGGGCTCTGGGAAGGTGGGCTCTGGGCAGTGCCTGTGGTGCCAGGTTGTGTGAGGGCTCAGGGGAATGTGCCCATGGTGCAGAGCAGACTGTGGGACTGCACAGGAGGTGACCAGGTCTGGCACAGAATGTGCAGGAGATGAAGGGCAAAGCAATAGGGGCCATTTTCCACATAAATACTTTACAGTTTTATTTCAATTTCTCTGACAAGTTTATATACTCATGGCAATACAATGCTTTTAGTGTAGTGGTAACCTATGCCACCAGAATAAATGTTGCAAAAATCAAGCCCATAGATTTGATGCCCCAGAGCTCTTTCACCACTGGCTTGTCGAGCTTTGCTGCTGTCCACTGCAGCTCCATACCAAATAAAATGCCCTACAATAACAACAACAAAAATATGACAGCAACAAACCCCATGGGTAATCTCGTATATGCCTTTCATTCAAGGCCATGCTTGTTTTTTGGTAGCTAATACTGATGTCTGCTATTTTCAATGATCATTAATATATTAAAAAATTAATTAGAGACAGAGTGACTGAAGGGCTGGGGGGAGGGAACCCCAGCGCTCCTCTGCTCACAAGCACAACTCCCAGCTCGTGCTTTCCCTGTCCCACAGCAGGTCTGCTCCATCCTCTTCCCAAGCAACCTCACCAATGGATATAAGCTCACTTCAGATAGAGAGGGGCTCCTAAAGAAGCTGCTTCCCCTACATCTAAGGGGCCTCCTTGTTTGTTTGAAAGCAAAACTTACAGTCCTTTCTTATTAGTAATTATCCTAAATCTCCCAGGAGGCACAATATGTTGTTTGTAGAAAGGAACAGTTGTGTCAGACCACAGATCTGATGTGCAGTCTCCCCCAAGTGACTGTGGCTTGGACAAACTCATTCACCTAATTTGTGATGAGGTTGCTGAAGGTAGTAAGCATATGAAGAAATAATGAGCAAAAATAAAACCTATTTTCTTATTACTATCATCTGACTAATCCTTTAGAGTGTGGGTCACTGACTAGCTCATGGGACATATGGGACGGACACAGCATAAGGCAGGGAGGACACTGATTAAACTAGAGCTTCATGGTAATACTAGAATTTAAGACTTGATTAAAATAGAAAATTCATATGTAATTTCACTGATAATCTGGTTTTTAAGAATATAATTTCCTTAAGATAGGCTTATACAGGCATAAATCAAACAGGCAAATAAATTTATGTAAATAATACTATGTTTGAGAAATAAAACAAGAATGTTTTGTTTTATAGAAGCAAAACTGTCTTCTGCAAAGACTTTTATCTGTGCACCTTGGCTGCACAGCACAAAGGGGCACAAAGAGCTGAAGCCACAGCCACCATGTGCCCCAGTACTGACACATCCCGACCTGGCAGCTGCCCACAAGGGATGCAAACCAGTGGGTAAGGACAGGGGTGGCTTCTGCCACTCACCACCCTGTACCTGCACTGCCTCCTGAGCACAGCTGCTCTCTGTCCCTGGGCAAGCTGCAACAGCTCACTGCATATAAACCCTTGCAAAGGGTTGGGAAGCTTAATTGAAGTGGTTGAGAAGTGATGCAGAAATGCAGTGAGGTTACTAGACTAGACAATTGTATTTGCTGTTTTATTTATTCTTACAGAAAGAAGCAAGAGAGGAAACACAGATACCAATCTTGCTGGCCACTAACAGCACAAAAATAGAACAGCATTAAAAATCTTTCTTGTATCAGAATCCATGAGACTTCCTTATCAATATTCATTGGTTGGCCAGCAGATGACTGTGTTGACAGAAAAACATGACTGGACCATGTAATAATTGCTTTGCTGGGACAAATCTGACATTATATTGCAATCTTCTGAGACTTAAAGCTGGTAATTTGTATTGACAGATATAAAATCTTTGTCTCTTGGTACTCTTGGTAATTCACCTGCTCTTTGCCCAAGGGGAAATCCTGGCCCTCCAGGGTGATCTCCATCCTGCTGGACTCATTGGCCTCCCCTCTTCCCATTGCACCTCTCCCTGTCTGCAAATCCTCCTGCAGAGCCCATCACAGACCTGCACAAGAGAGGTGCTGTCCCTACGACTGCGCCTTTCCTGGCTGAGGCCTCCTGCATGGCCAGCCCTGATGGATCTGCTGCCAGGCCTCTGGGTCCTGCTGCAATAACTGCCCTGGGGCCTGCTCTGTTTGTTGTTTCAGAGATTTCATGTTAGGAGGGGAGGAGGAGGAAGAGGATGCCCTCCTTATGCAGTCACACAGCCTGGGGCAACATCCTCTGTAAACATCCTCCTATCAGGAGCTCAAGGTCATCCAGCTGTTTTTCTCAGACAGTCCATGCCATGTCCAGGCTGGTGCAGCAAGAGCCTTGTGGTCATTTTTTCCCCACTGAATTTGTCCAGCTCAGAGCTTTTTCTTGACACTGTCACTTTCCTGTGGACTTGTCCACAAAATGACCTCTTTTCAAGGAAAACAAATGTCCACAATAGTTTGGTTTACACACTTATTATTGGAAGGCTTTTCCTAAGCAAGGAGGATTTAACCTTGTGAAAGTCACCCTTGAGAGGAATTCATTATATCAGTTCATTATATCACATCCAGTAATATATATGCTTTTATTCCAAGAAGGAATCCTTCCTCAGACAGTAACATGACATAGAACTTTTGCCAAAGATGAAGTTGTACAATTTCACAGACACTTCACTGAGAATGAAAGAACACAATTTCTAATTTCAGGCACAAAGGAGGATTCAAACATTCCCAAAATTCAGAGAGGCTCAGTCCTGGATGTTGGGTTTTCACCATCACCGCATCCCTACAATCTTTGGCACCATTTGGCAAAGGCTCCACCTCAGGTTTGTTGTGGCAGCCCAAAGGAGCCACTCACTGTCTGCACCTGGATTCCCTTAGCAATACTTCATCCAGTTCTGGGATGAAGAAGAAAGGATGAGAAGAGAGTGGAACAAAGAATCAAGTAGCAGAAAAGTACAGCAGGTGCTAAAGGAAATAGGAAAATGGAGACTACAGAAAAGCGAAGGAATTCATAAGTTTGGAATTTTTATTTTTACAAGAAAAGGAGAGAAAAGGAAATTACATGAAAAAGAAAAAAATGAAGAAATCATAAAGAAGAGAAAGAAGTAATATAGGAAAGGGCAGAGAATAAGTAGGAAAAAGAGACTGTTGATTGGTTTAATTCTATTTCATTACACTTCCTCCACTGAAGATGGGAGTCTTGGAAAGGGAGGAGCTCACTGGCACTTTTATTTTTCCTGTTATGCTTTCAGAGAGCAGGGTTTACAATCACTGGGGAGGCTGAAGCAGGAAGCTGCAGACTTCCAGGCAGCAGGGAGGAGCTGTGCCTTGCAGGCTGACCCTGGGGACCTGTTCAAGGCCAAAGGTGACTTTCCCTCTCACCCACAGCCAGTGGGAAGGGAGTTGGCACAGAGGTGGTGCTGTGCTCCCCAAGCCAGAGGCACTGGGGCTCTCCAGGCTGCTAAGGCTGTGTGTGGCCACGTTTTCTGCTGAGCAGGAGCTGCACATACGGGAAATGCCACAGGGCTTTTCACTTGGGCTGAGCCTCCTGTCAGCTCACTCTGCAACTGTTCGAGCTGTAGACAGAGACTCGCAGACAGAGCTCAGCTTCTGCTCTTTTTAGGTGCTGTAAAGAGGCCAAAACACTTGAACCTCTGGTGCAATAACTTTCCCTGTGGTTATACACTGATGTCATAAATTTGATGTTATAATGCCAATGAAAGCTGATGAAAAGGAGAAGCAGGGCAGGGAGGAAGGAACCCTAAAATGATGACATTTATCTCAATGAGAAACTGAATCCAGAAAGAACAGCCAGGCAATTGATTTTGTAGAGAGGAGCTCTCTTCAGGCTCGTGCAGACTGTTCCCCCTTCAGCACATCTCTGCAGTGCAAGGGCAAATCAAGGCAACAGCAAATTACAATAATCTAATGTGGCTACAGAACTCACCCAGGCTTTTTAATTTTTTCTTTCTAACCATAATGACTGAACAGCCTGAAGGAGATTTCTTTATCCTGCAACCTGGAATTTGGAGCAACTGTAGCTCATGTAGCACTGACAGAATCCACAGAGCAGATGAATTTGCTTCCCTCTGGCTACATGTTTATTCTAGGTAATTCCAAAGGGCAGATTTAAAAAATGTTCATCTCTTACAAGCTCATGATAAAAACCCATTCAGTTGCATAGAGACCCAGAAAGCAGGTCACCATTCCCATGGTTCTGAGGCTCAGCACCTCAGACTAGACCCAAAGAGGCAGCCTTTAAGGACAGATATGTCCACTACAAACAAACAGAAATATCTGAATTCCCTTAGTGTAGTCTGTGGTTAGCCAGAAGATGGTAGGGGAAGCTGATGGGTAAGAACCAATTGAGTCCAAGACATGAAGCTTTCCTAATGAGACAGACAAAACATGAAGTCCAAAGGAGTGCCTACAGTGTTAGGTGTCACTGACAGGCCCTGGTGAAAGGAGGCTCTTTCATGTACTTCTACATTTGGCAGGAAATGGGGGGATCCACAGTGCTGTGACCCATCCTGACTGACACAGGTCTCTGAAGTGGCTTTTGAAGATTAGCCCATTGCTATTGCTGCTGACTCAATAAAGATCTGTTGGACTCAGAGCTAGATGGCAGCTTTGCCATTGATACCTCCATGCAAATTATCACTTGGTCTTCTGCCATTATTTAATGAATTCAGAGGGCAAAGTAGTTCCATTAAGAAAAATGAAATTGCTGCAGAAGTTCATGACTAAGGAGAACCATAAATCTCTCCCAGCAAGAGCATGTGCTGCTAATGTCCTCCCTCAGCCAGCAGCCTCCATCCACACGCAGACGTCTGGGAGTGGCTCTGTCCTTCCTTTCCCAGGAGCTGCCCCTCATCTCCCATCCTCTGATGAGGAGGTGCCCTGGCTTGGGGCAGCTCTTGTGCGGGGCAGGCTGCTGCAGCTGGGGCTGCATGGCAGCAACCAGACTGCCCTGGCACAGCTGTGAATCCCTGCCAGCAGTGGGAGAAGAGGATTTCAGTTCAGGCTTCCCATAATTCTGTTCTTTCCACAAGTAATTAAAGTGACATTTTCCTTGCCATCTGTAGGATTTTTTGAGGATGCAATTGAGTGATCTGTCAACAGCCCTGTTTCCAGTAGAAAACAGAGCAAAAAGACTGCCTGCTTCCCTGAGCAGAACCAGAAGAAATTAAAAATGCCAACCCTTGCAAAAATGGGGCTGTTTTGCCCTTGCAAGCTCTTGCACATGAATAATTCTGAAGGAAAATAATATCCTCTAATATTAAATCTTCTGAAGAATAAAAATCATCCAAACATTTCACATAGGAAATATGACCTTGAATTAACCAACCCCATATTAATTACTATAGTAAAAAACCCATTTTAACATCATAGATTTGCTCCAGAAGGATTTTTTAAAAAGAATTTGAAATGGTAGGGTTTTTTAATTCACCAGCATTTCAAAAACTATTTTCTTTTACATTTATCACCTTCTTTGTTTTTTTTTTTTAACTTATTTTTAATATAGTGACTGGTTTTTGTAGAGCTTATCTGTTGGAAATTGTTAATACAGGTTTCCTCTCAGGTTTCCTCTCAGGTTTCAACAACCTGTCAAAACTGAGCACTATCAGAAACATTTATGTAATAATAATCTTTTAGGAAATAATTAAAATAGTACATATTGGATTAAATTGAAAAAGGCCATAGTTTTGATATCATACAAATATGCTTAGTTTCTGAGTAAAACAAATATATGAAGACAGACAGAAGAGGCAAACAAAATAATGAAAATCTCTACTTGGAATTGGGCAATGATCCTAAAAACCAGATTGAGTCTATGTTTATTTTATAAGTGAGTAAAAGAGGAAGAAGGAAGTATTTTGAAAGCATTTGTATTGTTTTCTGAATAACTTAAGACTTAAGAGAATAGAATCAACTTTAGTAGCTAACCACTTTGAATACTCTAAGAGAGAAGCATTACCCAAATACATGCTTATCAGTTTGGACAAATATGACAATTATAGTGTTGGAGTGAGTATAGGATCCCAAAATTCCTTTGCTAAATGCCACAGAACAGGGGGAAAAAATCCCTACCCTAAAAATATTTCAAAATCTAAGTACATGATGCAAATTAGAAGCTGCCCACAGAGAGACAATTGAAAACAACAGGACAGTGCTGATCCCCTCAGTGTCCCCACTCAGGGAGGTGGCAGGGCAGGGAGAAAGGGCTGAAAGCAGATGCACTCACTGATATCCTGAAGTGCAAGTCACAGAAGAAGTGTGAATAGAGATACAATAAGGAACCAGGAACACAGCCCCAAAATTATCACAGGGGTAGTCAAGGCCTCTGGCTTTATGAGCAGGTAAGGGCTGCAACATGTGCCAGTCATGGATGCAGTCCTGGAAGCTGAACAGTAATGCTGGAATGAAGGGAAGAAAAGCAAGAAATGAGGACTGAAACCAAAGGAAGTTGAAGGGGAGTATCTGAATGCTTGGCAGACAATAGCAATACACAAAAGACATGAAAAGATGAGTCTCTTCTTTGAGAAACACTGCACCTGCTGCAGCCAGGATGAGGGGAGGGAACAGACAGAAGCAGAAGCCCAGGTGTGTCTTCAGCCATGGACTTCAGACCAGCCTTATGCTCTGTGGCAGGGCAGGAAAAGGGAGCTGCTGCAAACAGTGTCAGGTAAAGAATTCAGGTGTTTTTGAGAGAATAAAATACACAAAGCTCTTTATTTATTTTATTTTATATTGTTACCTTTTTCTTGTAAAGTGAAAAAGAAGACACTCCCGAGAAAACAAATAAATGCAAGAACAAAGGAACAAGGATGGAAGAGAGGAGAGCTGAAGATTAGCTATAACAATGGCAAAATTGTGTAGAGTTTCCTGGATAAAGAAAGGAGAATAACAGTCATCAAACGGATATTTGGCTTAAGACATTACCCACCATTTGCCAATTCAGCTAATACATTTATCAGGTTTTCATAGGGGAACAAAGACACATTTAACAGCAAAAGTTAGAAACAGAGGAGCAGCAGAGGCACAGATGGGATGGGATTGTTGAAAAGCCCTTTGATCAGTTACCCTAGGGATGAACTTGCAGTATTCCTCATCTATTTCTTCTAAAGGATAACAGTTTAAAATGAAGAAAGGGATCACAAATGCTTTACTATATCCCAAGAGTAGCACCATGTGAGAAGGATAAAAGGGAAGGAGCCAAGCCAATTTGCAACTCCTGTTTTCTCTGCTGCAAGTAATGACAAGTCACCTACAGTTCCAAAAGCAGAAAACCTGAAAGCACCCCATTTGCAAAAGCAAATTTAAAAAAAATTAAAAATCAACAGAAGGCATTGTGGATAACCAAGCATTCAGACACAATGAAAACCTGTCACTTGTGTGTTATGGACTGTTACGACTGGGTTAATCTTAGAAAGGGTAAGGTTAACCTAATTCAAGAAGAGGGAGATTAACATCACTATTAAAAAAAGTTGTTCCAATGCTCCTTTGGCCATTTGTTTTTCACATTGCACAGCTAGATCAGAACCTCAGGATCTGTCTGTTTTCTGTCTGCCTTAGTTGTTGTGTCCCAGCTGGGTTCTGCTTATGGCCACAATAACTCTTGTGCTGGTGCACGGGATCAGAGTAACCAGCTGGGATCAAGACCTCAGCCTTCAGTGACAGCACCAGGTAACATCAGGGTAAAGTGGCCCTGACACCATGGCCTTCAAAGGTCTTGCCTGAGGACAAGTACCTAACACAGAATTGTCAGGAGCTCTTGCCACGAGCATAAATCTGAGCAGTGGAACAACATTCCACCAGCTGAGCACCCAGAAACAGGAGATGTGTACTGGGAGGCAGGACCAAGGCAGTTTGTAGGTGGGAGCATGTGGTGTGTCCATCCTGCTGCAAAGCTGGAGTTTCACTCTCCAGGTATGTATTGTCATGTCCCAGGGTCATGGGCACACATAAAATGATGTACCCCAAAATCTAGATTTTACTGCCAAATCTCTAATAGAGAAATCACAAATGTGTGTTGTTAACTAAAAGCCTGTCTCTTTATCATGCTTAAACAAAGACACCTTACTAAACAAGAAGAATGCATTGAGAAGTCGCTTTAATACATGTTTATTGGTGTCCTGCACTTTCAGTGTAGGAGGTTGGAGATGTAATAAAAAAGTTTCAAAATTTATTGGTTCAATTTCATTTAAATCACTCTAAACAACCAGTGCTTTAGAGTTCAGAGAATTAACATTTACTGTCCGTTACAAGCAAAATTTTAATATTACTTTTTTCGAGTCCACTTAGAACTCTTCTTTTAAAATTCTTCAGATACATTCCTCATAGTAAACAATACATTTCAATCTGTGTCACAATCAACATTGATAAGGCCTTCTTAACCATTTTATACCACCTCCACTGTTACTTCATTGCAAAACACAATCTTATTTCATACTATAAATACCCATCCATGCACAAAACACAGGGGCCAGAAGTTACACATTAATATTTCATGTAGACTTCCAAGTCTTCCTTTACCCTCTGCAGGTTTATGGTACACTTAAAAAGATATCTTTAGACTTGGTCTACTTGGTCTTAAAATACAAATATACAGTATCCATAAGCATAAAAAAGTAAAGCTAGATGGCCTTACCATTTGTTATGAACTGCTAAAATCTTATACATGTACAATATAGCATCATGCTGATTAATATACATATTAGTTAAATATATGAGCCAATAATGGGGATGTGGCCAAGCTTTATTGGTTTGTTTTCAGAAAGAAATTTTTCATATACAAGTAAAAAGATTTTTAATTTAAATTCATATGGACTACCTGAACCACACAGACATCTGCAAGCCCTGCTGAAAAATTCAGGTCAAACTGGGACAAAGCCTGCTGATTCATTGGAAAGGGAACACAAGTCCTCATGGGTGACACCCACAGTGTGCTGTTACCAAGAGAATGCAAATTTAACAGCATTCACATTTTTAGGTCTAGAACACTAATTTTTTGCATCTTAAATTGCAGTTTATACTTTATGTATCTATTCATCAGCCTCCAGCAGAAACAGTTCAGTACCTTGACATTGTCATAGATTTTTCTATATAAGTAGATATATAGTACAAAGTGTAGATAGTGAAACGAATAAGCACATATATACAGTCTTTGAAAGGCATTTTTGTGACCGGTTTAGCAGTGTTTATAGAAAACATTTAAGATAGTCACATTCTGCTGATACCACTGTATTGCAAACTGTCAAGCCACATTTCTTATATGAAACTTGTACTGCATTGTATATTGTACAACAGAGAACGATCAATCTTAAGGTGTGACACAATGAAAAAAAATACTAGACTGAGTAAGGTAACCAGCACAGGGCTTAAATTTCCTGAGGTTTGTAAGAATTTTTTAAACAAAAATCACAGTGACCAGGCTAAACTGCAAACATACTGTTAAGTTTTAAATATACAGTTTATACATAAGTTCTGTGCATGGTCGACTCAACTGTGTATGTCCATGCTGATGTTTCCTTTAAATGACTCGCCACTGCATAATACTTGTGTCCTTTCCTCCTGTGGAGATGAGGTGGGTGTCTTCACAGAGAAAATCTACATTAGTTACATGACTACTGTGTCCACCGTACACATGGCTTGGAGCCTAGAAAACACCATATTAGTGAGAATAAAAGCATCTCTATAGAACACTCATGCAACAATGAAACCAAGGCATCACATAATTCTCTTGAAGTATTTTAACATTAACTTTTAATTGTTGTCTCAATCAACTTAAATAAATCCCTTAGATATATAAATACTCCCCATTCTTCCTGTTCTGATGTGTTTTGGGGTTTGGGTTTTTTTTTGTTCAAAGGAAAACAACATTTAATGCATTTGTGCAAACTACAAGAGTAAATTTTTGGGAAATACCTTACCCTAAACTGTGAGCACGGATATGAGAAGAGATGTACTTTGCCAAAGTCATCTCCTGTTGATAGCAGTTTTCTCCCGTGGGATCGACAGACAGCGTTGATATCTGTGCCATCTGAACCTTCAGGCCACACACCTGAAACACAGAGGGACTAATTAAAGGCTTTTATACAGGAAATAAAAGTCACAGCCTAAGTTTCTGTTAAAATATTAATAAAGGATGACTTGTTTAAGGAAAAGAAAAACCTATAAAAATAACTGCATCTGAGTCAGAATGTGTATTTCCATACCACCTAAAGTCCAGATCCTATTAGGTAATCAAGTACATAAAAAAACCACTTTATTCCCTCTAGTCAGCAAAGTGCTTTGTACTCTGAGAAGATGCATTCTGCTGAATTACAGTCATGTGTCTCAGCCTGAAGAATTTTCATATGGTTATGTGGAAAAGTAACAGTTACTGATTCATTTTCCCTTCTCCTTATGTATGATTTAACATACTTTTTTTCATATTACATGGGTATGTTTTTTAGATTAGAGTATGGTCCAAAAGTAATTTCTTTGTATTACCAAAGTCTAAAGTCTATGAAAAAAAGATATTCTGTAGTTAAAATTATTATTTATTAATTAATAGATCCCTTGAAAAGGAACTGAACCTACTATAAGGTCTTTGAATGTTTTTGTTCTACTGTGAGTACTTCTCTTCCTTTCCCACATACTGTAGTAGTGAATTAGTGTCCTAAAATCAAACTGTAAGGTCAACAGTGCAGAGACCAAATCTGTGCACCACATCTTCAAAGCCTTTGAATACTTGTCTGTACTAAATTGCAATTTTACTAAAATCCACCCAGTTATTGACATTTCAGGATTTTGTATGCAGTACTGCAGGCTTTTTCTGGTTATGATTTTCTAATTTAGATTTTCTAATTTAGATTTTATCTAATCCCTACTCAACATAAAGGGCACCAAGCTTTCACTGTCATCTTCAGTTATACTGTGTGCTCTGCCACCATGACTTGGCAAAACCCCTGCTGTGTCTTGGCTCTATGATTTTCAGTGCCTGTCCGTGTGTCACCTGTCCTCTGCAGTGTGTCCTGTGTCACCTGTCCTCTGCAGTGTGTCCGTCCTGTGTCACCTGTCCCCTGCAGTGTGTCCCTGTGTCACCTGTCCTCTGCAGTGTGTCCTGTGTCACCTGTCCTCTGCAGTGTGTCCCTGTGTCACCTGTCCCCTGCAGTGTGTCCCTGTGTCACCTGTCCTCTGCAGTGTGTCCTGTGTCACCTGTCCCCTGCAGTGTGTCCCTGTGTCACCTGTCCTCTGCAGTGTGTCCTGTGTCACCTGTCCTCTGCAGTGTGTCCGTCCTGTGTCACCTGTCCCCTGCAGTGTGTCCCTGTGTCACCTGTCCTCTGCAGTGTGTCCTGTGTCACCTGTCCCCTGCAGTGTGTCGTGTGTCACCTGTCCCCTGCAGTGTGTCCCTGTGTCACCTGTCCCCTGCAGTGTGTCCCTGTGTCACCTGTCCCCTGCAGTGTGTCCCTGTGTCACCTGTCCTCTGCAGTGTGTCCTGTGTCACCTGTCCCCTGCAGTGTGTCGTGTGTCACCTGTCCCCTGCAGTGTGTCCCTGTGTCACCTGTCCTCTGCAGTGTGTCCGTCCTGTGTCACCTGTCCCCTGCAGTGTGTCCCTGTGTCACCTGTCCTCTGCAGTGTGTCGTGTGTCACCTGTCCCCTGCAGTGTGTCGTGTGTCACCTGTCCCCTGCAGTGTGTCCCTGTGTCACCTGTCCTCTGCAGTGTGTCCGTCCTGTGTCACCTGTCCCCTGCAGTGTGTCCCTGTGTCACCTGTCCCCTGCAGTGTGTCGTGTGTCACCTGTCCCCTGCAGTGTGTCCCTGTGTCACCTGTCCCCTGCAGTGTGTCGTGTGTCACCTGTCCCCTGCAGTGTGTCGTGTGTCACCTGTCCTCTGCAGTGTGTCGTGTGTCACCTGTCCCCTGCAGTGTGTCCCTGTGTCACCTGTCCCCTGCAGTGTGTCCTGTGTCACCTGTCCCCTGCAGTGTGTCCCTACAGCTGTGTCCACTCAAGGGCACACTCCTCCTCTGCTGCTGCAGCTCAGGGTGAGAGAGTTGCTACTCTATGAACTCCCAAGGCACTCTCCAGTTCCTCCTTCTTTGGGATACTTCAAAACCCCACAGTGGGCATTTGCTATGTAGGGACAGCTATCCTTCAGTCACTGGGATTCTTCCCAGATACAGCCTTTGTATCACTGCACAGCAATTCACTACGAGGAGGTCATTCCATGTCTTCATCAGGAATTACAAATTTCTGCAAATCAAATGCAAAGTCTGATTTGTAGAGTGCTCTTGACTTTCCTAATGTGTGTGGAAACAGCACATTGCTAGATCAGGGATAGTAAAAGAGGCCCAAATAAATGGAAGCTGCAAAGAAACATAATAATTGCTACTCCTGGAATTAAGAATATGCAGAAAAAGGAGAAACAAAAATTTTCAATATCTGCTTTGACAAGAAGGAGGCTATATGAATACAAAATGCTAGCTGAAAAGAGGTAGAAGTCTTCCCAATAGGTCACTGTGACAAGCTGAATATATAACACCTGAAGGATAAATAAGCCCTGAAGGAAATGGTTAAAGAAACAAGACTGCCGTTTTGAAATGGGGAAAGGATAATAGTAGGATTTTTCTTTGAATTTCTTGGTTCTTTCAAAATTTACCCCAGTGCCTCATTCAGCTTTTGTGAACATGCAAATTGAATCCCTCTTGCTGAAAAAGTAGTCCTTATTTTTCCCCATCCTCTGCAGACCTGTAAAAGAGACCATTTCCTTTCTCTCATTTGAAGACTGATGCCATGCTATTTTTTCCTCCTCTTCTCTAAAATTCATTCATTAAATCTCTTCTCCCAGAACAATATTTAGATGGATAATGAATTATTCTTGCTAGTCAGCACATTATCTGTTGGTCCAACATGCAAAAGCCAGAAGCAGCCATTCCAGCTGTGACTGAAGCCAATACTGATAAATGGATGATTGCTTCACATTTTGCATGGCATCCTTTTCATTACACATCTCACTAATCTATCTGCCTTTCCTACAACAGCATAATGCTGTTGACTCATGTTCAGTTTGTATGCAAAAGTAATCTGATCTTTCTGTGCAGATCTGCTCTCAGCTGTTCTGCATTTGTACAACTGGGTTCTGCCATTCTAGTGGGGAGCCTCCTCTTTGACTCTATTGAATTCCTTCCTTTTTTCATAACACTCCTCTGTTTCTCAAGATAACTTGCTAATCCTGAAGCTTTACACCACCTACAAACTTTACATATTGATTTATCATGCGTTCTATTAATAAAGATATTCAAACATAATAATCCATTTACAACGTTCTAGTCAGTTTTGAACCCAACCAGTCTGAGTTCTGCTTTGCATGCAATGTTGTCAGGCTTTGTACAGTATCTTAGATTTCTTCTGTTCCTGTCCTTCACCTCAAACACATTTTTTTTCAAAACTGGGCACACGCTATGAACTGATACCTTACTTGTGTATCCAGCAGCACATGGCTCTTGAAAGAGCTTATAGATCAGTAAGTGTTTTAAAGTCTTTGCTCCTCCACATTTATGTGTTTGTATCACATCCCCCCTCCAGCACACTTCTTTAAATGCTATTGACTTCCAGTTGAATCATCTCTAAACACTTGCAGGCTGACTAATCTGTTCCCATGCTCAAAGACAGGTGTTCAAGGGACCAGAGTTCCCTTTTCCCCCTGCATTGGTTACGCTGAGCTGTGGATGCTATGCATAGTTTGGGATTTTTATGTGGTTCTACCAGAGAGAGAAAATATCCCTGGCTTCAGTCAGCCATAGCTACTGAAAAATCAATATATTAGAAGCCCCACATCCTGGATGCTGTGACTGCTGCTTCTGTGTCCATTGCTGCTTTTGTGTCCTGCTTCTGAGGCCATCCCAGCAAGCATGTGAAGACTGTTCTAACTGGCTGTTCTGAGGCCCTAAAGTACTGATTGACTTAGAATAAAAATGGACTGGTTTCCAGCTCATAATCTATGTACTTCTTCAATTTGTTATTCTAGCCACTCACTTAGCCTCTCCATATGGGCTCTGAAGGCATATATATGATCCTGAAGATATTGCTTTCATTCTCCAGTTTTTCAGTGCTTTGCCTGTTATCTGTGAGGTGTTGAAAATAAGTACTAATGGTCTCAAGCTGACACTAACCAGTTGTTTTTACAGATACAACAAGGCTCATCACACTCAAATACTTTGAAAATACCTGACTTATTTCAACTTTCCAAACTTTTCCTTCCCTACTGTAAGCAGTAGGCAATAACTGGGTTTGTCATTAAATTGTAATAAGTCTTTTATTAAAGAAATATTTTAAAAAGCATTGAGTTTTGTAACACTTCAGTGTCCTGTCTCCTCCCCCCTCTGCAGATTATTTTGTCCCATGCTCTGGCTCAAAAAGCTGACCTGTTGCAAGAGGGAGATTCCCTCTCAAGCATGACATGCCTCTCTCCTCTGACTTTCTATGCATAAAAAGTAGCCCCAGATTCTAATAGCATTGTATTTTGTAGGAATCTGAACTAAAAAGTAAGGAACCCTCACAAAAAGTATTTAGTATCTCAGAGTATCTGAACCTGTGATGCTAAATGCAAGGACTTTGCAGCTTTGTAACTATGTGTAGGGTGTACTCAAATCCCAGAAATATTTTAATAGTTCCATAAGAGCCTCTGTCTCTTAAATGAAAAATAAATCATGTCAACATGCAGCCAATCTTGCAGGATTTACTAAATCTGTGTGCTGTGATATCCAAGTGCTATCCAAGCACTGCTTGTCAGCTAAATGATAGAAAACTTGAAGGTGTTTTCCCAGCATACTGCTACTGCCATAGCATCAGCAGGCCCTTGAGAATTGAAACCATGCCCTTTCCGTCTGCCTTCAAACTCATCACTGCAATCTATTCTACTTGAAACATGGGTGCAAATATTCCTTGTTTACCACTTATACTAAACCAGACTCTGAACTTCTACCATGGCTTCCTATTTCCTCTTGAGGACTCCAGCATTTGAAGCTTCTTGTACTCAGTGTTTGTAACCATCTGTCCAGCCCTGCACATATTGTAGAATGAGTACAAAGCTTCAGACTACATTGGGGAAAGTTGATCCTTCAAAACTGGCAAAAGAGAAGTCCCATGGAAACAAACCACTGGATTTTGTTATGTTGTTCTTTTTGAATTTCTTTCACTCAATTTAATTGCTATAGACTGTATCACAATACATGGTAAGTTCTTAATGAAGGAGACTATAATTCATTTTGTGTTTGCACAGTAACCAGAGCAAATGAAACCAGTTCTGGTAAGGGGATTCAACCCAGTAACTGCCTAAATACATGACAATTTCACAGAACTGGTACTTCAAATTAAACATTATGAGAAGCTGCTCCACTGTGACAGAAAGGGCACTATGTGATTTTTTTCCTTATCTCCCACTTATGTTGTAATATGATATTTGTACTTGAAGCTAGCAAGAATATTAAATCAGAGTCTTTCTGGATTGAAATAAGAAGACAGATTGTAATAAAAATGGCATAACAGAAGTTCTGTATTTTTCCCTGAATTATGAATAGTCATGGTTCTTAAGCAAAAGTTGGCATTCCAAGTGTTTGTTAATAAGAAGAATGGTAAGAGCTTTTAAGAAGAAATATACTTACCAAAAACATGGAATCCTAAAGTACAGGTGTAAGTGGCCCATTCTATATCCCTAGTTGTTTCAACACTCACAACTTGTTTACAAGCAGAGGGGATCCCTAGAAAAGAAAAAACCCCACATAACAACATATTTAATTCTCAAATTGTATAGATTTCTGATTACACCAGAAGAATTAAAACATATGGTTGATTTGGCAGTTATATGGTCTCATTTAAATTTTAAATCTGTGTTAGACTGCATGAACTTTGCACAAAAGGACTAAATATAATTCTTACTCACAGTATAAGATTTCATAGTCTCCTGAATTTGACACGAGATATTGTGAATTCACAGACCAATCCAGATGAGTAATGAAGCTGGAATGACCCTACAAAGAGAAAATGTATTATATTAGCTGCACTAACAGTGTGCCACAATGTGACAGTATTAATACAGTGCTGCAAAATACACTTTGGGTGTTGATACTGAACCAGGAGAAAAAAGGTTACTTACTGAACATTTGCCAATTCTAGTGTACTTTCTTCCATTTTCACTTACACCATATATATAAATACAGTTGTCATGGGAACCTATTGCCAAGAAGTTTCCATCTATAAACAGAAAAGTGAAACTGCAATTATTCTGTAAGAAAGAACCTAGGCTAATTTTGAAAAGTTTGTTTGAAAAGTCACAGGCAAGAGGAACTGTTCTTAAAGGCCTTGATACCGAAAATGAATAAATGAAATTTTATTTTTAATTTTCCAGTTGCATATTGATGTATCTATCCAGACTAAAAACCAGCAATGTAATACTAACAAATATTACAGTTAAAAACACATGACATTTTTGGAAGCAGCTACAGTCCATTTAGGGCTAACCGAATTGCAACAACCAGCAGAGTTAAGTTTTGGGGTTTTTTTTCCCTTCTTCACCGTGAAACCATATTGAACATGTTGGGGAGGGAGGGAAAACAAAACCAGAGCTTAAGATACCACCCATAAAGTCCTGCCAATGTTTCATGGCACACTTATTTTCAACTTCAGTGTGGCAAGAAGGGACTTATTATAAAACAAGCCAACCCCTAATTTAATAAAAAAACTCAATGCCTTTTTTTCCCAGTAAATAAATGCTCTCAAACCTGGTGAGTAACGCATTACAGACAGCTGTTCGTTTCCATCTGTGTGTACAGTGACCAAGTCTTTTGTTTCTGTGTCAAACACAAACCACCTGTTGTAAACACAGAAAGAGGCCAATAAATCATTCCAAAAGGAATTTAAATCTACTGTAATCTTGACCAACTTTTCTTCTGTCAAAATAGCATAAGTTTTATACCAAGAAGAGAAAAACAGCAAATGCTACTCAGTTTGGTCTATTTTTACTTTAACACAATGATAGTTTCTTTCACATCTTTTTTAACTGTAAAAATGCATGGGCATTGACCCCAATATCAGTTTTCAGATCTTAGTGTGTTTTAGTATGTCATGCATAAGAATAAAATAAGCATTGCTTGTGATGTCCCTTCTCCTTTAAAGACCTTCCTCTATGCTACACTGATGTTTAAATTGATGGCTGCATTAAATCCTAGAGCAAGGGAAAACACAAGCAAACATCAGGACCATTGTCTTCTGATAGAAGAAAGAGATTAATTAATTTAAAGTGAAATAATTCATTATTTTTTCAGTAGTTTAATTTAATTGATTAATTTTAATGAACCAAAAATTAGTTTGCAAAAACATATAGAAAGGACAAACATAAAACTTGCATTTCAATACTTGCATCAGATTACTAAAGACAAAGAGAATATTCCTCTCAAAGTTTCTCCTTCTGTTTTACTTTATTTAGTAGATAAAGTACATTCAGTAAAAAAAGTAAGTCCTTTATTTAGGGTTGATATAAAATCTGAAATAAGCTTGCCTCATAACCTAAAGCTTCCTGTATGTTCTCAGTGAACTGGAACTGTTTTCTGTACTAACAGCCAAGCCTGCCCTCAAGTGACACTAAAGTAGAGGGAGAAGTTAGGCAAAGGCAGTCCCTCCTGTGAGAGACAACCACAGATAAACCCAGCAGCTGCCACTGATGTCACCAAGGGCTCAACCTGCTGCCTAAAATACTCTCCTGCACCTCAGTTTCCTCTGCCTTGTTTATACCTCACACTCTGCAAAGCAGAGCAAGTCTTTTAATGTGCATCTTTACACTATGTCCAGCACAGGGGAACATTTGCCAAATTTCTTAAAGCTGCTCTAGTTGTCACTGCATTAGGGATCACAAACCCCTTGCTACATTTTCCAACACACAGAATTTTTCTATGTGATTTCCTCCATGCAGCCCTAAAGGCCTTGAAGGAAATCTTCCTCCACTACATCAAACTCCCCCTTTAGCCTCTCCTTTTTCCCAGTGGACACAAAGAGTTAACATTTAGGTCACTGGTATGGGGACAGTACTTGCCATGCCAGGTCTCACAGCTAACCCAGACTTCCTGCCCTCTCTAAATGTTCTCCTCCCACTGATCTACACTGCCTCTCTCCCAGGGCAGAAACCATCTCTTTGTTCATGCAACACTCAGCAAACACAGGGTGCTGGCCCAAGCCTAGGGATTCTAGGCACTATGGCAATACAAATAAATTTCACTGTGACATTCAATAGAAATCAATAGAGAATGAAGATGTGTCATTGCATACATCTACAGGAGCTTGAATGTGAGCTGGAAAAATCAGTGGTTTTGGTGCCCAAGGTGTAGCTCTGCCCCTCTTACCTTCCAGTTAGTGTCCCTACTGCAACAACAGATGCCGAAGGATGAAAACCTGAAGACTGTGCTGGATCCTGAAATGTTTCAAAAAGAAATGTGCTTTTTTACCAGTCCATGCTATCAAGTTATAACAAAAATACAATTCAATTCTTTGCATCTGGAACACAGTAAAACTATCTTGTTGATTTTTAGGGGTCATTTTTTCTCTTTCAATATAAACTTGAGATGTAAAAAAGCATTTCTAACTAAATGAAATATTATCCAATTAACTTATTTTCCCTCTATACAAGGCCACACTTTTATTTTCTTTACTCTCTAAAAATAATTTGGCGAGTGATTTCATAACAATAATAGCAATGGCAGCTTCTCAACAAATCCCAAAGAAATAAGAGATAAAAATAACTTCTTAAACTAGAGCTGACCTTAGAATTAAGCTTCAAAGCTGCAGTTTACCTACAGTCTGAAGGACAAGCAAGTCCCTTATTCAACAAAGGTATGTGGCACTTTGAAGGAGGGATAAAGCCTCTTACACACACCAACACCTTTTTCCAGCACCTGCTAAAGTGCTGCTCAGTGGGAGATTAAGGGCATAAACTGGGTTTCTTATTTGGATGTGCAATTTTAAAACATTTTTTACTTCGTAAAACTTTAGTGTTTTTCTTGCAATTTAAACATATGCCTAAAAACAAGGTAAGCACTTTCTTTCTAATACTTGTCCAGTTACAAAGAATGAGATCCAGAACTTTTCAGGTTATAGCAGAAAATACCTATATAGCTTTTTTTTTTTTTTGCTTATACCATTAAAACATAATTTTAAAATGCAAGCAAAAAAACCAGTCCAGTGATCCATCTCATGGAAATACTTATCTCCTTAATTTTCTGTATTTTAAAACAGTATCACATTGTAGCTCTTTGAGTAAAGCTGCTGACATTTTTAGTAATTGGTGATTACTAGCTCTAGAGGCTAGGTGGAAAGGATATTCTCATTAATGATAAGCAAGTGACTAATTTAAAATAATTACTAACTCTAAAGAAAATTTCAGAGAATTGTTGAGATCCAGGATTTCTATGCCCAGCTTCTAATACACTACAGCATTCCAGAAAGGAAAATTTCCTAATGTTTTTAAAGTATAATTTCATAGCAAATGCAAAGATATTTTATTGAATAAACCAGAGGTTCAAACAGTGCATTTAATCTAACTTGTACTCAGAATAGCTGCACTAAAAAGCTTTTACATTGATCTCTATGACAAAAATAGGTTAACATGAAATTATTTTTTTCCCTCAAGATAATATTTTAAGGTAATTTTAAACAATAATCTTAAGAAAAACCAAAATGACTAGAGAATTTCTATAACAGGAGAGCTGTATGTAATAAATGTATACCTCTATAATCTTGTTCCAGATAGGATGGTGAGTGGTTGCATCCCAGAGTGTAATGTGTTTGTCATGTCCACATGTGAAGAACTGAGGCTTAGAGGAATGGACTGCAAGTCCCCAGAGCTCATCGGTGTGGCCCTGTGCAAGCAGAGATGTTTTCAGACAAGAAGGTCAGGCCATCAAATCTAAACATGTTTAAACAGTATTAAAATGACCAAACTATATATTAAAACAATCCAAAAATATATTAGCACTAGATAGATACATATTTATAATTATTCTTATTGCTGAAAGTACTGTAATAAGAAATCAGATGCATATTTATGAAAATTAACTTTAAACAACATATTTACTGCTCTTACACACTTAGAAGTGTTCCTGTAAGGAAACCCAGCTCACCTGGGTAATTGGGAAAAAGTCTCCTGACAGGGTGCCCTGTAGGACGAAGTTTCTGGTGGTTCCTATTAACACAACGTCCCCTTTTCCCTCTGCTACTGTTCTTATTGGACCAAACTGCTCTGGAATCTGTGGTCAGAACAGACAAAAGGATGGATAAGTCAGACAATTTGTCAGGTATTGCCATTTTTAAAGTAGTAAAGGTGCTTCAATAAATATTGCATAGCAAAGAAATGAAACAAATTAATACATGTGCCTGTCTTGCAAAATTTTATAACAACTTGCATCAGCTCAGTAACTTCTATAATATTGCAAGACAAGACATTCTTATCTACAGAATACTCAGCTAAATCAAGTATTTCAAGAAACACAAAAGGCTCCTTCATGCTGTGTTAATTCAATAGTATTTAATTGCAGCTGTGATATCAGAATAAGCATTTCGACTCTGAGCATTTTCTGGCAATGAATGTTTCTTTAATTGCAGCCTTGGTTCTGAAAGAGCTAGTGCAAATCTCTAAAATAAAGTTCAAGGGAAGATGTAAAACAACAAGGAATATCAGAATATTAACAAATAAGAGAAAAAGAAGGACACCACAGTTAGAAACAGCAAAACAAGCATGTCCCTTGTACTGTGTTAAAAACTGAATTACAAAAAGAGACATGCCAGTTGCATATATATTTGCAACATTAAATATTATTAATATTATAAAGTTAATTATATATTATTATTATTTAATTATTATTTAATATTATGTGGTAGAGTTGAAGCCCTTCCTCAGACTTTACTGCTGATTCTTCTCTTACATTCAGTATGTAAACAGTCAAAGCAGTTCTGTCCAAACAAATTCTGCTTTAATCTTCTAAGTTCCTACATAGTAGCTGGAGTAATTTTCAAATTTTGTTTAAATTATATTTTAAAAACAACAACATCAACCAAGAAATAAATGAAAAACTTTAAGTATTAAAACCCTAGAAAAATCCTGACATCATTCTGGGAAAGAGGAATGTATAAAACCATTTCAATACTGTAATACTCTGAAGTTAAACATTACCTCACATTATTAAATGCAAAGAAAGGAAGAAATAATATGGAAAAATACACAAGACTTGTTTTCCAACTACCACAGAGCTTAGAAAGGAAATTTTATGTTAATGAATAGGCAATCACAGGAATGACCTGAGGACTGTAAACTTGAGGTGTCCTGTGCAGGGCCAGGAGTTGGACTCCGTGATTCTGATGGGTCCCTTCTTACTCAGCATATGAAAACACTGTATTTTACCACTGATTTGCTTTCCCATAGAATACAGATCCATAAAAAAAAAATAAAATTAAAAAATTATGCTCAGAGGACAATAGAATTTTATTTTAAGTATCAGAGTAATTTCAAGACAGGCAAAATCACCTCAGTTTTGTGAATTTTTTGGTAGTTTCCATTCCAAGATATCAACTTTCGGTCTTTTCCTCCCCCTGATACCAAGGTGCCATCTCGCAGCATACACAGGGCAAAGATTCCACCCTCGTGTGCTCCTTGAACTGCATGGCTTATTCTGTTGGTACCTGAATAGAAGGAAAAAAGGCATTACTGCTGAAATAGTCAACTGAAGAGCTCCTTTTCCCCCATTTTTTTTTTCTCCATTCCTCTACTATCTCTCAAGGATTGCATTTAAACAATGATAACAGTGAGCTTGGGGTGCTGGACCAAAACACACAGACCCACAGAAGAGGATGAATTAGTATGTTTTACAATATATTCTTCCCACCTCAAAAATGAAAATACACATACTCAGTCTAGGTCAAGAACAAATAAAATAGGTTCATTTAAACCTTTCAAGGAGGTTTAAGTGAAATAATTTGACATCACATTTGAACTGCAGTAGCACTACACACCTTATCAACAAAAACCCATAACCCAGTCAATTTGTCTTCTAGACATAAGATATTCTACAGCCTCCAGATCCTGAACTTGTTTCAAAATCTGACTAAGCTAGAGGTCCTCGTATATCTGGCAGAATGTGCTGATCACTCTCCACTCTCTGTACTTATTTACTGATGAACTTGGCTTATTTAAGCAGTTTCTTAGACTCAACATTGTCAAAACCAAGTACTTTAGATTAAGTATCTCTAATTTGGTGAATTATTACTATTGTGAAGTACACATAAATGATTACTGATTATTCTATTACTGAAATGTGTACCTTGCATCAAAGCTTGGCTAACTTGATGTTTAGCACAAGTGAGGGGCTGATGCAAGTTAGGAAAAACCAACTGCCTTTTCCTCCGTCCATGTCTATGGATATAATGTGTCAGGCACGACTGATTTCTAATAAGAAAAGTTTTTGCTAAGGGTACTCTGACCTGATAGAAGAAGCCCTCTCTTGCACATAGAGCTCTGAGCCAAAAGTAGTGAAGGCAGAGCAAGTACACAGTACTGAGACAGAAAAACAAGAAAAACATTTTTGTCCAACCCTAAAGAGCTGGCAAAAGTTGAGATTTTGAGCACATAGAGAATTCCCTTTTATTTCTGGGAGAAAGGGCAGAAGAGGCTGCTTGCAGTCAAGGCAGAAATTGGTCTACCAACATGATGGCAAACTGGCCCCTGAGTAGTGCACTGTCCCTGTCTCCCTTGTCTGCTGGCAGTAGAAAATAACAATAAAGAACCGGGACATGGGACAGTGCAATTTCTAAAGTCAGTTTAGAAGGAAAAATATTGAAGTGCCTTGCTATAAATTGCCATAGGAAAAGTGAAAGGGAAATAAATGAGAAGCCAAGTTACAAACACCAGATCCACCCCTGTCCCCAGCAGTGTACTGGCCAAAGAGATAATTAGCTGAGAGTACTTGGTTGGAAAAGAAATCTACAAAAATAGCTTAGTAAGGTTCAACTGTATAACTGATTCACTGTATTGTTTTCAGGGCCTCATCCCTTTGAGTAGTATCTTGGGAGAAAACACTGAGTAAATAGGAAAAATCTGCCATCCATGTCCATTCTTCCTTTGCTAATAAGGCCTCCTTTAAGGGATTCTCCTTATCCCTATGCATGGCATCTCAGGCACTAAATACATGTTTAGGATGTTGCTGCTGTTTGCCCTCTGGCAGGCATTGCCTTCTGCTGCCTAAAAAAGGTCTCTTCTTACTAGAAAATGCTTTTTAAGAAGTCCTTCCTATCCATCTGTTCTTCTGGAATAAAGCTGAGGAATACAATTAGATCTGAATACATTTTAGCTTGACTTCCTAGGAAAACAAATACTGCTCTTTGTTGTCTTTTTAAAAGTGTGTGTCAATAGGCATAATTTCTGCAAACAGTAGAGAGGGACGGGATAGGAGACTGGAGATCATCAGTTACATTAACAATGTCTCTGCCTCTACAGTGATTAAAGAAAGAACTTTTCTTGGCATCTCTACCAGCAGTAAAAGCCCCACATGCTGGCATAGCTCTGTGATTCAGTATTTGACCATAGGGAACACATTTGATAGAATTTTGTGCTCTAGCAGTTAGGTGCAGATATTCTTTAGCTTCTTGTAGAAAAGAATCCAGGCACAATCTGCTGGATTGGTCTTGGGAAAGAGCTCAAGATAAAATTTATTCTTCTTGAAATGAAGCTCTACACTCAAGTCTACACTCACAGTCTAATATTTAGATGGAAGTGAATAGTGAAATTTTATCTTACCTTTCCCCCAAACCAAAATGTTTCCACTTGAGTCTCCTGTAATAGTATCACCATTTTCAGAAAAGGTCACACACAGGACAAACTTTGGCTTCTCTTGTTTCTGCATGGTTATGAAAAATATACACTCACAGCAACACACAACCCATGGATTTTAACTTCATGCATTTGGTTAATTTAGTTTAGTCTTATATAGCTGTATTATCACTTAAATATCTACAAGAGTTAAACACATTTCTACAGTCTAAACAGAATAATCTGTGCAAAGGCAGAAGATGCATCAGCTGAGGTTTGTGGCCCAATCCTGCACCCTTTGGTTTCAAGCTGGGGACAGAGTGAGTGAGAACACCTGCCAACATGTAACACATGACCAGGACTGCTCTGAGCTAAACCCAATTCCCCAGCTACTGCAGAATGCCAAAGACTTGGAGTATTTAGAAGTGGACAAAGTTTCAAACAGGCTTTATTATTATAATTCTTAACTCCAAAGTTTTTAGGAGAAAAAAATAAAATATTACTAGAGGGTTTGGCCATAGCGTAAGAATTAAGGAATCATCTCTTGAAAGAAGCCCAAGTTTTAGTAATGAAACTCCTGCATTTAAGACATTGACAGCAACAAAACAATTAAATGTGTAAGGGAACAAAAACACCACTGGTAGCTTCTAAGGAAATTATGTACTCCTTGTTGACAATCTCTGTGTATGATCTCTTTCTCCCCCAAACTAAGAGCTGCTCTATGCAAGGACCACAACCCTTTTGCAGCTCTAACCATCATCAAGACCAACAGAGCCAGAACAGGGAGAAAAATCAATTTAAAATGCATGAAAAATAAAATGTGACAAAATTTAAATGCATTCTCTCAGCATCTCCTCCTGATTTCACACCAAGTACATCAACGGATATTGTAAATATTTGTCCTGACTATCCTTGGGAGCCACGACTCCACGAGCAGTTAACTAGCACTCACTGGAGTTATCTGCAGTCATTGCAAACATCCCTCAGTTGTGCATGCAAGTGCTGTACAGCTTAGTCTATTTTCAAGAACAAAACAAAATCAAAACCTTGAAATGAAAATTGTATTTACCAAATAGTAGTCAGCTCAAACTGTATTTCAATGACATATGTGCATGTGTCTGAGCAGAACAGAGGAAAAGGGAAGAAAATTCATACAAATGTATTTTTTATGGGGTCTTTCCTCTCATAAAATAAAAATCTCCTCCATCACACTCTCTCTTTTTTTTTTTTTTTAATTATAGAGAGTTTTAAGGTAATTTTATTTTCCACAGGTTGTTGGTGGGAGGGTGGGGGTATGTAGCAAAAAGAATATAGGAAAAAGAATACAAGGAACAATAGGTAATTGCATTTTAAAATTTCAGTGTGGAAGTTCTACCCATGGAAAAGTTCTTTGTGCCATACCATGAATGCCACCTGAGCTTCTGCAACATTTTGAGTTTAATAATAATCACTTTTTTTATTTACTCAAACCTTATTAAACCTTATTTCTGTATGACTGTACCATTACTATAAACATAAAATTAGAGAAACGTTTTATTTTACCTCAAATAATCCTTGCTTTTTAATAAGGGAATTTCCTTCTAGTGTCCAAAAATAAAGATGTGATTTTCCACAGGTAACTATTATATTTGTATCAGTAGGGTGAAAATCTGCAGCAAATACAGCCTCATTAGAGCACTTGGAAGGAAAAAGAAAAACATTGTATCAAAATCTAAAATGCAAAGGAAGGAAAACAATATTGCATGGTTCTCTAGTTAGGTAAACTGATACTTCTGATACAAGAATAATTCTGAGCTATTCATTTACAAACATAGACTGGAATACTCTGTAGTCAAAAAATGTTATGTCTTTATAAGTTAGTATCAAAATGTATCCTTAAAAATAATGCAATATAATGAGAACTTCTACACAAAAGATTAGTTTAGGATCTTTTTCCTGCACATGCTCCTATCATTGCTGCCTAAAATTTTCAAATCAATTCTAGAATGACAACAACAGCAAAATTTTATAAAAACTGAAAATATTGGGATAATCTTAACAGAGAGAAAATATTCTCTTTCTTCATGTTCCTTGCCTTTTATACAGTGAAAGTGTTAAAAAGGCACAAATAGTTAAATACAGAAAGACTTTTTATTACAAGAAACCAGATCTACATACAAGCAAGTAGTACAAAATATCTTATTGCAACACCTTGACATCTGCCAGCTTTTCTTCTTTCTGCCAGTCCCACACTGAAAGCACATGGTCATTGGAGTCATCCACAGAGCACAGGCTACTTCCTCCATTCTGAGGCAAAACATGGAAATATTAATGCATCATCCAAACAACAAGAGGAACATATAAATACACATTCAAAATAATGAAATACTTATGTGTAAGTGGAGATATTTACACATATTTACTCTTTAACTGTTATACTTGTAGTTCGATCTCCATAAAATATAGTAATTTATAGGGTCATCCTAAAAGGGACATAGAAGAGGAGCTCTGCAAACTGCAGACAAGTGTCAGGAATGTGGTAGGTATCTCTTTAAAAATATTCAGTAGTGGAAATTCCAAAGGCAAACTACACATCATTATCTATTTTATTAAGAAAGCTTTTCCTGATAACTATACTGGATTTCTTTCTTTGCAATTTTAAACCAATTGTTTCTTCTCAGATGTCTGTTAATATAGGAAACAATTTTATCCTTCATATTGGTATAATGGACCAAAATCAGAAAACATAGTAAGGAATTAGAAAAAAACTTATTCTTGACAGGTGTCTTTTTTATCATTATGACATTTATCACTCTTTCTAATCTCAATTACCCTAATTCCTTCATTCTTTCTTCATTCTTCAGGCCCACAACATATGTCAGACACAGCTACAAAAACTGTGCCTTAGCAGCCCATGAGCTGGGGCAGAGGCAGGACCAAGGAACCTGAAGAGAGGGCATCTAAAGTGAGAGAGGTGCTGCTACTGAGTGGGAAGTGATGCTCAGAACAGGCCATGCTGTGACCAAAATCACAAACCAAACATATTAAATAGTGGCTTCATTCTGGCAAATGCCAATAGTGCTCCTGTGTTATTATGCATCTGTTTCCTCCAGTGTTGTTATGCATCTGTTTCCCTCCAGAGGGATATTTACAGAGTGTTTGCTTACTAATCCTTTTTATTTATCCTTCAAAATTGATGTCAAACTGTGTTAGCTTTCACCTTTGTACTCTTAACCAGTTCTCCCAATACAGCCCTCTCTTTTCTACTTTCTATAAACATAATCATCAATGGATTTCAAGTGTTTGTAGAAACTTTCACTGAAGTAAATTTTGTCTAGGGAATACACCAGGTAGTCCTCTCCTACACTGCTTACAGATTCTGTTGTGCACAGGGGGCTTTGCAGCTTGCACGTGCTGGGTCACAGACTCAAGCTTTTATATGGGACTCAAATGCTGCCTATATCAGCATGTAAATATTTCCTTTATCTCTCCGACAGAATAGAGTTCAAAAGATGGTGCCAAGAGGCAAACAACAGGATTTTACTTTTTTACAATTCTTTATTCATATGCCTTTGCTGCTTTTTAGCAAAAGATTTTGATTCTCTGATGGCAGCCTCCATTTTTAAAAAGTCTTTCATCAATCATTTTGGTCACAGTGAGAGGGTTAAAAGGTGCAGAGAGAGTAAATTTCTTATGCAGGGAGAAACAGAATAGGATGATTCAAGAAAAGTTGGGATGCTGAAATTTCAAGTACACAAATACTTCTTCAACTGCCAAAGAAATTAATTGCAGTTTATTTTAAGTACATGGCAAATCTCAGAATGCTGAAATATTGTCAACTTTAATAGCAACCTAAGCTGTTGGAAACAAATGGGCCACAAGCTTTGCTCCTCTACAAAGAAACCTGGGAGAAAAGGCAGCTTGGAAGTATGTTTTGGTCACCTAAATTTGAAAGATTTCAAAGATCTTTCCAGCAAACAGTCTTAATATGACTATTCATTTACTTTACTTACAGATTTAGAAAAAGCAATGCAAGTGACAGCTCGGTCAAAAAACCCCATTCCGATGACATGAAGTGTGTTCAGAGTTACAGAATCCCAGACACGCACGTGTGGTGGCAATTGCTATAAAACACACACAGAAAACATCAGCTCAAACAATGATGGAGAAAACTCATCAGGATTTGAAAAAAATGAGAATACATCTGGAAAAAAAAAAGTCACAATTGAAGGTATAAAAATTATCAGAACCTCTCTAGAGTCACCCATGTAAGCACAGATACATTACAAATGGTTTGCTGATTATGGTGCCTAGGACCGGTATCTGGGACTGACTATGCAGAGTGTCCAGCACATCAAATATCAGTTTGTTCACTGAAGTTCATGGCCACTGAGATACCTGGCATGAACTGAAAATTGTTGATAACTTTGTGACATGGGATTTACTGGTAGGCCCAGGTAGAATTTAAACTGTACCAACTGAGATAACTCTGGTAATCGTAAAAGGTAAAAGTGTGAAAAGAAGCTCAGGAATTTTTAAAATGTAATTAAACATTATAAAAATGGCTGGGGAAAATAACTTTATATTCGGACTCTTTTTTAGAACTGTAATCAGAATGAGATTGCATTTTGTAAATAAAATTCCAGATGTACATCCTGGCCCCAGCTCAACTCCTCCCTCCATCCCTCCCTTCCCGCTGCCTTTGGCTCCGGGCGCCCCGCGATGCCACCCACGGCCACCAGGGGGCAGCCCCGGGCAGCTGGTGGAGCCCCGCGCTCGCAGGCCGCCAATTCTTTCTTTAACAGAAATGAATACATCTAAAAAACCCCAAGGGAACAACAATACCTCATTATATTGGTGGATTTTATATACCTATATACCATATTCCACTCAAGCACAGACCTCAGACTTTTAAGTTTTATTTCATAAATACAATGGTAAGTTTAAAAAGGCTCCAACACATAATAAAAATTAATAGTTTACGTTACTCAGCTAAGTTATCTTTATATAAAACTTATATTGCATAGCTGGTATTTCCTTTTTTTTTCCCTACTGTCCTGGTTTGTACTGGGATAGAGTTAATTTTCTTTTGAGTAGCTGGTGCAGTACTGTGTTTTGGACACAAATAATGTGGATGTTTTGGCTTTTGCTGAGCAGTGCTTACCCTAAGTCAAGGACTCTTCAGTTTCCCATGCTCTGACAGTGAGGAGCAGATGTGAAGCCAGGAGGCAGCATGGTCCAGGCAGCTGATCCCAACTGTCCAAAGGGATATTCCATACCATAGAATATCATGCCCAGTACATAAACTGGGGAGTTGGTCAGGAGAGGCCAATTGCTGCTGGAGGATGAGCTGGCCATCAGTCAGTGAGCCCTTGCATTGTACACCACTTTTCTTTCTTGGGTCTTATTTAACTCATTTTGTTGTTTTTGTTGTTGTTATTATTATTTAATAAAATGTAATAATAATAATAACAACCATACTTATTTCAAACCACAGGGTTTGTCCTTTTTCCAATCCTCCTCCCCACCCCACTGAGGGGTAAGAGGCGGGGTGGATGAGTGGCTGTGTGGTACTTAATTGCTGGGCTTAAATCATGACACTCAAAGTAGTCAGCATATTGATAAATCCAGACTTTATCCCAAAATTCTACTTTGGCATCTGCCTAGATGTTTGCAATAGTTTGGTGGTGAAAACAGCTGCATACTCTTCTGACTTTTTCCTCATGGTTTTTACTGCCCCTGCTTGTTCCCATTCTTCTTCCCTTTTGTTAGCTCTTTGGAGCAATGTTCATCTTACTCTGTTGAAATAGTCCCAGCTTACAGCAAAGCTTACAATAATACAGGTGGCAATAGATAGAAAAATATTCTTGCCTAAATGATGGGAAGAGTAATTTTTTTTTTTTTCCAGCAAATAACTCAAACCCGTTCTTCATAGTTTGGTTTTGGTGGCTGTGATCAAAAATGACATTGTATACTGTACAATTTAATGTCCTCTTTTCCTCCACGTCCATCTGCCCTCTCAGGTCTCCTTTGCAGCCTTACCCCTCCATGCCCCCCAGAGACCAGGTCCAAATTTAACTTCAGTCTAAGTCATGGAACCAGAAACCAGTGACCACTTTTGATAATGGAATTGGGTAAGTGTGAGAGCGTGCAATAGGAACCCTCAAATTAAGTTTTGCTTCTGTTCAGTCCAAAAATGTAAGACCAATTACAGTAGGAAAAGAATACAGCATGCATCTTCTTAATAACATATTCATATGAAATATAAAGAATTATACATCAGTAAAGAAGCCCCTTACTTTCCCATCCTTGGATGTCCCTGCAACTTGACCTGTTGCTATAGTGATCCTATCAGGATGAACAGCCAGGCTACAAAAAAAAAGAAGAGGCCAAACTTTAATCTATTGACAATCTATTTCAACAAGCTAATACTTGAGCTTGTAATAAATAGCCCTGTTTTAGTCATATAAAGCACACAGCACAAGTGTAGACTTTTAAAGAATATAAAACCAGAACTGACAAAACAATTGTCATGCTCTTGTATTTTAAAGTCCTCTGAATTCTTTTTTCACTGCATGTTTTGCATGCCATTCTAAAGGCCAAGTACCCTACAAAATGAACTGCTGCAATAATTCATTTAGCTTTACAAACCAGAAAGGCATCCTCTTTCCAGTAAACCTGATAGCTTTGAAATATCTAGAGACAGAAAATTTGAAAGAAGGAAATGAGATGGAACAGGTCCAAGGTAAAAATCTCCTTGTAAAACAACCAGATTATGCAAATGATTCAATTTATGAAACATCCTTACAATTCAAGCCGATTTGGTTATCAGGCCTATTTTTGGCTTTGAGGGACAATGGGTGTTTCATAATGCCTAATCTAAAGAAGGGATGTCAAACTCATTTCACCCATCAGATAATCCAGGTGCTCTTTTCCAGCTACACTGTGCAAGCAGATTGATACCATCAAGATAAGCCATATGTTTATTTAGATTTCAGTTTAATGATTCTGATATTTGCTGGTATCTAGTATCCTCTGCTCTTCAACACGCTTAAATCACTGTGTGATAAATCTGGCCTGTGTGCATGGCAGCAAACAAACCAGGTCTAGTTTACAGGCTATCTGCCATGGGGTCAGCATGCCTGATGACTACCAGAAAGGCCACAGGTGAAATTACCACTATTTTGCTGGTTAGGTTAAACCTAAAGGGACTGTACACCTGGTGAAGGGCATTAATTCAACCCTACTTAAAAAATGCAAGGAAAATATTCTAAAGAAGAAGAAAATGTTCAATCATCCTAAAAAAAGAGTAAGGAAAATGAGTGGATCTCTCTCAAATAGATGTTTTATGAAGAAAAAAAGAACTGCTATTAGATGACTTACCACTTCACATCATCATTGTGACCAGTGTAATGTCTCTGGAGCTGCTCTTCGACGTTGAACAGCACGACCACAGACGCGATGAAGTACACGGTCTCGCCCGTCGGCAGCAGGTACAGATTGCTGCGGCAGTCCCGACCCCTATAGCCATAGCTAGAGTGGTGGTCAAGCTGCAATAACATCATCTACCCATGGAGAATATTTAAGACAAGACCAAAAAAAAAGTATTCTCTGTCCTTGTAGTCTGTAGTCTCTGTCCTAAAGTCTCCATCTCTTGGATTGAGCACAGTTTTATTACTTGACAACCTTGAGAACTCTTTCCCTTACTACAGTAGAGAGTCGAAGCATTTTGCAGACTTTAAAACCTACATATCCTACAGAAAATACATAGCAAAGAAAGGGGAATTTGTAGATGTATTTTTCCTTTAGCATCCTCTAGAATTTGCTAAATACCAGACAAAGGCAATACTAGTTTTGTCTCAGGTGTATTTACTATTCACACTGCTTGACTAATTAAAATAAAAAATTAGACTTGATAGAAACACTGATAAGTCATTCAGAACATCTCCCTGCATTACACAAGGATTGACTGCATTTTCCCATGTGCAGGTTGATTAATTTCATTAATATGGACATGACCAGCCAGATGGACAAAAACCATAAAAGGGTTACATCATCCATTCTAATTTATTTTGTAGTATTTAAAAGGCAGTGGCCCAGATTCTGATGGTAGTCATATCCATACAAATATAAAATTAATTCAATGAAATGACTGGAATAGTAATCTCATTTAAACTGAATGTTAAATCAGCCAAATTTTGTAGTTTTATTCTTCTGAAGAGTCATTAGGGACTACAACTATTTTGGCTTTCTTTCTTTTTTTTTTTTTTTGGGAACAGACAGAAACAGCATTAGCAGAATCTTGGCAAAACAGAAGTGCATTCTAATGCAGTCAGTATGGAGAAACTGTCTGTGAAAACTATATGGGCAGATAATGAAACCCCATTTACATGATCTAAACAAGATACTTGTGCACTGTTCTGGATGGTCAATGACAAGCCACTCAAACCAAATACTCGTGTTAACATTGTTGAAGTAATAAGGTCAATAGTTATCCTATAAAAATAGCTATTTTAGAAGAAACAGCTTGCTGATTTTTTCTTATAAATGCAATAGAACTAGTGCAGCATACCCAATTATTAAAGTGTGAATTCAGAAATAGAGTTTTTTGCCTCATAAACTGAAACATATCAGCCAAATTTTCTTGAGATATTAAAGTGCAATGACATTGAAACAATCAATATCTTAAATTACAAAGAATTTACTATCAATTTGAATCTGTCTGTGATGGCTGGTGTTGCTACTCTAGATTACTGGACAATGATTTTTTTTTTACATTTATTTTTCTTTCTAAGGCCAAATAGCATTATGAATTAAAGCCAACATAATATTTCCCTAGTTCAACAACATATAATCAAATTTCTTACACTAACTTCAGCAGCTGAAGTTAGTGTAAGGAATTGAACTTCTTAAAAAAGTGGAGAACATTACACAAACATGCATAAGTAACAAATCTCAGTGCACAAAAATAGCCATTAAATGGGAAAGATTACATTCTTTAGGGAAAATCTCCTTTCTATACTATCCTTCTTGTGGGGAACAATGCTGCATTCAACCCTTCACATGACTGCTGTTGTCAAACACTCAATTTCTTTCTATCAAATGCAAACTCCTGGGGTTGTTCCTCCTTCTCCTCACTGTTTCCCACACTTGGATTTGGTGGCTTCGACTTGGATTTGGTGAGCTGGCATTTCAGGGAGTGTTACCTTGACCTTTTCTTTTCATTTGGCCTGCAGTTTTTGTTTCAAACCTCCTGTTTGCCAAGTGAGTTGCTCTAAAATGGATCTGAGCAGGCCACTGCTCCCACCCTGATGTCCCTAGTGCTGATTTCTCACTTGGATTTTGCACCTCTGCTCCAGCCCCCCTCACACTTCATCACTCACTGTTTTTGTTTCTTCATGTCCTAATATATATGATAATATATCAAAGGTGTGAACCTTTTTCAGCTTACCCAGACAGCTGCTAACGTGACTGTAATAACCCTTTATGGTTCTGGAATGCCCTGAAATCTGTACACATTAGATTTTCTTCCTGCTGTTTCTCATCATACTCTGCTTTCCTTTCCATTTGTCCTCACCACCTCCAATATCTTGTTTCCCTATCCCCATTCTTACATTATAGAGCATTTCTGGCTGTACTCCCACAGCTGGACTCATTTATCTGTTACAAAGATGCTTTTTCCTTTTCCAGTTCCGTTACCCTCCAAGCAAGCAGTGCAGCTTCTCCAACTCAACTGGAATGAGTGCCTGCAATATTGCTTGGTTTTCTGCTGTATTTGTCTTTCTTCTTAAATGATCTTATGCTCCTGCTAACAGTTTCTCTTCCCCTTGTTATAGTCTGTAAAGTAGGCATTACCTTCTCCCCCTTTTTTAAAAATTATTTTTAATCACATTTCTAAATCTCCCATATACATTTAATTGTCTTTCTGTACCTTCCATTGATATAAATATTAAGTATGGATATCATGATTGGAATTAATTGAAAATAAATTAGAAACAGAAGAAGCTAGCACAGTATTTTCGGAAAAAACTACCTCCTCCTCAATACCATCTAGGGTTAGTTAGATTGTTTTATTAATTCACATCTCTTCTATTCTTAGACAACCTTAGACAGGATTCTGCTGAGTATATGGACACACACCTGGAAGGACATATGAATATTCAAACTAAAAATAATAATCCATCTGGCAAACATTTAGTCATTTAAATAAGCTTAACTGAGAAACTAATGAGACTGAAATGATGACCTACTCTAATTATAATTTCTTATAATAGTCTGAAATATTGACGTCAGGTTCCACCTACATGCTGCTAATGACATTCTGCTTTGTGTCATGCTTGGGTGTTCTGTTGTCTCAGTGAGCTTTCTAACACTTCCTCCTTATCATCCTTAGGTCCCTTAAATGAGAAGCTCCTTACAACTGCAAAAGACATCATTCAGTTCTGTGGTGATAAATGGTGAGAACCTGTATAATTAGATGGTAAAGTGTTTCAAGCAGCACTTATCACTGTAATCTCACCTGTTTTATTAATTTTATGGATTTTTTTTATCTTTTTAACTCATCTTCACTTATTTGTGCATGCACTATCTATGCAGTTCCAGCAGAATGGGATAGAACATACAGCCTCAGCTGCAATAGGAATAATAAGAATGGTTACTAAATCTGTCATTAATCTCTTGTGAATACAAAGGGACTTTTGGAAACTCTCTGAACATTCTGAAACCACGTGCAGTTCTATTTATACAACTTTGAAAAAGACTATATGCAGTCTGTCTTCTTTTATGAAGACAAAGTAATTTCCTATTTTCACCACAACCAGAAAAGAGTTTTTTCTTTCAAGAGAAAACCTTATGAAGACGTCACCTCTCTAAAAATAATGGATATTACAAATAAACTCAGGTCTTCCTGTGTTTATATTTTATCTTGAATCATCTATTATATATAACAAGATTATATAAGAGTGAAATGTCTTTTTTATAACAAATAATATATTCTATCATTATACTTACTAGGAAATAGGAACACTTTTGTATGTCATGAAACACTGATTGCTTTCAAGTTAGATTTCTGCAATTATGTCCACTCATAGAAGTCAGTGGAAAAATCTGGTTGTTCAGTATTTGTGGTGTTTAAACCCCCTTAAGATACAAATCCAAGTATTATTTTATATATTATATTTTATAAATTTTACGGCTAAGCATGTATCAGTTGCACCGCTCTACTCAATTCAGGGCTTATTCCAGCTGAATGTACCATCCTCTTAAGGACAATGGTGTACATTTTATAAAACAATTTAAAATGATAAATTACTGCTAAGAACTAGAAAAAAACCTGAGCTTGTCTTATGCATATTATAATTAATAATCCCATCTTACTACATTCTTATGATATGCCTAGTTTAATCCTTGACTAATTAGAATGCTTCAGACTTAACCTTCAGGCAACATTTAAGCAAAATCTTTCTTAAGCTGCCACCCTGTACTTTACAAGGTGAAGAACAACAGCCTCAAGAAACTGACACCTATTTTCAATGGAATGTCACTTCAGCAATTAAATGAACCCTATGACCTTAATCCTGCTATACTTTAGCTCGAGAAGTTATTTAACCCAAATCATTATGGAATGATTGATTTCCAGTAGTCCTCCAGCACAGAAAGGATACACCCATTCCAGTTTAAGCCTCTTGGCTGGTAGTTCTACTTTTGCTTCCAAATTGTAAGATTCCACTTGCTCTTTGGGCATGTACATGGTAACAGGACGTCCACGAAGAAACATTTTAACGTATCCTTCCTCTACAAAAGGTCAGAAATGTTTGATGTTACACAAAAAAGCCATTGGGGAGAATTCCAGTGCTCCTCCATCCCTTCCCACATAACAGTTTGGTGCATTACAATTATAAAATGACATGCAATCTCAAACTTAGAAATTTAGCAGGTTGGGTTTTTTTCCTAAAACATAGTCACTAAACAGAATTTTTTAAAAACATATTAATTCCCTTCTTCCTCTAAATATTCTGAGTAGCAGAATTAGAGCTAAACAATGTCATGAAGAACTACAAAACAGAAAGGTCTGAAATTGAATTTTTTAAAAAAAATGTTACAATATTATGCTTTTTAAATATTAAAAATGATGGGAAATACATCAAAGATTACAATTAACGCAGAAATGCCACTTAAAATTAATTTTATTTTTTAATCAATGTTTACAGTTGAGCATCAGCATCTAAATTATTTTCCAACACTCAGTCGCATTCTTTGCATCCCAGTGTAAAGATATGCTTTACACTTGATACAGTGTTAGAGATACATTCAAAATAAGGAACACAAACAATTAGTAAGAGGAATCATGCTGATGTACATGCAGAAAAGATATGTGCTTTAAGAATAACTAAACATTGAGAAAAGAATGACAACATTGACAGCACATTAAAAGAAAGGAAAATGACATACAGGAAAGAAGCTACAAAAACTCAATTGGCTGACAGAAGTAAACATTTCTAGAAGAAAATACTAAAAGTAATCTGTTGAACTGGTAAGAAATATTTTTGGGGCAGAGAAGCAGAGATTAATAACAGATCTGGAAGTACTGACTTGGGGACTTCATGGGGCTTATAAAACTAGGAGATCTGGGAAATGCCATGAAGGTCTGACTAGGACTTTTGGGAAGTGGCAAGGCCAAAGTGGGTGTCCTGTGAACTTCTGATGAAGTTTGTCCAGATTCAGAACGTGCTGGCTCTTGCTGCTCCATCGGCAGATCAAGGGGTTCAGCCTTGTTCGCATGCGAATCAAGCAGTTTTGGAGTCAGTGACATCTGTAGAGTTACTAGACAGAATAATCGTGGGCACAGAGGAAATGGAAGGGCAAAAGTAACAAAAATCATGTAAATGAAAAAAAAATGATACAATTTAGGACTGTTAAATTATGCTATGAATTTTTAAGTATCATTACAAATATACCACTTTTTTTTTTAATTTGAAAGCTAAGGCTCTATTTTAATTTGAAATATGCATATGCTACAAATCCTGACTAAACTAATAAGAATTATTGATTGAACAACTAAACATCATAGCAATGCTGTATTACCTAACTACATGTGTATTTTGTCTTTACACTAAGTCATATGGGAAAGAGATCTACCTGACCTGTCACAGTAATGTTACAGTTAGGTCTCTCTAGCTTCATTTAAAGAACACATACATAAAGTGAAAGCAACAGAAAACTTAATGCTAAAAAGAAGAGATAATAATGATGAAATAATGGTGACAGAAGGTTGGAACTTCAAGATGTCTGTTAAAATGATAGAATATTGGAATTGTTTTAAAAATCTACTCCAATATATCTGTATTGGAAAATAAAATAGAGGGTAGAGCATTAAATAGCAAAGCATTACAGCACTATTTGTATGCGCATGCAGCATCTATTTAATGAGCTTCAAACACGTGCCAACACTGCTGATGCTGGTGCACTGGAAGTCAACAGATTTTCAACAACTGGCTGTACTTATCAAAGGCTGTGAATGAACCAAAGTTTAATTCACCAAGCTGCTTTTCTCACCTGAAGCTTACGGGACTCATCAAACTTGCATTTAGACATCTACAGTGGGAGCATTTGACCTAGTCACACCAGACTAGGAAAACAAACTGTATCAAGTATATTACAAGTATATGAATTATGCCTTCAGAATGTGTGTATGTCTCTCTCCTAACTGTAAAGAGGCACTTAGGCTGATTAGGTCAAGTATAGAGGTCATATTGTGTACTTATTTCTAACTTCTGGTAATATTCCATCTCTACTAGTTTTTGTTTCTAACCCAAATATATTATCTACACAATCAATCTCATCTTTTTCATACTTTTCTTAAGAAAGTTTACAAGACAGCAGAGTTCTAAATGTAAAGATATAGATGTAAAGAATTACAAATATACTTTTTTTTTTTTTTAATTTGAAAGCTAAGGCTTTATTTTAATTTGAAATATGCATATGCTACAAATCCTGACTAAACTAATAAGAATTATTGATTGAACAACTAAACATCATAGCAATGCTGTATTACCTAACTACATGTGTATTTTGTCTTTACACTAAGTCATATGGGAAAGAGATCTACCTGACCTGTCACAGTAATGTTACAGTTAGGTCTCTCTAGCTTCATTTAAAGAACACATACATAAAGTGAAAGCAACAGAAAAATTAATGCTAAAAAGAAGAGATAATAATGATGAAATAATGGTGACAGAAGGTTGGAACTTCAAGATGTCTGTTAAAATGATAGAATATTGGAATTGTTTTAAAAAATCTACTCCAATATATCTGTATTGGAAAATAAAATAGAGGGTAGAGCATTAAATAGCAAAGCATTACAGCACTATTTGTATGCGCATGCAGCATCTATTTAATGAGCTTCAAACACATGCCAACACTGCTGATGCTGGTGCACCGGAAGTCAACAGATTTTCAGCAATGACAACAACTGGCTGTACTTATCAAAGGCTGTGAATGAACCAAAGTTTAATTCACCAAGCTGCTTTTCTCACCTGAAGCTTACGGAACTCATAAAACTTGCATTTAGACATCTACAGTGGGAGCATTTGACCTAGTCACACCAGACTAGGAAAACAAACTGTATCAAGTATATTACAAGTATATGAATTATGCCTTCAGAATGTGTGTATGTCTCTCTCCTAACTGTAAAGAGGCACTTAGGCTGATTAGGTCAAGTATAGAGGTCATATTGTGTACTTATTTCTAACTTCTGGTAATAATTCCATCTCTACTAGTTTTTGTTTCTAACCCAAATATATTATCTACACAATCAATCTCATCTTTTTCATACTTTTCCTAAGTAAGTTTACAAGACAGCAGAGTTCTAAATGTAAAGATATAGATGTAAAGACAGACAATCATCAAACTACAAAGACAGACCAAGAGTAAAACTTTTAGACAAATGTATCTTTTACATCCGCAGTTTTGTAAATTTGATAATGCTGTTGCATAAATGAACAGTTAATGAACTGAAATAAGAAGGACATCAATGCCAGTGGGATCTGCAAAGGAGACCACCACTGACTGCAGGTATAAATTTGTACAAAGAATACACAGAAGTAGAGACTCTCTAATAGACTTTGCTTTGAGAAAAAACATTTTTTGCTTTGTCAAATTCACATTTATTGCAAAGCTGAAAGACGCTGATTAGTGGAAAAACTGTTAGCATATAGCTATTTCTAAAAAGCAGATAAATCTGTGATTAGATCACAGATATAAACATGCATCAAAAATGTGCATATTTACACTACAAACTAACTAAAGCTTTAGACACCAACATGGTATGTTTACCAAATGTAACTCTGCTTTATGACACTAAGCAAAAAGCAACGAGAAATTAGTTGTAGGCCTAGGTCTGTTTATTTAAGATTCAGAAAAATCTACAATCTACTCAATAAGAAAAAGCAAGAAAAAACAAAGGCTACTATGATCATGTTAGGCTAACAGCAAAACAGCCAAAAAAGGGGCAAATTCTATACAAATTTCAGCAGAAGTGCAGAATGCCATTTCAAACACAGTGAACATCCATGTGTTGCCATATAGCTCTCTCAACATTTTTTTTCTAATTCAAATTCTTAGGACTAAGTCCACAGGAATGTAAATTATAACCCATTATTACAATTAAAGTGCACCTGAGGGTTATAATTCAGTAGATCATATAATAAAAGGTGTAACATTTTTGTTTCACTCAAAAAAACTAGAAAAGTTTTCACATTGCAAAATGCACACCAGTTAGAAAACAGCTGTATATATATTGAGCTTTTATCCCACCAGAGCCATTTTGCTTCGAGAGCTATGAGGTTTTGAAAGTGAAGCCTACCTTTGCAGTGTGTCACACGGCGCTTCCCTTGTGATTACAGAGACAGAGACAGAAGGGCTAGATAAAGATGTGTTTGAATACAATAACTCTCTAAATACCTGCTCTAGAGGCTGTCCAGTCTTAGTCTGCTGCAGGCTAACCTGGTGCTTGACAAAACACTGAGCCATATACTGGGTAATTACCTTCTAAACCTCTTTCCTCAGTTAGGGGCCTCTGTTTGGTTCTACCATTAAAACACTGGTTTAAACTCCATTATGCAACCATATACTTAAGTAAAATACCAAGTATAACCTTCTTAGAAAAAACATTCATTTCAGTAGGAGTTTTGTCTAGGTGAGAAGAACATCAATGTAGTGTCACATCTGTTTAATTACTGACTTTTATCTATGGGAAAAGTGGCAGAAGAAAAAATATTGCAAACACCTTTTTTACCTTGTATAAGGGAAGGATAAATATTAGACAAGCATATTCTGTGCAAATCAGAAGTTTTCTTTTTCTAAACCATCAGTTTTTATGGAAGGGACATGAACCATGAATATATTGTCACTAGAGACTTAAGTGCTTATTTAATTTCATGTATTATTGACTTCAAAATCAGTTACATTAAACCTTGAAATATGGCTTAAAAGCTTTGTTGGATGCTGATCAATCCATGCAGTAAACAAAAGATCTCCAACTTTTTCAGCTTAATGTATGATTACTGTCACAGAACTATGCATAAAAATAATACAATACATCTGATAAATCAGCACTTTTTTTCCCTTCCCTATTTTGCTAAAAGAAATCTTTATTTTAGTTGTTGTTGACTTTTCAGAACAAAAATAACTTTTATACACTACTCAGCTTCATATTTTTATTAAGACTCTTCAAAACTTTTAACTGTCTAATGACAAGAACAAACACTGCTTTCACTTACACCTACTATTTCACTTTCAAAATCTTTCAGCAGGGATAATACCTAAGTTGGAAAAAATTGAAGTGCTTTTCAAATTAAGGAGAGATTACCAAAACTGAAGTAACAAACCACCTTTTTATTTGTAATCTGACAAATTGAATTACAAGGCTTTGGGACAGATGTAGCAATCTTTAGAGAGCACCACTCTATGATTAACATGAACTTGGCACTGATTTAATTAACAAAACCTTAATACTGCTTTGAAAGAGCGGTATATGTGGAGTAAGAAGACATGGTCTCTTTTGTCCTTGTCTTCTTACAAACAGTCTCAACTGTGAAATAAATCTATTGCATGTCCCAATACCAATTTCTAGGCAGCCACAGAAGAAAGGGGGCTAGTGGGGGAACCCAATCACAGTTACTATCTGCTTAAAAATTTGAAAAGTTCCTACCTGCACTGAACATTGGTTCCTTGGGTTTGCTGTGAAAATAATGAAGAAATTACTATTTTAAAAGCATGCACATACAGCCTGCACATGTATATGTATCAATATGATATAAAACTAAAAATAAAATAATATAATTTTTTGTTGAGTGTATGTATGAATAAAAATACTTTTTCAATTAAATTATTTACAAAGTAAATCCCCAGGCAAAAACAACTGAAAACAGTAAACATCCTTGATTATACTTTATATTCAATTCTCATTACATTCTCAAAATTATACATCTTCCTCTACTAACTACCAAATTCTCTTCTTCTGTGAAGTCGGTCCAATTACAGGAGAACACAGAAACTGGCCATGAGCAGCTGTATCATTTTTGGTTTCCAGCCTGGATTTAAGGAGCAAATCAAAGTTTGAATCCTGCTTTTTCCAAAGACTTCACATAAAACATGGAACTGCCCAGTTGTTCCTGGGTGAATGACAGTACTTGATAAAACACAGAAAGCACATAACCATGATTAAAATGTCTTCTATTTGTCACTGCACAGCTGCTTGCAGGACAACTGGAAATGTTTGGGTTTTTTTTTGTCTTGAGAAAATATTTGGGAAAACTTGAGGGGAAAATACATACAGCATGTAGAGAAGCTCTCTGATAGCACTACCCTGGCCAAAAGGAAAGAATCTTTGTTAAGAAATTTGTTTCTAGTCATTTGTTGTTTTGGTCCTTTGCCCCTGTAAATCAAGTTTGAGAGTGTTGTTTCTGATGAAGAATAGAAGGGACACAAAGTAATATTATCCAGTTATTTCTCTTCCCAGTTCCCTCTTTTCTAATGCAATAAAATTTTTCAAGCATAAGATAACTGCTGTAAGTTTCTTAGGGTGATGCCAAAATGGGTGAACCCCCCATCTTTCTGATGGAGAAATGCTGAAGTATGGAGTATTCCTAGAGATGGATGCCATCTCAACATCCTCTTCTAGACTGTAGTGGGCAATATGGAGAAATCAAAAAAAGAAACAAGACTGTGCTGGATTTTTGCACACGGTTTTTTTAAGCATAAAAGATTCTCTCTCACTAAAATGAAAGATGTAGCAAATAATTCTACTGTATTTTCCCCTTTGCTTTGGTTTGACAACTATATTGAGAATAATACTTTACTTAATGATAAACCCAAACCAAACCAAATTAATTCTGATTCTACTCCTGATTTAGCAACTTTCCATAATATCAGCCTTTGTGTTAATCATGCATCAAAATACATGCTTCAAGCTGGCATACACAGCCAATGTCATTTATATAAATAGCATGATGTGCTGCCATTGTTAACACCAAGATGAACATTTTCTCTTAGAAATGAAGATATTTTTAGAAAACAAAAAAACTTTATGGGATGAAGCACTAGTCAGAAATGCTGCCATATTAGAAACAAAACAGTCCCTAGCTCTGAACAGACCATGCCGACCTATTCAAGCTAATCAAGCAAATGTGAAAGGCTGATTCATGACTGTAATAAAGCAAATCATCTGTACTTCCTAATTATACAAGCCCTAACCACACACAGCTCAGAGCTCTGACTACCCTTTTCCCTGAACTTGAGTCACATCCTACTTAACTTACCCTCAGGAAGGCTTACTCCTGGCTGATAGCTACAGGAGTAGGGACACTTCACAGTAGCATGGGAGATTATGGTCATCTCCTTATGCTTAAAGCTTCTTGAAAGAGCTTTCTATAGATTCTGGCTTTGCATAACAGCCTACAACCCTACAGGCTTTCAAAAACAGAGTCATGGAATATCTCAAGCTGGAAGGGATGGAAAGGGGTCAAGGATACAAACAGACTGTGAGTAGATGGTTAGGTTAACACACTCTTCCTCACTCTTTCATACATAGTCAGCTTTTGGGGGACAGTCTTAGTCCCAGCGTACAGAATCATTTTTTTCCTTCCCATAACTCTTGCTTTGTATTTTGCATGGTTGCTCAGTTTCGAGAGGAAGCATGAGGCAAGTCTTTAGCCAGCCTCTTCCACAGGATAAGGACACTCATTCTTCAGGGAGGTGAAAGCTGGGGTGCTGAACAGGCTGCATGGGACAGAAATGAGGGGAAAAGTCTCTAACCATACAATGACTGTTTTCACAGTGGTACCAACATCACGAGCACCAGTTGAGGCAATCTAACACATGCTCTTGATTAGTTCCTTGGAATACTTGCACTTTAATTAACCATTGCATGCCTCGTGTGCTGGACCTTCTCCCCACATCCTAAGTGAGTGATTTCAACCCTTTGTGGCCTAACAATTGCAAAATGACATAACCATTGAGTTCCTGTTGAAATAGTGCATAAAAATTAAAAATGCATCTCAAGTACAGTGGTCAGCCTTAGAAGAAAACCAAAACATTTTGCAGATAACCATTATTTTTTTGCAATGTTTTTATTTGTCACCTATTTTGGAATCAATTTTGAAGCGTACAGTACATCTATATAGCTCATAGAAGTCATAGGTTTCCTTAATTTAACTGAATAAACTAATATTCTCACTTCATGTGTTTAGTAGCTTTAATATATAACTAATTTCAGATAATTGTCACCTTAAACAGGTAGCAAGATCAGAGATATATCCATAAACCTGACTTTGCAAAGTACTGTATTGTTTTAGATTTTGACCTGCAATCTTCCACTGTACAACACACACTGAATTCACCTTTTGGGCACTTGATCTAAAGGAATTTTTTTATATAAAATATACAGAGCAAGGGCACTGTAGGATCATGTTTGTTAAAACTTTTACAAAAACTATAGTAAATTACTACAGCAAATTGGAAAGGCAATGAGATTCCCCATTGGCAGGTGAAATAATCACTTTTCATATTCCACAAAAAAGTCTACCCATCTAAGTATAGAAACTTGGTTTTTTAACAAAAACTATCCATAACATGTTTGTTTGGTTTATAGAAGATAAAGTTATTTCAATCAATGAGGTCATCACATAATGGCTGTTGATACAATTTGATATGTGTGATAGAGTAGGAAGTTATACATAGATGTAAAATAAAAAGCAAAGCTTTAGGAAAAAAATCCAGCCATTTCAGGTGATCAATACAGAAAACAGCAGCTCCATGCTAATGACTTCACCAAGGCAAAGTAGCTGCATGAAGTTACACACTGTTACAACACTTTACAGAATTTGCAGCTTAAATTAGAGTGAGCTGGTTTTTAGCTGTCTCTTCACTGGTCATTATGGATTTTGCTTGGTTTTGTCTTTCAAACCTTTCAGGCTCACTTATCCCTAAGATTGTTGATGCTTGGTTTGCTGATTCAGACATGTGCAGATATACATTCTCTACAAGGGTAGAGGGATTTTGTTCAAATCTGCACATGCAGAGAGACACTTTGTTCCTAAGTAAACTAATAATAGATTGCTTTTTGTCTCAAAATTAATATTTATTTATTAAGTTTTTTTCAGTTATACTTGTCTTTTAGAAATCTTGAAGTACAAAAATCTTAGAAACAAAATGAAACCCACATCTATTAGTTATTTGCTGCTTATAAATATCTTACAAAAATGTTAAGGGAAAAAAAATTCAGATGCTAAGATAGAGTCAAATTTCCATAAGTACCAGAAGGCCCAGTCCTGTGGAATTCTGTTGGATTATCAAAACTTCATTCACATGCATAGATGCAGAACACAAACAAGATGTTAATTTGTGTAAATATTACATCTTCCGTAGTTACAATTTCATAACATTTCTCTGATAGTATTTACATTTTTTGCTTATTCCTTGAATTTTCTAAGCCTTTCACTGACTCACAGGTCACAGGTTGGAAGGGATCACAGTTGTTCACCTGGTCCAACTTCCCTACTCAAGCAAGGTTGTACCAGAGCACATGGTACAGAATTGTGTCCAGACAGTTCTCAGATATCTCCACTGGGGGAGACTCCACAATCTCTCTGGACAATCTTTTCTAGTGCTCAGTCACCCACATGGTAAAAACATTTTTCCTCCTATTTCTGTGCATCAGTTTCTGCCCATTGCCTCTACTTATTGCTTGGCACTACCAAGAAGAGCCTGGCTCCATCTTCTTGACGCCCTCTGCTCAGATACTTGTAGACATCACTGAGGCTCCCTCTCAGCTGTTTTGAAGCTGAGCAGGCCTGGCCACCTCAGCCTGTCCTTGTAAGAAACCTGCTCCAGTTCCTTGATTAACTTTGTAGCCCTCTTCTGGACTCACTCCAGGAGCTCCATGTCCCTCTTGTACTGAGGAGCCCAGAACTGGACACAGCACTCCAGATGTGCCTCACCAGGGCTGAGTAGAAGGGCAGAATTGAATGGTTTGACTTGATTATCTAAAAGGTCTCTTCCAACCTTGACAATTCTATGATTTTGTATAGGATCACCTCCCTCAAGCTGCTGGCAATGCTCTTCCTATTGCATCCTAGGATTCCACTGGCCTTCCTGGCCACAAGGGCACACTTGGACATGACCCATGGATAGCTTGTTGTCCACCAAAACACCTTCTCCTTTATCCATGCATGCAGGTCTCTTGCCCACTTTTTCTGGTTTCTTGCTCATCTGGATGCATGGTTCTTGAGCCTGGAGGAAGTGATCTTTGAATATCAACCAACTCTCTTGGATGCCTCTTCCCTGCAGGTCCTATTCCTATAGGATTCTTCCAAGATTCCTGAGCAGGCTAAAGTTAACTCTTTTGAAGTCCCTGGTGAACATCTTACTTGCTGCCCTGCTTCATCCCCTCCTGGTACTGAACTCCAGCTCATGGTCATGACAACCAAAGCTGCTTCCAACCTTTGCATCTCCAACAGGGCCTTCCCTGCTTGTTATCACAAGGTCAGGCAGCACACTATTCCTTGTGGGATCTTCCACTACCTGTCACAGGAAGTTGTCATCAATGCTTTCCAAGAACCTCCTGGACTGTTTGTGCTTTGCTGTGTTGCTTCTCCAGCAGACGTCCAGGTAGATAAAGTTTCCCACAAGAACCAGGGCCTGTGACTTTGAGGCTGCTTCAAGCTGCCTGTAAAAGATCCCTTGCACTTCCTCCTGTTCAGGCAGCTTGTAGCAAACAGCCACAAAGTGCCACCCTTACTAGTCTGCCCTTTTATCCCAATCCATAACTTATTCTAAGTTCCATAGTTTGCACACGTGCTGTCTTGCTTCATAGCTGAAAACACAGGCCAGAAACCAAGCTATTAATAATGTAATCACCCATATTTGGGTTGTAATATAGTACACAACCAGTTCAGTCATTCCTTACTCAAGCAAATATGCTAAAGGGATAAAAAGGAATGATCATTTTGTGCCACAACAATGACAATGACTTTGTAATGGCAATGATGCCCAAAGAGAGCAGGTAAATTAAGTTATTAGTTGAGCTTCATTAAGAATGTGTTTTTATGGCCACATCATCAGTGAGACAGTGAAACAGTACCATCAACACCATTTCTTGCAAAGGAAACTGCAATAGAACAGGTCAAGTGAAATAGCTGAAACTAAATTCAGACTAGCAAATACAGGAAAGAACTGCTTGACCTATACTGACAATACTGATGAACCTCAATGAAACAACTATTTGTTCAAGGCTATCCTAAGTCTGAAATCCTTGGACAAGATATCCTCTTTTCTCTGTGCTGTCAGCAATACAGAGAAGCATGATCAAAGATACACAGAGATAGGCATCACTTCATTCTGCTTCATTGAACAGTACTTGCATGTAAACCTCTCTCTTCGTTTATATTTAATCTGGCTGTCAGATCAAGGCATTCATAGTTCAGAGACTGGCTGGACATCAATCTACATGTGGGATGTTGTGACTGAATGCTTCTCAGCAATTGTTTTGGTTTTTCTTCCTCTTTCCTTCACTTCTTAAACTACCTTTATCTTGATTTATGAGTTTTCTCCCTTTTGCTCTTCCTATTTTCTTCTCCTCATCCCACTGGAGGACAGGAAGTGAATGGCTGTGTGGTACTTAGATGCCAGCTGGGGTCAATGCACCACAACCAGAAACTCAAGGAAGTACTTGTCAGGAATATAAAGACCAAGGGAAACCACTAAGATATTAGAAAAGGTATGTTTAATAATGATGAACTTTCCTGAGAAACTCTAAGTTCTCAGACTGTCTGTAGAAATATAATATAATTTTAGAAATAAGGCAAATAAATTTAATCTAAATAAGAAAACCTGTTTTATTTCAATTTTTTTAATGTATACTTTGGTCCAAGAATTGGAGCTTTGTGTGAAAAAAAAAAGCTTCCAATATTTTAAACAAGAAAAACTAAGTCCACTAAAGAAACTAATTTCATTATTAGAGCAGGAGGCAGAGAAAGGGGATAGGTACTTAGATGACATTACCTTTCACTGTTCTTTTTACCACTAGATGAACTGCTGGTGGAACCAGTGCGGTTGCGACTCCCTTTGGAATCTCCATAGCTTTCCCTCCGACCTCCTGGGGACACACGCTCAGCTGAACTGGTTCTCTTAATGGTGCTAATAAAACAAGGAGCAAGTTTCACAGTGGCACTTGTAAAAGTATATATTCTACAATAAATATTTATGAGAAATGTATCAAGTAGAACACTAACCCTAAAAAAATAACTATGTTTTTTAAAAAAAAATCTTAACTTGATTTGTTAAAGAGCCTATGTAAGAGTTTTGGTGAGTATCTTGTGCAACAAATACAAACACACTGCTTTTTCCTTATTCATAAAAAAGAAGATGGGCTAAACCAATTTCATAGATTAGTTGCAATCTTTTCCAGGTCATGTTTCAAATCTCTGACTACCTCTCCAACCTTCTGAACTTTTGGATTCTCTTACAAAGAAGTGAAAGATTTAAAGAGAAAGCATTGCCTGACATTTCCAGCCAGACTACAGAGAATGCCAAAAGTATGTTAAAATTTGAACACAAGCAAGCTAACTTCGGGTCTTCATCCAATATCAATTACTCTGTGGTTCAAAGCTAGTTTTAACATACTCCAAACTGCAATTAATGGTGAGCTAGCCTGCATTTTTTTTATTGTTGACAAAAATGTATGCTTCCTAGTTACATGTATGAATAGATTCTATTCCCCACATGTCCTGACAAGAGGTTTCCTCAAAGGCTTAAATCTGACCCTACCCTCTCACTCTTTAACCATCTTCCCTGCCAAGATAGCTATCAAGGGAGCTACTGTGTGGCTTTAGGCACCCCTTTGACATCCAGCTCTGAAAAATGGGAGCCAAAACACAAGCAGTGTTAGTAAATTAAGAGAAGCTCATTCAGAATTTACACCTTATAGGAGACAAATTATTGACCAAAGCACTTCTCCCTAAAGCAGTGCTTCCTAGCAAGAGAGGGAGCAGCTAAGCGTGAGGCCCCAAAGCAGGTAATGCTTTACAGGTTGCTGCAGGCCCTTTTCAGCACAGAGGCTCAGGCAGGAGTACCCAGACTGAGGCTGGAATCAGCCCCATGGCAGCAGCTGAATGACAGGACTCAGTGTCAAGGTCTCATTTCCCCCCATTTCAGTCCTGTACTATTTTCTCCCCTGCAGAAAGCATAGTGAAAATATCCCCTTTACGTTATAAAATCCCCATACTAAATAACCACCTTCAGCAGCTCTCTCACCCCAGAAACCAGGGACACCAATAATTGCTTTCCAATTCACATCTCTCCACCCAAATCTCAACCACAACCTCCATCCCACTGTGAAAACTTCGGTACTTGCTCCTTTAAGGCCAGTTGCATCCTAGTCACGCTTTTTATCATCCCCAGCCACCTCCCCCTTAGCCTCCATACACCCTCAGGGATGTTCTGCTTAGCAGAATATTCATCTCATTCTTGAGGACTACTCCAAACCTCCCCAGCAGTCCCTAACAGCTATCCCTACCCTGTCATCTCAGTCAGCTCCTCTGGCTCTGTCCCACTTCATGTATGGTGTAAGTTGGCTCTCCATAACTAGAGGAACCAAGATAGACTTTTCTGTCTGATCAAAAAATGCTTCGCTTAGCAACCGTACACTATCTGCTTTAAAAAACCCCAAACTTATTTCTGCTCCCCCATGTCTTTTTACCAGCAAGGAGGGGAATGTTTCAACACCTCAACTCAGACTCAGCTACAGAAATAATGGGAACACCTGAACCAGAGGCCCTCTGGAAACAAATGGCCCTTCTGAAAAGAAGGCAGTGCCCATCCAGGGCGGATCTGCATGTTAAGGTGCATCTCAGGCAGCTTGACAAAAAAACCTTCTGGTACATGCGATGATAGGACAGATGTTCTGTGCTGCATTCTTGTAATAAAAACAAGCTTCAAATGATTAAGCTGAAATTAAAAAAATAGTGTTTCTGTGGAGAAAGCAATGTAAGAGAGCAAGCAGAATGCAAAATTACACAAAGACAGAACAAAATACATTCATAGGGGAAGAGAAAAGGCAGCAACAAGGATTTAGTTCTGTCTTAATTTCAGAAGTGTACTTCCTACACTAATATTATCCAAGCCATCTCAATGTCAAATGCATGAAAAAACCTTCCCTAGTAAATTAAAGAATTTACTGTTAATATTTAACTATTCTTCCCACATAGCATAACATCATCCAATTTAATAGTACTCCAGTTAAAAAATAAAATTTTGATGCTGAAAATGTTTATTCCAAATTAAATAGCTTTATTAGCATGTGCCTCCCACTATTAAGTACATTAATTACAGAAACATCCTGCGTGATTTGTCAGGATCAAATCTTTATTTTGACATCCTTTCCTGGTTGGGAAAATTTCAGTGTAGGCTTATGTTGACGCACATTTTCTTCTTTAAGGATAAGAGGCGCCAACATCAGCCTACACCAAAATTAAATTAAGGACATTATCAAAGTATACTAATCTTAGGAAAAAAAAGTTACAGAAACAATTTGAAACTAATTTTAATGATGCTTGGGGTTTTATTTTTATAGCTGTCAACACTCAAAAGATGAGATGGAGGATAAGAAATGAAAGGGTGTGACTAAAATTTAGAAGTTTAATTCTATCTTCTTTCTGAATAATGAAGTCTCATATCAGTATAAAAACTACTTTAACCACAGGTGTAAAATTCTTTTAAACTGTAATGATTTATGTCCATCACTGCTTAAGCTCATTAGTAATGCTATCTTCTGACAAATTTTGTTTTGAACTTTCAGCAACAACAAAAGCCCAATGAAAAGTATTAGTTGGTGGTTGGAAATGAGGATTATAACTCCATTATGTTAACTCAGTTTTGGCAATTTACACATTTTGTTAGGTAGACTGTTAAACACCAGTGATTATATCCACAGCTTTAGTAGCGATACACTGTCACCTGAGGAGGAATTTAAAATGACAGAAAATACTCATTTAACTTACGAGTTTGTAAGAGTATAACTGGATCCCAGAATTTGACTTCCACATTAGTGATACGAAAGGAGAGCATTTGCAATTATTTAAGAAGATAACATTTAGTTGCACAATTTTTAACTTATTTGAGACAGCAATGTGGTCTAATACTCCCATAATAAAAATTACGTTAGCATGAAATAATGCAGATTCTGCCACTGATGTTATTATTATCTAAGTTGTGTGATGCATTTATCAATGATGAGAAAGTTTTAGAGATGTACTTCTGGAAATGTTAAAAATGGCAATAATAATTACAGTTCTATCATGTTAATGCTTTTAGTAAAACAGCCACTTTCTATGTGTTGAATTGAAATGGAAAGGAAAAACAACTGAACTTCAACACTACAAAGCTATTAAGGATCCCTCACCTTAGAGCAGGCTTTTTCAGTTTGCATGCATTGAGAAGATTCACAGACCTGCTTAATCCAGATTGAGAGGTGCGTAAACAAAGCAGAATAAAAAGTGAATGCAACGATAAAATGTGGAAACAAGACATTTACAAGACTTACATTAAAAGACAAAATTGCATGCTTTCAAGATATGAAGTCACGTGCAAGAGTAAACAACAAAGTGCTTATTGACTCAGTTAGATGTTTGATCATTTCAAACCATACATTTAAGAACACCAATGTATCTTTGAATGACAAAATCTCAGCAGTGCCCCGATAGACTGACCATTTGTAAAGCGACTCAAAAATAAAATTAAAATTAAAAAAAATAAAAATTAAAGAGGCTATCTGAAGGAACACAACAGATGATCCAGCTAAAAGACAAAGACTATTAAAAAAGCAACAACAAAGACAAGAAAATAAATCCTCATATATACATACATATACCACTGCATAGCATGAATGTTTCAGGCAGTTGCATTACTGAATTGTGGTGAACAAATCTGGCCAAAATTAAAAAGATATATACCTTATTACTAAAATTACTTGGGAAAATATAAAAGCTTTTTAATAAAAGAAATTAAAAACCAGTGCACAGTGTTCTTAAGACAGAAACTGATGGCATTAATATTTTGTCTAGCACTCGATCTGACCCTCATTTAAATCAATTAGAATGAACTCAGGAATAACATATGACTTTAATTTCATTACGCCTCTGAGCAAAATGCACTAATAACTTTAATTGTTAGAGATATTGTGAAGTGGTGTAATAGTTTTGCCACCCGAAGTTCAATGGAGAGGGATTTCTTTTTTAATTTATATTCTAAATATTTTAAACCATTTTCTTTGAGAGATGAGTGTTACACAGAGCATTTAATTGAAGGTTTGATTCAGAGTTTGTGTGTGTGCCAGTTACAAACCCTTGCTGCCCCACAACATTAATTCCAGGCGACTGAACAATTTCCTAGGGGCCATGTGTTTAGAGTTTAGAAGAACAGGAATTTATCATATTAAAGTATTTCATTCTCCCTGCAAACAAAGCTCTTTATGTTTTCTTTGTTCCTGCTTCTTCCTTTTGATCTCCATTGTTAGAGTTTTGTGCCATTGTAATACTTTGCAATCTGCTGGAGGAGAAAGAATGACTGATTGTCTCCTTTTGAAAGGCAAAGTATGTGCAAGCCTGCAGCCTGCACCAGCATCCCTACTGGGAAAGGTACTGTCTGCATTCTCCTCTCTTTACTTTTTTTTTCCCCCTCAACTCCTGGAAACAAAGCTATCCTAGAAGAGTCACAAAACCTTAGATTTTAATAAAGAACACAAAACACCACTACTACTCACTGGCCATATTCCAAAGACAAATTTAGTGTTAAGCAGAAAACTTCAAGCCACATTGAATGCCAAAGAAAAAGTGCAGGGGGAAGGGAAAGTTGTGCTCACAGTACACTAAACTTATCTTATTCAGAATGAAAATTTCAAATAATTATTCTAAGCACAAAGTTTAGAATAAAACTATGGCAGCATTCAAAAAGCTGTTACTCAAAATAGCTCATACACTTATAAATCACAGAATTAGTAAATATTTTAAAATTCAAATAAAATCCTCTGATGGAAGGTTTCTTGTGAAGATGACAGGGAAACACTTTTCAAAGCCAGGCAATTCTTGATTGTCCATCTGTGTCAGGTGATTGTTCAGCCCATCTCAGAATCACTGCAGCTCTCTGTTAGCTGGCTGGCACCCAGAGCTGTGTTCACATGGTCCCCAGAACCTGAGTGCAGCAGCTCCTCTTGGTGCTTGACCACACTTTTTGGTCCCAGTACCACCAGCACCACCAGGCTTTCTTTCTTGCACTCTATTACCACCATATACTTTTATAATCCAGTTGATCCATGTTTTGGATTTGTGCTTTTGCTCTATTCAAGTTATTTCAGTCCTTCCTTAACCTGGACAATTGGATATTGACTGTGAGATCTCAATGCTGAAACAGGGTTTGGTGCCCTCAATTCTAATTGAAGTCAGAGTCAGTGAGGTTACTCAATGCTTTGCAAGATCTGGATCTAATTATCACATTAGGCCCTATAAGAACCTACTGATATCCAGAGATACATGTTTTACATAAGGAAAAGCAATATGCACAGAGGTTAAATGATTTGCATAAGGTCACTGAGAGAATATATGACAGAACTCAAATAAAAGCCTTCTAGTTCCACCCTTTCAGCCTCAAGCATTTTTTATTACCTCCAATTTTATATTCCTGCCAGAAGAAGTCATTTCAATTTCAAATATTAAATGGGAAATCAGAAAATGCAGTGAACTCTGAACCACATCTCCTTGGTAATCCAGCAATGCAGATAAGCCATATACCAACCTGTGGGTTCAAATGAGTTAACCAACACATTTAATACAGCTATTGTATGAAATGAGATTGTGTCTGCAGACATACCAGTAAATACTTCTATCTCTAAGCAGGAGAATGTATGGATGTACACTTAGTCCCCATGCAGACTATTTGCATATATTTACATAAATAATGCACAACAAACTGTTTCAAGGGACAGACTGATGTCATTTCAATTGGACATCACACAGTCTCAACCTAAACAGTGCTAAGTATAAGAGAAGAGAGGAATCAGAAAATATTTTGATTGTAAGCCCTCTTTTCATAAGGCAGTAAAACATTTGGGAAAGACTCAATTCACCTGCACTTTCTCTTGGATACATGGTCACAGGTAATAAAAAAAATGGAAGATGCTATTTTTTACTATTTATTTACTAGCAGATATTTGTCAGTCTCAACAGCAGATCAAAAGTTTAGAAGATGACTCAGCAAAAAATATTTTTCCCCTTTCTACTGTTGTGTGTAACTTTCATTTTTCAAACTCCACCTTTTCAATTGTGCACCTGTGTTGTATGGAAAAACTATTAAAAGCATTCATGTAAAAATTAAGTATAAAAACATCTATAAACATATAATACTATTTACAGCTGCTGTGTCACATGACCATAATTTGGACTAGACAATACCTACACTACAAATTAGCCACAGTTCTGGAAGCAGTTCATAAGAAAAGAGCATTGCCTAGCAGAAATCAGAACTAAAAAAACCCTCGAAATTTCCCACCATCTGTTAACTGTGCAATACTGAGAGAAGCTTCCAACACAAATAAACAAGTCCTACCCTTTGAAAAAGGAAGCTCTTTGATTTTGCTGATGTATTTCCATTACTGTTTTATGCATAAACACATGCATTTCCTGAAGGTAAAAGGGTCCAGTATAAATACAAAGTGTGATTGAATTCATCTTAAGGATGCATAATGAATTATTCTACTTGACTGTATACAAGAAAGATACTTGGAGCCCTTACTGTATCATCTTTGAATACTGAATATGTGAAACACCATTTACTATAAAACCCTGAAATCCAACCAGTTATTTCAAGGTTCTCTATTAAATGATTACAGAATAATTTACCAAAAAAATGTTTTATACAGTAATTAATCAATGAGGTTCTTATCACTCCATTTTATTCCTCTTAAAGTATATTTATAGGCAAGGCATAGAAATATGCTTTAATATAGTTTATTAAAGGTAACAATAAAGAACATTTTTACGTTAAAGACACCAATGCAGAATTTTAGAACATTTGAAAGGAGCAATAATTGTAAAGCACCTGAATTTACAACTGCTTTTTTCAGGACATGAAACAATCCCACCCTCCCAAGCACTCTTAATAAGAGCTCACCTATTTCAGCAAAACTGTCCATATATCTTTTTCTTTTCCAAAACTGAATACACATTTTCATGCTGCATATTTAAAGCACCTTCAGCCTAGCTTCTTCAGCAATGTGAAGAGACAAAGCATAATAAAAGGACACTAAATACTTGGCCTGTGGAAGAACTTCTCACATAGGAATCAAGGCAGTCTAAAAATACTCCCTAATGATGCTCTCTAAGGACTTTCTCACTGGCATTCTGGGTATCCAGGCTGCACATGGGTCAGGTGGAAGCGATACAGGCTGCCACTTGTCTACAGGGATCCTAGGCTAGCATAATGCCTACAAGGCAATACCAGATTAAACACCTGAACTACATAAAGGACTCCATGAATAGAGAAAGCAAGAGTATGATCCTGAGCTGCACTTCATCCACCCTAATCTGGGGCAGAAAGTCCTATGCTGAGCCCTAGAGACAGAACATAGACTCAGGAATCACACCCTCTGTACACAGGTGAAATCTCCCAATTCTCACATGTTTTAATAACTACTAGTTGAAACTGAATTAGGAAGAATGAAATTATGATATTATTAGGAAAAAATAATTTGTGAAGAACAAATGTGGTTTAAAATTCAGCATGTACTAAATACTACTCCTCTTTAAACACTAATACATCTCATTTTTTAAAAGGAAAGTCTTTCACCCACTTTCAAACTTCTACAAATCTAATAATGGAACAGTTTGGACAGTATTTGATTTCCTTCTCTTCTGTTAAGGGCTCATTCAGACCAGCCTGCCAAAGCCTAGAGCTGCAGCAAGCTCCTGCTCATAGGAGCTGACAGGAGTTCATTTTTGTGACATAAACAAATATGGTATTTTCCAATTTTAATTGTGCACAATGTAACATCTCTCTAATCTACAATAACAGAACCTGGATTTTTTTGAAAATCAGTCTCTTTCAACAGAAAAACAAACACTGGCATATCCTTAGCCACCATCTCCCCTTTGAGGAAGAATTCTTTTTGAGAGACCTCAGATCTTAGCAGGTTAATGCTCCCATCTCTACAACTTAGCCTCCCTCAGAGCTGACAGCATCATCACTATAAAAAGATGAGGAGACACATAAAAGAAATGTACAAAAAAATCCCCCAACCTAAACCCCAAACCCCACACTATTCTCTTTTACACACATACTACACAGCAGATTAGAACCACAATTACTGCCACATATAACTTGAACTTGCTTCACCCAATCCATTCCATTCCTTATAACCCAGATGTATAAAACATTTAGTATATTTAAAAACAGCTACACACAAAGCAAATTGGGACAGAGCAGTAATTTTTAAAAAGGCTTAATACATGCTAATGATAAGATATCTAAAGATGGATGTTTCCATTTGCATAAATATGTGCTAGGCATAGAATTTTCCTCTTCCCTGAGATGCTGCTAACCCTGTGCATGCAGTTTATATGATAATTTTGTTAGTGAGAGAAAACCACCACAGATAACATACTGATTTGCAATGATAACACTGTTTCTCTGCACACTATATATTTTCTACAAGCTACTCAAAGAATTCTTGCACCACTTTTCACATCATGTTGGGCAACAGCACAGTAGAAATGCTTTATTCTCCCTATGCTAAATTCTTAAAAGCAAGAAATGTACACAAACCAGTAAGACCAAGCATTGTGCATTCTTTCAATACTCATGGCAATAACCTCAATTGTAATTAGAATGAATAAATTAAAAGCCTCTTAGAATGAAATCCATCTCCTTTTCTTTCCAAACTAAATATTTAGTCTGCTGCTTTGCAAGTAAGAAAACCTACATATCTAGAAGGTTAAAACAGGAGCTATACCGTGTTTTCAATTCCATGGTTCTAAGGTTTCTCATAGATGCCTACCTTTTTGCTGCTGGTGTTACAGTCTCCTTTCTGCTTCCTGATGGAGAAGGTAAAGAGCCACTTGGTTTCTTTGGTAATACAGTTCCATTGTTAACTGTAGTCCTTAAAGGCAGGGTTTGTACCAGTGGTCTTGCTGTAAAACAAGTGTTAGATGAAATCATTGCCTTCATTTTTCTTTCTGTGTTTTTTCTTCAGCAAACAACACTAGAATATTTTACATTTTCCATGTGTGCCATTTTTATGTCACTATGGCCAAATTCAGCATAGATGAGGGTTTTTACATTGAGGAATTGAAAAAAAAATATTATTATTCATAATAATAATAGTCCTATCAAGTAAAAACTCTGTCCTAGATTAAGAAGCTTAGTGGTAAGCACAAAAGTAGATGTTGTACTCAAAACCAATCCTGCTCTGTCAAAAGAGCATCAGTCTCTTGCCCACTTGGATAGCACCCAGAGAAGTGCTAGAAATGAAGGCAAGTTGTCATCTCAGAAACTCCTGCTCTTCATCCCTCAGTCTTCTTGGAGTTTTTCCACAAGCAAATTATCTATTAAGAAATTTCTACTCCCCCCAAAAGGTCTTTTTGCAAGGAATGTGGGCTTATGTTTGACAGAAAGGATTTGTACCCTTTATTCAGAAAAAGCTACTGAAATCAGCAGAAGAGTGAAGGTAATAAGCTGGCATTATCTACCTACATTCTTCTGATCAAATGTTGGCTCAAAAAAAGGATCTGTGTGTCATAGCTGTAATTAACATTAGAATAACAGAAAAGTCCAATTCAAGTCGTTAGAAGTTAGTTGCAAAAACAGTGTTTAAAACTGCAAGCAATAAGTACCAACACAAATACTACTGTGGATCATAGCCTTGAAACACAGACACAAACATGACTAGTGCTCTCTCTACAGCAAAGAAAAAAGCTTGAATAACTTGAAATTTGACAGGACTTTGTATTACAAGCCATTGTAAAGATGCCAAAAGCCTCTGGGTTCAGAGAAACACCACCTGAGAGAAGGCAGCAGTAAGAAGTCACTTTAGGAACATAAAATTTCATTGAACTTGGAGAGGATGGCAGGGAGAATACCTGTGAAATGTTCTTCAAAAAAGATTGCAAAGGATAAAAGAAATAAAAGGCTAAACTGAAACAGTACCAATTGTATACAATTGTAGGTCATATTGTAACAACATCTTAGCATAGCACTGACAGCAACCATTTATTGACTTGTTCACCCTAAGTTTTCACATACTGAGCAAAAAGATAGATGTGAAAAACTGTGCCTTCAGAAGATTGTCCATACATATGGTCTACTAGAGAATGCAACTTGCAAGATAAACTTTGCCTTGAAACTTTGTTAGAATACTTACTTGTTATGTATTTGTCATTTATTTGTTCAGAGGAGAGAAATTTAGAAAACAACCTATAAGGGAAATGCTGAAGGAATGAGGCTTATTTGGCTTAGAAGAGTAAAGTATGACAGGAAAGAAAGTCAACAAAAGAGATAAAAAGGAAGTTTTCTCTATGCTCACTGAGGGTGCCTTCCAGCCGTGCCTTCCATGATCTGTTTTAACTGATTAATGCTGTCTTTAGAGCTTATCCAAAACATCTGAATCTTACTTGGCTTCCCAAACCTCTAATTTTTTTATTAATGAATTCAGATATAATTCTATTTACTTCTCATTTATTAATTTTTTGTATATTAATTTTTTTTACAGTTTTGTGCTGGAAGCTCTGCTGCTTGTTTCCTAATTGCTGCACTACTGCAATTAATCCATACGTATAAAACTTATTCTGTTGCATTCTACAGAATCATGGTAGCTACAGTTGAGAAGTTGTGGACCTGTCTCCTTGCAAACTTTCTGTAGCTCACAAAACTCTAATGAACATTGAGAAGAAAAATTAGAACAGCAATAGAAGTTAAAAAAATAAATTATTAAACTATTTTCCTTAATTGTAGTTGTTTTAAAAGAATGCCTACTAAAGAGTAGCTGGAGTGAACTAGCTGGAGTCTGTTTACTCTCCTAACCTTATGAAATCAAAACTAGCAGCAGCCAGGAATAAACCCTGCAACCTTTAACAGAAGTTTTGCTTCAGATCCAGCATCAATCCACAACCCACACTTCTGGAAATAGAGATTTAATTGGTCAGCTAGTGAAGAAAGCAACACCATGAAACTCTTGCACAAGAGAAAAACTGTGCATATTCAATAAATCCACTGTTTACTCAGGAGCTATTTATTTTTACTTACAACAGCTAGTTCACACCAGTGGTAACTGGCATCACAGTCACACAATCCCAAACTTGTCATTGCTGTTAGAAGTCAGTAACACACTATTACTGCTTTGTCAGTAATGTTTATTTTTGAAGTTCTGGTGCTTCAAGGTCTTACCTGTGGTAGCAGGACTGACAAGTTTATCAGCCTCAGCAGCAGCTTTTTTAATCATACTCTGATCTATGGATTAATAGGGCCGTTATGTTTACAAACAAACCAATAATTGCAAAAGGAAAGAACAACAAACACAAGTAAAACAAAGGCAGGAAGCCATACTGAAACTCCACCAAGTAGTAGAATTAAATAAGGAAAGGGAAAAAAACCCCAAACAACTAAACAAAAACTCAAAACACCATTAGGGAAGGAGCTCCACAAATGGACAAGATAAGCCGCTCCCTTTCCATGATGTATGCTGCTTTTAAGCTGCTTAGCTCAAGAACACAAAGACTGAAAACAAGCTCAAGATTTTTCCATTATAAAGTCTGAAACTTGAAATCTTTAATTTTAAATTTGAAGTACTCAGAAAAAATGAAGGCATTTGTCCCATGAAGATTCTTGTTCCAGACTTTATACAGTACTGGGATGATCCTGTTTTTCCAAAGGCACAGGCCTTCCCCAGCACACACACGCACACACACACACACACACACACTTAATCCTGATCCACTTCATCTACAGATCAAATGATAACAGCAGCATGCAGTATGCTTCAAGTCCCAGTCTGCATGGACACAAAATCTGTGGGATCAAATTCCACTTTTTAAAATTTCAAATGTGGAATTAGTAATTAAACAATATAGGGAGAATAAACACAGGTTCAGTCCATGCAGCCCAAGGGGTACAAGAAGCCACCACTCCAGCTCCTCCCATGTTTAACAAAGCCCCTCTCCTAAGAGAATCCATCAAAAGCCTTCATAATGCTATTCCAAACTAAAATGAGTCTTATGCTAAGTAATTGCACACAGTTTTTTATAAAGTAGTTGTGCCTACTAAGGAATAATAGGTGTTTATGTAAAATAGATCATATTTGACAAAACAGCTGGAAAAAAAACAAGTGTTCTGAATACTTCAGATTCTCTTTCCTGTTTATAATTCATGTTTAATAAGGTTGACCATACACTAAATGATACAGCTGATGTACAGCAAAGTGAAAGTTCTTTTCATAAACAGTCACAGTACTGATCTTCTCCAGAAATTAGGTGGGTTTTGTTGGTAAATACCAGGACTCATTCTGGTAATTTCCAATGGAGGTAATCAGCAATTGACATCTGTAGTCCTCTATTTGCATTATTACAGTAAAAGTTCTAACACTGTAATTATACACTCACATTAAGAACCAGACATGCCATATATACATTAAAAAAACCTCCAAACCACACACACACAAAAATCCCACAAACAAACAAACAAACAAACAAACAAACAAACAAACAAACAAACAAACTCACTCCTACAAAAACAGCCATAAAAGACATGGGGATGGCTTACAGCAGCTTTTTTTCAATGTACATTGAACTATGGCTCTAATGGTCTGCCATGACCAAGAAAACTTCTCCTGATTTAGAGTTCAACTCTGCTCACAGAATCCATGAAAATCTGGTTTATATTTTGCTAAGTAAAGCCAGCAGGCATGAAGAACAGATTTGGTTACAACTCAGTAATAATTACTAGACTTTATTTCCTCCAAGCATCAGATAATATCTATTTTACAGGCAACATGAAGCCTCTTAATCCCTTGTAAAACCAGATTGATGGAACATTTTATCACAGTGGAGGCTATCTTTAGTAACATTTAACTTATCTGATATTTTAAATTTTTTCTCAATAAAACAAAGACAAAATAAGGAGATTACAACAGAAAGAGAAGAGGACAGGAAGACAAGATCTCAGATATTTAGTGCCTATTCCATATGACAGCTAGCATGAGACACAACCAACTCATTATTGGCTCTGTAATTCTGTCCCTTTCAGCTTTCTTCATCTCCTGACACAAAACTTTGTAATGAACATGACATCTCAGTTCATCAAATTAAGTAGTTCCTACCAAGTCTGTTAAATCAGTGACTAGAACTAAAAATTTGTTGCAGGGTCACAAATATATAACAGAGATTAAAGGAAGTCCTAACTTTAAAGTGGGAAAATTATGAATCCATAAATACATAACATAATTCTCATGCAAAGTAATTTTTTAATTAATATTAATACGTATCAGGATTCCAAAAGAAACAACTTCCTAAGTTAGACAACAGAGAGCCTGTGAAGTCAGTACTTTCTTTCCACATCTAGGTTGCCACCACTCTTACTCCTAAGACCTAAAATACCTTGTGTGTTTCTCTAATCTGCACACAGGCAGCCTCCCAGGCCTCTGCAGCCTCACACACTACAGTAAATCACATTGCTTGGGTTCTAATAAACCTTTACCTCTATGAAGTGCTCAGGTTCAGCTTTTCTGAATTGTGCACAGAAAAACCCACTCCTGCAGAGCAGGAGCCACAGGAGATCACACTGTGGCCTGTGGGCACAGCACAGAATTCTGCCAAGCAGTGACACCTGTCACACCTTGTACCTCACTGGCTCTGGCTCTGCCGCTCTGGACATGGTCAGGTAACAACCACAGCTCTACCTTTCTTTTGTAGCTGAGCAGCTGGTGTTGTACCATCTCCTCAGTCATGTCAACTCTGTGCTAGCTTAGAGCTCTGTCTTATGTCTGTATGATCCACAGACACTTATGACATTTTAAATTAAATTTTAATTAAATTTTACTTAAGTTTAATTCATTTTTTAGGATAATAAACCCCCAACCTATTAGGAGTTTCACCCACAGAAGACAATGCCTTCCCTAAAGAGTTTATAAAATACCTTGATCAGAAGTAAGGAAGTGGTAGCAATGGTTAAATGTAGATTGTGGATTAAGCATTAAGAAAATGCAAATGCTTTGCTGGTTCATGTAAACTGTAGAAGGCTCACAGATTTAACCATCTGGATTTCTATGTGTTCTTTTTACCAGGTTGAATTTCAAATGTATTTTATTTAGAGTTTGATTTGTTGAATTTGAATATTTCAAGATCTAATGAACAACCTATTTTAATACATATGAAACACTCATTGAACTGCACTATCTATTTTACATCTGTCTGAAATGCAAACCTTTGGTAGGTCCTTTCTTGTTCTGCATGGCCTGCTGCTCCTCTGTGATATTCAAGCGTCGGACCACATCAGCAAGGGCAGATTTGAGCAGCTGGATGTCATCTTCCTGCATCTGCACACGCTGCTCCAGAGAGGCAATGCGATCTGTGACCTCCATACTGCTTGCAGCAGAGGCACTGTCATCTAAACAAAGCAGCAGGGAAAAAAAAGCATTATCAATAATGGATAGCCATCCAGAAATACATTTCTTAGACCTGATGACTTTTTGAGGAAGAAAGTTTTTGAGTGGCCAAAAGAAAGAGATGGAAATAAAAATAAATAAAAGATGCGTACTTAAGTAAGATGTTATGATGAGGTTGGCTTCAGGGCCAGTTGTTAATTGGGTTCCACTACCAATAATGTGCATGTCAGAACTGCAGTGATCAATCATCACCCTTCACTGTTCTGCTCAACACAACATTCTGACACTGCTGGGCATTTTCTGATATGCTACACACCCTTCCAGAGTTTTCTCTCTCATACAGGTCATAGAGATACTTTATAAATACATAAGTAACAGACAGGCTTACACTTTTTCAAGCTACCATACCCAGGCTGAAGAACAGATATTGACCCAATCTGCTAACCCCTAGTTTATACCAGCAGCTTTGAGAACATCCCCTCTAACTGAAATAAAACCCCAAATAATTTCAGAATTACTCAGTAACTATACTCTAAGCCTGCAAATTATTAAAAGGGTCATTACTTTGATACAATTCACCCATTATTTGGAAGTAACCCATAGAAGCTTCAAGTCTGAAAATCCATGACGAGGACTACACGTTCTTTCCACTCAAAACTAGTAATATTTTTCCTAAATGAGTGCTTTTGTTCCTATCACATAGAAACACTGTCTCTTTTTACAATATTAAGTTAGGAGAAATAAGAAGAAAGCAACATCAAAGACATCAAAGTCTGTATCAAATAGCAAAATAATGTGCAGTTTTTAAAGAGAATTGCAAAGTTTTATTCAACAAGTTTTTGAAACCTTAAAAATAAGTTAGGTACTAACTTACTGGATGATCTTAATAATGTTAGTCAGGGTTCATAGCTTTCAACTCATGTTCATTAAGTCATACTGTGACAAAAATGGATATTTATGCTACTATCTGCAAGCATAATTGACTTCTACTCCATTCCCAATGCAAGTCTGTAGCCTTTATTTCTTCTGTTAAAACTGAGCTCTCTTTGTGAAGAAGATGGTATTTGTTTTAATTTCTTATGTTCTTAATTCTCTTCCGTTCCAAGCCAGAGTTTTCCACTTCTTTTGTAAAAGGGTGCAATGTGAAAGTTAAATGGTTTGTGTATAATAATAACTACTCTTGAAATTTAAAACAAAGTTAAGTGTTTAAAAAAGGAAAACAACTGTTTCTGAGTACATCTAAAAGCATACCCAAAAATGCTAATGCATACAAACTTTTAATCATAAGCATCTAGAAAAAAAGGGCATTAATTTTTTTTTTTAAATCTATTCATCCCCAAACCACTCCAATACAGATTGGTTTTGAAATCTGTTCCTCAGATCAGTTTTGGCTTTCTCATCTCTCACACCCCCAATAGCTATCTGTGGTTATCAAAGGCTGAATTAGAAACAACTCAGAAACAATGTAACAATACTGACAGTCCATAAATAGCTACAGACTATAATAGTTTATAATGCTTGTTAATTCTGTTATAGGAGTTTCAGACCTTATTTAAAATATCACCATTAGGATATTATCAGGCTGAATATAGTAGCAATGTAAGTATCTTGTTCTGAACGAACTAAATCAGAACTCAAGCTCCTGAAAAATGTTAAAAACTTTCCCCATGACAAAATTTTCCAAACTTTGGCCTAATCAGACTTCTGCTCTACACAGGACTCTGTCCTGTAGCTATTGCAGGTAATTAGTCCCCAAACGCAGATTAGCAGCTATGCTGGCAGCAGTAAGAGCTGCCTGCAGAATTTAACCTTTCCTCTACAAACAAAAGCCCCACGCTGCTCTAATGACTTTACACTTTAACTCAGCTGGAAATAACATGGATTAGCATACTGGACAATAGGCAACCAAATCAAAAGCTTGATTTAACCAATACAAGCCAAATTCAAACTTCAGCCATTCTGCCAAATTCAGTATCATCAGGAATGGTTTTCTCCTGAATTCAGTCAACAAGAAACAGACAAATCCCAAAACCAGGGCAGTAAAGGAAGCCCAGGGGAAAATCAGTTGGTGTTGAAATTATTTACCCTTGCTACAAAAGAAAACATCCTCATTGAAGTATCCATTTCGCTAATTTTTAAGTGTGTAGAAACAGTAATTTTGCCCAGACATTACTCTTCAAGTAGTAATTCTGTGGCACTGGTTTATTTACAGTCCTGTAAGAAATCAGTCCCACTAATAACTATTAAGATGTACAGTCCTCTCCCTTCTTCCCCCTTCCCCCATCTGTCACTGTGACTCTTCCCCTCACACCCTCACTGACCTACAGGCCCCAGAAAACCCTTTCTTGGACACAACATCTGTATCTTCCACTATCATCATTCTTGTAGGGTCCTGGCAACATAACCCTTATCCTTGCTGTAACCTACAGCTTGTTTGGTTTTTATGGTGGTTACTTCACCGGGTGCAGTTCCTTTCCAAGGATGAAGAAAAAAATAAAATTTTAACAGCTTTTTGTAAGATTGCAGCTGGAGACAAGATTGCTTACAGTCCAGTGCCATTTCACTTTACCTCCTCTTTGCATGCATGTACAAGTAAGCTAGAAAAGAGACACAGGATACAACAAAACTACATTTTATGAAGAATGCAAAGTTCAATTATAAAATAAGCATAACCTGTTTGTTATGCAAGTAGAGGGTGGAATGTTTTTGCCATTGAGATCATTACATCCCAGTATGTTAAGCAATAAAGTTGCACCTTCAACACAACCAAATAAGTGAAATGGTACAGTATAAGAAGAAAAAAAAAAACAATTAATGCTATAAACTAACAATACAACAACTAAAATGTCACTGCAGATGTCACCTATTCTGTCCACACAAGCAAGAGTGGTATTGTTAGCCTAATTTGTGACCTGCCTCTGCAGTGTCTCACTCATCCTCACAGCAAAAGACATCTGCAAGAAATATTTTAGCACACATTTGTAATGAAATTTGGAAAGGCATATGAAGGAGACTGGAAATCCAGACAAATTGCCTTCAAGTATTAGATCTCCTTATCAGTCACTACCACCTCTTGCCCATGGCTGGGCAGAACAGACATCACACCACCTACATGGGCAGCATCAATAGCACAACAGAATTAATCATTCCTTTTTTCATCAATGGAAAGATAAAGGACTTTACAGTGAAATTTATGCAATGTGTTTTTAGAAACCTGAAATCTCAGTCACTTTCTACAATGTTCATTTCTTTTCTTTTCACTAAATCATTGTCTCAAACATGTAAATCATAGAATGGTTTTGGTGGGGAGGGACCTTAAAGATTCCTGCCTACCTGCAATGGGCAGGGAGTTAATCTACATCTCATGAGATAAATGCCACCTACAATGTCCAAAATTAGATAAAACAAGGAGTTATCAATTCAGATGCCTCATTTTTCATTACCATAGGCATTTGTGGTAAAACTTGGAAAAAAGAGGCATTTATCATTTTTGCTTTGCTGAGATTCTGCAAGTTTCAAAGGGAAGGCAGCAAAAAAGGGGAATGTACTACATGCCTCTCTAAATTGTCCAACCAGCTAATCCATGATCTCATAGATTGGAAAGATTTCTTATGGCAAACTAAAAGACAATACTGAGTCAAATGATTAATCTGCTTCCAGAGTGTATTCCAGTTTTACAGCAATTTAGTACTTGAGCTTAGCCAAATGTGAAGAAATAGCTGAAGCAAAGCCAACAACAGGATGTGTATGCTGTTTACAAGAGTGATTTCAATACTATTTCATCGTATGTAGGCTAAAGCTAAAGTACATACTTACACCATTAGTTAGAAGGAAGCCTTTTAGATGCATCCCATTTTCTATAGATTTCTTCTATAGAAAAACCTAAACCTTCTGAAAAACCTAAATCTTACCTGTATGTTAATGTGTATGAAATAATTAAAATAGGAGTTGGCTTTTTCCCCCCTAGAAGAACTACTTTATTAAACATATTCCACCTTTGAATTATGCAGACATTAATTTTGAGGCTATCTTGTCCAGCTCAGACCACAGCAGTTGACCATGCAGTGGAAATATTAGGTACTGATTCTCAAAAGACTGGCGAACAAATTTGAGTTTATTCAATCTACATGGCATATTTGGAGCACCAATTAACAAGATAAAACTGTACATGAAGTACTTCCAAAACTGATTGCAACTGTGGTTGCTAGACACTTTCTTTATAATACATTTAAAAGTGGCATCTCAATGTCTTTGCAGAGTTGTCCTCGTATGTAGACACTCTGCAGGATGTCAGGAAACAAAATGCAAGCCTTCTGAGGACAGCAAATGCCAGCAGTGGTCTTTGGCAAAAACTAAAGATAACCCACATGATGGAAAACATGGCAAGGGATGGCAGTAGAAAGGCAGCATCACCCGCACACAGAGCAGCTCCTCTTCTAGCATAAAGACATAGATTGTGCCAGCAAACCTGAATTGAGCTCAGCTGGCAGGAATACTTTCTGCCACTGAGAGATTTCATTAAGTGTATCACGTTCTGTACTTGCCCTGAAATCAGTTGGTACAAGTATTTACATTCCTTGGAAATAACTATGAACTTCAGGGCCACTACTACAGCCTTATGAAAACGTACATGGACAGAAAGGAATTCTCCACCCTCAGCATGCAGCTAACTCTATAGCAGAACATAGCAGCTGCTGAGAAAGGCATGCCATCAAAGGAGAGAGAAAGTTAAAAACAGTAGTTATGAAAACACAAGCAAACCAAAAAAAAAGCACAATCCTGCAGATTAGGAGATCCATAGCCTGAATTTGACCCAGTATACTAGCAAGCAATTAAGAACACTGAAGAGCCTACACTTCCAGAAACATCTTTCCACCCATAAAGGCCCATGGCTTTTGCACTCCACTAACTGCAAAGCTGTCAGATGCGGCACATGTCACTCAGCATGTCACACATTTGCAAGTTCCCCTTCTCCTGCCCACATCATCACTGAGATCTCATGCAAGTAACTGAGATACTTCAACAACTTCCTTCAAGCATCCTGGGAGTAACACTACCACTAATTTTCAAATGACCTCTCTGCTTCACCTCTCTTGATACCGTATGTTTAGCTTGACACTCTAAGAGAGCAGAAAAACATCTCTCTGTGGCAGGCCTCTCCTACACCTTCCAAATCCTGCCCTCCCTATTTGGTTCATTTCATGCATCTTTGGGTCTGGGTCACAGAAGTCAGGCAGACAAGCTATTGGATAGAAACAGTTGTTCTGAGTTGATAGCAACAGAGAGAAAAAAAAAAAACTGGGAAGAGAGACAATCATCGAACTTTTCTCAGAACAAACACAAGCTATTCACTGTAGCACAGAAACAGGGGAATGCAGCCACAACATTGTTGCCAGGCTTTGAAGCAAGATAGGAAAGTACCAAGTATTCTCCTAGTATCAGTTTCTGTGGCATAATGTCAGTGGTCATTCGCAGACCAGAGCTTCTGTGCAAGGGAACAATGGGAAAATAAACCAGCAGGTTTAGTTTCCTTTGACAACACCACACCAGGCTCCTTTGTTTAAAAGATTAATGTCAACAGTATTTCACAGACTAAATATCTTTCCTCTGCTCACTTTTCTAATGCAAAACACTGTACCATACCTGAAACACAGCAGCAGCCCTCCAGGCTTGTCTCCTGGGGACAATGACAACACATATGGGCAACAGCTTATCATAAAGTCTGGTACATACTAGATGGGTCTGCCAGATTAGAGCTTTCCACTGTGAGAAGCAAGTGGATTTAAAGCCCAAAATAATGTTATCCTATTTAATCTTGTTACTTTGTGTGGTTAGGGGAAAAAAACAGGCAGAATCTTTTAACTACAGGTAAAACTGTAAACATTGTTGCTTTATGTGAAGTTTTGGAAATCAAAACTTGTTGCCAGCTGAATGTCTAATCCTCTAACTGTATTTTGTTATAAATGTATATATAATAGGATAAAAGTGCAAGCATCATATACACTTCTTGAGATGGAAAATTTGATGATGAGGAACAAGAAATCATATCTAATATTTAAACCAAATAGCTACAGGATCAATGCCATGCCTATCTGGAAGCTTATGTATGTATACACACGTACCATTTTTGAACAGGTAGGACAACTTTTCAGTTCATTCTGTATTCTAATGCATGTTCTTAAGATAAGAGTGATTAGCAATGTAAGGAGATGCCCTAGTTGGGTACAATCAGGTACATCTCACATTCAGTAATCTGAACAGCCCAGATTAGTTTTTCCATGTCCTCACATGATATGTATGTGTAGGAGGAAATGGGAAGAAAACTCTGTCCCACACATCTGCCTAATGCCTTACTCTGGATGTGCTGGGAACCACAGTAGCAGTAAAGTAAAACATCATCTTATGAGAACTGATCACTTTAAAACCAATTTAATTAAAAAAAAAAATTGAAAAAAAGCACCAAATATTTTTTGTCAACTAATATGGACTACAGATGGTTATATTTGTGAACAGTATTTTCCTCTTCTAACACAGCTAGCTATTGCAACCCAGTACTTATAAAATCTTATTACTGTATTTCCCAACACTCACTGAGGAATAACTTGTCCTTTTACAGTTTCACCACTATAAACCTAAAGACAGGGAATATAATTTCCTAAAATTAGAGGCAGAATTTGAAAAGATAAATCCATAATAGCAATCATCACTCAGGGCCTCACAGCTGGGAGCACTGCATTCATTAACAAAATGGGAGAGAAGAAAATGATCTAACAGAACATTTTCAGAAAGCTCCTTGTGGCTAATTAGTTAGGAATCACTGCAGCAAAATTATAACCATGTGCCCTTGACCTGCCTGTAGCTGTCAAGCTATAGCCAGCAGCTTACTATTTTTTCCCAAGCAGATGGTAAATGAGCTTCTACTTGGAAATCAACCAGTTAAAAATTATCTTCCCCAATAGCACTTAAGAAGAAGATGGAAGAAATTTTTGACACATCAATAAATTAGAGGAATTTTTTCTCAGAAGAGGTCTATCAACATAAATGCTTTAACTGTTCAGAGCTACTGTGTTGGCTCTGTTGAACACAGAAGTCAATAGAAAATGTTTTAGACAGTTATGATTCCTCCCCATTATGCTGGGATCAGCCCATACCATTGAAAAAAAAACAACCTTGAACCCCAGCATTGCAAACAGAAACCAGGAGAGTAAAGATAATATTCTGTAGCATAATGTGAATGCAAGGATAGTAGCTTGAAAAGGAAGGGACTCCATGGTACCTGCCTGGAGTTAAGAAACTGAAGATGCAGCCTAAAAAGAACTTGCTAATGAAGGAACCAGTAGGGTAATTAAGGTATTAGGGCAGAATAACTGGGCTGTGTTTTACCGTCTTATATTCTCAATGATGTGCCGAGACCTGTATCAAGACCTGTATCAATCTTATGTTCTCAATGATGTGCTGAGACCTGCACCAAGACCTTGAAACAAGAGAAGAAAACCAGATTGTGGAGCAGGGAGAACATCTCTAATGACTCTCCATCTCCATGTCACAGATTGGCTCAATGTCCAAGTCATCCAGCAACAGCTAGGAAGAAATAAATGCAAATTCATCACCTGATGTAAGGCAAAAAACCTTCAGCTTTTGTTTAGCACTACTAGACAAAAAGAACCAATTCAGAAGAGATTTGCTTCTCCTAAATATACTTTAAACTACATGCAAATAGACACCACCCATCAGTTCACAAAAAAATTTCTCCTTGAAACTTTATAGTGTTTAATTCAATACCTTTTCACTGCTGTAAAAAACTGGATGTCTCCATTTCATTCTTCAACTATGCCATATGCATAAAACCAGAAAGATTTACTTTTACTTGCAGTGAGGAGAGACTCCAGAGGCAAGAAAACTGACCTAAAACACCTTTTAAAAGTTACTGATGCTAGCCTGTGGTAATGCATACAAGCCATTTTTTTTCCTTCTTTGTTGTGTATTTAAGTTATTTTACAAAAGAAAAGTTGATTCACAGTCTCAATAACCCCTAAGATATATCAGCCAGTAGCTGATCTGCAGTTAAATGCAGCCTTTATGTTACATTAGAGACAGGACCATTTAAACCCTTCAGAAACTACTTAGGTCAGCATACATTTTGTCATTTTCCTAATTTCCATATTCAATACTAAAATGACAACCTGATCCTCAAATTTACCTGGGCTACTAGCTTTTTTCCTATATATTTTTTATAATCTACAGTTTAATGAAAATTATAATCTTAAATATCTATGTTTATTTAAAAACAAATTGAAAACACTATTAAACTTTAGAAATACATAAGCAATTAAACACTTTTCCACTTAAGAAATTACAAATTTACTAAACTGAGACTGCATCAACAGCAAGTAATCCATAATTATCAATTTGAAATACTTTATGTTTTATCTTATTTCATAAGTGTATCCTCTGAGAAATAAGACTTGGAAAATCTCAGCCTCTAATCAATAGCATTTATTTGTAAAATAAATACCACTCCCATTCTACATTTACATTTCTTAAAGGCTAATCAGCTTTATTAATCATTTTCTGTAGACTCAAACTAAGGGACACAATACAAAGAGAATAAAACATTCCTCCTGCATCTGCAGAAGGGACCATTGATGCCTAAAGCAGATTTATCACTTTCACAGACTCTGGCTACTTGCTCTCAGCTAATGGCTTTACTTTCAGCAGTGGTCTGACTTTTCTTTAGAACTCTGTACCTCGTAAATATTTTAGTTTCTGAAATGAATGCAGTGTTAGGCTTCATTACAGATTGTCACAAAGACAAATCACATTCTAAATATTTAAAGGAAAAATTATTTCAAATTTAGAAAACTATTAAAAGTCGTCTTTTAAAACCTGTCTTGTTCAGTACTGTCTCGAACAGGAATATAGAATTTTTTTCTAGAATGGGCAGTTAATCTAGTGCACGTGAGAAGTACTTGAATTAACTAGTGATAGCCTTGCTTGGATGGCAGAGGTAAAAAACCATCCAGAATGCCCATAACAGAATGGAATTTTACCCACACTGTCCATCTTCATCTTCAGTTAGGATTAAGTCTTCCCTTCATTTAAGTCTGACAAATATAATACAATATAATAATATAATTATTAGTAATATACTTTCTTACTGTAAACTCTTCCCATTACATATTCCCACTCTCCAGCAAAAAAAACTTTGCTGACATAACTGCAGAAAGAACAAACTGCCCTTGCCAAGGACTCAAACACAGCCAGAGATACCACATTTGATACAATATTTGATGTCCTGGCACTAACCAGGAAGATGATGGCATTAAGGCTGTTTAGAAGAAGGAAGAAAAAAACCCTTTATTTACTATCCTCAAATAAAAAATTAATTCAGGTTTATTTCAGGAAACAGAAAAACACACATAATCTGAAAAATTATTTGGTTAAAAATGTGACTCCTCTAATTTCCATTAGAGGCAATTCCATTAGAAGACAATTTCCATTCTTTTTATTTTTAATTTTGTTCCCTAGCATGAGACCATATTCTTATTTCACCACAATAGGGTGCACAGCACTGTCACAAATGTCACCCAGCTGTGATGCCATTCTCAGCAGACTGTGAAGTGTGGTCCTGCCACCCTGTGAGAATGAACGAGCCATATTCTAAGGCTTGCCCCATCCTCTGCAGTACTTGGCAATGCCACAGCATGCACGTTGCTTATTTTTAAAAGAAATTCAGGCTTTCATGGAGGAGGAGACAGAGATAAACTATTTTATATCTTTCATATTGAGTGAAAAAGTTTAGAAATATGCTTTGATCAATGAATGCAATATTGTCTCTTCCCAGAGCTACAGAGAGCCGTCAGTAAAAGTGGCAGAGTCAGCAGATGTCTGGTCTGCCCTTGGCTGGGAACAAGCCCCAGGCCAAGGTCCAAGCTGAGCCTGGCTCATGACTGTTCCTCTCCTTCAAGGACTTTGTGGGACTGATTTCCTTCTGGCGGCAGCCAGTACTTCTCCCGTAAGAGTTTTCACTCGAGAGATTAGATGGATGACGGCTGTGCAGAGTAAATCCTTTCCCAAAAGCCATCTCCTAATAGCACTGTGCTGAAAGACTAGTGTGAACAAACCCTCAGAAAGCCTGGCTGATAAGGCTCTTGTAGCCCTGCGATTACTGGGAATACGAGCTTCAGCCTTCATGATAAAGTGGAGCCTATCAGCAAAGACAAACCTTTAAGGCTAATACGGCCATTCAGTTTTAGGGCAAGAGTTCCCTTATGCTTTCTTAGCTCTGGATGTGGGTGGAACGCACATAAGTCAGACTTCTGTATGCAAGAGTACAGACACAAGTTAGGTCAAGTACAGCCACTTGAACAAAATGAATTTAGTATTTTAAAGGCACTGTTGAACAATACAATCTTTACTTACAATTCAAGAAGGAACATTTTTTAAAGTGGTCCTGCACATAGATTAGTGGTCTACAAGTATGTAAACATTATTGCAGTGATAAGATTTGCCCAAAACAACATTCACGTACAATAAACTTCCCCATCACAGCACAGAGCAGTGATTTCCATGGGCAGTAAACTGAGCACCACATTGAACTTGAAAATCACTAGATTTACAAGAGACGGAAAAAAGTTGAAACTGGTTGGAAAACATTTCTCCCAACTCCACTGAAGAGATAGTTCAGAAAACAGTATCTGTTCACAGCACATCAATTTTTTATGTCAGCCAGGAACATCCTTCATTTTAGCACAAGACAGTCAAGATTAAAGCCTAGTACAATACAGCTTCTTCACAAAAATACTTAGTTACATAAAAGCAACAAACTTAATACATAAACTCATGCTAAAATACACAGATCCCTATGGCAGAGAAATCCAACCCCAAGAAGTTACAGCTTCCTTGAGCCAGTGACCCAACTCCTCACTCTCAAAGGTCTTATTTGCAACAGTTTCCAAATGTTGACTCTTCACCAAAAGCAAAAGCATTCAGTATTTGCAAAGCCAAAAGTTGAAAATAAAAGGAAAAATGATCCAGTTGATCAGGAATCCTGTTACACTTAACCCAACAAGTGACTGCTCTAGCGGTGAGTGCCACTAAAACAAAAGGGTCACACAGTCAAGTAAATCTATCCACAACTCTCTTTTTTTTCTTTTAGATGGGAACAAGACAGCTTTGTAGGCCCAAGTAAAAATAACCAACAAAACCCAAAGCAAAGAAACAAACAAGTTGCTCCTCAAAAGATCCACACAAGAATAAGCCCAAACCCAAATAGTTTACTAAAAACTACATTTTCAGAAGTCATTCACAGAGTGCGGTAGTTCCTGCTTCCCTAATCATTAAAAAAGAAAAATATTTTTTCCTACTGTATTGCAAAGTAGTTCAATACCCTACTAGCTCCCCTTGTGTGAAAAAGAGGCTTTTGAACTGGACATCAGATTTACTGGTTTCATATTTACTGCATTTCAAAATCACATTAAATACACTTATCAGATTTATCTAATGCCAGGAAAGTCTGTCTTCTGAAAAGAATGAGGCCTAATTCCTAAAAAAATTATAAGGAATGAGTAAATAACTTAAAAATCTTACAAAAAATGAATAAAACAGTTTTGTTTTAAGCTTCATTATTCAGCCTTAGTTCATACATTTTCTTACTCCCCAGAGCTTAAAAAGGAAAGTTTAATCATTTTTCCAGAGGTGCTAGAATTTTCTATCTGTTTGCCACTTCATCCACAAACAACCAACAAGGAGAGAGCATTAGCATCCATGGATCTGTACCAGATGATTTTAAAAAACACATTTTGTTTCATGGACAATTGTTTACAGCAGAAGAAAAGGCAAGTCCCAAGAATTTTCAAAGCATTTCCTCACAAACTCTGCAGGAGGCTACCCTCTCATGGAGCAGGTTCTGGAGTCCTCTTCAACCTGCTCAGTGGCTGGTGAGGCACCAGAACAGAGTGCCTAGAGAAGCTCCAGATGCCCCATTATTAAAAATGTTCAAGGTCAGGTTGGATGGGACTTTGAGAAACCTCATCTAATGGAAGGAGTCCCCTAGCTCTATCATCAGTAAAATGTACCCAGCCCTAGCCCTGCAGCCCTCAGCCAGGGCTGTCCTGTGGGGCTAAAGCCTACCCAGTCAGGCATGGCAAAGGCTGGAGGACATTCAGCTGTGCTGAGACCTGTGAGCCTGATCAGCATCAGTGCTGTGACAGATTACAGCACACTCAGCAGAAACATCTGCTATTTTGGCAGCTCCCATCTGACTTCTGAAGGACTTGGAGGCTGGCAAACAGGACAGAGCAGCAGTGGGGTGGGAAAAGGATCCCCCCAACAGTGCTGAATCCTCCAGAACTCAGCCTGACCTTCCCTCAGGAAATCAAAATGGTACTAAAATCTGTAAAGAAAATAATATCGAAAAATTGCCAGCATAGACCAGGCCCTCACAACTGCCTCTTGATTGCCCACAGACAAGTCCCTGCAATACAGGCAGCTGTTGCTGCTCCCTCCTTCATGGAAGAGATTGCCCCATATGTCAAGTCAGCACACGCAGGGGTACCTTCACATCTGAGCTGCACTCAGGAGTTGTGGACCAAGGGCACAGGATGAGTGACCACCACCAGCAGGTACTGGAGAGACCTGGCAGCACTGCCAGGCTGGGAGCTCAGGGGGCTTCAGCAGGAAGGAGTGGGTCTCTGTTTGTTGTGGGAAAGAGTTGGGATCCACTGTGCAGGTGGAAAGTACAGAATCAGGCTCCCAGATGGCACAGGACACAGAACATGGACAAAGTGCAATGCAAGCAGCCAGAAACATGGCAATAGGAGAGGGGCAGTTGCCTGAACCCAATTCTGCTGCCACCAGTACGTTTGGCCTGCTGATGATACCCTGCCAAATTAAGCTGAAGATCCCCAAATCCCACAGGAATACTAAATGCCGTGTATTGTCTTCTGCCTTATGTGTATCTCCCCATGTATAACTTTCCTGTGGACTTATCACAAAATTCATACACTATAGGTAGGTCAAGGCCCTGCTTTGTCTTCACTCCTTCTTCCCATTCTTCCTTCTCAATGCAAATTACAAAAATCACCCTCTCCTTTAGCTAGTTTTCCTGCATCCTTGACAGGTTGTAAAGGCAGTAAGGGTAATGTTCAGAACATACAGTGCAAGAAAAAAGCTTATTATTCCTGAAAGTTAAACTGAAAGTGAATAAATAAGACACTTGGTAAGCCAATGCACACATTTCTAAGATTATACCCATAATATGCTGTATTAAGAACTTCTTAATGAGGCAAAGAGTTATTCAGAAAAAGAGTGCCAGTAGCTTTCCACAGCTTCCCTTGAATTATTTCAAATGGATACAATCTATTTTCACACTAAAACCTCTGCTTTACAGAACTGTTCAGAGGACTTCATCTTCAGCACAACATTGCTTAAATAGAAATGGATACAAACCTGCATATCATTCATATCTAATGCCTTGCCAACCCACACCTTCTTTTTACTACCTAATTATCATGTGCAAGCCTGTCAAAAGTGTCAAAAGCTTTTTTTTTTAAGCTGCTACTTTTATCATGTGAAAGATGTCATCACTTTAACAACACTCATTTGTTTCCCAAGGTTTGTGCCTCCAAAAGGTCAGAAGAATTCCCTGGACCTCACTGTACTCTGCACCAGTCACCTTGGGAGGAGCCTTGAGGGACTGAATTTATTTGACTGCTTCCCATTTCTACTCCCACAGCTGTGGAAGTGGGAATTCTGCTTATACAGATTGCACAATATGATAACTGACATTTAGTATGCAGTGCTCAACCACAGCTTGCTAAAGGACAGGTAACATGGACTTGTAAGAACAACATGTCAATTTTTCCCAGTCATAACTGGAAAAGAAAAGGGAAGATTTCACAACTGTGCAAGTTGCTGACTTGTCAGCAGAGTTACAGAATTGCTGTTTGCAGCACAAAGTGACTTTAAATTTTTATATAGGTCTACCTATTTATGCAGCAGAAGAAAAGGTACTCCAATAAACTGCATGCAAAACCAGAAAATTTATACTTGTTAAAATAAATTAAGTTTCTACAAAAAAATCTTATTACTACATTTACAGAAAAGATAAAGCCTCCACAGTGCCCAGTCTTTGCAGCATAGAAGAACACAGACAGCTTGGTAAACTGAGCAATGGCTGCATGACACCAATTGTTTTAAAATCACTGTATGTATTTTAGCCACTACTAAATCTAGTAAACCTAGTTAATACAAACCAGTGCAGTGTCAGAAGTGCTCTGTGCCAGAAACAGCTGGAAACACCCAAACAGAAAGAGTTTCACCATGCCATAATCAAGATGTTTGAAACTGCTTTTTCCCCTCCCTGATGTATTGTCTTACTTATTCTGTACAACAGGACACTTATTTTAAGGGAGCCTGACTGGAAAAAGTTAGGAGAAGGTGGCCTCTATGTATTTTGTTCTTGGGGGAAGTTCAGGAGCAATGCTGAGGCTGAGCCTTGCTCAGAAGGTGAAGGTGCTCGCTCTTTGGGATACAGACTGCCAAGGACTTGGCAATTGTTTGCTCGCTGAGCATGGGACTGGCAGACACTGTGCAGAACCAGAATTACAAAGAATGAGAAAGTTCTGCTGGGGTTTTTGCCCCCACCCAAATATCTCTCTTTGCCTTTTCTGATATTTGTCAGTGGTCCATTGGGCAACATCTAAGATGTTGGGCTGGGCTGCAACATCTCCCTCTTGAATCTCTTGTTCCACTTCTTAAGTGGATTAACCAGTTTCTAATGCCAAATATTAAAACACTGACAAAATGCATGTGGCTTTCCACACCACTGATTTTAGCAATTGTTCTAAATTAAAACCAAACCACAAAAGAGACAATCTTAGCAATTCTGTAATTTTAGAGTCTTTACTAAAAATCAGCTGTTTCACTTCTGTTAAAATATCTGCATGATGGAAAGAAAGAAAATGTCAAAACTTTATTATCCTTCTCCTTGCCTCCATAGAGGCTTCAGCCAGGCAACAGCTACTTCAAAGCTTTACATGACACATGCCTAGAGATTTAAACCAAGAGAAGCAACTGCCAAATTCAGGAGGCAGTAAAAGGCTTAGATTTTGAGGGCTCCCTGAGGCTAAACATTTTTTAAAATTAAAAACTCAAATATAAAAACTAGAAAGGAGGAAAACCCCTGAAGTTACCCCCTCCTAGAACAATATGCACACAAATCTCTTATAACCTTCTGAGTCACAACTACCAAGGTTAACCCAGCATCAACGAAATGGTTTCTGGGCTTCACAAAATCCTACAGAGCCTTGCAGGACTCACTGGAGCTGCTTTAGGCCTATTTAATCTTCTTGGAAACAATGAAGAGTAAACAAACAAAACAGAAACTCTCTCTCAAGAACAGAATTTTTAATCCAGGCCTTCTTATATGGGACTGCCGAAGATGATTATTGGCTCTTGCAAGAGTATTTGTGTTTGAATTCCTCAATGCACAGAGATCTTGTACATCTTCCTTTCTCTTTGCAATGATTCCCCTGTAATCAAAAGACTGCCCAGATTTGGTTCTGAGAACACAGCAGCATCATCACATTGATGATATTTGTTACTGATTAATACTGGTTTTAGCTATGTCGCTTCCTGAAGAGTTATGGAATAATCTGATGAGCACGCCCCTGAAACAAGTAGATTCCCAAGTAAAGTAATGTAAGAAAGAAGAGATTATTGTTCTTTTGATAAAAATTTTACTTCTATCTCAAAAACACAAAGGAAAATTCAAAGAAATACAAAGCTACAAATTTTCAAAGTGCAAGAAAAAAGGTAGGTGATATTCAATTACTAATAAAAATTTCAGTTTAAAAAAATATTGAGTACACCTGTGTGCCTAGGGCTAACTATGATTCTTTTTTTATTTGAATGTGATGTCATATTCTGAAGAGCACATAAAATGGATTACAAAAAAGATTGAGGTCCATCGATTCCAGGGAGGGAAAAAAACAACAAAACACACACAGACACACATGAAAAGCAATGACAAAACCAAAACATTCACCAAAGAAAGAGAGGAATCTCAATGGTAAAAAATTTATGTTCGTTCACTCTACTTAGAATGGGTAGGTGGACTGGAAATTAAATTTATGATGCATAGGTAATTTTCTACCCCTATGAACCTTAATTCAATTTTCAATCATATTTCTAGCAGTCAAAAAGTAGTTTCCCTCTTTATTAGTCCTCAGCAGCTGCATGTCTCTCCCTTGTACTGCCTTATGCACTGTTTTAAAAGTTTGCCTGCCACTGCTATGCCTGGCACAAGACAGGAAAAAGGGATCACTTCTACCTGCTACAATACACAACAGATGGGCAACACTTCTAACTTGGATTAATTTATTGATGCTGTGCAACACATGGTGCCACAAGCAGCTGCAATGACAAAAGCAAGGGTCCAGTTCCACAAGACACAATGGCCGTTCTAGAAGCCCCCAGTCTGCCTGCAGCACCCACTTCTCCTACAGTTTATCTTTTGCTGCCTCTGGAAACTGATTTAGTTCTCCAACTTGGCAGAAAACTAACCCACCAAAATACCACACACAGAAACTGCCTGGTTGCAATTTTTTTTCCTGTTAGGTTAGTATGTTAAACTAACTCCGGACAATTTAGTCCATCAAGTAGGTGAAACCACAGACAGCAAGTGAGGAAAAGGGAAATGAGACCTTCCTCCCAAGCAGCTGCCCAGCGTGGTATGGTTTATCAGCCCCAGGTGAAAATGGAAATGGGCAGTGGGGCAGGGACAACAGGTTTGCCCTCAAGATCAGAATCCACTTAACCTCTGTCTTCTGAATTTTACAGTGCTATCTTCCAGCTCCCACAGCTCTCTGGTTTATTAACCTTTACTCCTAGGGAACACTATACACCCTCTTATCACATAACAACTGAAGGACTGAGCCTGTCATCTTTAACATCCCTTGTCTCCCCATCTATGTTACTTTGTATCCTTTCATTTCATTGAAACAGTTGAAACATTATCACATAGCGTTACTCGTCTTCAAAGTTAGAAAAATGATTGTATTACATCCCTATGCATCAGAAACAAGGTACATTTTATTTTAAAAGAGCAGATGAAAGGAGAAAGAGTTCTTTTGATTCATCTTGGCCCTGTGGGAGGGTGGGAAGTGGTAAGTTGCCCTGCTATAGACTCCCTCTATTTAAACAAAATTTAGAAACAATCAGATCAATCACCCAGGGGTATGTGCTCACAGAAGAAGCTAAAATACAAGCAACAGTATCTTACAAAGAACTGACAGCTACAGAACAGAATCTCTCAAATAATTTACACATGAGGCAATGCTGGAATAAACCACACTACTCTGTTCACTGCTGTAAAGTTTCACCCTAATGCCTAAAACCCTGTGCTCCATAAAAAATGAGTGAGTAGATACAAATATATTGCTCTCAGGAGACCACACCAACAAATGTGTTTTCCAACTTCCATGAATTTTAGTTATAAAGCATTCACTTAACACAACAGCAACCATTTTTCAATTCCATAGCTGAACATTTAATCCCACAACTCAGTTATTTAACTCTTTCCTAAAACCAAAACAAAGCCTCCAGATCATAAAAGAAAGCTGAAATACCATTCAAATAACTAACGATGTAATTCAGCTATAAATTTGTTCTGAAATACTACTGGTGTGATAGTCAGAACCATATTTTTTCAGGTTTGCACAGATAACATGCTTATCCTAAGTCTTTCAAACAACAGGTTGTCCAATACAGCAAAAACAATCTAAGCAAAAGCCACCACACAATAATCAATAACAATCTGGGGAGGAAACCCCATAACCAAAGCCCTTACTATTCATATCCTGGTTATTCAACTTTAAAAGCAGAGATGGAAACACCAAGCTATTAAATAACAAAAAGGACAGGTAGACTGCTACACCCGTATTCCTTCCCCACTTTCTGCCTTAAAAATGACTGGCCTTAGATTTTTCAGTAAAGCAGAACTGTTGTAAATGTAAAGCCTTGATTTTAGTTCTGTCTGATCCATTAATACTTGCTCTAAAGAAATAACTCCAGGGATTTCAATTTTTTGTTCTGAACATGATCAACACTCATAATGATCTTTGTGACAGAGAAACTGTTAAAAAAATTCAGACCTAAGGAAGTGCTCAAGCCCAACACAGGTCCTGTGGTCCCTTGTTCACGATATTAAAAATCTCTTCTCAGGAAAACCAGGACAGAACATCAAGGAAGCAACTTCTCTGTTGGTGTACTGACCATGTTACTTCCCAAATCAGAATGAACAATGGTTAAAGACTAGAGAGTGGGAGAAAACATCTCTCAAAGACTATGACAATGCCACTGCCCCAGCTCTAGCTGCCACAGCTCCCTATACATATTTCAGTTTGTTCCCAAAGATGCTTATGCAGTGTTTGTCACCCATCACCCCTCTTTGGCTCATAGAGAGGCCAAGTCTTGGGAGAGCACTCCAGCAGCACAGCAGGAGTGCTCCAGCGCTGAAGTGTGTTTGGTACATGGCATTAAGTTAGATAGCCCACAGAAAATGCACAGACACTGGATACCCCAGCCCTCACCACAAACTCTTTTTGCTTTACAGATTTCTTTCTCTTTTCCAATAGTTCCTGCTAAGGTGGACATACAGGTGCTGAAGTGCAGCATCACAGAGCTAGTGTACCTTATTGCTCTTTTAAGAATACAGCCCTTCAGCTGCAAGACCCTGCACTACACCAGTCGAGAAAAGGCTTATCTGTATGCCCCTACACCAGGGGTCTGCTGAACCACACACCATCCCCCCAAATTTATAAATGGATCTTTTCTCACTTCTCAGTAGAGAAAGGCCTCAAGCATTGAAAAACATATAAATGCTTAACTTAAAAATTGTGTAAAATATTTAGTCCCAAAGGACCCCTCATTAGTTTATTAAAACCTCTAAACACAAGGGAAATCACCTATTTCCAAACTGAAATACAGCTACCACAAGGACTTCTCACATTTTCTAGCATAAAAGGGAGAAAAACCAAGAACCTACCCCCACACCTCCTTCCCTGCATGGCATTATACAGAGTTCACTAAATTACAATAGATAAATATTTTACTATGAGAGCCAACATTTCCAAGAATACTCATTTTTTTAGATTCAACTGGACTTTGCCATGATCATTTCCAGAGTTTCAAAGTTCAGTCCTACTGAAGTCCACAATTAAATTTCTATCACCTGCATGTTGTCTGGATTTTGCTTCTTAGCCCATCATCACATCAGTAATTATTTACTGTTTCAATGAGGTATTGTACATGTGCTTTATAACACTGCTTCATATAATACATGGACAGGAACTCATTAAATTCAATTTTAAAATTTAATTCAAAATTCAATATTTAGGTTTACAGTTAGTAACCTAAAAAACAATGGCATGATTTTTCAGATCATTTAAGCATAGTCCTGTCTGCCACTGCCCCATAATTTTGGCCTGTATTTGGAAGCTGTAAAGCAAAAAGGCAGGAATGCAGACACTGGTTTGAATAAAGACTGAGCCTCAGAATATGCTAATGTCTGGAAGGTTTTTATCAGTTTAGATAAAGACCTCGTTGCCCCCTGTGGCCCAGCCAGCCTTGCTGGACCACCCATGTAGGCACAGAGCTCGGTCACCTCCAAGAAGCCACCCTGGGGCACCGCGCTGTTAATGGGGCACTGTGCACTGGGACAATGTGGGTAGCACTTTGTACCTGCTCCAGGGGCAGCGCAGGGACACACCTGCCACATCCTGCAAGCTCTTTAAAGCAGCATCTCCACGTGAGAGGTGGAAGGATGCAACACGCAGCAACAGGTCTGGGTAAAACAGCTTGTGAAATGCTGCATAGGGAAGGGGGAAAGGAAGCAACAAAATGGTAATTGGTTTTAGTAAGCATAAAATAAATATGAAACTCTCTGTCAGGATCTTTCTCAGGTTTCACAGGGATTTTTTTTTCACCAAAGGAAAAAAATAAAGTAAGAGCTGCTCCTAATGCTTCTGACTTCAGGGTACAGAAACCTTTAACAACCTCAAGGAAATTCTAGACACCAGTGCCCAGTTAGCCCCACATGAGTGTACAGGATCAGCAGTGGGAAATGTCAAAGGCTGTTTCAGTCTGCTATGTTTTTCAACACAGTTTTAAGAAAAAGAATGATGTAATTTTCATAAAATACAAAGTTCCTTACAAAGTTTTAATTTGAAAATATTTGCCTTTACTAGCTTGAAACAAAGATTGTTTCTCTATTTACATATTGAAATGTGTTCATCTATTCTGCATCTTAGGAAGCTCACTTTTCAAAGCTTAGCTTAGGCAGGCTCCTGTTCACACTCAATTCTCAGATGACTAAAAGCCAGTAGCAATGCTTCCCATATTGGCCTGTAACAGATTATAGAAGTCATACTTAAATCAAAGAAAGATTTCTTCATTCCCGTTTGCAGGAATCTTGACGTAAGCTTCCAATCAAATACAGGGTCTATGCTGTTAAGAAATGCAAACTGTTTTTATCACAATGAAGTGTTTATTTCAGATTTTAAATCCAAAAAGACGATTAGTTTCTACATTCCATAATACCTAAAAACAGTGCTAGAGATCTCCAATGCTACTTTTCAAATGAATATAATATATTTATTCAATAATCAGTCATTTCAAAGCAAGATGAGAATATGATGGACCATGTCAGATTTTACCCTTTGGAAGTAATGGAGTGTGGACAATCTCACTTAATTACTTTCCAAAGAATTAATTTAGTGAAATCGTGTTAACATATCATTATCCCCACCCCACCTCCCTAAAAAACCTCAGGGAGCTACTTCCACATTTTAATTATGTAATGGACGAACACTTGAAATTGTGATTCATGGAAGAAGAGCATCATCCACAGCTCCTTTTGCACTCCCTTTAAGCTTTCACAATTCCTTACGGTTGCCCAATTAGTGTCATTTGCAAAGAGCAAGCACCCAACATAAAATGTACTCATTACACCATTTCATACAACCTTCCTACTTATTCTCTCTCATCATCCCCAAGATTTTAGAGATCAAAAGACAGGTTCTTTATTACAGCTTCACAAAACTTCTTTTGACAAAAGAACTGCACATCAACTTTAAAATCTTCATCTTAAATTCCTAAGGAAAGGAGAAAGTAGAGGGAAGTCAGAATAAAACCTATTAAAATGTATGTCACTGACTGGTGCACTCACTGTCTCCTCACATATATTCACTTTTTAATAATGTACTTTTAATATAATTTTAATCTTATTTGAATTGTTTGCATGTGGTTTAAGGTTCAATAAAGGAATTTAAGATTTGCTATTTTTAATTAGAACTTAAAACATATATTTTACCAGCTCCATAAAGTACTATTACATTTTTTAAAAACTCCTTGAAGATCAGATAAAGCATGTTTTTCTGCTGAGAGCCCAATGCTTTAATTTGCAATTCTGTATGTTGTTTTATTCATGATAAAATACTTGATACTTGTAGTTTCTCTCCATATTGCTAACACTGACACAGATTCTCTGTTGAGGTTTGACTATCACTAGAGGATTCTCTCATGACTGGTCTACATTTTCATTTGTTTTTAGAAGCTTATTTAAAAAAAGAAAAAAAGGAAAAAAATTCCAGTAACTATAATTAACACCACTCATGACTAGCACAAGTGTTAATAATTCATGTTTTGGAAATAAATAGCTAATTAAAGGGCAACAAATTCAGTTTACTTATATAGTGTCTTATTAGCAATAATAGTTTGAGCTCTAATAGGCTAACAATGTATATTGTGCAAGTGTCCATTGCAGCAAGTTATTTTTAATTCATAGCATACTGATTTATTCTGCATTCAATTACTGCACATACCAACAAAAAAAGTGTTTCTGTATGCCACCTCTCCCTCCCCTTTACCCCAGTAGTGAAGAAAAATATTCTAGAATCAACTTATACTCTCTATAGCTCCAAAATGCATAAAATTGACACTTAATGTAGAGTCCAGTTCAACATTTCCTTTAAGAGTTTGACTGCAAGAGCCAGAACAAATCTCACTGAAAGAAAAATTAAGAAAATGCTGTCTAAGCAATGCTGTCTAAGGCAATAAAATCTTCTGTCCTACAAAACTGGTAGAAGCTTCAAGTGCAGCATGGCCTCCATTCCTGAGTTCAAAACATGCTGCAGTTCTGGAGAGAAGAGGTCTAGAGATGAAACATGGGAAAGCCTGATTTGTCTCTGGCTGTGTTGTTTTGGACTTCTGAGAAAAACAACATGAGTAATCCTATTAACACGTTTGCAACATCTTTTTGAACATGCTTGCAACACCTTTTCCTACACAGAGTGCATGAATCTGCCCAGTGAGCACTGAATTAAATCCAATTTTGTTTTGCATTATTGCTAGGAAGTGATCACAGTAAAACAAATTACAGTCTCTTCCAGCCCTTGACAGATTTGAACTGGTGCCCTGAAAGCTACAAGGCTCAACTTACCATTGTTCCTTTCCTAACCCATTCTATATTGTGTGACTTCGGTCCAGCTGTAGGAAGATGTGGCTGCATTTAGGAAGGTTAAGGAGAGGAAGTGTGAGAGTCAAATGGGAAAGAAAAGACAACCACCAGAATAATACTGTCCATACAGATTTCCTGTTTGTGGTGCTCACTTCCTCACTGACAGGCACTGCTCCACTTGCAGATACAGGAGTCAGAGAAGAGGTACACATGTTCAATTTGTTCTCAGGAATGGAAGAGAATTACAGAAACAGAAGATTCAAACCATAAATAGACTGACAAAAACTGAGTCACACAATTTAATTTTCGTGACTTAAGTGTGACTGATAGTTATCAAAGATATTACCTGTCAAAAATCTTAACATGATTTTGGGGGGAGGGAGCCAAATGGAACCATTAATTTTTAGAAGTTTTTTATTATTGGTCTGTTCAGTGTGGAGAACAGGAGACTAAGAGGAGATCTCATCACAGACTACAACTTCCTCATGAGGGCAAGAGGACAGGCAGCCACTGCAGTGACCAGTGTCAGAACCAGAGGGCAGAGCCTGCAGTTGTGTCAAGGGCAGTTTGGTTGGATATCAGGGAAAGGTTCTTCAGCCAGAGGGTGCCTGGGTACTGGAACAGGCTGCCCAGGAGCCTGAAAGAGTTCAAGAAGCATCTGGACAATGCTCTTGGCACATGGTGTGACTCTTGGGGATGGTCCTGTGCAGGACTAAGAGTTGGATGATCAGTGATCCTTGTGGGTCCCTTTCAACTCAGTATAGTTTTGTGATTCTGCAATTATTCCTCTCTTTTTAAAAGATAAATTATAGCACAGTTTGTATCAATTTAAATTTTTCTCTAACGCTGAATTTTTTACTAACAATTACTCTTCAGGTAATCTGTTAAACAGAACTGTCATTAATATTATGGAGTCCCTTGCCAAATATATAGATTTCATTAAGAACTAATGTTTCACACCTTTTTTTTACTGCTTTACCCAGACACTCTGAAGTTGAAGCTTCTGTCAAACAAGGCATTTGTAGTTGCAGGAATGGCCATTTGACAGCTATGATTTTCCCAGTAGCCACATGAAGGACATTTAAAAGATGCTACAAGTTCCAAAGAAATCATAGATAAATTTTCATTTCCATCTTTAAGTCTATAGAGGCATTTTGCAGGAATGACAGATTTCACCTTTTACATTTCACATACCTAACAGTCCTGCCCAGAGCAATTACTGTGGTGAAGGCTGTGTAAATAGATAGAGAATAGATAGATAGGGATTTGTGGTCAGATCACCCACAAAACTTATTTTCCCAACCTGTCTGTAATCAGTAGTGATCACAGCTGCAGCTTAGTAAATCAGCTGGGGCAAGATGAGCACTGTCTCTAATTCCAGTATGTGTCTTGTTTGGTAGTGTGTCATGTCCAGCATGGTTCTCTCCACCAGTTTTTAAGCAGATGCTAAAAACCTCAACACTATCTTCTTGCCTTATCAGTATCCTTCCACTTTTACCTTCAGCTTAAATAACACATGACTAACAACCTGATTGACTGTAGATAAACATACTGGCTTTCTATCTAAAAGTAACTTCTATACCAAGAAAGGTATCTATAACCAGGCACAGTTAATATTATCTAAGCTTTACTTTACAACATGCAAAATAAACCAAAGAGTCCTTCATTACCCGGAAAATGACACATAAGTTGAGAACTGTCCTTGGGCTTTAAGAGGAATTATTTTAGTGTCTTTCTTAAAAATAAACAAACAGAACAGGCAGAGCAACTAACAAAACATTCTGTGCATCTGAAGACTGTCCTCTGAAACTGAAGAGGGAGATACCAAAAAAATCAATAAGTACAATAAACTCCTCCAGAGCAGGCATGTACTTTCTGCTCAGTTTACAACTCGGGAAACTAAGGCATCAAGAATGAAATAAATTGCCTAAAATCACATTGGAAGTTTGTATTTCTTGCTTTGATGTTATCTCAGATTGACACTTGTGTTCATTAACACAATGTTTCTCAAATGCCAACTGTAGCTTTACTATTCTGTAAAAACGAGTTTGAAGAAAGTAGGTGTCTTTGAACTAGCTGTGCTAAATATTTGCCCTAGATTTTAGACATGCAGCTCAAAACTAACATATTTGCCTCACCCTCTTTCTTCTCTCCCTTCCTTCTCCATTTACCTTCTTTTTTACACATCAGAAGCTGTAAAAACACATTACTAAATAATCATGCAAACTAAATCTGCATATGAGTGAAGACCCAAATTCTTCTCCTGAACCCTGGGCCCTTCCTAGAAAGAAAGGAGCAACTTTGGGGCAAATCTGCTCTTGTATTAACTTTTTTCTCTCTGACCAGGTCTTCCACCAGTCAAGGTCCTGCTCCCTCATCTCCATCACTGCCTCCTGCCCATTGTTGCTCCCTCCCTCCCTGTCGCCTCTTGGGTTCCCACCCACTCCAAACAAGGAGAATGTATTGACAAGTGGGAGAAGCTGCAGCCGTCCTTGGCCCAGGCTAGACCTTGCTTACTACCCTAGAGGTGACCCACAGATATTCTTTCAGGAGCACAGCCTTTACATCCTGATCTTTTGAAACAATACATATGGGCAGTCTCTTTATCCTTTATTCTGTTTGAGAGCACCAGAAAATTCCATCACGTCTTTTCTTGTACAACTAAAATTAATCCTATTCACAACTGGAACCTTTACAGCATCCAACAATGATCACTTTTAGTGCTTACCAGCCATTCTGTATTTCGCTTTATCATATACTAAAATCATATTGTCTTTCCATCTCTACCACTCACTTGCTTTGTTTAATTTCTTCTATATGCCTGCCCCACTCCCAGCTTCACATCATTTTTCATACTGCCCATTATACATGCAAAAGTTTTCCACTTTCCTGTAAAGCAATTTTATTTACCACTTTCCAACCTCAAAACCTTCACTGGATCTTCTATTTGTATTTTCTTCCTCATGGGTCATGTGTAAAATACCTGAATACCTCAAGGCTGTACTCAAAGGCTTGATTATCTTTTATTCCTCATTTAATATAGTCTCACTAAAGGTAACTTGTAAAATAAAGGGCTTCTGAACTCAACCACTTTCTTTTATAAGCACAGAATAATACAAACTTAAAACAGCCCTTGAGGTCACTATCTACAATGAGACAAAGCTAAGCAAGTGATTTGTTCTAGAAACACATTCCAGAATATAATACTTAAGGATTCACTAAGATTTTAAAGCCTATGTACAGTATAAATACTATAATAATAATAATAATAATAATAATAATAATAATAATAATATGGCTTATTTCCACTGAATGTAATAGGTGCTCAGAGTTACCAAATGAACGTAAGGGACAGTCCACAGGAATAAGCTACTCTGCTTTTTCAAACTGTTCAGAAAGTGATGCAACTCTCCTCCTGCTCCCACATGCAGGCTACTATCATGACCACTGTAAAAGCAAAGCACGGGATTTTGGTTGAAAGGCAGCTTCTTTATAAAGGTGTTAGAGTATAAACTTTGAAATACATTGCTGTATGTTTCCTTGTTAAAAACACTTACAATGAAATATTTATTAAGTTTAGGCAAAACAGGCATCTGTTATTAGTGTACAACCCCCGTAGATAGTCATAGTTTTCTCTCCTGAGGAGCTCCAAAAATAGGGTGTCACTGCACAATGCCCACACACAACTCCTGCTGCCCTGAAAAAACTGCTCCCACAATCTCCACATCCACACATATCAGAGTTTTCTGTAAATCTGTCCCTTTCTTGCACCACACCACAAAGAGTGAAATTTGTCATCTTTACAGCTTCCAAGGAAAGAGGCAGCTATGTCTGATGCAGTTGCTGTCATGAAGCAATTTTGTATGAACCTGACTCCAGCTGTTCAGACAGCAGTAGAAAGCAGAGACCACTACTGAAATGTAGAGCAATAAGAGATCCACAAATATGAAATATGAGATTATGAATGCTCACGATTTTGCTGCTAGAAAGCAATAACTCTTACCAAAGTAAGTTATTTTGAGATTACAGTTTACCATGAAGAGCTCTCTGTAATATTTAGAATAGCTGATTTATTTCCCTCAAGGAAAATATCAGCTACTTGAATAATCCCAAGTACTATGCAGGCCAATCTCCAATGCTGCCTGTGAGGACACTTGCAGTTCCTCATCCCCTTCCTTTTTTACGACCCATCACTGCAGCCTGGCAGCTCCCCTGTCACGCTGCCACCCAGGTGACGCCACCACCCCAATAACCCCTATCTTAAAAAGACAGCAGAAAGAAAAATCAGTAAGTGCAGGCCAACTCCGGTAACTCCACACAGGCATCTCGCACCTCCACACCGCCCTTCCCTTCTCCGGGGCACAGCGGCGCCGGGTGGGCTCTGGAGCGGGGGCGGCCAGGGGGCTGAAGGACACCTGAGTCCCACTGCGCCCCCGGGGTCACGGGCAGCTCGGTCAGACACATGTACATAAATACAAGTCTTATACATACGTACATATGTTTATTTATATATATACATATATATATTTATATGTATATATGTGTATGTTGGCATACGCGCAACGGAGACACGCAGCGGTGGGCGATCGCTTGAGCTGCCGGATCTGCCTTTGGGGAAGATGCACACAGACATCTCTACCGTCCGCGCACGCACACGTAGCTCCGCATATTCCCATGAAGGAGGTGCAGAAGTTGCTCGCAGAGGCGCCCCGAGGGCTGGCAGGTTTCCCGCCGAATAACGGGGGAGGCTGAAGGGGGTGAAGTTTCCTCCCTCCTCCTCCTCCTCTCCCCGAGTTGCGCCGCGGAGCCGGGCGGCCCTGGGCGGCGGAGACGCCGCCGGCAGCCCCGGACCAGGCCCGCTCCCGGCGCTGCCTTCCCCGCGCCGGCCTCCGCCTCCGCCCCGCCGGAGCGCCGGGACCCCGCCGCTCGCCGGGGCCGGCCCCCGCCCTTACCGTTGCAGAACTGGAGCAGCGAGGAGGTGTCGTAGAGGCTGCTGTAGCTGGAGAAGCCGTCCTCCATCCTGCCGCTGCGCTCCCGGCGTCCCCTCGGCTGTCCCGGCGGCCGCCCGCTGCCTGCTCGCCCACACGCTGCGGAGCGGAGGCGGCTGGGGCCGCGCCGGCCTCGCTGCCTGCCTCACTCAGTTGCCATGGCAACCCATTCACTCCGCCGGGCTGGGGCGGCGGCCGCTCCGCTCCGCTCCGCCGCCGAGCGCGGGGGGAGAGCCACGGGGCGGGCCGGGGCGGGCCGGGGCGGGGCGGCCGCCGGCACGGCGCGGCCCGGGAGGCGGGGGGGACCCCGGGGCGGCGGGCCGAGCGCGGAGCCGCGTCCCTCGGCCGGCTCGGCCGCCTCTCCTCGGCGGAGCCGCCGGCTCCGGGCCGCGGCTGAGAGAAGGACGAGCTGCGGAGTCCCCCTGCCTTGCCTGGGGCTCTGACCGCGAGGCCCGGCGAGAGCGGGTGTCCCCACCGGGCCGAGGCGGAGCAGAGACACTGCCCGGCCCTGCGGCGGGAGATGCCCGCCCATAACCCGGGGGTTAACCCGAAGGACCACCATGGATGGGCTCGGTGAGGGCTGGATGCGGCGCAGGGGCTTTGCGGTGCAGCTGTGCAGCCGGGGCGCCCCGCGGACACAGCCTCAGCATCCCGCCCTGCTGCCTCTGCACTCGGCTGCCTCAGCCGAGCTCCTCTCGTTTCTTCCGCTGAAGCAACAGCCTGCCTGTACTTGCACCTTGTGCCCTCCGCTGATTTCAGTGGCGATTCTCCTGGCTGCAGGACGGAGCGGTCACGATAACATTGTAATTGATACTCTCTTACAAAACCAAAGAGAATTATACACACTGTAATTCCTTATGTCATTTTATACAGAGTAAACTATGTAGTTCGAAGAGTGATACACTTTCCCAATACAGGATACTAAAATACCTTTAACTGTTTAACATGTTTTTGTCTAGGTATATTAATAATGTCCGTTTGTGGTGAGGTGATGGTTCAAAACTGGTGGCCAGTAATATTGTAAAATTATTTGATACATTTTGGGCTTCAATTTCTGTGCTAAGGAATGTTGAAGTGTCCAGTGACTAAAAGACATTTTTAGTTCAAGCTCCTCAAGGGACACAAGGGAAATAGTTCATTGCACATCTATAGCACCTTTCAGCTTGAAAAATGCCAAAGCACTTAACACATCATGTCTTCAGTCCCCAGTCCTTCCAGGAGCTTTTTGCAGGGCAGTTCCATCATGTGGATCCACTTACAGGCGTGGGTTTGGTATATGTGAGTCTTTTCACCAACCACTAAACCATGGCAGTGCTAACACAAAAGTATGCTATAAAATTAGGCAGAGATATCAGTTCCATGTTAAAGCAGAGTGAAAAGTGCTCCCTCCTGAATTGCCAGTGCCAATACTGGTAGAGTTGAAGTCATCTCCAGAAAAGCACTTACCCAGACTGATGTGCTTAAATTGTATCAGACAAAACCAACTGCATTTTATAGCTGTGGGCTATAAATACGAGAAAATTGTGGTAGTTTGTTGTTATATTTAAAAAAAAAAAAAACAAAACCAGAGTTTAAAAAATAGAAAATTACTTCAAAAATACAAAAGCATATAGGTATTCTTAGTGTTTTAAATGAGTCATGATTTGTTCTAATCTTTAAAATTAATACAGAGCCCTTAGGTTTTCTCATGACCTTTTCATTCATAAGCCATCAAATGTTTCAATGATGCTATATTATTCTAAAACATTGTACACACAGAGAAAGACATATGGGATTTTTGGCAGACAAGTTGCAGCAAAAGAAAAGTGAAGCTCATTTTCAGTAAAAATTCTGATTAAGAATTTCCTTAATTTAAAACATTATTGCCAACATTTGGTTATTATTTTTGAGGTTGAGAAATGTTTTAATGTGCTTGTTTTCCACCATCTTGAGACAAGAGGTGTGCTTGCCATAAGATGTCAATGTTACTTTAACCTCTACCTCCTTCTGATGTGTAAGGTTTGGAAAACAGAATATTAAGTTTATGGTATCTAAAAGTATTATGTTTGTAGTAAAAGCTGTGTTGTCAGAGAGATTGCTATAAAGATAAGAGAAGGTAATGCCCAGTAACTTTTATGAGATTTGTCAAAGTAGGAGAAAGGCCAGAAAGAGGCAATGCAGCTCCATTTCAGAGAGTAGAAATTAAAAGTCACTTAGAAACTCAAATCTAATCTCTTCGTAGAGAGATGCAACATGTAAAACCTTGTGATAGATTTCCCACTGAAATTAACAGTGATGGTGTCTGTGAAGCCTCTCAGCTCAGCGTGCTGCAAATCAGCTCAGAGATGTGACAGAAAATGGTCTCAGCTCCAATCTCCAGATGCTGTTATGATTCCATTATACTCTAAGAGCAAGGGTTATAAGAGGGAAACACTTTCATAATTTAATGATTTTGAGACCTGTAACAATCTCATTATACTAAACTGCACCACAAGGCACGAAATGAAAAAGAAATTCTGTCTGGCTGTGGGAACAATGGGACAATGGATTGCAAGAATGCACAGATGTGTCTCTGGGAATTCTTCTGGTATGGTGAAACAACAAAAAACTTCTACTTGTCCATTTTTCAGTATACTGTAGCCTTCATTATTTGTACACTTCATTTCTGTGGTAAGTGTGAAACCATAAAGATGGGAATGTGGCATCCTGAGCAGCACAGTGGGGCTGGTATGTCAGGAAAGGATTTGTTGCTGTACACTGGTGCACACTGACTGCTGGCAGCCAGAAACTGTATGATGTTATATTTTTGAAAGCTGTATTTTATACCTAATGATTTAACTGTTGTTCATCTTTAGTAGTGTAATGCATATAACTATTGGCTAAGTGAGAATAAAAGAGCTTTCACCCATCCCTCAATGAATTTTCAGGAGTTAATATACTCCAGTATTAGGACAAAGAGGACTTGCTTTCACTCCCGTTAACACACTGTAGTCAAATTTCCCCAAATCATGGAATATTCTGAGTTGGGAGGGGTTCACTAGGATCACCAAAGTCCTGAAAATTTTGATGTTCCCTTTATCCCTTCCTGAAAACAGGATCAGGCTGCTTTCACCATGTGGTGGTAGCTTGGACAGCCTGCCCTCCAGAGCTGCCCCCTGGGTCTGTGCTGAATGCCACTGCTGCCAGCAGGCTTGTGGGGGAAGAGGTGATGGCACTGGCTGTGGGAAGGACGCTGGGATTTGGCTGTCAGTGGCAAAGCCCGCTGTGCAGAGCTGCTGATGAGCCCTTCTGTGCAGAGTTTACAGGAGGTGAAGGCTCAGTTCACCACAGACACTGGAGGGCTCTTCTTTCAGGTCAGTGCAAAGCCTGTCTGCTGAACAGATCAGGGAAGCTTGGATGGCTGCTGTGCACATGAGTGTATATTGTAACCAGAGAAATCTTCATCAGGCAAAGCATCTAGCACCATCAGCAAATGTGCTGGTTTTGCTAAAATTTATCAGTGGATATAATTATAGCATCTATTTTACCATGACTAACTTTTGAAGATCCCCTCAAGCTCTTTAGCAATCATTTGATAGGTCACGTTTACTGCAGCATGATCAAAGGGAGCTAAGCTCATTTCTGTAGCTCACTGTGTTTCCATTTAACATGCAAAAGTCCATTTCTCCATTCACAGTCTTACTTAATGCAGCAGTTGGTCTCTGCTTGAGCCTGGAAGCTTTTCAATTGTATGCTTGTTCAAGGTTTGCTTTTCCTCTGTGAGTCAGAAGTTTCATCTATTAAAAAGCTGAAGGACTGCAACACTTGCTGCCTGGGCCCAGACTGCAATCCAAAACACAAGGTACCATGTGTGTGCTTCTCCCTGAATCATCTCATCCAAAACAGAAGAAATGGGCATCTTTTCCAGCTGTTCATCCCCAGCACTGAGAGTTAGATGGACTGAAAGCTGGCATCAGAGCACAGGCACAGTGCCCTGCCTCTGCACTGGAGACACAGCACTTTGACAGAAGCTGGGGGCCAGGGCTGAGCAGCACAATGCCCAGCAGCAGCAGCAGCAGCAGCAGCAGCAGCAAGCTGCACACAGCAGGAACCCTGGGGAAGGAAGAGCCAATGCCTGGTTTAGGAACAAGCAGGATGAGACCAGCACTTAGCAGAGAGAAGCTCTGGGGTTAAGTTTTGGATTTAGCTTCCTGAAATCTGATGAAATCCTGATTTATACTGTTTTTTTTTTTTTTAAACCTGTTTATTTGTTTTCCCTTTCTATTTAGAAAGCAGCAGGAGTGTTTGGGTTTTTTAAGATAATTTCATGCAGTGAATACATTGCCTTCATTTTGCAAAGTGGCTTTTTCTCACTGCTAAGACTATCTCCAGGTACTGGCTGTCAGGATCTCATCATAGGCTCAAATAAGGATTTCCTCTCCCAGTGTGGTAGGAAAGGAAGAAGTGCCTTGCTGCCCAGTCTCCTTTGTGAGAACACTTCAACCACTGGAATAATAATTCATTCTAAATAGCAGGACTCCAGTGTTTCAGCCACAGCAGGGAGCTTCATGAATGTCACTACAAAGAAGACTTCATGCATGTGGGAAAGATGGGGTACAAGAGGAGGATCACCATTATACCAGCACAGTCTGAGCGCATTAAAAATACAGTACAGCAAATGTGGGATGAAACCATCAAAGCTATGCAGGTTTAACAATCCAAATGAAAATATGTCGCAGTATTTCTGTATATATCATGTTGTTTTGAACTACATATATTGGAATTATGGAGGTTTCCCTATAATTAATAAGAATACTCTTAATCATAGTGCCCTGGAAAAAAATACTGTGTTGCAGATTGGTTAATTTGTAAATACAAAGAGAATACTTTGAAGATGAAAAGAATAATGCTTTCCACATCTATGACTCTTCCTATTCAAAGAGGGGAGGCTGCTCAGCAAACACTGATGCTTTCAGATTTGCACCACCTTTTTGAAATAAATGTTGGCTTTATTTGCTTGTTTGGAAAATGGGAAGAAAAACATGACACAGCCAAGGTCATGCTGGGAAGTCTGTGACAGAATCAAGCCAAAATAACTACCAGTTATTGCACCAACTGCAATATGAGTCTACTGAGAATATCCTGCCTGTAAACACTGAAGATACTACTTGTACGGTTTGTTATGAAATGTTTTCAAGCACAGTGCCTGTGGTAGAAATACTCTTATTTTTGCAAGACCCACTAACACGTTGGGTTCAATGCACATCAATGTCTGTAATGGCCAAGTGCAGCCTTACTACATCCACAGCTGTGGCATTGAGATTTGAAACTGATGAGAAGCAAAATGTACCACAGATAGACAGGAATGCAGCTCCTGTTCCATATTCCATTGCAATCTGCAGATGGGAACAGCACTTCTGAGATATTAATACTCTGTGAGATTGATGTGAAGAGGCACAGTGATGGATAGCATCACACAAAATGATCCATCCACCCTTCAAAATTACTCCTTAGAAGTTTTCAGTTATAACTCAGTTTTGCAACCCTATTTTTGGTTGCTGCAGCCCGCAACAGAGCCTGAAAGCTTCTGCTAGCAGAGCTCTATAAGATCTATGTACCCAGGGGCACGAATCCTACCTCCTGTGAGAGGGGCATCTCTGGCTGCAGCTGCAATAGCTTTGGCACAGGTTCACTGGTTCAGCATTCAGGGCACAGGAGGATCCTCCCTACAGATCTGTGTCACTTCCCAGGGGGGATTCCCTCCCAGCAGAAGGATCTTTCCTGCACTCACTGGAACCCCAGGGGACTCCAGAATGTAGGTATGGGGAAATGCTTTCAGCAAGTATGAAAAAGTGATGCTTCTGTGTGGCTTGCAGCACACTGACACCCTTCTGCACATGGCTGAGATGAGTAGTTTTGTTTAATTTCTATGCTATGATGATAAAGATGTTACTGCAACAGTATATATTTCAGAGATCTATTTTATCTATCATATATTTAAATAATATTTTGTTAAAATTTAATGTCTGAGTTGTTATACAAAGCCATAGCTATATAAATCTGTGCCTTCTGAATTATATTAGAGAAGAATGAGACCAGAGTAAGCTATAATATAGACATATTTCTTTAAAATTATATTTAAGTAACAGCATAGCAAGTTGATAATTTAAGGTGTACACAAAAATTGCCATTTTTTAACAAAGTGGTTCTACAGTACCCATTCTGTTCACCCTTTAGAAGGAGCATTTTAACTGGACTGTAAGAATTCACATGAACATGTAAAACCCAGACTTACAAAACAGGATATTTCTCCAAAGGACACATCAGCTACACTGTGAGAAAGAAATCTCTCTTTTCTGCAAACAGGTACCCACAGTGCCTATGATGAGAGGGAAGGATCTCAGCACTCTATTTTATATTCTCTGGTCAGCAGGATGGTGGTTTAAACTTGTGCTTTACCAGAACTGATATTCGAATTTTCCCAATTTCCCATGTCACTGTTTCACTGGTTTTGGGATCCAGCACAATCAAGGGCATCTTGTGGGAACTGATGTGTACCAGGATAATTTACTGTCAGCCATGTAGATAACAAAGCACACATAAAAATGTATGGGTAAGACAAAGCACTGTGTTGGTTCAATATATTAATGTTAGAAGGAGCTAGACAATCTCATTTACTGCACTTTCTACATTTGCAGTTATGTTACTGGAAATTTGCCCAGATATGGAAAGTGAATGATGGCATATGTCTTCTGAGAGATAGCTGGAAAAAATAATGTATTTCTTCTAGTGATTTCATATGTTATGCTTGCTTTTAGTGAGTGATTTATTGGAAAAACTGATTTGTGCTATTAAACAAGCAATAGGAAATAACTGCAGAGAGTTTACCTGTAATTTTAACTCCTGTCATCACATAAGCCCATTTACCACTTCAACTAACTTAAAGTTTTACTTATCCATCCACCTGTACCTTTCACCAAATATAATATTAATCATGCCAAAAGAGGTAGGGAATACAGAAGACAGTATTTCATTTGTATGGTGTGGGTTATTTCTGCAGGGGACCATACCAGCTCCACTGGTTCAAACTTGTTGAATTTCCATGAGCTTTCCTTGAGTGGGTGGAGGAACAGGAGAGTGGATTGCAGTGTGACCCACAAGGGCTAGGCAGGAATTCCAATCCACTACACTTGCAGGTCCCTTTGATATCTTGCAGAGCCCAAGACCACCTACATTGAGACCTTCATCCCTCCACTGCTTTTGCTGCCACAGATTATTTCTGCTTTCCCAGGTCAAGATCCCAGGACACAACCTGGGGATGGAAGGAAACAGTTAAATCATCAGCTAATCTAAGCTTGGCTGGCTGGAGAAACAAGCAATAGGAAATAATCCTTTCCTACAGTTTTCAAGATTACTTTACACTGATTTCCAGCATAGGCTCTATCTTTTATTTTTGTGGGTAACTACAGTTCTGAATTAAACTTTTTATTTACTTTGGAACAGAATTTGCCTTGGAAGAAACTTTTTTTTTGTTCTGGTCTGTGCAATCACCCAAGGCCCACAATGTGATCAAAGCAATTCTGTGTTAAATATGTTTATTCAAAGTAATTTCTTTCTGCAGGTTCATAGCAAGTGCATCCAGAAATTTAGATGAATTTCTCTTTTGAACTCCTTTGAACATATAAAATGTAGGAAATAAAATGCAAGAAAGGAAGAGGTTGAACCAAAGAAACCTTCACTGAATTGCCCAGGAACATAAATAGGCATTAGGGTTTACATGGCAGGATCAGGTCCATACATTAATAAAATATTTGGCTTTGGTGAAAGAATTCTGGTTGTTCTCAAAACACCTCTGCCAGCCAGTGCAAGGTGTAGGATTACTAATCCTCCTCAGGGTAAGCCATGCGTGGCATTCTTCTCTTTGGTTGTGCCATTCAAGAGAGTCCTGGAGGAGGGAAAAGTAATAGGGGCAATAATAGCAGTGTCTGAATGAAGCCCTGAGAGCCAGCCCAACCCTGCTGCCTGGCTACCAGCCATCCAAGATGAAGAACAATCGTACATTTGTCTCAGATACCAAGTTACCTAATTTTCAAAACATTTCCTGATGCAGCCCTTTAATTCTTAAGTATTTCACCACCTGACGTTTCTCTCTCAAACTTTCAAAGAAGCAAGAGAAAACCAGAGCTACAGATAACTAAAAGAAAAAAAAACTAAAATGATTTCGTCATTAGTAGTCATAATTGAAGGAAAAAGGGACAAGAAGACAAGTTCTTTTCAAATTTTCAATGCCGGATAACCCCTCATTGTCCCACTCACTTTCTGACAGAATAAGTGCTAGGATAAATGATAGAGCGAATCTCAAAAGAAAAATATGTATTGTGTGCCATAAATTATACAAGCAGATGCAGCCATGAACAAGAGAATTAGGAACATAAAACCCCTGCAGTGTACACTGGCTGCTGAAGGGCTGGGAGATGTCAAGGGACACTCTGTGACCCCCATGTAGTCCAAGCTAAGATTTTACCCTAAACATCAGCCTGCAGCCCTGTTATGCAGGGGTCTGCACCTTTTCCTTTGCATTCTTCCTCTTAAACAGCTTTTTGCTTTTTTTTTCATATAATTAGCTGTTTAATGACTATTTTTGCCCTAACCAGCTTATGGTATATCTTACAGATGTCTGAGAAATCTTGCCCTGAAGAATTTTGCATCTTCTGCCCAAACTAACCCTTCAAAGATTCCCATATTAAGGTGAGATTCCCTGAACTAAGGGGTGGGTAGAATAGGTCAAGGGCCAACTCTTCATGTGTAACCTTGCAGAGGACTATCAGCTTCAGCTGAATTCTTGGTTTCATTTCTTTTTATTTATTAGAAAAAGTGTTATATAGTTTTGTGGCAGTCTACACAGAAATTATTATAAATAACTAAGCTGCTTAATGCTCATCAGAGACTCCATTCAACTAAACAGTCCTTTGGTAAAGTCAAAACTCTGGGTCCAGATTTTTCAGATTTAAACATCCTTAATATCTTCTTGTTCTTTCATGATGTCTTTTATTTCAAGACATCAGCAGATATTTTTTATTCAGCACTCATTTCAGCAGGGGAAAAAGAGTTTTGCAATATTGATGCCATTTATTTTTGTGTAACCAATTAAGAAAATTAAGACATTTCAAAGAAGTTGATGTCATTCATTTCAGATAAGTAAGATGTTTTACAGAAAACCCACATAAGACTGTGGTAAAGGACTTTTTTCCAACTTCACAAATGACATTAAATACCATTTTATGACCATCCAAGAGTAAGGAGTAAATAATACTTTATGCTGGAAAAGAATACATGTGACTCATGATTTACAGCTGTTGTAGATGTGAACTTGTGGAAAATGATGCAATTAGAGGCCAGAGGCAGAGCAAAATATCTATTCAGCTCTGCTGAGCAGATCAGAACTGCTGAAGGGCTGGAGAAAAAAAATGTCATTTTCTCTTTTGCTCATGTCCTCCATGGGCTACATTTGGCTTGGAGTTGCTTCATATTCAAGCAGTACAGTTAAGGGAGAGTCTTGACATGATTTAGCATTTTTTATGTTTTCCATTTGTCTGATGAAGAGTGCTTGCTCTGTCATTCATTCACCATTTCCTTCCATGTGAAATTAGGAAATATGGCATATGAAATCTGAAACCCAGGCTTTTTCCATCTCTGCATGTTTTCCCTTGGAGCTCAGAAACTCAAGTTCTGCCAGTGTAGAGGAAGGAGAGGAAATGTAGCAATAAAGTTCCTGGCTTCATCACAAGCCCCTTTCTGACCTGACCAGGGGAAAGCGTGTGGAAAGGGATTGAACTATTCAGGATACAGATTAACGGCAGAAGTATGTTCATGTGAAATCAGAAAGAAAAACCTGCAAAATAAGATCTGAGCAGGGACACTGAGGCTACAAGATGTCATGATACAAATGCCAGGATAGTGCTGGTTCCGTACTCAGGGTGCAGCTAATGACAGATGATGTGAGCAATGTACAAGTGATTGATGACTTTTTTGTATCTGTCTTCAGTAAAGCTGTATTTCAACAAATGTAGTAAGACAATCCTGTTGCTGATAAATGTAGCTACACCTTCCTTGCTTCATTCCACTCCCTCACTGCTTTCCTTCATCCTTAGTCACAGGGATCTGTAATGGTGTGCAGAGATCTGGATGGGGAACTGCTCCAGCTGAAAATTAATCCAACAAATAGGTGGTAGTTACTAAGATCAATTAGTTCTGCAGTTTGATCCATCTCTTAGCTCTACCACAATCAATGTTTTATTTTAAATTACTTAGATGTATTAACTTCATCCTCTGATGCTTAAAGGGCAGACTGATTAAGTTTCTGAGTGACTGGATGTTTAATGTGTCAGAGGATCAGAAGCAGGAAAGCATGGGACATGTATTTTAAATAGGGGAAAAAAGAGTAGCAGACTATTGTTCAGTGGATTAAATTAAATTTCTGCTCCAAAGTTTAGGATTTTTTAGATATACATGTTATGAATGCTTATGTAAGAAAAGGGAAGTGGGTAGCATTCGATTTTCATTGTAAGAACAAAGTCTGTCAAGCCAGCTTAGTTCTTTCCATGCCTGTATTGTGCTGTGGAAAGGGAGTTGGTGTCATGTAACTCAACTTCCATAAGGCTTTCTGCACACTCATGACAAATCCTCTGATCTTAGAGGATCAAGATCAGAAGCTTGATCCTCTAGAAGCAAATGAGGAAACGCAGCCTTGCTGACCCTGCTACACCTGTTCAAACAGGTCTAAGACTGTTGAGGTAACCATACCTAAATACTGGCACAAAATGGAAGTAGGTATGAAATGTGGTTCTGTACATCTTCCACCTTAGTTCCACTACAATCCACTTTTTCATTAGTGACTGAAGAAGGAAGCAGAAGACATACTCAGTAAATGTGCTGGCTGCAGCTTGGGAGCTCTGCTGTTGTTTTCACATGAGGTTCACAAATAATTGACTGGTGCACCTCAAATAATACCAATTTACTTCAAAAAAAGAAATGTCAATTTCTATGGAGCCAGAATACAAATTACAATATTGTTCCATTGGTTTTTCTGTGTCCTGAGGAGATTAATTTTTCCCCATTTAAGTAATTGGTAATATATTCCTACCACATCCAAGAGCAGGTGGTGAAGAAAACAGTTTAGTTTACATCAGACCAGAAAATAAATTTTATATACCAAAAAACAAGTCACTTTACTGAGTACTCATGTGCTGTGCTACTATTCTGGGGGCTAGTGATGGAGAGAGAATCAGCCTTTCTTCTCTCAGTCACTGGTGTGTGTCAGGTCAGGTCAACATGAAGCAACCACAGTCCACTGGTGCTTGTTATAAAATGAGATAATGACTCTTTCATTCTTGTGTGGGTACAAAGCAGAGTCAAAACTTGGCCAAAAAATCACTATCACAGTTGCAATAGTGAAATGCCAAAAACCTGAGCAGGTATTAGGACTGAGGTGTCCTCATTATCTGCTTCCCAAACAGTACATGGGATGCCTGGGATTTCATTTTTCTATTCTGTTCCCTTTTTTGAATCCACTCCTTTAATGCTTCTGTGGAGGAGTTGATGAAGTAGAAAGGCAATTCACGCTGACTGAAGTATTTGTTTTCAGTTAAAAGCCACTATTTGCTGCTTGGCAGGCAAACACAAACACCTATGGAAAGAAGAGCTGTCATGGCATTTGGAGCTCCTGAGCATCTGTAATCAGCACATCTGAAAATATTTTAAAGTGAGTTTAGCCTATATATGTCTTCATATCACAAAGTACTGCTAAGGACAGAATTGGATGTTGGATGTGTTTGTATTACTCCCTTGTATGAAATGAAAGGCATTTATGCATCTCCTTTGTCTGCATTCACACACACCTACACATAAAGGCATTCTGTCCTCCCTTTCCCTTATAAAGAGTGATGATCTCATATGTTTTATATCTTAGTGGCACAATCTCCCAAACAGACACTGAAAATGATCATTTACCTCGAAGGCTACACTATCTAATTCCTGTACTTGCCCTTTGCAGTACTAACAAAAGTTGTTTCTATAAGATAAATTTGGCTTTTGCATTATCTAAGACACACCTTTAAAACAACTAAATATATTAATCTTTTATATATTTTTGAACCTAAACCCCAATGTTTAAAATTATATCTTCACACTTTAAAAAACTCAGGTTCTGCTTGGGTATAGCAGTGTGACATTTGAGAAAGCTGTGGCATTTGGATCTGTGTCCAACAGAGGGAGGTGTTCAGAAACACGGCTCTGGTCCAAACTCTTTCTAAGACTAAGGAATTCAGCAGAAGGGGAGAGGAGGACACGCTCAGATGCATGTGAGCAATCCATGCTTTACTACTGCAATTCAATTCCTTTAGCTGCTCTCTGAGAACTCAGGTGTGGGGTCACTGCTGCTTGCAGATTCAGACCTGCTCAGAAGATGTAAGATCAGAGGATTTTTAGATCAGACAGGTGACAATATCACCTCTGTTTTGAAAGGGAACTATGAAGCTCTTAAAAAGAAAAAACACTACTTATTTCATATCAACCTCTTGATGTGAGATAAACTCCAGCAGAGGTCCAGTCTGGCAGGCACTTTGGGTTCAGTAAAAACCTGAGGTTACTCTGCTGTGCTTTCCTCACAGGCTGTCTCTATGGCAATGGGAAAATATTGTGAGGTATAGGAATGAAGGGAATATGACTCAGAGAGTACAGAAAAAGGAACATTCAGAAACATCATTCCCAATAGGCACAGAGTAAGTACACTTTTCAAAATACACACAAATCAAAGAGAATCTGCCTCTGCTTTGCCCTGGTGTTTTTACTGGGGAATGCAATTAATAAATAAGGAGCTGTAGTGCTGCTTGTTTTCATTCCCTCTATTATCAGAGGGAAACAGAAGCTGGTGGTGAAGGAAACAGCAGGACTCTGCTCTGCTCCTTTGAGTTGTGCAGCATTCTCCACAGGGCTGCCATGTGGCTGGAAGTGTGTTTATCAGTAAGGGACAGGTTTGGACAGACTCCCTCAAGTCAGTGTGGTGCTTCCATGGCCTTTCCTCCTTTCACTTGTGAGACCACAGAGGCTGCAGGAAGCTCCCATGTCAAGTCCCCAGTCTCACTGACCTGGGTCCCACCAAAATGAGATTTGGCCCAAATAAAAAGGCAGTAGCCCAAGGCAAGAACCATTCTGCAGGGAGACATCCCTACAGAGCCTTGCATGGGCAAGAACTCCCAGGCTAACCCAGACCTGTGCTCTGACTGGCCCAGTACCAGATGGGCTTCAGCTTGCCACACAGCAGGCATTTATAAATAGCCTTCCTCCCCAGTTTTCCTCTTTAGATATTTAGTCCCAGGAAACATAAATATATACACACACACACACACACACACACATATATATATATGAGACAAACTCAAGTGGATATATTTATATACTTTTTTTTTCCTTGCTTAAAAATATCTTCTACCTCTTGCAGCTAATGATGATTTTGTGGCCTGTATTAGCACTAGTCATTCTCTGAATCATTTATGATTTTGGCCTCAGTAACACTCTGGCATAGTTAGTCCCACAGGTCAGTTATGCATTGTGCAAAAGCCTGTCTTTTAATCAAATTTATATACTTAGTTTAATGACACTTTATCCTTGAACTCCAAGAAGCATCAGATTAAATGCTCTCCCTATAGCATTCAATTTTTTTCCTACATCTGCTTTAAGCTTCCCTTTCAATTTAATTCAACTCCTTCAATCATTTCTGCCCTGAAGGAGGTGAGAGCTTCCTTCATTCTGGGACCTGTGGAACTTTGGGACTGTCCCTAACCTTCTCCTCCTGACCTGCAAGCTGCTGCTTCTTCCTTAGAAATGCAGTGAGCTGATGCAGTCCTGGGCACCCTCTGATCCTGCTGCCCTGAGTTTCACTGGGGGAGGTACAAGGCAGTCCTGAGGCACCAACATGATTATACTCTATTCCCTCGCTTTAAAAGTGCTGGCCACCAGTATTGTTGCTCAGCAACATGAAACTGTGTGTCACTGCTGGCTTCATTAAACTTTAAAAATATTTTTCCTTGCCAAGTCAAATGAATAATTGACGATGATTTCACTGTATATTTAGCATGTCCATTTAAATTCCAGTATGGAGGTAAAACAGTTTCATATACCTAGAATTAAGAAGAAATGACTAATACTGGCTGTAAAATAAGATGCATGGCTGAAAAATACTTGCACTTACAAAGCAATCTTTATATTGCTCAAAGCTGCTGTACCAAATAAATGTCCAAACCCTGTAATTATTTCTTTACTGAACACACTATGCCTTCCTTTTTTGCAAAGATTATTAAATCTTACTTTATGCTTTCTCTCTAGAAAAGACTGCAAAACTAACCTTTTAACTACTTTATTATACTATTTATTTGCTATACTGTGCCTATATTTGCTACTATAGGCAATTGAACACATTAAAAAAGCATAAATAGAGAAGAACAGATTTCAACACTGATATTTTCTGGTTGAGTAATAGTGCCTGGGGTTATTCAAAGAGAATGGGTTGTAAAACTCAAGTGTACTTTCTGTCATCTGACTGATGGATTGCTTGTTACTCACCTCTAGCAGTCCAGCTAAAATAAATTGCTGCAAGCCTTATCAGTAGTTTCTTTTCTATTATATGTGAGAAGTCCCAATTTTATCTAATTGATGGCATTACCAGAACATTTTTCTGTAAATGTAGAGGCTTCCTGGTAAATGCAATGCTACTTTAACCCATGAGAGGTGCAGTTAGATGTGTATCTGTGAGTAGAATGGAGAGGACCTAAGCTGGGAGCTTTGGAGATCTCCAAGCTAAATGACTGCCAAAATAAACACGACTGGAGATAGAGGGATTAATCCTGTAATCCTCACTTAAGCGAAATTCCTGCTATCTTCAGTGAGATTCTCACTGGGGAGCAGCTGTAAAAATTGGCCTAAATGAAGCAGAAATGAGAAAGGCCAAATTCTGCCTCTGGGTGTGAGCGTGTGACTTCAGCAAAACCTGAAGTGTGACACCCTGGGTCTGGGATAATCAGCACATAAATTCTCACCAAGCTCTATAGTACCAAGACTTTCCTTGGTATAAGTCTGAGGCACATCCATAACCCCACAGGGAAAAGTTTTTATCCAAGGTTGACTAAAAAGTGAGAATACAAGTACAAACTAACATTCAGAAAGAAAATGTTCATTTTATTAAAAACTGTCTTACATTTTAACCAATCCTAGGAGTGTTTAGAGCATTTCTCTTCACTGAACTCAAAATTATTGCCCCCATTTTCTATCTGGGGTGGAAAAACAACACACAAAGTTAGGTGATTTTCCACAGACCACACAGCAAGTGATTAGTATCATGGGGATGAATTAATCTTGGGTGTAAATCCATAAAGATTAATGGAGCTCTAACAGGGATTAATTTGGCCCATCATCTCTAAGGATAGCAAAACCAATTAGATGATGTCATTAATCTTCTGGTTTGTAAAGGACTGTTTCTTAAGCAATACTGAAAGAAAGGCAATAAAACAGGAATGACCAAAGGATCCACTGTAACAGATGAATTGGTTGTTCCTTGGCAGAGGATTCCCAGCAGGAGCCTTAAACAGTGACAGCAGCCTCGAGGTGCCCCCAGGCTCCAGCCCAGCTGAGATGCTCTGGGGCAATCATTTATTTGAGAATTGGAGTCAGCCCAGACTGCAGTCACTGATTGGGTTCATGTCTTTTCTTAGGGCACAACTTCCACACAACTGATTTGGAGTAAAATATATTTATTATGGCCCTGGGAGCCCCAAATCTTTGGAAAATACCAAATGCTTAATGTCCTATGGAAAGTAGCACTCGAAAGATTCATAAATTTTAAAGCTTCCACTTTTTGAGCTGACAAAATGTGAACTATTCCATTAGAAAGAAGCCAGTAAGAAGAAATCAATCCAAAATCTGTATAACGGACTTGTTCTGAGATTTGGGGGGAAAAAATTCTTCTCATTCACTGGTTGTGATAATACACATTTTCTCATCTTAAATTCTGAAGATGTTCCTGATGCTTGCAAAATGGTCAAAACTGGCCCACAGCAGAGTAGGATCTTTCTACAATTGGCCTCAGAAATTTTATTTTAAAAAGAAGATAAACATAAAGGTTTTTGTTAAGGGGTAATGGCCAGCTATAAAAAATGCACACAAAGCAGCGATGAACAGAACAACAAAAACCACAGCTTCTAGACCATGGTTGATGGAATTTATGGAAAAAGAACATCTGTGACATTGGCAAGGTCTAGCATGAGGACATTGAATAGGAGATAACGAATTTGTGCCTGAAAGTTGTGTGCATTACCTAATAGGCCTGGTAAAAATGTTCCACTGGAACGCTGAAAGCAAAACTTGGCAACAGTGAGATCATTAAAACCCAACTGCATAGAAGCCTTCATTCAAAATGTAATAATATGTATCAGGTTTTTCATTATTATTATGAGAAAGAATATTCAAGCTGTAATAGGGATCTTCCCATCAACAGTTCTGCCTGAGTAAGTGTTTAATGACAGAGATTTCTTAATCAGTGGAATTACTTAACACTCTTTTCATGGGGATGTTCTTGGATAGAATAAAACCCCTTTCCTCATTTTATATACTGTAAGAGTTCAAATGAGGTGATGTGCTCGGGCTGATAGTGCAGCTCCACTCCAGAGGGACGACGTTGTGATGTTCCCCTCCACCATGGTACAGGAGGAGGGCTGGGAGGGACAGGCATTTCCAGTTTTGACCCTTTTTTTCCCCTGGCACCGTGGTAAGGGAGCAGGTCTTGGAGGGACGAGGATTTCCACCTTCCCTGGGCACTGTGGTACAGGAGCAGGGCTGGGAGGGACAGGGATTTTCAGCTTCCTCCCTACCCTGCTTGCCCCCAGCACTTTCCAGGAATGAAATACACACTGCTGCATCTATGTATGAAAAAAGAACATGGCACAAGCACCTAATGAGAATATGAAAGAAACCTGAATTTTGGCAGGGAGACTTGAGTAGGTAAGATGGAGGGGGGATGATAATGTTTGATAATGTTTCTGAGTTAGTGCTGATGATGTGATTACACTTAGGAGTTGGTAAATACTGGTGCACATATGCCTAGAAAGTGTGATGTAGAGAATTTAATCAGCCCAAAAATAAATAAAATGTAAATAAATGTAAATAAAAAGTAAATAAATGTACCAGGGAGTGTTCCTACATGGCATCATCTATGTTTCAGAAGTGTAATGAAAACAACAGGAAATGTGCTTCAAAAAAGGTGTCAACTTAGGCCCATAATATATATATATATATATATAGATAAAGAACGCCCATTTTAACATCTTCCTTTGACAGATGGATCTAAAGAACTATTCTGAGAAATGCTTGAACACAAGCCTGTTTTTCCAGAAGACTTTCAGACTATAAAACGAAAATATTTCTGTTTCTTTTTTTCCTTAACGATTATAGTCTGCGACTATTAGAGGAAGAAATAATAAAAAATATTCTTTTTATAAGTAGCCATGATATGTAACACTTTAATTTCTAGTCAGAAAGAAAATTGTGTATGTAGGCAGTTGTATTTTTGTAGACTATCTAGCTTAATCCTGATTTCCTTTTATTTTAGGCCAGCCTTTTCATTTGTGATTAGGGAAAATGGGTAATGATCACATCACCACTTATCCAAGGTTTCTAAAGTGCAAATTTGCCTACAGCACAAATACACCTGCAGTGCTATAAGCACAAGACCATGTAAAGCCAGACAGTAAATGTAAAACTGTGCAAAAGCTCTGCAAAGTGCAGTAAATATAAACCTGGTCATGCTCTCAGCTCTGGTATGGCCAAGGTAGGAGCTGGATACAGATACCTTATCTCATCTTCTGCAGCTAATGTTTGTTGTAGAAACAATATAGCAACAAACACTGCATCACAGATATTAGCTTTATGCAAATAAACTTATATTAAAAACCCCATTTATTGACCAGGGGAACAAAATCAATACTTTAATGATGCCATGAGCACCACAGTAAAAATACCTGTGATTCAAGTTATTTCATAAAAAGCAACTGCACATAAACAATTACAGCTTTTACAGTTCATATATGTTTGTTGCCTTAATTTAAACATGTTCCAGAAATAATTTATGAGGGAAGATATATGCATAGTCACGGTAACTACTGCTTCACAAGTCCAGTTGCCTATCTTAAAAAACTTGGAGAATATCAGAAAAAAAGTAGTGATGGCAACTGTTCCTAAGCAGTTGTGAAGCTGAGTGGAGCCCAGACTTTGTCCTGTAAACAGTGTTAGCTCTTTGCTGATGGTCTGATTGGCATGGCCACTGCTGATTTCACTGGCAAATTAACTCTGGGTGTGTTTTAAGAGCAGAGTTTCAGGCACCTTGAAATGAATATAATTATGGAAAAGTCTTCTTTGTTGTAGTTTGAATATCTTTGATACTATTCAGAGGATTAGTGGGGTCATTGTTTCAGACTGTAAGTACAACAAGGGAAATATTTATTCCTTGCCTTGCATAGACATTTACTGCTGTGTATATGGACTGTGGAGACACAAATGAAAAATTTGGCTTACATCACCAGTGACCTGTCATTTTCACATACCAATTTTACTTCCTTTTTACAGCAAATTAGCAACAACATCCTTGCAAAGAAGCAAGGAGCTTCAGCTGCAGTGGCAGCTTGTTCCTTCAGAGGTACCATCTCAATCACTTGCTGCCATCCCACAGTGCCCTGAGGGATGTAAAAACCTCATCCCTTAAAATACCCTGGAAGATAATACCAGCGGAAGCAGAGAGCACAGGTCTGTCCCTGCCAGCCTCCAGGGAAGGTGTCACCTTGAGCCCTGTTTTGGAGGGAGCACAGTGCTCAGAAAACAGAAAGGGGAATTTTGGTGCCCCAGCAATTCAAGCCGGATGCAGTCCCCTTGCTGCAGGCACACAGCTGTCAAGGGAGCAAACAGGGAGATGACACAGACCATGGTCTGAAGTACATCCCACAGAGTTGGTGTCCTTAAAGCATGAGCAGCTGGTTAATCTGATTAGAGGAGATGGAAAAACATCTTGAGGATGACATGGCCAGGAGGAGAACATCAGGATGCAATGAAAGCCAGATAAGTGCCTGGCTGCACGCATGGCTCAGTGTCGACAGCAGAAAATGTGCAGGAGGCAACCCAGCCTGACCATTCCCTACACACCTTTGTGGTATTGCCAAAATCCACTGTCCCCACCTCACATGGGTCCCCTGCACGCTGGGGATTCCCATCCCACACATGCTGGGCAATGTGATCTCCAGCAGTACAATAAAAGTAGTATTATTTATGCACATCTAGCTATCTTTTTATTTTGAGCACAGAAGAACCCATGAGGATGGATTCATCACACCATCTATTATAAACTACTTTTGTTAAAAACGAAAATTATCTGATCTTCTACGCACCCTGGCATTCAAGCTCCCATCTGGATAGCTTCAGATAACTGTAGAGATCTCAGTGTACTTCAGCCTTTCAATAGCTCCTGGATGTCTGACAGAGCACCACGCTTGGTGTGTGCCAGGATAAAATGTCTTGGCTCCTCAATGGATCTCCTCCATCCTCAATGTGCCTATTCCACATGATCAAGCATAACATTTTTGTGAAGCTCTCTCTGGGCAAAGCAGCCAGCTCCAAAAGCACCTTTCTACCTGGGCTGTCTCAGCTGCTCACGGTCAATGGGTCTCATGGCATGAAATGCAGCAGTGGGGCTGTCAGAAGGACAGGTCTGAGCCTGTTCTCACTGTGCAGGGCCCAGGTTTGGTCTGGGACACAGATAAAACCCTTTGCTGCTGGGGTGCGCACTGCCAGGCTCGGGCAGCTCTGTGGGTTCCAGTGCGGTGAAGGGCACCAGCAGCACCCAGCAGTCACTGACAGCACCCCCAGGATCACACCTGCAGAGCGCCAAGCCACTCCATGTCCTGACAGCCACTGCACCCTGCTACAGGAGAGCTGGCGTTTCCAGTCTGGGGCAGAAATGCAACACATCCTTCTGTTCTAAATCTGGTTTGGGGCTGTGCTGTAATCTACACAGATTAGACTCTGCATGAACTCTAGTCTTGGATTTTCTTGTCTAGATCTCAGATGTGGATTCCTTTTGTTAATGGGTAAAATAAAAAAGATCTATAAGTCTACTACTTAGGAAAATTAAATGTATTTAAAATTAATTATATTGATAGTTTATCTTGTTATTTTTTTCCCTTACTTCTTGAAAGCAGTTATATATAATGTCAAGCTAGTAAGCAACAAATCCTTTCTTATTAAAGTAACTTAAACCATTAATGGCATTATAGCTCACTTTAGATTTGTAGTCTTTTTTTTTTACTGCCACCTGTCTTCTTTCCAGTTTGTACTGGAGGAGAAAGAAAACTATTTTCTGTTTTACACTCAGACTAAATTAGCCACTATGATCATGTAATACTTACAAAGAACATATGGTCAGAACAATTCTTCTTGCTGTAATACAGTATTTAAAATCAGACTTTACAGAAATGATACAATCTTACAGTAGTGCATCCAGACCCCAGAAATCATCATTGTACTATCCCTGTCTACTTACCACTTAACAGCAAGCCCCCATCACAATTAAAGAAAATTAATTACTTTGTAAATTAAGTTAAAATCCCAGCTGTTATAAAATATAAGGCAATCATCATTTCAACAGCAACGTGGGTTTAAGTAAAGGAGGAAACAAATGACCTGCACAGAACTCTGGTGCTCCACTGTGGTCTGCCTGGGCTGGTTCCTCGGGGATGGATTTCATGTTCCTCAGCAATGGCCCTGGAGCAGCTGGGGGGTTGTGGCCAGGACTCAAAGGGCTCTGCATGAGAGGCAGCTGAGTGCCTGCTCTTCTTTTTATTTATGTGGATGTTACAATGGCAGCAGACAGCAATGCACAGACACTAAATTAATTAAGCTGTTTTTAAGCCACAGCATTAAGGTGATGTCATAAGAACATGCCTAGGATAGCAAGGTCACTGGAAAGGGAGAGTACGTGTCCTGCAGTAAAAGACTGTGGTTTGGAGGGCTTGTGTTGGATGCCTACTATGAATTTGTCACATTTTTTCTCAAACCTGGCACCACCTGGAGAAATACTTTTTCTATCCACTGAAATATGCAACAGCATCTCTGATTTAAATAGGGGAAGAGCTGCTACACCTGTCTCAAATATAAGCAATACACACTATATGCTCAGAAATGCATAAATTAGATATATATGGAAACACAGAGAGCTGGGAAAATATTTTGATGCAAGATAACATAGTTCATGTAATTTATGTCAGACTGACTTTGTGTTTGCATACAAGCATGCTCAGAGAGGCTCATGTTGGGCAACCAGAAATCTGCTCATCTTACTGCTTCCATCAACATGGCATTGCATTGCCATTTTGCATTGGTAGTCCGATTATATTGTACAACTGAGCCGGAGATTTTTTCGTCTATTTCTTAAGTAAGTAGTTTTGTAAAAATCAAGAACAACAACAGTTCATTTTTATTTCATTGCAGCTTTACAAACCCCCAAAAACTTTAGCAAGACTTTAACAGAAGAAATAAACCAGATGCTGATACATTGCAAACTTAATGGTGGTGTTGCTTCACTGTGAAATATTTTAACTGGGAAATGTTGAGCGTCTGAACAGTAGCCATAATCCTCTCATACAGAAGCCTTTTCTGCAGCTCGTCCAGGGTAAGTGCAAGCCTGTGCCTTCAGCGTTAATGGGATCAGCTGCAATGAGTAATGCTTTGTGTGTGCTGAGGCTGTGATCCTGGCCACGTGGTACAAAGATGGCAGCGCTGGTTTTTCTAGGCAGTCAGTCCCACACGAGGTGAAGTGAGTCAGAGCATTCGAGATGGATGAGCAGCTCTCAGAAAGGAGCTTTTGTTCCTCATCTCCAGTCTCTAGCAGTCACTGTGAAATCGTCTCTACCATCTACCTATTAGCATCAACATCACTGGGGCTCTTTGCATGAGAAACTCTTGTGTGTATAAGCAAAGGTCACTCAAGGAGACTCTTGAATCAGGATTTATTTTGTAGCAAGATTAAAATGACCACACTGATGACCCATCACTGCCTCCCATAAAGAAAAGCTGGAGGCAGCTAGAGACACAAATGGGGATCAATTTTTCACTGAGAGCTTTACAGTTACAACTATTTATCCTTGTCTGCAGTGTTCATACAAGCAAATGAAGAGAAACGTTTCTATTCACTACATGAGAGTCTCCTACCCTTTCTTTAGCTGTTACTTGTAATTGCAGCAAGAATAATAACCTGAGGGCTTTATGCTGATCTGCTGGATTTGAGTGCCAGCCTCTCAACTTACAGTCTCTATATGCCCCACCACCAGACAAATACACGCTGTTTTGCTATCCAATAAAAGCTTGGGGAGCAAGCTTAGACCTGCATAGATTTTACTACCAATTGCATACAAGGAATTGAATGTAAAATTGACTTGGTAATCATGCAAAAGGGGAAGGCAGACAAACTCCATTCCCCCTCAATGTCACAGGGCACATTCTGTCCTGCTTTGTGGGTGACACAGCCGTGCTGCAGGCAGGGAGCTGTGCAGGGCCTGGCAGTGAGTGCCAAAGAGGGGATGTGCTCTCCTAAGTGTGACTTCTTGTAGCGTCTCAGCACTTCCGAGTGCTCCAAGGTTATGTACTGGCTGTGCTTCAATGGTGCAGAAAAGCACTTTCCATCCAAAGTGAACACTCATCAAAGCAATAGAGAAAATTGTTAAGTGCTGTCAATGGAAACATCTTGGCTGTTTTTATGGATGTGTCAATGGAATGCCCTGCCACAAATCAAAGGGGCTTTGCAGCCTGTGACTTCCAAGTGGTGAACATAATGACAAAACCAAATACTCTGTTACCAGCTGGTTTCTATTACTGGGCTAAATTGTTGGATTAAATCATGATCCTTACAGCTGAAGTCAAAGGATTTTGCCCAGAGCAGTGACTGAGATATCAGAAGATGCAATCTCCCTGATCCCCACAGAGGAGCTGAGGGGAAGCATGGGAGTGGAGGCTGTCAGCACAAAGGGTGCCTGAGGACTCCCACTCTAGGCACCTGGTGATGATGTATACTGGGAGAGTGAACTTCTACTCCATGGAGACACCTCCCCTCACATCCATCCATCCATCCATCCATCCGTCCACCCATCCATATCTATCTATCTATCTATCTATCTCTGTAGATCCACTGTACAGCCAGGCCAAAGACATTTTGAGTCCAGCCCATCTGTACAAGGAAGCCCAGTGTTCCTCTGTATGGATTTTTAGCATCTCCTATCTAGTGCTTCACAGTTTTCTCAATGTAAAAGGCAAAAGTAACATAGACACTGCTGCTAAAAATAGCCACTTATGTCCTGGATGATTCATTTGTTGGTGGGGAATACCCATAAGTGCCTCTATCTAAACATTCTGTTCCCTGTCTCAGTATCTCCTCTGCCAGCTTGTATATGTCTCTCCAGTCTTGTTCAGTCTGTTTTCCTATGGGCTACATATTCTTTAGCTAAATATGTTAGTTTGTTTATCTCCCTCCATGGCAGCAAGACCCAAGCATGGCTTCCTCCTGCTGTAGGAATTTCATAAATAAATCACTGTCTATTATTTCCCTGGGAGCATACAACATTGTAAAAAAAAAAACCCCAAAAAAAAACCAACAAAAAAACCCCCAACCAAACCAGCCTCCCCAAAATTAAAAATAATAATACAATAAGCCAAACAAACAAAGCCAAGGAATTTCACCTTTCTTAGGTTATATGTTAGAATAATAACAGAAACAGGAGTATGCTGCTAAACTTCAGTAGCAAACCTCTTTGCATTGTTCTGGTTTATGCAAGAAATAAATAATTGCACTGGATGACTTCTAGAACTACAGCTAAAGAAGGCTTCATGTGAGAAGGAAAGCTTCATGTGACTTTAATTCCCAGCCCCCAAAGATACCTACTTAGGGTGATGACCAGGTTTTAAATCAGAGTCCTGTAAATTGTCATGGACTGGGGGGAAATTAAATTGGGCTCTTTGGTGACATCCTTGTAGTTCAAATGATGATTTATGAATGTGTAACTGAGCTTATTGATAGGCATTTATAACCTGAAGTGGGCTGTGTTTGGAGCTGTTGGATTTTTTGCAATCTGTTAAAATATCACTATATTCCTGGAAGTATCCTTTATTTTTTGTATGCAAACTCTCCCCATCAATACCAACTCTAGGAAGAATGATGGAACATGATGCTGCTTTAGTTGCCCAATGGTCTTCCTTATGTCTGCTCCACTGTAAAGGGCAGGTAAATCAGAGGTGTTTAGCTGGGAGGACAGGACAATGAGTGTATGTTGCTGTTACTGATGTGCACCCCAAGCACAGAGGAGCCAAAACCTGCTTCTCCTCCAGAGCATCCCTGCAACTGCATGTGGATGAGTCAGGCCTTTCCTGGGGCTGAAACCACCACTCATAATCAGTGTGCCCATGAACACCACCTTCAGAGGGAATGAATCTGGGATGCTGGGGTTAATGGCCTTTCCTTTCCTTTCCTTTCCTTTCCTTTCCTTTCCTTTCCTTTCCTTTCCTTTCCTTTCCTTTCCTTTCCTTTCCTTTCCTTTCCTTTCCTTTCCTTTCCTTTCCTTTCCTTTCCTTTCCTTTCCTTTCCTTTCCTTTCCTTCCCTTCCCTTCCTTCCCCCTTCCCCCTTCCCTTCCCTTCCCTTCCCTTCCCTTCCCTTCCCTTCCCTTTCCCTTCCCTTCCCTTTCCCTTCCCTTCCCTTCTGATGAGCAGATTCACTGGTAACTAATAAAACGCAGCTGGTTTTAATTTCTGCTGCTAAGCACTGTTTTGTGAGGTATTTAAGTTGCAGTAGGATAACTGGGGAATAATGAATGAATCCTTTGGGCAGTTATACTTAGTTCATAGAACCACAGAATTGTTTGTGTTGGAAGGAATCTTATTTACCAACAATTTAGTCCCTTCAGTTTAGACAAGCCATGTAACCAGATTTTTATGGTTTTTTGTAACAAATAGTATTTTCTCGATACATTCACTGATATTATTTGGCAGCCACCTCTTTTATTTTTCCCTGTAGGCACAATCTGTCTTTGTCAGGAAACAGTGTTATCCCTGGCAAAGGCAGTGATGTCTTCAGGCAATCTGCACATAATACTGCATGTCCTTACTGGAACACAACTAGAGATACCAGCATATTCATCTTCCAATTTGTAAAAGTTTCCCCAAACACCTTCCCTTCCAACAGCATGTTTATGATTGCACATGCTTATGCCACACATATTATTTTAACAAGGTAACTTCAAAAAACTTGTGATTTATCCCTGTTTTTCTTCAAGAGCTGGGCGTGCACGGTTCCACGCTCACAGAGGAAAACTGTTGGCTCCCAGTAGCCAAAAAGCAAAGCAAGACTGAAGTGCTGCAGCTCCCTCTTAATGAGTAAGCAGCTGAAAATAATCTCTCTTGTATTTTCTTTGGCAACAGGGCTTATAGGCAATATTTGTCCTTCTTTTTAAATTTTCTGTAAACCAGCTAGTGCAAGATCACAGGAAACAACTGGAATGCAGACTCCAGTTTGTAGTGCTGTAGCTGGCTCCATCTCCAGCAGAGCAGCTTTGAAATGCTGGTAAATTAATCCATGAGCTATTCTGCTCTCTTCTGCATAGTAGTGGATCCTGCAGCTAGTGTTTCTCCCTTCATGTAATATGACCCTATCTTGGTCTCACTCTTAATGCTCCTCACCATCAGCCAAGGCATTAATCTTGAGAATGTGTCCTAAATCAGTTCCTGGAAAGGCAGTGGAAGTAGGCATCAGTGATCTTCTTCAGTTCAGCCAGTACATGCCATAAGGATTACATTTGTACAAGGCACAACAAGACAAAGATACACTTGTCAGCTGATGCATTTTTGGATCCAAAAACTTCCAAGAAAAATAAAATAGATGAGATCTTGAGGTTTTAGGAGCACGAGTTCAGCCCAAACAGTAGGTCCAAGCTGAGCTCCCTGAAATCAGTGAAAATATGAAGAATGAGAGAGACCAGCATGAATATTTCTAGATGGGAATGCAAACCAGCTCCAGACATGCTGCAACTGATAATTTCTGCTGGTAGCAATGACACATAGCCATAGTTCAATGGCCTTTAGGGGTCGTGCTTATCCAGTGATGAGCACTTGGAGTGTGTCTCCTGCAAGAGACTCCCTGGGATTGATTCCCAAGTGGTGAAGTAGCAGGCTGTCCCACTGGAGGGCATTAGGAGGAAAGGGCAGCAACAGCTGGGATGGGAAGCAGAGACCCAAGCAACTCCAATAGAAAATAATAGAATTAGAAAATATCTGTGAGTTGGGTCCTTAAATCAAGGTAATTAATAGCTGAAGAATGGCATTTTAAACCAGGGCCTTCATTGCCCAAGCTCACAAAATGAACTCTCTGAAGTGATATCTGACCCTTGTGTGATAGTTTTGATGCTTGCAATAAATGAAAAATCATTTTACTGATTGCTGTTCCACATACCTGGCACATTTACAGTAAGTTCTGTTCAAATCAAGAAGATGATTGGATGCCTTTTTGTCTAACTGTTAAGTGAGTAAGTGAACTTCATGGACACCTTTATTTTCCCTCTTTCCAGAAAAAGTAAAAAACCTCTAAAACCTAAAAAAAGCTGGTCTTTTTTCCCAGGTAACATCACTGGAGAGTGCAGGCCGGCACAGAGGGCAGAGGAGCATTAACATCTCGTGCTGCACCCAGGCCAAGCCGGGCTGCCAGGGGCCCAGCAGCCCTTCCCAGCACAGCCTCAGGCATTGCCAGGGAAAGGTCAAGGTCGGTGGTGGAGGCTCGAGCGGAGGTTCTGCCCTGCTCCCTAAGGGCTGCTCCCCCCTCCTGTGCACAGCACCCAGCCCAGGCAGCCGGGATGCCTCTGCCACAGCCCTGGATCCTCTCAGGAGGCTGCAGGATAAGCTCCAAACTTATCTGCTCATCAGTGTCAAGGCTCAGGCATTTGTGTGTACACACAGGAGTGTCAAGTTCTCCTGAAAGGTCTGAAGCAGCCCTTTTACCAGAGTTCTGGCACATGTTCTGGCTCTGAGACTCAGGTACCCAAACCTTTGCTCCTCCCCTGGATTCTGAACAGTCTGTGGGCTTGAAGTGGCTCAGCAGCCTGTGATTTGCTCACCATGAAGGACCCCAGAGGCTCAATTCCAGCCATCCTGTGAGACCCGTCCTGGTTGGAACAGGACAGCTGGGCCACCGTTTGCCACTGAGTGAGGGCTAAGTATCTCTTAAAATTGGCCTCTGTCCTTATTCAGGGAAACCTTCCTTCCATTTCACATATTTCACATCTGTGTAAGGGCACAAAACCCCAAAACAAAGCCCAAATAAGGATTGAGTTCATTAACCACTAATACTGCTCATTACTGGTATTTGTACAGTAGCATTTGCACGCATGAAACTTCAATCCAAATGAAAATATATTCCTCCTTCACATGTTTCATCACCTCATTTATATGCAATGTGGCTCGTCAAGAGATGGCAAACAAAAGACCTGGGAGGATGAGGATTTACTCTGGATAAGCTCACAGCTACAAATGATTTTGAATCATACTAGAATTAAGTAACTTAGTGCCACTAATGCCACTGGCACTGCTACTAGCCTTGACACTACTGAGAGACTTAATCTAAAAGGCTCTTTTGATTTATCAGAGGCTCTTAATGGTTAATTTTCTATTCATTTTTCCTTTTTTATTTCTCCTTCTTTAAGGCTTGGCAGGCAGAAAGGCTGATATGTGAAAGAATCTAAGCTAGGCTAGGCTCAGGTTATGACAGACAAGGAGATCAGGAACAAAATAGGAGCAGGGCAGAAAAAATAACTTGCAGTTTGTCTGAGCCACTAATTGCAATAAATATAGTACTGCACAGAAGCTCCTAATAAGTTTATATAAAGCATTTTAATGGGATGCTGTCAGGTTAAACATGTTTAAAAATATAAATATTCTTAATAACTCCAAATTAAAGAAAATGAAGTTTGACTACCCAAATAATTTTCTCCTCTTCATGCCAGAGTCTGGACTGCACTTCACACAACTCAGCCACTGAAAATAGGCAGGGCTTTATTCTGCTGCTGTTGGGCTGGAGCACACCTAGGTCACACAGGAGAGGACAGTGCAGGGATGTGCCAGGCAGAGCTGGAGATGCAGCTGCAGGGATTGAGGTGCCCTGTTATGTCCCGGCTCACCAGGCTGACTGGGCAGCCCTTGTTACCTCTGGCCCAGCCTTGGACTTCCAAGACAGCAAATCTGGGGCTTGCATGAAGGTTGTCCCCATGAGACAGCAGCGCTGGGGCTTGCAGAATGACTTCCATGCCAGGATGGCAGCTCTGGGGCTTGCAGGGGAGTTTCTACCTAGGGACAGCAGCTCTGGGGCTTGCAGGGGAGTTTCTACCTAGGGACAACAGCTCTGGGGCTTGCAGGGGAGTTTCTACCTAGGGACAGCAGCTCTGGGGCTTGCAGGGGAGTTTCTACCTAGGGACAACAGCTCTGGGGCTTGCAGGGGAGTTTCTACCTAGGGACAACAGCTTTGGGGCTTGCAGGGGAGTTTCCCCACTGAACAATGGCATGTCTGGGTTTTCTTTCCAGCACGGCAGCTCTGGGGCTTGCAAGAGGATTTTAACTGGCTGCTAATGGGGGCATTGCAGCTCCAGGATCAGCCCAGGGGTCCTCACACAGCACGGGATGCAGCTTCATTTTCTCCTTTTAGCACATGACTTAAATGTTTCCATGTTTAGATTTTAGGCCTTTCAGGGCACAGTTTAAATCCAGAGCAGTGACTATGTTGAGTTTAACTGAAATTGAAAGAAAGATCATCTGGAAACTTCTTAACAAAGAAGTTTTGTAAACAATGTCTTGATGCTATGGTGATGGGTCCTTAGAACTGCCGACCCCATTTTTCTTTCTATTCAATCCCTTATTTTTCTTCCAAACGTTCCAATTTTAGTCCTGTCTACATGGCAGTGTTGATTGCACATTTCTGTGCATCTAACAAGTGCCAAGGAAATCAAACTTAGGGAACAGCAATGCTGGATCTACTTCTCAGCTGGCTCTCTCACAGAAAGTGTTGGAGAGAGCCAAATGCCTTTCCCTGTCTCACTATTCTCCAGGGGCCTCTGGATGTACTCATTTACTCTGGATTTGGGTAAACCACAAAGGATGGTCCAAATCTGGGAAGGGTGAGAGTGCAATATCTGAACAAGAAAATCCCCTCCCAGACCAAAGGGCTTGACTAGGTTGTATGTAGAAGCAGCACCAAGGACATGCCTGGGGCCATGTCCTCTGCTGTTTGCATCACCTGCCTGCTGAAGGCTCCCCTTGGTGCTGGCCCTGCAGTCTGCAGCCCACCCTCCCACCAGGATGAGCCAGGAGATGCTGCCTGCAGTAGGAAGAGCTGGACTGTGCTGGCAACTTGATCAGACATCCTGTGGCTTGCAGGATGTCTGGTCCCAAAAGCCCCTGGGTTTCAGGGCACCGTCACCAGGAGTCTGTTTGGGCAGGAGCAGCCAGCCTCGAGCATTTGATCCATCTGGGTGCTTCTATTCACTCTCACCAAAAAGGCACTGCAGCAAATAGAGGGGCTGCTGCAATTGCTGACTACCAAATTCTCCTCTCCCAGGTGAGATCTCCTCTGCCTCTTTTGTACGGAAAAAAAAGAGAAAAATGCTGCCAAATAACTCACAGTCTGGATGGCTTCAACAGAAGCAAGAAGAAGCACTTGGAGTGTGATAGAAGGATTACTGTCATCAATACTGTGGTCTGTGGGAGGACAAGCCTGATGTGCTGGCAGCTTTGTAAACATCTCAGCCTGCTTAGGGAATCTGCAACACAAGCTGAAATGTTTGAAAATGTATTTTTCCTAACCAATACATTTCCCTAATGGGTACAGACAAACTCAGGTCTGGAAGAAATCCAGTGAACATGGTGAACTACCATTAAAGAAGAGCAAATGTAATTGTTTTGTACCTCCCTCTCCCTGATGGAATGATGCAATATCTCCTAAATTCCATGGGAGGGAAAATAGAAGGAAAAAGCCTATGAAATGTAATAAGGATGAAAAGTTTGTTCCAATTTTCTCAGCCTCCAAGCCTGGGCACAAGCTTGTGTCTGCTCTATACTGCAGTCTCATGGCCTGGCTGAGTGAGTGTTTTCTGTTTACCTCTTTTTCCAATCTCTTCTGTAAGCCAAAGATAAAGTCAGTACAGCTCCAGCTGTACTTTTGAACCCATGCTTAAATGGGGTGGAAATAAATCGTAATGAGATTGTCCAGCCCTATTACCTTAAGTAGTATACCTCAAATGAACCCTGCTGAAGCCGTAATGCCCCTCTGAGGTTTCAGTGACACGAGCAAGTGGATCATATTTCACTATTGTAGTCTGTGTCATCATTGGATACTTGGCAGAATTCCATGTTTATCACATAAGAACTGGAGAAACACACCTTTATTTGCAAAAATAGTAGAAGATGCTTTCTGTTAATAAGTACAGAGAATTTTCTCATGCTCTTCATTGCAAACAGAAAATTACTTTGCATTTCTACTTCATGAGTATTCAGATGAAAAAATTTTACTCCCATGAATTCTTACAATTGGTGTTCTGATGCTCCCTCTTTCCTCTCTGGGTAAAATGAAGGTATTTTCCCAAGGCTTGCTGATGGGCAGAACAGGTAAGGCAGCAGCAGATGGGCAGGACTCGAAGTGAAGAAAGGCCAGAGAGGCCTCAGAGGAAGAGTCTCCAGGGAGCACCACACTGTGGCACAGATATCATTTATTTAGGATCTCCTGAGGTCCCCATACACAGCTGAAGAGAGAATTTTTAAGTGCCTGTCTTAAGTAATGTGTAAAAAAGAAAGAGGTGATCCTGAGTCTTTGGAAACCCACAGCAGCATTCCTCAGGGCACAAGGCACGTGCCCTTCACATGAAGGGCATGTGGAGCTCTAGTAGGTAGCAAGAAGAAATAAATTTTCCAGCCCTAACCCACCTGGCTGTGCAGCAAATGGGATTTTAACTCACATTGTGCCTGCAGCATTCAGTGAGTAACCCACAAATGAAGGTCCAGAGAAGAAAAATCTCCTCCTTGTCTAAATTTAGCGTAAGGCCTTGAAAGTACAGACAGGGTAGCCAAACATCATCTGTAGCCAGAGAATTTAGACAAGGAAGATAACTCAGTTCTGGTAAGTGGTTTTGGGAAATAATGGAGGGAGAAACAGGGATCTAATAACCTCTTACTGAACTAAAGTTAACCTCCCTCTCTGGGCAGGAGCCTGGGACTATCTCTGACCATAGTCTCAGCTCAGTAATTAGCACTCCTGCTGATTTTTTGCACCTTTTATAGATATTTGATATTGGATCAACACAAAAATTCGACTACATGGGCTCATTGGATGCTATGAGCTGTTGAGAGGACAGGTCTGAGACTCACTCGTAACAAGTGATTTTGCACAGGAGAGCAAGGCCAAGCTGCACTGGAGGGTGCCTGCCCAGCTGCCTTCATCCCTTGGCACTCTCCAGGGCTGACTGGTGAGCAGGGTGGCCTAAGGCAAGGCAATGTGTCAAGTAGTGGAAAATAAATTGGATGTCCTTGTGCTGGCCCTTCACTACAAACAGCTCCAGTGGGCATTGCTCTGAGAGCCCGGGCACTCTGAGGGGCACAGAGCAGCTCTGAGAGCCCGGGCACTCCATAGGGCACAGAGCAGCTCTGAGAGCCCGGGCACTCCATAGGGCACAGGGCGGCTCTGAGAGCCCGGGCACTCCATAGGGCACAGAGCAGCTCTGAGAGCCCGGGCACTCTGGGGGGCACAGAGCAGCTCTGAGAGCCCGGGCACTCTGAGGGGCACAGAGCAGCTCTGAGAGCCCAGGCACTCCGGGGCACAGAGCAGCTCTGAGAGCCCGGGCACTCCATAGGGCACAGAGCAGCTCTGACAGCCCGGGCACTCTGAGGGGCACAGAGCAGCTCTGAGAGCCCGGGCACTCCATAGGGCACAGGGCAGCTCTGAGAGCCCGGGCACTCTGGGGGCACAGAGCAGCTCTGAGAGCCCGGGCACTCTGAGGGGCACAGAGCAGCTCTGAGAGCCCGGGCACTCTGAGGGGCACAGAGCAGCTGTGAGAGCCCGGCACTCCTGAGGGGCACAGAGCAGCTCTGAGAGCCCGGGCACTCCATAGGGCACAGGGCAGCTCTGAGAGCCCGGGCACTCCAGAGGGCACAGAGCAGCTCTGAGAGCCCAGGCACCCTGAGGGGCACAGAGCAGCTCTGACAGCCCGGGCACTCTGGGGGGCACAGAGCAGCTCTGACAGCCCAGGCACTCTGAGGGGCACAGGGCAGCTCTGAGAGCCCGGGCACTCCATAGGGCACAGGGCAGCTCTGAGAGCCCGGGCACTCCATAGGGCACAGAGCGGCTCTGAGAGCCCAGGCACTCTGAGAGGCACAGAGCAGCTCTGAGAGCCCGGGCACTCCATAGGGGCACAGAGCAGCTCTGAGAGCCCGGGCACTCCGGGGGGCACAGAGCAGCTCTGAGAGCCCGGGCACTCTGAGAGGGCACAGAGCAGCTCTGAGAGCCCGGGCACTCTGAGGGGCACAGAGCAGCTCTGAGAGCCCGGGCACTCCGGGGGGCACAGAGCAGCTCTGAGAGCCCGGGCACTCTGAGGGGCACAGAGCAGCTGTGAGAGCCCGGGCACTCTGAGGGGCACAGAGCAGCTCTGAGAGCCCGGGCACTCCAGGGGGCACAGAGCAGCTCTGAGAGCCCGGGCACTCTGAGGGGCACAGAGCAGCTCTGAGAGCCCGGGCACTCCATAGGGCACAGAGCAGCTCTGAGAGCCCGGGCACTCTGAGGGGCACAGAGCAGCTCTGACAGCCCAGGCACTCTGAGGGGCACAGAGCAGCTCTGAGAGCCCGGGCACTCTGAGGGGCACAGAGCGGCTCTGAGAGCCCGGGCACTCCATGGGGCACAGAGCAGCTCTGAGAGCCCGGGCACTCCATAGGGCACAGAGCAGCTCTGAGAGCCCGGGCACTCCAGAGGGCACAGAGCAGCTCTGACAGCCCAGGCACTCTGAGGGGCACAGAGCAGCTCTGAGAGCCCGGGCACTCTGAGGGCACAGGGCAGCTCTGAGAGCCCGGGCACTCCAGGGGGCACAGAGCAGCTCTGAGAGCCCGGGCACTCCAGAGGGCACAGAGCAGCTCTGACAGCCCAGGCACTCTGAGGGGCACAGAGCAGCTCTGAGAGCTCGGGCACTCTGAGGGGCACAGAGCAGCTCTGAGAGCCCGGGCACTCTGGGGGGCACAGAGCAGCTCTGAGAGCCCGGGCACTCTGAGGGGCACAGAGCAGCTCTGAGAGCCCGGGCACTCTGAGGGGCACAGAGCAGCTCTGAGAGCCCGGGCACTCTGAGGGGCACAGAGCAGCTCTGAGAGCCCAGGCACTCCATAGGGCACAGAGCAGCTCTGAGAGCCCGGGCACTCTGAGGGGCACAGAGCAGCTCTGAGAGCCCGGGCACTCCATAGGGCACAGAGCAGCTCTGAGAGCCCGGGCACTCCTGAGGGCACAGGGCAGCTCTTTGGGTGGGCTGGGGGCCATGCTGGGATGGACAAGGCTCCTGCTACAGCCTTCTCTCACTCTCTGTGGGACTCATTAAAACATCCACTTGCCCCCCGTTCTCCACTGTCCCTCAAGGCAGCTTGACTAACAAGGCAGATTGTCAATTGAGCAATCATCTCAGAACAAGGAAATCTTTAAAAATCTGGCACCATTATCTAGGACAACCCAGCTGCTGAACTTCACTAGGAAAAGGAAGCAAATGCACATGCTCAACTCTGAGGTATAATTCTGTGGGAGAAAATAAAAGCAGTTTAGTACAAAAAAGTATTTTCTAATCCTGTATCATCCCCTTGGACAAATTGAGATGTTCATCTTCTGGTTGGCTGTGTCTCAGAGCCAGAATGAGTTTTCTCCTGCTTTTTTGGGTGCTCCTCTGCCTCCCTTCCTCTGCAGGGACCCCTGGCCTTGGGAATGAGAGATGTGGCACAGGAGCACTTGTGCTACTTGAGGAACTGGCTTTGTCCTGCTGAAATCCCAATGGCAGAATGAAGCAGGGAGATGCTCCTGCTCAGGGTCTGATGATTCCTCTGCATCCCCAAAGCAAAAAATGGTGCTGTATCCTTGCTGGGGTTGGTTATGTTTTGATTGGCCTGAGCACAGAAACTCCTACAGCAGGGTGTGAGACTCGCCATGCCTCAACAAAAATGTGCCATCTGGTCAATTTTCAGTGGTTTTCTCCTTCCAGTGTAGTGGGAGAACAGTGAAGATGTCTTACTTTTCCCAATTTATTGGACACCAGAGTAGGCAGGGAATAGTAAAGGACAGCAAAAAGACTCTCCAGCTCCTCTGTGGGCCAGGAGAAACCAAATAATTGTAGGAGAGAAGTTTGGTGAGAAAACAAACACTCCTCCTGTGAAAAACTGTGAGCAGATTGAATGATTTCCCTAGAGTTTTCCAATTTTTTCATTAAATGATTCAAAATGAAAACATGCAGAAATGTGGTTGGTGTTTAGAAAGACAGCTTTTGTTAGAGGAATATTATTCTCCATCCCACATATGTGAGCACTGTATGCCTCAGTCTACCATATCTGTTCCAGACATTGCAGATTCTCTCACACTTTCCCACATGATGCTTCTCCCTAAGCCTTGGATGTTTGAATACCTGACCAAAACATCTTTGCAAATAAATCCCCAGTCTCCAGTGGCATAACAAGCCCCATGTGTGGCTGTCTGTGTGAAAACAGACAGTGCATAGACATTTTGACAGCCACCAAAAAGTCATGACTCAAGAAACCTGGCTTTAGGGAAAAAAAATTAAAACAAATCTTAAGAGGCTCATGATAAACATCAAAGAGTTGGCAGCGCTAAGAATAATCAAACAGTTCAGATGAGGTTTCCCAGATAAATTGTTTCCATTTCATCAATGCACTGTCTGGTTTTGAACAGTTATGCCTGAATATACCATTTGGAATTTATGGTAGATGCAGGAAATAACAGTTTCCTTCTCAAAATCCTTTCCACATGTGGTCCATATGCCTCCAGCACGAAGAGATTGCAATATCATGCCGAAGTCATATGGGTGTCAGAAGGCCAGCTGACTATCACAGCAACAAGATGAACCTGGGAACCTCTGATCTGAGATAAAGAGCTGCAGAAAATGACAGATCTAGTGTCCCAAAGAGAGGTTTCCTGTATCAGAAGTGTTTGTGTGTGAAGCTATTGACATTGCAGAGCATCTCCAAGCGATTTCTGAAATATCAGGTTTTAATTACAACAAGTATACTGATTGCTACAGATCTAGTCCAAGCATCTTGTATTTCATGACATATGTGTTTCCAATATGCTGTTTATCATAACATCCCAGCTGCACCTCTAGAAGATAATAAACACGGTAAAGTACAGCACTCCAGGAAGATCAAGGACAATTTCAGGTGAAGTTAGCTGGAAGAGTTCTGCTGGGAACTGCATTGCATCTGTGCTGCAGCCACAGAGCAGCCCTTGAAGGGAGGAGTTGGTCCATGGAGCAGCTGTGGGAAGCCAGGTTTTCCCAAATGGTCACTGATTTGGTTCCTCATCTCCTCATGCTGGACCAGAGACCACAGGTCTGATTTATGGACATGCCCAGTGCTCACAGCTGCCAATGGAGCTTGAATATGTGAAATACAGGGGTGTGCTGGGTGCTCTGAAAGAGGAGCTCCTTGGCATCTCCAATTACACACCCACAGCACTGGGAACTGTTTTTGGCTTAATCTTGATGTGCCTCAGTCTCTCACATATAAACTCTGAATAATTCTGCAGCCATGGCTCTTTGTGTGACATTGCTGAGTCATATCTAGCAATGTTTCAGTAGGGGAAATACGAAACATTCACTAAGATTTGATTGGTGCAATCAATAAATTTATCTGAGCAATTGTGCTGGGACAAGGTATGACGAATACCTGGTGCTTCCCATGAACCACGAGTGCCTGCTGGTGGGGCCTCACCCAGCGAATCTCACCAACAACACAGCACAGGGCTCAGGCTGCTGCTCTGAGGAGTACAATGAACTGATCCGGCCACAGTTTGTACTGATGGCAACCTGAGATGATCATATTGCTGAGATTTCTTTGAGAGTTTTGAGTCTCTGTGAATTCACTGAACTGTTGGAGATGTTTTGATTTGTGTGTGTGGGTCATTATCCCAAAGCATTCTTGGAAGATTTCAAATTATAAGTTTCTTTCTTTCTTTCAGGTCCTTCTTTAATTTCTTTCTTTCTTTCTTTGCAACCTGAGATGCTTTCTTTCTTTCTTTCTGTCACTTCTTTTTCTTTTTGAGTCTCTGTGAATTTCTTTCTTTCTTTCTTTCTTTGTTCAGATGTTTTCCTTTCTTTCCTTTCTTTTCTCTCTTTCTTTTCTCTCTTTCTTTCTCTCTTTCTTTCTTTTTCTTTCTTTCTTTCTTTCTTTCTTTCTCTCTTTTCTTTCTTTCTCTCTTTTCTTTCTTTCTTTCTTTCTTTCTTTCTTTCTTTCTTTCTTTCTTTCTTTCTTTCTTTCTTTCTTTCTTTCTTTTCTTTCTTTCTTTCTCTCTTTCTTTCTCTCTCTCTCTCTCTTTCTCTCTCTTTCTTTCTTTCTTTCTTTCTTTCTTTCTTTCTTTCTTTCTTTCTTTCTTTCTTTCTTTCTTTCTTTCTTTCTTTCTCTCTCTCTTTCTCTCTCTCTGTCTCTCAGCAGACCTCTTCAGGCAAGTTGTCTGCCAAGAGTTTTCACCTTGTGGTTCAGTAATAGGGATTTTACCATTTTCACAGTAACTGTGTTGGTCACTGAGAAGTGTTCTTGGTGCACTGTGTGATTGCAAGGCCAGATCACATCCTGCAGCTCCACAGAGAGCACATCACAAAGGATAAGTGTGCACATTTTATCTGCAAGATAGGTGAGAATCACAGGAAATGTCAAGTTTGCAGGTAGTGTCGATGGATTTTGAGGGGATTTTGGACCTTTCAAATATCTCTCCAAACCTTATTTCATGCCTTCATAATACTTCATGTGCATGAGCCTGTGTTCTCCCAAGGAGCACTGAAGTGGTGGAAACTTGAGCCATACAAACAGTGCTGAGAGCAGCGATGTGGGGCTGGGGGGTTCCCACCTGGGCAGGGTGGAAAAACTGGCTGAGATCAATCAGCCACTGGCACCACTCTGAAATGCTCTGGGTTTTGTGATGGAGACAGCATTGTACTTCCCAAATTCTTCTCAGAATTTGTTGTGATTCCTCCAGGGTCGCAATTGGAGTCCTCTGAGCAAGGGCTTGCTTTTCTTCCCAAAGCAGTTTGTGTGAGTGACAGACCGTGTGCAGAAGCAAAGAGCAGCTCTGCCAGTCCCCGTGTGCCCTGCTGACTCAAGGGTGACTTCAGCTGCTCCATGAAACCCAGGACTCCTGCAGGGAACTGATCCTGGGCACTATGAATGCATCCATGCCAGCACCTGGCACCTGACAGGAGCCCATTCCTCTGCCCCAGAGTTTCTTTCCCACAAGGAAGAAAGCATTTGGGGGATCTTGACAATCTTTCATGTGAGTTTTAGAGGAGGTCTGAGATGTGAGGTAACCCCTAATGTTACAAATTTAATTGTGGAAGCCACAAGAGTGTGGAGAGGGAGCTGATCACAGTCTGTAAGGAAAGAAATAACAGGGACAGAGAAGGAACTGAATATGATGATGAGAGATTGGGCACTGGCCAGGTTTTTGGGAGGGCACCCTGAGCATTCAGTTTGCAGTCTGAACAGCAAAGGAAGGGAAGGGGCCCCACCCTCTAAATTACTGCCTGTATAACAGGTCTGCAGCAAGAGAAGGCTCCAGACATTGTTAAATGCAATTATGGCTTCCAAATGCTGATGGCTTAACACAGAATATGTTGGAAATACTGCAGACGTTATGAGGGATGGAGGAGAGGAGGAGAAAAAACAGCCTGGTTGTTTTTTGCATGCCTTAAGTTCCTGCAAACATCATGGAATAAGACTGTTCAGAAATGTGCGGTACAGAGCAAGTGCTCTTGCTCACAGACCCTGGGACAAACTACAGCTTCCAAGTATTTGTGCAGATAAGGAAAATCCTCCCATTGGGGGGGGGGGAGGGAGGAACTTGGGAAGGATGTAGCATCTTCTGTATTTCCTAACCAGATCCTTAACCACCAGCAGAAAATGTTCATGCAAAGTTCTACTGCCTCTACTGACTGCCTGAAAGGGCTCTCCTCCTTCTGCACCCCTCCTCAGAGAAAGAAAACCAACAAACAAACAGGCAAACAAACATTTTCTTGTGAAAATGGGTGTTAATGTGTCTGCCAGGTCAAACACCCCACTTGGAGCCCCTGCTGCACATAGCACCCATAGTCACATTCTTCTTCAGAAAAGCAGTGAATGGCACAGGCCCTGCTTGCCAGCTGAATAGTTACACTAGCCCAGTAGTCTAGTTAGAACAAGTAGACTAGTTAGACTAGCCCAGTAGTCTAGTTCTAGTCCAGTTAGTCTAGAAGGAAACCTCAGCTGCTACTTTAAAGGCAGAGTGGGAGATGAAGACTAACCCAGTGCCTGTGCTCAGGACACTCCTGGGGACATATCAGCTCCCACTGAACCACCACCAGGCCTGAGGGGCAGGATACCCATGCTGGAGGAGAAAAACAGAGCTAACAACAGAGTTTGCCATCTTTTTAATTCCAGAGGCTGCAAGCTTTTGAGCTAGTTGTCAGAAATATGTCACTTTGTGAGTGTCACAAGGGTGTTGTACTACCCAGCTATGTCCAGGTACACTAAGTTTGCTTAAGCTAGGCTCAACCTCTCTTGAGAACCCCCTAAGAATGGGCTGCAACAGAGACCACCTTCTTTCATCTTTGCTTTTGGTGACTAAGAACTAGCTTTGCCATGCGTGGCGTTTTGCCCAAGTGCAAATGTGGAGCTGCTGCTCCTTGCTCTCTGTCTCTCTCCCAGCTCTCTCCCTTTCTCAGCACTGAAATGCTTTGTGGTCTGGGAGGCCTCAGATTTCTCCCAAATGGAAAAGCCCCTTTTTCCCTCAACAAACATCTAAGGAGGGGCATGGAAAGAGAGCACAGCTGAGCCATACAAGGCTTTGAAAGCCCTGTCTGAAGGTGGGAACCCCTCCCCAGCAGGCTCTTTAACCCAGGCTCAGCCCCCACCAGGCTGCACCCAGGTGATTTTAACTCTTCATGGACAGTAAGCTGAATATTTTGACTCCTGGGGCTGTCTTAAAATGCTGTATGAGCAGAGAGGGCTTTCCAGGCACACCTCTGGCAGGCTCCCAACCTGGCGTCTCCATGGGGCTTGCTCATCACCATAAATCTACTCCTGGGGTTTTTCTTGCAAAACATGGATTTCTGGGGCACCAGAATCACTCATTTTTCCTTGTGTGGTTGTCTGATCTTTGTGTTCCAAACCCTCTCTAAAGTTTTAAACCATGATTGCTTCATCATCATCATCATCATCATCATCATCATCATCATCATCATCATCATCATCATCATCATCAGTGTTTGCCCCCTGAATGCACAGCCCCTGCTACTCAAGGCAATGCTTGCACAGACTGAGGACACATGGAATTTCTGGAGGAGCAGCAGAGCTGGTTGGAAGGAGAATTCCCATTTGCCAAGATAATTCTGATATTTCAATTCCATTTTCATCAAACTGGAGCAATACTCCCAGATATTATATTTGATTTTATTTTACCTGAGCTTCCAAAGGCTTTCTGTCTTGCTCCCACTCAGTTTCAATTTTCAAAGACATGGTCTTTAGAAATGTGTTAATATATTGTCATTGTCAACAAAATGTTGCATTTTGAATTAGTAACATCTGTATTTTATGTTGAAAGAACACTCTTTTGGAAAATGTGTGACTGCTTCTAATAGCCAGCATTCATCTCCTAAGCTGACTTCCCAAATGCAGAAGGAAATGAGTTTGCCAAGGGGTTCATACACTAAGATTAGAGTTTCTGTGAAGTGTTTATCCATCCCAAACATAAATAATACAGATACTTGCCAGCTGCTCATCACCCCAGCACCCTGGGCTCACCTTCCCCTGGCAGGGGATGCTCCTGGGGAGCTCTGAGCATGCAAGCCAGTGCTGGTGGGGTTAGTGCAGTCAGGCACTATGGCTCATCCTGCAGACCCCTCTCTTGAGATGCTGGAGTCATTCCACTTCATTCCTAAGCTACAGCAGGTAACTGGCTTGATATGCTGGAAAATCCTTCCCACTTCTCTGCTTACCCCTGAGCACTAGCTGCAGTCCGCCCAGCCACTCTGCAAGGTGATTTCAGCCTTTGCCTCTTACTGAGGGCTCACCCTGCAAACTGTGATGCAGAAGTGGTGCTCCACCACTTTATCTGCAAAAAGATAGACATTCTTTACCAAATCTCATGAAATGTGAATTTCAAGCATAGTCCTATGCTAATATGAGTATGTGAAAGTGGGACAATTTTATTTGACAGGAGTAGTGCTCATGTGTGTGCTGGGTGATGATTTTTTGTTACAGAAATGCACGTGGGCCATATTTTATTCTCAGTAGCTGTTAGAGACAGTCCAGTGTGGGAGCTGCAGGCCTTGCTCACTAACAGCCTCTCTGGCTGAGATAAATGGACTCTCCATGACAGTGCAGAATGTGTTGAATTTCAGGAAATCTAAATTCCCATATTTTTCTGGGATATCCTAATTCTAAAAACACCAATTTTATCAACTGGCTCCAGTCTGTCTTAAAGACATGTTTGAAACATGTAATTTTAGCTCTGGAAGGAAGTATTTAGCTAAAGAGTCAGGAACATATTTCAGATGAAAAGTCTTGCTTCCTCCTCTACTGAAACAAGGCCAATAAAAGGTTGTGAGGAATTTTAAGGAAATTTGGTTAGATTCACATGCCACCTGCTGCAGAACAAGCTACATCAATTCTGCTTCTTTCCTTCTCAGTGCTGTTGCAGTAAATAACGGAGCAAGTATGCATATATGAGACTCCTGGTGTTCTTCTTCAGCATTATAATCTTCATCTGCTATGGCTCAATACCCTGTGTTATTTCAACAGCAGTGTTATCCTCAAGAAGTTACCCATGCTATTCAAAGTCAGTCTGGGGCTGAAAGGGGAAAGAAAGAAAAGAGGCACTTGGAGAACCCTTGCATGACTTCAGAGATTTTTCTGAAGTCAAAAGGTTTGTGTTAAGAAGCAGAACCATCATGACTCATATATTCCTAATCAAAATGCTGGGTGCGTGAAAAGCTGTTCAGCCGTTCAGAGACTCCTTACAAGAGGAAAATAATACACACAAGGGGAAGCACTTAAATAATTGATGTGCTTTTCTTTTATCTGCTTGTAGGAGTGACAAGAAATCTATGTAGCTGGCACTAATGGACAGCATCTGTATGTCAATAATTGCTAATGAGGAAGAAATAGGAGCGCATTTGTCTTGAAGTGACTGATCTTTCTTTCTTCATCTCCCTGTGTTACAATGGGAAATTATTAGTGTAAATTTTAGAACTCTGTTCACTTTCAAATCTCAAAAGGTTTTCAAATGTCTTTTTTTTTGATAGGAATTCAATCCAGAATTGAACTTGCTTACATGTAATCTGCATTCTGGCATTTAAGATCCTTTTTTTATATCTTCTGTACTACATCCAAACAACAAAATAAAACTTTGTTTGCATCACATGTTTAATTTTCCATTCCACAACAGTGAAAGGGTGCAGCCAAGCTGGAATTGAACAGAAACCAGTAATTTAAAAACACCCAATGCTTTCATAATGAAAAATTGCATAACCATTTCCAGCACTGAAGTAGGATACTCTTACTGAATAAAGTTTCTTAAAAAATTATTGGCGTATCAAGCCGTTCATATCCAGCTATTTAAGTCAAAGATTGTATTCAGCCATTCCCCCCAAGTTGCTTTTCCGAGGGAACAATTACACAGCTGTTCCTGCTACATTCTTGTGTAGGCTGCAAGCAGTCTAAAAACTCTGGCATTAATTTCCTGTAACTACAAAGTGCAACTCTCCAGGTTGTTCGTGAGGCATACCCTTTGCAAAGAGGTTACTGAAGCACTACATACGCCTGACACTAATATTGAGCTTTGGCTACACTTATTTATAGCCCTGTGCATGTGTATACACGGGCACATGCACGGGGCTGTCAGGTTTGTGTTCGAAGCAGGGCTCTGGACCGCAGCCACATTGCAGTGCTAATGATATCTGTCACTGCACCAACTTTTTGTAGCTGTATTATCTGGCTGCATTCAAAACCAAGGATTTTGGAGGTACAGTTCCAGCCTTGCTGTGCTCGTTGGATTTGGCAAAGGGGCATTTCTGCACTAGTGAACACTAAGCAGTGTATTAGAAGGTTTGATGATGATTTTTTGCAACTCCTTTTATGGAATGTTAAGTTTTAAATGGCTAAAGTTTTAAACTTTGACCTAGCTAGTCAAAGAGCAACAGCCACAAAGAGAATTATTTCCAAATTCCATTACATGAAAAGCAAGCTGTCAGCAACTGGTTCACTAAGATTGCTTAATAACTCTGATGGAGTACCACCATTTCTCTGTCCACTGCTGGTTTGGTGCATATTTTTATATGAATATAATGCATCCACATGTCTGTAAGTACAGGATATTTTGCCAGGTCCATGAAGCAGATGTCCCTTGGGACAGGTTCCCCTGGCATGGGGCAAGGTGAGCCATGCTTCCTAGGAGCAGGCCTGGAAGCAGCATGGGAGAATTATTGGGGAAACAGAGAGAAATAAACCTGTGCTCTGTTTCTGGCACATTTCTAATCCACGACTATACATCACTTTATTTTTCATTCCTGTCCATAGAAAATTGCTTCCTTCCCTCAATGCATCCATGAATGTTCTTCTGGAAGAAAACTCAAAGGTCCTTTCAGCAGTATAGGTAATTGAGATATCAGTAATTTCTGCACACAAGATGCCATGCACTCTCAATATCAGTTTCATCATTAATATCAGATGCTGATGCTGATACTGATACTGTCACCCTGAAATACTCCACCCCCAACTCAGAGTGCTTAATAAGCAAACTGGGGCCAGGCCCTTAAAATCAAAGCCTGTACAAGCCAAACTTTGCTGGTTAACAGTTCACCCATTTGAGCAGATAGGCAGGAAATACTCATTTTCATCTCTCCTGTCTTTAGCTGATAGCAACAGCCCATGGAATTGTGCATGGTGCAGCTCACTCTGCACCATATAAATAATTTATATTTTTCCACTCTAGTTATGACTGAGCCGTTTTGGACCTGGGATTTGCTCTGTAAAATTGAAGCAGAGACAGGAGGAAAGAAGAAAAATATTGCAGCAGCCTTCTCCTTCCCCAGCCACACTTTTTAGCCTAGAACCTCATCTTTGATGCACAGCCTTCACAGACCAATGGAACAGGAGTGCCACACAGTACATGTTGCATATACATATTCACGTGAAAAGATGCTTGTCATGGTAAAATAAAAAATAAAAGGCATTTCCAGTAGTCCATCTCTTTATTAGTAAAATACCTTGGCAGAGAGTTAGGCTGTCATTTTGACAAGTTTCCTTTTCTACAGGCAGCCTAGATAATATTTACAGTTCCTACAGAAGTTTTTTAAAAAACAGCTGAGCAACACGCTTCTTGCTGCCATGCTCTTCTGCCCAGTGAAGTTTGACAGATACAGCCCTAAGCCCTAGCACAGGATTCCTCCCCAGACACAGGCAAAGTGTGTCATGCCCTTATTTTAACAACAACGTACATTTCTGTTTCCTTTCAGCAAATAAACCCTTTGCATTACATTTATCTGCCCTGGCTGTGCCCGTTACCATCCGGGAAGGTTTATCAAGGAACAAACAGGGCACACACACAGCGCCCGCTCCTGCGGCACCCATCCCATCCCCACAAGCTCTCCTCGGTGAGCTCAAGCCATGGATACCATCATCCCTGCGGACACCGACCCTCCGGTCCTTCACCAGAACGCTTCCTCCTGCCCAGCCCCTGTTCCTGCGGAGGAGATCCAGGCACTGCCACCCTCCCAGCCCTCCGCACGGACTCTGAGCCCCGCACCAGGACCCGCGGCGCTTTCGGGACTTTCTGCTCTCCCTGCTGCGGCTCCGCGTGTGCCTTTGCAATCCGAGAATGTGAGCCAGTCGGCAGGACTCGGGGTAAATATAAATCTGGCGCTTACCCACAGGCAGTCCCTCGCAGTCTGACATGGTGTGGGAAGTCCTCCTCACCGGGGGCTTAGGAAAGAAACCACTGCGGGACCGCAGGCGCGGGTCCTTCTCTTTGCAAAGGCAAGGGGGGGAAATATCAAACAGTTGACAGCCACCCTTCCCTTGCACTGCACATCTACCCACCCAGAGAGCTGTAGCAACAGTCCCGTCCCTGCCTTCTCATTATGGGATGTAAAGATAAGAATGTGCTTTTGTGCCAAAAGAGTGTGCTATTGGTGGATAAATTTGTTGTCATCCCTCCCCTTCGCGGAGTTTCCTCTTTAATGTCACAGAGGCACATTACCCTGTCGGAAAGGCCATCGAATATTTATGAAACGGCTTTTAAGGGCTAAGCCGCAAATCCTGGCGGGAGAACAGAGCTAATTGCTGTGCACTGGGATTGGGGCTGGGGCTGGGAGCCACCCGCAGGGCGCTCCTGCTTCCCGGGGGGCTCGGGGGGAGCCCTGGGCTGGGGGAGAGGCTCTGACAGCTTCCTCTGAACCTTCTCCTTCTGCGGGGTCCGGGTACAAACACTGCTGGAAAAGGGGGCAGAAGCCAGGGTGTATCTCTTTAAGGAGGAACGGAAAAAAAAAAAGGTCTTTGTTTATACTGTAATATCTGAGAAATTGTTTTGTGACACTGTTACTAAAGGCTGTTTCGTAGTTTATAACAATATCGTGAGCGCAGATTTCTCTGTAACTTCATGGGTTTTCTTGCTTAAAAGATACAATTTAATGCCAGTTTAGTGGCTGCTCCTACAACTTATTTTTTTAATCTTTGGAAACGTTCATGTGGGATTTGTTGGGTAGGAGGTTCCCAGACTCGCGGGGTCAGTGCAGAGTACCCCTGCACGCTGGTGTGCTCATTAGGCACCTTAATGAAGTGCAAGCGAAGGCTCTGGCAGCGTGAGTGCCAGGCTGGGCTTGGCAGGGACAAGTGCGGGACCCGGTGGGAGCCTCGGCACCCGGGGGGCGCTGATCCGCTGCCACCTTTTGTCCTGGGGACAGCCGGGAGCAGCCTGGGCTGGGCCGGACCCACAGCCTCCGTGTCTGAGCCCTTCACAAATGTCGGGATTTCAGACCCAGAGCCGGAGGAGGCGAGGGGGGATCCATGGGTGGCGGTAACTGGGAAGCACTTCCAGACCGTGTGGCCAGGGACAGCCCCTGGGGAAATGAGCCATCGGGAATACCTTTCTTCAAAATGCCTTGATGGAAAAAAAGCATAAATTACATGAAGTATACTAGGAGCTCAGGGTGCCCAGCACCTCCGAAAAGTGTGGGCTGTTTTCACTCAGATGCTTCAGCCTAAGCTCCCAAAGGCTGGCACTCCTGGCTCTGCCTGAGCTCTCTCTGAGGAGAAGCCTTTTTATACTCTGCTGGTTACTCAGCAGCACAGCTAGCCATGGATTCAGTTCAGGATGTCAGGCCTCTGACTAAGAAGCAAAAATAGCTGCAAAAGTAGATTGTGACATGTTCCCAAAACCATTCCTCGGGTTGCCTACACAGGGCTGGGCAAGCAGAGCCAGAAGTGTCTGGCCAGCCCGAGGATCTGCTGGCACAGTTCTGTCAGGACAGCCCTTGTCAGTGCCTGCTCCTCTATCTGCTCATGCAGCGCACGTGGAAACATTCACTGGTGTGAGGCTCACCTGGAGGGCAGCTCTGAGAGAAGCAGAGCTCAGGCTGAGCTCTCGGCAAGGAGGAGAAGTGCAGGGCACTGTGCCAAACCTCTCCATCCTGCTGCCACCCACAGACCCAGGGAGTGGCCACTAGCTGCTCTGGCAGTCAGGGAGGCGTCTGGTCTTGATCTCAGGATGCATCTGGGAAAGGAAGAAGGCCTAAACCAGACTGGGAATTTTCTTGCAGTGTCATCTGCCTGCAGAGACATATTGCTCCAATGTGTGAGAATCAAAGCTTTCTTAGCTCGGCCCTGTGGAAATGCAGGCTCCCAGCTCTGCAAGCACTTACGTGCCAATTTCACTTCAAGCCCCGCTGAAGTTCCTGGAACTGCTCACAAATATAAACACATGCATGAGTATTTGCAGGATTAAGGGCCCACCATTCCTCCTTGTATTCAGAGCAAACAGCTGCAGCTGGTTTTGAAGTTACCTCTCCCAGCTGTGTGCTGGTGCTCCTGCACTGAGGGTTAGAGCCCTCCAGCAGAGCTGGCCAAGTGCCTGCAGGGGAGGCATGCCAAACCCAGGCTGGTGTCTCAGCTCTGTCTCATCCTCCAGGGGAATTTCAGAAGCCTCTGCCTCAGTAACCCCCACCATTGTCCACAGCCATGTCTGCTGCAGGTGGTCAGCATCTTCTGGGAGAGGGGCAGAGAGCTCTGCGGGGAAGGACAAATACATCTTAAACAGTTACAGCAAAGGTGGCAAGAGCTCATCTGCCAGAGCCCTTGCTAGGATTTGGCCTTGGGAGGGCTCTTCAGTCAAACACTAACACTAAAGCAGGTCAAAAGTTGAACAGATCAGACCTAATTCTTACAACAACACTCACAAACAAACATCTTCTTTTGATGTGGATACTTCAATCAAAAAATTACCTTGGATCCCTGGATACTTTAGTTATAATGCTGGGTTTTGATACATTATAAGACCTTTTTTAAAATCTTTGATTAAAACAGAGTATTTCTTTTAGCTGCCCCATTTCTCAGCCTGAAAAGAGAAGAGCCATGTTTGCTCCTGGAAAAAGGCCAAAAAAAAGGCCTGGAAAATTTAAGGCTGACAGAGAAAGTTTTGGGCATTTCTGAATAAGCCTGGTGTCTGTCAGGGCAAAAAAGGCAAAAGTCAAAAACTGAAATAAACAATGAAGGGGGAGAGGCAAAGCACATATTATTTCAGCAGATATAACACTAACAGGTGAAATGGGCTAAATATTTGCCAATAACTGCTCTCACTTAGGCTTTCCAAGGACCTGAAGGATGCTTATCCCTCAACATGCAGAGAGAACCATTTATAAATCTCCTGCTTCATTCTACTCCCTGACAGACAGCTGTCTGCATAAACCCATGGCAAGTGCCACGAGTGGGGCAGTAAATGCAATGTATGAAAGGAAGTCACTGGAGTACTTCCTAAAGAAGATTTTCCTGGACCATTCAGTCTCCTGTGGAAGACAGTTGCATTCTTCTCAGAACACTTAAGCAGCTGCTATGATGTCCTCCTCTCCCTGGAGATTTCCAGGAAGAATTATCTGCCCAGGAATGTGGTGGATGTCCCATCCCTGGACATGTTCAAGGCCAGTCCTGACAGTGCCAAGGGCTTTTGAGATACAAAAGCCCTGGAGCTGAGCTGATTTGCCTGAGGAAAGAGAGAATATTTGGGGAAACCTGGGTGCACATCACCTACCATGGCACAAATACACAGTTGCCTTAGAGCCCAAACGCTGTCACCTACACGAGTAAGACATGTAGTGGGACTTGGTTTCTCATCTATACACATGTATACACACATCCCATCTGAACTGTGTCTAAGTGCTTAAATATCATGGAAAATCTGGGCTTTAGGATTTGAAATCCCATGGGGAGGTCATCATTTTCCCCATGGCCTGACTGACACAACAACAAAGAGCCTGATCCACCTGAAAGCTCCCAGCTGAACCAGAGCTTTTGCTGCTGCTGACTCGCCTCTTGCTCAGCCATGGATGGAGCCAGCCCCATCCCAGGCTCTCAGGAGCAGCAGGGAGCTGTGCTGCCCAGGGTGGGATCTCATCCCTGCCTGCTGACTTCACTGCTTTGCTAAGCTCAGCACTGCTGCAGGGGCACGGCTGAGCTGTTCTGCTTCCCTCTGCCTTTCTCCTTCCTGACAGAGGGAAATCGTGAGAAGTGAGAATGATTTCTTCAGCTAACCAAGCCAGATCTGATTATTAAATCTGCAATTTTCCGTGAGATTGCAGAAGCTCCTTGCTGCCCGCTTGGGCAGGCGTTTCTATCTGCCATCAGCGTGATTTCCACGCCGTCTAAAGAGAGAATGCCTGAAATGCGCTTCTGCCCTCTAATTTATGCAAATTCCCTCGGGTTTTTCCTGCCTTGTGAAGAGATTCCTGACTGTTGTGTACGGAGGATTCACAGCCCAGGGAGGGGGAAGGGAAGGATGGGGCTAGAAGAGAAACTGCAGGCTGATATAAGCAGGTTGGCATCAGGATGGGGGTGACCCTCTCTCAGAGCCCTGAAGAGCCCAGAGTGTCAGGAATTCGGAAGCTGAGACACGGTTTTCCCCCTTGAAAAGCCCTGCAGTGGCGGGGACAGAATGTGCCTTTCTGCCCTCTAATATAAGGGGTAAAATCAGCCCCAGCTTATGGGTTGCACCCAGTTAAAGGGCAGAGAAGCAAGAGGGGAGCCCCCACTGCCAGCCCCACCTCTCCTGAGTCACTGCCAGGGCCTTGGTGAGGTCCCAGAGGTACCTGTGGGACCACTGGGCCAAAGCCAGGGCCAGGGGGATGCTGTGCCATGGGTACATGAGGAAGAGGAGGGAGCTGCTGCTCAGATGGGCTGGAACCCCTGTAGAGCAGAAGGAAAAGCAACCAGGCCCAGCAAGCAGCAGAGCGCCCAGGAAGTCCCAGTGACTGGAATTTTATTTCATCGTTGTTTTCTGACACATTCTCTTCGCGTTCCAGCTTGATGGATGGGGAGTGTAATAATGCAGCTTCAAGAGGAGCTGGTGCTCTGACAAGGCCTCACGTGGGTTCATCCAGAGAAGGAAGAGTGAGTAAAAATAGGCAAGCTGACAGCTAAAACAGCCCTCTAGGAAGCAACAAATACAAGAGTAATAGCAGCCCCCCAAAATAACTAGGCATGTCATATTTTTGCATTTATCTCTAATTTTTTTATGTTATTAGCAAGATTTTCACTAGTAAAAATTGAATCTAAGCTTTGTATTCAAGAAAGGAAATGTCTCCATCATCTCCTCTGATGTCACCCCAGAGAGAAGATTAGAAGATTAACTATGTCAGGTGACACAAATCCAGCAGCCAGGGAAAATAATTTTGCACATTCAAAAAGAAAATGGGGAAGAAATTCCTGCTGTCTCCAAGAAATGTGAACCTTACCAGTGATAATTGTTGGCTCACAGAGAAAATACTTTATGCAAATGTGCAAATATACAATAAATAAGAAGATCAAAGATTCAGAAGAGGATTTATCTTAAAGAAGAAATTAATTGATAGTCTGAATCTTGGTGGCATTTTTATCCCATCTAATTTATAAAAGGTTACATTCTCTGGGGGGGAGTTATGAAAGGCCACTGCAATGATGTGAAGAAACAAAAAAACTACATTTGAAAGACAAAACTGGCTTCTGAGCTGCCACAGCTCTTGCTGACAATGTCCTCTGACAGACTGAGCCAAAATGAGCCTGCCATGGCACTCAGGTGAGATGCATTTGCACGAGGTTGGAGAAAAGGTGAGCATGACAGCACGAGGCCAGATTCTGGCATCTGCTGACAAACACGAGTGGCTCTCTGCTGGGCAGCTCTGCAGGAGTCACCCAGAACAGGGGACATAGCCCAAAGCTCTTTTCCCATCAATCCATGGTAGTTTTCCATGCTGTAATTACAGTTATTGGCAGTTCCCTCTGCAGAGGTTTCAGGTGCTGCTGAATTGTCTCCCAGTGAACATGAAAGCCAAGAGGAATTATATGGTTCCGTCTGATCTTGCTGCTTTTGGTTTTAGGGGCATTATTGCTGTTTACTTTACTGGATTTGAGTCTTGCACAGATGGGTGAAGCTGCATTTGCTCTGCACAGATCTGGTAGGAAAAAGTGTCGAGCCCTGAATGTAAATATTACAGTATCATGTGGTGGGTTTGAGGAGAAGGTGAGAGTCTTGCAAACCTGATTTGGCAGCTGCAGAAATAGCACTCAGGCAAGCAGATGGTCTCTGCAAGGAGGGAATTCTTTAAAAGATTCACAGATTAATGAGCTCTGCCAGGATTTTAGTGGTTCCTACCAAAATTCCTATAAATCTGTCTAACTGGGCAGGGAGGAGGTGGGGACAAGAGGAATCAATAACTTCCCCAGACAGCTCGTGTATCCAAGGTTAGCTGACAAAGGCTTCAGAGCTGGAAAACCTCGAGAGCAATTACAGAGGCAGAGTGTCATCCTTTGGGGAGGCAAGAGCCACAGTGCTCATCATGTACCATCAGTGCTCTGGGGACTAATTGCAGCTGTCTGTGATCAAGGATATCAGTTTGGTGATAAAGGAAGGTGAGGTGTCAGCCACACTGAGTTATTGGCTCATCCTAGGAACTCTGAAATTTGTTTTGAGGCAGTGAAAGCATCCTCTGTCCACTGCAGGTCAGAGAGAGAGCACAGCTTCACCTACCTGTGCTGGAAGCAGCCCCAGAGAGTGCCGAACCAAGAGCGCCAAGAAGAATATTTACAACAGCCAAACACAGCCCTGCCTTCAGACAAATTACATCTCATTTCCATTCTCATCCCCAAGACTTTCTCCCTGTTCTCTGTGCTATGTCAGGCATAGAAAGATGTTTTCACCAAGCTGAAATTAAGATGATAAAATTGTCACTGGCCAAGGTTGGCCACAACAGGTAACCAAGAGATCAGGCTTTCATCCCAGATTTGGAACAGGAGCAAACTATGCTTTTGGGAATGACCAGCAACAGAAACAGAGCAAGATCTGATCTGATAATGGTCCAGCTGATCATCTGTCCAGCTGATTTTCTCTAGCAAAGCAACTGCTGTCCCCAGAACACTGAATGAAGGTCTGACATGGTGGGAGACAGAGTTGATTAAGAAACTGATAATGGAATCAGAGTCAAACAGAAGGGAAAATTATTCATTAAAGTATCTATAAAGTTTGTTACATGGTACCCTTTACACCCCACTTTCATTTGTTTTTCTGCAAGCATTTGTCCCTAGCGTTTGACAGCAGGACTGATCTGGGAGGAGTTTCCATCCTCACTCCCTTGGAGTCTATAATAAACACAGGCACAATGAACGGAAGCGGTGACCTTGTTGGCAATTTCTGCAAAGAGGACAAGACTCCTTGGGAATAGTGAATTAAGCAGATTATTACCACTTAAGTAACCTCCCTCAGTCACGCTGTGGGTGAGGCATGTTGCTGGGGTTAAAAGGAAAGCTTGCTTGGGACTGCTTGAATAGCGCACAAGTAGTTTTTTCCTACAGTTTTCATTGAAAACAGGACGGATTTGGTTTAAGTTTTCTGATATTGATGTTTTTCACTACAGGCATCTCTAGCTGTCTCGTGAAGAAATTCAGGACTGCCTTGGTGTGGTCAGACTCTTGGCTTTGGGGAGGGCAAGCCTGGGTGAAAATGCAGAGCAGGGACTGCCTTGGAGCTGAGCTCAGGCTCCTGGCAGGAATCAGAACCCCCCTGCCAGCAGGGAGATGAGGAAATGCTGGAAGGGGTTAAGTGACTTCCTTGGGGTCATCCTGTGAGTCTGTGGCATGGTGGCAGGTGAGCCTGGCCCCTGTTCCACAGGAGGCAAAGGAAAGAATTCACTAAATCAGTCATTTTGGAGTGCTGCTTGCAAACATGGAAGTCTGATTTGCTTATTGTTATAAAAAAATAAAATAGAAAAAATGTGTTTCCATTCAATGCTCATAAAAGGTGTAACAACCTTTCTTCTTTTTTATTAGAAGTGTGAATGTATGAAAAAATACTTTTGTGGGATGGGCTGATCTGGCACGGATCTCTTGGGGTTTTGGACAGGTACAGCTGCTGCAGGATTGCTGGAAATGAGCTTTAAGTGTGTGACATCCTCTCACTTAGCCCAAACCTCTGCCTCAGTGCACTAACGTGCTGCAGCTGGTCCAGGAGTGCCCTTTGGACACTTTCCAGCCTGGCTGCAGCTGCTGCATCCCCACAGAGCTGTGGCAGCTTTGTGATTTGCTTGGTGCCCCCCTGGCTGCTCTCTGGTGAGCTGCAATCACTTCTGTGACTGAAATATCTTACAACCATTCCTGAGACACGCAGCAGCCCAGCACCAAGGGCTTCTTTCAATATATGAGCAAATGTCCCAGCCTGCCCTGGGAGCTGGAGGCACTCAGCAAGTCCAGATCAAACATTTTATGCTTTAAAATTGGAGGGACAAGCTTCCTTGCAGTTTCTTAATTTGATGCATGGAGCTGCTTTTTCTTTCTTCCTCTCCAATTGTGATCCAGGGAGAATGTGGGGATGGAATTTCCCCTCTGCCTTTCCTGCACCCAGGCAGTGTGCCCTCCCTGGAGCAGTGAGGCCAACGCCAGCATTCTCACATGCAGTCAAACAAACCCAAGGGCTCTCATCTCGGGCAGAGCCAGGGCTGTTTCTGCCTCTCCACATTCCCCAGGGCTGCCTCTTGCAGTTCTCAGTGATGCCTTGCCCATCCTGTGCCTTCACTCTCCTCCAGCACAAGCCCAAGCCAATAGTTCTGCTTTATCCCAAATCCATTCCTCATCAATCTTTTTATTAACCCACAGAAATGACAGGAATTAGAAGCAGCAGGTGAATGCTTGCCTCTGAAAACCTGGTTTACAGCTAATCAACAGGGCTGGCACATGAAATCATCATTATGTGTGCAGAGCAGATCCAGATGTGCTGAAGGGCCATCCCCAGGCCATCACTGCTGCAGCTCATGTGCTCTAATCAGGGATCCTGGCCTTCTTCATCAGTCTATGGTTAGTTACATTTTATTGCAATACTATTCTTAAAAGTTACTAAACCTTATTAATGGCGAGATGTTAAACTTGGTGTGGAATAGACCAGAGAACCCCAAAGTCTGCAGAGCTGAGAATTAAGCCACCACTGATATTCTTTTGCTTTAATTTAGAGAGCAGCAGAAGCCCAAGAGAAATTTGAAATTTGTCTTGCAGCAGAGCCCACATCTAAGGAAATTCCACGTGTGGTCAAATATCAAATTGTTTCTCTTGCAAAGGGCAATGTGGCAATTGTATTTCCATTTGCAGAGAAGTTTTTTCCTTTGAGCTGAGTTGTTCAGAGGGGGAAGGGGAGGGAGAGAAAGCAAAGTGAGTTTTCCTTTCAGCACACATGCATTCAGAAATCTGGCTGCTCATTTTTGAAAGGTCATGGCTCCCTTCCCCACTGCTCCCTGTGGCCCAGCCAGGCCAGCCACACCTTTGCCAGATAAAAGTTGAGCCCTTGGAAAGGCTCACAGCTCTTGGCACCAAAATAACCAAGACTCCCATCCATGTATCTAGAGAGAGATGTTCTCCCTGTGCTTTCTTGCCTATTTAAATAATTCTTTTCCCATTGCTGTTTCCTCAAGAAACAAGATTTGCACAGTGCCTTTGGAAATAAATCCTCACCCCACGTCCCTAGTTCCAAGTAAAAATGAAGTTCACTGGACATGAAAGTTCCTACAGCTTCCAGAACACATCTGGGACTCTCTAAGGAGGGGAAATTGGAGTGGTTGAGGAGCACACTTGTCCATACTGCGAAGGGGCAGGTGGCAGCATGACCCACAGTCACTGAGTGTGGCCAGGGTGGCCGTGCAGCACACACAGAGCCCAGAGCTGCCCTGCAGGGCCACCTCTGTCCCTGCCAGCAGCACACACAGCGTTACACCCACACAAGGGAATCCAAAATGGGGCTGCAGTGTCATGGAATGCTGCAGTGGAGGCTGCTGGAGGGGCCATGGGCACTGCTGTGATGTGCTGGGGGTGCTGGAGAGCCTGGGGTGGGAAAAAGGAGTCATTGCAGCTGAAAAGCACAGGGAGAAGTGAGCCAGTGCGGTGTTCCCCAGCACTGCAGCGTTCAGGGGCTGCTCCAGCTGCCTGCCCAGTGCCCACAGGTGCCTGACCCCCAGCAGTGCCTGACCCCAGCCCTGCAGGGCTCTGTCCTCTCAGGGGGAAGCTGCAAACACATCTCTTGTTTCTCAAAGCCACCTTTATCACCCTCACCTTCCTGCCCCCTCTGTCCCCCTCCTGCCCTGCTCAGAGGGGGGAGGCACAGCTTCCCCAGCTGTGGACCCTCCTCCCTGGCCATCCCACTGCTCTGCCAGGTCATCACCAATCCCAGAGGAGAGCCCCAGCTCTCCCTGCTCTTTCCCTTCTCCCTGCTGGCTGCTATTTATTGCTCAGGGTGCTGGGGAGGAATGCAGCCTGTCCCAGGGAAGGGCTGCTGCTGCTGCCAGGACCCAGCAGGCTAAGTTTAGTTCCTGCCTCTGCCAGGGATCACCTCTCCAGCACTAATCAAAGATTAGATTTCTCCCTGCCTCAGTTTCCCTCTGCAGACAGCAAAGTTCCCTCTTGTAACCTGCCTGGGGTGGGAGCTTATACAGTTCTGCAGCTTGTTCACATGTCATGTTGGGTGGGAGCTTATACAATTCCCCATCTTGTTCACATATCATGTTGGGTGGGAGCTTATACAATTCCCCACCTTGTTCACACTGCTCCTGTCTCTGGAGCTTCCTCCTGCCCTGGCTGAGATCTCAGGGTGCTTCTATAGCCAGTACAGTCATGGTCTGTTCTCATCAAAGCTCTTGTTACACTTGTGATATGAAGCACAAAAATACTAACCAGACCATAATTATAGCTCTTCACAATATGATTTTTAAATTTTGTACGCAGTTCCATTTAATTAGTTGTAATTCTCTAACAAATAACACTACTTTGGGATTACTCTCATACTTCTGAATATTGATGTGAGAGCTGATGTGGCCACAAACAGTCTGTCAGTGTTGGAGCCCTTCCCATAGGCTTCCCAGGAAGAAGTCATTCTTTGGAGGTGTAACCAGCACTGCTCTTTCATTGCAGGAATGAAATGAGAAGAGCCTGTGAGCAAGAAGAAAAGAAAACCCTCAGTGTGTGTGATGAGAAGGCTTGGCCTGATGCTGTCTCTTTAAAAATTTGCTCAAATCATACATTAAAAGGCAAAGCTCTTCTATCACATACATATTTCATCTGCACCTTGGAACTGTAATTAATGGCACAGGAGGCTTCATTTGACAAGCTGTCCTCAGGGCAGACTTTTTACTTCTATCTACATCAACAGTGCTCTCTGCTACTGTTTCCTGTGGCAAAACTGCTCAGCCTCACCCCCTCCGTAGCAGGGAGGAGAGCAGATGTGAGGCTAAGCCACATTTCTCTCCCCATTGATGAATACTTCCCTCAGATACAATAGGACTAAAGAGAATAATTTTTCAAAGATGGAAGAAGACATGTGGGGAGGCACTCAGCAGGAGGTGAAGAGAAAACTCCTGTTTGTAAAGCCTGCCTGCTGTGTGATATGATCAATGCTAATTCCAGCTGAATACGATCGAAATGAAACACCAGAGGGCCAAATTAGTCCCTGGTGCAGCACCAGTAACCCAAAGGCAGATGATTTGATTTCACTGAGCTTATGCCAGGAGCGAACTTGACCCCCAGCCTTACGCGGCATCCAACAGTACGGCCAAGAAACCTGAAATACATCACAGGCATCCAAACAGAGGTGCTCTGGCTGGGGCTGCTGCTCCAGCGTGTGTAGAGTTCTCAGTTCTTGAGCACTGTCACCCCTGACAGCTATTTCTGCTGGTCATTCACCCCATGCTTTTCACAGTAGCGATGGTCATTTATGAAAAAGTTACAAAGGTTCTCCAAAAACACAAATTAGCAGTTAGGTTTATGTACTTACCAGATATTGGACAAGCTGTATTTTTTTCTAACCAAATCAATTGGGAAAAACAAAAAAAGGGAACAAAAAGTGGTAACCTTTCTGGAAGATCTGCCTGGTGTAACACATGCTCAAACAATGTGTACTGAATCCATCACACAGCAAGTCAGCCTGCAGCAGGATGGAGATGCACTGACATTAACTCCAGGAAGGGCTGAGGTGGTCGGAACCACAGGATCCCAAGGGCTTTCAAACACTGCTTTATGGATCTTGGGCTTTGAGCAGGAAAGAATACAGGTTTCGCTTTTCCCACCACTTTTGCAGCATGTGGAAGCTGAGGCTGCTGGGTCTGGTTTCTGTGTCTGAGGGCCCAGGAGGTGCTGCAGTTGCCCAGCACTCTCTGCAGGGACACGTGCCATCGTGGCAGGGACCATTTCCAGGCTCAGGCCAGCCTGTCTGCACAGACTCTGCCTGTCCAGGGCCTGGGCAGCCACCCAGCAGCTGGGCAAGGAAGAGCTGAGCTCAGTGGGAGATTTGCCACCAGCTCCCAGGGTGCTGGGCCAATACCCAACAGTGGGTAATACAGCCTGGTTAGAGACCATGTACATTCCCCTGAAGATTTTTAATACCCAAAAGTAGAATTTCATGTTTGGTGTTCTGTCTCTACAATTTATCTTGCTGACCATCTGCATTTGCATTGTATTGAGCTTTTTCATCTGGAATTTGGCAGTAGCTAGCACTGCTATCTCTTCCCACCAGTGATTCAGACACATACATGTATTGCCAGGTTGGATGGGGCCCTGAGCAATCTGGCCTAGTGGAAAGTGTCCTTGCCCATGGCAGGGCAGTTGGAACTAGATGATTTTTAAGGTCCTTTCAAGTCTAATCATTCTATGATTCCATAAAATCTCAGACTTGGGATGGCTCTGCAAGCTCAAACTGTTGGATGAGATTTTATGAAACCATAGCAAAAACTTGGCTTTTTATCTGGCTCTCTTTCTGGATTGCATCTGGGTTTAATTTGTTATTTGGATCTTCCAAAGAAGGATTTCTTTTTGTTGACTTATCCACACCTTGTTATGCACTACCAACATGTCTCTTACTATATAATTTAATACAGCAAAACAGTGCTTCAAGCTCTTACCTATAGCCCTGGAAATAGTTCTTTTGAGTAGCATCATTGATCTTTTCAGTACTAAATGTTGCAAGATATAAAACACACAAGAATAAAGGAAACTATCAAACTTTGGAATTTTGGAACTCATATAGATGCCTGATGTTTCCAAAATGACTCTGAAAGCACAGGCACTAATGCAACTCCATGGTGAGGTGACACAAGCTATTAAGTCAGTGACAAAGGACACATAACACAGACAGAAACATCAATATTGGACATGGGGAGCTCAGAGGACAGAGCAGCAAGTCAACAGAAACACATGATTTCAGGATAGAAAAGGCCATTTGGATCTGGTACCCAACAAGGTGTCACTCTGTTAACCTGCAACCACCTTGTGCTGAGGAGAAATAAAGATGTAGGGAAATAATGAAGGCAGTGACAAGCTATTTGAACTTCAGTAAGAGTTCAAAGTCTCACACTTTTATAGCTCAGGGGATGCTGGCTCTGGTCACCCTGGGGATGCTGGCCTCACAGCTGGAGAGTCAAGGATGTCCCTTGCATGGTGCACAGAGGGAGAGGCCCCTAGGACAGGGGTAGAGCCTTGAGAGAGCCCTGGCACTGCCACTGCCCTCCCAGGCTTGACACTGTTGGGTGATTTAGGCACCGTGCCTGTGTCTGAGGGGACTCACACCCTGAAGCAAGCTGCAGACTGCAGGCCTGGGGGGAGCTGGAAAGGACATCCTGCCTATGCAGCTCCTGTGCCTTGAGTGGCCCTTAGAGGGTGAGCTTTGCAACCATGCACGGGGATTTGAGAATCCCTGTGAGTGCAGTGCCACCTGTAGAGCCATCAGTGCTTGTGAGGATGCTGGGGGAGAGGGAAGGCTGGGACCCACCTGCCTGGTGGTAGCATGGCCAGTGTGACCTCCTGGAGAACGTTCACCATTCAGCCCAACAGTGCTGCAGCTGGAATGGCAGGAGAGCAGCTGGATCTGCTCCTCTGCTGGGTGCCAGCCATGGTGGTTGTGGATCTGGTGACAGGGCTCAGCTCTCTCCACGTGGGCAGGGGGTTTCTCTCCCCACTCATCCTCTCCTTGCTGCACTCACCTCACCCATGTCACACACCACCACATTCCTGCACAGTCCCTCTGTCACCCGCTGGAAAAGAGCAGCCACGCCAGTGTGATTAAAGATAACAAGCTGCTGATTAGTACTGGGGAACACAACTGAAAACATTTCATTTCAATTGCCTTTCTTGTTGAGTTAATTAATATAAAACACAAAGCCTCTCAGCCGTATTGCCATGCTTGCTTGGCACTAAGCACTTTGACTGAACAGGTTTGCAATTAATATTTTTTGTTGATTTGCATCTTCCATTAGCACAACAAAAGAGATTAATGGCACCTCTCAGATGATTCCCAGTGATGCAGCTACTCCTGGGCTATTACCCACTTGCTGTGGGGCTTCTTGAGCTGCAGGGAAGGTGCAGCACTGTCCTTGTTCCTGAAGAAGCCATGCTAAAGAGAAATGTCCATGGATCCCTGCCCCACAGTATTAAATTTAAATTTGCCTTTGTGCAATGCTTCAATATCTGTCTGCTTCTTGAAGCGGCATCGTTCAGGAGGTCAGTGGAAACTTTGGCTGTAATGTTAGGGGGAGTATTTTTGATCCCAGACTGATGGTTTGCAAAGTTCAGGGCTGTGTTTTAGTCTGAACTGCAATCAGCAAGGCCATGAAAGCAGAAATAATGTTCATATTTGTTAGGTAACCCTTCATACGCTCTGGGTTTACAAATGGCTTGTAAACCCTGTGGACATATCTGAGTGCCCTCTCCTGGAACATGATGGAGTTGCTGTTGCATTTTTTCCAACCGGCTGAACGTTCGACCTGTGCAAATTAATTTTTTTTGCTATTTTAGAGTTATATGTATAGGACCTGTGTGTAACACATATATATGTATATAGAATGTAAATAAAAACTGTATGCTATATGTGTAACATGCACTGCATACATATCTATGAACCAAAGGCATAAATACATGAATTTTCTGCTATTCTAAGAGCATGGGTATAACTGATCTACTTCTTCATGCAACAGTTCATAAGTATACCTGCTCTTTTTACAGCTACTAATATTATCATCTTACCAGATTTACTAAAAAACATTTTATTAACTGGTGCAGGTATACCCATCCCCATCTCTAAGTTACATTCCCTCTAGTATGTATATATTACATTAATCATAGCAATGACTGAGAATAAATCAAGGATACACATAGATTTATTGTGCTTTTTCAGATTGCCATTGCCACCTATTTTTAGTAGTTTCAGCAAAAAACATACATAGGATCTGACTCTCTGATACTTAAGAATTAAGTAATTAATACAAAGGGTTTTAACAAAAAGCAAATTTCATATTTTTTTAAATGCTAAATTGTTTGGAGAAGATTGCATTAGTTTCTGTCTAAATTCACTTTTAAGGAGTTCCTTATAACCAGGTGATAAAAGACCACCAAGAGCAGTAAAGGTTCACAGTGTTGCTGCCAAGCATCTTTGTTCTGTGCAGATAATGAGCTTTTCTTCTGGGCAGCTCAGAATCCCAGAATCACAGAATGGCCTGGGTTCAAAGAGACCTTAAAAATCATCTGGTTCCACCCCTCCTACAAAGGACAGGGACACCTTCCACCAGACCAGGCTGCTAAAATCCCCATCCAAACACCTGGAGAGCAGAAAAGTCAGGTTTCATCACGCCACATCAAAATATCTGGCCTAGTTTTGACTACTGTATTAAAATGCTTGATTTGTCTCCATTGTGGGAAAGAGGATGTGTAATTAATCATTTAGGAGGCTCATTAGGCTTGCCCCATATTCAGTATTACATTGGCTGAGTGCTTTAGGCACCTGGAAGTGTCTTGCAACATCTTCTGCAAACAGATTAGCACCTCTCAGTAGCACTGGGTGAAGCAATAAAACCCATCAAATTCATTATCCCTCCTTTATGTTGGTACTACTCCATTAATTTTAACAGCCTCCCTTGACACACAGAGGTATAAAGGAATACCAGACACCTGCCTTGCTATTTTTGAAAGCTGATTTCAATACAGGAAGGTCAGAAAAGCATGTGTGGGTTTATTTAAACATTCTTTTTTTTTTTTTTTAGCCTTCCATTTTTTTTTTTTATTTACAGTAACTAATTTTAAGGCATTTTACTGAAGAAAGAACCTAAACCAGATATATCTGCTTTAATAGAAAACAGCATCATATTTTAAAATTAATGCTAGGAAACAATTCAATGAGGATTAGGGGCCTGGCTGTGTCTTAGGTTTATGCATGTTTTTAAAAGTTGGCATTGATACTGCAGAGACTTCCACAAGAACAAATTCACTAAAAGAGGAAGGGGTGAGCTGCAATCATTCTTTCCTGTTAATAGAGGTATGGATGCTGAAACCCATAGGGTGGGAGAGCAGACCCTTTCCCTGCCACCACCTAAACCACAGCTGTGCTGGGAAAGCTCCTTGGTGTTCACTGAAGGTGTGAGCACTGGTCACTGGGAAGGGGCAGGACACCACGGTCATGCTCTGAGAGCCTAATGGATGTGTTACATAGGACTTCTCTGTGGTTTAGTCATCCTTACAGGAAAAAAAAACCAAAAACCAACAATGAAACAAAAAAATTAAACACAATAAAACCCCCAAAACCAACTCTATACTATGTGGAACTGTTGTAAGTAGAATATTTAAAACAAAGAACACTGTGTAACATGACAGTGCCAGCTTGTGGCATCATATCAAGAATGGTTGGTCAGGGTAACACAGGAGAAATTGCCATAGTCACCAATGCTGTGTCCAGCTTTTCTCTCTGCAGGCCCAGAAAGACTTAAAGAACATCTCATGCTCTACAAAACAGCTGAATAAACCTGTGCTGAGTGATGAACATGCCAGCACTCTCAAACCTCTTGCCTAATCAGCCTAATCTCTCATGCAGACAGCCATCAAAACCCAGCATTCTTCTGTAGCTGTGAGGAGCTCCTCTGCAAAGAGGGCTTGGAGTGAGATGAAAATGGGACAATCACCTCTCCTGGCAGTATCACTGGAATCAGCAGGGGGGAAAGTGAACACCAAAAATGCACAGCAAAAGCAAAACATGAGGGTGGGCAGATGTAAGATCCATTAGCTCATTAAGGGTGGAGCTATTGGCCTGCTGGGAAATTATTGTCCACTTCATGTCTTGATATTGGAAAGAGATTAACTAAAAGAGCCAAGGCAGTTTTAGCACTTGAGCTGCTTAATTATGCCTTTTAAAGTTGTCTTTGAAGCCCTGGAGCAAGGGATGGAGGCAATGCTCTCTGAATGTCCTTATTAGTCATTCCCTCCTCTGATGGCAATAATAATTACATTGTCCTACACTGGAAGGAGTGTTCCCAGCAAATCCCGGTACTCCACGATAACATTTCCAGCAGGGCAGGCTGAGATGATGACATGGGTAATTAGAGCTCTGGCTGCAGGGTAGGGGAGCTAGGATGGTGAGCTGTGAATGCCCCTCCTGGGCAGAGCATCCTAGCCTCACCTCCCAAGGCTTAGGCCAGAGGAGAAAATCCTGCAGCTGAGGGGAAGTCCTGCTCAAATGATTTGACTCCTCCTATGCGTGTGGACTCCAGAGGAATTTCCTCCCTTATTGTTGTGGCTGCAAACAAAATGGTAGATGAGATTTTTGTTAGATTTGATTTTTGTTAGGCTTTAACCACTGGAAATACCATTATTGTCCTTCAGTTTGTGTGCTGCATGATGTACCACAGAAGCTGCTAATGAATATCCTGACTCTATTAAACATTGAAACCTATTCACTAAGGGCAAAAGAGACCCATAAAAAGGCAGTGGTATCTGAGCAGCACTTTTGTGCCATTGATGCTTCATCTGGTATTTGCACAGTGAAACTGCCCAGAAATTGCATCCCTGGAGCACCTGCACCTGTGGCAGCAGCAGGCAGGCAATGCCAGATTGCAGTGGGACTTTCCCTGGCAGCACCTGACACAGGCATGAATAATGGAGGGACTCATTAATCATTTACAGAATAGCTGTTCCTGTGGATTCATCAGTATTAGACACTCATGTTGAAATCTTTCTCTTTTGATCCCACTGAGCATTTTGCACTTGGCAAGGTCATGCTGTCCCTGAAATGGGAAAAGTCACACCAGGAGAGGGTTTTGCAGCCCATAGCTCACCCACTCTGAGATCCCTGCCCGAGTCCACAAATCACAGCACTTCTAAGCACAGCCTGGCCGTGAACCTAATGGGACGTGCACTCTTAAATAACAAGAAAAAGTGAAAGGAAGTGAGGAAAAAAAAATTAAAATATAAAGTTTAAAACTGTTTAAAAATGTAACTGCTGCCCCATCAATCCCTGCTCGGGGGCTGTCCCCCGCTCCCCTGCCCTGCCGCTGTCCGGGCAGCCCCAGCCGCGCTCGCTGCACCGGCCGCGCCCGGCCGCAGGAGGGGAGCGCAGCCGCACGCACCGCGCGGCTCCGGCGCCTCCCGAGCGACGGGGCTGGGCCGGCCCCGCGGGATGGAGGAGCTCTGGATGGGAACGGGGCTGGGCTGGGCCTGCCCCGCGGGATGGAGGAGCTCTGGATGGGAACGGGGCTGGGCCCGGCCCCGCGGGATGGAGGAGCTCTGGATGGGAACGGGGCTGGGCCCGGCCCCGCGGGATGGAGGAGCTCTGATGGGAACGGGGCTGGGCCCGGCTCTGCACCGCGGGATGGAGGAGCTCTGGATGGGAACGGGGCTGGGCCGACCCCCGGGATGGAGGAGCTCTGGATGGGAACGGGGCTGGGCCCGGCCCCGCGGGATGGAGGAGCTCCTGATGGGAACGGGGCTGGGCCCGACCCCGCGGGATGGAGGAGCTCCTGATGGGAACAGGGCTGTGCCCCGCACCGCGGGATGGAAGAGCTCCTGATGGGAACGGGGCTGGGCCCGGCTCTGCCCCGCGGGATGGGGGAGGGCAAAGCTCTGGCAGGGGGGAAGGAAGGGCTGGACCCGGCCCCCAGGATGGAGGACCATCCTGATGGGCGTGGGACTGGGCGGGCAGCCCCGCAGGATGGAGGACCCCTGAGTGAGAGCCCGGTGCTGTCCCGGCTCTGCACCGCGGGACGGAGGAGCTCCTGATGGGAACAGGGCTGTGCCCCGCACCGCGGGATGGAAGAGCTCCTGATGGGAACAGGGCTGTGCCCAGCCCTGCACCGCGGGATGGGGGCACGGGCAAAGCCCTGGGCAGGGGCTGCAGGAAGGACGGGAGCGGAGCGGGATCCCCCGGTCCCCGCAGCGCGACCATCCTCACATGGCGTGTGACAAAGTGCGGGCAGCCCGACCCGACACCGTGACCCCGAGTGAGAGCCCGGTGCTGTCCCACCCGCGGGCTGTGCCACACGAGGGCTGTGCCACACGAGGGCTGTGCCACACATGGGCTGTGCCACGCGTGGGCTGTGCCACCCGCAGGCTGTGCCACGAGTGGCGTGCGGCTCCCAGCCGGTCACACCTGCCAGGAGCCCAAACGCGCGTCGGGATCTCGCTGTGCCCGTGGCAGTGCACACGCACTGGGGAAGGGATGATGCGCTGTCATTTCACGCTCCTGGAGCTTTTATCCACCAGCTAAGATTCCTATTCAGAGAACATTAAAAAAAAAAAAAAAAAGGTAATTTTTCTTTTTTTGGATCCCTCTTTAATGTGCATACAGTTGTTTTCTGGTTTGGGTGGACATTTCTAGATGCTTCTCAGCTCGAGCAGGGCGTGGTGTGCCTGCTCTGATCACTGCCTGGCTGTAGGAATACAGCGCTCAGCAGCTTAATCAGAGGTGGGGAACTGTGGCTTCAAGGCAAATATTGGGCTGGATCTGAAGCTTGTTGAAGTCAACAGGGCTCCCGCAGGGATTTTTAATCAGGCCGATCATTAATTCCCTAATGAAGTTAGCCGCTTATCTTTATTAGATGGACTCTTCAATGAATTGATTTAATCTAGAAGACTTCTCCTCCCTGACAGATTTTCAGAGCCCCATGCACTCCTGCTTCTGCGCAGAGCCCAGCCTGCCCCCACAGCCGTGCTCTGCTTCCCAAGGAGCTAATCAGCTGGCCCATCTCCCCTCAATCAATAAGCATTTATTCTAATTGAAACCAGCATCGGCTGGATACCAGCCGGGAATGCGAAATGCTCTATAAATAATGTGCATGAGCTGGAGCCTGGGAGCTGGCAGCGGCAGGGCCGTCAGTGGGAGCGCTAATGGGGGGGACACATGCCACCCAGCGATCTGTCACTCTCCCAGTGCCCTATTTACAGCTCTCACCAGGGAGCTCCCCTGACTCACTTTGATGATGAATTAGCTTCCTCTGATGGATCAGCCTCCCAGTCCCCCATTGCAGCACCTTGCAGAATGCATTGCCTAAAGAGAATTCCTCATTAACATATAAATCATGATGTATTTCTTTTTGGCACCCCAGGCAAAACAATGGGCCAAGAGCTCCCCCCCATCAAGCTTTTCCCTGGAGGGAGAACTTTCATTGATTGCTAAATGGAAGGTGGAAAGAGTGAAATCAAATAATTGTATGACTCCTCTGATGTGCTAAGTGTAGACTTTAAGTAACTACATGACTTCCCCAACAAGGATGCTTTCTCCACATTTTATTGCAGGGCAAGGTAGGATTCCTCTTTGTCATAAACCACTTACTGTAGCAGGTGTTCAAGGGTTACTTTACCAGCAACATCAGGGGTTTTTGGATACCCCACCTGCAATGGGGATAAAACCTAAGTTCACAAATGAGGCTTAAGACCAGAAATCAGTGATAGCTGTACAATCTTTTGTAGACAGATCTGTTTCCTCCATACATGGTGCAAGGACACAAGGTGTCTGTGAGTCAGGAGATGAGCAGCCACTGCCAGCACTGCTCTGTGCTGAAGTTAATAAACACTCTTCATAGTCAGTCTGGGAAACACCAGCAAAAATACCTTGAGGCATTTAATGGTTTATATCTCGCTCTGCTACAAACCTCTAGGGTGATGGTAGGTGACTGCCTGTATGGACAAGTTAGGATCATCTGAATTAGTGAATTTTCAGTTCAACCACTACAGCAAATAAAGAAATTGCCCCAAACTACCCCTGCTTCTCATTGGTTGGACTGTGCAGAAATTAATTTCTGATTCTGTATTTTCAGGTGGGTACACCATGGGCTGATAGCAATGTGGCAGCTCTATCTGTCAAATCTGGCTTGAAAATGAGGACAGGAAGCACCACATTGTCCACTGAATCAGATGAAGCTTGGTGAGGGATAGCACATTGTGGTTCCACCTCAAGCCTTATTGGTGTGTCCAGGAATGGACCAGGTTGGCACAGCGAGCAGCAGCAGCAGGAAGGAGATGCTGAGTTCTGGAGCTGCAGTGCAGCCGCCTTGGAGCATCCTCTCCTTCCTCTGGAGCTGCACCAGAGATGGCACACAGGACCCACCAAACCCATCAGCAGCATTGTGCCAGCACCTGGAGAAGCCATGGGCACTTTGATACAGCTGATTTTGGATGAATGGCAGGGAAACATTTTCATCCTGTGTGCTCTTCTGCCTTCCACACCAGTGGCACAGCCCACGTAATTTATCCTTCCCTCAGTCTCAGGGAAGCCTCTCCTGGGGCTTCTCCCATTCCCTGGCATGTCTTCCATAATCAAACTTCCATATGGTGCTTTTGGCAAGAGGGGCCTGTCTGGAGAGCACAGCAGATGGTCTTTAAGGAACAAGACCATGATACCTCATCCCAGACAGTGCAGCAGAAATCCTGTGAGTGTCTACTCTCCAGTTCATGTGTGTGTACCTTTTACTGGAGTCTCCATGGTCTTAGGGCAGCTGCAGAGAGAGAAAAGCTGAAATACCCAGCACCTGAGACCAAGGTGAGAAGCATTTCCCACAGGGTGTGATCATTGCCAGGGCAGGACCTACAACAACATTTCCCACCCCATCCTTCCAGCCAGCAGTCTGCCACCCCCTGAGCTCAGGCAGCCCAGCCTCTGCCCAAAGCATCCCCAGTGCTGCCCTGCCCCTTCCTCTCCTGCCTCCTTCCAACCCCATCTCTTGCCCACAGCAGCTCTTCCCCACCTGCACTCCTCAGGTTGGGAGAAATGCAGTAAACCAGCACAGGCACCATCTTCTTTTCTCCTCTCACCTCTTCTGGGAAACTTTCTAACTTCACACTAAAATCCACAGACAACTGAAATTTTGGCTGTTTCAACAGGAATAATAAGAATGATTTTGTGACGGTGTTCACAGCGGTTCTTGGATGAGGGAAGAGATGAGGATCTGACTCCATGTTTCAGAAGGCTGATTTATTATTTTATGATATATATTATATTAAAACTATGCTAAAAGAATAGAAGAAAAGGTTTCATCAGAAGGCTAGCTAGGAATAGAATATCAAAGAATGATAACAAAGGCTTGTGGCTGGGCTCTCTGTCCGAGCCAACTGGGCTGTGGTTGGCCATTAATTACAAACATCCAACATGAGACCAATCACAGATGCACCTGTTGGATTCCACAGCAGCAGATAACCATTGTTTACATTTTGTTCCTGAGGCCTCTCAGATTCTCAGGAGGAAAAATCCTAAGGAAGGGATTTTTCATAAAAGATGTCTGTGACACGATTTCACTGTCACAAATTTGCCTTTTGGCTGTCCTACCTCCTGCCAACGCTAGGCAGCATCTTTCCTGCCTTTCCATCAAACACTGAGCGCTGCCTCCAAATTTAAGCACGTGCGAGCCAGCTCACCCTGCCTTGCCCTTGCGTTTACCATCCATTTGCTACATTACACAGGATTTAAAGCAAGGATACATTTTTTTCTCGCTTTGTGTTTACAGTGGAGATTGGTATCGGTTTAATTACCTCGCCTCGCAATGATTTTGTAGCAGGCGCTGCCTTCCTGCGCAGCCAGCAGCGGAGCAGGGACAGCCATGCAGCTCCATGCAGCTCCATGCAGCTCCATGCAGCTCTGCTGGGGGGCTGAGCCAGCTGGGCAAGGAGGGGAGCAGCCATGCAGCTCGGGGCCGCTGCCTCCACAGCACTGCCAGGGGAGAGCTTGGAAATTCCAGCAAGTCTTCTTGGAAGGGCCTCCTTTGTGAGCATGCAGGAGCGCTAAAAGGAGGCCTGATGCCATTGCTGCAAGGCAGGGGCTGAAAAATAGGGCACAGAAGGCAGGTTTCTCCTAAATCCCAGTGCTTTTTTGCTGTTTATGCATCACTACACCCGTTAGTTTCATTTGTGAAAAGTGCTATTTTCAGTTTTCCAACTTTTTTGAGGTGCTTTTTCCATGCTGGCCAGGCCTTATCTGGTACAGTAGTTTTAATCCACAGCTGTCCTGGCACCACCTGCTCATCTGCTCCTTTTCTTTTTCCCCTTATGCTTTTCAGAAATTAGTAGAGAGACCCAGAGTTCTGTTTGTTTTAACTTCTGAACACTTCATTATTTTTTGCTGTGGGCTTGAGTCATGGCTGTGGATTCCCTTCTACTGACTCATATGAGGGGAAGAATTCATCTCCCTTAGAAGGCTGAATGATCAAAATTATTTATACCCATCATGCTTTTATCCCTTCAAATTTACTGTGTGACACACAGACCCAAATTGTAAATGTCTTGTGAGGAAATGAAACCCACTAAGAGTGATTTTGAGCATGCCTCAAAAATCTGAGCTCTCAGGGAGCCTCAGCTGCCCCCAGTCCTGGGAGAGATGCCGGCAGATGCACCACAGTGACAAAGCTGCCCACGGCTGCCACCAGCAGGGGTGACAGAGGGGTGACACAAGCCAAAAGGAGACTCATGGTCATGTCTGCTGGCTTTGGCTGGGGTAGAGTTAACTTTCTCCCCAGTGGCTGGTATGGGGCTTTGTTTTGTATTTGTGCTGAGTGCAGGGTTGGTAGTAGAGATGTTTTGTTATTGCTGAGTAGGGCTGACACAGAGCCAAGGCCTTTTCTCCTTTCTGTGCTGCCATGCAGGGAAGCTGGAGGTGCATGGAAGGCTGGGAGGGGACACAGCCAGGACAGGTGACCCCAAATGACCAAAGGGATATTCCAGACCATGTGTATAAAGCAGAGGGAAAGGAGGAAGGGGGGACATTTGGAGTGGTGTTTGTCTTCCCAAGTCACCATCCCATGTGATGGGGCTCTGCTCTCCAGGAGGTGCTGAGCACCTGCCTGCCCATGGGAAGCTGTGAATTCATTCCTTGCTGTGCTTTGCTTGTTTGTGCAGCTTTGGCTTCCCCGGTTGAACTGTCTTTATTTCAAATCAAGAGTTTTCTGCCTTTTACCTTTCTGAGTCTCTCCCCAGTCCCACTCGGGGGGGAGTGAGCAAGTGGCTGCTGGCTGGGGTGGGACACAACCCCATGGGGGCCTGGCTCCCACAGTGAGCCCAGGAAGGGCTCCTACAGTGGCTCCCACAGTGAGCCCAGAAAGGGCTCCCACAGTGAGCACAGAAAGGGAACCCTCCCACAGTGAGCCCAGAAAGGGCTCCCACAGTGAGCACAGAAAGGGCTCCCACAGTGAACACTCCCACAGTGAGCACAGGAAGGGCTCCCACAGTGAACACTCCCACAGTGAGCACAGGAAGGGCAGTCCCTCCCAGTGAAGGGCTCCCACAGTGAACAGGAAGGGCTCCCACAGTGAGCCCAGTGAGGAAGGGCTCCCACAGTGAGCACAGAAAGGGCTCCCACAGTGAACACTCCCACAGTCCCACAGTGAGGGCTCCCACAGTGAACACCCACAGTGAGCACAGAAAGGGCTCCCACAGTGAACACTCCCACAGTGAGCACAGAAAGGGCTCCCACAGTGAACACTCCCACAGGGAGCCCAGGAAGGGCTCCCACAGTAAGCACAGAAAGGGCTCCCACAGTGAGCACTCCCACAGTGAGCACAAAAAGGGCTTGTGCAGAACTCTGCCCTTTCTTAGAAAGCTCCCAGCAGCATGGAGCAGTGCAGTAACCAGTGCAATAACCAATATGAAGCACTCAGGGGCACATGGGACCTTCTCTGGGGCTTCACCAAGGGCAGTGCGTGACATTCCCTTCCCCAGCAGCCATCACCTCAGCCTGGCAGAGCCCCACAGCTGGGGAGGCTGAGGAAGGGGATGCTGCTCTTGTGAGAGAGCAGATTCCTGCCATCAGTAATCAGGCCAAGAGCCAATATAAAGGAGGTGCAACTCTTAAACCTGGAGTCATGCAAAATGCTTAGCACTGCTGCCATCCTGGCCTTACTCACTGTGCTTTCAAAATCCAAGTTAATTGGTCTGCAGGATGCCTTTGTGCAGTCTTGTATTTAGAGATTTGGGGTTTCTGAGGCCAAGAGCTTTGCTACTCCTTACTTGCACTGTGCAAGCTGTAGTTGCACAATAGTTAAACATCAGTAACCAAGTGTTTCATCTGGTGTGCTGTCCCAGTCCCTCCTGTTGCTGGCATGATGGTTATCTGACCATGGGGTAAGGCAGCTCAGGAAATGAAACCAGCAGAAAACTGACCTGGGGAAAAAAAAAAAAAAAAAAAAAAAAAAAAGAATTACTTTCTGCTAGGTAAGCTCCTGCACCAGCTCACTGCAGTGTCGGGGATGGGAGTGCCTCTCAGGGTGTATCTCCATTTGGGGAGGTGTTTCCATTAGGCAAGAGGGGGACCATGCCAGTGCTGACCAAAGCAGTTTTAAAGCAATGTGACAGAGCATTTTCAGTTGCCCTATCACACAATGGGACAACTAGGCAGAGGAGGCCAAGCAGGGTGATGAAATTCAGTATCTCACAAGTTCAGATTTGAGATCTTCCCTGAAATCCCTTTAGAAGGGAGCTGATGAGCACTGTGCTGTTCACATTGTGTTTGCAAGTAGGCTGTCTGGGGAGGTTGTGGAATCTCTCTCTTCAGAGATAATCAAAAACCACCTAGGTTCAATCCTGTGCAGTTGGCTGTAGGTGGCCCTGCTTCAGCAGGGAGGTTGGACAGGACGACCTCCGGAGTTCCCTTCCAATCTCGCCCATTCTGTGATTATTCTGTGTCCCATTAAAACAGTTCAGAAGCAGCTGTAAGCACGTGAGCCTCAGGGTGGAAGGCCCAGCCCCAGGGAGGAGAGCCGGGGGCAGTTTGTTGATGAAGGTGGGTCAGTGTCAGTCGGCGGCGAGGATGGCTGGAAAAGTGGGGTTTGTGCAGCTCCCCGGTTCTGGCACCCACGTTCTCCTGCCTCCCTGGCCTGCAGACCACGCTCATGAGCCGCACGTTCACAGCAGGGAGTTCCTGGCTGAGCTCTGGTGCCTGCTTCAGGTTCCATTCTGTCTCTGATGCCCTGGCTGGCTGTGAAGCAGCCTCGCTGCAGGGCATGGTGCAAGGGAAGTGGTGGCAAAGCCTTTCCAGAAACACGGATTCATGTTTGCTTTAGTGGAGCACGAAACCACAAGGGCAATGCTCCCGTACCAGGCTGCTTCCACCTGCCACAGCTCTGCCCTTTCTCCTTTTATGTGCCCCTGCCCATTCTCCAACCTCTCTTTACCAAAATATTCCAACCCATCATCAGTCTCCCTCTTCCTCTGGCACTTATCCAGACAGGTTTTTTTTCTCACTAACCTCACACACTAATTTTAATTTCTTTTCTCAGAAAATTTTCTGCCACTTTAATGGGTGAAATTGGTTTTCAGGGAGCAGGAGCTCAAGGTACCAAGTAGAAGCACAGAGTCAAGGGCAGACAAGGAGTTTGTGAGACCCTTTTAGCAATAATGAGGTGCTGCTTTGGCTTGACAGACTGAAGTCAGATGCTCCTGTTTGTTGTCTCTTTCCAATTTAATTATTTTTGTTCTTTGCTCCCTGTACGGATAAAAATGGAGTTTTTTAAAAGTGAATTGGGCTTGTAAATGTAGTCACTTTCCCCCCAGCCTCTGAGCCAATCCATCTAACAGCTCCCTAACTCAAATGTATGCTATTATATGACTGCAGTGTGGATAAACAGTAAGTTGATAGCAGGGTTGAGATGCAAATCCACAGATAACATTTTACTTGAAGGGCAGAGGATCTCAGAAGTCCTGGCTGTACTCTGCCCCAGGGGCAGCCCTGAAGAAGCAGAAGAGCTGACAAGAAATCCCTTCCCACCCTGTCCTCATGTTTAAATGCAAACAAACACTGAGAACAGAAAATTATATATATATATATATATATATATATATATATATATTCCTGCCATTCTCTGCATGCTATTAATCCTCTTTTCCTCTACCAGAGAATATATTAGTGGGAGTAGGCTAATAATGCAGAGACATCTGGCTGAGACCAGAAAGAGTAGCACGTTTATGCATTATTAATGTGCCAGAAAAAACAGACTTCTGGGCCTGACTGTGTGGATTGGATCACTATGGAATGGCCTTTACAGGAGAGTTAGCACTGATAATTAGTCCATTTTGCTTATCTTTTGCAATGGAACAATCTCCAGGAAGAGGCATGTTTATTTTTTCAAACAATGAAAGAGATTATGTTTTGAAATAGCCTTTACTGAGCAGTTAAAGCACAACACTTCTTTATTTCTAAAAGAGAGAATGTGATCTGGGAAGCAATGCAGGGTGGGCAGAGCAGGGAAAATGCAAATTTCCACCTTAGCCAATCTGTAATCACAAACTGTGTCTTTGGGGATCCTTGGCTGTCTGGGAATGCTCCAGTCCCACAAGTGAACCAGAGAACCTTTGAGGGGAGCACAGAATTACAGTGGGGCTTCCTCAGGCATAACTTTGGCACACAGGAGATGCATTTTGTTGACCGGTTTATGTCTTGACAAATGCAACACAAGGAGCCTAAAACCCCAAATCTCGTGCAGTAGTGTGGGGAGCCATTGGGGTGAGACACAATGATCAGTTTTATCTTCCAGCTTTGTTTCTCAGTTTATTGGTTGGATGTCTGATGGTAAAATCAGCAAGAAACTGAGGAGGCCCTGACCTTGGAAAGAGAGAGCTGCATGCATTCATGTGCTGCTCCTTTCCAAAGGATGGAGTGGCTCTGTTAGCATCTAGCTCATAAATCAGGGAGCAAGGAGACAGCCTGGCTCCTGCTCCCCAGCCTCTGACAGCTGAGGACCTTGGCTCAGCAGCAGGGTAGGGTCACGTTTCCAGCAGCACAGGGAGTGCACCAGCCCTGCCTCTCAGCTTATGCAGACAAGTATTGGCACCAGGCTCCTGGAGTGGGATTCATTTCACAAGTCTGTGTCTGAACTGGTCACCCTGGGCTGCTTCTATAATCAATAGGTGCTCTGAGGATGTAAGTCACCCTGTGCAGGGGTGGGTATCTAATAGGGGTCAAATGCATTGCCCCAGAAAGGGCCCATTGCTCTCTGCAGATTGCAAGGAGTGCTGAGCCTGCTGCCTCTGCCACAGCTGCCCACAAAGCACTGCTGAGATGTCCACAGCTGCCCACAAAGCTCTGCTGAGATGTCCACAGCTGCCCACAAAGCACTGCTGAGATGTCCCTGCTGTGCACAGGTGTCTGGGCACAGCACCTGCAGCCTGGTACTGCCACAACACTGTGGTATTCACATGCCCTCTGAATGGAGAGAAGCTGTGAGACAAGCAGAGAAGAAGGAAAACACAATTCTTATCTCGCTTGCTGCGCCTGTGTTGTGCCAAAGTAGAATGCAATATGGAGACTGTTTACCCAAAGTGAGGGTTTTTGTTCCCTTGGCCTATCAGGACCTAGAAGTGTGTGTGTGTTGGGACTGTCCCGGGACAGTCACCAGGGAATCAGAGATGAGTGCAGTTCTGTGCAGTGGTGAGCAAGAGTGAGCGCAGGGCAGACTCAGTTTAGATACAATGTACACAGTGGAGTATAATAAAGTAATTAATTAGCCTTCTGATGGTGGAGTCACATGCATCATTCTCTCCCCCTCACCAACGCTGGATTCGCCTTTGATTTCCAACACAACACGGGGCCATGGGCACGTGGCTGTGGAGAGCCTCAGGTTCCTCACAGAGGCAGCCCTGGAGCCCAGCTTGGTGGCCCTGAGGCAGCTGCCCTTGGCCAAGCCGGCTCACAGGAAGGCCCCAGCGGATGCACATGGAACCTGTTCCTTTCAGGGAACCTGCACAGGTAGCCAGTGCCTATCCGAGGCATTTTGAAATCCCAGCTGAAGCTGGGGCTCTGCTGAAGCAGTGGAACATGCATGAAATAGGATGTCTGGGCTAGGCTGTAGCAAGATGCACCCTTCCAGCACCAACTGCTTACCTGGCCTAAGAAACAGAGAAACGGCCTTGTCTGGAGATGCCAGATGCATGGACACCAATCTGCTCTGCACTGCTCCAGCAGATTGAGGCAGGGCAGAGCTGCTGTGCCCATCCAAGGGATGTGCAGGCAGGCAATGGCTCCAGCTGCTCTTGGAATGGGCCAGGGCAGGTGTGCAGACACCAGCTCACTCCCAGGACTGTATGGATAGCTGTGTCACACTTGCAATGGTGCTAAAAACCAGCCACATCTTTGTCTTTTGAAAAGAAATGTCTTTCTGGAAAGCCACAAACAACACTAAAACAAGTGACTCAGAAGCCTGCCACTTTTCAAGTCCCCAGGCATGGTGCAGCTTGACAGCAGCTCCAGGCAGAGCCCAGCAGATGCATCCACCTTGCTGAGCCCTGGGATCTTTGTGAGGCTTGGGGACAGCACCAGAGCCAGCCATGGCTGTGGGAAGCACTGAGGCAAAACCCCACAGTGTGAGATTCACACCCAGTGTGTGGGATCTGACAGGTCTGCCCCTTTGCAGAGCCAGGCTCTGGCCCCTGGTGGATACAATGACAAAAGGACAGATGCTGCCAGACTGCTTGGCCGTGCTGTCGCTGCAGTGGCAATGACACTCGGCTCAGAAACTCGGCAGCTCTGGAGGAGAAGTCCTAGTTCCTTGTCCTGCCCACAGGACTGTGGCTCTCCCCCAAAAGCATGAGACCATCTGGGTTTCTTAATGGTATTTCCAGTCTCAAGAGAAAGAAGAAGCCCCAGGAAATGCTGGTTTTGAAGCACATTTGAAATAAGTTTGCACCTCTCTTGTTGGGAGAGTTTGAATATTTTGGCCATGTGTTTGCAGTGCCTGAGCCCCCGCCACACACACACCTGGTCCTACCTGCACCTTTCCCCCCTTCAGAGCCCCCTTTTGCTCAGAGTGGGGAAGGGAAACAGTGTGACTTGGCAAATAACTTGCTATGAAAATGATGAATTCAAGAGCACGTGGAGCTTGTGGTTGAGCAAACCCATCTGATCAGCAGAACTTCCCTCCCTCAGCATCTGAGGGCAGATTTAGTCTCAAGGCCAAGCTGCCATGTGGTTATAAAATAGAAGCAGGCCTGAAGAACTGATCTAACTTTCTTCAATTGTCTGTGTATCTTTAATCATGTTCACCACTTAAAATGCAGCAGAGCTGGCAGCTGATAATTAGACTGAGCCTGCAGCAGCATGGCCAGTGGCCAGATCACATGGCTCCTTTCATCTGCATATTTATGCATTTAAAGGAGAGGAAAACTTTCATAACATTTTAATAGGTAGGTTTTTCTGAAACCATAAATCCAGTCCTCTGGGCTTAGCCTACACTCTCCTTCTGATCTCACACGAGTGGAAGAGGGTGGGGTGTTTTGTTTGTTCTCCCCATTTCTTTTCCTGAGCATGAACGTGCAAAGCTCAGCCTCTCCAGCGTGGGGTCCTCTGCAGGATGGGAGGGTCAGGCAAGGTAAAACTGCACTTCTAAGCATGAAAGCAAAACTTTGATTTGGTTCCTGGCGTGGGAACAATTCCCCTTTCCCAAGATAGCTCATCTACAGACTAGCAGGAATGAAGCTGCTTTGCTAAACAATGGCTCCAAACAAAGAATTCCTGATATCTGTATTTCAAACAGAAGCTACAGCACATGTTGGCTGATGCTTTTCTTAGCACATCACCATCAGATTCAGCCCTAGGACAGTGATCTTTCAGATCATGGGCTGAAAAGATGTCAAAACACAGGGAGCTGGTCCCAGTCCCACCCAGCCCTGGCTCTGTTTCCCTGCATGCTGCCAGAGACAGCCATGGGTGGGCTGAGTCCCACCAGGAGGTGCCTCCACTCCTCCATGGACACATCCCAGCAGTGCCTGACCGCTGTCTGCAGCCACTGCCTTATCTCTTGCTGGGGACAGTCAGGGCAAGGCTGTGAGCTGCTGTGATGGGGGATGCTGTGTCCATCTCCTCTGCCCAAGGGTGGCAGCTCCCTTGACAGCCTTGGTGACATCCTGCAGGGTCCTGCCGTGAGGCTTTGCAGACCATCCTCCCTCTCCCTGGAGGCTCACTGGCATGTGCACATGGGCTTTTCCATTAGCATGAAATGACAGCTACTATCAGCACAAAAACAGAAGGTGAGGATGAGAGACTGATCCTTATGCTTCTGTGTTGTCTTAGTAAGATGGAGGAAGCCCTGTTAAAATAACACTGATTCACAGTTTTCTTTCAAAGGTGAAGCACTCTGTTAAAATTTAAAACTATTTCATGAGATACAGTCCTTAACACACCATTACTTTTTTAGGAAAAGTTAGTAATTCTGTGCTGAAAGCAGCTTCTACCAAAAGTTCTCTGGGTGAATCAAACAATATGTTGCTGATTTATAAGGGTCTTGATAGAGGTTTTAGTTGTTGTTTTTATATAGCAAGCAAACAAACAAATCGGTTTCAATGATTAGGCAATTTCCAGAGTACATCTTAACCTGCTCTTTAGCAGTGCCAGTAAAACTTTGGGGTTTGACACACTCTAATTCAAGTGAATTTAGGTGGGTGCCACTGCTTCATTTCAGAGGTAATGTTAATTGATATAGTTGTGTAACAGTAGTTTTGCTAGACAAACTGAAAGAGTCAAACCCAGAAAAATGCAAACCTTGGCATTAACTCCACAGGGAGGGACAATGGTTTGTTTGTTGTGTATTTAAAGAATCAGAACAAACAAACAAGGGCAAGATTTATTAGGAGTGGGAGTAAATGACTCCCTCCCCAAGTGAATGAGGAACAGCACTGGACAGGACACAGCAGCAGTGCCAAAATGTTTCTTGACATTTTCCACTGGAGGTCCAAGAGAATTTCCTTTGTGCTCCAGTGTTTCCAAGACATTCATAAAGCACCTCCATCTATTTTGTGGTGATTAACTTGTGTCCTTAGGTTTCATTATCAAGTTTTTAATCTAAACCTGAGCTCTCTGATCTGTCATCTGAAGTAGTGAGGGAATTTGCAGCAGGGTTTTTCCCAGCAAAGAAAAACAATTCACTTGCTAAAGATGTTACGTGGGAGATATAACCCACAGATACAAGAATCTGAAAATTTGGGTGTTTGTTTTGGGGGTTGCTGGTCTTTAACTTAGTTTTGAGGCTATATCTTACATTTCCAGTACCGTAAATAGGACAACAGATTTTAGCCAAAATGTCCACTTGAGATTCCTATTGATTTTGATGAGGTTTGAGGATAAATACTGACAAATGTAACATAACGTCAGAATTTGCATTTTCCTAAATCTTGGCTAGACTTGGATTTGGAAGGTGTGATGCACCATGTGACATACAGCGTAGTTAAGGCAATGTGATTTTAATGGACAGCTTTAAAGTTGGTTGCTTTTCAGGAAGCCATTACTACATTGTATTCAGCACTTGCTAATCTAGAAACCATCGATGGTAAATGAAAAGGGAGGTTACAAATCAAAGGCAGGCTGATCTTGTGGTTGCACCTTTCAGATGTGGCCTCTTGCTGCACACAGGGCTATTTCACCTCTGACAAAATAGAAATAAGGGCTCCCCAGCTGTATGGTACTACTTCCCCAGGGAAGTGGTGGAATCACTGTCCCTGGAAGTGTTAAAGCCCATGTGACACTTAGGGACATGGCTTAGTGGTGGACCTGGCAGTGCTGGGTTAATAGCTGGACTTAAGATGACCTTAGAGGTCCTTCCCAACCCCAGTGATTCTCTGATTCGGTGAATCCATGTGCTGGCTGTAAGAGTAAGAGGCAGTGGGGCCACGTGGGGATGTTGAGGGTGTGGGTCTACAAGGGGTTAACAAGAAGGTGTGCTGGGATGGCACATGGGGAGCAGGGGAGTGAGTGAATGACCGGACAGAGAGACTTGAGGGTGCAGGCTTCAGGTACAGATTTGGGCTTGGGGGAGAATAGTGCTTGTGGTCCCTGGGAGCAGTGAGGATAAGGCTGTTGTGGCAGTGGGTGCACTGCAGGGATGTCATTCTGTGCCCAGAAAGTCCAAGCATATGAATTTCTTAAAACACTACCAGCATCTCCATCTCCTCCACAGCTATGCCAAGAAGTCTTCTCTACCAGTAACCCCAGAACTTTTGCCACCTGGGTTGGCCAGCTAGGCAGGCTGAGGCTCTGAGGGCCCTAAAGCACAAACCCTTGCCTGGAGCTCTCACACAGAGCCAGGAGCTGAATTCCAAGCAGAGGAGTCTGACAGCTGTTCCTTCAGCTATCACCCATCCTTGGTACACCCAGACCTGTTTGATGGAACCTGATACATTTTCCCATTAGCCAAGAACTATAATTCAGGGAGATCCACCATCCTGAACTAAGCAGATGCTGCAGAGGAGGCAGAGGGGCTCACGGTTACCTCTCATAAAATTCTCTTCTGTGAATTTTCCCATCTCCACATTGCTGATGGTGACATGTTGGTACACTGGGACAATGGAACCCAGGGGAAAGATTGCTCCAAGTGCTACAGTTAGCAGGAATACTCCACTCTGAAGTCCTACCAACCTGTCATGAGGGGCCATTCTGGACACTGGGGTTAAATTTCATTGCTTCCTCAAACTGGAACCCAAACCCAGCTCTTTCAACCCAGTAGGACCAAGTGCTCTGACTTCTAGCCACAAAATTCAGTGCTTGGTACATCAATTTAGAGATGTCCTCTCAGAAATCAGTGTTAATCCAGATGTGTGATTTGGGCTTCCAGCTGACTGTGACAGATTCCTCTTTTCTTTCACTAAATTAATTTGCAATTTCATCTTAGTGTTGTTTAGAGCATCAAAGTTTGCAGAATATGCCATGTGAAAATAGAGTTTTGACACTCATTGGTACTTGAACCCTGCCTGATGCATCAAGAGTTGATTTTTCATTACTGGGCTCTGTGTCCCTCACTCTGCTTTTCAATCTGTCATGCAGTCACTGGTCATGTAGACGTCTGTGCAAACACACTGAACATGAGCAATGCAGCATCTGTTATTACAATACAGAATTAATTAAAGTATTACAGGTTTTGTCTAAAAAAATATCTATGGAGGCAACATTTTCATATCCATTCTCTCCTAAAGGCAGCATCCTTTGGGAAGATGTGATAGACACATTTAGGTAAATATCATTCCTCCAGCACACATGGTATCCATTGCAATTGATCCCCTGTGTTTCCTTCCAAGCACTTTCCTCTGTCACATATTCCACAATGGTGGTTTTTAGGCATGCACTGAAATTTTCAGTGGGGTTGAAAGTCTAAAGTTGCTTGAGTTATAATTTAGTAAAGAGGATAGAATGAATAAAGGCTGACTGAGTGAGATGGGGCATAGAGTGTACTACAAACCAGTCACATGGGCCCAAAAGCTGTGTAGAAGATGTTTCCTCCTGTAGGCCCCCCTTAGGGCTGGAACAGCTTGGGTGCTTCACACAGACCCAGCACCTCAGCCATGTGTGAGCTGCCTGAAACCTGGGGGTTGCAAGCTGCTCACTGCAAAATAGCAAAGAGATAATCCTACATGCTTTTAAACTGGCACAGCCACTGGTAAAAGTTTCTCAGCAGACAATAACAGCAAGAATCTGGGAAAAAGCAGGGTGGGAATTGCTTTTCTCCATGGCTGTGTTTCCTCAAATGCATGTCAAACTACAGCTCTAGATGTGGCAACTTCTGTCTCTAGCACATGAACAGCATTGGTTATAAAAGTATGCTTGTGCCCTGGCTACTTCTCTATGTCAGCCAGATGAATGTGCTCATGAGGGTTCAGGCTCTAAGAATGTGCTTACTCCTTTGCATGGGGTGGTCTAAATGTCCTACAAAAGCCACCTACTGTGGCAACAGCAGATCGAGCACTGTAATTCTTTAAAGCCTAGCCTCCCTTTTCCTTTACTTTTTTATTTTTACTTTATCATTTCTTGTTAATCACCGTGTACTGAAAACTTTCAGGACATGATCAGTGGTCTCTTGTGCCAGTGTCTAACTGCAGGTCTGATGCTGGAAGGTGCATTTACACAAGTGACACTGGCATTCCCTGCAACTTCACCCTCTGCCGAGGGGCTGCACGGGGCTGGCAGCAACCCTACAATGAGTACTTGACAGAAAAACCTGCCACGTGAAAGAAACATCACAAGACTAAAATACACAATTGTTCTTTTTACCAGGAGAAATTTTTAAGATGGGGAGGTCTTTCTAACACGAGCTGGAACCACTTCAACTTTTGCATTTTGTTTCTTCCTCTTTGAAACGACCCCAGGTTGGCCCTTGCACGGCCTTGCTTTGGGGGAAGTACTTCTGATGTGTATCTCAGGAGGCTGGGAGATCTGGAATAAACTCTCTTTACCTCTGGCTAATGTAGAGCACAGCAGGTGTCTGAAGCCCTGCTCACTGGGTCGGTGTCAAACAATAGCAGCCCCCGGGCAGGACCTTCCCTTCAACTTCCACAGGACCCGCTGGAATGGAGAGAGGGGTCTGTCCCTGCCCATTTAAAAAGCCTTGCTCTCACAAAGCCTGCAGCAATGTCATCATCACAAGAGCCTTCTTGCTGTGCTAACTAGGAATTCTCACTAATTGATATCACTATGAGTCCCCCAGCCCCAGAGTAAGCAGCAGGGGTTCAATGCATGAGAAAGTCACCATGCAAAGGCATTGCTGGGGTTAATCGAGTACTAACGAGCTGAAAGATGGGCTCCTGCACTAGGAAACAGCAGGGAGAGACCATCAAAAACACAGCAGGACTCCAGGCAAGAGCTGCCGAATCTTCAGAGCAGGGGTCCCCAGCTGCCACAAGGTCCCACATGGAAATGGCTGCAGGGTTCCTGCCGTGTCCCAAAAGCTGTAATTTCCAGCGGAAAGCAGAAAACAACGTGGCATCACACTGTTTGTTGTAGTGTGACTCCCCTGCACAAAGCCAGAGACCTTCCCTAGGAGACACGAGGTCAGTGGTGATTTAGGCTTTCCCTCCAGGAGAGGTCCTGGATGGTCACTGCTTCCAGGGACTCCCAGCAGTGGCACATTGCACTGTCATCTCTTTCAGTCTGAAATGATACCAGCCCCAGCTATTTTTCAGAGGCCACACCTACAGTTTTAGCAAAGGGCAGTTGCAGGAGGCTCTTGGGACCACACAGTCTCCTCTACACCCAGAAGCCTGCAAGTACAGCCACAGTGTCCAAGGGGGCTCAGGAACATTCATACACTGCTTGGAGCACTCACGGGCTGGCCTCAGGAGTGGCGAACAACGCTAAGTGAGCTGAAGGTAGAAAACACTGGCATTTCCTCATTTGGTTACAGTAAAGACTTAGGCAATTAAAAAAAAAAACCCCAAAACTTCTCACAGCATGCTTAGAATAAAGATTCATTCTTTATCATACAAAGTCACACCTTACATATAAATAATTTGAATGTCTCGCTCTTTCATGGAAAGTAACAGAGAAAAACCTTCAAGGTTGATACATGGGAGCTGGTATTAGAAATCAAATAGGATCAAGCCCAAATCCTGCATCCAAACACACAGATATTTGGGTCCAGTGTTGACCTGTACACCACTTCCCTCCCCTGCATGGAAGGAACTGAATCAGGACCCTCCTTGGAGGACCACCCCCATCATCAACCTCTGGTTATGGATCCCAGCCCTGCAACCTTGGCCTCATCACTGAAATCCAGTCCTTTACATTTGCAGTAGTAAGAAAACCCAGTTTGCAGCTGCAGAAAGAGCCGTTGCCTTCTCCAAAGTGCATCATCTGTAGATTTTTGGAGGTGACTGAAATAACTAAGCCTACCCAAGCTGGATCCCTTGCAGCTATTTCTATTTCTTGGCTGACAAGCTGGCCAAAGCAGCAAAGCTAAGTATTGCACAGTCTAGCAATATCTGACTAAAACTGAGACCATTTATGTGGAACAGCAGTGTGGGAACAGAAAAGAAGCTGGTGGAGCAGCAGTGAGAAATTTGAGCTTTGATCAAGGAGACAGCAGCATTTGACTCTATCTGAGCTGGCAGGGAGATCCCATCGCAAAGCAAAATAAAACATGTCATTCTTTCCAGCAGATGAAATTCTCCCCAGCAGTTTGTTCCTCCCAGGATCATTTTATGTGATCTCATTGTCTTTAAAGTCTTTCCCCTGAGGAAGCTGAGCGTTTAATATAGACCACGGCATTAGTATCTGGTACCAAATCAGTCCAGCTACTCTGGAATGAGGCGAGTGGGCGTCCTGGAAAGGAAATAAAAATACAAGTTTAATAGAGGAGAGAGGTTCACCTTGACCCATGCTATTTATTCTAAAAGGCACAGGAACACACTGCTTGCTCAATGGAGGGTCACTCTGCCCTGCCACAGATGTGTTTTATACTCCCAGCAAATTCCAGATGCTCAGAGTGTGCACAAGGAATGCATCAGCCAACCCCAGAGGATTTTACATCTTGCTTTGCTTTACCAAGCAGTCTTAGGAGAGACCAGCACATTCCCACAGCTCTCATTAATCCAGCTGGCAAACTTGGGCACTTGGCATTTCAGCCACACAGTTCTGGCATCCTTGGCTGCAAAGATGAGCCATGAAACCACAAGGAAGAAAAATGTCAGGAAGGGAAGCACTAAAGACCTCAGGCATGGTGCAGGACCCTAGCAAGGCACTGCAGAAAGGGTCCCTGTCCCAGTGCTTCTCCTGCATCTCCACCATGGTTTCAAGCAGGATTCCTTCCAGGCAGGCACTACCCACAGCACAAACAGCTGCCCTGTGAGGAAGCAGATGTGCTGTGTTAGGCACAATTCACACAATCCATTGCTGCTGTGAAACTTGGTGGCTCAAAGAGATTTATGTTGCATCCATGTAAATGCTCCTATGTAACTAGTTTGCCACATGCCAATTGCACACAAGCCCTCAGAAGAGCTGCATTTTTGGTAGTTTAGGGGTTTTTTTAAATGTCATGTGAACTGACAAAACATGATTCTTCAGCATCATTGTGAGTGAAAACACTCATTTACCTCATTTAGTGTTTTACTTCAAGAAACAATTTAGCCCATGCTTGAAGTGTCAGCTAAATGAGATAATTTAAAATAATTCTGAAAACATGCTAACTGTAAGAGGCTATAATCAGAGCTAATTACAGGGACATTCTGGAAATCCCTTGGCTTGGGGCTTTAGTTTTGATAAAGGGGATAACAACTTGTAAGCTATGATTCTTTTAATTATAACAATAGTAACCACCTTCTTTTACACAGCTTCTTTCATCTCTAAAATCCCCACAGCTCTGCAAACTATACATACCACAGGGATTATTTAGCCTAACACCAAAGTGAAGCCATCTCTGCAAGAAACGAGTAAGTGTTTAACAATACCTGGCAGTCCTGAGCAAAATTTGTAGAGGAAAAAGGTGCAGAGGGAGAACATAATTACTCTTGTCTCTCCTTACAAACACTCAGGGGATTTCTGGATGCTCCAGTGGCAGCCATCTGAGCTTGAGGATAAGGAAGGCAGCTTTTAGATGTGCTCAAGGCACTATGGAGGAAGGCAGCAGCACCACATGGCAGCACCCTGTCACCCTGCCTGTTGGGACTCAGGACATCCCTCTGGGTGTCCAGAGTTGCTGGGACCCCTGCCAGGGGGCTTGGAGACCCTGGCACACAGCCCAGAACACCTGTGGGTTTGATTATGACTCGTGGAACAAATTGCCAGCTTTGTATGAAGACCTGAAAGCCACAGAAGTTTAATAATAAAGTTATCACTGGGTGAAAAGGTAGATTTTGGGATTTTTAGAGTGGGGGTTTTGGGAACAAGATGGAAGGACTTGGGCATGTCCAGCCTTTTTCTTCTTCTTCTTCTCTACCTCCATCTTCTGCTGTGATGTTGGCACTTTGGGATTGGTTTAGAGTAGAATCTCACTGTCTAACATAGGTGCTAGGTATTGGAAAGTAATTGTAAACATGTTATACGTAGTTTGTAGTATAAAGAGACAACACCGCCCCAAGGGCGGTCAGAGTGCTGCTGGCTGTCCTGCTGAGCAGACCTCGGCTGGGCAGGAGAAAAACTTTTATAGATAAGATATAATAAACAGCTCTGAGACCGAAAACTGAAGAGCTCCGACTCATTCTTCGAACGCACGGGCCGAAACAGAGACTTTTCACATATCTCAGAGCTGCAATTAACTGCAGCACTCCCGACACCTGGCCAAGCTCACCTGTCCATGTCCTGTGCTGGGTGACAATGAAGCTTTGACAGTGCAGCTGGGAGTTACAGATGGCAGCGGCCTCCTCGGCGCTGTGGATGGACAGCAGACAGCCCAGGTGGCTGTAGGAGGGCCAGCACTTGTGGCCTTCTCCTTCCACCGTCCGGAAACCCTTCAGGGAGATGTAGTCTGGGGACAGAAAGAGGCTGTTTGGGGAAACGCTCCAGGCGCACTTCCAGAGACTGGCTACACTACACAATCAGGGAAACTCTCAAAAGAATTGCAACGCTGACCGACTGAACTGACCTGCCAAGGTGGAGTGAGGTGGAGCTGCAAAGTTAAAAGAAATTCAAATCTTGCCCTTTGGTTCTGCAGTGCAGCACAGGACAGCAATTCCCCCAGAGATGTAGGAGAGGGCTCAGAGGTCTCAAGGGCGAAGGGAGAGGAGCGCCACCGCAGGGGTGGGTGAGAGGAGGAGGCTGCTGTGCAAAGCCACAGGCCCTCCATGTTTCCCCTGGAGAAGCCAACCTCCAATCAGCCTCTCCTACACCCCAGCCTCAACAGCAGAAGCTCATCACAGATCCAGCACCAAGCTACATGGGGCACAGACTGACACACCCATCATGGTGCCACCCACAGAAACAGGAGGTTGAGGAACCCCACTGGGGAAAGGGAGGCCAGATCCTGCTCCTGACAAAAGACCCGACAAGCCTGAGCAGGTGCTGTTCAGGCTATTGTTCACTGACTGCTAAGAGTCTCTCCCCACCTTCCCACACCTCTAGGATGGTGATCATTTTGGCACAGTGCAAAGCCAATAGACAGGTGTTGTTGGAAAATACCAGTAATTCCTGTTAAAGCTGCTGGTCCTTCCATGCAAATGACCAGATATCTTTGTTCATAACAGTGCAAATTATAGTTCTTTCACATGCAAAGAGATTTCCTTCTGCAAGCCACCATCACCCACCACCTCATGTGAATGCTCAGGAAAATCAAGCCACAGTAACCACTGGATTTTAGAAACTTCCTTTTGATCCGCCTCATCTCTACCACTGAATGGGCGCTTTTCAGAGGAATGCACCTCATAAAGGCACACTTATCCATCCACAGGTCCAATAGAAAGATCTTCAGAGAAAAGGAAATTGGAGGTCATGAAGGCTCCAGATAACCTGCCACATTCATCTTGGTGCTGTCACCTCCCCACTCTATGTTCCATAATCTGTGCTCAGCAGACAGAAGCCACACAGTCAAATGGGAAGTTTGAATATCAGCCCAGAAAACTGACCTGTTGGCCCAAAGGATAAAGATATCCCAAAAGAGAAGACACTCAGTTTGTATCCCAAATACATTCCCTTGAAACACTGATGTTCATTATGAGAAGAGTATTTAAAAGCAGTGCAAACACATGTCCATGCAGATTGTCTGCACTGCTTTTACTTTGCAAAGCAGTACAACCATGCATAGATCCCACAGGAAAAAAAGAACAACAAAAGCCTGCTCAAAAAAAAGACACTTTTGGTGCTTTTTCTAGTGACTATAAACTGCCTAAACCTAGGGGAGATCAGATTTTGACCAGTTACCAAGTGCCTCACTCCCTCAGTAGTTACTTTACTAAGAGCATTCAAAATCAACTACCTTTTAAAAGAAGAGGTCTTTTCTGAAGATAGAGCCCAGACTTGTACAGATGTAAAACCTTTTCAAAAGCTCTCAGGGTCTCATTTATTCCATATCGTAAATCACCTACATTTAAGGAAAAAGATGTCAAACATAAGCAATTGCAGGAAATACCATTTAGAGACTTCTAATAAAGAAGTTTATGAATATTAGCTGGTACCTGTTGCATTCAGAATATCACTCAAAAGGGGCCGCAAAGCTGGTGGTGCAGAGTGTGGCAAAAGATAGGTGAAAAAATACCTGCAAACAATCCCACAGGCTGATTAGAATACAGTGCCTTCATTTCCCTGGTGATTAAGTTGTCTACATTTTCCCGTGACTTGATTATCCATATGCAACTAGTAAGTCTGCTTTGGTTACAAAGTTATGTTTGAGCACATCTTGGGGCCTCAGATGGTTCCTGTGAGTTGGGCTGAAAGCCTGGTCCTTGCTGCATGAAATCTACCTTGCAAAGCTTCATGCAATAAAGCTTCACCTCATTCCCCTGGGCCATTTTTTTATACTAAGAAATGTATTTCCCACCAAAAAAAAAAAGACCTGTCTAAAAGAAGACTCATACAAGATCCTTCTCTTGCCCTGAAAAGGTTTGACCTTCTTATTGCCCCTGAAGAGTCAGGATGACTCATTTCCTGACCCTTCCAAAAAATTCTTGTCCTAGGGAACAAGTACACAAGAGACAGGGGCAACTGCAAAGCTGCAATAACCTATGTAGGGATTTACCCTTTAGCAGTGAATCCTGGAAATCCAGGCTCCCTTGCTAAGTCCTTCTGTGTAAATACCCAGCTGCCAAGGCTTCCCTCCAAGATGTGACCTGCCAAGCATCAGTGGTGAGCAAAAGTTCCTGAGTTTTCAGCTGATGGCCCACATGAAGTGCTGCAGCAGCCTCAACCCCTTGCCTTTACCTGCCCCCTGCTCTCCCATAGGAGCCCACAGGGACATTTGGAGATGAAGGGAAGAACTGGCCAGCCTGTTCCCAACAGTGGCACTCAAAGCTGGTGGGGTTTGGCAGGTAGCCTGCACTGCCACTGCTTTCAGCAAGCACAGCCCATGGATGTCAGCACCAGGGTTTGTTTGGCAAACAGCAAATTTACAGGTGCAAGCTCTGGGGCAAGTTTTTAGAGGGCGTTGGGGAAAGGGAGCAGCAGAAGAAAGATGCCTTCATTCCCACCAGACAACAACTACACTATTTTCCTGCCTTATAAGGAAAATAACTTGCTTCAAAGTGATTCTTAACTGCCCTTTGACAGAGGTGAGGGGAATCACCACATGGAAGAAGAACAAGGTGCTAGAGGCTACATGGCAGGGCATGAGCTCAACCACCCCAAATCTTCCCCCATGCAGCTGGACATACCGATATGCATTGAACAGATTCTTCTTTTCATTTATTCCTTCACATTTCCCAGCCACGGAGCACTTGAGAGAGAAACTTTTGGTAGGGAAGTCGAGTGTGCAGTCATTATCTTCCTTGCAAGACAGCTCCTCGGTGCTGGCATCATCCATGTCTGTCACTTTTAGGTTTCCATCCACCATAACAAACTGCCTTGGCTGGAAATCCAAGAGGGCTATTGAACCCAGGGGGGAATGTGCCAAGTAAAACAGCAGTTTCACAAGACTCAGGCAAATCTGAGAAAGAGAAGATGAATATGCATGGAAAAAAACAGATGAAAAACAGCTATTAAATTGGAAGTAGAACAAAGGGGAGGGCATTCAATTAAATTAAAAGAGAAAAAAGGCATATAGAACTTAAAAGGTAATTATATGTATGCTACAAAATTTATTATCAACATTGCCACAGGATTTGACTGGTAAGTAGTTTAGCAACATTTTTTAAAAATGTGTGTACACAAAAAGACACATTTGCAGTTAGAAGAGCTAGAGGAGAAAGCTGTGAGGAAAACAATAGCAGTCTTCATGTTTCAGGAGCTATATTGATTTGCTAGCTGAAATCAGAAGGGTTTTTCCCAGTCTGGCATAAAATTAACAGATTCCCCTCCCTTCCCCCATGCTGCTCAATACAGACTGAGGGTCCATGGTCATTAATACCAGATTCATGCCTTGCTGCATCCCTCAGCAGTATGAATTTGGGCACACAATCATGCTTCTGAAGAATTAGTCAAGGCTTGCAATGTATTTATTGCCAGCTTTTTTGCTTTTATGACAACTTTCTGGCAGCAGTGAAAGGCCAGACAATACCTGACCCAGCAGAAAGCTTTGTAAATTATTTTTATAGAAACTAGAGCTAGAGAAGTTCATTTATACAGCACCAGCACTTTGCCCAAGCAGCTTTTTGCAGCAGTTTTCGTTCAGTATCAGGAGCCCTGGCATCAGACAAAGTGCATCCTCAGCTGGGTGTGCCAGGCAGCCCCACGTCACCCCTCGCCACTGCCGATAGCAATCTGTGCAGGCGCGAGGGTTTTTTCCCTTGGAACAGCTCGCACCATCCCTGGTATCTGATGTGGCTCATAACAAGGGAATCCCGTATGTTTAGACACCCTAATTAGGAAACAGGACTAGACAGTGCCAGGGTAAATTCTGAGTTAGTGTCTTCTGCAGTCAAGAGGTTGTTAAAATCTCCAATGCCACCATACCAAACTTTGCCACCAGCTAATCCAGCATCATGGGAGACTTTGGCACACTTAAGAAGATGAGGTGCTAGGAAAGCTATGTAGAAGCCAGTATGGAATTGAAGAAAGTAAAAGTCCCCAAGCCAAGAGAAATTACTGTGGAAGCTCTGATGCTATTTTAACTTGTTTAGTGAAGCAATCGTAAGAATCCCAGCTTTGCATCCCATAGCTGAGCAAGCAGCTGCCACACTCCCCCTCTGGCTCAGATGGCAAGGCTCCCCTTCAACATTCAGGACCACATGCAGACAGAAATTTTATTTTGGGACTTTTGTTGTGCTTTTATTTTGCCCAAAGCATTTCTTGCTGACACTAAGATACCCTTGCTTTTCTACATGATGGGGTTTTTTTGCCTCCTGGCACCCAAACAAGTAGTATTGAATCCCCAACTGAGCCCTTGAGGCAAACTGCAAAACAAGCTATAACCAAAGTAAGTGCCATGTCACAAGTCATTTATATTCCTGGGGAGCATATGGACCCCTGTGCAGGATGCCTAGGGGATGGGGCAGATTTCACTAGAAGGGCTGCAATCCTAGCACCTGCAGCGGGAGGAAAGCAATTTAGTAGCGATTTTACTACAATAATTCCTAAAGGGCCAAAATCAGAAACACCACATAAACATGGTGAGGGTCAGCTTGCTCAGCTTGTTGCCTGGAACAGGTAACACAGAGCAAACCACAGACTCGGAGCGTGGTGATGTGGCTTTCCCAAGTCAGACTCGGGTTGCCGAGGGGCGTCCTGACCAAAGCCCTTCTATGTATATATATATATATATATATATATATGTATAGGGAATGTAGAGGCAAAACGAACGTTATCGCGTAATCGAAGGTATTAACCACCGCCCCAGCACCAAGTACAATTTTGTGTCTATCTCCTCCCAGATGAAGTTCTTTTAACACCGCTCTATGGAGAAAGAAACTCACCGTGAGGCACCAAGCAAGGACTGTGTTAATGTGATTTTAAAGGAATGAAAAGGAAACGATTTACAGACAATTTGCGGGATCAAACAGAGTGTCAGCAGGAGAATCCCGTTTGTCCCAGCGGTCACCACCGGCTCTTCGCCGGTTTGCCCAGTTTGTGGTCTAAAAGTGACTGATAAAACTCCTTTGCTTTGTTTTCTTACTTTAAATCTTTCCTCCCAGGGGGTCTGCAGGAGCTGGATCATCTCCAGCGGGGATCCCAGCTCCAGCATGGCTGTGACCCGTAGCTCAGCATCTCCGCTGTTGTCATAGCATTGGCCGTGCAGCTGCGGGAGAGCAGAAGCCACGGTCGGGGCGATGTCGCTGACAATGCCAGCAGCTCTCGCCCGCCCGAGGACAACGCGGGCACCTCGGGCGGACCGGCTCAGCCCCGGCAGCAATTCCCCCGCCCCGCCGTGCCGAGGCAGCGCCTCCCGCAGCCCCCGCCCCGCCGTACCTTGACGATGCCGGGGTGCTGCAGGCGCTGCAGCAGCGTCACCTCCTTGAGCAGCTTGTAGGCGGCCAGGCGGCGGCAGCCGGCCGGAGCCCCGTACCGCTGCACGCAGCGCCGCACCTCCCGGCCCGCCCCGTGCACCGACTTGAGCGCCACGGCGCCTCCGCCCGCCAGCGCCGCCCGCGCCACCACCTTGGTGAAGCCCCAGCCCAGCACGCTGACGGCCGTGGCCCGGCTCAGGTCGCCGCAGCCCAGCCCCGCCGCGGCCGCCGCCTCCCCGCCGCCCGCCGCCGCCTCCAGCCGCCGCAGGTCGCGCCGCCTCTGCCGCAGCTCCTCCCGCAAGCCCGGCGGCAGCAGGAGCGGCGGCGAGAAGCCCGGCTGCGCCTCACCGGCACCGGCGCCGCCACCGCGGCCGGCCGGCAGCGCCGGGAGCGCCGGGAGCGCCAGCAGCGCCAGGGCCGGCAGCGCCAGCAGCGCGGCCGCGCTCAGCCGAGCTCCGCGCCGCGCCCGTCCCGCTGCCGCCGCCATGGAGAGCGGGGCTGCGCGCCCGGCTCCCGCCGCTCTGCCGCCCGTGCTCCGCCGCGCCGGGAAGCCGAGCGCCACCGAGGGGGCGTGTCGGGCCCCCGGCGCCCCCACCCCGCCCGCCCGGCACGGCCCGGCCCGGCCCCGCGGGCGCACGGGGCAGCGGCGGCACGGACCGCCCAGGGAGGGGAGGCGGCGGCGGTGCAGCCTTAGCGGTCCTAGAGGAGGTGGCCCGGGATGGGAAGCGGAGCTGCCGGGTGCGAGCGGCACATCCCCGCAGGCACCCGGCCACGCTCCAGATACGGCTGTTTATAGCAGAACACGCGGGTTTCACGGGCGTGAATGTCGTCAGCCCTGCTAGAGGGTACCGCAGATTACAGCCGAGGGATGTACGACGGGTTAAAATCAGTGAGAACTGGGATATCACGTTTCCCTGCCGCTTAAAACTCCCAGGTTCGCTTTCTAAGAAGAGCAAACACTGGCAGTTTCTCTTATTAGAAGGATAAACCCCTCTGAGGTCGAATCAGTAATACACTGCCTAAGCACGGAATTGGAATTTTTTCCAGCGGAAAAAAAAATCAAACCGAACCCGTCCACCAGCAAAGCCGGCCAATGCAGGCAGAAACCACATCTGTCATTTGTGGGGCGATGAGATCGATCGGCGCGGTGACACAGCTCAGGGTTGCCTTCTGTGACACACATGTACCTGCGCGGGACAGGAAAGTTTCCGACGCGTGTGCGAGAAGCAGGACAGGTCCCTGCCGCGGCTCTGTCACTGGTTTTAGACACGTGTCTGCACTGGGCTCTGCTGTGCAGAAAGCCAGTCAGGTTAGCTTAGGGCAAAGGCAGATGCAGTTTGTCTGCTTCTAATTTAGGCAATATGCAGTTAACTCCTCACTGAGCAGCCTAAAACAACAGCCAAGTGGGTGGATTCAGTTTTTTGTTTATGTTTATGCTACCGAGTTAAAAATTAAAATAATAGTCTGCCTCTCCACCTGGTCTGCTTAATTTTCTGCCCAATGTTTTCAGTGGCATAACTAGCCACTAGACCCTCCCCAGAGAGCGAGCAGGTGATGCATGGCACAGCTGGGGTTGGAGGATGCTGCTGCCCTGTTCCTGTGACACAGAACTGTCACAGGAGTGAGAGCCTGCTGAGAGCCTGCAGCTTCTGGCAGTCACACACTGGCACACAGTGGGTGAGATTGCACAGGGTGTGCCCTGGCTGTGATCAAGCAGTGGGACCTCAGTCCTGCAGTGCTGCACTGCCCTTGGGCACATCTGCTCCATCTTCCCTCCTCCGTGCACAGCAGTGCCAGTACCTCTCTCCTGACTCACTCATAACTCTCTGTGTGCACTGCTGGGGTCACGACCACGAGTCACCCCTGCAAAGGAACCTCTGTGAAACATCCCTGAGAAATTCAACTCCAATGTCATGGCCAGTGGGATGGAGATTTTCACAGATTAAGCAAGTCAGCTATCATGACTGGTGATCCCCAAGGCTATTTGAATACAAGTAATGTATATAAATAATCACTTTTAAACAGCTTTCTTCCCAAAAGCCTGCAGAAAGTTTCCCTTTCACTTCTTGTTGGTTCAATACCACCGGAGCAGCCAATGAGACCAAGTAAAGTACCTCAGCAGAGCACAGCTGTTCAGTAAGAGAGCAGGAGAAATGAACTCTGAACTCAGGTCATTTCCAGATGGCAGAGTTTGAGGAGAGACAGCAAAACAAACAGTCTGCCTACATGTAAAATAATCAAGTGGAAAATCTCAGGCCTCCTGTGCTTACCCATGCACAGACAGGTCAGAAGCTGATCCCAGAACAGCTCTTTCAGTAGCTGAATTTCCTTTGTTGCTTTTTAACCTTAATAGCTCTTTAATTACTGTTCTTATTTTCAAATCAAGTATACATCTATGTCATAGTAATGAATATTCATTGTCACTGGGGAGCTATTAAATACATTTTTACCTATGTTTCCAAGGGAATAGATGCCAGCTGTGTGTACTATTATCTAATTTCAGCCTGTCCTCAACAAAACCTATTAGAGAAGACACACAGATACATTAAAAAAAAACCCAACAAAGGATTATTTGCTTGGTCTACAGTAGCACTTAGGGATTCCTGCCAAGACCATGGCTCTGCTGTGCAAGGCTTTTTGCAGACTATGGCACAAGAGGTGGCCTTGCTTGACATAGCTGACACCTGAAATGGGAAACAGCAAAGTGCTGCAGCAGGGATGTAGCAGTGGAGTATGTGGTCACTTGAGTGTCTTTTAGTTCCTTGGAGGGTTCTGCCTGGCTTTACTGCCTTTGATAGCATGTGAGCACTGTGTGGAGCAGATGGTATGTGTTACAGATATCTGCTTTGTCATTGTATGGTCTCAGCAGCAGAGGCTGCTTGAATCCAGGGAAGGCCTCCTGTTGCAGCTCTCATCCACAAATCCACACAGGTTAACCTGTGTGCTCCCCTAAGCCCACCAGTACCTTACACTTTCTTATCTACATTCATTCCTTTATAGGCTATAGATGGAGCAGAAGGCTGTCCACTGTTCAGAAAATATCACACTGTGCTATAATTTCAGGAAGTGTGATTGAATACCATGCTTCTTAGCTTTTTCTGGCTTCCTGTAAGGTCTGGAATGAGATTCCTCTCATGAAAAATTGTCCTGGCATTAATGCTAGTTGGGCTCCTTTTTCAAAACATGATGAGTCTGTACACGAAGAATAGATGAAAATTTGGGAGTCTCCTGTGCTCCAGACTAACTGGGGTGAGAAAGCATCCCATTTTCCCATGCCAACACTCAAAGTGTTTGCCTTCTGACAGACAGACACCTCTGGGTACAATTTCCCTAGCTGGTTCCCTCCTATCCCAAGAGATCTAGGCACGAGCATTTCCCTGTTTCTTGTCTCTGACACTGATCTAGAAGGGATAGGATTAAGCTCTTGGGTTAGCATAAAAAACCTGGGGAGAAATCCTGGGGGGAAAATTTTCACTCTGAGCACATACATGAAAGCCCTGGGCATCAGTCCAGAAGAGGGAGGCCAGGAGTTTATAGGTCTGGGAGAGGGATCAAAGAAACCTGCAGCAGCCACTTCAGAACAGGAGGAAGACTTAGACAGCTCTAATAAAGACTCTTGGGAATACATGTCATCACTGGTGCCCTTGCCTTTGAGGGCAGCAGTTACCCTGACTCCTGCCAGCTGAGCTCCTGGCTGCCTCCAGACAGTTCCTGTCCAGCTGCAAGTGTGCACATCTGAGGCAGGGTGAAAGCCAGAGGAGCTGCTGGAGGGCAGGCCCTTACCTGCAGAGTGCAGGGGCAGCCTGAACAGCCTGGCTTTGCACTCCCATGTCAACTGAGAAAGCTTCTTGCACCCAGCCTCCAGGCATGCAACACTGACGGGCCTGTGTGTGGCCATGCCTGGGTGGCACCCAGGAAAAAACACCCCAGCAGCCATTTCCAGATTTCTCTTTCCTCCCAAGAGCCAGGAAAAGGGTAAGAGGAAAGTTAGATGCAGGTATGATACCTTCCTACAAGCAAGTGAACCAGGGAGACAGACCTTGCTCTGCTTTTTTACCAGCCAGGAACCCTAGCCAAGGGCTTGGTGCAATAATGATTGCCCTAGAACTGAAATAATGTTTCTCTTCCCCAGCAGGAAGAAAAACCTGTCCTCTTCTGTGGTGTCCAAGACAGCTGCAGCTCCCAGGTGTTTTTACAGCCCATGGCAGGCACAGCTGTGTCCCTAGGCACTTCTGGTCTGAGGTTTATCAACAGGGTTTAGCAAAGCTGATGCCAGCACCCAGTTGGCATATAGGGCACTAGGAAGCAGCTTTCCTGAACCTGCTCTGTTTGGGGGCTTTTTGGTTTGTTTGTTTGGGGGTTTTTTTTTTGTTTGTTTGTTGGTTTTTTTTTTATTGTCAGATGAAGGATGACCTCCTGGCTAGAGGTGCAGGATGAAACCATGAGAACACTGCAGGGCATTTGCATGGCCCACAGGCCACCATCTCCTCCAGTATGAGGAGAGCCTGACCTAAGAGAGGAGCTGTGAAGGCTGAGGAGTGCTGCTGCTGCTGTTGGGTGCATCAGCAATGAGTGCTTGCCATCTGCTGGGAGGCAATCAGCCTGACAGGAGACACTCCTGGATGCAGGAAAAAGAGCAAGGCCTGGGCCAGTGGTCCTGTAAGAGCTGGATGGCATTTGGGCTTGCAGAGAGAGCAGGAAGAGTATCCTCTGAGGAGGGTAAGCACAAAGCAGTCAGGAAGCTCCAGTCTTGGGCACATGAGGGCTGACAGAACTCACTGCAGAATTTTAACATGCTAACACCCCCCTTGAGCCCTCCTTGGAGGTGCCGGACCTCACTGCAGAGGTGGCAGAAGGCAGTTAGGTGTGTGTAACTAATGAATCTTAGCTAGTTCATTGTAGCACTGAGCAGAGCCCTGGCGTGGTGGCATCTCACATTTCCACAGCACAATCTGCCAGGGTCTGTTGAGCTGTCTGTGTGCTGTTCACAGCATATGGAACTCCTGTCACAGCTTCCCCCCCACTACCCACAGCACCAAGATGCTGCCCTGCCTTTGACATATTCCCAGGATTCAGGCATTTGTTATGCCACCAGCACATCCAGCCTGCCTGGCACGGGACATCCTGCATCAGCTCCTGGGAACACATGTCCAGCTGAAGAGTCCCCAGCCTTCACAATGAGATTTCGTTAATCTCTAGGAGGATATTATCAGATTTCCAGCAGAAGGTCTTGCAGAGCTGGTCTATTGAGAGATGGATTAAACTTTCCCTTGCAATACAGGTACTGGAACCCCAGGTGAAAGTCATATTATTACACTGTGAGGTGTTGATTGTATTATCAAAAGCAGCATCAACCTTCTGGGCCTGCTATCCCACTGCTGCACTGAATGAGATGGTGCACAACTGCAGCACGGTCAGGAAAAGCTCTGGGATGTTGCCCTCCTGGTATGGAAACCAACACAGGAACCTGACACTGTACAGATTGTGTTCTTGCTCTTTTAATTCAGAAAGATAAGAAACAAAAGTGGCAGCATCAAATGCCTTTAATTCTCTGTATTTCATGATAGAGGAGACCCAAACTCCTATTAGGTATGCACATTTCTGGCAGGCAGCATTTTCAAATGATAGTTTTTTCTCCCTAGCAGGGCCTGGCTGCAAGCCTACATGCAGTGTTCTCAGACACATCTTCAGGCACATCTGCAGCAGAAGGGGGTGCAGGACCTTCCTGTCTCTGGCTCAAATTGCAGACACATTTCTTCAGTGGCAACACCATTTTAAGCAGCATTTAGTTCAGGCACTTATTTGCAGCCCTCCTGTACCTACTAGACCATCTGGTCTAAGTGTTACTGTAGCTTTGTGGCAAACAATATGAGGAAAATCCGTATTAAAATCCAGGTTAAAATAAACACAGCAAGATTTCCGCACAGAGTGTCTCAGAAGAATGACCACCGGCTGTATGGAGGGGTAGGAGGAAGCAGGATAGTTCCTTTCTACAGTGTAGACTGGGAATCTATGCTTTGCATAATATCAAAAGAAAAGCAGAAGAGACTGAATAAAAATCAGGCAGTAGCATGAGGAAAAAGTAGTGGCCTCAGACTCTGATTTTTTGAGGTTTTTTTTCAGATTGTTCCTATCAATTGTTATTCACATTTGGAGCGGAGATAGAAAAATTGCTTTGACCAAGAGACTATCTCCAAACATCTCTTCCTAAACTCAGCCCAAATCTATGCTCTAACTCTTTTCTGATTTCATTGTGTAAATAAGAAACTCCCCAAACAAGGGCTTACTTAGACCATGTTGTGCTGTATATAAGCTTAGTGGAACCATGAGCTGGGATTAGAGTGTAGGTTTGTGTGGCACTCCAGGGATACCCCAGTGAAAGGATGATCTTTTCCAACTCTGGTCAGAACCAAATAGCCCCCCAGGGAAAAGAACAAACTTGGCAATTCCAGGTAGACTTCCAGATTGAAGATGCTCAGTAGTGACTCTCGTAAGGTTTTCTTCAGTAAATTATAAGGAAGTTTAGAAATAATCTCAGTCTAGTAGTCCTCTAAAGGGGTCTACAAAATCTAACCTTTGATTAGTACCAAGATTTTCAAAATCAGAAGAAACACTACCAGTAGCATGCCACGCTCCCCTCCCTGAACAGTCACGCCTGGCAGCGTCTTGCAGAGCTCCTTGGCTTTAATTTACATATTACTCCATCTAGTGGCTTTAAGGTTCCAGCCTCGATGAGTTGAAAATTCTGTCCTGGCACCAGCTGTATTTCAAACCTCTGTAGCAGCTTTGCCATCACCACTTTTACTTCCATCTGTTAAGAAAAAAACAGAAGTCAGTGACAGCAAATACAGCTTAAAGTCAGTCTACTATCTTATACTGCTTTGTCAATACAGAGATTTGAAAGTTAAATGTTATTCTGTTCATGCAGCTGGTTGAGTTTGGGCAGGAAACCTGGGACTTCCCAGATTTGAAGACAACTGAGAGGCACTAAGATCAGTCTTTATGTGTTAAACCCATTTTAGAAGTCAGACTGTAAAACTAAAGCACTCTGAGCACTGGTGCTTAGATGAGCTCACAGCACAGACCCAAAGCACTGGCCTCTGGCTGTCCTGAAACACTCTGCCATGCTCACACACATTAAATTGTTCCTTCTGTCTATGTAGCCCCTTCCTCACCTTCTCTGTACCAGTTCTGGCTTGTGTCCTCCTCCAGCAGATGTTTCCTCTGCCTTGATTCTGTCAGTGGCAGCCATGAGATGATGCCCAAGACCCCCTGCACATCCCCTGTGTGCCTGACCTTGGCTGGCAAAGGAATGTTGACTGTGATTCCCATTAAGGGGTTTGGATCTGAGCAGGCTGACCCAGGAAAGTTTGGACGGACAAACTCCCTGCAGACACCTTAGCTGCATGGATGTCTGCTCCTGTGACAGCATTTGAGAGATGCCTGTCATGGGCATGGGGGAGATCTTCCCTCTGAGGAGAAGAGGGGCAGTGCACATAAGTGTGGCCTCTGGTGCCCACCACCACCCATGGTCAGCACACCCTGAGCTGGCCCAGTGCTTGCTAACCAAGTGTTGTTCCAGGCCTCTGCTCACCTGTGCAAACACCTGCCCAATGCAGGATCGGGGTCCCAGAGAGAATGGAAAATAGCAGTAATATGGCCTGCAAAGAAAAATGGTCAAAATTGTCACTCTGACAACTTGGTTGTAAAGAAACAAGCAAGTATTTCATCACAGCAGCAAGGAAATGGTCTAAATATCCCCTCACCTACTGGACTTGTTAAAGCAGTCTCCAAATTAACTTTTTTGCATCAGAGCAGCAATACAGCTCAGCAGCACCATTCCTTGTCATCTCTCTTTACTGCATGGCCCAGCTGCCAGAGCTGTTTTGATGCAAGCTGGCCTTATTTCAAAGCTGAATGTCAAGCACACTCTAAATGCTCTTCAGCCTGTCATGAGGACATCACAATCTGCCCAATTATTGCTCCTTTGGGCAGCTCTGAACCATGTGAATGAGGGGCTGTTTGGTTTAGAAGACCAGACTAACTCCAGGCTGAAGGAAAACTCCTGACTCATGAAGTAGCTGGTGCCAATCTCTGCATCTGTTTAGTCACTCACTGGTTCCTTTATTGCACTCCTGACCACTGACTAGACTTAGGCTTCCTGCCCACGTGGCTGAACAGCATCTTCTCTCCCTCAGCCCCTTCTCCCCTGTCTAATATGGAGACATTTCAAGCACCCTGGGACCAGGGCTGTCATGCATTAAATGCTTGCAATGTACTAAGGCAAATATTCAACCTGGTTTGGGCCCAAAGCTTTGACCTCAATATAAACATTAATAACAATAACATTGGTTTTGGTTTTTTTTTGTAAGGTAACATGTGGTCTAAAGAATTCTTGAACAAAAGCTGTGCATTATTGCTCTCTATTTACATTTGGATGATTTAGTTTTACTCATACTGGAATGGGAAAATAATTTTATTCTACTTTTCTTTCCCTTAAAATCTCTTTCTGTAATGGTTTCTTAATACATATTTAATAACATGGGAATAAAAAGAAGCTCACTTAGGTGCATCTTTGCTGAATCGCTCTGGATCAAAAGTAAGTGGATCCTTGAAAAACTTTTCCATCCTTCCCATCACATAAGTGTTGAGCTGCCAAAAAAGAGTTTATTTTTGTTAGTCAGGAGCAACACACTGAAAATGCCTCTTTGCTGTCAAAGGTATAAAACCATAAATGCCTTCCACTCTCCAGTCCCATCTGAGAGTCTTAATCCATACCCCAATTTTGGTCAAAATTTTAGAGAAGCAAGTATAAATATGCCCAGGGAAGATTTTGGCCCTCTCATCCATAATAACTGGGGCAGCTCCAAGCTGCTGCAGGTGGATGGGACTCACAAAGACTGTGGTGTTGGCAGGAATTCTGATGCCATTGATGATGTGCTCCTTCTCTAGCCTGCGGAGCGTCCCCGAGACGGGCGGGTAGAGCCGCAGCGACTCCTTCAGAACCTGGGGCAGCAAAAAGCACAAGAGGTCAGTTAGTTCATACACTGCAGGAAGCAGAAGCAAAATTAATTACTTCCCTGTGGCCTTTTACTTCTGCTGAATGGAAGATTTTGATTTTTTAAATGGATGCTGGTCTATCTGCCTTGGACTCCTGTGGACAAAATACATTTTGTCAGCTCCTTCAGGCCTGGTTCTTTCTTACAGCTGGTAAAATAGAGAGAAAAAGACACAAAACCCAGAAGAAATCCTGGAAAAGATCTAACACCTCAAGTCAGATGAACAACTAAGTGAAAAAGTATTAGGAAGCAAACTCAGAGGGAATATCTAAGAGTGAAGTCTCCTGCCCCTGATGAGCTGTTCTGGGCACTGGCTGCCATGAGGGTGGGTGATTGCTCCCACCTCCTTCTCACCCTCAGCTTCTGCCTTTGTCTGCTTCTGCCTTTGCTTCTGCTGCTTGAGGGGCTGAGCCAGGTCAGAGCCCCAGAAAGACAAAAAACAACCTGGCAAAGGAAAATGAATAGGGAACGTTGAGAAAAAAATGGAACAAGACCACTTCTTTTGGTGTCAGTGAGCTGTAAGAATGGCTTATTTCATCAAAGTGAAACCTAATTAACAGTGCACATGAGCATCACACTGAAAATGCAATTAACAGTGTGCATGCACGAGTGGACTAATGGAAAAGAAACCTGGACAAAAGGATTCAGGATTGCCTGAACAACAGGAGAGGAGCCCCAGAGTCTCTGATACTCCAGTGATGGACTGGCTCTGACCAAGGGTGACTGATTTTGATTGTACAGATCCAAGATTGTGCTGTTAAATAAATTGTCAGCTTTGAGGAGCCCTCATGTGATCTGTCTTAAAACTCAAAGGCTTAGATACCTCATCCTAATTGGAGTGGTATAATTGTGATGGTGTTTGGAGAAGCCTAAGGAAGCCTGCTGATGTTTTGGGCACTGTGTGATCACACAGAATTGCCTTTTCCTTATGAGACATAGACCTATGAAATCTATCTGCTATCAATGCACAGTAATCTGTGGGATGGGATATGCCAAATGGTAAAACACTGTTGCTCACCTCAGCGGGGCAGTTTAAAACAAAAAGGATCATGGTGGACTACTAAAATCACAGGGCAATTTATGCAGAACAGTGCCAGAACTGTGATTCAGCCTCTCCTGAGGGCTACTGGTGTCCCCCATGTTGTGAAGAAAGGAAATGCAACACAAACACTGGCTAATAGCCAAACCTTGGCTTTGCAGTTCGTTACCAACCAGCACTTCCATACACAAGATCTCTTTTAGGACCAAACTCTTTCCCCCACCACCCCTGAGTGACTGAAGGGGGTTTCAAGACTGAATAATGAAAAATTGACATTAGAAAACCCAGCCATTATTTTTGGCTATCCTCAAATCCCACTTTATTGCATATGGTGAGATCATAGCTGGAAATGCTTTAACAACAATCAAACAAAAATGGAGCAGTGAATAAGGAAAGTGTGTGGGATTCACATACAGGTTGGGCTCAAATCTGCACACCTTTCTTAAAATTACTATTACTATTTCTTAAAATTACTACAAGCTATTGTTTCACCTTAAACAGATAGGGATTATGCAACTCTACTCTAGCTTCCAGACTGGTAATAATTAAGGAAAGCAGTGAAGGAATCTGCAAATTTGAGGAGCATCTTCTCAATACGTCTGGGCTGCTACAAATGTCTCAGGCTACCTTCTGGCTGACTCTCTGAGGACAAGCATTATCAGGATAAAATATTAGCATCGTTTTTAAAATTTTAAGTGTGGGGCTCCTCCATGACATGTCAGGTGCTACCAAACAGCTCTGCCTGGTACCTTACCTCACTCCTACAGTACCTGGGATAAGTAGGTGAGCTTGCCAAGATCCTCATAGTCAACGTCTCTCTTGGCACCAAGAACCTCATCCACTTCAGCCTGAGCCCTGCAGGTCAATTAAAACTTGTGAGATGCAGATGCCTGTTTCTTGCTAGGCAAATTGATAAATCACATTATTTTACATTCCAGACACTGAGTTGGACTTAAACACTCATCCTCAGGCAAAATGCCAACCAATTCCCATCCAGGCTTCCTGAACTTGTACCTCATATCAGGATGAGGCAATGTGCATACAAGGCAGGTGAATCAGGGCATTTGGGACCTGCATGTATAAAGGCTTTGAAAAAATCACATAGGCGAAACTGAAATAATCCATTGTACCATTTTGGATATAATGGTACTAGGAAACTGTTTATTTTGGAAGGGAGGCTAGAATTTAATGATCCTATCTTTTAATAACCTTACAATTAAGTTCACCTTGCAATTAACATCTAGCTGGGTCTGAAAATTGGAGCACACATACCTTTCCAGTATTTCAGGATGCTGACCCAGTGCCATTACTGTAAATGTCATCTGATTGGCACTGGTTTCATGACCTAATGATAACAAAAACCAGTTTAAAAGTTAGTATGAAATAATAACCTGATACAAAAGTGGTCTACAAAGGTGATTGTGAATAGGAAGCTTTAAACATCAAACCCCGAATGTTTTATTTTAAATATGCCAGAGAATAAAGTAAATAATAAAAGGTATGTAAAGTCTAAATAAAGAGCTTTCAACAATGACAAGAAAAAGACATAGCTGGCAAAGATATGACCCATCATGCCCAAGCAAAGCTGCAGTGGTTGCAAGCAGCACCTACTGGTCATGAGCTCCCTAAGAGGAGGGCCAGTGAGGTCCAAGATTTGCCTTGTCATATTATGGGACACACAGTTCTGCCAAAAAGGAAGGATTTACTGATTTTGAGGGAAAAGAGAGCTTCTTATCATCTTTCTTTGAAAGGACTGCTTTACATGTTAGGATGACCCTGCTTGAGCAGGGAGTTTGGACCAGAAGACCCTTCCAACCTTACCCACTTTTTGACTCTCTGATGTGGACACTTTTCCCTTTTTTTCATGGATAGACATATGTACTATTTTTAAAGCATTACAGAAAACAGACTTCTGCAAAGATGTCTGCTACAATAACATCTTTCTTGCTAAATAACAACATTTTGACCACACCTTCTTATGAACCTAAACAATCTTGATCTGCAAAATCTGCAAAAATACCCCAACTATCTCATATAATTACTCAGCCCATACATTTTCTGATTGGCTTGACAGTGCCTTCTTCTACTTAGGCAAGGATGGCATTTAATCATGTGGATGAGGTAATGCAAAGACACACTGAACATGTAAAAGATGTTTTTGGTGGGGTTTAGTGGGATTTGGGTGGAATGGCCAGAACCCCATAAAGAATAGCCTTGCACTCCAGTGGGCAGTGGAAAGACAGAGGCTGGAACACAGAGTGGGAAGCCAGTAGCTGGAAAACAGCAACCTGACATTATTTGCTGTGTTGGATCACTGAAAGAGGACAATATATCATTTGCCTGTTAAATTAAGAATTCTCTTCAGACCTCACCCAGCTGGTCCTATGCCAGTGTAATTCTTGGTCTTCCAACCAAGAGACTCCTGGTTGCACCATCATCACATGGAGTGATGATGTTAATCATGATGTTAATTATGATTAAAAAGGATGTTTATCTTAACCTTGTAGACAGCTCAGGAATGAGTACAGCTTCCCACATGACATACCCAAGCATTAAAATAGCTACCAACCTGCAACAAAGAAAGTCATAAAGTTATCCAGAATGTTTTCATCATCTCTAGTCTCCTCCAGAGCTGTCAAGATAGAAAAACAAATGAAATCAGAAAATGTCCCTGTGCCCCAGCTGGACCAGCCAGAATGCTCTGCCCTGTTTGGCAGAGGTGGCATCAAGAGAGGATGCTGAGAGGGCATTTCAGTGGTGACTTGTGACCAGTACTTGATCCAACACAAAGAAACAGGGAATTTTCAAAGCAACCCTCACTATCTTCAGTGTGAAAACAACTTTAAAGGAAGATCCAAGTATAGATCCCCTAAACAATCCTTCCTGAATTTCACAGCAAAACATACCACAGAGAAATTCACTCAGTGACAGCAAGGTGTCTCTTACCATCTCCTTTCAGTATCTGTGTAAGAATATCCATTGAGGCTTCTTTCCCATTCTGGATGGCTTCTCTCCTCTGGTCAATGCACTGCTTCCCCACACGTCTCAACAGCCTCACACTCTCCCTGGTCTCCTTTAGCAGCTTCTGCTTTCCTGGCATGAACTGAATACAGAATTTCTTTTGTCATTTTATTCCTTTGCTGGTAAAAAATGATGTCAGTGTTATTTTACATGCGAGCACCTTGTTTTGCACTAAATGACACTTGTCACAGAAACATTTGCTCTCCATGCAACAAACTGAATGCCTGGGGGATGAAGGGTTTGGGCTGAAATAAGAAATATTTCCATCTGTGCATGCTGATGTCATGTCTTGTCAGAGTCAGAGCTGATGTTTTGGGCACTGTGAACAAAATTCATCACCTCTCAAACTGCAGCATGCAATGCAGAATCTCACCCCTGGTCTCAAAAAGGAAAACAGGAGCTCTAAAAGCCTGAGCTACAACTTTCATGAGACATTGGAATAATTCTTTACTTAAATATTTCATATTACATCCATCATGTCCTAGCAGATGAATTTGGCAGATGAATTTGGGTTGAAAATACAATTTTTTCACAGCAAGAATGCTTTTCCACTCTGAGTGAAGGCTGTCATCCTTCATGGACAAATGGCAAAAATCTCAATTTTTAACAGGTACAAGGGCATAAAACCACATCAGAAGGAGACACATGCAGGGGGAACAAAATTAATTTCTGAGTTTTTTAAACCAGTAATGAATTTTATCTTGATGCCCATTGGAGGGAAAGACCTACAGATGACTGTTTCCCTGATATATATGGACACAGCTCCATGAACTCAAGGAGGAGCAGCTGAATGTGAGGAGAGGGGATTGAAGTGAGGAGAGTACAGACCCTTATGAAGGGGTCGCGTGCCTTGTTCAGTCCCTCCATGATCTTAGTCACAGCGTTGGGTAAAGGTGTCTGGTCATCACTCAGGGCATTCAATTCCAGGCCAAAGGCTGCCTGAAAAGCAGGAGAGAAAAAGGCAACTTGCTGAGGTGGGGTGAAAGATCAGGATAGCGTCACACCACTGCCTTTTCCCCTAAAAATATCTCAGGATGGATCCTACCTTGCAGGAGGCTGCGAGGGGTGGCCAATATCAACATTATTTTTCCTCCTTATTTGAGTGGATTAATAATTTACCACTATTCTCCATTCCTCCCAAACTGGCTTGCATAGAAAGGGAAAAGGCAGAGTAAGGCAGCCTTCCTGCTGACATGCAAAGGGAATAATACAAACTCCAGCCATGAAAGAGCCCTGGTGTGTCCCTTTTGGCTTGGAGGATTGGGAGGCATGAGGCTGAAAGGACTTTTGCAAAGTGCCCCCATCCTGCAGGCCACACCTAGACTATGCAAACCCTTCCCTACCTGCCCTTTCCCATGGCTCAGCCTGAATGGAAGTGGAACTATTAGTCCTGCAGGTCTTCTGGAACTGCTGGGTAAAGGTCTTTCTCCCTGCCTCCAGCTCCTGATCCCATCCTGCTGCTGGTAGGCATCACTTCCATCCCTTCCTGCCAGTTGAGAGGAAACAAGAAAGGGATAGCTGGTACCTTTCCAATGACATCCATAGTCACCCGGCTCATCATCGACAGCATGCTAAACTCTGTTTTTCCATCTGCCTTTTTCTCCAGCTTCTCCATCAGCTCCTCTGCTTTTTCATTAAAAGTTTCCATCAGACCAATCAGGTAGCTGAACAATCAATAAAGATGAGTAATGGGGGCTCTGATCTTTGCTCAGTCAAAACAACCTCTGTTATTTTCGACAGAAAGTGGTAAAGTTTCTTAAATTTTATAATTAATTTGCCTTAATACATTAAAAAGCAAACATACAGAATGAGCTACATTCTTCTTACATCAGTCCTGCTCTGCCCTGCCATGTAATTAACATGTGTCATGGCAAAGGGCAGTGGCCATTGCCCTTTGCACATGGACTTTATCTTTGGACCCTATACACAATGCATCAAACCAGACCAACCCTCTGCCTTCTCTTTTCCAACAGGACCAGGCAGCCATAACCATGCTCCAGGATACACAACCCTGGGACCTTTCTGCCTTTGCTGTGTTCATAGGGGTGTCACTGCTCTGTGGGAAGTCTGGTCAAATTATACTTAGCATGGGAATGGAGTGCTGGATTCTATGTTAAATATGATTTTGGCACAGAATATTAGGGTTTTTTTCATCCAAAAATCAAATAATGACAGGGAGAAGCATGACAACACAGCAGAAGTAACAGTTAGATGGTCCCAGAAGTATTTGCCTTACCTTCGGCTGAAGGCTGGATCCATTATCCTCCGCTGCTTGTGCCAGTGCTCATGGTTGCAAACAGTTACCAAGCTATTCCCTAGAAACCTAGCACAAAGGAAAACAAGGAAAGGAACAGGTTTATGCAAGGGAGCCTGCTGAACCCTGTGTAGTCACAAATGTAAGTCTTTCACATCTACTTTCTTTTATTTTTCCATGTGTAGGGAGCACCTTTGAGTATGCAACCATTGCATCACTGTGGATGACAACCAAACCAGAGATTTTTTTTCTCCAGGTAGGTGTGGACCACTGAGTCCAATAAGATGCTGGTTCATTGCACCTGTTATGTAAATAATAAATATTATAACTGGATTATTTTATTTTTAAAAGCTTCAGACTAACAAAGAAAAATTCCCTTTTTTTGGAATTGAATTTAGAAGTTGCAAACTTCCATGCCTTATGAAGTGATCTAAAATCTGAGAACTTTGATGATAGTCTTGAGCAGACTGCTCCGAGACTAACTGGACATCCCCAGGGGAAAAAGGATGCATGATCAAGGTAAAACAAAGTCCAACATATGCTCCTCCCTGACTGGGAAGACATTTGACTTGACGTAGAGTTTAATAGGTACATGCTGCTGCTTATGTGTGTCTGGAATCAGAAATTAATCCCCACACTAAGATAAATGGTCTGAGTCAAAATGACATGCCTTTGATATTATTAATCTTGCACTTATCTCCAGATCACAGTGGCTTCAGATGGGTTTTGCCTACCTCTCACCAAACAGGCTGAAGAGACTACCATACACCGCCGGATCCTTTGGGTGCTGTGGTGACATCAAGAACTCCTAAAATCAAACCTCAGGTCAGTGAATACTGGGTGCAATCTGTCTCCCAGACAAAGCACAAAATTTCACTCACACATATCTACTCTCCTCTTGGTGTGCCCTGATTCCCCAGTTCCTGTGCTGCTAGCTTGCTTTGCATCCCTCTAGCACTTTTTTGCCCAATGACCTGAAATTCTCACTCTGTTGTAATTGCAAAGATTTAGAGAAAGAAATTTGGTCTCTTGTGCCCCATTCATTTGAGATACTAAGCTCTTGCAGGCAGCCTGCTTTTCACAAATGGAAAATGTTTGCTATATGTGCATTTAAATAAAAGTAACAAAATAAATTAACTGATCAAGGAAAAAAAATCAGGACAGCATGGAGAGCAAAGAACTTCATCCTCCTAACCCAGCCAGAGCCAAGCACAGATTGACTGTTCTCTGCTGCTCTGATCATCAGGCACCCGCTCTCCTGTTACGGAGGAATGGGCCTATCCCCACCATTGATTTGGCTTTATTCCAGTACCTTCACTCCTTCAGGACACACAACCAATACTGAGATTCTGTGAAAGGCATTAATTCGTACAACAGGTCCATATTTCTCTGCCCTGTAAGATGAGAAAATTTTAAAAAAGAGAATTATGGTACAAACTACCAACATGTAACAGTTCAGACCTAATAACCTTGAAGGACCAGAGCACATTGAAGTGGGAACTACTGCAGTCCCCAGCCAATAAAGCCATTAAGAGAGAATCACAGGACAGAATAATCAAGGTTGGAAGAGTCCTTCAAGATCATCTCATCCAACCATCAACCCATCACCACCATAATCACCCCTAAACCAGATCCTCAAGTGCCACATCCAGATGCCTCTTGAACATTTTCATGAAGTTACTCTACCACTATCCTTATTCCAATGGCCAACCATTCTTCCAGTGAAAAAGGTTTTTTCTAATATCTAATCAGATCTGAAAGATCAATGCTCTCTCTCTAGCTCCTTTGCCAACCTTCTCAATGATGCTAATTATGGAATTCTGTAAGGGTCTTTGTGCCTTGATTTCTCCATATGTGCTACAGGACTACCCCATTCAATGTTACTGATGTGCCTCAACTTACCACTGCAGCAAGACATCTGGTGTGAACTCCTGTTTCCTCACCATTCTCCATATGATTGGCAGGTGTCCAAATAAAAAGCTGCAGAATATGAAGGTTAACAGTGTCATGAGGATGCCAGCATAGCATTTTGCATGGATTGCAATTCTGGTTGTTCAGTGAGTGTTGCTCATGTTTCCCTCGTAAGGGAAGATGAAAATAACTCTGACCTGGGCCAGTGCCCAGGGCTGGTGAACTGGGCACCACAGACAGGCTGGTGCTCACACGCAGCCAGGAAGAGCAGCACAGAGATGAAGGATGAGATCTTTTTCTTATGCTGTACTGTAGGAGATGTTTGGGTATGGATGAAATCCCCCATGAACTGCTTTGCTCTTTGCCTGTCTGAGTGAATCTTGACTGCAGCTGTTACCTTGCTGTACATGAAAGAGATATTTGCATTAAATGGTCCTTAATACATGCTTATCCCTGGTAAGTGTAACTTCATTTCTGTCAATGGATTTCTGTTAAGGGAAATTAGGAATCATCTCCTTCTGTCCCAAACTGCATAATTTCAAATACTGAGGAGGATAATTACTGGTTAATATTGAAATTGAAGAAATTAATAAAAAATGTTAACTCTTCAAATATAGCTGCATTAAAAACTTAGAGATCAATTCCTTCTTTCAACTGTGAATGGTGAATTCCCACTGGCTTTGCATAAATCTGAGGGAAGATTTGGCCAAGCTCCTTTCTAAATGAAGCAAGCTGCACTCAAGATCTGTTTTCCATTTGAGAGACAGAGAGCCATGTTATCATCCTTTTCAGTATAAATAAGCTATGGGGGAAAACAGGCTCTTATTTTATTACTGTTGGAACTGGGAAGCACTTAAAATAACAAGAACTCAACAAAGTTGCTCAACATCTACAGAAATTTTTAATCCTCCACTTGTTTGAGTCCTCCTTTGTAACTGTATCCCAAAAAGATGTGAAAGCCTGAAACACAACACAGCTCCTTTGTTAGCTCTGGAAACTGCTCTATCTGCAGCACAGAAACAAGGTCCAAACAAGGTCCCACTCATGGCTCCTCTGGTGTGCCATCACTCCACGGTGTTACTTCACACCTCAAAATGAACCCAAGGACGAGCAGGCTCAGGTATGACAAGATCATCCTCTCTCTACTCTGGGTGTCTGACCCTGATTACACAAGTAGGCTGAAGCCTGGAGGTGGGCAGGAGAGTGCTGGTGTCCCTGTCAGGCTGTGTATGAGTGTTGGTGTCACTGTCAGGCTGTGTAGGAGCGCTGGTGTCTCTTCCCGTGGCCTGTTAGGGAGGGCATGTGCACCCACAGGTAAGTGGGGAGCTCACACACTCCTGCAGGAGCCATGACTCCTTGTGACAGCGCTGCCACTGCCTTGCTGGCAGCTTTCTCATCACCCCTTATCACTTACGACATTTTTATTTATTTTTGGCAGAAGCTAAACACCTGGCTTAAGAAGGAGGGCACGGAAGGTGCCTGGTGGAGTTAGTGTCCGTGTGCCTCCTGGCGCAGTGTGGGACGGGGGCGGCGCGGTCCCTCCTGCGCGGCTGACGCTGCTGTCAGGTCCCTCTGCAGGGCCAGGAGCAATGGCGCAGCTCCTGCGGGCGGCTCTGAAGCGCCCCTTCGTGCCGCCGCGGCCGCTCGGGCCATGTAGGTCAGGACACGCAGCCCCGGCCGGGCAGGCCGTGCTGCTGAGCAGGCTGCGGGATCGCTGCCCGGGAAGCGGACACCCGCCAGCGCTGCGCCCAGCCTGCGTGACGCCTCGCCCTTGCCCGGCCCTCGCACGGACAGCGGCTGGAGGGCTGATTCCTGCTCTGACGCCGCTTCACGGCTCCGGCCTGGCAGCGGAGCCACCGAGCCTGCCAGCGCAGCCGCCGCGCCTGCCCGGCCGGCCCTTACCTCTCCCGCGGCGCGCCGGGGATGTAGTCGTACTTGGCGTGGATGTAGTGTACGTAGCAGCAGTACAGGACGAAGGCCAGGAGGGCCAGGGCCAGCAGGAGCCCCACCGCCGCCCACAGCACCTCCATCCCCGCCGGCTGACAGCGTCTCCCCCCGACCGAGGAGCAAAGGGCGGGCGGGCCGGGCCGGGCCAGGCCCCAGGGCGGGCGGGGACGGCCCCGTTTAAAGAGCCCGGCGGCGGCGGCCTGCGCTGGGGCGCGGTGCTGTAAAACACAGGCGCACGGTGTGTGGCTGATGGGCGTCCGTCCGTCCGTCCGTCCGTCCGTCCGTCTGTCTGTCTGTGGGTGTGTGGGTGTGGGTATAGGTATAGATATAGATGTAGATGTGTGGGTGTGTGGGGGTGTGGGTGTGTGGGGGGGTGTGGGTATAGATGTAGATGTGTGGGTGTGTGTGGGTGTGGGTGTGTGGGGGCTGTGGGTATAGATGTAGATGTGTGGGTGTGTGTGTGGGTGTGGGTGTGTGTGGGTGTGTGGGTGTGGGTATAAATATAGATATAGATATAGATGTAGATGTGTGGGTGTGTGGGTGGGTGTGGATGTGGTCCAGAGGAGGACACGAAGATGCTCACAGAGCTGGAGCACTTTTCCTATGAAGACAGGCTGAGACGGTCGGAGCTGTTCAGCCCATGGAATAAGAAGGTTCCAGAGAGACCTTATTGCTGGGGCTGCAAAAGAGCTTGTTACAAGGGCATTGTAGTGATATGACAAGAGGGAATATCCTTGAACTTAAAGAATGTAGATCTAGATTAGATATTAAGAATAAATTCTTTACTATGAGGATAGTGAGGCATTGGAACAGGTTGTCCAGAGGAGTTGTGGATGCCACATCCCTGGAAGTGTTCAAGACCAGGTTTTTTCCCCTGTTAAGGCTGTGGTTTTAAAACTGCCTGTTTTCAGAAAAAAAGGTACCATTCCTTCCCACTGGTCAGGCAGTGCATATAATGATAACACAGTATGAGTATCCATCGCTAGGAAAGATATAGCTGATAGCAAGAATAGCATCACCCAGACAAAGTTTAAAAACTAAAGCCAGCTGATGTTTAAAAACTGAAGCTAGCTGATGAAACCATGGTTTTAAAGACATTCAATGAACTTCCTGATGAAATATTGATTTTCTGAGTTTCATCAATGTTTTTTCAGCATACTTCAAGAATAGATCAAAGCTATGTGTAAGTTGTTGTTTCATTTGGAATCAGTCTCAGAATAATTCCTGTGAAAAAGTCCCGCTTGTACCTTGTTTGTGAGCAGCTAACTGGGAGGTGATAAAATATTTTGTATTTTATACATTTTTATGGGAAAGAGAGGCTATGTGATACAGTTCTAAACCCTGAAAAAATCAGGTACACTCTCACAATCTCAGGCAAATATAATTATCCTGAAAACTCCCCTAAGTATTCAGCCTAGATACACTGCAGAAATTATCTTATTTTTCATGCTTTAAATATGAACTTCAATAAAAGCTTTTGTTTGTGTTCCAACAAACTTTAATACAGCCCTTTGTTTGTATTCTAACGTGTTTCTATACCCTCGAGTGAAGGACATGATCCCAAGACACTCCTGTGTTTATGATCCGCCCGGGAGCCACACGCTGCGCTGGGAGCAAGGCTGGGCTGGGCTGAACTGCCACCGCGTGGACGTTCTGCCAACCTGCACATTCCCGGGAAAAGGAGAGGAGCGAGAGGGATCTGGGAGCCGACCACAAGCGGAGAGAACTGGGAACCCTTAAGTGAAGTTCCAAGGCGAATTTGACAAGCTGGTGAGACATAGGGCTGGTCCGAACTCCTGCTGTCTTTTGCTCGGCTTTGCATGGCTATGTAGGTTTGAAAACATTCTGTTCTCTCTTTGAAGGTGCAGCATTAAACATTAAACACTTAAGTTGTAAGTGAGGACAGCAGGGAGAAGGCAGAGCATAGGCAGCTCTTGTGCTGGGAAATGCCTTCAGCAGCACACAAATAGCCAGAGGGCTGGGCATCCTGATTGCTCAGAATTTACCATGGCAGATGTGGACAGGAAAACTCTCATAACAAGTTAAAAATTAATAATGATAAATGATAAATTAGCTGATCTAAAACCAGACATCTAGCCACAGACTGATATAGTTGGATATAGGAGTCAAAACAAAACATGCACTGGGTTAGGTGTTACTTATCCAGCATTGCCAAATACAGCCCTTTGCAGTGATTTCCACCCTGAGTCAGTTGTCCCCCAGCCCTTATATACTGAGGTCCTGATCATTCTCAGTCAGTAAAATTTCCAGCATGGAGTGGACAAGTGAATGGCAAGGTGTTAGTAATAACAGGAACAGTCTAAATGTTTAGTGATTGCCAGCAGCTAATGCCCCTGAGGAACAAACCACTTGATGTGATACTTGTACAACAGACTGAACACCACAGCCTTTTTTTTTTTTGTTAAAAATAGCATCCCTATTTACCACATTATTGCAAAGGAATGATTGCCATTTTCATCATAGCTGCTTTTCTGACAATGTTGAAACATTGCTCGAGGCAGCTCTATATCTGCACCTGTGCCCCAGACATGAGAGCCTTGGGAAAGTCATGTACAAGGCAGCAAGGTATGAACACACATCAAATGGGCTCCATGTTTTGTTGGTTTACAGAGGAAAAAAACCTGATGTTTTCTTAAAGCTTAAATTTGGAATACAGCTAGTAGTTATCAAAAGATGCTTACCTCTCTTTTCATATAGAAAAATGTGTGTTTATGTCTGAAAATATCTAAGGGGGCCAATGCATCTCACATGCCAAACTGACCTTTAGAGAGGACTACTGGCATGTTTCCAATACAAAATCAGACTTGGATATTGATACTTGTGACTATTTTTCTCCTCTGTGCTTCTGAATTTCTATGTTGACCACACCCAAAGAGCAAGAGGCTGTGTCCTACAGAGGATGGATTTGTGCTGAGAATGTGCCCCCCGACAGCTGCATCAATGCTAACTCGTGAAAGAGGCAGGCTGAGCTGGGCACAGCCCTGGGAGTGGTTTGCTGGGTTTGGGCCCTGGGGCAGGGCAGGCATTCAAGAGCTGCTGTTCCCCCTTGGCCATCATAAAGCCCAACACAAAGGTCTAACTGGTGAGAGGCCGATAGAGGAAATAAAGGCAAGAGAAACACGATGGCAGCACGATGGCAGCACGTGAAGCTGGGGCCCCAGGCTCACCTTTGCACCCTGTGCTAGTGTCACCCACAGTGCCACCACTGAGCTTCCTGAACTTGAGCCATGTCTTCAGTACAATTTCAATGTCAATGGATTTCTCTGTGCTTATTTAATGTGATACATGTGCCCCATGCTGTTCATACGTGCAGCCTGGCCTGGGCAGAGCCAAAACTCCCCTGACATGGAGGATATCCTCATGGCGTGCTCCAGCCAGGGCTCAGCTCCAGGAAGGTTTTGCCAGCATTTGAGTGAGAGCCCCTGATAGATAGGGATACAACACCCTATCTATTTCACTATCCCTCCACTGCTTGAGCAGCAAGATCTAAAGATTATTCCTAGATATGTTGGGAAGATTTATCTATTGGATTTCTTGGAAAGAGCCTTCAAATTAAGGTAATGTCTGTACTGCAGACTGCAACACAGTGTGACAGTGAGTGCTCAGGCTGGATGCTGGGCAGCACAAAGATGCAAGTGAAAAATCCTGAGCTCTGGGCAGAGCTACTGTGCCTTGGAAGTAGAGAAAAAGACAGGGAAAGGTTGAGTTTACACTGTTCCCTTAGAGATATGCTGGGTCCTCTATGTGATGCAGCTGTGCTAACTTAAGGAAAGATATGTAAGGAAAAAAGCAGGTGCTCCAGTTTCAGTCACACAGTGGAATCAGGAGACAAGGCAATAAATGATATTGCTACTAGACAAAACCTTGGGACTGCCACATGAGGAAGTATGTGAGGAAATCTGGTTGCACTGTGGGCTAGTTTAACATTTATCCTGAATTAGCATCCAAGAAGTATATTGTCATATTCAAGTGTAGCAGCAGGGCTTATTAGTTTATCTAATCCTTACTTGGTGTGACATCCTGCTATATAAAAATGATATCACTAAGAATCCTATTAAACAACAGATGAGATAGCAGGTATTTAATTGCATGTGTACTTGTGTGCTTTAAATAGTACAGACTCATCATTTAAATACCAGTGAACTAGACTGACAGATACCAGGAGTTAGAACAGATGTTTTAAGCTTGGAAGGGACCACAATGGTCAGAAATACTTTGCCAGCATCATAGCAGTGCACTGAGCTGGCAGGCACAGACATGCACACCCAGCCACGTGTGCTGAGCTGGCTCGATCCTATTTGAACACCTTCCCCCCTCAGTGCAAGCTGGGAGAAGGGATGAGAGGGACAAAAACCCCTGTATTTAACAAGTCTTGTCTCTTTCTCTGTTTCCCTGTGGAGCTGGCAGCACCCACGTAGCAGCATCACAAACACCTCACCAGCAAACACGGGGTGCAGGGCTCTGTGCCAGCACAGCCACAGCTCACTCTCACCGCCAGCTGCTCCCTGGGGCTGGCTCCCCTGTGCCTCTGGCGGCCACCAGAGCCTGTGTGTCACCCTGCCTGCCAGCCAGGGGTAGTGGAAATCCCCAGCAGCAATATCCAAGATGTACGTGGCCTCTGCTTGTTCTCAGGATGTTCAAACAGACTAAAGCAGGTGCAGGGTAACTAACAGTTAAATTAGAAAAAGAATACTTTATAGTTAGAAAATGCTGGGGAAATTCCTGCCTAATTCGTCTGTGGCAGACATCCTGGAATCACTTCAATTCCTTTAGGGTAACTTTCATTGTGCAGGTCTTTTTTTCTACCCAGAAGTTTTCAAGTTTAACTATGACCAAGATTCTCCTTAGAATATCTCAGACAGAGGGAGCTGAAATTTGACTAAGGAGCCAAAAGAAGTGGAAGAGGAATTTGGAAAAAGAATTATTGGATCTCCACCTTCTATTTTCTTCCAGCCCTCTAGTTCCACCAGCTCAGTAGGTTCCAACTCTTTTAAAAGAAGAATTTACAAAGGACTCTTCTGTTCCCTGAACATTTTGATGGGCCTGAAGTGAATTTTGCACTTGAAACAAATAAGTTTGCAACTTCACTGCAAAGGGAAAGGCCTTATAACAGTCTGCTGATGGCATTTGTAGGTTTTCAAATGAAATGAGAATAGTACTTCTCAAAAAGCACTTTATCCATCTGTTCCTCCTTTATACTTCATAAGAGGTAGGGGGAAATACTTTTTTTGAATCATCTGGTTTTGTGTATTGAAGGTGTTCTTTAACACCAAAACCAATTTAATGAGAATTTATCAGAAAGTTCAGGAAAAATATTTAAAACAGATTAATTTACCCTATACATGTTTTAGGCTTAAGAAGATACTGTCAGGCTGAAATTGGGTTAAAATAAATATCCACAGGAAGATCTTTAGATACAAGGTTTTGCTTGTGAACTTTTTTAGACACACTGGTCATTTTACATTTGAGGGGTTCTAGGGTTGTTTTAGGTTTTTTTGTCTTTCTCATGTTCTTGTGTGAGCAGCAAGAGAAAACCTATCCTGATTACAGTAGGAAAAAGAAATAACCAGGACAAATGCTTTAATATGACATGTGTCTCCCATTGCCACTCAGGTGAAAAACACATTTCAGACAAAATAGGGTTGCTTTTGTTTGCTTTTTTTTAATATCCTCTAAAAAGGGGTAAATATTACTGGATTATTGTCCCAGTACATTACCTCTTGTCATTCACACCTGTGAAAAAATGAATGGAAAAACATGTGCCTTCATAAAGTCTGGGAAAGTGGAAAAACATGTACAAAAGTATCTTCAGAGCTAAACTGGATAATGATTCTGTGCATCTAAAAAGGGACAGATTTTCAATCCTGTTCATGTAAAAGGGGTTAGATTTTGTTTTTACTCAGGCTAATATAAACTACAGAAATATTTTCCATGCAGTACACTATGGTTTCTTCTAAATCACCTGATTTTGCTTATCCTTGATGACCAATAGGTTTATACCAATAAAAAAGCATTACAGAAAAATAAATTTCCTTTAAACTAGTGAGTGGAAGGTTAAAAAAATATATATACTTTTGTAATTTGCAAAGAAAGGCACAGATTTAGAAAGGCACGTCCTTAGAAACCTCAGCTTAGAGCTGCAGGTGGCAAAGCAAGGCAAACAATGCAAATGCTTCCATAAGAGTGACACACAGTCATTTGGGAACTTATTTTTTGGCAAAACATTGTGATGCACAGCTGAAGAATGCTGTATTTTGAAATGGGAAAGGGCAACAGGATGCATCTCTTTTCTGATCTATAAAGGCTGATGCTTGGGGGTTTCTTCCTACAAAAAACCCCATAGAAATGCAGCTCCTACCCACAACATACTCAATTCAGTGCTTTTTTTTTTTTTTTTTTTTTTTTGCCCCTCTGAGGCAAATGCATGGGGACGAACATGAAGAAAACATGAGATTACTTTGAACAGATTCAGCATCCCCATGGCAGGGCACACCCTCCTCAGTACTGCAGCTGGTTCAGAGGGTTGGGCAAGAGAGGGACGTCCCAAGTCCCTCAGCTGGCTGTTGTCACCGGTCTGTCACTTCCTCCCGGCTGCACACCACACCAGCATCCTCCTCGTGCTTGCAGTTGTGCGTGCCCACCCCGGCGTGGGAGCACTCCAGCAGCGTCCTCTCCTGCCCGGAGCACTGCACATCATCCAGCAGGATGCGGAGCGAGCTCCCTTCCCCGAACTCCGCCTTCTTGGCGGCCCGCACGGCGTGGGGGAAGCCGAGCTGGCGGCACACCACGGCGGCGGCGGGCAGGCTCCAGCCATCGTCGCACACCGTGCCCCACTCGCCGTCGATGAACACCTCCAGCCTGCCCCGGCCGCGCCCGCGCCGGCCCTGCCGCATCAGCCGCACCGCGCCATTGCCGGGGCGCTGCTTCTTCTTCTTCTTCCTGCGCTGCTCCTTTTCCTCCTCCGGCCCCTTCCCCGGCCGGGGGGCTCTGCCCGGCCCGGGTCGGGTCCCTGGCGGCGCTGGGGTCCGCGGGTGTGGGGCGCCTCTCCACGGGGCCTCGGTCGTGGGCTGCAGGCGGGGATGTGGTGGTGGTGGTGTTTTCATAATAAACTCTGGTGGGGGAAAAGGCAGAGAACCGTGAGTTTGTCAGTCTCTGGGCAATGCTTGAAGCAACTATACGAAACTGTAGCAGGCTCCGAGTTTGCTACGGCCCCTGGCGTGCTGAGACTTAACAGTAGGAACTGCTAAGCCATGATGAGACAGCAAAATAAGCTCCTGTCTTCTGCCTCTTGAACCATAGCTTATCTCTGTAACCCCATAGGCCACTTTTCCCCTAACCCTTACTATTGGACAAATTTGGATCCCCTATACCCTATAAAAGGGGCTGGTTTAGCCCATTTGGCAGAAGAAGAGCTGCCACTGGAACCCTTCACAGAACCCTCAATAAATCATCGCTGTGGAACGCCAGGACCCTTCTCCTCCTCTCTTGCCATCTGCTTCTACCCCTAGCGCAAAGGCGCCCTAAGCAAGCAAGCTCGAGCTGAAATCCTAAGAGAGCTGAGAATCACTAAAGAGCTGAAATCCACTAAGCTTGCTTAGGGTAGCCAGTGGCCATGAGCTGACTGGGTATTCGGGCACTGTCTCCAAAAGGGACTGAGTTATCCGCGTAGGCCTGTCTTGCTCGAGGTTAAGCCCGATCTGAGGGCTGAGGGCTTGGGGAGAGACCGACTCCCCTTTTTCATGAAACCAGTGCAGATTTTTGACTTGTATAACTAATTTCTTGGAATTTGTCTACTTGGTCCTGTTGGGAAGCAACGACACTCTTAGCAACCCGGAATTTCCTCAGTGAAAATGTCAGCTGGTGTTAGCTAGCAGAGAGGACTGCAGGGCTCAATGCCAACTGAGCCTCTCCCAGAAAGGAAACTCCAAGAGGTTTCTTGGCAAATGTCAGCCTGGCCCTTAAGGGGTAGGTGCTGGAGATTCACAGTCAGGAGAGGAGCTCTTCACCATATCCCGGTGAAGAGCTGCTGAAAGCATTTTACAGACAGGCTCTGTTTCTGCTCTTCTCTTCATTACTGAGGGTTGGATTGTTACCAGAGGAAAGCATGGCTTCCCCACTGGGCCAGATGCTTTATTCAGAGGAGCTGAAATCAGGAACATTCAAAATCAATTCTCTCTGGCAACTGGAATGTGCAAGAGGAACAGAGTTGCCAGGACAACACATAAAACAGGATTTGGGGTTGGGTTTGTTCTTCCTTATGAAAAAAAAAAAAAAAAAAAAAAAGAGCCTTGAACTCTGAAGAGATGAAAATGCTTTGCTGTCACAGTTTCCAGGTGTTACTGGATTTACTTATTCACATGTGTTTTATTTTTAGCTTAAAAATAAGTTTTAGTTTGCCAGAAGGAAGCAATTCAGAATTTCATGGAATAACATTCAACAGAGCTGGGACAGTGTTACAGACATTTGCAAAGACATCATGACTTTGAATTATATCCCAGATTGATGCATCCTCATTCATCATTTTGTTTGTAGTACAGAGAGGAGGAAAAATATCACTGTCTTATTTGTGCTTAGTATCTATTGTCCCCAAAAGACAAACCCTTGCAGTGGTCCATGTTTTCCAAATAATGTTCTTTGAAAAGGAATTGTGTTCATGACATGAAAATATTTCCTTCCTTTGAAAGCTGTGGTTCTCAAGGCAAGAAACAGATTTGAAGGCCTTACCTGTGCACAGCTCATTTGCTGGAGCCTGGTCTGGCAAAGCACTTGAAAACCCTGGGACTGACTGAATACTGTGTAGGACTGCATGAAAGCTAATGGTCACCTGGGAGTGATTTTCACCTTACTGGATCAAAATGTCATTATATAATACTCTCTATTAAACCATTTCTTAAATACACTTCCAAAAAATGCACTCATAGCTAATACAAGGCACATGCTCTGGCGATTCTGTTACATTCTAAATACGATCCAAAACAAAAGACTAAATAACTGACTAAATACTAACCAAAACAATAAATATTTACAGCTACACATCCTTATTTGCATGCTTCTGAATCAAAATGGCCATGTTTGTTTTTCACCAAAAAGAGAGTGTAGCTCTTGACACACTAGGTAGAATCTCTCCCACCATTTCTAAGTTTTAATTTATAACAAAAGCTACCTTGTAAACAAGCCCAAAAGATTTACCTATATGTATAGTTTAAAACCTGAACTTTGGACTTGTGTAGAGAATAATGCATAAGGAGAAACAGACAAAAGTGGTTGAACATGAACCAAGTTACTAATATTTGGAATCTGCCTGCACAGCTAAAAAAGGAGACCATCTCTGAAGATACTGAGTGCTCAGACATGTCAGCAGTCAATAATTAGCCTTAGAGTTTGTTCCACCTTAAAGACTCAGTGTTGCAAGGTGCTGAGTGCCCTCATTATTCCCAGAAGCCAAAGTTGTAGGAACTGTTAGTGACTCAAATGCAATGTAACGTGATTAATGTAATTAAAAATTAAATAGAAGTATCCTGACTTTGGAGTTCCTGCAGTACCATTAGCTTTGTTCATGGACTATGCTGAGTTGGAAGGGAATTTGTTGGGGTGCTGCCTAGGTACCTACATGTGTAAATTAAAAGCACAGGGGAAAAGAACAGTGATACTGCCTAGTCTACTTTTGAGATCCTAATATTGTGTTTAGGTTTTTGTACCTCACAGAAAGACTACTTGGCTTGCTGCAGATTCAGCTCCACTGACTACTCCAGTTTTAGCAGTACAATACCTCATGCAGCATGAAGCAACCAAAAGGCCCTGGAGGGTCTGGGTAAGCCAAAAGTTCACCTCAGTGTGTGATCACTGATTCTTTTGGGAGCATTTTCTCATCCCATATTTTCTCACTTTCAACTAACAATGACTCAGCTCTCATCCTGCTCAATGAGCTACTTCCCAATGCTTTACCCATCATATTCTCTCCACTACCTGAAGCTACTGCAAAAAATCACTTGTCACTGAAAAGCACCATTGAGCATAGGGTCTCTGGACAGACACAGTTACAGGGAAACCAAGCTGGTGGTAATGAAATGCGTACAATGTAGCATGAAAAAGGGAAAATGAACAGGGTCAGAAACTACAAAGGAAATTTCACATGGCCAGGAAAGGGGAAATACTGTATGACTTACTTGAACCAACTCTTCAGATCCAAAACATCTGGAAAGATTTAATTTTGAGTATACCCTGAGGAGTGAAGTTCCGGGTAGTTTCCACATATGTGGAGAGATAGTGCAAGTCTAGAGTTTGTACCTACTGCCAGCTAACATGAACCAATAATAAACAGCAAGAGTTACACTCACTCTCCTTTGGCACAAACGGGATGCGCTTGCTTTTGACTTTCACTGACAATGGCTCAACTCGGCATTTTCCTGGTGGTGCTGTCCTTGAAAGAAAGGGACACATACACTGCACAATTAATTCCTTTCCTCTGGCATTGCAACACTTTGCTTCCCATTGTTTTTCCAAGAACATAATTCTTATTGTAAAAAAAAAAAGTCTGTTTAAATGATGCAACTAATCTCTTACATTAGAAAACATAACTAAAGAATCACAGATCACCATTGATGAAAGTCCAAATATTCACAACGCAGTGGAGTCCTCTGTCTGTGTTTTCAGTTGACACTATTGAAGCCATTAAGGAAATAAAACATTGGCAGGTTCAAGCATGACAGAAAGAGATTAATCAAAATAAAAATAAAAATTACAAAACTAGACAGTATGTTGAACATCTGACACAAAGGTCATATGTATGCAAGATTTCAGACTGTTTGCACGGAAGCAAAATAACACACTATTATTCATACAGAAAGCCCAAACAAATGTCGTGCCAAAAATGCATTAGTTTCAGAAAAGAACTCTAAGTGTCTCCTCAGAGTCTTTGTCTTAGTATGGTGCTTTATTTTGACACAATTTGTTTGCCACAGAGATGTATCTCACTTCTGGGAAGTCACATCCAGTTCATCACCACTTTTTCCTATAACAGCCGTCTTGGTAATCCTCAGACTTCTTCAGAGGTTTTTAAATTGGTTCAAAAATGCATTTGGAGGGTATAACTCCTGGGCAATTAGGATTGTTTGCATTTCTGTGGAAGGCAGAGAGCTTCTCTCTCAACTGTCTATACAAGGATGTTCCCTACTTTTATGAACTTTCTAATTACTTTTTTTGGTACTCTGAACATGAATGAAACTTTTTTTTAAACTTAAAACTCACGGCTGGTGTTTGACTCCTGCTTTCTCTATTTCTGCACAGGTTGCGTAATACCAGCTTCTTCATACATAGTTTACAGGAACTGTTCTGTTGCATTAGATAATGGAAAATGCTCCTGACAGAGGAGAGTTGGAGGAGACACATGACAGATCTGGGGGCTTTTTAATTTTGGGGACTGGTTTCATAAAACATAAAACTAGACAAGTGGCTTTGTTCAAAATCCTCAGATAGCTAAAGCTGTAAATTTAATCCATTAAAAAAAAAAGCTATAAAAAATTTCACTCTCCATTTCTGGCAGAAAGTAGCTTGGTGTTCAGCCAATAATAGTAACACTTTAAAAACAGGAAGATGGAAAAAACAGCTGTAAGTCTTCCCATAAAACACAGCTATTCCCCGCCTTGCCCAGTCTCAGATACAGGCACATGGAATCCAGGAGGTGTAATGATGGTCCTTTTTCCCTGTTCAATCCATATAGGTCTTTGAAACACTAAGAAGAATGTACTTTTTGCTTTTCATGTCTGGTTTGCCCAAGAAAGCACTGCAGGTCATGGTGGTCCAGCTTTGGCTGCCATGGTCTGGGGGAACAGGGCTCTTGTGGGAGATGAAAAAAGGGATGGAGAGGAACTCAGAAAAAACACTTTGAGAAAGAGTGCCTCCTTTTGGGCAGAAATCTAGAGAAATTTTGCCAAAGGAAAACAAGCCACCTATAAAATACTCCTTTAGCATCCAGGAAATCTCCAAACCCACATAACACCAATAAGCCCCATAAAAGTTTGGTGCCAGGCACGTAGACGCCCACAACTGCAGTGGCAAAGCAAACCCGCAATGGGTTGCTCCAAATGCTCCTTGATTGAATTCCCCAGAAGAGCCCAGCATGGGAGAAGAGTTAATTAGTTAGCCAACATGATTCATCACATCCACACCATCACAATCCACACCATCCATGCCAGGACCCACTGCACCATCACCAGGCCTTGCAACAAGAACATCTCATACCTGGAGGTGTCCACCACTTTGTACACCACTCCATTGGGAGCTGTGGCACTTGGTACACCAGTAGATAGGAAGTACAATTCCCCTGGTAAAAAAAAAACAAAACACAGACACACCCATGAAAACTGTCCATGGAGTTTCTGTCCTTTACAGCACAAAGGCATTAACTCTGCATCATGGGTCTGAGAGTCATCTGCAGTCCATTGGCATAAAATACTCTTAGTGAGTGGCAGCTTTTACAAATTGTCATGAATTACTATTTGGACAAATTTCCACTGCAGGTTCACCTGCCCAGACCTTCCTTGTTATCTCATTATGATCTGTGTCCTTTGACTTCTCTAAAGTAAAACAGGTAAACCCTGATTTACTTTTGTTGAAATGAAAGGAAATTAAGAAAGTTCACTGTCTTCTGCTCATTTGGATGAAGCCCTCCTTTGGGGTGAATTACAGGAGAACAAGATTTTGCCTTTGCTTTCTCTAGCATGCTCACAGGGTGAGACATATCTCAGACAAAAAGCATTTGATTCATCACAGCTCTGAAAGGTCACATGTGCAGGGCTCAACCTTCAACCAAACAATGTCCATCACCATTTATTTGACTTATTTTTTCTTAACTGCATTTCTATCCTTCTTCTACTGTTGTGCAGGGGAGACTGGGATAAACAGTCCTTCTGGCACTATTTTGAGAGCTCAAGTGCTTGAGAAGTGCAACAAAAAGGATCAGAGAGAAAAAATGTATTTGCAAGATTTAAAAATGAGAGAAAATAGAAAAAGAGGCACTGTGGACTTGCTTAGTGAATAAGGGATATTTTTTGGGTGTTCTATGGGTAATCCAGAGGGAATATGGGAAGGAACAGACAGGTCAGTGTGACCAAAGGAATGTGTAGGCAGTTGGTGGCAGCTGAGGCTGTCTCCGTCCTCCTTCCTGCTCTCCTGTGCTGCCCTGGCCTGAGCTCCTGGATAATCCCAGGGCAGAAACCTTTGGCTATCCCTGGCTGGTGGCTTCATTTTTCTGGTGAGCTTCATTAATGACAGGCCAGAGGCAGCCTTGGTCCAAATGGGGACAGGAAACAGCTGGCACTGAGTTTTGTGGTGATGTGTGTTTTACACCCTGGCCCTCTTTCCTGGAAGTTATCAGGCAGGAGTTTGGATGTTCAGGCCATGAAGCACACAGGCTACACACACGTGACCCACAGACACAGTGCCTGGGGTGTCTGACAGGTTCTGCTGGCCAGGGATGGGGCTGATGGCTTTGTAATTGCAATGCGCCATAAATAGAGATCTCCCCATGACATTTCCACACCCACTGCAGCAGATAGATTAACATCCATCAGAGCAACAGCTCCAAAACTTAAATGCTTCTGTGAAGAAAACCCTGTTAAAATAAACTGTGTGGCAAACTTGTAAAACATGAGATTCCCAGTACACAGAAAAGGTGCAAGAGAAGACTGTTCACAGCAGATAAAGCAACCTCATCACACTATTGTCAACAGATTTCTTTCCATTACTATAAAGCAAACACAAGGCAATTAACTGCCTCTGAAAAAAGACTCCAGCCCAAATCTCCACTCAGCTCTATCACACTTATGCAAAGTACAGTGTAGGGCAAAAAGGGTGGCAGCATTTCACCCCTGCTTTGTCCAGATTCTGTTGACAAGAACAGGATGAGGGAGGTCATCCTCATGTGCATGGGCAAGGGCTGCAATCAACAGCTTGATATTGCACTTGGCACAAAGCTGATTTGAACTAAGTTATTTCATTGTAGGTTAAGATATCCTTCTCACTACAGGACTGTGAAATAGCTGTAAATTCCATGAATATTAACCATTAAAGAAAATTGAATTTAACTCTAAAAAAAGTCAAACTTTCAAGCTAATACTTAGCTTGGAGGATTTGCATTCACATGATAAAATTTGCATTTATATGATTTGAGCAGCATCCAAACTTGACATAATCTGCAGGAAAAAACAGATGTTTCAAAGCTGGGGCATTCTGGAAGCAGGTGCTTGTGATCATGAGCCAAGACCTCCCTGGAGCAGGGCAGAGCACAACTCCTGCACTGCTGGGTCACACATAAAGCACACATTGTGGGGCTCATCCTCTGCCTGCCCCCAGCCAGGGGCTGCATGGGCTGCACAGTCTGCAACACCCTTGTACAAACAGCAGGAGAAACCACCAGCTTGCACCCCAGGACTCTTTATTTCGTCCTCTTCAAATCACAGCAGCAGCTCCCTTCCAGAAATCAAAATGTCTGCAGTCATGAAAACACAGCAAAGCTCTATTGAGATGGTATCCTTCAGTCCTATGCAAGGCAAAATCCCAGCTGGCACTAATAAAATATGGACTTAAAGACTCTTTTGCTGATGCCTTATGCAAGACATAACACAGGCTTTTGTTCTGCTTCATCTTGAGAGGTACAAATACCCCAGCCCAGGGTGAGCCTTCTTGACTAGACAAGAGGATAGACTTGTTCTCCCTTGGGTCTCAGCTTCTCAGGCTCCCTGGGCCTGCATGCCCCTTGGCATGGCACTGTGAAGAATGAGGTTTCTTTTCTAAGTTTGTTTTATTCTACTTGCCCCCCTCTGCTCCCTATTCTCCAGAGGGAAGGGCACCAGCATGTCCAGCACACCAGACTCAGTCCCAAGGCAACTGACTCTCCATCTCGCACTGCAGGCACTGCATGGCACTCAGACCTCAAAATGAGCCCTGTAACTTTGGTTTGGTATTTGGGAGATCCTGGCAATCTGACATTTTAAAGACTAGTGCTGTGCCTCCCCACGACCTGCTGCCCTCTCTGATCCCTTCTCTGGTGTTCTATTCTGAAACATGCCATTCAGTGTGACACAAAGTTAAAAGATTACCTGCTTCATCTTCAGCAAAGGAGATGATGTATTGGTAGTAGTTATTGATAAGCCCAGGGAACATGCATGTTTGTCCTGTGCCCATGCAGATTTCACTGTACTGCCACTCTCCAGTGGCACGATCCTCCTTCAAAGACATCAGGCGTCTGCAAGGCAAAAGAACACTTCCACAACCTGATCCAGATGATTTATGAATGTTAGCATGGACACCTGAATGGATATTTAATGCTTCCTGCCCACACTAGCTGCAATAGGAACTGCAATTTCTCTGAGTGAAAGATTGTTTAATATTAACCCAAATATATGATACACCCTGCAAGTCCTTGTCTTCAAGGGCAACACAAGCCCATGGAAAAATAAGAGGGGAGGGTTGAAGGGCTATCAGGCTATTTTGGGGGGTATTTTGGCGGGGGGTGCAACTCTGTGAGTGCCCTAAGTGTTTACTTACCCACTCATAAAATCACCAAATATGTACAGGCCATTCAGGTTTGGAGACTCACAACCTCGGTAGACATAGCCTCCTGTAACAGATTTCCCCATTTTGTGTGGATATGCATAAATTGGAAGCACATCATCTGTAAGGCAGAAAAGATCTGTGACTTGTTTTGCATATGCTGCAGAATAGCTCTTTATCTAGATTGTTCTGAGACTGGCAGAGTACAATCAGGTTCCCTGGTGCATCTTCTATTTAAATGAATTGCCAATACAGTTGTATTTAGTTTGATTTTCACCTTTTCAGAATCACATTTGATTGCCCTGCCCCTCACCAAGACACCTCAGCATTCTCCTGAGCCCTTCTCCTCCCACTACAATCCATCTCTGTTAGTGCCACTTCTGGCACATTTCTACAGAGCTTGTCTGGTTTAGCTGCAAATTCACAGGTTACTCCTAGAGCCACTGCACTCATGCAGGAAATGTTTGCCCAACACAGCTTTGTCTAGGTGGTAAAAGGACAAAAAGAGATGGGTGACTCCAGACTGCAGGCACTGATGAAAAGATATGTCAGATGTCAGCACAAATAGCTTCTGTTCCTCTGAGATGGAGAAGCAACTTGAAAGGGCCATCAAATATTTATGGGATGGCAGAGGCATGAATGATGTAGTACTGGCATATTCATTGGGAAATATAAGTTAAAACATAAGACAAATGTAAAAGGGAGAGAGATGTCCTGATTTTGAGGGTCTCTATCAGATGCTTCCTGCCCTTTCTTTTGAAACTCCTGGCTCACAGGTACCTCATGGTACCCTTTCCTCCTCATCCTCACAGCCTTTCTCACTGCCCATGTAGCAGATGCTGCAAGTAGCTCTGCCAGCAAGGAATTTGCACCAGGGGAATTTCCTCTAAAGCAGGTGTTTTCCACACTTCAGCTGTACTTATCATTCTAAAGGGGCTGTGACATTTCACTGTTCTTACAAAGGGTCTCTAAAGTCATCAAAAATTGCTCTGAATCCCTGGGGACCTCAGTAAAGTGTCTGCCATGAATGCTCATGTGGGTACTGTCACACAGGAGAGCAATAAATGAGCTCTCTGACAACTGCTTCAGCAAAGGGAGTGCAAAAAATCTTCTCCCTGATCTTGACATTTTTATAAAAAGTAGTTAATCACTTGTACTTATAACAAAGCTAATAAAAGGAAGGAATTTAAACTGAGTTAATATTAGGAAGAAAATTAGACAACAATACACAGCACATGGAAGAGAAAAGAATCAGAATCTCAGCTAATGCTGAGAAGAGGTTCCAGCACAAGACATGGTCCACATCAGCCCTTGCAATTCAATATGTTCTGACCTCACATGCTCACTGGAATTTAGCCAGACAGCAAATAACCTCAATCCAGTTTTGAACAGTTTAAAGAGATGAAAATAAAATTAGGTTTTCTTTGTGGCATAGCTAAAAGAAATGAAAAAACATTCAGTTACCTGCAGAGCAGACAGCATGCATAAGGGTTGATCAGTCAATGTTTTTATCTGTTTTTTTAAAATAAGGTTGAGTTATGGAGAAAAATACAGTTCCTCCAATATTTTCTTGCTTCTGCACAAAAGCTTATTTTATGTGGCAAAGATGAAATTATCCCTCTAAACCACAGAATCACCAACAACACCAATCACCTAGAAAAACAACAGCTAGCATGTTTCACTTTCCTCCTAACTCAGAAATGGTAACATTAGTACTTTCAGTATTTATGCCTAAACCAGTTTCCTTCTAGAGGGACAGCAGAGGTTTACATCTCAAAAAGGTGTGTTTGCCACCAAGCAGCCATGCTTTGAAGGCAGGAATTAAAAATTTATTGATTCAGGGTGACCCCAATGTAGGGAATAATGTGCTCTGACTCTGACTCTGATTTCAGAAGGCTGAACAAATGTTTTATTAAGCTATATTATATTATACTAATACTATATTATAACTATATTAAAGAGATACTAAAGGAAAACCTGAGACAGTCATGACACAGCTTTGACTCAACTGGCCAATCAAAAACAACCATCACTGGTGTCCAATTAACAAATCCCTCTTGGTAAACAATCTCCATAACACATTCTACATGTGCCAAACAACAGGAGCAGCAAGCAGAGATAAGAATTGTTTTCTCTTCTCGCTCTGTGCTTCTCACTGCCTTCCCCAGGAAAAACCCTGGGAGAGTGAATTATGCCTCTCTCTGTTCAGAGAATGTGAATGCCACAAAAACGAGAGCACATCTATTTACCCAAGGAAGAGTTGGTGCAAAGTTTCTTATCGTAACAGCTGAACCCTTCCCTCGCCCTCCAGCCGTAATTTTTCCCTTTCTCCACGATGTCGACTTCCTCGTATTTATTCTGCCCCACATCTCCACAGAAGAGCCTGCCCTTCCCTTCCTTGGTGTGAGGGTCCCCCTGTCGAAGGAGCAGCGCCACATGTTCCTCACGCCGTAGGCGTAGACCTCGGGGCGCGCCGCGGGGTCGCTGACGAAGGGGTTGTCAGGGGGAATTCGGTACAGGGGCCCGCGGTCGTTGTTGTTCACATCGATCCGCAGCACTTTGCCCAGCAGGGCTGATCTGTATCGGGAGAAGAAGTGAAAAAGGTAAAGAAATAAGGCTAGACCTTGGCAAAAAATCAGAGCAGGGTGGGGAGGGTGGGGTTGGAAAGTCTAGGGTTTCACGGCATTGACTTCCCACACCCTGGAGCTGCCATAGGGATGGATCCACTCTGTTGCATTATGATTTCAGGGTTTACCTCAGAACCTCGGGTCCCTCCCCGGATAATTCCATCCCAGGTGTGTCAGTCACCTTTCCTTTCCCCTCCCAGCACTGTCTGTCAATCCTGGAATTCCAGAAGGGTGTCGAGTGATTGGCAGATTCAAAGGATGCCCTCTAACCCTGAGGGGGCGTTGGGCCACCCAGGTGTCCTTTGTCCCTTAAGACCTCCTTCTATGTATCTGGTTGGTGGGATTCCTACCCCTTCCCTCCCCCTCTCCCTGGGGTTAAAAGAGACAGCAACCACGCGGTCAGGGAGTTCTGTTGGAGCTGCTGCTGCATTCAGAGGCCTGTGGGCCAACAATAAAGCTCTGGATCGAAACCCTCCATCAGAACTGACTCCCTTCCTTCACCTCGCCTTAAAGCTTCTCTGCCAGAGGGAAACCCGAGGAGCAGACCCTGTTACGGGGGAAAGCTCCATCCCACAGCCACCAGAGCTCCTGCATGGCTGGACTTGTCTCCACATGCTCAGCTGCAGCACCCAGCCAGCCAAAAAAGTCTCTGGGGTGAAAACACCACAGTTGCCACTATTTGGTTCAGCACCAAGGGCCAGACAAGCTCACGCACGTCCCGTCCGGCTATATTAGTATTATTCCAATACACTCTTACTTGTTTTGGGCATTTCCAAAGGTGCCAAAAGGATCCCCAGCCATGCCTCCATCTCCAGTGAAGATGTAGAGATACTCATCATCTCCAAAGAGCAGCTCTCCTCCGTTATGGTTGGAAGCAGGTTCTTCTATTTCAAGGATTATCCTAAGTGAAAACAGGGAGAAAGCAATTTCCTACTGCACAAGCACTATGCAAAGGGCAGAGCAATGTTATGACGATGTAGTTCTTGACAGATGGAAACAAATTCCTCCATATCCATGTTACTGAATTTTTCTTGGGCATAGCTGATTTTCTAACCTTAAATAGTTCTAACATATTTTCCAGATTACAGAAACACCAAATTGTGTAATATGGAAAGTCTGGGAAATCACATGACAAATTATACTTTTAATTGCTTAAACCTTTCCTCTGATACTTTCTTCCTCCTTGTTAATCCTCTTTTTTTATTTTTCTTTATAATTCATTAAAGAAAAGGAATCTGATCTTATAACCAATTGGAAATTGTAAGAGAAAGGACTCCAGTCCATCTGTGCAGCTTTTGGCACAGTCCTGCCAGGCACTTTCAAGGTGAACATAAAACTTCTCAAACATTAAGGAATAGTTAAATCCTTAAAGAGAGAAGAATCCTTAAATGATAATTACACACTCAGGACCTTTTGAGTTTAAAGAGTAGTTAAAAGCAGCCTCAACAACAAACTGAATTTACCAAAGGTTATTTAAAGAAGTACTAACAAAATTTACCTTAATTTTAACCCCAAACTCTTTATTTTATTTGTTTATTTTATGCTCCTGGAATTCCTTCCATAGCATGAAAGGGAAAAATACATAAACTATAATTTTATAGAATGGTAAAGCCACAAATACATGCAGTGGAGGTTCCCAAGTATAACAACTGAAGTTTATTATTTCCAGCTTCTAAAAGAGTCCAGATTTCATGCTGGCAGTGCATCTTAATAGCTACAAAGGCAAATTATAACATTTACTTACACCATCTCATTTTTAGACAGTTTTTTTCTATTCTGAAATATTGATAGTTATTGTGAGTTGTGTGAAAGAACCCAGCTATGGAGTTATGGTCCTGTTAAATGTCAGCACCTCTGTGATAAGGTAACTGTGCAAGAGTGCACAGGTTCCAACTGAGAGGAAGAGTCAGGGAGGATCCTGTATGGACACAAAGGTTAATCTTCCTCAGCCTCCCAAAGATGGAAAAAACCAAAATTAATTGAAAAACATCTGAGGATAAACAGATACATGCATTTGAGCCAAGGCAGTGCACAGCACATGTCAGCCTGAGCTCCCTCTTGGGCAGAAGCTCAGGATGAAGTCAGTGGGACCTGAGCCTACACAAGCACAATAGGACCACAATTTTGTTTTCTTAAGCTTTTGCTGTACTAACCATAAGCTAAGTAAGCACAGAAATTGTTACAAACATAGAGCCTGAGGATTCTTAAACAAGACAGCTCATGGGCTGTTGATACCTGCAGGTTTCTGATTCACTTTTCTGAGTGCCATGTTGTAATTCCCCTTACCTGTCATCTACAGGGCTGTTTACACTCGATTGCTGTAATTGCTTTATAAACCAGTACCCCCTTTCTATCATTAGGCTATGTGCATTTTTGAGCTAGAATGACCCACAGCTGCGTGTTTGGAAAGCCCCTAATAAAATCCAAATAATGAAGAAAAAATCTTTGAATTAGTAATATCCAAGGTTCTCTTAAATCAGTGGTTCTATAACTATATACATATATAGTTACATATATAGATATTATACATAACTAACATATAGAACAGTCATTTTATATGTCGCAGAACATAGTTATAAATCTGTGAGCCTGATTCCACAAACAAGTCTCTCATCATCTGTGCATATTAGTGTGGAACAACTGCAAGACCAGAATCAAACAAATGACATTTCCAATTAAAATGCACTCCGTAATAATATGGTGACTTGTGTTTTATTTAATTTGATATTAAATTTGTAATATCAAAGAGTTGAGTTGTTGTTCAGATAAAGAAACATGGGACCAAATCCATCTTTGGTCTGGTATCACTTAGTTTGTTTATACTAATTTTGGAAACCTTTGGCTTTGGAATGAATTTCACTCATTCTTTGCAGAAGTCTATTTTAAAGGGTAATCACAAAAGTACAAAACAAACAAACTTCAAAGCCCCACCCAACAATAACCCCAAAACCCAACTATAAATAATGTTTAATCCATGCTTAGTTAAATCCTCTGACATGCCAGAACTGAGAACTGTACATGTTTTACCCCTGCACACTTGCAGTTCATCCATGGAGGACACACAGCTTTTGCATATCAATATGCTAGACATGGACTTGGCCTAAGATGCTAGCACTCTGGAATGCAAAAACATGAAGCTAAGTAAGTCTCATTCATTAATGGTCTTTAAAAATGCACAAGTAGCCCTCTAAGATCTTTAAGAAAACGTGTGTACAATACCTTTCAGAACCATGGTCCAAGGCATTCATGTCAGTGGGAGAAATTCTGAACTCACTGATTCGGATTCTCTCTTCATAATGAACTTCAACTGAGTAATAGACGTACACTTTACCATTGAATTTGAATTTGGGATGGAAGACAATGCACAGAAACCCTCTCTCATCTCCCTCCCACGGCGAGGTGAGCACAGCCTCGCTGATGTTCAGGAATGGCTTTTCGAGCCTGGACCCGTCGGGCAGGTAGGCCCACACCAGGCCGACCTGCTCGGCGATGAAGAAGCGGTGGGTGCCGTCGTTGGCGTGCACCATGGCCACGGGGTTGCGCAGCCCGTTGGCCACCTCCAGCAGGCAGAGCTGCAGGCAGCCCTCGGCGTCAGCCGTCACCAGCCCCAGGTTCTGGTTCAGGTGCTGGTTGGCCAGCAGGTGTGGGAAGCAGTAGTCGGTGTCCTCCAGGGACAGGTAGTGGCAGAGCTTTGCCGCGTTGTTTTCCAGCGCGGTTAGCTCCGGGTCTGAGGAGAGGGCGCGGAAGATGGAGCGGCAGCTGTGCCACAGCTGCGTGCAGTAGTCCTGGCACAGCCCTGGGATCGTCCGCACAGGGGTGGAGGGGTCCTCAGCGTCGTACAAGTGAGCTGCATATGGAGAGCACTCCTAGAGGGAGGGAGAAAAAGCTTCAGATCATTTATTGGACCGGATTTGAAACAGCTGAGCAGTGATACTAATTGGAGATGTGATACTAATTGGAGATATTTCATCTTAATTACAAGATATGTTGTGGCTTATTCTGAAGATACATTAACAGAGGGAAAGATCTTAGAGAGGGGGTTTGTCTCAGCACTCATGGAAATTAGCTTCAATGTTCCTGGTGAAAGCTGACTTCCTCAAGCTGTTACTCATTTATTCTAACCACAGAACTCTTCCAAAAACCCTGCAATGACGCCTATGTTGCTACATCACCCTAGCAGACTGCACTAGGGAAAAAGAGACTTTTCTTCCATGGATGCTCTGACTTTATCTATGAAATAAAAAGATTAATCACAGAGCAGAAGTGAAACCAAAGAATTAGCTGAGAAGATTCAGGCCCTGCACACGGATGATAGAATGGGAAAGGCCATCAGGGGCAAAGCCTGGGACATTCATAACTCATCATCTGATAATCCAGCCATTGACCTCAAACATGGACGTGATTTACAGCTTGGAAGGAGTGGGATGTGAAAGTGGAGGAGGAGGGGAGGACACCATCCTTGCTTGGGTCCAGCTGCCTTTGCTGGTGGACCTTTGCCTACAGATAGTTTATACCCCCAGCCAGGAGTGGGGAAAGGCATCTCATGATGATGACATGGGTCACCAAGTTCTGTGAGGGATGCTGAGGTTACAGGATTTCAGACAATGAGCACAAATAGCCATAATCCAGGCAAGGTCCTGGCAGCAGCCGCAGCTCAACCCTTGTTTATGGAAGGTGCAGCCTTGGAAATCTGCTTAAGGACTGGATCAAATCCACGCAGCTCATTGTAATCTCCATGATGAGAACTCCTACAGACACATTCTCCTTATGAAAAAGCTGCAATTCAGTAAAACTGTCTGTAAATTACAAACTGACCAAAGTGACTCAGTTCTGTTTTGCAAGGGTTTTTGCTTGTAATAAACACAATATTTTCCAGTTATAATGCATCTTCCCAACAAACACCTCAAAGGTGCTCTTCAAATAATGCAACATGACTCTGTGGAGGCTCAATTATTTTCAAAGTTATATTTCAATAAATACATGAGGCAACAAAGGTCAGAAGAAAAATCACTATTTAAATAAATTTTGTATTCTTTAATTCCTATCTGGCATTGCTTCTTCTTTTACTAAGCAAAACCAGCTTAATTAAAAAAAAAATAGGGAGCTGTTTCTAGATCTATAGGGAGACATTTATTAATGCAGATTACAACTCTATTCAATAGCTGAAAACATATAACATCTGAGATTCCAAACTGTTTAAATTAGCTGATGAGCATACACAATATTTAATTTTTATTTTATTTTCCATTACATACCATAATAAACTGAGAGGCCATATAACAGATCATTAGTGTACAATAAGCTTTCTTCCTGGAATGTCAGGCCATTCATTGCAAAATGAAGGTTATTAAGCTTCCAAATGAGCAGCAATTAATGCGGTAAAAAGAAGATTGCTTGTGAAACAAAACACTGAAATTACACAGGCAGATTGGGTAACACACTTGGCTTGGTTACATGAGGTGTGCCAGGGACAGAAAGAGACAGAGCATGTGTCAATTCCCTTGTAATGACTGAAAAAATTGCCTTAGAAAACAAATTGAAATGAGATTAAAAGGGAATTTGATGCAAGGGCTGGGTGGGAGCTCAATCTGCTGTTGCCTATGGAGGTTTCCCATTCAGAGAGAGGAGGCCCCTCACTCGAGTACTCAGGTGTACCTCATTCTGTGAAAGCCTCTTTCAAAGCGAGCAGTGATCTTACGCATTACAAAGCAATGCCCTGGCTACAGCATCAGAATTAAAAATAGCCCAGAGACAAGGATTCCCTGTCTCTGCCATTGAAGGCTGCTCACCACAGCCTCAGCTGTGTGTGAATAGAAGCTGTGGGCAACTTCTCCCCTCCTTACAACATTCCTGGTGGCATACAGCTGATTACAGCAGCATTACACTGGCAGTGAAATTCAGAGATCTATCACTAGCCTGAAAGTACCTAAGCATGTCCTATGGTATTTTCAAGACGTGAATTATTTTCCAAATTTTATTCTGGAAGAGATGGAGCCTCATGCCTTTTGCTAAATTTCTCTGCTTAGAAAGCAAATGTTGTGGTCCTTTAGCCTTCACATCATCCTGTCATGTTCACATAACTCAAAATACCAAGAAGCTCTACCTGTAGTCAGAGCCCAGAATCAATATTAGATCTAAATTGTAATTTCCAAATGATGCTGTCTGCTCATTAATTTTAAACTATGATGTGGTCCAAGGACCGAGGAAACTACTGGGCAGATGATCAGTTACTTCAGTAGGGCTGGAACAAGTTTGTACTATGAAAATAACTCACCAGAAAACAAAACAAGTCACATTAAGGCAGGCTAACCAAATGCATCCTGTCTGTTCCAGGAATTCAGTGGCAGCTCCTTATCTGGGGAATTCCAACAGTCTGAATCTGATGGAACACCCACATCAGACAATGTCTTATTTACTGCTGCTATCAGCCTGGAGGAAGCAACAGGACTCCTCAGAAAAGCATTTAACCTCCACATTATTCCTGATATTCCTTGACCACCTCCATCTGGAAAGTCAAGCCTTTAAGCAAGCTGTTCCCTGAGAAGCAGAGTGAGGCATCTGCTCTTGCAGTGTGGTGGAGAAGAGAAGGCTCCAAGGTGACCTCATGGCACCTTCCACAGGAGAACTGGAGAGGGATGATTTACAGGAAGGTGTAGTGACAGGACAAGAGGTAATGGCTTTAAACTGGAGGAGGGTCAACACAGATCAGATTTAAGAAAGAGGTTGTTTACAATGAGGGTGGAAATACTATAACAGGTTGCCAAGAGAGGTGATAGAAGCCCCATCCCTGGGAACATTTAAGGACAGGTTGAGCAACCTGATCTAGTTGAAGCTGCCCCTGCTCATTGCAAGGGAGGGTAGACTAGGTCCTTTCCAAATCAAACTGTTCTATTATTCTATGAATTCAGGAAAAGGCAGGAATCCACAAGTATAAACTGAGACACTTGTCAAAATAATTTGATCACATTTGAGAGAAATCATGAATTGTGAGCAGAAAGAGACAGATGTGTGCTGAGTAAGTCACAGGTAATTCAGGTCTAAGATATAAATTGTACGTACAATGAATTAATAGGAGGAGAATGTTTCTAGAGTGTTTGTGACTGAACTTCCATGATGTGCTTGTGCAGCCAGAGGCAGTGGTGTGTAGCCACATCTGGGCCGGTGATGCACTGAGATCATCAGAACATTTCAGTGAATCATTGCTCCCACATGGAAATACTTCTCTGCTTCTGAAGACATTTTCAATGGTTGGCTTTCTGACAAACACAGGAGATTTAGTTATCACTTTCAGAAGCAATAGTGCTTAGCACACATTGCTAATTGGTGTCCTAACTGCAAATGGACTCTTAGACACCACTTGTTTCAGAAATATATTCAAATGTTTTTTGCTTCCAGTGCAATGTGAGATGAAATAGAAGTCAATTCTATAGATCCTGGTGTGGAAAAGTGCTGGCTTTCTTTTCACACTTTAAAGAACCCAATAGGTACTGGCAAAATGCTAAGAGCAGGATTTCTGAAAAGCCATTTTGATCCCATCTGAGCGCAGCAGACAAGACTCCACTGTCTGAATTAATTTAAGGTTTACACTTGCACAGTGCTGAGCTGCTCTGTCTCAGGGGCATTTTCATACATGCGAGGCCTCCACTGATGATAGGGTGAGACACGTTGCTCTATGCAGACTGTGATCATCCCATTATCACATCTGGCCCCAGAACATCAGCTCTGAGTGGAAATTCCCCCCTGTGCAGGATGGCCACCACAGAGGTTCCTAGGCCACATCCACAGGCATTGCCCTGCACCCATCACCAGGACTATTAGCACCGGGCACATGCTAGAAGTGCTGTAACCCAATACAAAAAAAAAGCCCCTGATCCCATCAGCTGGTCATAACAAGGAGCAGGATTTGTGCAGGCAGGTGCCCTGTGGGTCTCTTCACCAGACCTGGTATCCTAACCCTGGGAGGGTGAGGAGAGTGTGCAAACTGAACTGCCCACTTACTATCTCGGAGACTGCTGCTCCTAACGTAAAGAAGAGCAACATCCCTGTTCCTCTTTTAGACAACTGCCAAAGAACAAAAAAGCCACTGGGATACTCGATGATGGACAGTCACTCCTTCCAGTGCCTGGGAGCACATGCCTGGACTGCTGTGCTATCCCTGATGCACTGATGTGTGGGCTGATGTACCCATGCCTGTGCCCAGGCACTAATGCCATGGCTGATGTACTTGTGGGTGGGTACTCCAGTCTGGGCTTGGGAATTAATGTCATAGCTCACACTCCCCTGGACTGCCCAAAGTTCCTATGCCTGGACCAGTGCATCACATCAATGCACCCATGGGATCAATGCACCCCTGTCTGGGCCAAAGCATCCACACCCAGGCTTGATGCAGCCCTGCGTGAGTAGATGAACACACCTGGGCCAAAGCACTGTTACGGGGCAGAAGCATCCATGCCCACACCAGAGCCCCGTGCAGGGGCTGACCAGCCCTGTGTGTCTGAGCCCTGCGCGGTGCAGGGGGGCTCCTGGAGGTCTCACCTGGCACAGCAGCTCCTGCAGGTGCCCGGCGCAGGCAGCGTAGGTGGGCTCGTCGAGGCTGGCGCTGAGACGGTAGAAGCGCTGGAGCAGGGCGCTGTCGCGGCTCGGGTCGCAGCAGCCGAACTCGCCGTAGCGGCGGCAGAAGGCGAGGCCCCGCGGCGGCCGGAACGGCGGCTTGAAGTCCAGGCACTGCGGGTGCGGCCGCGACGGCCGCGGGGCGAGCGCCGCCGCCAGCAGCAGCGCCAGGGCCGCCCGCGGACCCCGCATGGCTCTGCCCGGGCTCTGCCGGGACACCTCCGGCCAGGGGAGCGCTGCCCCCGCCCCGCTCCGCCCATGGGTCCCTCATGGCTCTGCTGGGACACCTCCCGCCAGGGGAGCGCTGCCCCGGCCCCGCTCCGCCCATGGGCCCCTCATGGCTCTGCCGGGACACGGCCGGCCAGGGGAGCGCTGCCCCGCCCGGCCCCGCTCCGCTCGTGGCCCCTCATGGCTTTGCCCGGGCATGGCCGGCCAGGGGAGCGCTGCCCCCGCCCCGCTCCGCCCGTGGCCCCTCATGGCTTTGCCCGGGCATGGCCGGCCAGGGGAGCGCTGCCCCCGCCCCGCCCGGCCCGGCCCGGCCCGGCCCCGCATGGCTCTGCCCGGGCACGGCCGGCCAGGGGAGCGCTGCCCAGGCCCCGCCCGGCCCCGCATGGCTCTGCCCGGGCACGGCCGGCCGGGGGAGCGCTGCCCCCGCCCCGCTCCGCCCGCGGCCTCGAGCCGAGGAGCGGCCGCTCCAGGGCTGGCAGCGCCCGCGCGGGCGGCGCCGCCGCTCGCCGTGCCCGCGGTGCCTTTGGACAGATTTTATTTTGGGTCCCCGCGGTGCCTTTGGACGGGAGGTTTTAGTTTGATTCCGCCCAGAGCGCAGCCGGGCAGGTGCTTGGCTGGACAGCCGGCCCAGGGTGTCACGCAGCACCGCAGTGGATCCTGCTGGGAACTGATTGCTTAGACCGACTCCTCAGGGGATGTCTGCTGGACTCGGTTCTGCCGCTGAGGGTTTTGTGTGATCCAAACACGACAGAATAATAGCATTCGGAGTTTATGCGGCTGATGGACATGTTTAATAACAAGAAAACCCAACTTAGTACAACAAGTGCTTCTGCATCCTTTGTCAATCTCATCCTGGGCTGAGACTGATTAGATTTAGCTTTGAGGCTGGAAAGAAGAGGTCTGGTGTAGTCTACACCCTAGGCAGCCCAGGTGACATACTTTGTTCTGTAAGCGCTCAGAATGGTGCTCCCTTGCCCAAATAAAATAAAACTGCTGAGGACACTTTCCTTACCCTAAAGTTCCTCATGGCACACCCCAGGAAAATAGTTACTCCACATGCACATCATATATAGCCATATATCATAAATCATATATCATGGTGTTATCAGCTAGTGAGATCTAGTCCCAGGCAGAGGGCACTTTTTTGCTGTTAAACACAGCTAGCCAAAATGTATTGTCTATTTTAATATTAACACACTGACTGCCCCTCAAAGACAAATAATGGAGTTTGTGTTGATATACTATTTCTGACTCCTACTTTGAGACCAAAGAACTACTGTACAGTGCACATGGACTATAAAATCACTGCATGGCTTGGAGCATCCTGGCAGGAGACCATATGTGTTACACATTTAATACAAGTTTATTTTTTCTCCATATGCTTATGTAACTGCTGTAAGGTCACTCAAAACTCTCCAAATGTGCAGGCATCCAGAATACCCAATGATCTCAGTTGAGAATTCTCTGCCCTTTTATTTTTGGTCACTTAAAACCGCTTTTTTCACAGACAACGTTTGCAAGTGCTTTGGAAAGCACATGATCAAGTTACTGCCCCTGAAAAGTTTGAGAGCCATGCAAAAAATGAGTATGCAGTTATGCAACTCCATATTGCATAAAAAACCTGATGTAAAGACATCTCCCTCTTCATCCCAGCTATCTTTTATTCCTGTGGTTAACACTGGCTGTTGTTTCAGTGTTTATAATGATTATTAGACCCCTGTTAATTAACACTGAAACAATGCTTAAATATATAAAGAATGGATTGCAGTAGCCAAACATATTCTGGATAATGAGATTTATCCTATAGTCTCTTGATTTGCTGTTGGAGTTCTTGATTAGTTTGGCATCCATGAAACGTTTCAGAAATGAAAGGAAAATTAAATGCTGTGCATATTTAGCAGTGAGTTGTAGAACAAGAACTACAGACTCGGTCTGCTCATCACTGTGAAACAGCATAAAAAACTCTCTGGAAGTCCTGTGAGCATTTACAATACACCTCCCATGCCAGAGCTACCACTGTTTTGTTCTTTCAGGCAGGGCAATTATTTGCCTGCCCCTCAGGCTGGGGCCTGCTCAGCAATTCACAGGCAAGGCTCTGCTGAAGCAGAGACTGGAGCTGCCTTGGCTTATTAATGAGATCATTCAATTAAAGATGCCTTATTTTACAGCTTGTTGTTAGCTGAGTTTTGAGGCTTCCCAGGCCACAGGTAGGAGCTCCTGGGCTGCATTTGAGGGATCTGTGGTGTGGTGGATAGAGCTCACAACTCTGCCTTTCTTTCCTGGAGAATTAACTTGCTATTCCCAAGATACTGTGCTTCTGCCTGGATTCTCCCATTCATGGAATCAGGGCAGTGAATGCTCATCCACCCCATGGCAATCTCTCAAGGTGTAGTTTATTGATATTTTTAATCACCTTTTTTCTTTTTTTATGAGTTCTCTGCTGAGCCATTGCCAGAGACTAAGCTCAGAAGGGGAACTGTTACCCTTGACCTGACATGCTAAATTTGAAGTTGCCCTTGTTCCTACCCAAGGGCAATAACATGCATCTGTGCAGCAGTCACAGAATGGGGATGAAGTTTGATTTAAGCAGTATTCTCCAAGATCATATGGTAGGTTGAGAATTTTGTACTCAGAAGGTTTTCTATTAAAATGACTCATTTTTAATTTGGTTAATTTGAATACTCATCCTTGTGCCTGATGGCCTGAATCAATCAATTAAATATTTTGTGCTGTATATCAGCTATTAGAAACAAGTCTTTTTTTTTTCAATTTTACTTTGGTGGCTTTTAAATTGATATTTTTTGTTAAGATATTGGATTTTTTGACTTTACATTGAAGTTTTTGGCTTTAATTAATTCTCAAAATTAGAATTTTTATTGATGGATGAAATTGAAGAAGCCAGGTGTGAAAATGCAGTATTTGCTTGCAAACAACACAACATTAAGGCACAAAAAACCTACATTTAAAAAGTGTTGTTTGTTTTGGTGTATGAAACCTGAAAAGTTTAGTGATAATTGAAGCAACTGACAGTTGTAGTTACCCTGCAGCTCGAAAAAACTTCCCTATGTACCTCAGACTGAGCTCCTTGAATGTGAAACATCCAGATTTTTTCACTCTTCCTGCATACATTAGAATTTGGTAGAGTTCATGGGACTGTGGGCATGAATGTGTGAAAGTGGGCACGTTGATTAAAAATGTAAACAAATTGCATTTGATCAAATGACCAATATTAGACCCTGTGTCTAGATGTCCATCCTTAAGGGGAGCTTAATGCTCTGAGTTTTAATGGCCAAAGGACACACTGCTCATACCCAAGTCCGATGTGAACAGCATCCCTAAAGACTTAGACAGGAATTAAATACAGGGTTATAGCTCTTCTCAAAGGAAATTAGGCTTTGCTTTCTCAATGCTCATCTGATCACAAAACCCTTCGGCTCCTCTTTTGTCTTCTCAGTGTTTTATTTTCCTTACTGATGGAGATACTGAGGACAGATTGTTATTATGAGAATAAAATAAAGGAAAATGTGTTTGTGCCTGCACACAAAAACCGACAATGCAGGTGAGCTAAGACCTGAACAGAACAGAAACCATGCTAGGCAGTCTGTGATCCACTGGCATGGAGACTGCTCATTCACACAGCTCTTACTATTCTACACAAAAAATTGAAAAAATGTATTAAACCTTAAGAAAGATAAAAGAAGAGTTTTACAGCACAGTCAAAAGCAAACGGGCATCTTCTATTCAAGCTGATTTTCCAGGGAACACAAGTAGCTGAAATAACACTGGCAGTGACAGGCCTACCAATATTTTGATATTGGGGAAGTATTTAATGCAGGAATCCTGGGGAGCCAGCCCAGTGCAGGCAGCACTGTGTGCTGGATCAGGAACACTGGCAGAAGGTTCCATGAGCAGAATTCCCACTGCGTCCTGGCGTGCTGGGATGACTCAGATGTGGAATGAAACGAACTGCTGCAGCATCAAAGACCTAATTTCTCATTCTAATGGAACAATGTGAGTCCATCACATCCTTTAATCGTGCTGTGATGAAGCAGCTTCAGCAGTAGCCTTTGGTGCACATTTCTGGGCTCTGTGTCATGTGTCATGGCAGATTTTTGTACAAAGCAGTGAGGCAACCCTGCAGAGGATGTAAATCAGCAGAGCTCAACCATAGCATATAATATCCAGGATTCCCATACAGGTGACACATTGCTAAATGCTTTTCCTGTCCTTCTTATGTTCATTTTATGCACAGGCAGGATGAAAACACCACAGTTTTACAGGATTCACAGCATTCAGATAATTGCTTTTTTGCTCTCAACTTGCTACCATAGAAATTCTAATGTCAGAGTCCTCAAGAGACCATATGGGCAGTAAACATTCCTTATGTGTTGTATGTGCAGAAAGAACATATTTTCTTATCAGTTCACACAAAAGCAGATCATGCAGAAATGATTTTTAAAATTACTACTATTTTCCCTGCGGTAACAGCAATAGAACAATAAGTAACAACCCTTGAATGGCTTCTCTCTGTTTTATAGTACATGGATCTTTTTATTTTGGTCACAAGAGAAATAAAGACATTAAAATGTATATTTCTTTTCAGAAAGCGTTGTATTGATTTTATGTAACATCTGAATATTTTGTGTTGTAACTTAACATAAAACCATATAATTTGTCTGTAACAAGAAATAGACCAAAAGACTTGCTCAGTGAATTGTACAAATGAGCCTTTCCTCATCAGTGATCCAAGGCATAATAAAATACCCTGCTTTTTCATTTCCCTCTGTGAGGTGAAAAAGCTCACTTACAGAAGCTAGTATATTCCACTGAAAGAAAAGGTGATTAATCATAGCTTGAGCTCATACTCAAAAGGAAAAAATCCCATTTGGATCCAGGCATTTGTCCCAGGATCATTCAGTTCCATCTCTAGTTTGGAGAGAATAAGGTTTTTTTGATTAAGAACCACAAAAATGTTACTTTGTTGGAAGAAAGCAAGCAGCAGCCAATGCTGCTATTACACCACCCCTGTTGAAGGACAAAAAGCTAATAAACAGGTTGTTCAGATATTTTCTAATGGTTGAAAATACAAGTCATAGCCAATAAAAGCCAGCTGAAACTTGAAAGATTCTTCCCCAAAGTAATCAGGTTATGCAGCAAAGAATGGATGCTGGTCTAAACCCAGAGATATTACAAATTTAGTATTTCTGAAATCTTTCTGAGAAATGAGGTGTATAACACTGACAGCTCAACCAAGCCCTCAGACATGTATTTCATAAAAAACATACCTAGAGGCCAAACAAATTTCCAGGAAGGACAAAATAAGAAAGCAAAAAAAAAAAAAAAAAAAGAAATTGCAAAAGTCCATGTGGATATTCTAGTGGGCTCTTTTCTGGAGGAACAGGGATCATGGCTGTGCAGACCATGCATACTTTAGGATACCGGAGAATCCTGAATCAATCTTGGGCAGTTCCATCCCTTGCATATCTGCCCCAGTACCAGCAGGCATCTGGTACCCACACTGCCGCTGGTTTCCAATCAAATCCAGTGTCTTCATGAAATACTCAAAGAATGACTTTCTCTGCTAAGGGAATGTGCAAATTTTCAGTTTGTTTTCAGTAGTATTGCATTTAAGAGCCAAGACAAACATGCTCCTCCATCACTGACTTGGTGCTTTTCCTTTCACATTCTCTGGGCAAAGTTGAGAAGAAACACGTGGTCATTTCCCTCCCCAAAGCTGAGGAGGCTTTGTCCCCAAACTGCTGTGGGGTGTCTGCCAGTGTAGGGTATCTTCAAGCACCTCTCTTGGTAACAGCAAATGCTGCAGTGGTCTGGGAACATTGCAACTAAAACCTGCTCTAGAGGCAGCACCTGGAAACTTGAGGGAGATTCTGGGCAGGTTCTGATTGCTTCCCTTCCTGTTGCTGTTCTGCCCCACAGAAAAGGCTGCAATGGAGCAACAGTACTGCAGACTACTAAATTCTCTCACCGCCTAATTCTGGAGGAGGTTCATGATGGCCTTTTACAAATCCAACTGGGTTAGGTGCCTGCCTGCCACTGCTGTCCACACAGGGTCAGTGTCTGGTGTGCTTCAACATCTTTGGCATTTCCACTGTCTGTATGTGCCTCTAGACTTTTGCAATTCCAGCTCTAAAGTCCTATTGACCTAAATAATGGAATTAATTCCTGAGTTTTGAAAGAATGGCATTTTCAGACACTTGGAGTTATTTTGCCATAAGCAAAATGTCTCATAGTCTGTATATCAGTTATGATTTATGAGTCAACCTGACATAGTTCAAAATGCTCAAAAGCAGATGTGGCACTTTAAAAGCTTTGCAGAAACATAGCTGTGAAAGCCAAAAAGGCACAACCACATCAACAGGCACAAACTCTAGGTGTTGAGGAGAGTTTTTATTTTTCCAGAGTTTTATAAGATCTGCTGCAAATAACTGCAAATTAGAGCTGTATTTATTTGATGTTTAATTCATGAGCAATGGTATCTGTTGCTGTAGGAGTAGATGGGTTTAAAAGAGTTTCTGCTCTTGGCTCTTCCCTGGCCTCAGCACTGGCTGCAGCATTTTCAGTGGGGACCTGATGGGTGTCAGGAGTTGTCAGCTTTGGCTGTTGCAGGCAGGAAGGAGCAAAGCTCAGGAGCAAAGGGGTTTTCCCTGTCAGTGACCTGTCACAAGCCCTGAACAGGTCATATCTGGGAAATGATGGTCTGATCACCTCCCACAGCCCCAGCGGTCCAGCAAGGGGGAGGTCAGATAAGGAGGTCTTGAACTGACTACAGCTAATATATGTCAAAATTAACAGCCTGATTGTCACACAGAGATAACTGGGAGGTCACTGGAGATCACACAGCATTGCTATTTCTGGATGCCCTTGGGGCATCCTGCAGTAACCCAAGCTAGATTGAGCAGAGCCCTGTTCACTGTATCAACATCTGGGTCAGGAGCAGAAGGAAATCCCCTCTGAGCAAGCATCAGCAGTGAAAAAAGCTCCTGGTGCTTTGGCTATTCATCAGCTAAGGAGGATCCCGTGCTATTTCTAAGTGCTGACTCTGTTTTATGCAACCCAGGCAGTGCTCCATGAAATAACCACCATTTATCCCTTGACTGAGAGCAGCTTCTCAGGGCCTCTGAACTCTTTACTTCTCCCAAATGCTGTGGCTTGAGGAGCATTGAAGGTGGCTTTCGGGGTCACTCAAAGCCCAAGGAAGGCATTGAGGCACTCCTGGATGGATTTCCTCTGGACTCCACTGGAGGAGACAGCTGAGCTCTTGGGATAATGCAAATCTTGCAGGTGCTCTGAGCTTTCATGCATGAACTTCTGCCAGGGTACAAACTCTTCTGTCAACAGATTATCACTTAAATTGTGGTGTCCAATGCATAGCCTGCTACCATATGGGTATTTCCTGTATTTGACATGGCAGAGACAATGGGATGGATCTGGGTTAAGGATTAGTTCCTTTCTCCATTCTTTATGCTACATGTGGATAGCGGTTTGGTCTCTAGTGGATCCAAATCCAGGTTTTCACCTCTGAGTCTTTGTTTCAAATCTAGTTCAGTAACACCTAAGGGCTGTTACCACACAAATAGCTGCCATGTGGGCTGTATCCAATGGCATCTTTATTAGCCTCTATCAGCTTGGGAAACTGGCTTGTTCACAGCACTGTCCTCACAAGGGAATGCCCACACTTAGCCTTCTTCCCTCCATGCCTCTGCATCCAAGCACTCATACTTTATTTGTAAGCTCCAAGAGAAAATTTCCTGAATATCTCAACTAAAGGTCCTCTCTGTGAGGCAAAGCATTGCCTGCACTGATGCTTCATGTGGCATGACTCCATCTCCTGGTAACCAGGGGGAAAATAAAGCCATCTGCTCTTTGGGAGTCCCAGGATCGTTCTTGGCTTTTTGTTGCTACATGGAGTGTGTGTGTCCCCTGGCTGTGCCAGTGACATCCTGAAGGTGTAAATGCAACCATGACCACAGGGTCTGGATGTGAGACCCTCCAGGGTCAGGCCAGCCTGATGTGGCCAAATATCTCCTTGTTGCAACTACAGTACATGAATTAGGAGTATTTAGCCCATAACTGCACAGATCTCACCTTTGATGTTTTAAGGAGGGTTGAGCCCACCCAGCAGTAAGCAGGTAGCCATGCTGAAGACTTGGGTTCAATTCCCTTATGATGAGACCACCATGAATTAAAGGTGTTCAGGATACCCAAGGCAGGCATGTAGCCTAATTTCAGGGCTTAGTCTCTTCTTTCCCCTGTTTCCATCAATAAAAAGGGGAGACATCTTTTATACTTCACAGTACCCTAGTATTGTGCCAATGCAAGCCACAAAAACACACAGAAGTCCTCTTTTAATCTTCTCAAATAAAAACTTACTCATTTTGGAGAAGAACATCTTATAATACTTTAAATATATATAATAGACACAAATATTGATAATCATAAAAACAGAGAAACTGTAGAGAAGGGGTAACTGATGCAGCAGTTCACTACAATGATGTGAAAGGTTCCTAGAAATGGAAAAATTCCTCCTTCACAGTGATGACTCTTGCCCTTTAAAAAACAGCCAGATGAGACTTTCTACCCACAGGGCTCTCCTGCAGTGACAGCTACATTAACCTTTGCTGACAAGCACTTCTCTTTGCTTGTAAAATCAGCTTAGTGAGTGCAAAATTCTTCCAGACTTTAAAATGGTTACCATCCTAATGGAGATACACTCCATGCAAAACAAAACATCCTCGTGCCTCACAATTACTCCTGTTTTTTTTTGCTTTGAGATCTCTGGGTGGGCTGATACAGGATGATGTCTGGGCATCTGTCTGCTTTGGCTAATATTGCAGAAGAGATGTAGGAAAGGACACTGAGGTTTTTCCTGCCTTTCTCTCCCTGGGCATTTTTCCATGCTTATCACCAGATTGTCTGGGCAATGAGCAACAAAGCAGAGGAGCAGTAATATATGCTTGGGCTATCTGTCTGTTGCCATTAGAGAAATGCTCCAAAATTGCAGGAGCAGCCAGCCCTCTCCCTCCTGCGCAGGGGCACACACACACGAACGCATGCTCCATCCATCCCTGACATCCTATTTCCCCCTATTAATTCCACATCCTTCTGGACTATTCATCTGAGCTCTCCTATTCATGCAAGCAACTCCTCCCATGCAAAGGGAATTCTTCTGGGCTTGGGCAAAAGGAGGCTGTGCCAGTCTCCTCCCAGCCTGTGGCAGCACCCAGCCTGTGAAACTGGGTCACACGAGCTCTGCCACCCCGTCAGGGTTAAGCTTTCACATCACCTGGGGCCATTCCAAACCCTTCACAGCCCCATGGACTGAATTTAAACCATACAACATACACAGTTTTGATGCACTCAGCAGTTCTGTGATATTTCTATGACATTTGTAATTGCTGACCAGAAATCTCCAGGACCAAGATTTTGGCATAAAATGCACCCAATCTAGTGCTGTCTCGTCACAAATCTGTCCTGTCCTGTCCTGGATATCAGCAAGGTACAGGAATCCAGTACATAACTGAAAAGATTAAAAAAGCTTGGAACAGAAAGGAACAGAAAGGAACGGAAAGGAACGGAATGGAACGGAATGGAACAGAATAGAATAGAATAGAATAGAATAGAATAGAATAGAATAGAATAGAATAGAATAGAATAGAATAGAATAGAATAGAAATTAAATATAAATAGACTAAAAAGGATTAAAAATTTATGAAAATGTTTGAAATTATGATTTTTATATTGGGATAATTTTGCAGTGTAAACACAATGTATTCTCATACTTTAAGTCTTTCCTTTAAGTGCCAACTTAAAGGAACAATGCCAACCCATGACATTTATTGCAAAACTCCTACTGAGCTCTAAGATGCAAACCTTGTTTTCAATCCTGTCTTTCCTGTATTTGGTGGGTCAAATAATTTGCCCTGGTCAAATAATTTACTGTTAAAACTTTAAAGTAAAATATTACATTAAGTGTCAGAAGGAGCAACCTTCTGCTGCAAAAGCAGTGGGCAAGTACTTTGCTGCAAAGATCAAGTGAAGTTACTTTACTAATAACTCCCAAATTAAGCCACTCTTATTATTTGCATTATTCTGGGATGTTGGATTCAAGATATCTTTGTAAAGATGCAAAGTTAACTGGCAAATCAGACCAAGATTGCTGAATTTCTAAGAAGCTAATTGCATGTATTTAGTATTATCAAGTTAAATTTTGGAACTGACCTTGTCTGCTACGTGATAAGATTTAATTGTGTCATATGGTTCATTAAGGAAGGGTCCATGACTTGCTGAAACTAGACTAGAGTTCCTTTATGAAGTATGTTTATGAAAATTTTTTTACTGGCATTTAGAGGGGAAATTATTTTCTGACTCCTGTATACTCACTTGAAGGACTGCCAACATCTTGTTTAACACAGGTATAATTCCATTTTTTTTGACACCAAACAAGAATCAAAATTCCAATATAAATACAAATGTGAGAAATCAGACTTGTTTTCTGCAGGTTATGATAAGTCAATGGCAGCACAGTCCTTGATTGCATTTGGGCCAGGATTTTAGCCAGGATACTTTGCCATCCAAGTTTCCATGAGAAAAGCTTTAAAATAACCTACTAAAAAAGAAAAAGATCATGGATAATGCAGTCAGGGTGTATCATTCAAACAGACTTTAGAGACAGCTCATAAGCCAGAGCTCTAAAACACAGCACAGTTTTTGGATGGTGAGGTCCTTGGGACTGAAAGCAATTTTTTTGCTTCCTTTGCTGGGGCACTGAGATGCTTCTTTCATTGATGGACTACTTATAGATAATTATTACAAATTATTCCAGTGAATGGAATAAGTGAAACATTAAAGTTGTGCAATTTTATTTTCCCCCTATCTCTGCCCATTTAGCAACTTAGCTTTATGGGTGGTGGTAGTCAGCAACAGGCTCTAAAGAGCACATCCCTTTGCTAAGGAAAAGAGATAATTTAGAAGTCATGTGCCTCCTGGGTACGCTCCACTCCCCTCAGTGTTCAGTGTTCTGCTGACACAGGGGCCCAAACCTCCTGGCTGCTCTGTGCCCATCTTTTTCAGACTTCCACGCCTTCTTTATTTGCACCTAAATTGCTGCTAATAATAAAACAGCAGTTCAATTTCTTAGCTTTAACAAATGCATCTGATTTCTGCTTTTGTTCCACAGTTTCAGCTGTGAATAAAACTAATCAAGGCTTGTGAAGAAGCCCTGGGCTCAGACCAGTTTAGAAAAGGGTCACTAATAATCTAAATCTGTGGTCAGAATGTCTGGTTTAAATGTCTGAAAGAGCCATGGGAAAGGAAGGCAACTTTTTCTGCTCTTAAATTCACATGTAGAAATGTTTCCAGTTTAATATCTGCAACTCTTTTGACTTAAACAATCCACAGTTTCTGGAAACAGACTAACAAATCTTGAAATTGGCATTTGGGAAGTGGTGTGATTATTATTCCAGTCTGATCCAAGATCTAAAAGAATTTCTAATTTATCATATCAAGGTTTCCTGATGAGTAGCCATGGGGGAGATTTCAAAGGTCAGGAGAAATGAAATGCAGATTTAAATTCAAATTAATCAGAGGCAGACTCGCGACTGGCTTACACATACATGCGTAAACATTCACCATGGACTATATATCACTCCAAAACATGGAAATGTAATCTAGAATTGAATTTCAGAGCACTGAACAAAACGTAAGCCATAGGAAAAAAGCTGTGGCTGAAGGTGAAAATCACACAGCAGAGACTGGGGGGCAACAGAGCAGGGAAATGTGTGGACATGAGACATCCCTGGGTCTTCCTGGGTAGTCCTTATCAGTGGGGCAGGAGAAAAGCTGCCCTGATTAATTCTATTGTGAGCTTCAAGATGGTTTTCCACGATCAGATCCCTGACTTGCTACTTTTCTGGGATTTGGTTTTTTTTTTTTTTTTCAGAGTGGAAAGAGACCCTTAAGGACCTGTAGCCACAATTTCAGGAGAGGCTGAGCTGTGTCACAGGGACCACAATGCTGACCAGGTCTGAGGCTTAGAGGTTTTATATAATAGCTGTTGAATGTCTGAAAGTTTTGGTGAAAAGTTTGTCAGGCATATAGAAGCTCTAGTAGATGTGTTTGCTTTATTTAATCCATATATTTGCCCATTAAATAATTCAGAAGGTGTTGTATTAAACAGACTTCAGAGAAAAGTGATGGGAGTACATTTGCTGAAGCAAGAGCTTGTATAATGAGACATTTCATAAAAGAAGCTGGACTTTTAAAGTCAGAATGGATTAAGGGCATGAATTCATGTGTCCCATGAGAACTTATTATAAACTCGAAGGACATTCAGAGACCTTCAGCAAGAAGCAGCTCTCACACTTGAGTTTAATTTTAGTACCATTGCAGTTGTAAATAAATTGTTTTTATAGTTGTTTCCGTGTGAATAAGAATCTTATCTGATCACCCAATTAGCAGTATGAGGGGGAGGTTGTAAAACGTGAGAAATGTATTACGGATGATTCTGTGTATTTCTGAACATAAAAGAATATATCTATAAAATTGTATATTTCTTTTAAGGCTACAAAAAAAAAGAGAATTTAAATTATACCAAATAAACCCCTTTGAAAAAAGTCAAATGAGTTTTTCCCTATCTGTGGCATTGTTATAACACAATCAGTTGGACACTGATAACTGCTCATCATACTCATGGCTGATTTCCTGTTCTCACACAGTAATAATGACATTATGATCATGCTAACTCTGTGTTGCCAAAGCTGCAGGCAAACGATAACCTGCCTGAAAGTATCACCTTCAGAAGGAGTGTAAAAGGAAGAAGCCCAGACTGGAAACTTTCCCATTGGTCCCCAGTTGCGGTGAGAGCCTTTTTGCCCAAACCTGGCTGTGGACAGAGCCAGAGCAGTGAGGGAGATGGGATCTCCTGCTGCCAGCACCTCAGGCTGATCTGTCCTTCAAGGTTTCTTTCTCAGAGCCTATTTTGCAAAGCAAGCTTCGGTGTGGCTCTCCCCCTGATGCCTCAGGTAACACAGACACTCTCTTCCCATCCTATTCTATTTCCCTTTTCCCCCTCATTTTCACAGAGACTTCAGCTTTCTTTTGGCCAACCCAGTTCCAGGGAAACCATCCTTCTTAGTGGTGATTAAGTATAGTCAGTGATTTAAAAACAAGAGAACAAGAGTCCTGCATTTAACTTTCACTAAGAATTTAGAAAAACAAAAGGCTGTATAAATGGTCACTCTATTTTAATTCCTCTTTGATTTTTCTGTAGCAGAAGTAAGTTGTCTCCCCTATTTATTTTAAAAGTGCTTTTGAGCTGTTCAAGATTATTCCTGCTTTGGACATGAGCTACCACTCTTACAGGTGTGTGCAAATTGTGATAGAATAGAATATTTCAGTTTGAAGGAACCCACAATGGCCAATTGGTCCATCTAGGCTGCTCTTATATGATGGACTAATGGATATGATGGACTTATATGATGGACTGCTTTTGCTCAGCTCAGGGGCAGGAGACTTTTATGTCTCACCCATCAGCTGTTCCTGCTGCCAGGGAGACTCTATCCTGTGGTTCTTCAGCAAGGTTTGACCTCTGGTATGTGACAGGTGAAAGACAATGACTGATCTGAGGCCTGGATCTCATTTGGTGATTCTGCTAATGAAGTAGCATGTGGACAGGCAACAGCTTTCATTAGCTGTCCATTTTTTCAACTGCTGTGTTTTAGGTTCACAGCAAGACTTATGCAGGATTGTAGGATGGAGTCTGAGAAGAGAAAATATTAAGCTCACTCAGGCACCAGATTGCCTTCTCATCACAAGTTTTGTACTCAATAATGATATAATTAGTTACCATAATGATTTTTATTTTAAAAATATATGATATCATTTATCAACTGCAAACTAATTTCACTTTTTCTGTCTTAAATTCATAAGATTCATGTAAGACTGATCATACTGTAAATGAAAGCAAGTCCTATTTTTACTTAGCCAAAAGAGTATTTGCAGTATGATAAAGCCATAGTTGCATTTCTTACTGTTGCAAGCCTTTTGCATTTCAGTTGTCAAATACAAATCTATAAAAGTTGCAGTTCTGAGATTTTTAAACTTTTGGTGTTGCATTGGGTTTCTTTTTTTTTTTTTTTTTAATGAAACTATTAGCTTAAGATTTAAAGCAGCTTAATTATGTGATCAAAAAAATATCTCCTTAGTTTGCATTCTCTTTGTTTGGCTGCTGTAGATACAGATCTGCCATCTCTTGCCTTGCATGGGTCTCTGAAGGTCAGGGACAATTTCCCTAAGATTTAAGAAGAAGACTAGCACTTTAGCACTACCACAGTAAGGAGCAGGAGTGTGTGAAATTATTGGAAAAACAAGGCTTGGTATCTCTAAAGGCTTAGCCCTTCTCTTATCCCAGGAGCAGTGAAGGGAGAGGGCAGTATAGCAGAAGACATTTCCCCCCATCAGCAGCCCCCACTCCTGGCTGGGAGCACATTTCCAAGCTCATTCTGGTGAGGGAGTAATTCCTGTCTCATACCCAGGCAGGGATGAGGCCCTGCCAGGGATGAAGCTGGTAATTGGTTTCTCTTTGAGGCGCTGAGATGGGGACACCTGTTAATGGGAAAGTTGACCAAGGACACCAGCCCCACTGACACCAACTATTTAGCAGCTGTCAGGCAATAATGACTCCAGTCACTTCTATCTGGCCTGGTTTGAACCAGTAGCCCAGAGACAAAGGCCTCCTATCTCATTACTGCCTCTCCCTGGAGCCAGGCCCCTCTTTTCCAGCAGCTGTCTATCGCATTAGTGTCAAAATCTTGCATTTGAAGGAAGAAGTTTGCAAAGGTACATCTGTCCGATGCCTAAAAGCTCCCTCCTGCACCCAGAAAGTTCTGGCTGGAGAGTCTCAGGCTGCCAGCTGACAGGGGGGTACTGCAGGGTCCATCCCATCTTGGCTCCTCCACTCCCACATCCCTTTTTCTCCCAGTGCCCACTGTACTTCCAAACTAAAAGTCTTTATTATATTCTTCTGAAGAGCACAATGTGTGGCCTCTTAAAATAGCTGGGGGACAAAGGAAAGGGCACCAAATTATAGAGAGGTATAAAATCCATTTAAGTTAGCTGAGCTGGTCCCACTCACCCTAAGAGAAGATTCAGCTCACCCAGTGAAAATAAAATGAGTAGGCTTACCTGTCTAACATATCTGATAAGTACAGGGCTGCAAAATAATCTTCCTCTAAGGATATACATGAAAATATCAGCAGCCAAACACATTCTGGCTTCAATTTATCAGGACTCTGATCCAGATAGTATTCTGTAGTGAGCACTACCCAAACTGCATCTACAAGCTCCAAAACAACATGCTTCTGGGATAGAAATGGCAATAAAATGTTACCTGCAGACACTACAGGGAAAAACAACTCTTGCATCTTCCTCTTTTCCTTCCCCCTGCTTTCAACCTGGCAGTGCTGAGCTCTGCCTAAGGAAATCAACAGCTCCTGCTCTGGTAGGAATGCTGCTTCCAGCAGGGCTGTGCTCCACAGTGGGCAGGGTCCCCTCCCAAGCCCCACGGCAGCTTTTCCAGTCTGTCAGGTCAGGTAAGTGAAGTGAAGAACAAAAGCATTGCTGTGTGCAGGAAGGGGAAGGGATGGCAGCAGTGACCTGTGGCTCCCACAGCCCACCTTGCCCCAGCCCCCAGCAGTGAGGAGAGACCTTTGCTCAAGGTTTAAAGTAAAGGTGGTGAGGTAAGAAGAGAGTTAGCATGTCTCTCAAATCCTCTGCATACTAGTATTAGTATTAGTATTGTTATTATCTTTATTATTATTATTATTATACAGTTTGTACAACAGTCATTTCTGTGGTCCCCAGTTGCAGACCCCAGGCCATGCAGGGCAACAGTGACTGCAGAAAGGCTTCCTCTCTGATCAGCAGATCTCTCAAGGATGCCAGACTTGCATCTAGGAATTCTTTGCTCTGGATAACCTGTGCAAGAGCAGCAACAGCAATCCTCCTGTACAGCAAACCATGGAAGATGATGATGTGCTGAGTGATCAGGGGTAGGAAAGGGAGGTGGAGCTCTTTTACCATCACAGATCTCACACAGATGCAGTTCTGGGAATGGTGATGGCAGCAGACAGGCTTGAGGGGCTGAGCAGATCCCAGGGGGCCCAAGGGGCTGTCCCATGTATAGGAGGATCAGGAGACTGATCCCTGCTCCCTAGGCACTGGGATGGCTCCTTGGGGATACTTTCATTGCTCCCTGAGGAGTTAGGTCTAAAACACATTGCCTGCCACACAAACTTCCACCTCTTTTTCCCCCTCTCTTTTCATTACTTGCACAGGGTTTGTGTGGAAATATGGCTCCCAGTTCAGGCAGCATGAACACCTCCTTTCTCACAGCCTCTCCCCTTCACTGCTCTCTGCAGCTGCCTCATCTGCAAACAAAACAGAAGTACCATGTATAGCAGTAACTACTCTTTCTCTTGGCACAGAGAAATTCACTGTGTGGGACTATTCCCAGTCCAGAGACAGACTTATTAAAAGAAGCAGAGTTAAGGAAAAGATTTGAAAGCTTTATGGGCAGACTGGGCACAGCCTTCTGCTGTTGGCAATGTGTGCTGCTCCCTTGTTGCCCTACATCATTTGCCACCACCCTGCCATACTTTCTACTCCTGAGCCTCCAGAAGGCCTGAGCCCAGGACCAGAGAGCCACTCCAGAGGGCCCAGCTGGAAGCACCAGGAGGGTTGTTCAGTCCACTGCACATTTTAACAGGCAGGCAACCAGAGCAGAGTATCCCCACCAACAGGACTGGTCCTCATGGCTGATGCTGTTGGTGATCCCAGCACTAAGGCTGACCTCAAGGACAGGGGTTGAGCTGCAGGGAGCACATGGGCGTGATAAATTTGCTTTGATTGGCTCTGTTCAGCTGGAACTTTGGTTTCCGGAGTTGTCGATTCTGGGAACTTTGCTGAGCGTTACATTCACTTCTAATGAAGGCAAAGCAGAGAGTACAACAAATAAGCTCAAATGTGCAAGCAGAACTGATCAATTAAGCCTGGTACATCCTGCATGCTATCAAAATCAATGTACATCATGGCTGAAAAGTGGTATCTGCAAAACAAAGCTCGAGTTGTATCCAAAATGTAAATTCCTGAGTTTGTTTGCTCTGGAAATGAAGAGACTAAAAATAAGATTATAAATATGGGGATCTTTGCTGCTCTGGCTGCTCAGCCCTAGAATGGTTCCTGTGTCTGACAGATTATCTCCGCGCCGCTAAAAATGATCAGAGCCCTGAGGCAATTAATTCCTCACTTTCAGAGTTTCACTTCTGCGGCAACAGCGATTGCCAGGGACAATGAGGGGGCGGCCGAGAGGGGATGAACAACGCGAGGGGCAGATAACGAGCGGGACACAAAGGCACGGCGACCTGCTTGCTGCAGGGAACGGCCCCAGCCCCACCAGCGCTGCCGGGACCCCCTGAGCCGTGGGAAAGCCTTCATCCCACCGGTGACAGAGTGCAGGGAATGTCACCACAGCCAGGGACATGCTGGGAAGGGTGCCCCACTCACCCTGGCAATCTGATCACCCCACAGCACCTGGAGCTCCCCTGGGCTCCCGTGGGTGGACAGCGGTGTCCTGCCTCCTCTCAGTATTCAGATGGCATTCCTGCTGGTGATGGTTGGAATAAACACGGGCAGGAGACCCTTCTCTTTAATGCCTTTATTAAAAGTGATCAGGTCGGGTGGGGAGAACCAATGGGTTCGCGCTCACGCCTGCTGTCCCCAGGAGTGACTCGGAGGAGGAGGGAGGAGGAAGATGCAGCTGTGTCCGCTGGTCTGTGGGCAGCGCTGGAGCATCCATCGTCACGAGAACATGAGGAAATCCCAGGCTCTCCAGTTTATTCGAGATCCTCGGTCTAGCCGGCATCTTTTAGCTTAGGGTGAAGGGAAAAAGGCCTTGGCGGATACTGGATTTTATTCCTCACATCTAGACATCACTTTAATCCGTCAATTCTGTGTTGGCTCGTTGTTTTAGGGGGTATTGGCTAGGTTTGGTGAGGGGTCTCTCCCGCTGCGTGCTGGATCCGATATCCTTTGCATGTGGACTCGATGTTCCGTCACCGTCCGGGTGCCATCCTCCAGGAAGCAGCAGGGTGTCACTCGACAAAAGGGGGAATTCTCAACCATCAACAACAGGTAGTTAACGAAAATGACAGGTGAGTACAGTAACAAACAGTTAGAACTCCACCCTGGCAGCAGCTAGCCCAACGTGTGAACTCTGCAACCTTTTAAAAAATGGGCAGCTTTTTCTGCTCATAACAATGGTGACCCTGTCTGGCAGCGGCAGCAGACGTGGGCACAAGAGTCACCTGCCTCCAGGACCTGCTGTGGCCACCCAGGCCAGGAAGGCGATTTCAGCCACGCCAAAACGTGTGTGGGCGGAGATCACCTGTTAGGGGGTGCAAAATGACAACCCCTTCCTGCTTGGTTCACATTTGCAGAGCTCATCATGCGGTGCACAGCCCCACACCACAGAGCTGGCAAGGGGTCAGTGCTCTCAGGGCATCCCCTGCCTGTCACCATGATATTTTATGAAAAATCCCTTTGCCAGGATTTCTTCTCCTGGGAAGCTGGGAAGCTTCAGCTTCTCCCTGTTTTGCTGCTTTGGGATGTGATTTGGAGAATTGTTTGCCCAGCATGTGAATTGTTTTTAATTAATGGCCAATCACAGCCAGCTGTATCAGACTCTCTGAGTCCATCACAGGTTTTTATTATTCATTCTTGTCTAGCCTTCTGATGTATCCTTGCTTCTATTCTTTAGTAATATAATATAATATAATATAATATAATATAATATAATATAATATAATATAATATAATATAATATAATATAATATAATATAATATAATATAATATAAATAATATAATATAATATAATAATATAATATAATATAATATAATATAATAATATAATATAATAATATAATATAATATAATATAATATAATATAATATAAGTAATATAATATAATATAATATAATATAATATAATATAATATAATATAATATAATATAATATAATATAATATAATATAATATAATATAATATAATATAATATAATATAATATAATATAATATAAGCCTTCTGAGAACAAGGAGTCAAATTCTCATCTCTCATCTCATCCTGGGGACCCTCACAACACCACAACACCTGCCCAGCACCCAGCCTGAAATATCAGCCTCAGCAAGGGTCACCAATCCAAACTATGGCCTGAGAAAAACAGAGTAGGAAACAGATTGCAACCTCCAGAGGATTTTTTTACTTTCACACAGGCAAGAAGAGACAAGCTGGGAGTGCTACTTTTATATCAGAATTGAAAGAGTGATTTCCTGGAGGGTTTTCCCTCACTCAGTTCAGTCTCATGGTAAGGGTCTTTTGGAAAAACATGAGCCTGGCTTCAGTCCAAAACATCCTCAGAATTCCCAGATCCCTGATGAACCAGCAGCATAAACACCTGATCTCCAGCCTTTGCTTTGGATTTTTGTTTTGAAAGGCAGCTGCTATAAGGAGCAGAAAGTGATCCTGGAGACCTGCAGCAGCAACCTGGGGTCTGCAACATCTCTGCACCAGCATGAGCCCAAGGGAAGGGCACTTTTTGTTGTCTCTTCTTCCAATCCAGGCCAAATTTTATTTCATTCCATTTCAAATACCACACAAGGCAAAGGTAATGGGTAATGTGACAAATCACAAGGAAATCCCCATGTTTTGTGTATCACCCTACTTCATGTAACACTGTTGCAGTTATTCCTTGGAAAGACTGATAATGGATTTTGTGTAAGAAAGAAATTAATTTTTGTGCAGCATGTACTAAAACTGGATGTTGTCACTTAAGCCACTGTTCCTTTAAGTTGTGCTGCTTGACACTATGAATTATTCAGATATCTCTATGATATATAGAAGTGGTGTCAGCATTTTAGGGCAGGACTCTCCTCTCTTATCTGCTATAAAATCCCAGTGGCTTCACTGAACTATAAAAGGCAAAATTAGGTCCTCAGCAGCATTGTTGTCTTGCAAGCAGAAAATACTCTTTAACACTGAGTGAAGGGTACCAACAGGCCTCGCTTATAGTATAAAACCAGATATTTGTAACTCCCTGGTGCATCAATACATCTAAAAGGTCATTTAGTCATTCAGGAATGAGAAATCAGAGTGTAATGAAGATGGGGGATAGTGTAACATTGCCTATTTCTCTATTGCAGAGTTACTCAGGTTGCATTGACCTCATGCTGCTAATACCAATGGGCTCATTGCTGGATAGTGAGGTGTCTGTGCTGTAGGCAGCAGGGCTGAGCCTGAGCGCAGAGCTGTGCTGGGAAAAGGAGGGTGGATGTGGAGTGCAGGAGCCCAGAATAGCCCAGGGGCTGCTCCATCCCCTACAGACTGTTCAGGGCAAACCTGTCAAGCTCAGAGGCTGATTGGGCTACGAACACTTGCTATGAAACTGAAGAGTCCCTGGGAAAAGCGCTGGTAATTTTTCTATCCTTGCATTGATTTTTTTTTTTCTCCTGTTTTTAACCCATGATGTCGAAGACAATTCAGTTGAAACTGTTATAAATTCATTGTCAAGCATGGAAGAACACTCACTCTGCCTGCCCCAAAACTGAGGGGTTGTTAGAGCTGTAAGAGAAACAAGGATAGAGGGGACAAGAGAAAAAAAAAAACATGTGATGTGAATACAGTCTTGGCAAAGCCAGGGTTTAAATTACCAGTGGCTTAAACGATAGAGATCTAAATTCCTGGAGTTTCCTGTGCCTTGTCAGTGTTGGATGCTAGGGTCAGGGTAACTGAGGTTTAGTGATGCCAAAGCAGATGTAAATTCTTACCTTCCATTTCTCCCATCTCTTTGTTGCAACACTTGTTGCAGGTATTTACAAAAGAGGTATTTACAAAAGGCAAAGATATATCAAGCATTTCTGTCCTTCTTCCCATGTTGGATAGAATGGTAAATATTTTTGGAGGGGATGTAAACCTTAATGCTACTGGGAAGAAGCCAAGAGGTACCACATAGCAGAGAGGAGGAAACTCACCCTATGGGCAGGTTTTTCACAGTATTCTCATCAGCCTCTGGTATTTGCCACTGGCAGAGACAATACAGGGGCCAGCACTTGGATCCAGTCTGCCTGTCTTTCTATTCCTGCTACTGATTGATTTCTTACCTATTCTGAATAAGTTCTGTCAAATTATTTTCCTGACACACACTTGGATCCAAAATCTCAGTGTCTCTCCTCTTTGTGTGGATGGTGGTGGAGGATGTGACAGCTCCCCAGCACATGGCTTCCTGCTCACAGGCATTTGGCAATCCTGATGATTCAAATCTTTATAAGTGGAGTTGGGAGATTTTTCTTAATACTTCAAAAAATTACTCTGATATTGTATATAGCCTTCTGATTACACAACGAAGTTGGATCACCACCATGCACTAAATTAGCAGTGAAACTTCTGCTCTAGTTGTTATGTATGTGTTTTGGACAGGTCAATCACCTGCAGCTCCCAGGTAGGAGCAGCAGTGACTACTCCTTCTTAGGATTTAGCTTCCAGTCCTTTCCCAATGTACAGATTAGGGATGAGGAAAAAAACCTCTGTATTTAGAGTTGCACAAAATGGTTATAAACTTCCATGAAAAGGAAGTGGTAGTAAACACTGATGAGGGGATTTTTATGGTTTTTTTTCTATTTGGCTCAAACATACCATGTATGCCTACTCTGCAGCTGCCACTGCAAGAGATCTGACTTGGTATTGCTCCACCAGCCCCGCAAGGGTGCCTGCACAGAGCAGATCTGGACCCAACATGTGAATGTGCACCTCTTGGGTGGCTGCAGGACACTTTGAAATGGACTGGAAAAGAGGATTTGAGGCACATCTGGAGAACACAGACCTTCCATGCTTTCCTTCAAGGAACAGCTCTTCATCTCCACTGGTCTTCAGTTTGGATGCTACTCTTTGTGCAATGTTTAAAGGCTATTGTTTATGCCTTTTGGAGGACCTGTTTTTCTGGCAAGGCAAAGAGTTTGCTGGTCACAACCATAATCCTTCTTGCAATATCCTGAAGTCCTTTAAACGAGCTAGTGCATTGGAGAATTTTCTAGCAGTTTCAGGGCACAAAATAAAAGGCTTTGTGGACACAAGATGAAAACCTCCAGTAAAATGTACTTTTTTCATAAGGAGAGAGAATTAACTGGATGGCCCAGTTTTATTGCCAGAAGCCAGCATTTAGCAGTGCTGCATAATCTTCCAAGAGACTGCATTTTCCTCATTGCTCAGCCAGATGGGCAAATGGAGGCACAAAGGCTTCTCACAGGATGGTTCAGCTGATCTGGGAAAAGCAGGAAGAATGACACAAGACAGTTCTTCAGGTCGTTGCTACTTCAAAAAGTGTTCTGTCTGAAAATACTGCTTAATCAGGCTGGAAGGGAGGCTCTATCTTGATAGCAGAGTTTGGGGCATTGCTCAGGTTTTGTTATCACACAGCTTTGTCTCACAAAGAGAGCTCCCATTGTTGCAATCTGGGTGCTGGATTTCAAAACATTAATCAAGGATTAGGCCTTGGTGCTGATTTATGGGAAAACACCAGTGCCACAGAGGGTATATCCCATGCAAATGATTAATGGATGATGTGTTCTTCGAGATGGGTCCTTGGTCCATATAAACTGGATCACAGTCTGAATGCACAGGCAGCAGTGTGTGTTCCTCAGGCTGCCTCAGAAAACCAAGCTCCGGGGCATTAATCCTGCCCCTCTGCCCACTCCCCCAGCCCAGAGTGGGCTTTGGAAGAGCCACCCTCTCCGGGGAAGGGAGGGAAGCGGCAGCACAGCTCCGAGCTCTGTCCTCTGTAATACTGGCGTATCCCTGTAGAGGGAATGCTTTGGTAAGACTTCAATGAGGCTGTGTATCGCCGTGTTCTACCAGGGACCAAATTCATTTCTTGCATTACCTGCTGAGTTCAGGAGTAAACATCAATAGCATTTTTACCCAGTAGGTTGCTGGTAGTTGTTTTGTTGGGATTTTTTCCCTACGATTCTTATTTTGCTACAATTCGCTTTAAAATTTCATCCCTGACTGAACAGGGTGGAAATGCCCATCTGATTCTGTGCAAGGGATAGGCTTTGATGCTGTCTTACATGAGCATCAAAAGCTTAAGATAATATGCATATTAAAAGTGTTTTTCACTGGCAGCTTGCAGAAGGCCCCATGGCCAGATGCAACAAGAGGGAATCCATAGCGTGTTGTTTATCAACTCCTTCTACACTTCATCTAAAATGCACAAGGAAATCACAATGCCTTCTGAACAACAACTGGGAAATAGGGTTTTTTCACTAAAACTAAAACTATGAACCCATCAAAAATACCCCAGCATTATGTGTTATTTGTGTTGATTAAAGTATGCTTTGCAACACTGGGTTTGTTATTGACCATGAAACTGTGCACTGACCTAGTCCTTTCCCTCCAAGCTATCAAGGTATTTAAACACTTATCTACACCCAGCCCTTGGTTCCACTGTGCCCACAGATCACCTGGGCCACAGACGCTTTCTGATACCTCTCCTCTAGCACTGCTGCCTTGCCTTTCAAAATGAGGGGATTTTCCTCCACTGCACTGCAAGGCCCACCTTGAAGGGAAGATGAGGGAGCAGTACAGGTGATGATGCACAGTGTCCTCTTTATTCAGGTCACAGCCACTCAGACCATTTGCCATCTGGACACCTGGCAGCTTCAATGCCACCTCCTGAGCACACAGGCCTCTGGATGCCCAAGCACAGCAAGTCACCATCCCTCAGCAGCCACCTGGGCACCAGAATGGCAGCACTGACAGCGAGCCCTTGTGGATGGCATCAGGGTGGATCTGTGGTGTTAACATTTCCAAAAGCACAGACATACCCTCTGAAAGCAAGTCGTAATCATCACAGGGACTTCCTCTGTGGATATGAATAATCTCCTCACTTCCTCTGAGGAGCCCCCCTGTCTGCTGAGCTCTGTTTCTGCAGAAACATCAGTAACACTCCAACTTTGAAAGGTTTCACCCAGGAAAGACAGCTTTTCTTGGGAAAGAGGTGAAGCAAACATCAGGTGAGCCCAGCAATAAACTGCCCAGGCCAGGCACTGCCACAGTATAGCTTCACCTGTGTCTGTGACACAGCTGCCAGAGGCTTCTCTCTCTTTTTGGCTTTGGTCAGTGATGAACAATTGCTCTGCGACATCCCCCTGCTCTGCTCCTCCTTCGCCCGGCCACTGGCCAGGGACCTGCTAGTCAGATCAGCATGGGAGGGTCTGGGAGAAGCACTTTCCTCTTCCTGTGGGGAAGGATATGATTAAAACCTTGTAAATAAAAAGCTTGGCTCAAAAAATGCCTGGGTGCCTTCTGGACACAATGCAGCCATGAGCTGTGGCTCAGGGTGGTGAGAAGCAGAGGTGGGACACGGCGTGATGCCACGGCCTGTCTGCCCCAGACCCCAGGAGCAGTGACCTCTCAGCACAGACACCTGCTGCTTCCATGTCCTAAGGGCTAACTGAGGTGGCAGCCTCAGGAAAGCCAGCCACAGCCAGGACTGCACCTTCTGGAGAACTGCCACCAAGGTGGAGCCCAGGTCAGAGCACAGCTCTGGTGCTGGGGGGTGCCTGTTTTACCTGCTCAGAGCCATCCCCCTTGAAAGGAGCAAACAGGCCTCGCCACCGGCTGTACAAAGTGATTCCCTCCTCTCTAGGGAACTACCCTGCTGTGGGTTTGTGCCAGGGGAGAACTGTCCTGTTCACACCTTCAGTGTGCCGTGCTGTGTGCTACCAAGAATCCACCTGCAAATCCCGCACAAAGTGAACCAGTGTCCGTGCTCTGCCCTAAGGTCCTCTGACCCTTTTGATAATAATGGGATGAAAAGCTTCCTTAGGAGGACAGGGACAACAGCACCCACGGAGGGGATGGGCTCCTCCAGAAGCAGGGAGGCTCTGCTGTTCTGCTTTAGTAGGGAACAGGCAGCTGTCTAGTCCAAGGGTATATCTGGACTCAGAAACCCAGCAGCATAGATTTGTGCAGAAAAACAGGAAGAAACTACAGCTTTAGTCTTCTCTGAGACTGAGAAGGATAACATCAAAAGGCAGAAGTTGCAATCCTCCATCCCTCTCTGTTCTGATGTTCCCTCCATGCACAGGCCATATGCTCTGCATCCCACGCTCTGACATCGGATTTGATGTCTCTTTATAGCTAGAGGGTGTCTTGACCAGCTTTCCAGCGTGGTCAGAAACCTGATGTTGCACTGGATTAACCCTGGAGCCAAACCATTTACTCAGATACCTAAGGAACACAAAGCTGGCAATTCCCTGGGGCATTTTAAGGATTCTCATGCTGTGTCCGGGTGTACCTTTCATTTTAACAGTGTGATACTGGTCAAAAAGCAGTCCACAGAGAGGTATCATAGCCCAAGGAAAAGTGCATTAGACTGAAACTCAGGGGATGTGATGCAAAGATATAGGAAATCTGCCCACATGTTGCCTAGGAAATTCACTTTATGAACTTTCCATGCTCTTTGCTTGGTTCTGTCCGATGTGTGCAGAAATTGAGGCTGGAACCCCAGCCTCCTGACAATAAGGACCAGAACCTGTGACGATTTTACTGAAGAATAAGCGCTGTCTGCGACTTCAGGGCCGTTTCCTCCCGCACCGCTGAGGTATAAAGGAATGTGCCGTTCCCAGGAGCAGAGAGGCGGCAGGGATGCTGGAGCCAGCTCTTTCAACCTGCCGAGGCAGGAGGGACCCGCGGACAAAGGCGGCCACCCCAGAGGGAGCAGGGCACAGAGCCGCGGGTGACAAAGCCCTCGGCGGGGGCGGCAGCAGCGGAGATGCTCCGGGAGCTCCCGCTCCGCTCGCATCCCAAGGCGGCCGCCCGTGGCTCGGGTCCGTCCCCGCGCCTGGGCAGAGCGGGACCGGGGCCATTTCGGCGCCGCTTCCCCGGGCCGCCCGGCAGGCGCGTTTTCCTGCCTGTCCAACCCCACCCTTTCCCGGGATGGTGCTCTCTCCGGTACCTTTCCTTTAAGAAAAACCGAGGAAACCCATCTGAGAAAAAAAAAAAAAAAAAAAAGAAGAATAGGCAAAAAGCGGGGTGGCAGCCCCGGGGGGGCAGCGGTGAGGCAGCACGGCCCGGCGGGCAGGGCACGGCAGGGCACGGCGGGGCGGGCGGAGGGCGGGCGGAGGGAGGGAGCGAGGGAGCGGCCCCGTCCCTTTGTACCTGCCGTTCGAAGGCGCCAGGCGGGCCCGCATTGGCTGCGGCGGCCGCGGCTCCGTAACCCGAGCCGGGGCGGGCGCGGCGCACCGGGCCCGGCCAGCGCCCAGCCCGGCAGCCAAGGGGCGGCTCGGCTCGGCTCGGCTCGGCTCGGCTCTGCCGCCAGCAGCCGCCTCTCCCTGCGCGCCGCTGCGCTCGCTGGGGCAGGGCCGCGCCGCCCTGCCCGGCAGGAGGTGGGACCAAGCCCGGCGCTGCCGCCCCCTCCTCCCTCCCTCCCTCGCTCGCTCCCTCCCTCCCGAGGGCTGAGCCATTCCGGGAAGGCGCCGGCTCCCACACCGCTCCTCGGCAGCGCCGCACCGGCATCGGCCGCCACCGCGCCGGGCTCGGCCCCACGTCGCCGCGGGGCTGCGGAGGCTCGGCGGCGGAGCGAGGCGGGCAGCGGTGCGCGGTGCCCCGGCGGGCGGCGGGAGGGCGGGCGGGAGGACGAGTGCACGGAGCGCCCGGGAGCGGGGGGGCGGCCGCCGCGTAGTTGTTTTGCCCGGGGTAAGTTGGCCGATCCCTGCGGAGGCTTCGCTCGGAGAGTGCAGCGCTTGGCTCCCGGCTCCGTGTCGCCCCCAGCCTCCGGGGCAGGGGGGGCGCCTTTTTTTTTAAATTTCATTCCCCCCCTCCTCCCCCTTTGGTTTGTGTTTTCTTTTTATTATCATTATTATTATGGGGTCTATGGGGAAGCAGAATTTCCAGTCCGGCGTTGCTCTTCTTCCTTGTCCAACGCTCAACGGAGAACTATAATATTTCTTTCCCGAGATGCTGCAGTGATTTTTAGTTATAGGAAATCAGGCGAACAAAATCATCCGAATAACCCGAACCATTTGTTATTCTGTGAGAGCAAACGCAGCCTAGGCACAGATGATGGCAAAAAATTCCATGGAAGGGTCTAAAGAAGACCTGAGCAAAATTACGGAAGAGGAGATGCTGAGATGGAGCAAGGAAGAGCTGGTGAAAAGACTGAGGAAAGTGGAGAATGAAAAGATGAACTTAATGGTGGAACACGGCAACTTGATGAAAGACGTGAACCGGCGGCTGCAGCTCCACCTGCACGAGATCCGCGGGCTGAAGGAGGTGAACCAGAAGTTGCAGGACGACAACCAGGAGCTGCGGGAGCTCTGCTGCTTCTTGGACGACGACCGGCAGAAAGGCAAGAAGCTGTCAAGGGAATGGCAGCGCTTCGGGAGGCACACGGCCAGCGTGATGTGGAAGGAGGTGGGCATGTACCAGCAGAAGCTGAAGGACCTGGAGGCCAGGCAGGAGACCCTCCTGCGGGAGAACGTGGAGCTGAAGGAGATGGTGCTGATGCTGGACGAGGAGCGGAGCGGGGCCGGCTCGCGGAGCTCCATCGACAGCCAGGCCAGCCTGACCAACCTGAACGGCGGCTCGGCCACCAGGGACGTGGGGGACGGGAGCAGCACCTCCAGCACGGGCAGCGCGGGCAGCCCCGACCACCATCACCACCACCTGCACCACCACAAGGCCGGCGACAGCAAGGCCGGGGCCATGCGGCGCTCTATGGATGACCTGTCCGCGCCCCTTCACCACCGGAGCATCCCGAACGGCCTCAATGGTGAGCGAGCCCCTGCCCTGCCCTCCCTGCCCTGCCGCCACCCCCGGCATGCCCGCTCCCCCCTGGCCGTGGGGCGAGGGACTCCGGGAGGGGGGTCCTGGCCATTCCCAACCCTGTCCATCCTTGTGACCTCTTTGGCACAGCCGCCCCGGGAGCCGGGGAGCGGCACCTGTGTGCGGGTGTGCGTTATCAGCGCGTTCACTGTGTTATCGACGTCCTGGGCTGAGCGTTGGAGCCTCTTTTATCTCCAGCAGGGTTGGTGTTTGGTTTTGTTTGTTTGTTTTGGGTTTCTGTTGTGACAAAAATCAGCCCGAGTTTTCAGGGTTAAATAAACACTGATTGTGTTCCCACTCTTCCTCCTCTTTCTCTCCCCCTTTAAATATTTTGGTTTATGTTTGGCTTGTTTGTGGGCTAGTTTGATAAGATTGATAAAGATGGGATGAGATTTTGGAGGCATCTGATGGAAGTTCGGGTTTGTCCCACAGAGCATCACCTGTTAGCTCCGCAGGCTCTCAGGGCAGGCTGGCTGTGGAGTGCTCAGCAGTTTTGGAGAGGGCCAGCTCGGCTTTCCCCTGTCTCCACTTCAGAAAGAGGAGTTTTGTTTGTAGAGAAGAGATTGCTCTCGAAGGGACGCTGTACTCACGATTTTGTTCAGGCTAGTCATTGAAGTTAGAAACAAGCTCCACAACGAAATCGTGCCAAGCCTCCTCTGGCAGCTCATATCCAAGCAAAGTTTCTCCTGTCTAACAGTGATCAGGCATTAACATAACATTGAAATATCTTTAAAATGGAGATTTTAAAAAAAGATCTTTTAAAACCAGCAAGACCAAATACATGACTTTTAGAATGTGTGGTCAAGAGGATTCAGTAGGAATCAGACCAGGCAGTAATCTAAAAACTTCTTATAAGAAGTTCTTAGTCCTCTTCTCTCACCAAAGAGGGCTATTTTCTTTGTGGGGTGTCCTTTTCCCACCTCTAAGCCTCAGAGGTTGGCTCTGATTGATGTCAGCAGTGGATGTGCTTACCAGATAACCATGCTTTCAGCTCCCAGAGCTTTTGGTGTTCTTTTTTTTTTTTTTTTTTTTTGATTTGTGGCAAGTCTTTATGTCTCAAGAGACCTGAGGACCTGATCAACTCGTTTCACAAATATTCATCCATGAATGTGCTGTTTGCAGTCCTGTTGCCCAGTGTGTGTCAGCTCACGGCTGGAGATGTTCTGGCCACCTTGCCCAGCAGTCAGGGATTGCTGGTTTCAAGGGTGATCCAGTCACCAGATGGTGCACGGTACAGCAAACATCTTTAAATGTTTGGTGTGGAATTTTTTAATCTCTCTCTCGTAGAGCTGTGTAAATCAGAAGTATCTGGTTTGTAAATCTGCAGATAGCTTCTGCTCTTGACGTGACTTGACTTCATTTTCATAAAGCATTGCTCTCCACAGAGGCTTGAAGAGCACATGACAGGTATTGGATGTGCTGTTGCTGTTATGGAACAGAATGGCTTCACAGCTCTGGTTTGTGAACCTTAGACCGTGTCCCTTTTAGGCGGTGGTAGCTGAACGGGACAAAGCCAGTTGAATTCATTTGTTAACTCAGGGCTCTTGAGTACACAAAACATAACCAATGCCTTAGAGCTGTCCCTTCAGTCCGGGGTGACAGTGCAGTGGGATGCTTCACCTGGGAATCAAAGTCGCCCCTGTCAGCACAAAGAGGGAAACCTCTGCTTTTAGAGCTCGGTCCTCATTGCGCTGTGTGTGGGGATGTGCCCAGCAGCATCTTTTGGAGGGGACTGGGAGCCGGGTCTCATGTCCTACCTAGGGTAAAGGTAGGAAAGGCAGGGTGACCATCTGCACGCAGTGCTTCCATGCCTGCCTCTGCACACCCCTCCTCATTTCCTCTGTGGGAACGATGGGTATGGGCTCGAGCATTTCACTAAAACCTTTACGTTTTAGTAATTTGTGGTTGTGGGGTGCCTCTGGAAGGTGGTCTCTGTGGGAGGAACTGAAGCTCTTTCCTGTGAATCAGTGCGGCATCATTTCTGAGGGTGCAGCGGAGATGATCAGCACTTTTAAAGCTAATAATCCTTGTAAAGATGTAGACAAGCCTGATCTCCCCACTTAGGTAGTGAAGCTGTAAAATGACTTGAATAGTTGTCATTCTCAGATAGCATCGGTATTCAGCAAGGCCATTTCCCTGGCTGTGCCTTTGGAAATGCCTCTCAATACATATGCAAATGCAGGGCTTATCAGGCCCCTTTTTTGACTGACAGCAAGAAGTCTGGGAGGGGTGCTTGCCTGGGACCGAGCAACAATTCTGTTAAGCCTGTGACGGTGTGGAGGAGCAGGGCAGGAGCAGGTGAACATGAAAAACCACTCCAGTGAGTCAGGTGGGCGGTGGAGCTGTCACGGAGCAGCCCCGCGGTGAGCAGCCTGCGGTGTCTGCTGCCCCTGTCCCTGCCCCTGTCCCTGCCCCTGTCCCTGCCCCTGTCCCTGCCCCTGTCCCTGCCCCTGTCTCTGCCTTCCTGTGTGCAGCCGAGAGCTCAGCCTTTTGGTGCTGTCCTCTTGGTGAGTCTTATTTTCCTCAGGAATAAAACAGAAGGAAGGCAGAAGAAAGAGAGTGTGTGGCCTTTCATTTTTTGGTTGTAAGCTTGAGTCTGCTTTGCTGTTGTCTCGTGTCTTTAAAGCGCTGGAGAACTAACCAGAGGGTGAGCCAGGGGCTGCCCGGCCAGCTCAGCGGATACTGAAATGAGCAGCCCTGTGTGCTTTCTTAGGGAGAGGAGCTGGCTGGAAGGGATACAGTGCAGAATTTAGCATCTCTAGTAAGAACTCGGCAGAAGCTTTGGACAACTTGGTGGGAGCAAGGTTGCTACTTCTGACCTGCTTGCTAGACTTTTTTTGGCTTATGGAAAAGCTGGAAAGTCCTGAAATTGGGAGCTGGAAAATGTAGAACTCTTCTGCCCCTGCTAATGGTATCCATCAAGCTTCCCTTGTTAAGTGCTTTTCTAAAGGAATCAGGAGTATTGTTGCTGTTAAAACACTTGCAGGAAGGTAGATTTTTAGTAGAATCTTAGCGAGGAAAGGTGGGTTAAATGTTTCTCATTTTCTGTTCAGCGATCCTTGGAAGTGAGTTGTTGAACCAGGGCTTGATTTATTGGCCTCAGTGACCCACCCCAGTGTGAGGTGATGAACTCTAGATTTGTAAGGTGAATTCAGAATAAATAGTGTGTGAAAAGCACCCCCAATCCAACTGGTGGTCCACCTTTGCTTCACTTTTCTGAAGTCTATTTACTTCCGCGAGTTGTCTTTCAGAAGCTGATGATTAATTATTTGCTCACGGAAGATAAGATAATAATTGTAACATAGTGTGAGAATGGCTAATACCAGAAGACATGTAATCCTGCTTTTTGGGAAAGTGAGAGGTTTGGTCAATATCTGTGTGCACATGGACCTGGGCTGTGGGACAGGGGCACCCCAGACTGTGTGATGGAAACTGGCCAGGTGCCTCTGTAAGGATATGTCACAGTTCTAAACCTACCCAGATCTAGGGCAGAAATTGAGGCACAGTCACTGTGTGTGCTTGTGAGTGCTTTGGCTTTCCTTTTTATGCATGGAGTGGATCTCTGTTTGCAACACAATCTTTCTGTCCATTCAGCTTTAGACAGCTCTGTTGAAGCAGATGCTTGGAATTAGGTTTGAAAAAGAGAATTAAAAGAAAAAAGTCAAGTGCATTTTGTGATATTGATATTAACATGACCTAGGGGAAGAAAAACCCCTCAGGTTTATTCCCACAGGATGTACTCCTGGACTGTGAGGTATGTGGGAACATTGGGAGGAGTGACTCAGAGTTCCCTGAGGCCAGGGCAAGGGCTTCCACCAGTTTTAGCCTTATCTAGATCTCACTGGGACAACTGTTCATCCATCTTCCAGCCTGGAGGCATACAGACTCAACTAGCAATGGGCCAGGGACAGAATCCTGTGCATGCAGGGAAAGCATTCAGGCTTTAGTTTTATTTCACACCCATCAACTGAAGTTGACATTAGAACTTCACCTTCCACTGGAACTGTTTGCTCTAGGTTCCCAAAATGGACTGGATGGTTTCCAGTGTCTCTGACTTTATCTCAGTTGGGTGAAGTGTTAATTTTGTTTTTTTGTTTTTATAAATGATTGAAAACATCAACAATTAAAAAGTGGTCAGGGAGGCCCAGAAAGAAGCTGTGGGTACAGCAGAGAGCCTGTAGTAGCAGAGATATTATCTATGGCCTCTTGTTGCTGTCTTCTCCAGTGAAAGAAGAATGCTCTCTCTGGGTGAGGGGGTGGGAAGATCTCGAGTTGTATTGATTCCCACTTGTAGATGTCCACATATTTACCTAGAGGGTACAATATATTGCAGTTAAAATGGTGGCAGAGAGAAATGGCTGCTCTCTGTGGGTTGGTATTGATTGGTAATGCAGCTGCCCTTCTTTGTACACCCTTAAGGCCAAAAGACTTTGTTTTATTAGTGTATTAATAATCAATATACTTATTATTTATGAAGGCATATTAATGAGGCCTTTGAGACAAGAATATGCAGGGGCAGAAGCGAAAGATGAGGTTCATCCCATTTAATTTGAGATATCTCCAATACAGGCTTTAACATCTGCATTCCCTTGGACATCCTTTATCGGCCACGTGGAGAGAGGCACTTTGGTGTGATGATTTATGTGAACTGTGTCTGCATCAAAGAGAGCAGAATTGTGTGCTGGTTGTGCTCTTTCCCTGTGCTGATGCCTGGTCAGCTCATTCATATGCAGCCATCTAAAGCCAGATGAGATCAGCCCTGTTCCACGTTTGTGGTGACCATTGTCCACTTTTGCAGTGCCCCTGTCCTAGCTCTGGTGAAAGAGAGGAAATTGCCTTTCTCAGCAGCATTCAGATATCACCCCCTTACAGTCCCTCACTGTGTGGGCAGGCCAGGTCAGAGAAAGTCCTGTTCTCTGTGCTGGAGACCTCTCAGAGCTCAGCAGTGGCTCCTTCCAAGCTTAAGCACAGGTTTGGTTACTTGACTAATTATTTATTTTCTTATATGAAGAGCACTTTTCATCCTATGAAAATGGCTTTAACGTTGGTTTTTTTTTTAATACTGCTGTTTTTAACATGTTGGTATTTTTGGTTCTGTAGGCTGTTACAGACAGACTCCTTGTGATTAAGACAGGAAATCAGCTCTGGGGTGGTACACTAGATAGGGGTAAGACCTCTGGAGAAACACCTGTTTCCATCTCTGCTGTAAGTTCAATGTGTTCTGCTATTTGGCTTATCAGTGCTGAGGTCTCAGATATGAAGGGTACAGCTTGAGTTTTTCAGTAGCCAGTAGTCATTGGCCACTCATTCAAAGGACTTCCATGGAGTGCTTCATTTGAGGCATCTTTGTCATTGTCCACTCCTGCCTTCTTGCTGGGGCACTGCCTGTGTGCCAGCCTGCTTGGCTCCCAAACCTCAGGGTAGCTGGTGTCCCTGAAAACAAGGCTCAGGATGCTTAAATTAAAATTGGGCCATATCTGGAAATATATTCTCCATGGTAATGTGTTCTAATTTTGTTTTCCTCTTGCGTATTATGTAGAGATATCTTATTCTCAGCTGTCCTGTTGAAGGAAAAAAAACCTTGTATTGATTAAAAGACAATTTTCTATGGGCCTTTGATGGAATTATCCACTTACTCTCATTGAAAGCAGTCAGAATAAGGGAAGTAGCCTGTGCTGGTTACATGTAAATGATTAGGTCCTCTGGAGACATTTCATCAAATAAAGCTGAGGATCGAATTAAATGGTGATCTAATGAAGTGGCAGGCATGGGAACCCAAAATGCAGCCCTGGCAGGTGTTACACCTGATGTGTGTGTGGAGAGGAGAGGCATGAATATCAACACTGGCAGAAGGATTGCATCTGAAAGCTGAAGGGTTAATACTTTGTGGGGACAAGGGCGCCTGCATCCATGCAACCCTGGGGATGCTGGGGGCCTGCCCTGGGAGGCGTTGGGCTTTTTATCTGCCCCACAGCATGGCTGTGGCCTTGCTTGCATCTCACACAGACATTCCCATGGCAGGGTCTGCTGACAGTGTCCCTCCAGACTGCCCTTGCAGCATCCTTCTGTACTGGGGCTGCCCTTTGGAGATGCTCTGGGAACAGAAAAATGGACAACAGCTGATGGTAGGTGAGATGGGGTGAGGTGCTTAAACTGGCAAAAACATCTGGTATACATCAGGTGTGGAGTGAGGCTAATGAGAAACATCTAAGCCCATTTAAAATTCAGCTAAAATGCTTGAACCCAGAAGGCTGATGTTCTTTCCACACTCACACGCAGGCCTTAATGCATCCCACTGCAAAACATACAGCACTGCTCTCCTGGAACAGGGACGGTTTGGAGGCTGCACATCCAGTTTTCCTGCGAATTAGCTGCAACTGGCTGGGTTTGCTTCTGCATTCTGTATTTTTAACCTTTTTGTCTGCCAGCCAGAATTCATCCTGCCCTGTCGCCAAATGTCATCATCCCCTTGTGGTTAACTTGCTGCAATTCATGAAACACTTGGCTGCCATAAATAGTTATGTGCAGAGGTTCCTGTGCGCGCGGGGCGGGCAGAGCGGCGCTGCGAGGCACTCGCACACGAACATGTCCACCAAGAGAAAGTTGACCCACTTCTGCAAATAGATAACTCCTGGCAGAAAAAGTAACACTGTCTCAGGGAATCTATCTTCCCCTTGCCTACTGAATTGTGAAGCAAAAAGCAAGCCAGCTCCATCTCCTGAATTAGCAGTGATGTGAGCACAGTACTCCCCATTGAAACCGGGGTGTGTACATCAGCCCTTGATCTGAGGAGGGCTTAAAATGGCCACAATTTGGTCGTGATTTTTTTTTTTTCAGTATAATGAAAGCTTTTGTTAGTGAACAAGGTGCATGGGGTTCAGGACTCAGCTGCTCTTAGGCATTAGGAAACATTTATCACCATGGCAATTGAAGGCTGCTGGGCAGGTTATTTTGAACACTTTTCTAGTGACTCATGTCTGGGTCAAGACCATTTATGCCAGGTTACTTTAGCCCCTGTACATACAGGTATATATAGTCTTCTTTCCCTTAAATTGTTTCTTGACTTGCTATTCTGCTTCTCTCAGGGAACTCATTGCTTGTTCTGCCTTATGTCTCCAAGATGGTGGTGCCAAGCAAGGTTCACCTTGCTCAGAGCCTCTTCTGTAAAGGGTCTTTGTGACCTAAAGTCCTTGTGAAGTAGATTACAGGTTAGTTTTGACTGTCTTTGAGACTTCACGGATCTTGCAGTGAGATTGAAGCAATCCTAAATCTGATGTGAGTTATCTCATTGTCTGCTGGGGCTCTCCTAGGGCTTGTAGGATGGGATGTCTCCTGTTTGCCTGGGGTGGCAGTGGTGGGAGGGCTGTCTGCAGCAGAGGGAGCACCGTGGGTGAGTGTCGGGCTTGTGGCAGCAGGGCTGTGGCCAGCTGCACGCTGCAGTGGCAGGGTGACACGCTAGCTGTCTGCTGCGGTTGTGTCAATGCCGGCTCGCTGGCAGAATTAGTTCAATCAAAGCTGGAGTGCTCTGAAAAGCCCTTCAGACTTTGCTCCATCCCCGAGCTTTGTGCAGTGACACTCAGGACTGCATGCTGCTGCCTTTTCCCCCATTTCAGCCCCAGCTCCTCTGCTGCTGGGGTTTCATTCGTGTACAGGAAGGTCAGCTGCATTGGAATGTCTGTGTGAGGTGAGAGATGAAGTGTGTGGAGCAAATGGATGGAGCAGGGCCCAGGCTGGGAGGCAGGAGGAGATACTTAGCTGCTCTCTCAAACCATCTCTAGGGGTGACTATGCCTGGGGGTTTGATAGCTGTGTCTGACCTGTCCCTGCATTCCCAGGGGAATGAGAATCCCCTGGCTGCCTCTCTGTCCCTGTGCTGTAGAAGATCCATGAAGAGGAAAGGAGCAGGCAAAAGGATTACTCAAAGTAGAACAGCAAAACCAAACCATTGTTTTAGGAATGAAGAGAAAAGAGAGCATTTCCAGTCCCCAAAGTGTAATATTTCTATGGAAATAGCAGGAAGAGGCTTGCTGTCAGTCTCTGATCTAGTGGGATTGACTAGATTTTGTTTGTTCTTCCCCACATCTTCCATCATCTCTGGATCATCTGAAGACAGGTTGCTGTGCATCACAAATGCAAGACTCCTGGTTTCTGACTTTTGATTAAGTGCTAAGCAGTCTCTGGAGGACTGGCATCTATCTTTCATCTGCAGTTTTTTACGTGCTAAGGTACATTTCTCTCACTCTATGACACGTATTGATGATGCCTTGTCCTTTAAATGCCACTTCTGTGACACTCTGCTCCTGGCTGTGACTTTTTATGAGGCCATGGAGTGTTCAGGGCTGTGGCACATCTCAGTGGCCAGTGAAGTTACTGTGGGACACTGTTGGACAATGAAATTGAGACTTGGACTCTTTACACTTGCTTTGGTATTTTTTTCAAAGGAAATCCACAGTGTCTTTAATCTCCAACAAGGGAAGTAATCTGTCCTGTTTAGGCAACGTTCTGCTTGATTTTTGTGTTGCCAGAGGACTACTGCTGGTTATACACATGCAGGAATTTGCCATTTTCATGTTGATGTTTTCACTGTTTCCCCCTCATTTTTCTTTTTAATAGGATCTAATAGAATAGATTCCAGGACAGTCTACATAAAAGTCTACTTTTATGGAGTAGAGTAACCTCATGGATGCTAACAGAGTATCAGTAATTAAAAATAACTAATTTTGGTTGATGCTGAATCTTTTCCAGCTCATAACAAAGGTGTTAAGAAAGTCTTATTTTAATGTACAATCTTAAAGGGCTATTGTGATGCACAGTGTTCTTTTGTCTTCTTGGTTTCCTTTTCTTATCTCCCTTACTGGGATTTGCAGTCTCATATTTATCTATTTCCCAGCAGCTGAATATAACTTTGATCTATGCTTTGGATCTACGGAGCTTTTAATCCCTTTCCAGTGAGTTAAAAGCTTGTTTGCTGTTGAATGTGATACATAGTTACAGGTTATATGATCTTCACCAGCAGTTCATGCATTGCACAGGGATGGCACTTTGTGAAAAACTGGTAAAATGTTCCCTTGTTCATTTTCCTGATTGCAGCTGAAACCCAGCATGGGACTGAGTCAATCATTCACTCCTGGTCAGACTGCTGATACAACTGTCCTTTGCTGTTACAAATACCTCTGCACCTGCTTGCTTTAGTTCAGTTATTCATTCATTTCTCTGTGATGCTTATTTTTGAGGGTACAAACCAGCTGAGTATTTCAGTCAGTGCAGCAGCCTTTCCATCTTTCAGCTCTGCCAACATTTAGAGGGTTTTCCTTTTCCATCCTTTTAACACCTTTTAAAAATAGGAATCAATTTTTAAAGCCTGTGTGTTTGTTCCTCTTTGATGTCTTGAAGCATGATAATATATGCCTTTTTTTGTGGAGATCTTCTCTTCTGGAGTGGCTGCAGTTTCCACCTCAGGAGCAATAATGGTTTCTGCAGCTCTGTCCTCCAGGCCATGTGGGTGTAGCTGCACGTGTGTGACTGTGTTCAACCATCTTCTGAAAGTTCTTTTTGAGTTTTGGTGCAGCTCTTTGCTTCCTGGATTCTGAGCAATTAAGTTGAAAGTCCCTCCCATGCTTGTCTCCTGACCTCTTGTAACAAAATGCAGTCCTCTTTTTATGACAACAGACTCTATTGTTTTAGATGTAAGCTTTAAAATAACAAAAGGATGGATGGTTCTGCAAGTTGGAGCACTGAGCTGGGACTCACATTTGGAGTGCTGTCTCATTGTTGGCTTTCTGGTGTAGTCTTTTAGCTAACTTATGTGATTTGTGGTTCTCCTTTTATACAACCAGGATAATATATTTTCTTTGTCTTCTCCAAGTTTATTGTGGTGCTTAACAGAATTAGACCCTTACCTCAAATGGGGCCTCTGACCATTGCTATGATACCAGTGATAACAAACAGGTTTTGAGTTATACTGAACTAGCAAGGAAGGAGACATCTTTAGAGTAACTCCACACATTTCTAATTCCCAGTTTTGGCATTGCTTCCAATCCTGTTTCAGTTTTACTGGGATAAAAGCACTTTACATGTTGGGTTGCTTCCCTCTGTATTGTATATACTTCTTGGAACCACAGGATGGTGAAGTGTGGTCAGTCTCTCACCACCATAAAAACCAAAAACCTGTCAAATAATGATTCTCTCAAATGAGGAGACAGCAAAATTAGATAAAAAGCAGGGTTTGCCTCTCCACAAACACAGACAAGTGCAGAAAGATGCTGCTGCTGCTGTCACAGCAACAGGTTACCTTGATACCTTTCAGAGAGTGGACACGGCATTTATTGTTATTTCAGTTCATCCCATCTATGTTGCCCAGCTGAATATCATGCTATAAATGTGTATTTAAAGTGTTTATCTGTCAGCCTAGTAGAGTTTTGACTGAGGTGAAGAATCACAGCTGTGAAGTAGAAGGGTCCTGCTTGTCACTGCAGAGCAGTGGTGTCTTTGCTGTAGTTGCTGAAGGCACTCTTCCTCTTTCCAGTTAAATTCTTACCTGATGCCTTGATTGCTTTATTTCTGATGCTGGTAATTGGGTAACTCCTAATGAGTCCTGACTGAAAAGTCATCAAAGTCATTCTTGGGTGTGAACTCAGAGTTTCTTAACCACATGGGCTTTTATTTCCATTTGCGTGGTGGAATTGGGAGGGAGGATCTATTTGTCAGCGTATCACTGACGCCTTAGGAGGGTGACAAGACCACAGTAACTCTTCCTAGGCAATTATGTATGAAAGGTTGTCAGTGTGAGTAGTATGGGAAGTTAAAAGCCTTAATTTTCATTTGGAATTGAAGCCTTAATGACTTTCCACTCCCACAGCTCATAAAGACCATGCTTCAGCTTCTAGTTGACCAAGAAAAAAAGGGGAGGGGACATCTTTTATTTCAGACTTTTTTGTGCAAATTTTTTATGAAAAGCCAGATTTATGAGTCACTGTTCTTTGTATAAAAGATGATTACTGGGGTATGAACCTCAGAAAAGTGACGCTTTATAACTTTGCCACTAGCCACACAATTTTGCTTTCTCTCTTTTCAATTAGTTAAGTTAAACAACATCTCAGTTTGAAAGGACTAATTTTATTCCTATTTGTTGTTTGCCTTATGCACTAATTATTTTCTCTAAGTAAAGCTAAACAGCAGAGAGGGGAAGAGAAAGGATCATCCCAAATGAATGCTCTCTAATTTTCAAAATGATGGGTGTAGATCCTATGGGGTTAAGTGAAGTGTTGTATTTAGTCACATCTCTCACGGCATAGTAAGGAAGAGAAACTGGATCACACAAATCCTTTTGTTAACCCTAGGAACATAATTAACTTCCTCTGGAAATTTGTTGTTTAAAAACACAACCTTCTAAACATCAATATTGTTTAACCTGTGCTTAAAAGTAAAGCTATGTTTTTATCCACTTTTCTGTGTTTTGTTGTTGTGTTACTTAGTTTTTTGCCCAAGAAATAAGGGAGCATTTTGTAGCTCAGTAGCATCTGCTGCCTAACACAAGTGGGAGCCCAGGGTGGCAGTGTTGGTAGAGTGGCATGTGCAGGTCACAGCCCTGCTTTGGCTCTGTAGCAGCAGGTCCAGAGCTCTCACAGTGCCAAGTGATCCAGAGCATGTTTGTCTTTTTTGGTCCACCAGGGATATTGAAGGGCATCTTCTGTTCAAAGCACAGGTGCTCAGCATTTTCAGAGTATTGAGTATTCTGAGAGTGATGCAGGCTTCATTCTTGCAAGTGGCTGAGGTGACTAGCTGATTTTCTTGGCCATGGGGCTGTGTTCTTGAGAAAGCATTGCTCCAGAGCTGTAAATGCCCTCTGTCCATAGCAGCATAGGTCAAACAAGTTTTCTGATCCCACAGCTCTGGAGACAAGTTTGCTCAGAGACCTGCAAGATGAGGAATGGATCATGTAAACAGCAGCTGATGCAGTTGTTGGGAAGGCCTCTATTTTTATTTTCTTCTTGTTTTCATCTTGGCCAGGTTGGACAGAGAAGGTTTTCAATGGAAGATCTGCTCTCCTGTGCTTCATTCTGCCTTATTTGGATAAAAATTATGGGGCTGTCCTTTAAAAATTTTTCTTCTAGTTTGCAGTGTAAAGTGAAGGAAAGATAATATTTTTGGGACAGCCTTGGGACTGCCTCTGTAAAAGGAATGCTGTATAAAGAGTAAAACTCCCTAACTCAAGGTTGGCCATATTTGAATTTAATCTTTTTTTTCACAGGAGAGATTTCATGTGTGAATTTAAACCAAAACTGTGTCATGCACAAAGGGACAGGTTTCTTCTGTTGAAAACAACATCTGTAGAGTTGGAGGGAAGGGCTGGGCTGCATGGAGTGTGTGTCCTGGCATGGGGAGCCACGGAGGTGCTGCTGTGGGAGGGTAGGGAGCAAGAGGGCAGTTGGGGGCAGAACTTTCATCAAGCTCAGATAAAGCTCTAATGCAGCCCTTGTGCTGTGCTGGAGGAGAAGATGTTCTCAGTGTGGGAGGAGTGGGCAGCAAGAGCTGCCTGCCTAGCTCAGGATGGGGTTGGAGACCACCACAAAGGGATGTGGCAGCAGGTGAACAAGGGGATGGAGTAAATCACTGCAGAATGTGGTTTGGGAGCTTGCTGTTATTTTTAACAGCTGATTTTGTTGAACTGGATTGAACTCCCTCCAGCTCAGCATTGATGATGGTGCCTGGAGCTATAAAGATTGTATTTTGATCAGCAAGTCAAAAGCAAGTGTACCACTAGTTATGAATACATTTTCAGAATTACAAGCAAAGGAGATCTCAGAATAATAATGGGCAGAAAAAGTTGCCTGAAGGAACCAGTTTCCTTGATAAATGCTGGAAGAGGTGTGGACCTGAACTTTGCACTCCTTCCCATATCAGCTTTTTAAAAATGTGCCAACAGATCTAGAATCTGAGTTTTGAACTTGTTAAAATCCTGAGTAGACATAATGCAATATGGCAGGAAAACCAATAATGTTGAGGTTTTGGAAATACAAATGGTTCAGCTGTAGATGTGTGATGTGGGTTAAAAAGGGTGTGTGTGTCCTGTGCTGTGTGTCGTTGACCCAGTTGGTTATTCAGTGATGAATTCTGATCTGGATGTTTCGAATGACAGATCTGGGTTCTGAAGTGCTGATGATTAGATTAAGACAGTGTAGTAAACCTTAATGGTGCATGAAGAGCTACTGCTGGATTTGCAGTAATACCTACTTTTCTGCCTTAGAACAGCATGGATAATACTTTATGGTTGTATAACTCCTTCCAGACAAGGAGTCTAGGAGTGCTTTGTAAACGCTAATGAGTTTGGCCTCATAGCATATTTATAAGCCTGAGAAGAAGCATTATTCCCCTTTTTTACAGTTTGGATGTTGGCTGGCCTAAGTATGCAAAGAACATGCAGCAGAGCTTTCATCTGCTGACCCTCAGTTCTGGCCCTTATCTGCAGGACTCTCTTGGCTTCTTAAGTGTGTCTGAGGCTTGCTCAGAAATTTACTGCAGATTCATTCCAGAATAAAGGTTGGGTTTTTTTGCAAACCTCTGTGTATCCTTTGTAAAGCATAAGACATTGTAATTATTTGATGATAATTTCGTGCTTGCTGTCTTGTTCTACAGCAGCAGAGATTGAAATTAATCCTCTGCTGGAATGAAATCAGATTGGGCATTATGAATATTGTTTCCTTGCCCAGAACAAAGAGACTTAGTTAATGTGAATGCAAACTTCTGTTATCTTTACGTGGGAGTTGCAGGTGGGTAAGGAATGTGAGGTCAGGAGGATTGGGAGCAGATAATTGCCGATGTCAAAGGGCAGCGAGAGTGATGCCTGTGAAAAACGCCTTGCAAAGTAGGTGGGATCAGACACTGCAGTGGGCACACACAGGTCTTTCCTTAGCAGCTTTCTCAGATGTTCATCCCAGAATGTCTGCATTATTTCTACAGCTTTATGTAGTAGGATATTCTGCAACATGAGCACTGTGTGGATTGTAGATATATTTTGTAAATGTTTTGGGTGTGAATTTGGTGTTTGGTGACACATGCTGTAAAGACAGGTCTAGAAGGATAGGTCCCTCTTCAGTTGTAGGATAAGCATATGCAAGCAGACATTTCACACAGTGCTTTCACATCCCTAACCTGAATAACTGCTTCCAAATCTCACTGCTTCTTCATGGGCTGGAGACCAGTGAAGATCCCAGCAAAGAGTCTGTAGCGTTCTAGATGTGGAGATGGTGATCTTCATGATGTGGTTGTTAAAATTAGCAGCATTTCTGGTCTGATAGAATCATAAAATAGTCTGGGTTGGAAGGGACCTTTAGAGATCATCCAGTCCAACCCCCCTGCAATGAGCAAGGACAACTTCAACCTGATTATGTTTCTCAAAACTCCATCCAAACTAACCTTGAGTGTTTCTAGGAATGGGCATCCACCACCTCTCTGGGCAACCTGTGGCAGTGTTTTACCACCCTCATTGTGAAAAATGCCTTTCTTAGATTTAATCTAAATCTACCCTCTTAGTTTATGACCATTACCTCTGTTACATCCAAAAAGGCCCTAATAAAGATTTTGTCCCCATCTATCTTATAACCTCCTTTTAAGTACTGAAGGTCACACTGAGGTCTCCCAGGAGCCTTTTCTTCTCCAGGCTAAATAAACTCAACTTTCTCAGCTTTTCCTCTTGGAGAGCTGTTTCAGCCCTCTGATCATTTCTGTATCTGTCTTTTGGACCCACTCCAGACATGGACAAGCAGGTTCATATCTTTGTTTTGTGAAACTGTGTTCAGTGTGTTGCTGCACTTCAGACCTGTGTATCACTGAATTAAGTGCCATTAAAAGCAGTTGCCTCTTCCTTATGACTGGACTGTGATTTCTGTCTGATTCTGGTATATTAAATGTTATATTGGCATGTGACTTTTTCCTTATCTGGCTACTTCTGGAACACAGCTTAGCCTTAGCTCTTCAGCACAGAACAAAAGCTTTCCTGAAACTGTTTGCACATGGCTACAAATAGAAACCTCAGGTGATTAGCAAGAGGTTTTGGCAAGTCATGCAGATACATGGGCTATTTCAGTGTGTGATGTGGCATCTTTGCAGAGCTGGGGGCAGAAGCATCCTGTAGGGAGGCTCTAGTTGACTGTGCAGTGCTTAATCTTTCTAATACATCCCATAATGTGTAGTGGAAGATCTAGATAATGCAAGAAAACAGTTATTTATCTGGGATTAACCTACATAAAACATTTACATTGAGCAGAAACTAGGCCAGAACACCACTCAGTCTGATGAGGAGTAGTTGAGGGACCTGGGGAAAAGGAGGCTCAGCTCCTTATTGCTCTCTACAGCTACCTGAAAGGAGGTGGGAACAAGGTGGAGGCTGGTCACTTCTCCCAGATAACAAGCAATAGGAAAAGAGGAAATTAGCTCAAGTTGTACCAGGAGAGGCTGAGTTTGGTATTAGGAGAAATCTCTTCAGCAAAAGCATTGTCAGGCATTGGAACAGGTGCCCAGGGAAGTGGTGGAGACAGCATCCCTGGAGGAATTTAGAAGATGTGTAGATGTGGCACTGTGGGACATGGTTTAGTGGTGGACTTGGTAGTACTGGGGTAATGGTTGGACTCTATGGTATTCAAGGATCTTTTCCAACTAAAATGATTTGATAATTCCATGATCCTATGAATTGCAGTGTGATACATATTCTAAAATCAAAAGAGCCTTTGTGGTTCTTTCAGTGAGTGGACATTAGCTCTGGATTTTGTCTTAGTACCCCTTTGTTTGGTTTGTACCACTTGACTTTGTACTACAGTCTATGTGTATTGATATTCTTGTAAAAAAAAAATGACTTTAGCCTCCCAAGCACCCAAACAAGCACACCAAATAAGTAGAACACAATTAATATAATCCTTTTAACAAACAGGTTGGCTGGTTATCAGTGCTCTTTATGAAGAATAGTCTGCCTGTTTTTCCAAACTCCTGCTCTGTTAGGGGTGCACAAGCCATTCTTCTGAAGATTTATTATGGTAGGAGCTACAGAGTAGTGCTTGGTAAATAGATTTATACATGTGACACTCTACTGAATGGGAGATTTATACTTGGCTATTCCATTGCTGTTCATTACCATATGATGTTCCATTGAATGCAATTACATGTCTGCCTCTACTCTTTAAAGTCCAGAAAGGTTTCATAATATTACTATCTTCCTCTGCTCAGCAGAGCCTCACAAAGAGGCACTTTCCTGTGTGATGCATGGGGTTTGAGGGTGGCTTTGTTTTTGGTAGGCCTGGATGTGTGAGGAAAGGTGGGTTTTGGCTGTTAGCAAGACTCATGGAGCTGTTGTGCTGAAGGTGTTTGAGAAGTTTTGCTCAACTTTGCCTGAACTCTCACAGATTTGTGCTGCAGAACTGACCTGGTCTTACATGTTGTTAATTGTGAAGACCTTTGTAATTCCTGCAGGTTTTAAAGAGGTGTAGGTCTTATCTCTTGATGAATTTAGTGTAGCATATTCATCACACCAGCTGAAGATCCCAATATTTTCTCTGACACTAGAAGGATGATGTAGATTTTTATTAGCTGATATTTTTCACCTAGTTTCTTTGGCCCATATTTTACTGTTTACTGCCATTATCTGCTACATTTTTAATCAGAAAACATGAAAACCAAACAATTTTTTTCCTGCTTTGGAAATCAGCGTGATGTAAAATCTTTTCAAAACTGTGCCCTAAAGCAATGGGGTCTGCTAGGTATTTTATTTAGTGCAGATATTTTGTGAGACACCTTGACTACACTGAGGACTGTGGCAAAACTTTCTTTGGCTTTGAAAGGACTGGAACTTCACTTCTTATTTTGTGTTTGCCTGCAACTTTTCATTCCTGGCTATTGCATATTACATCTTTAATGATTTCTCTTCAACGAGCCTTTTAGAAACCGTGACCCTTTTTGTCCCTGGTCAAGCCCTGTGTTGCTGCACCCCTGTGCTCTGAGGCCTCATTCATAAACATCTCTTGGAGCACGGCTCTTTATCCCGTGTCCAGGGATGCGAGAGAATCCCGAACAATGGTGGGCCTGAGACAAAAGCCGGCATTGTGCGGAGGGCGCCGGGGCGGGAGGGTTTGGGGGCCCGGGAGCCTCTCCGGGCTGGGACCATTGTGCCCCTAATTGGATTGGATTGGATTGGATTGGGTTGGATTGGATTGCTGCTGGGGCTGGTGGTGGTGGCCGCTCCGAGGGACCCACCGGGACCCGCTGCGTCAAACCTGGCGGCGACTGGGGGAGGCAGATGACCTCCAGAGTCCGTGTGGTTCAGCGAGACCCAGTGCGGTGCAAATGCACCAGGTTGCAACTTTATTAGTGATTAGACCCAGAGATAAGCCTCAGCTAACTGCAGAGTCTAATTCCGGGCATTGAAGGCGGGGATGCTGATGCAGCCCGAGGCCTGCTCAGGCCAGGGGAGCTGTGGGGACCGCAGACAGCGAGAGAGAGAGTTTGGGGACCTGGGGCAGGTTCTGATCAGCCCTGCTGAGAGAGAGTTTGGGTAACCTGGGTCTGGGGCAGGTTCTGATCCAGAACTGCTGTGGGGGAGTTTGAGGGACCTGGGTTTGGAGCAGGTTCTGATCAGCCCTGCTGAGAGGGAGTTTGGGTAACCTGGGTCTGGGGCAGGTTCTGATCCAGAACTGCTGTGGGGGAGTTTGAGGGACCTGGGTTTGGAGCAGGTTCTGATCAGCCCTGCTGAGAGGGAGTTTGGGGAACCTGGGTCTGTGGGGGAGTTTCTGAGGGACCTGGGTCTGGGGCAGGTTCTGATCAGCCCCTGCTGTGGGGGATGCTGGGGCAGGGAGGCAGCCACAGAAAATGTGGAACTGAGGGCAGAGTCAAACAATTGGTGACTTCAAACCCAGTTTGACATTTGCTATGGCTGATCAAGAATATTAACATTGACTAAGGATTGCTCCTTTTGGGCAGAAATAAAGGTGCAGGCTATAGCTCAAAATACTTGGTAGAGTGTTTAAGAAGGAAACAAACTCTTTCACATTTCAGTTTTTGCAACTGAGGCTGTTCCTGGTGCTATTCTGAGTTTTTTGTCATCTTTTTAGACTCAGTTTCCTTTCCTGTGATCCAGGATAATGTCTTTGGTGGGTTTGGCCTGTGGTGATTGATCCATGCTGGATGTATTAGTCTGTGACTGAATCCTGGTAACGTGTCTGCATGAATGGTGGTGGAAAATGTCAGAGGTTGCTGGCAAAGATGAATCACCATAGGCCAAGGGCTAAGACAGCACAGCAAGTATGATGCTGTGGTATGCTCTGTTATTGGATTTCCTCCAGGGACTGCTCCCTGGGGAGCTTTGGCCTCATGGCATGCTGCAGAGACCTGCTGCTTGGTGCCATCCTTTAAGCACAATGTGGGAGCCTCCAGTTGGATTGTGTGCAGATCTTGGGCTGTGCTACAAATATATGCATTGAAATGTTTGGCAGATTCATTCTGCAAATCCAGACAAGCCCATGCAGCCCTAACATTTAAATCTGTGGCTTGGAAATCTGCCTCTCAGAGCCACTGCAAACTGCCTTGTTCTGGACTCTCTTGGATGGCGTCTGTCTTTTTCTTCAGACCCACCTAGACAAGAACACAAATATGATCCAAGAAACGAGCTTGCTAATACCCAAATCCTCAAAACTTTGTTGTTCAGAGGAGCTGGTTTTGACCTTTATTTGGGCAAATGGGTATTAAACTAATCCCACCCAATCTCTGTAGTGACAGGATGACCTATTTCTTTTTAATCTTATAAATTAAGTTGTTAAAGTTACTACATCTCACTGCTTTTGCCCCTTGCCTCCAGGCAAAAACCCATTTGGGATTCCTGCTTCTCTACTTTTTCTCTTAGCCCTTCTTGTGTTTTGACTTGTATTTTGGAACACCTGGCTCTGTATTTGCGACTGAAAAGGGCTGAGAAGCCTCATTTGCTGTAAGAGAAGTATCACTGGGCTAACATTTACCCCCAAGCAGTGTCAGGCCACAGAAATTAGAGATTCTGGAGAAACCAAAATCTTGTCTTTGCGATGTTAATTTTTTAGTTTGTTATGGGGGAATTTGGAGATGTTAAATTCTCCAGTGGTCTGTTCAGGTCTGGGAAGTGACCTGGCCAAGGCCTGGCTGTAGGTGAGACCTTGGCAGGTCCCAGGTCAGCATCCCTGCCCCTGGGAGAGCACTTTGCTGGGCTTCTGTGTCAACTTCCCTGTGGCTTTGCACTGTTTTCCCTTTTATCACCAGCCAGGGCTTGTTGTTGGACCTTTGCCTCCATAGTTTAGGAGAGGAGCCACTGATTTCCCTTTCTATCCAAGGCAGCTTTGCATTAACTAGTCTTCTTCTCTGTCCAAAATGTGTGAATCAAGAGAAGTTTCTGTTGCTTTAAGTAAATGTTGGACTGGACTTGATTTTGTGAAGTCAAAAATCTGTGAATAGCAAATGATGCAGACTAAATATCTGGTGGCCTGTCCAGGCCACTTGGGCATCTTACCCACAGGTGTAAAGTGGATATTGTTCCACCAACCTTGTGTTTCATGCATCAACTTCCCTTAGGATAGGATTATGCTTTGTTCTGGAGGTGCTTGGAGAAGGTGAAGCAGGAGCTGAAGTGGACAGAAGTTGCTCAGCCCACAACTTCATGGCTTGTCTGTGGTGGGTGATCTGTGTGAAGGTTTCCTGGACAGATGCAAAGTTTGGATTTGTATGTCTGTTTTTGTTTTCTGCTTGCATGCTTTCCTCCAGAGCAGTGTTAGTGCTGCTGTAGACACCTCCTATGCCATAGCATCTGCTGGAGCTGATCAGGGCAGGATTGCTCCTAAAGCCCTAAGAGAAGCCTAAACCCTTCTACCCCAGAAAAGGGGAACTCCTTGTTTGCTCTGTCTTAGAAGGTGGTGTTGTGACTTCTTCCCACCCGCTTCCTTGGAGGTAAGGACAGCAGAAGGAAGACACTTGAGAGAACAACTTGTATTGGTGCCGTGAGTAAACCTTCATGTCCTGGGAGGAGGTTTGTGAGCAGCAGGCTCCTCAGCACCTGCTGGCAGCTCCTTTCTGGGAGCCTCTGGTGCTGCATCCTCTGCTGCCAGCCCTCAGCCACCCACGGATGTGGGGGCTCCCGGCACCGTGGGGTTGGGAAATACTTTGTTTGCTAATCTCCAGACAGTGTGGCCTTGGTTAGATAAATCCATGCCTATAGGCAGCTTTCTGGGGCTCATTATAATACTAATTCAGTTGAATTCCTAATTAGAGACCAGTGGTTTCGTGTAGGTATTTGAAGTTGGTGCAACTTTCTTAGGGTGGAGGAATCATCAACTGAAAGCTGCTTTGGGGACAGAGGCAGAAATGAGATTGAAATCTAAAAAAGGATGTCTGTAAAATAAAACATCCATTTTAAGTGTGTTGTATGGCTGGTGTATTGCTTCAGATCAGCCAGGGTTTGGAATTATTATTTTAGTTGATCTTTTTGTGTGTAAAAATGCCCATAAATGAGGAGATACCTTTACCTTGAAATACTAGGAAGGACAGTTTTCAAGCCTAAGTCCAGTGTTTCTCCTTTGGAGTAGGTGAGAAGGCGGCTTCAGATAATTTGAATTATGATTAAATAAAAACAGGCTTCAAGAGACAGAGAGAATCCAAAGCAAGCCTTGTCTGACCCCTTGATAACTGTGGAGAAATCCAAGCAATGCCCCTGTTTGACCATTCAGGGTTAGATATGTCTAGAACAAGCAGAACAAAAATTAATTATAGCCCATGTATTTTAATTTTGTAAAGTGGAAGAAGCAATCTGTCTACACTGTACCATGGCCTGGTTAGGCTTATGATCTCTTCTATTTATATTGCCTCTTTCTGTTTGAAAGGGCTGCTTTAGAAGGGTTTAGTTCAGGGAGTGTTTGTGCATGTGTTTTTGTGTTGGTGTTGCACTCTATCATCGCTCTAATGGATCTCTGGGGAATGTGATACAATAGTTAATGCCAGCTATGCTGTTAAATAATAGCTCTTTCAGGAAGGAAGTGAAGAATAATTTATGTACAGGAAAACAGAGCAGGTATACAGAGAACAATAAAATAGATAAGCTGTGATTTCATTAGAACAGTTGAGCCAAAAATGGCTTGGACTCCATGATGCCTGCTGGTGCCCTCCTGCCTGCTTCCAGCAGTGGCAGCTCCGTGAGGATGCTCCATGGATGGCCTGTGGCTGGGGCTCCAGGGCCTTGAACACTCAGGAGGACACAGTGAGGAGTGGGCCAAAACCCAGAACTGTTCAGCCAGTGCTGGGATGTGCATTCAGCAGCCCAAATGCAGTGTCCTTGCCCATGCACTGCCAAAATCCTGCACTGGTACGGGTTTCAGGAGGGAAAGGGTGTTACCCCTAAGTACAGTTCTGGTGTGAGGGGCACTGGTGGAGCTTGTTTATACAGAGAATGGATTATAAACTGTGACCTGCCTTTTGATTGTACCAATATGCTCACTCTTATCTAAATAGATTTGTGCATTAGCGTACTTAATTATCTGCTGGACACTCTCAACTTTTGTTTGGATAGCCTTCCTTTTGTATGTAAAGGTAAATAAATACTGATAGAGTAGATTGGGCTCCATGTGGGCTGTGGGGCTGAACAGGAGTCTCTGCTGTGCTGTGCTCCTGTGAGCCCCTCAAATAAACAGAGACCTTCTCAAGTGCTACTGGGAGAACTCCCCCACCACTAATTTTAAAGTAACCTATAAATCAAAAGCATATCACTCTCTTTCCTCTAGCATTTCACTTTTAGAGGTGGTTTACTTTTGCAGTGCACAGCTGAAATAGCAGCTTTTGATTAGCCCTTGCCTTCAGTCACAGAGATGTGTTATTTAAGTGTAAATGCATTTGCAGGAGACGTGGTATCCTGTGTCTAAGCTGTTGGGAAGTGATCACTGTTTATCTTGTCATAGAAACTTCTTACCCCTTCTGCAGGCTTCACCTGACCACCCCCACTCCCCTTCCCTGAGCCCCAGCCCCTCTCTCCCCATTTCATGTGTGTGGTGGCCTCTCAAGCAGAGAAGGCATGAAAGCAAAGAAATCCCAGTTGCAATCTCGTAAAGAAACAGACCACCTATGTGATGGGGCACCTGGGCATGTAGGTCAGCAGTATATTTTGAGAATGTGGATTACCTGTGGTGGGGCTGCAGTTCACATTCCCATATGACAGGGGATGGGATAATGCTATCTGCTACCTCTGGCTATAGCACCACTATCGCTTTTCTACTGAAGTTCAGATGGTAATTTTAAACCATGGGAAAATATTTTTTCTCTTTGAAGAGTATTGTTCGTCACTTGAAATCTCCTCCCTTGTTCCTTTGCTGAGTGCATCAGCCCTCGATCAGATTGCGGGAGGGGAGCCCAGGATTCCCCGTTGCTGTGGGAGGGGACTGCCCTCGCTGGGGTGGATGCAGGGGACAGAGGGGACTGGCATTGCTTTTCTTCTGGCTTTGACTCGTGTGACTGTGCTGGTCTGTGATTGTGAGGGCAGCAATGCGACAGACACCTTCTGAGTTATTCTTGGATCAGATTAACCAACATTTCAGAAGAGAACTTCTACAAATTCACAAATTACAGTTAGGTCAAGAAAAGACTAATTGCCTGCAATTTTCCTTCTACCCCTTCTCACCTCCCAGCGTATCTGTGTTCCCTCACTGAATAATATTCCACCTCTCTGGAAATGTAGTCAAATGCCTGCATGAATTTCAATGGAAGTGTCATTACAGTAAAAATGCTTGGTGTGTTATGTACTGCCAGGTGTTATTGGCACAGGGGGAAAATCTGCACTTTAACAGATCCTTGGCTTAATGAAGAAGTGAAAATGATGCCTGATATCTTAGGGTTGGTTGGTTTTTTTTAAATGGAAAAGCTATCCCTGATCTCTTATGAACAATGCACAGTCACTATAAAGTACTTGCATTTCAATAGTACTGGTTTTTTTACTCTCAGTGCTGGGTTGAGGGAGATCTGATAATGCAATCCAGGGTGGAAAACCTTGAAAACTTGAGCTGTTAAAATAAAACACACTGTGCTGTGTTGTATTAAAAGATAAGGCTACAAAGGTGTGGTGCTTATTTTTGTGGGTTTTTCTTTTCTAGAGGCAGGAGGTGGGTTTGACGAAGTCAGAGCAGGGAGCGGGGTGGAGGCAAACTTGTTGCTGGTGGGATTTGTGCTCATGGTGATTGTGTGCTACCAGGCCATAGATCCATTTATGTTTGTTAGAAATATTAGGTCTCTCCTAGAAGATAATGACTGATTGTAGGAAGCAACTTGTGAGATAAATATAGTATCTTTTTGAAGCTTTCTGCCTTTTTTTCCTAAGCTCCTGGGAGCTGTTTCCACCGAAGCGTCTCCAGTCCCGGGAAGGGTAAGGAAATCCCCGCCTGCAGCCAGGTGTGTGCCAGGCATGATGTTGCCCTTATGGTAAAAACAAACCTCCAAAAAACCCCAACAAACCCAGAACTTGTGCAGCTTCAAAGGAAAGGCAGGGCTGTGGGCAAGGGTATGCTGAGAATCTGACCCTGGGAGCACAAAGCCAAAAGGGCAGCAGCAGGAGCAGGTTACAGGTTACGGCACAGCGGCTCTCAGGCTGTTTGTTCAGTTGCAGTTTAATTAAAAGCTGGGGTGGTTGCAGCATCATCGTTATTTATTTATTTGTGCTGGTAAAAGCTCTTCTCCTTAGGAAAGTTTAGGTTTCTGGAAGGGAAGTGGTCTGAGTGTTGAAGAAGCTTTTCTAAAGAATAGCTTGTGGCATTGCCTGCTCTCCAAGGATCTCGGTCCCATCTTCTTTGGTGGGCATGATTCAGTGGTAATCTCACAGATACAAAACTGACAGTAATGTTGTTTAGCTAGAATTAATTTTTTATAGTATTTTAGAAATATTTAGGTTGGGAAAAGACCCTAAAGGTGACTGAGAGCAGTCCTTAACCCAGCACTTCCAAGTCCATCCCTAACTCATCCTCCTAAATGCCTTATCTGCACCTCTGTTAATACCTCCATCACTTCCCTAGGCAGCCTGTTCCAATGCTGGACAGCACTGGAACAACATTGGCAGCCTGTTCCAATGCTGGACAACATGCTTCACCTTTTTTAGGTGAAGAAACCTTTCCTAAAAGCCAGTCTAAACCCCTCCTGGAGCAACTTGAGACCATTCCCTCTTGTTTTTATTAGGATCATCTCCTTCTGCTGGAAACTAGAGACTCAGAAAATGCCCTTTCTTGGTGAGGGAATGTTGGTTGATTCAGCTTTCTTTCCCTGGTGCAGATGCCAGGCCAAAGCTCACCCTCTGCCATTTGTGTCCCTGCCTTTTTACTGCTGTTTCTGTTCCAGAAGGTGAAAGCACCAATCCACATATCTGTGTGATCCAGTTAGATCTGGGCAGGCACAAACATTCCCAAAAATGTGATAAACTGATAGATTTTTTAAAGGGGTAGAGTGTTGTCAATCCATCCATGCCAGATAATTTTTAGATCTATTTTGTTTCTGTGCACCAAGGCCTGTGATCTTGATGACATTCATGATTTGACTTTTTTGTGAGGTATTCAATTAGAATATTGCATTAAAATTCTGCTGTCTTTAATGATACTCATGTGGAAAGTACAGGCAGGTAATTACACATAATTTCCATGTTTTTTTTTCTGAGATAGACAACAATCTTCACCTATACTAGGATGAGTGACACAGAACAATCTTTCATCGAGTATGCCTTAATTAATACAAATGTTAACCAGTCTTACAAATAAGTCTCATTTAAATGTCAAACATTTGTTATTCTTTGCCTATGAGTAATTTTTCTTGCTTGCATGTGTGTGAATTAAGCATATGTTTGGAAGTCATTAGGTATCCGAGGTCACAACTAAAAATAGGGAGGTACACTGTTTGTTTGCCATCAAGGGTAAAAGAAATTCTTGATTGCAGACACTTTCTTACTGTGTGGTGTTCAAGGGAGAGAGAAGCATTTGTGAAGCGTTTGTGTGGTGCTATGGGACCTTTCTGAATGCTGGAGTTCTTAGGGAAGAACTTTTTACTTTTCATTATAAATTTCCTTGTTGGTACAGTCTGCACCAGAGCCATCCTGTATGGGTGTCATTCCCAGCTGCAGAGCTGTGAATCCAGATATGCCACTTCAAAAAAGGATGAGTGACAAGGCAGTGACAAGTCCTTCTATTTGCTTTCCCTCTGTATTCACCAGTGTATTTATCCTATTGCCAAATGATCAGCAAAGAGGTGGTCACAAGGCTTTGCATTTCAGTAGTCTTTATGTGGAAATAAATGACAGCAGCCTGAATCCTGTTTCCTGGTGGTGCTGCTCCAGTGTCACAGGGACCAGAGGAGCCTGCCCTGCTGCAAGCTGACACACAGCAGCTCTTCTGCTGCTGGGGTGCTCAATTTTAGGTAGGGCAGGCTGTTGCTGGCCTGCTTCAGCCCTATCACTGCTGGTGGGAATCCTTGGAAAGGTCATTGGTCAGGATGTTTGGAGGTGTCTCTGGTAGGGATACTTGGAAAAGTCCTTGCTGGGGATCCTCAGAGAAGTCCTCAGGAAGGACACTTGAAAAAGTCCTGGTGTGACCAATTCTTTAAGCTATTTGTCTGGAATGGATGTTGGTTTTATTTCCTTCAGGGATCTCTCACTTGCAGCTTTTGCTATTTTAAGAGGTGACAAGCGAGGTTTTCCTGTGGTGAAGGAGGTGAAAAGGGAAGCTTTTGTAGGAAGCCACAAGGCAAGGGCCAAGATACTGTTTTCCAGTTGTGCTTTAAGGCTTTGTGCAGCTGCTGCTGAGACAACTGGTTCATGGAAATGCTGCTGGAGCTGTAATTCTCTCCTAAGCTTGGCCATGAGACTGTAAAAGCACCTAAAGGAAACCCAAGCTTGTCCTGCTGGAAAGTCCATCCAACACAGAAAGGCTGATTTGCAGCCAAGCCAGACAGTTGGATCTGGGGTGTTTGGACCTACAAAGCCCCTCATTGCTGCAAGCTCAGGGGAACTGGCTCTTGCCTGAGCTGGCTTTCCATGTCCTCTATGGCCTGGCCATTGAAACTGCTGGATGAGATGGAGGTGCAGGAACTGAGGAAGTGTCAGAGTTGGAAACTGGAAATGATGCTCTGCATCTGGGAATGCTACAGGGAAAAAGTCTCCAAATATTGCCCTTTCCAGCAAAACTTTTCATACCCTTCTATACTTCTTCACCATAGCACAGCATTTTCTGTTTCTATTCTTTGTGGAAGAGACTGGGACAGGGTGAGGGATAAGCTGCAAGGAACAGTGGTCTGTGGAGGAATGCAGAAGTTTAAAGTGTGGAGCAAGGCTGCCAGGAGCAATTGCACTGGGGCAGTTGTTTTGGAGCAGAACTGCTCCCCAGACAGCCTGGTTTGGGGGGAGACTGACCTGGCTCACCTCCTCCCCACTGCCTGACCCTCTGCTTCCTCTGATGCTTGGTACTGGGACCTGGGAAGAGGCCTCTGATTATTTTATTGCTGAGTTTAGGGCTGCTTCTGGAGCTGTCTTGAGCACAATGCCTTTGAGGAGGGTTAGCCTGTGCTTTGATTAGGCAATCTGTGCTTTGGGCAATAAAGAGCCTTAATTCTGTGCTGAGAGTTTTGCAAAACAGACATGAGGCCTGGAAAAACAGATATTTGAGTCAAGGAGTCCATCCTGGGCTGCTCAGTTCCAGGCACAAGATAGGAAAAAAAGTATTTCAGTGGTTCTAATCCCTTGCAATATCATGGCCTTGGGTGACAACAGAAAAATAAAAAGCAAGATTTTTCTCCCCTGTAATGAAGGAAATGAAGAGTGACCCCTTGGACTGTCCATAACCTCCCAGCTTGTCAGGGATGCTCTCACAGATTCCCCTGCCAGCCTGGGTTCCTGCCTTGAAACACATCTGATTTATCTAATCTCTGCTAAAGCATCCTAAGTGATAAGGCATGTTTTTATTTCTCCATTCCTCCTCTTGCTGTCTGGGGGGATGCAGTATTTCATAAAAGCACAAAGCTGCTGTTTTAGGCAGCAGTAGGCTTGTTGGCTACTTGAATCAGGCACCCTGTCTTTCTCCAGGTTTTGTGCAGGACTGATCCCACTGGCAGCAATAAATGACAGCAGTTCCCTGTTGTGCAGATGGAGGTATTAATGGTCCATGTTGGAGGTAGTGAGCCAGCCCTGGGGGTTACCCACACTTGGGTTTCCAGTGGCTGCATTGAAATTTTTGGTGACATGGTCCTGTTTGTATCCCTCAGAGCTTGGTGTACATCAGGGGTGGCTGTCAAGCTCTGAATTGCCGTCCCTTGAGCTGGGATTGCAAGCTGATCGCTCTGCAGAGTGTGCCTGTGACCTGCTCTGGGGTGGACTTCAGCACCTGCTGGGCTCTGAAGTTGTCCTTGTGAGGCCAGCCTGGAGCTGCTCCCCCAGCCTGAGCCTTCCCCGGAGCCAAGCCAGCAAAATGGGTTCCAACAGGCTGCTGCTAATCTGCTTAATGTCTCGACATGAAATGGCACATGAAATAGTACATGGAATAGCACATGAAATAGTACATGTACATGGAATAGCACATGGAAATAGCAATGGAATAGCAAGCAATGAAATAGCACATTCTCTGCTGCTGCTGGTGGGAAACAGGGCTCTTATCACTGCTGGTTTCAAGTGCCTGGTCACACTGCCAAAACAGATACAATTCAAGTGCCAGAGCTGATCTGATGAAATTAAAATTAAAAATTTGGCTTATTTATTTATTTATATTTAAAACAAATCATCCTTCCCTCAAAAGAGCTGAACTCCTCCAAAAAAGTCTCCAGCCAATCCTCACCTTCAGCTGTGGCTCATTTGATGCTTTTCAGAATCTTTTTGTGATTCCTCTCTGAAAGGAGAGCTGGGGGTGAGTGCAGTGCTGGGAGGGAGGAAGAGCACATGGTGCTTGTCCTGCTCTGTTCTCACATGCTTCCAGGGCTGGGAGGTGGAGGAATGGGAGCCTCCCAGGGTGTGTCATCGCTGCAGTACATCCCCAGCTCTGTGGGTTTGGTGCCTGTTTCTGGTGTTTGTTTGCTCTGTGCTGTGCAGTTCCTCCTGAGGCGCAGCCTCACTGCAGGAACATGCTGTTACGTCCCTGTTCTTGGGGGAGGGAGCGTGCTGGAGGTGCTGGACACGTGTGTACCCCGGTGTGATGGCGTCAGAGCAAGGATGGAAAGGGCTGTTTCTTCCTTGGCTGCACTGGCACTGTTGTGGTGATGGGACTTGTGTGTGTTCAGACAAGGCTTTGGGCAGAAAAGGGACATTTTTGAGATGGTTGGCCTGGTGGAAGAAGCTGCTGTTCCCTGCAGAGTGGGACCACCTCATTAGTGTCTCCACTGATCTGCCAGTGGAGCACAGGTTGCCTGGGTGAACTCTTCACTTTCCTTTGCCAGAGCCAGCAATCAAGCTGCTGGGGCAGAAGTCTGTGTTTTGTTACAAAGGGAGCAATAGGCATTTGGGATTTTGTTTGTTTAAATATGTATTCTTGAAATGAAAGTAAATCATAAAGCAGCAGCAAAAGAAGGCAGAGAAGCAGCAAGAAGTGAAGATGTGAAGGAGGAAGAATATCAGCAAAGTCTAGAAGAGATGAAAATGTGGACAGGATCTAAGAAATAAATGCAAGGCGAGGGCATGGTCAGGCACGGCTTTCCTTGGGCACAGGGGGTGCAGAGCCTCTCTCACAGGCAGCTGTGGCAGCTGTGCCTGCAGTGCACTGCAGGATCCATCTGCCTTGGAGGTAGTGGGTGATCTCCCAGGTCAGGGTCCAGCCTCCTAACTCCCCTTGCATCAGCAGGGGTGTAGTCTGAGAAAGGACCCTTTGCTGAGCACTAGAAGAGACCAGCTATACAGCTGTGATCTCCTAGTGAAAGAGTAGAGACTTCAGTGGATCTTTTGCTTGTGTTTGAAAAAAATAGAGATGAGAAGCCTTTTCTGAAGCATCTTGGTCTTTTCAAAGCCTACAGAAGATTTATTTTTGCCTGTTCCACCTATTTGAAAAGATGTGGGAAGACAGGTAGTGCTCTGCAGCACTCATCAATGTGTACTTGAACTCCTGGTACAATAGCTAATGAGATTGCTATCAAAACCTAGTCAGTGATTTATATGAGGGTGGCTGCTAGCATCAGGCTTATGGATTGCTCTGGGATTTGTATTTTTATAGGATATTACTCTTCACACTTTAATAAACAGCATTTCATTGTCACAACTTAAGAATGTCCAACTCCTTCATCTGAGGGCAGCGTTTCAGCACATCACATCCTTGTTTGTCTGTGATGTCCTGCTTCACTGCCACTGCCCCATCGTGGGGTGAAAAACTTCAATACAAAAGCCCAAGGGCCTTAAAAAGGAAATCTCTTGTCACAAAACTATATTGCTTTCATACAAATGTGGAACATCTAAAATGGGCTCAAAGTTAAGCACAGTACAAAAAGGAATGTATTATCAAATTGTTGCAATTTTAGTCAGTGGTAATGTTAATTTCTCTAAAGGAAAATTGAAACAGTTTGTAAGATGGCTTTTTCTGCACTTCCCACAAATTTCTCCTGAAGAAATCCATAATATTCAATTTTGGGATAAAACAGGAAATGACATTACACACCTCAACATCAAACAAACTCTTCCTTAACAGCCACTTAGAACAAGTTTCCAATTGATAAGGGAATCACTTTTTTCCCCCCTGCTCTTTTCTTTGAAAAATTGAGAAACCATCTTTCTTATTCAGTTGTGTGGGGTGAGTTGTCATCCACCAGCTGTTCTCAGGCTAAGTTAAAGGTTTTGTGGGAACCACCTGAGGCTTTGGAGACCGCTGTGGTTAATGTGTTCAGTCTCACCTGTCTCTGTGGTTAGAACTGACCTTGGGCTCCCTGCTTTGATGGTGCCTGGGGTAATGGGGCTGTAAGCACCTTGGGAGTCTTTAAGCACTTCCTCAGGAGAAATAACAATTCAGTGTTATGCAGGAGAGCACAGGCAGGTCCCTGGTGTGTACGTGGGGAAGGTGGGATGGGTTATCACAGCCCGAGGTGGGGCTGCTCTACCTCAGTGGGCACCACTGCAGGATCTCATGCACTCGTTGCAATTATTCTCTGGGCAGAAACAGGGAGGCAGCCCTTCCCTTGCATGGCTGCCGCAGCCCCCTGTGTGTCCCTGCTTTAGCTGTGATCTCTCCAGTCACTTGGTGATGAAAAACTTGACTTTATTTGGTGTCTGAACAGCAGCTCAGACAAGACTTGTCTGTCTGTGACTAAGCTTATAATGCAAATAACAACTACATAATAATAATATTTAAGGCAAAGATTGCTAGCAGGATTAGGATTGCAATCTGGTTTTTTCCCCCAATTTTTCCTGGGGTTTTGTTGTTAGGTAAATGCTCATCAGCTCTGTCTGAGTTCTTGTCACACAGCATTTACAGAGATGGATTCTTGTGCATTAGTTACATCTTTTTATAGAGGTTCATGAGATGAAACTGTGTAGCTGTTTCACTTCAGAAATGCTCTTTTTAATACCTCTGGAGTTTTGTTTCCCACCATTGTTCCCTCCCTGTAGGACTGCCATTTAATGGGAATTGGAGCTTCAAAACAAGCCCAAGGATGTCCCTTTCTTTCAACTCTTTGGGGTGGAAAGAGGGAGTTTGAACCTTTTAAGCTCAACAGATACATTAATTTACTTTGCTGAAATCAGGCTACCTGCCTCCCTCCAGAAGCAAGGTGTCAGATCTGGAAATGGATTTGAGGAGGGGGCTAGGAGGGTGTAGGTACACAGCTTGTGGTAATTGGGAATGGGGCTGCAGCTGAGCCTCATCCCCAGTGGGCTATAGCTGTGCAGGGCTGGTGACCAGTGTTGAAGGTGATGAGCCAGGGAGTGCCCAGGTGCACTGACCAGTCCCCAAAGGGCACGCAGGTGCAATGCATGTACCACAGGGGCATAAAAGAATGAAAGGTTTTTCTTGCACTCTTGCTGAAGAACAAGAAAGAGCAGACGCTTGCAGCCTTCTGAAGTGACGTGATGTTACTCTGTATGGGCAGATGTCACCTTCTGATGTGGTATGGTGCTACCCTGTATGGGTGAATTCTGAAAACCTTCTGAGATTGTTTGGTGATACTCTGTGTGTTGTGGCATCTCGACTGCGACATGTGCTGTGTCAAGAGGGAGCCTAAGGACCAGTGGCAGTCCCAGTCCCTGGCCATGTCCTTCAGCTGTGGAATAAGGCTTTCTTCTCTCATCCACTTCTTTTGCTGAACAGGGTGGCCAAGGGCAGTTGGTGCTAGAGCTGATCCAGGCCAGGTAAAGGTGAGCTTCTCCCACTTGGGCAGAGAAATGGAGAAGGTGGTGGCTTGTGTTGATGTGGTCTTAGTCCCTTTGAGAGAATGGGAAAAGCAGCAGTTGCTGGATTCTGGTTGTATTTCTGCCTTAGCTGAAATGGCCTTTTTCCTTGCTGCTTTCTGATGTTTTCTTACACCTCTTGTGCAAGTGTGAAAGTAACATGATTTTGGGAGAATAGGTCTGTAGCCCAAATGCTCAGCAATGTCAAAGTGCCTCATACCCCTTGAAAGAAAATTGAGTTGAGTACTTAACTGCTCACTGATTGCTTTGGTATTTGGTGAATTATTTGCTCTATCGGTTGGCTAATGTCCAGTCTCAGACTTAAAGGAGGGACTGACCCTTGTGGCAGCAAGAAATACTGTGACTGCTCCGGAGTGTTTTTATTCAGAGACTGGAGGCAGCGGGGGCCCATTGTCGCTGTGTGTTGTATCACCCAGCCCCTAGCAGTGCTTCTGTAATTCCACCTTGGGGACTGTAACCAGTAATTCGGCACTTGCACTGGGGTTTTGTGCACAGATCTTCCCTAGCAACTCTCTGAAGTAAGGAAATTGCAGCTCTGGCAATCCCAGTCTTGGGTCCTCTTGACCCTTTCAGAAATGGCACAAACATTGTCTGACGCGTTAAAACCTTCCCCGCTGGGCAGTGTAGATGGGAGCTGAGCGTGTTCAGTTCCTGCAGAGCTGAGCTGTTAAATTGATAGTGCCTGTAGTTACTCTCGTGAAGGGAGAGAAACATCTTAAATCTTTAAACCTCTCAAGCCCATCGTTTGGTGCCATGCTGTGAGAATGTGTAAGTGTATCAGGAGAAATCCTACCTGAATGTAGCTGTGCAAGATGTGCTTGCAGATCTCAGCCTTCTCCTGCTGAGCGTGAACCGGTGCCTGCCACGGTCAGGGTCACTCGTGGGGGTCTTTCAAGGCTACTGAGGGCTGTTGTTAGTGTACCTGGCTTTTGAAAGCATTGCGCGTTTCAGAAAACCACAGTTACGGTGTAGTTGCTTCATTCACACAATGGAGATCTCAAGGATTATTAGTTTCTGTGCTGAAATATTTTCTTCTAAAGTAACAGTGGATGGCATGTATGTCTGACCAGATCTGTTTTGAGCTCTGGGATGAGTGTGCTTTGTGCTTTCATTTTATTCAGATTCGGTTTAACTAATGAGAAGCACAAGTAAATGTTCTTTGTTGCCTAGAGGGAGATCTTGAATGTGGATCATTAAGAAATGGGGTCAGATAAAGAAGAGAAAATACCACTGTCCCCAAACTGGAACTTGCAAACCCATGCACTGTGCAACGCCCCACGGAGCTGGAAATCTTCTGTCAATGCTCATATGACTGTGATGGTCTGCAGTGATGATAGCAGTGCCTGGCTCCAGGGTCTGTGCTATCCCTACTTGTCACAATCACTGTGTTTCAGAAGCCTGGATTGCATTTCCTCCCGGAGAGTTTGTCTGATTGATTGCCCACAGCACATAACAATTTGAAAACGAGTTTGTTTTTAGTAATGAACCTTTTTGGCTTTTGCGAAGTGGGTCTTCACAGTCTGTTTGGGGCAGAACAGCTCCACCTGACCTCTGGTTTGGGAAGAATGCCAGCCCGCAGGGAGGAAAGACAAGGTTATCAGGGAAAGGGGAAATGAAAGGTTTTTCTTACACTTAACACTTACTGTGAGCTGAAAAGTCACAGCTTGGCAAAATATATGTTTCTCCGAAATTCTGAAAAAAAATATTGAATTAATGTAGCTGTAAGTTATGTGAAATGAAATCCAAAGGAATTAATTAGAATTCTGAACCATATGGTCATGTGAATCTGGAGACCCACACAACTGCGTTTTCGTATCTGATGTTGACACATTAAAATTCATCAGTTTGCAGGCAGAGTTGTCTTAGTTAATTTAACTAATACCATAACATTCCTGAGATGCATCATTACACCTCATAATGTAAACATAAACCAGGATGATTAGTGGAGAACCACTCACTTCAAAGAATTAATATAGCTGAAAAACTGCTTGCAATTTAGAAGGATTAAAAAAGATGCTAAATATGTCTCCTTATGCCCCTTGTTAAAGTTTATCAGTTACATAGTACCTGATTTCTGGTGGTGCATAAAAGCCAATGGCTTGTTTGCACTAGTTTCTGTACCATTGAGGTGCTTGTGTGTTTGGGGTTGCCACAAACATTCTGAAATGAGAGTTTTGAGGAAGAGGTTGTTCAGTTTGTTGAACTGAGTTGTCCCCTTGGCTGCAAAAATGTACATTCCCCAATGCAAGCTGCCCCTTGCCATGCCTTGGAAGGAAGAAATGATGCCCTCAGGGAGAGGGAGCTGGAAGGGAAGCCAGCACTTCAGCTGAAATGCTGAGAGGTGTCTTGGCTGCACTGCGGTGGGAAGCAAAGCCTGGCCCACCTCTGCTGTCTTTAACCAAGTCCAGGTTGGACCTTCCTGTTGATGTCTGGTTTTTGGTGTAGGGAGGTGGAAAAGGCTCGACTCTCCTCTCATGCACAGGTTGAACTGGAGACTTTCTGCTTGGAGGTGAAACTAAGGCAGATGCATGTCACAGGAGAGCTGGCTTCAGAAGGTTAATGCATTCTTGATGTCTGCTTAGACGCTGGGTTTTTTCCCCTGATGGTTTCTTGTTGTGTTATGTCTTGTGTATCTGTGGTGTGTGCGTGTACCAAGAGACAGAACACGCTCCTTGTGATTACAGAAGCCAGCTTGCAGGCTTCTGTGGCTGGCAACAAAAATATTCATGGGGATTTTAAGATTGTTTTCAAAACCTCTCTATTTGTGTGCACAGCTTGGGGTTGTGTTGGTCACAGGCTGACCAAGGGACACCAGTTAGGAGAACACTGGTTGTGCTTCAGAGTTTTGTGTGGTCCTCTGTTAGCTCCAGCATAATCTGGAAATCTTGTCCTTGTGAGCAAGGGCAGCTACTTTGGACCTCCTCCACTTCATGGCATACAGTGTGCAAAGCAGACATGCTCTTGTGGTTGCCTGCTTTGTTAGTAGGGTCTGGGACCAGTCTCGGACAGAGCAGTAGTCCTGGGGGGAGACTGGGATTAGCACAAAATATGCAGATGTCAATAACAGGCCTCAAATGAGCCAATTGATTTGAAAACTGTGATATTGACTTGTGAACTGTTACTAATGGATTAAGCAGCAACAGGATGTGAGTCTTTCAGGGGTCATTTAGCTCATCTCTCTGCCCTAAGGCAAGACCACCTCATATCTAAGTAGGTGTTTTTATAGCCTGGTCTTAAAACCTCCACAGATGGCAATTCCATAACCTCAGCAGGCAGTGGCTTCCCGTGTGGCACTGTCATTCCCAACAAGAAGGCTTTTTGTAACCTTTAACCTAAATCTTTATCACTGCAGTTTAGGTCTGGTTTTGCCATGTCCAGTCTGCTGTGGGGAAGGAGAACAGGTTATTCTTCCCACCTACTTGTCATGTATTTCAGATGTAGTTATCGTGTCTATTCTCAGTCTTCACTAGACTAAACAACCTAGTTCCTTCAGTCATCCTTTGTAGGTCATGTTTTCTAGGCTGCAGCAAAGTCTTGTTCCCCAGTGGACTGTCAAATCAATGTGCTTCCTTTTTTGAAGTGTTATGCCCCAAACCAGCTGGCTGTGTGAGGGCGATGCTAAGCAGAGAGGGAGGAGCTGGTACAGGCCAACTGCTGGTCACCAGGAGCTCAGAGTGCCCATCTCTGTGGGGAGTAATAAAGCCCTTGAGAAAGGCACACATGCCTCGTGGCCTGCCCTCAGAGAGGGAGAAACCACCTTGGCACAGGGGCTGGTGCCTTTGAGCTTCCCGCATGCCCAAATGGGCTGTTGGAGCTCCAGCAGAGTTTGCAGCCTGGGCTGAGTTTCTTGACAAGGCTAGGAAGGTCTCAGAAGTATCTATGAGCAGGTCCTTGCTTTTGTAGTCCCATCTTCCGTTCAGATTGTTGCTAACTTTTGTATCAAGCAGAAATACATGAAAAAGAGGAAGCTGAGGGAAGCAAGTGGAGTATTAGTTTCTCATTTGGCTCATGCAGTGAGCTGCCTGAGTTTCCAGAGAGCCACTCAAGATTTGACTCTTTAAAAAATTGGCAGGTTGCCATTGCTTTAGGAATTAATTTTTTTTTTCTTTGCTTCTAGTGCTTCTCCTGATTTCATAAGAAACTGTTGGGGTGGGGGCAGGGGGAATACCTTGTGCAATGAAATCAAACCAATGGATCACCCTTGTTTCCTTAGTGTGACATGGCTTGAGGGGCCTCCTCTGCCTTGGACTTGCAGTTTATGCTTGGCCTCAAAACAGACCTTACAGGGTGACACTACGGGTCCAGCTACCCAGCATGTCTTCTTCAGTGGCAAAACTGGTTGCTTACCAGCCTCTCCTTCCTTGCCACCAGTCTGCTTGTCCTGGTCCAGGAATTCCAGCATTAAAGTCAAGCCAACTCCTATATTCACACTTGAAATAAAGGATAAAACAGAGCAAGCTCCCAAAACATGGCCAACAGGTACTTGCAGCCAAGCCGCTTGCCCAAAGCAGGCATCAAGCCCGTGTCCCAACTGGCATTACCTGTGGCCAGGAATGATTAAAGGAGCCCTCCAGCCTTTTTCCCAGAGCTTAGGATCACACCCCTGTGCATTTTTCTCTCTGCTTGTTGATGGATGCTGCTTCCTTGCTTTCCCCTCCCTGAACCAGTGGGCTGGGTGCCAGCCTGGAGTTGTGCAAGCTCTCAGCCTTGTGAGGCTGCCAGGCACGGCCATGGGGCAAGAGGACACAGGGCTCTTCTTGGAGCAGATAGTCCTAATTTCCCCTTTTTTCCCCCCCATTTCTGGCAACAGTTGTAAAAGATGGAAGATAATTACCCTGTGAAACAGATTTGATTTCCTACCAGGTCTTTTGTCTCTGCCAGACACTCTTAAAACTTGAGGGTTTTGGAGGGAGAATTTCATAACACATGACTGATCGTTCAGCAGTCCACGTGTGGATCCGACCTTGGAGTGTTTGTACAGACTTGGTGGAGCTGCTGAATACAAATATTTTTCTTTTTCTTCCTCTGTATTTGCAAAACATTTGGGTCTCGATCATCTGCTGTGCTGCCATTTGGAGCTGCACACGCTGACATGCCGTTTGTTCCGCTGCCACTCGGCAGGTTAAACAGTAACCTGCTTGGGACACTCATTACTTGGTGAAACATCTCTCAGGGCTTGAAACCAAGGCTCTGCTGCTATACACAGCAAGATTTATGGCCTGGTGGATAAATTGGATTTAGCAGAGCTGAAGCAGTAATAAAATGATTGTATCAGATTGCAGTGTGTGAATGTGGGGGTCATGTAGGACTCAAATACCTCCTGAACATACTCACTTTTCTTGTCCTCCTTCTGTAAAACTGTGCTAAAGCAGTGAGAAAAAAACAAAGCAGATAGTTTTGGAAAGAATCACTTCTGACTGGCTGACTTCAGAAGGATGGGTAATTTTAAAACAACAGCATTGTTTCTTTGAGGTTGAACTGGCTCAGAGTATTTCTTCTCCCCTTTCTCCCATCCCAAGGGAGAGATTTTATTTTCTTGCAAGTACAGGTCCAATCTGAAGAAAAAATGTGCTTTTTTTCTTGTTAAAGGCTTTGAGGGAAACCTTAATGGACAATTCAACCTGTGTGCTTAAATCTTTGAGAAGTGGACTGTACTTTAGTGCGTGTTTCTTTCTCTGCTCCTTGAAATACCTGTTACCTCAAACAGGGAGAAAGCAGTAAAGAAATCCTGGCAGTGCAAAGAAAGGAGGATGGAAGATCAACACAGTCTTCCTAGTCTATCCAGCATCCCACTGGGATTACTATTTTGGTCTGCAATTGTTTGTTTGTTGGGTTTGGACAGAAGATGAGATGTTACTGATGAAGCACTGGATGAAGGCAGCACAAAGCTGTGGGGCAGGCTGGGCCAACAGTGCAGGCACAAGTGTTGATGCATTTGCAAAGGACAGGCCTGTACCTGGCTCTGAAACTTGCTGTCAGGTTGTTGCTGTGTGCCTGAGTATGCCTCTGACTGGCTAAAATGGCTTTTGATCTGGATTTTTGGGCCCATTAGTAGTGTGCTCTCCCTGGCTGAGAAGGGTAGACCAACACCATATCCATACTGGAAGGTGGCCCTGTTTATTTCTGTGTCTTCTCAGCTCAGAATTGAGGTAGAGAGCTTCTTAGACGTGGTTGTATGCTCCAGAGCTCCCTGGGAGGGGATGAGAATCAGCCAACCATGCACTGTGTGATCATTGGGATTAAGTGATCTCTTCCTGGGAAAAGGGGATGGAGGGAGAATAATGTGCTGAGGGCATCATGATGAGGAGAGGTGTCTCTTCCCTTCTGGAGCCAAGCGCTGCCCTTCCATGTACTTCAGAGCCTCACGAAGCCTCCACGAGCCTCCAGCCATGCAGGCTAATACGGATTACATTAATATAGTCAATCCAAAGATTAATTTTATAAAGCAAACTAGATTGGGGAGCAGGTTAACTTTCTCCCTTCAACCAGTTTTCATTAAAATGATTTGGAGGGTGTGCCTGTACCTTGTCATGGAGCGCAACCCAGGGATGGATGGGTGCCTGTGGGAATGGAGGCTGTAGCAGAGGATCTGGGCATCACGTAACCTCCTCCAGGGGTGCTTGTGTGTCAGGACTTGTTCACTTGGCCGCAGCACTATCCTGCTCTACTCGCTCCAGATCTGCCCAGCGTTGCTCTCGGTTCTCCCTGCCACACCTTCTGCAGGCAACAGATAAGTGCTTTTGGGGGATGATGTAAGATTTTCCATGTATATGAATGCTACAAAGTTGATTTTAGGGCAGCACAGTTAAATTGCATTCTGCCTAATGGTAAAGTTTGCTTCTTGGATAGGTTTTGCTGAGTTTCAGATTTTGTCTAATCTAAAAAACAGTTGCTGTTCCTGGGAAACAGGCATTCCCAAAACAAATGCAGTGCTAAGTGAAAGTGGCTGACAGCTAGGGTGCACAGGAGATTTATTTACATTGTGTGTGTATATATATATGTATATATCTTTATAAAGATAATGGTAAAAGGAAATCAATAGCAATAGTGGTTGCAGTCTGAGAGAAGTGTGTCTGGACATTTTGTGGACACAGACATTTTCTGGCATTGACGACTACAGTTGGTAGAAACCCTGCTCGTTCCATTAAAAATAATGTTCGTAATTGGTCGGTTCAAAATTCACCAGTACAGATCATTGCTTTCCAGAAGCAGCATTTTATGCTTTTCATTGGACATTGCTTACAGCATCAGTGGACAGCGCAAGGAGAAAATGGGCTCATTAGATATGAACTTAATTGAGAGTGACATGACTGGGTATTAATATTAGTCTTGCCTCAGGCTTTTCCTTTTTTTTTTTTTGTGTTTATAGTCATGCTAGTAGATCCTGAACATTTTGTCCATTTACAAAATTCCACAACAGTCCCTTCACTAAAAGGCATAGGTTTCCTTTTTTGTTTCTAAATGGAGATGCAGGAAGGCAGGGCTCTGCCTGGCGCCAAGCACAGGTCACACTTGCTACAGATGTGACCTTTTTGATGGTATTTCTGTTTGCAGAAATCCGCATTTGTGCTGGTTACGGTGGTTTATGGAATTTACCTTGGCATTTATTTTTCTGAGGAATGGTCTGGTGACAAGAAGCTGACACAGATTTCTTTGGGGTCCTGCCCCGGGCACTCCTACCTGTTTCCCCTCCCCCCTGAAATATGCCTCGGAGAAGAAACAAATTGTGAGGTGAAATGGAGGGGTCTGTTTTCACTGGGAACAGCAGGAGCACGCAGGGGAGGCGGATGGGCTGCGATTGGCGCGGAGGGAGGCGCTGGTTGGGATAAATAGCGGGATGCGCTCCTTTGTGCTGGAGAGCTTTCCCGTGCAAGGCAGAGCAGAGATGCCGGTTGTGTTGCTGTCACGACCGATTCAGCTGTTTTTGGTACCTCAGCTTTTCATGGTTCTTTCCCCCCACCCCTCCCTTGCCTCCCTGCGGGTGCCCCTGCAGGGCGGGCGCTTTTTGCTGCGCGGTGCCCGGCTCCGTGCGCGCTCCTCCCGGCCAGGGCGGACAATTATCGGAACGGTTTGTCTCACAAGTCACTGCCATCTGTGCAGGGCGCCTCGTTCGCCGAACAAAAGGATTTGGAGGGGATGAGGGGCTACGGCTTTAAAAAGCCCCAGCTGAGTGGAAGAAAGGGATGCTGTCACCCACTTGTGACTGCACATGGCGGGAGCTTTGTTCCCTCCCGGAACGCTCAGCATCACTTGTGTTACCTGCAGCCACGCCAGCCCCTGGCAGCCCGGTTTGTGACTGGGGGATAGGTTAATACAGACAGTCATTCTGCCTGCTGCTGCTGTGTTTTGTTTTGTTTATAGATATTTTACAGGGTTTGGTCTGACAGTTTTGTCTCCTGGGTAATTAAGCTGAATTATTGAAGGCTGTGAAATTAACACTGTCATTTTTAATGATTAAAATAAAATATATCTCAGCCTGTTTATCAAGTTAGGTTATTTCCCCTTTCTGATTTTGAAGGGGTGTGTGAACTTGTTGGGAAGAATGTGAGCACTCAAGTAGCTTGGTTTTGAAATTTTGTTTAACAAAGTATGGGGAAAAGCCCTAGGTCTAGGTAAGGTCTCTTAAAACATCCAAGCCTTAAAAGAAAAGAGAGTAGGTGGGAAAAGTTCAGAGTATGGTAAGCACTGCTGGTCTGTTTTTTTCTGCCCAAATATTAGAGAATAAGATTCTCTTGGAGATTATTCTGAAGCAGGGAGAAGCTTTAGAAACATATTTTCATTTTAGGTTATAATGCTGGCAACAAATTTTTTACTGACCTGATTATATGTGTGTAGGTTTTTAAAATTTTTTTCTTCAAACATTCAAATTAATTTTGTCATGACTTCATTTTTTAGTATTTCTTTATTCAATGCTAGAATTTCCTATTTGCTGTGGATTTGGGAATCTTCCTCCTTTGCTGTCTGGGAAATCCTCAGTGGTGGATTTCCAGGAGCCTAATTTGGTTAAGTCCAGTGTTAACACCGAGGTTCTGGCCTTTGTTCCCTAGCTCTGGGTCAGCTGTACCCAGCCTCATGCCTATGAATCACCCAGGCTTCTTTCTCTTGACAAGGATTTCCAAAATCTGACTCTTCTGTACCAAGTTCCATCATTTCTTGTAGGATCAAGAGCTGTAAGCATGGATAGTGACATCCTCATGTTTGTGGAGGTGCAGCAAAGAAAGGGGATGCTCCCCACAGGGAACTGAGACACTGAGATCCCATCAGTGCTGCTGCCTGTTGGGAGTGAGCATTTTGTGCCAGTAAAGGAGCAATTGGAGTCAGAACAATGACCAGCAACAGTCAGAGGGTAGTTCAGGCTGGAAAGGGCCTCAGGAAGTCTTTTCTCCAACATGCTGCTCATAGCAGGGTTGTCCATGGGAACAGGGGGGTTCTCTTGGGTCTGGAGACCATGCAGCCTCTCAGGTCAGCTTGCTGCAGTGCTGGACTGAAGGAAAAGGAAGCTCCTCAGGCCAGTAAGTTTTGTGTCTCTGCTTGTGCATGTGCAAATGTCTAAAGCCACAGAGGAGGTCACAGGTGGGTTAGGACAGCTGGAGAGCAGGAGGAGTGGCTCCAGGCCCAGCTAATTCAACTGGTTTCTCTGTGCACACCCAACACTTTTTATTGATAAGCATATTGTTGTATTTCCTTGGCAACAGTGTTATGGCAACAGCTGACTTCCAGTTTGCAGAGTGAAGGTAAAGGAGGGGAGGTGGTGGAGAGGCTGGCATTGGCCAGGCCAGGGCTGGGGCCAAGGGGCTGTTTTTTCTAAAGGGAGAAATATGAGCCCTGATCTCCAGTTGCTGCATGGGGCTTCAGTGCTGCTCTCAAAGCTGCTGGCTGCAGCAGGAGTGTGCCGAGAAGGGCTCGAGGATGTGGCTTTGCCTTGAGAAACGTCAACAGCTCTTCAGCTCCTGCCTGGTCACCACATGAAAGAGAGGAGCTGGTGTGTGGTTGAGGCCGTGGATTGGGCCTCCTGGGACTGGGATTGGCCACAGACTGCTGGTGTGGCCTTAGGCAAGGCACCGAGCTTCTCTGTGTCTGGGGTGCCACTGGCAAGATGGGGATAGCAGGGTTTGTTGCATTCAGCATGTCCAGCTGAATTACAGACTCTTTGGGCAGCCTTGGCTTTCCTGGCGCTGCAGAACGGGGCTTCAGGCTCTGCCTTGTCTGGGTGCTGCTGTCGCAGCCAGGCTGACATGCTCAGGTAGACCACTGCTTTGCAAGTAGGGAATATTGCCTCAGAAGCCAGGAGGACACAGCTCCCGAGGATTGCCACCTGTGGGTGGGTTTGGGTGGGCTGAAGGGCAGAGGGCCTGGTGCCCAGCTTTAGGCAAGGCATGGGGGCTGTCCCTCCTCCAGTCCTGCAGAAGGAGACCCTGCTCCTTACCTCTCCACAGCTCTGCTGTTTGCTTTCTGAGTGCTCAGAGCCTCTGTCCTCCCTGCAGAAGCAGAAACACCAGCTTATCCCATTTGGGCTCCTGCACAGCAGTGAGTGTCTCAGAGGAGGTTTCAGCATCTCACTTGGAGGACTCCTTTGGTCTGACTTTGCCAAGCTCAGGGGAAATGGACAGGTAAAATGCACTGGAAGTGCCCATCACCAAGGCCTTTGCAGGCTTCTGAGTCCTTGCACCTTACTTTTATTCATTGCACCTGAGCATTTACAGGAATATAAGCAGTATTCTTCTTAAATAATACTATTTTTAAGCATATAATTTAAAGGTTTTAATCTTTGTCTACCTTCTGGCCCACATTGCCTTTCATTCCTTCTCAGATGAATGGGTGAAATAGGGGATCACTGGGGCTGTGTGTGTTTATGGGGAATATTCACTAGAGCATCTCCCAGGTCACTTGCAAAGAAGCATTTTAGCAATTCAGATGCCAAGCCGGTACTTCAGAAAGCTCCCTCAAATGAAATATTTGGCAAATCCATTTTCACATCTCTTAAAAGTGTGGGAAGATTTTTTTTAAATTCGAAAATCTGGTTTGGGCCCTTGCTAATTTTCAGGAAAGACTAATGGAAGGATTATGACAAACCCTAATTTTGCAAATGAGGTAAGGGAGCAAAGCTTGTATAACAAAACCACAGGATAATGTGTCATCTTGTGCCCTTTCTTCACTCACTGGCTGAATACACTTCACTTGTAATGATGTGTGAACTTTTCTTCAAGTGAATTCTGGAATAAATTTTGCCAGAGGAAAAAAAATTTCAAGACTACCAGATCTCATGATATCTCCCTGCTGTTTGGGGCATGCAAATTATGGGCGAGTTTCTAATGTGTTAAGTTCCCACAAGCCTAAACCAAATCCTTAAGGAAAAGCAGGAGAAGCCAATGGGAAAGACATTTCCCAAGACTGCAGGACCTTTTTTTTTTTTCCTTTTAGCCTTGCAAAGAGTCTTGGATTTGGTTTGGTTGTTTTTTTTTTTGTTGTTCTTTCCTTTTAATGAGCAGCAATATTAGCTAAGATTCCTGCTCTTAGGAACACCAGGCATGAATTTTCCCATTGCTGTGTGGGCACGTTGTGTGAGTAAGGAGTGGTGGATTCAATCCACTGGGGCTCAGTGTTCCCACTATTTTCATATTGGTGTCTGTGACCTGAGCAGGGGATGCTGAGCAGGTGAAAGCCTGGGTCACCATGCAGGAGGGGGTGAGGAACTGCCCTGGGGTGAGCAGAGGGCATTGGGGCTGGGAGGTGCAGGGCAGGGGCTGCGAGGGCAGGCTTGGTGTCTCTCAGGGACTGTGATGGCAGGGAAAAAGCCTTGCTCTGGGATCACACCTCCCAGTGCTGGAAAAGCCTGCCTATCTTGTCCTGCCTATCTCCCCAGTGCTCACTTTGTACTGGCCTCTAATGGCTGTTGTCCCCCCAGAAGGATGCTTCTCCAAGCTGGTGATCCCTGGATCTGGCTGATACCTGGTGCAGTTGTTGTTTTCTTGGATTCCAAGTGCTGCATCTCTTTGCAGTCTGGAAACCAGGCACGAATTGTTTGCCCAATATCTTTTCCTCAGGTGAACACTGCTTTAGATGCTGCAGCTATGTTATGCAACGCAGATAGGTGGGGACAGTTTTTCTTTCTGCCAGCAGTAGAAAGGGAATAAGATAAAAGTGGGATTTTCTCTAATAGCTGGGTGCACAATATAACATCCCTTTTTCAACTTTGTTATCCTTGGCAGCTAGAGGTGGCTGGAGCTCTGCTCCGGGGGTGGAAGAGGTGGGTGAATCAGAGTGCAGCATTTTTGACCAGGTTTTGGACAGATCCCTGTTCTCCAGGGGCAAAGGAGGACACCAAATGGGCTCTGCATGCACCTGGGTCAGCACAGCACGCAGGGCTGCTCTGAGTGCTGGCTGCCATCCTGCCCCTCCAGCTGTGATCCTGCCCCTCCAGCTGCCATCCTCCCCATGCCTTGTGCTGCTCCTGCCCCTCCAGCTGTGATCCTGCCCCTCCAGCTGTGATCCTGCCCATGCATTGTGCTTCTCCTGCCCCTCCAGCTGTGATCCTGCCTGTGCATTGTGCTGCTCCTGCCCCTGCAGCTGATCCTGCCCGTACATTGTGCTGCTCCTGCCCTTCCAGCTGCCATCCTGTCCCTCCACTGCCATTCTGCCCTGTTCCTGCCAGCCTCTCCCTGTGCCCATCAGCTGAGATGCTGCTCCCGGCTGTGTCCTTGTGCTGTTAGTCCCCCCTGGCAGATCTCACCAGGGGTTTGCTGTGCTGGGGCTCTGCTGCTGGCTGCCTGCACGGCAGATCCTTCCCCAGATGCCAGCGAGGCTGTTGGAGCTGAAATGGGAGGTGGGGGCTGCGGTCCCCAAAGGCCGATGGTGACACGTGTGTCCCTGCAGTGGCAGGGCTGCCTGCAGCCTGGAAGGGCCTGGCAGCTGCCTCTCCCTGTGCCCTGGGCCTCGGGGACACCCAGCACACCCATGGTCTGCAGGAAATAAAACATTTTGTGCTCTCATGCACTCACTGGCAGTTTGGGGGCCTAGAGGGAAGAAGGTGAAGACTTAAATTTTGTGTCTGTTCCTTCTTGTCCTTGGTGATGTCCTTTATGGGCAAAACCACAGACATGTGTGCATCATTTTAGTATCATTCTTTCTAATTCACAGAAGGCTTTAAAAAGTCAAGGACGACCCTGTAGCTGTGGTAAACTCCCTGTGATAAACTTTCCAAGGGCCTTGTGGACTCAAGGCCCCATGGCATTTCTGGTGATTGAAAATCCATTGAGTAAGTGTATAGTGCCTTAACAAGACAGTTGTTTCATGGAAACATGAGAGTATTTGTAAAATATTTGGTTGTTGTGTTTTTTAAGTTACTGTCACTGAACCAGTGGTTCTGGTGTCTGTGTATTTGAATATTTAAAACAATGCCAACAAAAGCAAAAAAAGAACCCAAAAAGCAAATCTTTGCCCTTTGTCAACTGTCTGAATATAAAGTAATTACCCAGAGCAGAAGTATTCACACTTCATTATATGAGGACTGACTTTTCCAATTGAGGAATCGCGAGATTGTGAAGAAAATTCAGTTCAAGGATGAGCCCAACTTGGAGTCTGTTAAGTAGTGTCTGTCATCTTCACTTCTTCAGTCAAGCTGTATTAATCTGTCTGAAAGCTCATATTCCCAAGGGCCACCCAGTGCTTGCTATACTGTGGCAGTGACCTGAAGGAGAGCGTGTTACTTGTGTTATTTTGAAGAAAAGCTGAAATGAATTTTTTTTGGCTAAGCAAAAACAGCAGTGAAATCAGCAGATGAGTGCTAGAGAATCCTAAGCCAGGAGGCACTTTTATCCATTGCCTCCAGCCTGGACATCCCCCATCTCTCTAATTCATCATGCTTGTCCAAAAGACCCATTACCCCTTTGTAGGTGCACAGCTCATCTGGTAATAATGAGACATGGGTATTCAAGTTGGCCGAATTCATCCCTGAGGTCATTTCAGATGACTCCAGGAGAATTAAAACAGGACTGAATTTGCTCCTGGAATCTTTGTGTTTGCAAATTAATTTCTGTGAAATCTATTTTTAATTATGCTGTACCTAATTATACTAGATTTACTATCACAAGGGAGAAATGCTCTGGTGTCCAAAACATGCAATATTTTCTGATATCCAAAGCAGAGTGAGCGTGCCTAGCCCCTTAGATTAATCTTAGACTGATGCTGTGTGTGACATGTGGTGATGGGTATATCCAAAATGCACCACTATAAGGAGACAGGAGGTCAGAAGGGATGTTTGGGGTTGGTGAATGTGGTCTCGTGCCGTAGTGAGCACTCACACTTGACACTGACTGCTTTCTGAAATTTTTGTTCTGCTGCTTTTATTGCAAGGCAATTTATATTCCTGAATCTCATACTTTCCTTTCTATTGTGAATGTCTTCGAATTTAGTCTGTGTTCATATTTTCATCTCTTTCAGTTGCTGAACATTTTGCTTTTCCTGCCATATTATTGCCCAAGGCAAATGCTGCTGAGTCCTAGAGGAGCACAAGTCTGTCGGTGTGAATCCTGGGTTCTGCTATCATGATGTTGCTTTTATCCTAACAGCAACATCCAACCTCATGATATATGCTGTGAATGTCACAGGCAGCCTTGCAAAGTGAGCCCTTCAGCTCCCACCTGGGAACCTGTGCTATGCATTCCTTTGGAAGAAGACCGCTATGAACACAGTCAAGGGCACCTTAAAATTCCCAGTTGGTTGGTACATTTATAGAGAAACATATTTGGGGCAGCCTTGGCTAACAAAAATAGCACCCTGTGGTGTGCAGGGTGCTGCTCTGCCTGGCAGCTCTATGCTCAGCACTGTGGCCTGGGAGCAGGACGTGGCCCTGCCCTGTGGGCTGTGCCAGGCAAGGGAGGAGGGGCAGGGAGAAGAAAACCTGCTGCCTGAGGTGTGGGGCTTGGGGGTAGGCAAGGAAGATGCTGCTCTTGGCTGTGCTGAAGGCTTGTGATGCACAGCTCTGATCCACAAAAGCATATGGAAGTATGATTGACTCCAGGCAATGGCTCTTTAATCATTCCTCAGGTTACTGAGCTGTTCAGCCAGCGTTTAACACTTAGCTCTGCAGGAAATTTTGCTCAGCTGGTATTAAATTCATTCAGATTTTGTGTCTTGATGGGGAGGTCCAGGTCAGAACTTGAGGCAGGGAAGTTGTACGGCACCACTGGAGCCTGGGAATGCCAGGCTGGTATTCAGAACTTCACTGAGTTGCGTGGGAAGTGCTGTAAGTACTGTGAAGCACACTGGAAGTCCCAGATTTGGTAATGCTGCAGAGACAGCAGGTTTGCTACCCAGTGTGGCTGGGATGCTACCCTGCCTGAATTGTGCTGTAGAACACCACAGTGCACTTTCCATTCCGCTCAGCCGAGTATCCTGTGCTGTGGAGGGGAAAAAGCAGTGGGGAGCCATTAGCTCCGCCTCAGCGATGAAGCACCAGGCATGTGGTTTCACAGGCAGCTTCCCCTGACCTCGTGCTGGGCAGCTGCCAAGGGCTGGTGCTGGCTCCCCATGCCCAGCTGCACGTCCCCATGCCTGGTGCCAGCCCCAGACAGGGATGCTCTGCGTCACCAGGTCATCCCGGGATGGCACTGGGATGTGCTGCCCCTTTAGGCAGCTGCCTGCGCTCGGATGGGCACAAAAGCTGAGGTCTTGCCCATTGTTAGTGGCAAGCTTTTTAGCAGAATGTCGGCTTTCCAGGTCCCAGGCTTTGCTCCCTGCCTCCCCCACACTGCAATTCTTGCCCTCTTTGCAATCACTGTTACATGATTCCCCAGATCTGAGGTCCCTAGGCAGCTCTGGTATCTTCTGTGACCAAAACCAGCCCTTTTATGCATTGAGGGAGTAAGTAGGAATGCTTTCATTCTTGTGATACCTCCTAATGCATTTTGCTTGAGGAAGTGTTTGTTAAAAGGGTTGAGTAGGGTTAGAGAAGATAAATTTGAGCCTCTGGGCATACTGTGGCTTGATGGGCATGAAGCTCTTTCTGTTTCTGCCTCTGTCAGGGGCTTGCAGTGCCATCATGTCAAAGGCTGGCACTGGCTACTGCAGCACCATCAGGACTTGCTTTTCTCCTTCTTCTGGCAAGCAATTTGCTGGGAAACCATTTGTATTATTTAACTAAAGATGACTAATACTTGAGAGTGGGTATCTGAGCAATGCAGGAGTGTGCCTCTCTGAGGTCTCAGCACTTACTGTCTGGGTTTTGTGCCTGAGAACATAGCCTTCCCTAAAAAGATAAAAAAGCCAAAAAGTGCTTTACAGGAATCCTTTCGTTCCTCCTTTTTGAGAGTGAATAATTCTGAAAATGAGTTCTCTAAAAATTCTCATCTGAGTTTTTGTTGAGGCAAAATTGGGTGATAAGTAGTTTTGGGGGAGAAACAGAGAAGTTTGGGAGTCCCATGTCTCTTCTGGGACATGCACTCTTTTGTGTGTGTGTGTGCTTTGTCCCAGCTCTGGGTGACAGCCAGGTCTCCAGCATGTTCCTCCTTCAGTCCCTTGTGTGTTGACACAGGTGTAGGGACTGAGGACAAGTATCTCCATTCTTCTGAGGCTGTCAAAGGCAAGTCTTGGTTCTTGGCAGCAGCCAAGGATGGCTGGAGGACCCCTGGACTCTGAGGTTGAAGGTGGATGAGCCTTTGCAAACATAACCCCATGCAGTCCCATTCTGGGGGCTGCAAGGGGAGCAGCAGCCCACAGCCTGGACACTGCACTGGGCAAAGTCCAAACAGCTCCTAGGAGCCTCTCACGCAGCTCAGGGTGATGGAGTAGCCTGACAAAGGAAACCAAAATGAATCTGCTCTGTGACATGTGCAGCTGGTTGGGCTGAGCTCACCAGGAATTAAGCTTTTGCCTCGTGCATGACGTTTTTGAGCATCATGTTGTGTCTTGTGTATTGCTCTGCTTTGGTCTGAGTGTCCTGCTCTTGGGTACTCGTGGAGCCTCCAAGGTCTGAGAAGTCTCAGAGGTCTCTGCTTAATTTTATTTTTTTTTTTTGGTTAAATTATTTATATCCAGTTGCAGCCTTACTCTTTTTTCCTCACTGCCTTTCAGGACAGCACCTGCTTCCCTCCTAAAGAAGCCATTAGCTTGTGTGCTCCGAACCAAAATGTTAGCTCAGCTGTAACAGATGGATGGATATGGGCATCATGTAGCAACTTAATGAATAATATCTATCACCTAATTTCCCAAAAGTTGGCATGTAATGAGTCTGATGCTGTGATTATTACCTCTGTAAATCATGACTTTAGGATGCTGACAGTCCCTCCTGCCCCAAGGATCCGGGGCAGCCAGGCAGTGATGTACATTTAATTGCTGGATGAGAGAGGCGATGTGTTCGGGGGGCTCGCCTCGCCTCTGAATTATCTTCTGCAGCACAGACACTGCACAGATTAGGGCAGATTGGAGGGGAGGGAGCTGCTGGGTGCATGTGTGTGTTTGTTCCTGGAGCCAGCTGGTAGAGGTGCTGTGAGCTGGCCAGTGTGGGATGGAGGTGTGGCTCCCAGGCTGGCCTTTCTGGTCTCTCTTCAGGACTAAAGAAGAAGGGGATGGAAATGGAGATTGCTCACAACTGTGTAGAGATGTTTACTTTGTTTTTCTGATGAGTGTTTGTGGTGAATACCCCTGTACACAGAGGACTTTGACCTACCAAACACAACCTTGGATTCAAGGGTGAAAGCTGCCAAACCTCTGCCCAAACCTCCTCCCACTACAGGAAATTTCTGTCCCTGATGTCTTCCTACCACAAACCATGTCTGGCCATAAAGCAGAGCCAATGCCCATATTGTGGGCTCTCAGCTTGCTCATGCAGTTGATTCCTAGCCAAGGGAGGCATCTCTGCTTGCAGGGCCCTCCCACACCTTCTTGTTCTTCATCAATTGATTGTAAAATTATTATTCTGGTGGACTTTTAAGGTGTCTTTCATTAGATCCTCTACTATGACAGTTGACAGGGATGTGGATGAATCAGATATTGCAACTGACCCTTGGAAAGCAGCTACTGCCAGTCTGTCTGCCTGTGCTGCTGGCTAATGCTGCTGTTTTGCTGTGTTGTCTCCCCTGCTTGGGTACTTCTATGTGTTTGTTTAATTTCTCTTTTCCTTTGAATTCTGCCCCCATCTCGTGGTGTGTGTGGTTATAGCTGGCTGGATGTGGGGCCGAGCAATGGACACCCTGATGTCCTCTCCTCCACTGCAGTGCCTCTGAGCCATGTGATGAGCAGAGGTGGAAATAGCCTGGAAACTGTGACAGTGGCTGCTTTGGGTCAGACTGAAGATCCCCCTGGCCTGATGTCCTGTCTCCAGTAGGGCTCAGGGCAATAAGAACTCAGGGCAAAGTGATGACCACGGTGATGGGTTTCCCTGCAATACTCTCCCAGCCACCAGAGGTTTGCAGCTGAAGGATTTCCCAGTCCAGGAGTGTTACCTTTGGGTTTGGTGGCCCCTGTGCAGCCAGCACTGGCAGTATCACAGCTGCTCTCACTTCCTGCAGCTCGGGCCCAAAGCCCAGATGCTCACCTGGTTAGTGGGGAGATGGCTGTAAAATCAGCAATGCTGTGACTTCTGGGCGATGTGAGCCATAGGTGATTTCCAAAGGCACTGGTGATTTCCAAAGGCACTGAGTGCTCTGGGCTGCGTGGGCTGGGGCTGCTCAGCCATGTGCTGGTGTCTGTGTGTTTCAGGGGGAGCCACTGAGGGGCTGGAAGAGGAGACCCACAGTGCTGATGGATCATGTCTTGTGCAGGGGGTGGCATGCCTGAATTAGCCTCTCCTCCCTCTGTCACGTGGGCTTGCACAGAGGCGACCAGTGTCACCCCAAATGGGTCGGCTGGCACAGTGCTGACCCAGTGTCACCCTCATCTCACCCTGCCCTGCAGGGCTCCCTGCTGGAAGTGTGGGCAGGTTCTGCAGAAGGAAGGTGAGGATTCCATCAGCCTGTGTAAGTGCAGGGCCAGGGGAGCACATGCAAATACCTTGGCTCTGAGAGCTCATACTCCCAGGCATCTTTTTACAGCCAAAAGATACCCTGGAGCATTTCCTTGGTTTCCTTTCTTCCCCCAAGTAAGCAAACACCATCCTGCCAATGCTTTGTGATGTTCCCATACCTGCTGGAAAATCACTGTCTGCTCAAGCAAGGCTGCTCATGCTGATGGATTTCCCAGTGTAACACCAGTTTCTTCTCTTTAGCTCTCAGCAGTGAATTGGCTGCAGTTGGTCTGAGTCTGTGTTGAGCCTTTTTGTCACTAAAGACATTGTAGTGCTTATGGCATTACTGGTTACATAAGCTGGCTGTCTCCAAGGGGCTTTGCTGTGGCACGATGCTCCTTTAGGGGAAGGGAAGAGCCTGCCTCAGAACAGGGGGACGTGAAAAAAAATACACATATGTGCTTGACTTACTTGAACTTAACCCACCCTGCAGGAAAACCCAGATTTTGGAGTTTTCATGCATTCTCTCTGGCTCCACAGATTAGAAGGGGACCGTGGGAAAGCTGCCAGGGCTTGGAGATCAATCCAGCCTTTGTAAATCCTTTCATCTGACTGGCGGCTCCGTACAATTGAGTATTACCCACTTTATTATTGTTGGTTGATTAAATTCCTGTTGGTCAACACAAATAGTGCTGTGCAGGCTGTGCGTTCGTGGGATGGAGATTGGCATTGCAAAGCACTTCCTAGAGAAAGGCAGGGGCAACCTGTCACTTAAAACCACATTCAGAGGGTGTTTGGCAGCGATGGGGAGGAGGGGGGAAGAACAAATCCCCCATGCAGGCAGCTTCCCAGGCATTTCTCACATGCCTGCCGAGGTTCCGTTGGCAGTGAGGGAGCGTGAGGTTGGGTCTCCACTTTTCTGGCAGCAGTGGGAGCAAGCAGCCTCAGCAGGGATGTGCTCACCAAGCCCCGTGTCTGCAAGGTGGGGGAGGTGTGGTGTGGGGTGACTCCAGCCTCTATAACCAGGATTAATAGGATGAAATTAGGTGAAGGAGAAAGTTGTCAGGAAATGTTTCCTCAAGGTGAAAGCTATTAGGCTGCAGCAGAGCTTCTCAAGGGAAGCCATGGGCACTTACCTACCTGGGTTGTGTTTAAATGACAACGTGAGAAAAATCTGGCTTTGGGGAGGAGATGGATGTTATCAGTGACTTCAGGGGCTCCAGGGAGATGTGATTGCTCCCCAGGGATAGTGCATTTATGGGAAGGATGGGGGGGCTGCAGGGTCTTCAGCTGAGGTTCAAGTTCCAGGGCTGCTGTCTTCCAAAGCAGGATGTTACAGTCAGCCAGCAGCTGGGACTTGCCCTGGTGTTAGTCAGGGCTCTGGTAGGTCCTGAAACAGCAGCCCCTAATTTTTTTTGGCCTTTCAAAATGCTATGTCTATGTAATGTCTGGCTTGTAAGAGGGAGGGCACAGAACATACTTCTCAAGAGTGGGAGTAACTGGCAAACAAATAATTTGGGAACCTCTGTGTTAGATGACCTGAAACATATTTATGCTATTATGAATGGCATTACTTTGACCATCCATGTATTTTTACTTCACTGTTGTCATGCCTGAACCAATGAACGATTTGTTTCCCATCTCTGTGCAGCATACATCCCTAGAAAATGAACCCACCTGATTATTTGGGGGGGCAGATAGGGGACAGCAGCAGCTTTAGGGGGCTTGTGCTTAGCAAAATAACAAATAGCTCTTCTGTGTAAATTAGACAATCTTCTCTCCCTCTGCTGGTTCTCAGATAGTCCTGAGGTGTGGGCACAGAGGAGCCCCAGGCAGTGAGCAGACAGGGAATCCCTGGAGCAGCACGTGGTTGGGAATGAGGATGTTCATCACAGGGTCCCTTTCCACATTGCTTCCCTCTGCCATGATGTGTAGGCAGAACCTACTCATGAAGTGGCACGAGGGAGGGAGGGAGCAGGGCTGCACACTGCTGAGAGCCTGCTCTTCAAGCCTGGAACGCAGAATGTGCATTTGAAAGCCAGCAGGCAGAGATGGATCCTGTGTGCTGCTGTGTGGTGGGGCTGAGAGTGAGCCATGCAGGCTGCCTTGGCCTAGGAAAGCACATGTCAAAGGCTGCCTTGGCCTAGGAAAGCACATGTCAAAGGCTGCCTTGGCCTAGGAAAGCACATCAACCTGCCTGGCAGGGAGCCCTCAGCAGCCAGGCCCAAGGGCTGGAGAGAGGGGCAATAAACTGGTTAATAAATAACAGGGAAAGCTGGCAGTGTTGCATAGTTTTAGTTTCTGCATGCAACCTCAGGGAAACATGGCAAAGGTTTGCACAGCCCTCTGCAAAGCTGTGTGAGCACTTGGAGGATCAGGTCTCCTCCAACTGCCTGCACTCTGATTCACTGTGGGACTGATTTTATTATCCCCAGGGGCCAAATGAGAGCTTGGGCTCTCCTTGGCTATCCCAGGCCAGGTGATGGTGCAGTTCCCTGCTTTGCTGTCATCCCCAGGGATTTTTCCTGTGGGGTGCTGCCAGGACAGCTGCCCTGACAGCCAGGCATGCTCAGCATCCCCTGTAAGGGGCCAGTTGTGGCACAGATGAATCAGCTCTGCGGTGTGCTTCCCTAAAACTCTTGGCTCAGGGTGGTAGCATGGACAAGAGTGAGTTACAATTATTAGGGAAACTTATCTGAGGAGAGACTTGCTGCTTCTAAATGATATCTCCTATTGTTATTGTAGTAGCACTGTACTATTAACTTGTTTTAAAACAGGTTTTGTTCCCTTGTCTCATTGTTTCAATCCAGCCCAGTGATACGCTGTAATCTGTGCCTCCACCTTGTTTCTACTCCCATCAGACACTGCTTTATGAAATTCTTAGGTATGCATTGTCTAGCCTTTCTTTCCAGGTAGGAATTATACATTTGCAGTATTTGGATTCTTCAGCCATGCCCTGTGTCACTTGCTTAGGTATCTGGAGTTCTTGTTCTGCTCAGTTCTGGGTTATAGCATATTTTTGGTTGGCCTACTGCTGTTCCCAGCTGGTCCTGACAGAGCCCATGCTGTTTTGGCATAGCCAACACATTCCACTTGACAGCCCTTCTCCTGTTTAATTTCCTCTTGCTGACTCCCACGACAGGAAAGGGCTGCAGGTAGGAGTAGGGGGCATTGCTGTTTCCCAAAACAAGGAATTTCCCTTTACCCTCAGGTAAGAACATAGGCAACAGTCTCTGCTCTCTTTGTGTAATTTGATGCCATAAAGGGTCTCCTCTGTGGCACAGTTGTTTATGGGTTTTTGGTTGAACTTTTTCTCAGGTGAAAGCTGGTGGGGATTGGATCCATGCCATCTTCCAGCTTGACACTGAAGTACAGTGAATAAAGTGTGCATACTTTTATATTTTTTATGTGTGGCTGTTTCTCCTGACTGTAGTGAGTCCCTGAAGATGTTTAGGAGGAAGCACACCTTCATCTCATGATCTCACACCACCACTGCATTGTTTATGACAAGCCAGTTAAGTTAGAAGGCAACTGCAGCATTTAATGTTTAACTACAGGCTGCAGTAGGAGAGTGTGAGGCTGAGGGGTTTCTGCTGCTGGATGGGAAGGAGGAACTGGGCAGGGGAAGAGAAAATAAATTCATCAGAAAACCCCCGGATCACAGGGGAACAGACTCTTCTGCTCTGGACTGCAGCAGAGTATTTCTGCCCAAAACACTGGGCCTCTGGGAGAGGCCAGCACATTAAACCAGCTAACTGCAGAACACACAGAGATATCCAAAACTGAGCTGTAGGTGAGCACTGGAGCCTTCACAGGTGCCCATCCTTGCTGGTAGGAGTCACTGACTCTACAACTGCAGTTATTTTTGGCAAATAGGACTGGGTGTGGGGCTTCTGCCTGCAGTTTAGCAAAGCTCCATGTCCCTGGCCACAGAAATTTGTGTCTTTGACACATTAGTGTACAATCCCCAACTCCAGAAGAGCTTAGTGTGCAGGGATTTAGACGTTTCCTGGTGATGGACTCACAGCTATTTTAGGCTTTCTCCCCTTTTCTCTCTGAGGGTCTTACTAGAAATTTCATCCAGAGCTAAAAATTGTTTGAAACTGAGTGTGTGGGATAAAAAAAAACACCAAAACCAAAAACTCTTTGGATAAAACAGTGTTTTCCTACCAAAAACTGCTTTACCTAAAGTTTCCCAGCCAGCCCTCATCCTAAGTGGTGTGGCACTGTGAAATGAGGCATCTCCCTGGCCTCTTGGCCAAGAGCCCTCCCTGCCAGCCCCCAGGTGGGAATGAGGTTTGCTGCCATCCTGTGCATCAGTGCCAGTTACAGCTGGGTAAATGCTTTTTGCTGCAAAGAGCATTAACACCTTTGCTACCTTGCACTTTGGTAGGCTCAGGCACAGAGCTGGGGGCAGACAGTGCTGAGGTTAAAGATGAGATGTAGGGCAGCCTGTGAGGGGGGGGATAATGAATTCATGGGCACATGGAGACCATTCAGCAAGCTTTGGGCTCCTGTGGGCCCCTGGGTGGAAGGACTTTGATCTGACTCCAGCCTTTTCCCAACTTTGAATGGTTCCTGCTCTCAGCCCTGCCCTCACAGCAGACAAAGGCGAGGGGAGCAGGGAAGAGGAAGGGGGGCTGTTTACCCTCATCAGAATGGTCGAGTGGCCTGAGTCAATACAGCCTATTTTTCATTAACCTAATCATTAGTTTTTCCTCGCTGCCAATTAAATTTTTCCTGTCAGTACTCAGAAGGGCATCATTTGAATCTATGAGATTTATTTTTTTTAATAGGGAGCTTCCTGGACATGGTGGGGTTATTTGAGAAATGGAAATGAAAGTTGAATTTCTGTCTGGATGGAAGAAGATTTTTGAGTTTTAATTATCACTCAGCTTGGATTCCTGACGGTTGAGGACTGTATTGGAAAGGCTGGTTTCCATTGTGTGGCGTGGATAATTATGCAGCCCTCTCCCAGGCTCACTGCATTTATTGTCCAGAAGAATCTTCCCAAGCAAAAGGGGGGAGCAGATTTACAACCCAAAATGCATTTTTAGAGCCTGCAAAAGTTTCAACTTGATGTTTGCGAAGGAAAACTTCTGCAACTATTTGAGATTTTGTTTACCCTTTTAACAAAATAACCCCCATCAATTAATCTGGTAATCTGCCTTTCCCCTCACAGGTTGCTTAGGAAATAGTTTTGTAAACTAAGAGAGCCCTTCTGCAGCTGGACTGCTTTGTGCTATCAGTTTCTAAGCAGAATTCCTGGCAGTGGGAATTTCTGCATAAAATCTACTGTCCCATCTGTATGTACAGTGTTGAATGGAAGATTTACAGTCATCCAAAACTTGGAAGTGCTTCTTATCTAGGAGGTAATGTTAATCTATTCCAGGAGAACATGTTAAAGGATTCAAAGAAACCTACAATGCCAAAGCAAAGCTCATTTACAACTGTTCTCTCTCACAAGCCTTTGGATTAACCTTGTGTCTTTCTCACTGGGTTTTGAACCATGGATAGTTTGAAGCTTGTCATGAAAATGGAGACATTTCAGCAAAGGTCTGGTCAAATCCGGGGAAGCTTTTGGAACTGCAACAATCCCACCAAATCCTCCAAGGGTGGGATCAAATCTGCATGTGTTTGGGTGGGATCTGATCTGGGGGCAAACATCCTGTGCAACTGTGATTGGTGTGATGAGATGAAAGAGAAAAATGCTCATTGTGGATGCTCACTCTTTTTCTCCTTGCTGAGAAGTGGAGCAGCAATAGTGCAAACTGGGGACCAGGGAGGAGATTCTGGAAGCGCTTGTGCTCATTTCAGTGGATTTGTAAGAGATAATTTAGCAGGACAGCTCTGCATGCAAACATTTCAGATAAGCCTTATTTCCAGAGCTTTCTGACTGTGACAGGGTGGCAGAGGACTCTGAACCCAGCTTGGCTTTAATTTGCAGTTCTTTTTTGTTTGAAGTTCTTTTGGCATGAACCCAAGAGGATTTGGGCTTCTGATAGTTACCTTCCAGTCTGAAAAGATCATTTGGTTGTTTTGGGGAAGTTAGCAACTTATTGTGGGGGTTTCTGGATTATTAAAATAACTTAAAACAACCCAGTCTCCATTTCCCATCCTCAATTTTCAAATCAGTGCTTTCATTTGTCCTGCCCAAAGACTCATAGACACAGCCTCTGCTGTCTCTGCAGCCCTCTCCAGCGCTTTCCTCTGACAGGGTGCCTCCAAGCCTTGACCACACTTGGACTGTCAGTGTTTCTGAGGCTGCTTCCTAACCCACGTGGTTTCCTGGCATTCTCCAGCTTGCCTACGTACACTGAGCAGCCTCTTTTTTAAGCTCCTTCAGCTAGAGACCATATGTTGTTACTATAGTCAAACCAAGCCTCGTGCACGTTGGCCTTCTGTGATTTAGGACTGTGAATTTATGTGGAAAAGCTGGATAATTCTTAAAGATAAAACCCCTCTTTTTTGGTGGGGAAGTACTAACTTTTGAGACCTCTGTCTGTATTTTACACAGCCATCTGTTTCTAATACAACCTTTTTATTACAAACATCCCAGTAGTGTCAGAGAGCCCTTCCCCAGCACTTGTTCTTCTCCCCACAGTCTTTCCAGCCCTCTTTCCTTCTTTGCCAGCCACTCTGCAATTAGGTGAGACTTTCTGTAGGTGATGGAAAACCAAAAGGCATGGATGGTTTCAGGTTCCTGAATCTGACAAGACAACAGAGGCTGCTTAGTGATTTCATTTTTTGCCTTCAAGTAACTTGTGATGTTTGCTTTCTGGAATTAAAGTGAAACATCCACAGATTTTCCTCATGTGATAGTGTACAGGGTAGACATGGAAAACAGGATTTTGAAGGGCTCTCAGTTTCACCTAAGCAATCCCTTTGCCCCAGGTCAGACTCAGCTCTACCTAAACTGCTCCTGACAGATGTTTGTTTAACCTGCTTGTGAAAGCCATCATCAATGGCAATTCTACTGCCTCCAAAGGCAGCCTCTTCTACCCTTAAATATTGCTGTTATTAGAGACCTTGCTCTTTCTGGATGGAGATGGAGTACAATTTATTCACTTTTTAATTCTTCTGGCAATCATTTACATGTTTGAATCCTTTACTGCATCTGTGTTTGGTCTTTTCTTCCCCAGGCTAAGCAATCTAGATTCCTTCAAGCTCTCCTGCTAGATTGTACTTTCCACACTCTGATCCTCCTTATTTCTCTCCTGAACTTTTTCCAAATAGCCTGCATGAGTCTTGAAGCGTGATGCCTAAAAGTGGACACAGATCTGTATTCAAGATCTTTAATAGCAGTGGTAAAGGAGGATTATTTCCCTTGTTTACACACAGGTCTCTTGTTTCTGCATCATGATATGATCTCAGATATTGTTTTCAGCCTAACTACTGCACTGTTTACAAGTTGCAATAGTCTCCAAGATCCTTTTTCTCAGGACTGCTGTGTGCTGAATGAGGAATCAAAGGATGCTGCCACAAAGGTTTGGGTTGACCCTGGCAGAGGCTGTGAGCATGGCATGCTGGCAGTGGGATGGACTGAGCCTTTGGTTGATGCTGTAGAGACAGGGAGAGCAGCTACCTCAGCAGTATCCAAAGTTGGACAGGAAGGGTTGGGTTTTGGCAATGGGAGAGGGGAATTGAGTAACTGGATTGATACAAACAGACATGAGTACAGCCTGTCCCATAGGTTTCAGGGAATTTCCCCTGGGACCATACTCTGGTGCTGACTTCCAGAGGCTGCAGTGTTCATCAGTGCCCCCAAAAGGAGGTTGTGGAGCAAAATGGGCCACTCTTGCTGAAAGATCCACACTACCCCAAATGCTGAGTCCTTTGTGGAAAGACACTAATCGGCTTTGGGGCTTTTTCTGACCTGGTCACGTGATTGTGCTATCAAGATTAAAGCAGCACGAGGAAGGAAAAAGAGGCTTAAACAGCTGAGGGTGCCTGGCAGGTCATTTTACTTTTTCCAAATAGCCTGCATGAGTCTTGAAGCGTGATGCCTAAAAGTGGACACAGATCTGTATTCAAGATCTTTAATAGCAAGGAGGATTATTTCCCTTGTTTACACACAGGTCTCTTGTTTCTGCATCATGATATGATCTCAGATATTGTTTTCAGCCTAACTACTGCACTGTTTACAAGTTGCAATAGTCTCCAAGATCCTTTTTCTCAGGACTGCTGTGTGCTGAATGAGGAATCAAAGGATGCTGCCACAAAGGTTTGGGTTGACCCTGGCAGAGGCTGTGAGCATGGCATGCTGGCAGTGGGATGGACTGAGCCTTTGGTTGATGCTGTAGAGACAGGGAGAGCAGCTACCTCAGCAGTATCCAAAGTTGGACAGGAAGGGTTGGGTTTTGGCAATGGGAGAGGGGAATTGAGTAACTGGATTGATACAAACAGACATGAGTACAGCCTGTCCCATAGGTTTCAGGGAATTTCCCCTGGGACCATACTCTGGTGCTGACTTCCAGAGGCTGCAGTGTTCATCAGTGCCCCCAAAAGGAGGTTGTGGAGCAAAATGGGCCACTCTTGCTGAAAGATCCACACTACCCCAAATGCTGAGTCCTTTGTGGAAAGACACTAATCGGCTTTGGGGCTTTTTCTGACCTGGTCACGTGATTGTGCTATCAAGATTAAAGCAGCACGAGGAAGGAAAAGAGGCTTAAACAGCTGAGGGTGCCTGGCAGGTCATTTTAACCTTTTCATAATCATTAAAGCTGCAGAATCCCATTAGCAGTGAGTGACTTGCAGCTTCTCTCCTCTAACAAGCACTGGTGACACAACTTTCTGTTCACCTCTGTTTTCACCCCAGGAGAGTGCAACCCAACTGCTTGCTTGGACCCAAACCTTGAGCCAAGTCTGGCCATTCCTTCATGTGGATCAAGGAGTTTGTTGTACCAAGGAGAAACAATCCATGGGTCTATCAAAAGCAGAGGATTTATCTCTCAGTTTCTAAAATTAGAGTCTCTTGGAAGGTCCTGCTCAGGCCATGCTGTGGTAGATCAGCCCTTGTCCATCTGTGGCAATAGCAGAGAGGTACAGGATAAGGAAGATTATGATGATCTCCTAAGTCACTTCTTTGGCACTGGTCAGTGGGCTATGGCTTTACTCTGCTGGGATTGGTGACAGCAGAAGATCCTGCACTGCTACAGTGCAGCTCTGACATGGGTAGCAAAGCTTTTTGAATGAAGCTGTGTTAACTAAGACATGAGCCCTCAAAGAGCCTCCAGTTTATTGGTGTTACTCATCTTTTCCCCTCTTGGAAGTTTTGATGAGCTCAGCATCGCTTCCAGTCTGATCCTCCTGTCTTTCCTCCAACTTCTGTATCTTCTTTTGTCTCTCTTCATATCTTGTAGTAAGCTCTGGTGTAGAAATTCTTGCCCCACAGTTTCTGGAAGACAGGATCACTCTGATCCATCTGAAATCTGTCATACTTTCCTTAGAATTGTCCTTCTTGCATTCAGGCAGAAGCCATTGAGTAAATCTAGTGGTTGCACAGCAAATGGCTTCTTAAAGAGGCCAAGGAAACCCTGAATTTTGCCTGGTGTCAGTGGGCTATGATGGGTGTTGCAGATATTGCAGCACCTGGAGTTGATCTGGAGAGCACCTGCTTTCTCAGACAGGGCAGGCTTCCATGTGCAGGGAGTGAGAGCACTGCAGGGGATGCAAATCAGCCTTTCTCTGTTACATGTACACCAGTCAAGGCTGTCTGGCTGTGCGTGTCTTGGAAATTAATATTTCTATCACTGTGTTTGCTTATTTCATCTAATTACAGTCTATTCACTCTTGACTGAAAGCTTAGTCTGAGGCTGAACCATCAGAAACTCACACTGATTTTTCTCGGAGTGATGCCCACACTCAGGCATTAAACACAACTTGTAAAGCAAACACCTTTTTTTCCTTGGCTGTTTACCTTCAGAATTTCTGGGGGAACAGCAGGAAGGATCTCCCCAGGAAACCTGGCTGGCCAGCAGTGACTGGTGCCAGGGCTGAGGCAGCCTGTCATGCAGGCAGCACATCTGGGAAGCCTGGTGAAGGTGACTGTCCTCTGCATGCAGGCTTACAGGAGAGCCCTGGGGAGCCACAGCAGCACCTGGGGTCCCTGCCCACCCCCAGCAGCAGAAGAGCAGCTCCTGGTTGTCCCCTCAGGAGGGGGAGGTGTGGTTTCAGATGACAGGACTGGGAGGTGTTTGACCACGTTCCTGTTTGGCAGGTTTCATGGTTGTGAGGGTTGGACATCCTCAGATGCAGATGTTCTCCAGTGGTGGCTGCTGTTCTGTGCTGTGATAGAGGGACAGCCCCCACAGAGATTGTCATGTACACATCACCCAAGCAGGGAAGGGGAAACTGGTGACCACTGTGCTGCAGCACACACACACTGCTCCTTCCCTGTCAGCCACCTCCAAGTGAAATCCTGATTTCAGGAGCTCCTCAACTGTTGACAGTCGTTGTGGGTAGATATTTTGCTGTGTGCAGAGAGGATGTCATGGCTGGAAGTCACAGTAGTGAGCTGTAACAACCAGGGTCAGGAGAGACCTTACCAGACTCTTACAGACCAGCTTGAGGCTGCTAAGCACTCTGAGAGGTCTAATGAACTGAAACTGAGTCAGGAACATACAGTCTTGGAAACCTTCAGAGCTCGTAGTTAGAGGCTTGCTATGAAATGTTAATTAAATAGCTGCAGCAGCATATGTTCCATCCTGTCAGAGCTGCAGCACAGCCATGTTGCCTGTGCATAGCCAGTCTTGTTAGAGTTAAAAACGTGTGTTATTCTGAGACCATATTTCTTTATTTGTGATTGGACTGGCTGCACACTCCTCTGTTGTTTTGACTCGTGTTTGAGTACCTGAGCTATGCCTGAGCTATCACCTGCACCTTGAAAATGAGGCCTGATCCTACCAGGCTCATTCAGACAGATGTTACTGTGGGTGGCTTCTTTGGATGCTGCAGATGGGCATTTTATTTATTTAGTGTAGTCTAAGGCAGTGTCTGTTCAGTAGATGTGCTGCACCTCCGCTATGGAAATATTTAAGATTTGGCCTTAGTTTTCTTTCTTGTGAGTGCATTCCTGCCACCTCTTTAACAGTGGCTGACAGAGTGCAGAGGAAACTTCTCCCTGCACAACCCACAGTGAATGAGGTGGTGGGACAAGAGCTAGAGCAGGTTGGTATGGTTTGCTTGCTGAATATCTTGCAGAGGTACAAAACACTGGGAGCTTCTATTTACCATAGACCTTGTTGTTGCATATTCTCTTACAACATCTCAAGGGAGACCCCAAATTGTGACTAAGATGCTGCTGGAAAGGCATGGGATTTGGGATTAGCAGAGTACGATATTTTGGACATGATGATCATGAAGATGTGAAGATGATCAGGGGGGCTGGAACATCTCTCCTCTGAGGAGAAGCTGAGAGAGATGGGGTTGTTCAGCCTGGAAAAGAGAAGGCTTCAAGGAGTCTTAGAGCAGCTTTTCAGCACCCAAAGGGGGCTATGAGAGAGCTGGAGAGGGACTTTTTACAGGGGTATGTAGTGATAGGAGATGGGTTAATGGCTTTGAACTGACAGAGGTCAGGCTTAGGTTAGGTATAAGGAAAGAAGTTTGTACAATGAGAGGAGAGTGGTGAAATGCTGTCACAGGTTGCCCAGGAGGACATTCCTGGAAACACTCAAGGACAGGTGGGTGAGGCTCTGCGCAGCCTGATCCAGTTGAGGATGTCCCTGCTTGCTGCAGGGGCTGTACTGGGTGACTGTACTGGGTCCCTTCCACACAGGTTATTCTGAGATTCTGCAACAAGGCCACCCAAAGAGCATTCCCTGAAAACACCCAAAGAGCAAAACCCTGAAATTCCCTGGTGGTGCCACAGCAGAGGGCAGCACCTGTGAAACCAAAGGAACTCAGCTTTGGCCTTGTGAGCTATCCACTGACTTCAGCCTGTTGTGAAATCTTGCCGTGCATACCAGTCTGAAACAGGACATTGGGATTGGGGTTTTCTGGTAGGGGCAGAAAGATGGGGGCTGCCTAGGAAAAGCAAGGGTGGTGCATTTGTCCGTCTCTCCCAAGAGTTTCCTTTAATGACAATATTCAAGAAATGTGAGTTTCATCTGCTTTCCAACTGCTCTGAAAGAGTGCTGTTGCTTTAATAAATCAACTTCTTTACAAGATATAACCACTGGCCATTTTTCAGCCTGCTTGTGTGTGTCAAGAAGCAGGACCAGTAGAGCACTACAAATATGAAATATAGTGGGGAAGAGCAGAGATGTGATAATGAAACTGCCAACAAACAGCAAAGTGTTTTATTGAGCACAGGTGAAGGCCTTCTTATGAGATGATCTTTGATGGAAGGAGAGGAAGAGAAAATGTCAGCATTCTGTCATGCAAAGAAGGCAGCTGGCTGCAAGGTGCAAATCTGGCAGAGCATCATTCCTTCATGTGTCTTTCCTCTGTGGTCTGGGAGAATCCCTTTAGGGAAGCTGCTTTTTATGAGGATAGGAGGAGCCTTGTTTGCAGGACATAGACAAAATATAGCTGTGCTTTGCTGTCATGAATCAAGCTTAGTTAAAGTAGCTCCTGGGGAAGAAATGCAGTGGAAGCAGGGGGTGTCCAGCCTGGCTCCTGGGTGTGTGGGGCACCTCTGAGCTGCATGGGGGGACAGAGCTGGAGTGGGGCACCGTGCCCTGGCCTGACAGCCAGCACTCCAGCTGGGCTCTGTGTAACCTGAGCTTTGTAGCAAAAAGGCAAATCAAAAGTGTCAGAACCCAGGACATCTCTCTGGCTGTCCTGAGCAGCCAAGACCCCTGCCAGGGGGCTCAGAGACCCTAGCACAGAGCCCAAAATGTCTGTGGTTTTGATTATGACCCATGGAGCAAATTGCCAACCTTGTATGAAGATCGGCAGGCCACAACAGTTAAATAGAATAATAGTGAATTTATCATGGGGTGAAAAAGTAGATTTTGGGGTTTTCTAGAATGGGGGTTCAGGGGGCAAGATGGATGAATCTGGGCTTGTCCAGCCTTTCTCCTTCTTCTTCTTGGCCTCCATCTCCTGCTGTGATGTCGGCACTTTTAGATTGGTTTAGAGTAGAAGCTCACTGTCTAACATAAGTGATAGGTATTGGAAAGCAATTGTAAACATTGCATAAGTAATTTTTAGTATAAAGACATAACACTGCCCTGGGGGCAGGCAGAGTGCCTGGACTATCTTGCTGAGTGGACCTTGGCAGGACAGGAGAAAGAATTTTATTGATAAGATACAATAAACAACCTTGAGAGCGAGAAATGAAGAACTCTGACTCCTTCTTCGACTGCTGGGCTGGGAAAAGAGACTTTCTAACTTATCTCAGGGTTACTCTGACCAGCGAGAGACCCTGAGACAAAAGGACAAATCAAACCTCAGTGGGGTGCTGTGGAAGAGGACTAAAGCACCTCTGTTGGTTCAAGTCTGCTCTTGCCATTTTGTTTGGTATTGCCCAGGCTGGGTGTAAGGATTGTTCTGCTGGGAATGAGTCCCCTCAAAGGGCTCTTGACAATTTTCTCATCTCACAGACACCTACATTAACCTTTTCTGACATCTCTGGTGTGAGCTGCCCTAAGTAAAGGGTAGTTTTTTTCTTATATTCATTTAGGTGCTAGCACCTCATTATGAGAAGATCTTAAATAAAAGTGTCTCAATCCCAACCTTGCAGCTACCACACAAACCTCTGCTCTGCATGCCTGTGGTTGGAGAATAGGCATACAAGGAAATGAAACCATTTATTTTGCTGCTGTCAAAATGAATGTGTAATTTATCATATTTACCCCTCTGCCAGATTCCTCTGAAATCTCAGATGAGAATCAGAAAGGCTACAAGTGTCTTTTAAAATTACACTGTTCTGTGCTCTGCAGGCTGCAAGATTGTTTTGTTTGTAAAAACAATTTCTAATTTATGTTTTTACAAAGCTTGAGGAGCCAGGCAGTTCCCTGCTCTCTGAGAGACCATTGAGTTAAAACAAGGTAGACTGATTTGTCTTGCCTCCATTTAGCTGTAATGAGTATTAAGTGGTTTATCTGCGTGGAGAAAAGTTACTCAGCTAGATTACACCCAAGCTGAATTACATCCCATTCCAGATGGAGTATGTTTTTTAGAGCAGTAAATCTTGAGGAGGGTGGATAATAACAGTAATGAGCCTTCCTGAGCTGGAGTGCAGCTCCTCTGCCTCTCATGGACATAACGTGGGGAGCTCTACATCCAATTAGGTTACCCAAGGCTTTGCAAAGAAACAGGACTTCAGGTTTCTCAGCTCTGTGAACAATTTAGCTTGTGGAATTTACATGGTGCAAGTGAGGATGGCTGATGGGGATTACAGTTTTCACTGTCGTGGGCAGCAGCCTGGCAGGGCACGTTCTGCCTCTCCCCAGCTTCCTCTGCTGTGTGATGGCTGCCACAGGGAGGGAGGGAGGGAGGCTGCTGAGTGGGATGTGAAATGTTGTGATGGGAAATTTCCTTCCCTCTGGTGCCATCTGGCCCACTGAGGCACCCACTGCTCGTGCAGCTGGTTCTCGTGGCCCCAAGGGGTGACTGGAGGAGGATGTTGGCCCCAGTGGCATCCCAGGCAGCACTGAGTGCCAGAAAGGTTATCCTTGACCACGTGTCCTTGGCACCATACTGGTCTGGTCACCAGCAGGGCTCCAGCAGGTGAGAGTGGACTCAAAGTCAGTGCCATGAGGTGTGGCTGGGTGCTGTGCTGGGTTACACTGCTCCAGGGCCCGAGTCTGGGAGCTGCTCCAGCCACTGAGGAGAGTGCTTTGGGGCTGGTGAGGGTGGAGCACTGCTCACAGCTTTGGCACAGCAGTGAGGAGCATTTGTTTGATTTCTAATGAAAAGGGATGTGAGGGTCTGATCAGTCAGTGATCCAGCTCGGCTGCCTCTCCTGGATGGGTCACTGCGGCTGTCCTTGCCTCCTGGCTCTGGGGGAGGCAGGAGAGGACAGAAACTCACTGATAAGAGAAAGGTCAGAGGCAGAAAAATGTTGGGAATGCGTTTCTTGATATAACATGGGTGAGACCTAGCCTGGAGTTTCACTGCTTAGCCTGGCAGTGTTATGCCTGCTGTTGTGAGAGTTATGAGCTTTTTGAGAACTGAGATCAAGATGCAAATGGTTCATCTGGCACCTGCCTCAACACAGGCAGGTCCAGAAGATGGAGGTGGTTCATCTCTGAGGGCATAGCAAGGACTGGGATGGCTCTGAGCACTCATTTGTGGTTTTTTTCTTTTTTTTTTCCTGTGTATATTTTATGTTTTCATAGGGTGTTTTCTGGCTGAGGTCAGACATCAAACATGGTTTGGGGTTGAACAGTGGTGTCTGAAGAATTCTATCAGTTCTCAGGTCAGGCTTTCAGAACCAGTGGTGTGCATTGGCTCCCAAGGGTGCAGGGCTTGCCTTCCCAAGGAATATCCTTTTCCTTTGGTAAGGGGCATGAAACCACAGAGAGGAAGTAATTCTCTATTTCCTTTTCTTTGGCAGTCATGCCCTATTCTTTTCATCAACCAGCCAGTCAGTCCTGGTAGCATTCAGGGCCTGAACATGACAGCTTCTGCATCACCATTCATCCAACTAACCTAAATTCCTTGTAGCTGCTGGCACAGTGAGGGTACTGGTGGGGCTGGAATGCAGGTGGGAAGGACACCTTATCTGACCAGATCAGCCAGTGGAAGCTGTTGTATTCAGCACACAGCCAGTAGTCTCTGGTTGTCTTCAGACAGAGATGGAGACTGGTTTTGGAGCTGTTTAGCCAAATGGGTATTGTTGTACTGATATTAGGGGTAAATTAACAAAGTGTGATGGCCTGGGGCACAGAGGAGGTCAGACCAAAGAATCCATGGTCCTCTTGGCTTTGACAACCTCAAACTCCCCTTGCACCCTGCTGGAGGACAGGTTCATTACTAATTCAGCAGGTTCTTCACGCTGATCCTGAAATCTTGCTGCATTCAGCACCAATCTGCTGCAGCATTCTGCTCAGCACCCTTGGCTGTGCATGGGCGATGCTGTGGTGCACAAGACCTGCATAGGGAAAGTGCTTTAGAGTGATTCTATAACCTGCCTGGTTTGCTCTCTTCTCCTCTGACCTGGAGACTCCCCCATTTAGGGTGGTTGTTGGGCTGAGTTTGTGCTCCCTGCAGCTCAAGCTGCTGTTGCTGTGAACCTTGTCACCACTTCAGCTGTTCGCTGAACTTACATAGCTCCCTACAGTGTCTTCTTAACCTTTCTCATGAGGACTTGTTTGGATTTCCTGTCTTTGAACAAAGCATAATCCAGTCAAAAAGCTGAGCATTTTTCCTCTGAGGGTGTGCTTTAGATGGGCACTTGACTCAGATCCATCCTGCTGTTCCTTTGTGTGCTTTGGCACTGGTCTATAGCAGCACTTTTTTGAGCATATTCCAGTTTTTCCCTTGAGTGGCCAAGGCGGTGTCAGTGATTAGCTGTGGCTCCCCTGCTGGCCCTTCTGCTGAGGGGCCAGAAGAGCATTCAGCCTTAGTGCTGAGAGCCTTTGGCAGCCACAGAGGCAGAGGAGCTGCCCAGCACAGAGCCAGCCCAAACCTCACCCCTGTGCCTGCCGAGTGTTCCTGTGCCAGGGCTGCAGCCAGAAGTGCCTGCTTTCCATGGGGGGCTGATCCCAAAAGCTGCTGGTGCCACAGCAGCCCAAACCTCACCCCTGTGCCTGCCGAGTGTTCCTGTGCCAGGGCTGCAGCCAGAAGTGCCTGCTTTCCATGGGGGGCTGATCCCAAAAGCTGCTGGTGCCTCAGCAGCACACCCCGCTGGCACTGGGGCCCTTGTGTCAGCACCTGGTTCCTTGTCCATTCACGCTCAGCAGGCAGTCCTGGGGTGGAACAGTGGCTTCTGCAGTCATACCATAATAAATGAGATGAGGGGAGTTATAATTTTGCACTTTTCAGAGCCCCTTTAGAAGTGTGGAAATGTTTGGAGTTTTTAATATAATTATGTTTCAAAACTTTTCCTCCTGCTGTGACAGCTAATGGCCTCTGCAACTCAAATTACAAGTGGAGGAGAAATTTTGCAAAGATCCAGTTGTACGGGAAGAACTCATCAAGCTGTAATGAGAATGGAGAAAAGGTTGTCCCAGAGTCCTTTATTTTCTTCCCTGTGAAATTTTCAAATGTGTTTCTTCTAGGCATGGTTCAAAACAAAAGCCAGATGCTTTGGAGAGCAGTCAGCCACCCACAGAGCTCTCCAGTGACTTATCTTCTGTGCCAGGCCACCCTGTGTGGTGTTGTCTTGCTGCAGTGGTAAACTGGCCATTGCATTCCTGCAGGTTGAACATTGCCATTTTATGTGAGGGTATTCGCTATTTTATTGTCCTGGTGTTTTTCTGGTTAGTGTCACGTGCTTCCACCAGAAAAAACAGATGTCCTGGGTAGGCACTTGTTGTGTGTGTCAGGCTGTGTGCATGCTGCAGCTCGGTGGCCTTGCTGAATACACTTCTCCCCCTTTTACAGCACTGGGAGCTGTGGCACTGACCTCCTCTTAGAGCTGTGCCAACAGCTTGGTTTTGTGAGTTTCTCAGTTGTTTCTTGAAAGAAAAAGGCACGTGTCTGGAGGGGTTGTTTATTCAAACCTAAAAGGAAACATCTTGTTCTGCTGTGGAGTATTTTGGTGCAGTCTAGATGAATGAGAATAGCTTTCAAAACTAGGAAATTACTTTTATAAAAATACAAACCACGGTGTTTCAACTTCACTTTCCTTTTGTATCACCCACCCCTCAAACTGGCATTGATGCAGATTCACAGAAGATACTGCTGTTGCTAAATCTCAGCTTTTTAATGAAAAAACCTTTGATGGAGTCCCTCATCACCCTACACACAGAGGGTTTTATTCATCAAGTCATTCCCAAACTTGCCTTCTACAGAGTGGGAAAACATGTTGCTTCTGACACAATATTTGCCTGTTCTACAAGAAGCTTAAATGTGGTTTTTTTTTTCTTTTCCTAAAGATTCATCTTCCAACTATATCAGGCAACTTGAAACAAAAGTGAAGCTGCTGGAGGATGACAACAAGCTTCTTTCCCAGGTAGGTTTTATTGCCTTATGGATACTAGTGTGGCCCAGTTCTCCTGTTTCCATATGGTTGTGTGTGACTGGCTGTGTTAATGCACACTGGCTTTTGGTAATCATCATGTGCAGGAATAACACAATTCATAGATAGAATTGTGTTCTCATTTTGTTAAAATTAAAAAATAGATAGAATTTGGTCTCCTTTTGTTAAAATGTAAAAAATATAGGGAAAAAAAGTGAGTCCTCTGTTAGTGTCCCTGTGTGTTTCAGAGGTGCATTAATGCCTCCCTGCAGAGCTCCTTGACCCACCTCTGCTCCTGGGGATGCCAGGGAGTCCGGCTCTGCCCGTCCTTGCTGTAGGATTTTGTCTTCCTTGCCCATTTACATTGACTTTTATCTTGCTGAAAGAGGAGACTGTTGTCAAAGGACAGCCTTGGGAATAGTTGTGTGTGGTGCAGGCTCCCAGCTTTTATTTGAGATCTTACTTAAATCTGAACAGACTCTCTAAAGGGGCACTTTTTGCTTGCATCTCCCTTTCAAAGTCTACTCCACGTGCCACTGTGCTTTTGATCACTCATGCTGCTTACCTGTCTCTGTATAGCAATGTCAAGCAGTGAGAAGAAAACAGCCATTCTGGCTGCTATGTCCTCTGGATCCCCTGTGAAACACAGCAGTTGGTGTAAACAGGGGCAGCTCTGCTGCATTTAATAAGGCACTGTCTATTTAAACCATTGGAAAAGTTACCCTTTTTTTTACCTGTTCTTTGCATCCTTTCACTGCTTTTATGTTCCACCTTCCTGCGATTTTTAAAGATTTTTTTCCTATACTTTCCTTCTTACTTCAAGCACTATGTTTCACAGTAATTTTGTTCCAGATTCTTCCCAATTATAAGGACTGGAAATAAAAAACCCTGTTAATATTTTTAAATGCCTTTTTGCCAGTTTATGTTGTGCTGTTCTTTACATTTCACCAAATCGAAGAATAGACTGTTCCAGCGTCACATTTTTAAAACATTCTCTTTTAAAATAAACAAAAATAATAGAGAGCTCTATGTGTACTGAAATTTTAATAACATAATTTTGTCAAATGTTATCTTTTCCCTGAAATACACATTTTGACCTGACTCTGAGCTTTTTTAAAGATTACTCCTTTCTCCCAGCATACTCATTGGCATTACTAGCCATGAAAAAAACTCAAGAGGGCACCAAAGGGTTAAACCCCAAAGGGTGCTCAACTCACCAGCTTTGTAGTTGCTTCATGTATTAATTGATTGCTAATTTGATTTTAAGGCCCCCTGTCTTTCTCCCAAACTGTGACTGAGCTGGTGTCTGGTGGCTTTAATTGGAGCTATTGACGGGCAGATGGGATGTGCATGGGTTCAGGGATGGGCTCAGTGTGCCCTTGGCCTAGCTTTGTCCTGCCACAGCCAAGCACTTTGCTCTGTCAGATCTGCCTTGGGAGGTCAGAAAGAAGTTGGTAATTAATGGTGAACATGAAGAGGGTCTGCAGAGCTGCATCACCTTTTGGGCTGTGTTATTACAAATATTTGAGTCCAGGAGTGAGAGAAATTACCTTAAAATAGCTCTGTGTTCTGGAGCAGGCCTGTGACAGCCCCAGTGGCAGCAGGCACTGATGCCAGCCTGGCTGTGATTGCTGTGCAGCCCCTGTGTGATGTCTCAATGGCCCTTCAAAAAGACCAGGACCCAACTTCATTTAGATCACATTCAGGAAACAACTTTTTTTTATTATAAGCAGGGACTCAGCTGTCCTTAGGGCATCAGGACTGTTGAAGCTACCAGGGGCTGGCTGAACTCCCTGGGAATACTGAGCTGCATCACCTCCAGTCTGTCATGCTACACACCCACATCTGGATTTTTTTCTCTTTTAGTGAGAAAGATTAGGGAAATCTGTATAGACACAAGCTCACATGCATATGTACATACAGTTCCCAGCACTTTCCCAGAAAGCATAATCCACTTACTGTGTTTTTACTTGCTTTGTCTGACTGGGAAGTGTTTAGCTGTTACCATGTGGATTTTGGGATAAGACTCTACTCAGAAAGGATCCTGGCAAACTTTCTCCTGTTTTCAAAGTTGCCAGGTGATCCTGGCTGTTTGAATTCTGCAGTGCCAAACTGGCTTGTCAACACCAAAGTCACATTTCAGCTCGGCTTGGCTTTCTCCCTGGGAGTATTGACTTTGCAATAATATTTGCAGCCTGGTGTCAAGAAGTTCTATCACCAGTGTGCTGAGGGGTGATGAAACCTGACGTCCTAAGTAACAAACAGTGCCTGTGCATTAAGGGATTAACAAATCAGGGGTGGTTATGGAAGTCTTCCTGGCTTCCTTCCAACTGCTGAACATAGAGCTGAAATAGTGCTTCATCCAGAGAAACCTGAGAAGGCTGGTGCTGCAGAGGATATTTGCAAGCTTTATGGCTTGATTTATATTCCAGTGGCCAGTGACACAATACCCTTTTGCTGGCTGCTGCATCCTGAGTGAGATCTGTTGCTTTATTTTCTTCAGCATCTCTGGAGTGAAGGTGTGCTGAGAGGTGGTGTTTTTGTAGCCCCTTCTGGAATCAAGATGCTGCAGGGGATCTCAAGCTTGCACTTTTTCTCCTGCTTCCCACAAATCCTTTCTCTAGAAGCACTTTAGAAGAAAGCCTCAGAGGGACAGGCAAAAACTCCCCAGCCCATGCCTGGCAGCTGCTCTGCACTGTACATGTCACCTGCAGTACAGATGTGCTGGGATTCACACTTCTGTTTCTCTAGTGACTTATTTGAACAGGTTAATAGAGAGAGCTTTTCTTACTCTTGGGGATCAAGAAATACCATCTCACAAGCCACACTGCAGTGGGAGGAAAGCAAATGGAGATAAGGATGTTACTATGATAGCCATATATGTGGAGGTTTTTTGTTGTTGTTTTGACTTTTGCTTTCTAGGGAAGGACATGATGGGTATTTCCAGTTGGAAAATAATATGCTTCTGACATTACTAACCCATCAGTACTCATCACTCTCTCCATTTTCCTTTCTCTGAGGAGAAACAACTTCAGTTTTTACTTTTTTTGGTACAGTTTATGCAGTGATGCTTTGTTGGCATGGCCATGTCATCTAGGAGGTCACACTCTTGGATGGCATCGCCGTGCTGGCAAAGTCTCTGGAAGCAATTCTGACTTAACTTTTGTTACCCTGGTTTATATTGTCTGGGGAGGGGTTGTAGCAAATGCCACTACCAGAAAAGACCACTCAGTCCTGCTCTCCAGTGCTGGTAGGTGTCTGTGGTGTAGCCACAGTGGCAAAGACCCCACAGAGCCCAGTGGGGATGGTGTGAGCCTTTCTCACAGGTGTAGCTGGTTTCTGGAAGTTTCAGTTGCAGTGTGAAGAAGATGAATGAAAGCTCTGGGAAATGTTGGGTGTTGGTTTCAGAGAGCTTCGTGGGCATCACTTCTGTAGCCTCACAATCTCCAGGGAAGACTTGCACTGAGCTCTGCTGAGTGCATGCATTTGGTCTGTGCAACATCACGTGGGTGAAGTCCTGATATTCCTCTGTGTCATTGTGGGAAATGCCCAGAAGAGCTGGTGTTAACCTTTCTGTAGTGGTGTCTGGTTGACTAGGTGAGGGTACCTTCCATATTGCCAAGATACAGTCCCTGAGGTGGGGGACCATATTTGCTTTCCATTCCTCTGAGCTAGAAGCGTCCAAGCGCAAAATAAACTTCATGCTGCCCCTTGAACAAAAATGAATTTTTAATTGCACACTTTCCCCTTAAGGTTAGAGAGACCATTTGGGAGCTCCAAAGGTCAGTTCTGGGTAGTTTCATAACTAGTGCATACATTTTAGAAATAATACAGGTAACAAACTTCTGGCCATTCTTTCACATTATTTTGCATTTTCAGCTCATTCTGTACACACACACACTTTTAGCTAAAACTGGAGTTTGTAGGCTGTGTGGACTCATCACTTTTCTCTCTCCTTGTAACCAAGCGCTGTGCACCATGGGCTGGCTGTCAGGACTCCTTTTGGTTTGTAGTCTCTGCTGAGTTGTGTCTACCTTTTCCCTTGAGAGCAGGAATGCCAGAGGCATTTTTCTACTCAGAGATGCTCAGGGCACATTACACACCATTGTTTCAAAAAGCCCAGTTTTAAAGAAATCAGATGCATTGGGCAGGTGATGCTCAAAGTAACTGGACATTTGACAAGGAAGTCCTGGTGCCTCTTTCACAAGTCCCCTGGTGCAGAGCAGAAACAAAAGATTCTTCTCTAGGGAGTGACAGCCCTTGAGATTTATGAGTATTTAATTAAAATTGCCAAATAGACTTCAGTAGCAGCACTTGACAGCAGTTCAGCCTGCTAGTTGCCTGGGATTTAGAGTTACCTTGGAAGATCTTTAGAGCATCCCTAGAAATTCTTAAAAACTGTTCTTTGTCTTACTTTTAAGAAATGGCATGCTTTTCTTGAATTAAAAGGCTGCAGCTAAATGAGTTAATAAAATATTAACTAATTTAATAGTAGGCAATAGTAGATATTATTAACTCATTAGATAGTAGGCAATGCCTGAAACACTCCTATTGAAACAGAGCTGAGGTGTTTGAGCAAGGAACTTCCATGGCCACAGCATTTGCAGGCTGCCACAATTCTTGGGCAAATGGGATCTTGGCACAACCATACACTCAGCAGGCAGTTTCCAGCACATCTTTCTGAAAACAAGGGGGAAAAATCTGGACCCCAGGGCCAAAAGGAGCCTGACAGTCATTAGCAGTGAAAATAACAAAGATGTAAATGCCATTCAGTGGAGAGAAATGCCATTCTGATCTCTTCCCAAGGAGGAAAAAAAGAAATGGCCTACAATGTGCTGGCTGGCTTTAGCAGAGTCAGAGTGCAATTTCCCCTGTTATTTTATTATCAGCCACTTCTGTGCCAAGTCTGCCATTAACAGTTCCTGCTTGCAGAGTTGCCTCTGGCTCTCAGAGGTGCTGTAAGGTCTCAGCGTTTGGGCCTCTCTGTGAATTGGCTCTGGAGGTTTGTCTGAGTCATGGCTTGTGCCAGGAGCGCTGCACACCCTCACCATGACAGGAACAAAATTACAAACCTGTCTGAGTTCCCCAAAGTCTGCCTATTGTTTGTGTGTGAGGAGGATAAGTATAATTGCTTTAATTTAAGGTCTCTCAAGGGAAATAGAAATTTTTTTTTGGTAATACAGAGCAACTCAGACATGAAAGTTTTCCAGGCAGTTGGTCTCCATTTAAATTCAGAATACTGAAGGGGATTTGCACTCAGTTACTGTATTACCATTTTTAGACAGTGTTTCAATGTTTAGCTGCATATTAATTTTAAGTAATGAAAAAGGAGATTCATATTTGGGGTCACATCCAAATATTCCTTTCAAGTCAATGGTGAGAATTCCTACAGGACTCCGTGCATTTTGGAGTACAGCTCTTGAAGAAAGATTTTCAGAGATCTTCTCTCTTGAGACCAAAACTTTGATATAGTTTTGAGAATGCACTGCATTGCTTACATGTATAAATGCAAAATATGATAACACAATCCATCAAGTGTTGCTTCCTTAGTTGTAGAAGCAGAATCTTAAAAAAAAAAAATCCAACATAGCATGCAAAGCCAACCAATATCTGTTGTCATTATATTGCAAAAGTCTCATAGTGGTGTTTCCTTATTGCAAGGGTTTCATACCTCCTTGATGTTTCTCATAGGCAGTTCCTCTAAGCACTGATTCTTCCTTCTTCTCAGAGTACCCAACTGACTCCAGTTCCCCTCAGCCAAGCAATCCACTCTTTTATAGCACTCTTCTTCTCACTGGTTACAGCTGTGGCCTGTTAAAGTCAGGCCTGCTCCTAATCTTTAATAATTAGCCCAGCTGGAACTTCTTAGGGGTAAGATTATTTCCTATACTACCTTTATTTTCTTATATTCTATCCCCCTACAAATGTCCAAGTGTGTTCTATTTCACTTCTTCTATGAATTACAATAGCAAGACTGATCTGACCAATTTGCCCTCCAATAAGCTCACTTCAGATGTAAGTAACAATATGTACTTACTGAATAAAATGTTTTTCCTCCCCAGATAAGAAATGCACACTTTTATAGGAGCAGTTCAAAATACCTTCAGGCCCTCTAAGATAGTGGAGTTCCTTCTGTTTACTTTGGACATCAGAGATTTGAGCTGCTACCTACCAAAATAATTATTCTCTAAATAAATATTTAGAAGTGCATTTATATACTTCTAAAGTGCATGATTGGTGACAGAAATGAGCTTTTACAATTTGTAATGAAATCTGGGTGGTGTACTGTGTGTTCTGGGGGTTGTCACCTGTGGCATCCAGGGATTTTATGAGAATCTAAATAGAGTTCCCTAAAAACCTAGGAAATATAATTCAAAGGATCTGGATCCAGAAGTCAACTAACAGATAGACAGAGACATACTGGGTTAATTCACTCTTACAAATTTGAGACCATCATATAATTTCTTGCAACTTAAAATTTTGGAAGGGCTTGAGCTGAATTTCAGAGTTAGAGTGTGTGTGAGAGAGATGCACACATGCAAAGCTCTGTCATGCCCCATTTGTTTCTGTTGTGGGTAAGCAAGAACATTGGGTTTAATGAGGCTCAGTTTAACCTCCAGCTGTGAAATACAGGATTAGTCATATCCTGTGCTTAACCAGCTTTGTAATAATTTCACTAAATTCCACTTTTTATCTCTGTATGAGGACAGGGCCAGGGAAAAAGCTCTTAATTGCAGTTAGATCAGGCTATGAAGAAGCAGCTTTTTGTGTCTTTGATACATATGGAGAAGTTCAAAGTACACAGAGTCTCAGTGATCCGTCCATCTGAGAAGTACTGAAAAATGTCTTGAGGGGAAACTATGCAATAACTGCAGAGGCTTTAAAACAGATTTTTACAATGAGTAAAATGCCAAATTCAAGCCCAGATCAAGAAAGATTCAGAGTCTGACATCTGAAAACTTCTTGGGCAACAATGGGAAGGACGTTAATCATTCATTGCTTTGAGAACAAAAAAGCCTCTTTACTCAAAACTGCAAGTTTATGACAAGACTTTCAGTTTTGTTTTGTTTTTCATGAAGCCAAAAAAGCCAAATCTTAATAAGAGACTTTTAAAGAATATTCAGATATCTCAAAAAAATTGAGACTGGCAATAATTGATTCTCCCTGGCTGCCAGAGTCCTGGTTCAGCAGAGAGCTTTGGTCTGAGTGGTCCTCCAGAGCTGAGGGACTTGACATGAGCTGAATCCTTCAAGGGACCTTTGCTGCTTTATCAGGAGAGGTTTCAGGTCTTTATTTATCTCATTCCCAACTCTGTTGTTTTATGGGATGTGGGGATTGCCTCGAGGGCAGCCCAGCAGTGCTGCCGTGGCTGCGATTTTGGGAGGAGGGGCAGTGGTTCCCTGTAGCCTCCTTGCCTGGAGTGCAGCTGACGGGAGAAAATGAAGAGTGACTCTGAGGGATGGTCCAGAGCTGTGCTTGATAACTACATCCATGTCAACATTTACTTCCCTGGAGGAACTGAGGCAGCATTCTGGGGCAGTGCTTTCTCCACTGGCACCCCCAGTAAAGATGCTGATTTTGGTTCTAATGAGCCATGATGGGCTCTATTAATCTGTGACTGTGAAACTCCAGCCCTGCAAGCCACAGACCAGACTTGGGCTGCACCAAATGCCAGTGGCTGTAGCTCCATTTGGCTTTGTTAACTATTGAGCTGCATTTCTGTTTGGGTTATAGGCTGTGATACTTGGATCTGTCAGCCCTGCCAGCTCATATATCCTCATGAGCAAAGCCTGCCAGTTGTGTGATTATAATTATATACTGCAATTTGGTTTGAACTGATTATCTGAGTCTCCTGTGAGTTGTGGGCTTGATCGTTCTCTGCAGATCTAAAACAAGAGGACAAAAACACGGACATCCTTGAATATTAGCAATGTACTTAAGTTCCCTACCTCAGTTGCCTCAGAGAATGGAGAGGTTTGAAACCTGCACTGCTTTTATATCCTGTACCCCACCAAGATGCTAATAAAACTCTTTTTCCAAGAGTGATTTTACATGGTAGAATCTGCTAAGCCTCTTACTGACTGTCTCCTGCCTTTCCCAAAGTTGTTAGCCCTCCCAACAATAGAGGATTCCAGCTGTCACCAGTGCAGCCAGGTGAAATCTTGTTGCCCCTCTGGTTCTGTGAACACAGATCATGATGTGAGGGTGTGAGGGGAAGTCAGAGCCTAGGCACAAGTGGGGATCCTCACCCCTGTGTTACATTTGTGATTGGCCAAGATCCAGCCATGGCACAATGCCCAAATGCATTTCCAATTCTACATGAGCTACTAAAAATGGATTTACTGATGGAGCTGGCTGAGGCTGTGCTTGTGACCTCCTGGCTGAATACTGAAGAGGGAATCAGGAGAGTGGGTGTTTGACAGACCCTTATCCCCTAAAGCCTTTGTCACCAGTTCAAGTGATCCCCAGATGTGTTGCATGTACAACAGGAATATGAACCAGTGTAAAGGAATTTAATCTCTCCTGTTACAGAAAGCTCATATTATTGCATGACATGGAAGATGTTAAATAGTTTTAATCTCATCCCTTATTTTTTTTTTCCTTATTTGCAGAGTTCTTTCAAAATCAAGTATGTTGATTTTTTATTGCACTCTCATGTGTGTGATTTCCAACTTGCCTGATAAATGCTGCTGAAGCTAATGGGACCCTTCACATATACTTAAAGTCAGATATGTGCTTTGCTGAGCTTATTTCTGCCTGAATATGTCTTGTAGTGATAACTGCAATTACTGAACCTTAATTCAATTATTTGCTAGCTTCACACAGTGAAATTGCCCATCCCTCAGATTCCTGGTGCGTGAGACACTAAAACATGGACTAATGAGATAAGGGGGAAATGTTTGTGCAAGGTTGTGTGGTAGGGGATGTTCTCTGGGGCACAAGGCTGCCTGACAGGGCCAATTGCCCTGGTACCCCTGAGAGAGCTGTGCAAGGCAGGTGCTTTGCACCACCTCCTGTGTGTTATTTGAGATCTCTTTCTGCTTTGCTTTAGCTCAGTAAAATATCGCTGCTCTGCCTTGGGCCAGCTCCTTGTTACAGGGTGTCACCATGATACTCTCTGAGAAATCCCTTCGCCAGGATTTTTCTCCTGAGAAACCTCAGAAGAGAAATGTAAACAATAATTATCTGATTGCTTGGAATGTGGCCTGGAGGTTGCTCACCAACAGGTGCATCTTTGATTGGTTCCATGTGAGTTGTTTATAATTAATGACCAATCCCAGTCCAGCTGTGTCAGACTCTCTGGTCAATCACGGGTTTTTATTGTCATTCTTGTCTAGCCTTCTGATGTCTCTTTTCAATATGATATGATAATATATATATAATATAATATAATATAATATAATATAATATAATATAATATAATATAATATAATATAATATAATATAATATAATATAATATAATATAATATAATATAATATAATATAATATAATATAATATAATAATATTCAGCCTTCTAAGAACTTGGAGTGAGATTCTCATCTCTCACCCCATCCTGGGGACCCTCACAACACCACAACAACAGGGCTGTGTGCTCTGATAGTGCCATTGCCCTCTGCAATTGTGCTGTGGTAACTGACAAGAAAAGTAAGGTGGTCAGGCTTTACCAACTGTTTGGGGGGTTCACCATGCTCTGAATCTGGATAGTAAGGAATTAATGTTTGTGCAGATGGGTTCTGCAAGGCCTCATTCATGAATATAGGGAAAGGGGTTGAAGTTCAGATAATGATGTTATCTTAACAAATAACTCAATATTGACACCTGCATATAAGACCTTTGGTCCCCTGTGGTAAAGATAGGATTTTTTTTCAAGATGATAAAATAGCTTTATTTCTGTTAGGTTTCCACATGTATAATGTTCTTCTGTTCCCTTCTAGCTGGCTGAGTGCAACAGCTTCCCATGAAATTTCAGTAAGGCAGAGAGAGATAATGCATCCACAAACAGCTTTTAGGAACTGGGGGCTTCCCTTTAGTACTGCTGCTGATTGTTTAGGGCTCTGATTGCTTATTCTTTCACTTGCTAATGTTGGTGATTTCCATTTTTTAATCATCTGAATGTATTAAATATGCCACTTATTTATTTTTATTTCTGCCCTGTACTTGTGCAAGAGACATTGGTTAGTAATATCTGTGTTTTGGCCAAGTTCAAATCAATGCCATTTGCCTATGTGAAGAGAAGTGTGCACTTTCAGCTAAATTGCTACAGGAAATAACAGAAAAAGGTCTTGAGCTAAATCTTCCATTTAATTACTCAGTTGCAAACAATGGGTTGTTGAGTGTCAAAATTGAGGCAGTTTCAATTACTGGAACAATTATGGTTTAGAGTGTTGTTGCTGGTAGGTTAAGAATTTATATTACAGTGACAGACAAGTAATCCAGGTAATGGGCAGTGCAAGAGTCCATAAAGATGAAGGAAGCCTGACATAGTGGGCTGAAATAAAACCTTCTGCATTTTTTTTCCTCTTCACAAATGTATATAATCAAAAGCCAAGGTCTCAACAGAGGTTTCCATCTAACATCCAAGATTTATGGGTGAAACTAAAATCCGAAGTAAGAGCGATTTATTTTTTTTAATATAGGCTTTTTTTTTCCCATATAGAGAATTACCCAAATCATAAGCCAAGATCTTAGGGGCTTACATGGTCAGGGTGTGATGCCCTTGCCCTATTGCTGAGGACCAAGTTCACTCTGTTGTTTTTAAATGATGGCTGAAGGAAATCCTGTGCTTTGTAAAAGGGGAGGTAGCCACTGAAAAATGGAAATTGCTTGTCTGTCACAGGGCTGGGGGATGGTGTGGCATAATAATTTGTCCAGAGAAAATCTTCTGAGCTAGTGTCAATAAGGGCATGTTCTCTTGTCAATACTGAGTTCCTTGCAGTATTCCTTTCCATCTATTGGCATTTCATGCTGTTACATAATTTCTTCTAAAGTTGTGTTGAAAGCAGATGTAATATTAATACATTTAAGTGGTGCGGTGTGTAATCCGCTGTCTCCTGAGCTTAGTGCAAGTGGGTCTGCATTGTGGGAAAATGAAGCTGATTATTATAAACCCTTGGAAATGACAGTCCTTTGGGAAATCTGCTGTCAGTGACTCATGTATTCTTGATTCTCTGCGTTCTGGACACATTTTGCCATCCCTTTATATTCCCCAGAGGTAAATAAAAAGGGGCTCCCAACCTTCAGTTTGGTGCTTCGTTGTGTGTTTTAAACAATGGCTTGTGAAAGAAGTCAGGAGAGAAAGTTTTCACAGTGCAGGAGGTTAGAAATGAGTTACAAAGGGCTGGAGGGAGCTGTGGCCTCAGGGGCCTGCAGGGCTGTCCCTCCTTGCTCCTGCCTGCGGCTGCAGGATGCTCCTTGTCTCCAGCAGCTCTTCATCGCTTCTGCCAAGGCGCCAGGGCTGCCTCGGGTGTGCTCAGGCACTGGATGCCGCTGTTCAGACCCCCAAATTGCTCCCGAATGACCCCACAGCCCATGGGGAGAAGGGAAGCTGTGACCCTTTGTGAAGGCCTTAATATTTCCACAGGGCACGGGGTCAAAGTGATAATTTATGATTAAATAATTTTAAAAATCTGTTTTCAGCCTTCATCTGTTAAAACTTATGTGAAAGGAGAAAAAATGTTTTCAATTAAAGGGTACTTATGTAACAACCCTGTTTTGAATGCTAATTCATGAATTACTGGGAGCTGACAGTGCTGCTTTTTGATTTTCCACGGTCACTGCAGAACATAATTCTAATTGAAATCATTTTTTGCTAATCTCTCATAAATACTAAGAACTTTCTGTCAAGTAAATTTCTGTCTTTCTGTATTTAATTTATGTTAAGAACAGTCCATTTTGTTGCATCAAAGTATTTCAGAATGAAATATTTGTCTTCTTTTTTCTCCCTTCTAGCAGAAGTAACACTGAAGGGTAGCAGAAAAGATAATTTGTCTGACTTGTCTCTAAGTTTTCAACACTTTATCTTCACAGTTGGTCCAACATGGCCACAGCACTGATCTGACTTTACTGGACAGAAACGAAGAGGAAAATAAATGTTTCTTTGTAGTACTTTGACCTTGAAATACCACAAACACCATCCATCTTCTTGTGTTATTTGTGTTATTTTTCAATTGAATCACTCAGCACAGCAGGTCAAAAAGTCAGAGGCCACCATTTCTTCTCTTTGCTAGCAGCATAGAAAGCTTTGATAGGAACAAGTGTTTGCTGTTTTTTCATTGTTTTGTTTTGCCTTTTTTTTTTAAAAATGTAATTTTAGTCTTTGGTAAGCACCAAGACTTTTAATTTCTATCTCAAGCATTTAAAATTATACATTATTTGTTCATGGAAAATATCCTTTCCACCCATCAAATTGCTTGTTTTCTACACAGAAAAAAAGTTGGTTTTGCAGTCTATTTTTACTAAAAAACTTGGTTTGGTGACCCTCCTCTTTTCTCACTGGTAGGAGGAGACCAAACTCCCTTCCCTGGTGGGAGGGACATGCCTGTGTCCATGTGTTTCCTAACAGGCTGGCAAGGTCTTGGGCTTTGGTCCAATGGTATCTTCTGGGGTCACTCTGAAGTGCTGCCCAGTTGAAAAATTTATCAATAAATGTTTTGGTTTTTTGTGAGTGCTGAGGAGTGATTGTGTTGGAATGCTGGCGTGGGCTGTCACTGCTGGCAGTGTGTGGCACAGGTTTGTGATGGTGCTGGCTCTGCAGGCTTGTCCCCTGTGCTCATCAGGAAGTGCTGAGTTGGACTGAGGGCAGGTCTTGCACTTCTGTACCACTGTGAAAGTCAGGACATGCTTGCTTTTTTTCTTTTTTTTTTCTTTCTTTCTTTGAACTATGGCTGAAACTAGGATTTGAAAAATATTCACGGTAAGAGAGCAAGAGCCACTCTTGGAGCACTCAGTGGCCAGTTGTTGGTGTTTGCTGGGGACTGGGGTGTGAGTCTTCTTTGCTGTGTCCCTCCTTCTGTCTCTGCTCTTCAGCTCAGGAAACATTTCCAGTAAAAGTTCAACTGAGACTGCATGCTCCCACGGAGTTTTAGTTCAGATGAAAATGATTCTGCTGAGCTGATAAATTTCTTGAAACTCCAGAAATGTGATTTTACCTGAAGGATAATTTATTATAGATATGTTGCCCTTTAGTTGAGATAATCTCCAGCAATGATGATGAACAGAGATGACCAGGGATTCTACTTTAAAATGTCTTTCTGACTAGAAAAGCAATTTGGGATCCACTTACATCTCAGTAATGAAAATTGGGTAAGGTAATAAGAGATTTCATTTTGTGAGTGAATTGACAATGCAAATACCAGGATTTTTAATTTAGCTTTAAGTGGAGTAATGGCTACTCATTCTGATGCATCATTAGTCATATTGCTTTTTAATGAGGGATTCACTTTCTTTCCCTGGTTAGCTCTAACACTGATAGCAAAGCCCAAGGAATGTGCAAATGTTTAGGGAGATCTGTTGAATATGTGTCACTGCACCATTTTAATTTTAAGAAGGGAGAAAAAGCAGTTTTCTTTCTATGGTGAAAAACCCCACATTTCCCTTTAGTGCAGGGAAGATAAATAGTGCAGTGCTGTGATTGGTAGCCTGTTGTAAAAAACCACAAGCAATAAAGTGAAATACATTCCCAAATAACTTCTAGAAAATATAGAAGGAAAATTGCATTGAGTGGAGGGCTCATGGAAGAGGCTTTATGACAGACAGTGGGATGAAAAGCAGTTTACTCTGCCCATCTCTGACAGGGATGTCTTATAAATAATGGCAGGTGAAGACTCTTTTTGCACTAGCAAACCCACTCTGCTCCAAACACCTTGTTCCTCTTCTGGAGAGGTCTCTGCTCAGTGTTTTTATTTCTTAGATGTCTTTTCTTTTTCTTGTCCCATTTTTTTTCTCTTTTTCCTTTCTGTTCTTTAATTAAGAGCTTGTTTTGATGTTCATTGAACTCAGTGGGAATCTTTCCATCAAATTGAATGCATTAGGTCAGATTCATAATCAGCAGCCGCTGAAACAACCTAACAATAGTTTTGTCACACGCTAGTGAAGTCTTAAATGGGATTTGCTTTAAAAAAAGCAATAGAACTAATCCATTATAAACACTTGTTAGAGCAGAGTTTTGACTGTATCTGTGTATTTACCAACACAATTTCAACCAATTTATGCCAAATTAAAGTTAATGCAGACTTTTTCTCCAGGCAGGAGCATAGGGCAGTTAATTAAATCAATTTAAACTAGTGTGGTTTTAGTGACAGCAGTGATCCTGATCCTGGGTGTTGTCTGGACTTGGTTTGGTTGTCTCCGTTCCTTGGCTGGACAAAGCATTTTGACTTTCTGTGAAGACAAGCTGTAATGTGATGAAACACATGGGGAATCCAATGTAGACCGACCCATTCAGATTTGGGGGCAAGACAGCAAATTTCTGGGATGTAAATGCCCAGCAAATCTCTCTTTCTCAGGCCTGTCTTTACATTTCTGGTGCCCCATGATTTTGTGGCACCCTGCAGGTGTCTGTGTGGTTTGCAAAAGTCTGAGTAACCCATGACCTGTGGACTGCTGAGGCCACACACTCTTCTGGAGCAGAGATTTGAGGGGGTCTGCAACCCCTGGGGTCTCCAGCACAAAGATACAACCTCACATTTTGGCTCTGCTGTTTTGTTCTGCTTTCCCCTTGGCCACACATGTGCCCCTTCATCCCAGATGTCAGGGGAGAGTGCCTGAGCTCCCGGGCTGACAGCCCAAAGCAGTGCCAGGACCTCTCCAGGTTGTTGACACGGGAGGTTGCTGTGTCCCCGTGCACACACAGGAGTGGAGAAGGGGTTGCACACAGCAGGGATGTGGGAGCACAACCAGCCGAGGTGAAATCCTGTCAGGATAACCACCAAGAGACATCACATGCCTGGGACACTGCCAGTAAACTAAAGTCTTCTTATCATCTTCAGTTGTGACCTGCTAACCTTTCTTTGAAATGATATACCTCCCAGGAATAGTGGAAACTCAGTTTTGCAGCAGTCACTTTTCAGCTTCAGAAGGAGTTATCTCCTTCAGATCTCTCTCTCTCTCTGACTCTCTGTTGTGAAATGTGAAAGAAATACAGGCCACATCTTCTCTCTTCATAAATTCAGGGGAATCCCAGATACCTGATATGCTGAACTCATTCTGTACCACTTCACTCCATGTGAGACACTGCAGCTCCCAGCAGATTGGGTCACACAGGACTAGCATCCATTTCTCATTATGGCTTTCTTGAGAACTGCCCTTCTCTTCACAGCTTATAAAAGGAAAGTTGATAGGGTGAGCCCACCAGAATGGTTGAAAGCACTGGGTCACTGTAGAAGTTTTAACCTAAGGAAACAGCATTTTGAAATAAAACCAAAGCTGAATATCAACTAAAACAGGCCATGTAGCTACAAGAATATATATATGACACTGATAGAAAATAATGTGTCCACTCAGAGTGCATTAATTCTTCTCTTTGAGCAGGAAATGGAAATGAACTTCTGATGTTTCCAGAGATCTGTGCATGACAGCAGTCTCCAAAGTCCCTGTTATGTTCAGGCCTTTGGGTTACTGTGGGGTTTTTACATACAATTGATATGATTTATGAGATTTCTTGTTAAATTTTATTGCTCCGATGATTTTTCTTTGGTTCTTTTGAAGTAGAAAACATAATTTCTGTAGCAAATGGCAGTTGAAAGTCTTAATAGAGCATAAAAATCTGAAAGGTCATGATTTTTAAACTTTAAAATAGAGGACAGTGCACTGCTTGATACTGCTAAAAATATGAAAAGTTAATGAGATGTTTATTGGTGATAAAGATAGAATCTTCTCACAGACCTTTGATTTTGGCTGCTTGTGTATTGGTTTTTTCTGGGTGCACTTCTATAAATGAGAAACACTTCTCATTCTTCACATTTCACCATCACAGAGAGTTAAAAACACAAGGCAGAAATTTGTCCCAGGGTGATTGTTCAGTACTCCTAACACCCAGTGCTCCTTCCCCTGTGAGTGCAGACTATTGTTGCATTTATCTGGTTTTTAGGGTCATATTAACCACCTTCATTTATTTGACTATCTTTAAGACCTGTGGGTGCAAACAAACTTATAACCAAATAAGAAACTGTTCCTGTCAACAAATATTTTGCAAGCTTAGGTGAATGACAGTACTTTACAAAGCCTTAATCTAGAAAATGTCTCCTGGTGTGAGTTTTTTGGGTGGGTTTTTTGGTTGGTTTGTTGGTTGGTTTGGTTTGTTTGGGGTTTGTGTATTTTTTGCTGATTTTGATTTAATCTGAAGTCTTAAAAATAATTTTTTATGTGCTTCTTAACAAATGTTTTTATTGAGCACGTAGGAACATAGGTAAAACAAAAATGCCTTTTTGCACTTAATGAAGCAGACCTTGAACAGTTCACCTCCAGCTGCTTGCAGGTGTTTTCTCTAGGACTAGACAAGGAACAAGCACTTTATTCCAGTGTTCACTGTCACTGTTGGTGCAGGGAGAAGTAAAGAGGGGACAGATGTGGTCATGGGAAAAGCCAGGACATCAGGAGGGGCCCAGCTTTCTTTCCTCGCATTAACATTTCCTGTTTTCTGTTGTTTTTGCAGCAGTCCAGCACGGGGGACCTGCGGACCCTGAGGAAAGGATTGTCCCCGTACCACTCTGAGTCCCAGCTCTCCTCGCTGCCGCAGTACCAGGACGCCCTGCAGAACGTGAGAGACTTTTCCTTACCTGCGCGGGCAGAGCCGCGGCTGTGCCCAGAGGTGGCCATGGCTGCAGGGGACAGGCTGCCCCCCCTGCAGCTGCTGGCTGCCCCAGGAGTGCTGCTGCTCAGGATTTTTTGTTTCTCTTGTCAGCCAGGCTGGGATACATCCAATTACAGGGGAGCTCTCACAAGGGATTGCTCATCCTAAACCTGGAGTTGCAAACGTGCAGCTAAAACATGCAGATGTTGTTAGGATGGGGAGCCCCTGGAACATTAATCTTTGCCTGAATTTAGTTCATCAGCTTCCCAGCGTGGGTTTTCAGTCAACTGACAGTCACAGTTGTAAATCTTTCAAAGCTAGGGTGATGCTTGTTACACCTGCAGCTTCTTCTTGGTAAATGCCCTGTGCCTGCTGTAAAAAAGCTGGTTGTGGGTGAAGCTTGCCAGGTGTCTGGCAGTGCTTGGACAGGGTTGTTTAGTGATTAAGTTCTTAGGTTTTTCTGTATCACAAATGAGGGTTTGGGTTTCCTAAGATTTGCCTGCATTGCTTCTCAAACCATGGAAGAACTTTGATTAAAGCCTCCTGCATGAGATGGAATCTGTGCTGCTGTGCCAGGCATGGCTGAGGAGCCCTGCCAGCTGTTTGGCCTTCCAGATGTTTCCCTCACTGCTTGGGCCTCTAGGTTTGTGTGGTGATGCTGTTTTGCAGATTAGAGGAAGAGTGTAGAAACAGTCAGAGAGTCCTGGTGGGAGTGGGCTACAAGTGTTATGAATGTGAATCAAATCCTGATGGCAGCACAGCTGGAGAACCTCCCTCCTCCCTGCTCCATGTCTGGGACACTGGTCAGAGAGCTGCAGGTCCTGTAGGACCAGTCATATGCTGGCTGCTTGACTGGGAAAAAGGATTCTGTAGGTTTAGTGTATCTCTTACAGTTGTAAAGAAGGGCACAATGATAATTTAATAAAGTTTACATAAATAAAACTCAAGTATGAAAGCATATCCCCTTCCTATCCTTGCTAAATGGCAGGATGGATAGAGATGCTTCAAACTAAAAAAAGAGAGATAAAGCTGTCCAGGTGAATATTCACTTTTGTAACTTTGTGCCCCATGTGTAAAGACAGGACACTTTATAGGGAATGCAGAGAGACTTGAATCAGGAGATGTTTGTCTGGCTGTGCCTTACAACTTTGGAGATTTTGCTTTGCTTCCCTGGTGCTCAGGCTTTTGATCCCCAGCTTTGTTCCAGGTTGGTGATGCTCAGTCAGCCTGTGCTGGTTGCCCCGAGGAGTGCTGCTGCTCATGATTTTACATTTATCTTGTCAGTCAGGCTGGGATACATCCAGCAGCTCTCTGCAGAGGGGCTGTGCTGTGCTGGGAGCTGGCAGGAGGGTTTTCTGCTTGAGCATTGGCCCCCGCAGCTCACTGGGGCTCTGTGAGGGCTGGTGGCAGATGGTCCTGCCTGCTGGAGCCCTTCCTGGCCACTTGTCCCTGTTTTCTCTCCTTCCTCAAGGAAGAGATGGCACCTGGCATTTATGGAGGGGCCTGGGCGCTGTGTGGCATTCACTTTGATCTGTCACCCTAGCTGTGTTCTGCCTCCTTTGCAGGAAGTTGATAGAGGAAAAAACAAAAACAGCTTTGGATCCAAATCCACCTTGTCTGAGATACTTTTGTAGCCATTTTTTACTTATTTCTAATAAAATCCCTTTGGTTTGTGGCTTGATGTGATACACTGTTTTTGTAATGAGGATAATGATCACAGATTCATGAAAATGTCTTTGAATGACTTGAGCATGGCCAGAAGTGGATATTTAGATGTACCTGCGTTTCTCTGTGGCTTTTTTAAACAAGTAGATATTTAGATGTACCTGAGTTTCTCTGTGGCTTTTTTAACAGACAGCAGGCATGAGTTTGTGAGAAATCATTCTTCTTTGTGCCTGCACAAGCTTCATGTGGGTGAGTGATGGACAGTTGGTGTCAGCTTCAAAGCTGCCCCATCCATTCAGGGTTCCATCATCCTGTGTAACCCTTTGGGAAATTCCCCAGCTCATCCCTGTCACTGTCGCACAGGTAACGAGCAGACATCACCCCAGCTCTCCAGGGCTCTGTCATTCCCCAGTGCGGGACACAGCTGGGTGTTCCTAGTGTGTCCTGGATCAGGGACACCAGTGCACCCTCAGCATGCAGAAGCAGAAGACTCTCACAGTTGTGCTCTGTGCATTGGGTTTCACACACACAGATAATTACAGATTTGCTGTGTAGTCTGCAGTGTTACCAAATATCCAGGAGCAGCAGTCCTTGGGGTTAGTCTGGCCTACAAGACCCTGTCCTTTGCAGGGGAAGGTGTGCTATATATGTCAGCTTGCATTGATAGCAGAGAGCCAACCTTCCCAGCTCTGGGAACTGCCACCCAGTGTCATTTCATGGAGTACCAGAGGCTCCTTGTGTCCTTTGGGAGGTGAGGGTGATTTCCTCTGGCTTGGACTCATGAGAGGAGGCAGCAACAAGCTCCTGATGGCACCTGCCATTCCCTGGGATGAGACTGGATAGGCTGGCTCCATTTTTCCCATGGCCAGAGCCTCCAGAGCTGCTCAGTCTCATGTGAGCTGCTGTCCCAGGCATGAGAGCTGTCTTTGTCTTTGAGGTGCCTGTGAGCCGTGCCCTGCTGAGGACTCCATGGCCCACCTGGCATCTGGGTGTCCTGGTTTCACTGCAGCTGGCAGCTAAACCCCACAGGGCTGCTTGCTCACTCCCCTCACACCCAGGGGGACATCCCAGACCCCTGCAGCACAGCTGGGGATGCATGTGGGGGCTGAGGCATGGCCCAGAGCTTGCACCTCTCTCTTTGGCCTCTCCATGGCTGCTCTGGCTGCCATGTGGACACATGTTCCCTGCAGACTTTCATCTACCTGCCTGCTGCCCACAGGCCCATCTCAGTGCCCAGGCATGAGAAGGTGACCTGAGGGCTGCTGATGGTCCTGTGGTGGCACCATCACCTTGAGAAGCTCAGAAACCAGCTGCCTGGAGGAACCATTTATCCACACTGGCAAAGAACAGTTAAACATGAACAGTTAAACACGAACCAGCTTGTTGCTAGCAGTCAGAGCTAGCCTGGCTGGCTTGGACTTAAAATCTGCTAGCAGTGTTCATGTGATTTATAAGGAGAATCCTGCCTTTGGTGGGAGTAACTCAGTGGAAATACTGAGGGTGGTGTGCATGGAGTGTGGGTGGGAAAGTGTGTGAAAGCAGCAGCAGGAACTCCAGAGGCAGGGATGCTTTGGCCTGTGCTGATGGCCACAGATGTGACTGGCAGCAAAGAATTGGGTAAACACCCCAGGATGTGTGGTTTGTGTCAGCCCTGCGAGGTCTGGGCTGTGATAAGGCCACAGCACAGATGGCTCATCAGCAGAGGACTGGTTCCCTGATAACAGGAGCAGTGTCACACCACAGTTTTTCTTCCTGTGGTTCCAAGAGGAAGGAGTAGATAAGATGACCAAAGTGATGGAAAGGAGGCAACAGGCAGCAGCTTTCCTAGGGTTTTTGGAAGGTAAGCAAGATGCTGAGATAAAGGTCAGCCTGTAATCACCACTGACTCCTCAGGCATGTGAAAAATGTTTCCCAGAACCCATTTCTTTGCTGTCAATGAGGAGGGATGCCAGGGCTGTCATTAGGGCTTGCTAGTGGGTGTCCCTTGTTTTCTGTGCCGAACACAGGGACCCTGACCACCTTTTGGTGAACATGTGAGTGTGTGTTTGTAGGTGTGTGGGTGTGAGTGACATGTTAGGTTAGAATAACCATCACCTTCCCCTTCCTTAAGGTTTTGTAGTGTTCCCTTGCTGAGGAGCAGGAGCTGCTTGTGGCTCCCCATCTGGGTGCAGGAGGATGTGTCTGCTGGTGCTGTGGCTGGAGACCATCCTGGGTCTGGAACTGGGAATCCCTGGGGAAAGTACCTGCAGATTCACTCTGTGACAGCTGAGACAAGCTCTGCCTTTTTGAGAAGACAATGCTGATGATGCCAATACCTGTAGGGGGATAGAATATAAAGTAGTATAGAAAGTAATCTTACCCCCTAAAGAGTTGCAGCTGGGTTAATTATTAAGGATTAGGAGCAGGTCTGATGTTAACAGGCCACGGCTGTAGCCAATAAGAAGAGTGTTATAAAAGAGTGGATTGGTTGGTTGAGGGAACTGGAGTCAGTTGGTTCCTGTGAGGATGAGGAAGACTCAGTGCCTGGAGGAGCTGCCTACAAGAAACATCAAGGAGGTGTGAAACTCTAGCAATATGGAACTTTTGCAATATAATGACAATAGACCTCTTGCACTATAATGACAACAAATACCCAGCTTTTTTATACAGGCCCCTGAGGACTACAATAAGCATCTCCAGATAAAAGTGAGATTTCTGTTAGAGTATTCAAAGCTGCTTCTCTTAGGACTCTATAGACTACAGACCAGACTGGAGAGACACAATTTCTTTTTCCGTTCTAAATCTATTCCAAAACCAACCAGGTCCATAGGAAAATGCAAACTAGTAGTGTGGTTACATAGTGGAGAACACTCAGCTTGGAGGGCTGCTGAATCTCTGGCTTCCTGACACTGTTTTTGACTGTATTTTTCTCCAGTGCCTGCTTCTTGAAGGATGCAAAGCCTGGGAGACACCTCTGGCAGCACCAGCCCCTTCCCTTGGTTGCCACTGTGCTGCCACAAGGAGTCACATTCTGTACCTCTGCCTTGCAGAGATGCTCGGGGGAAGTGGATTTTGTTTTGCCAGATGGCACACTTGCTATTACAAAAACAAGCCCAAATGTTTGTGGTCTGTAGGTGTAAAGAGATGCCATTAGATGGAGTGGGAAGGGATGATGAGTCCTTGGCTGAAGCTCTGGCTGTCTGCTGAGCCTGTGAGAGCAGTGGTGGGAGAGGTGATGTGAGGGAACATAGCAGCTAAACCCCAGCCCCAGTGGCAGTCCTGTCCCTCCCTTTTGGCTGGAAAGACAGTGGGCTCCATCCTGCTCAGTACAAGGGCTAAGGCAGAAGAAAAGTGAGAAGGTAACTGTCTCTCCCTCCCTCAGCTCCCTGCAGAGGAAGGACAAAGCTCCTGAACCTCCTGGTGTAGGCAAGGAGATGTAACTGGAACCCAAACCTGGCCTGGGGTCTCACTGGGCAAATCTTGTAGTCCCTCCTCAGCCTGCATGGGAGTAAATCTATTCCTCTCAGGGAGAAGAGCTGGATCAGCTTAAAGCCAAGCTGACTTTTCAAATCAAGCTTGAAATGGCTAAAGATCACCACACTGTTCTCATTGTGATGTCCTGAAGTTGTGCCCAGAAGAGTCAGGAGAACCCTTGGAGCATTGAGTGCCCCTGCAGAGTCACCTGGTGCACTGGAGATCTTAACAGGGCCCCAAGGTGTCCCAGCAGAGCACAGCAACCCCTCCACTGCCAGCAAGGAACCCCCAGGCCCTCACATGAACCCCTGGGCAGGGGGCATCTCTGGCTGCCCAGTGCCTCTGGCATTCCCAGGACTGCATTTACATCTTCAGCATCTCATTGTGGCCTCTCAAAATGCCTCCAGCCCCTTCTGTTACTTCAGAAGCCCATGCTGTGCAGTGCCCTCATGGTCTCCTGCCTTCTCCCATCCCTGCACCCATCCCCTGTCGCTGTCAGGTGAGCTGAGCTCAGCTGGTATGTGTCAGAGGATGACTCTAGGCTGGTTTCTCACCTTCCCACGGCAGTGGTGGCCATGGTGCCTTTTTAGGCAGGGGGAAGCAATGATTGAGAGAAGCATGACAGAAGGCAACTCCTTCCCACTGGCTTCCCTGATACCACCAGGATGTTATTGAGCAGGCAAAAAGAGAAATTCAAGGTGCCTGATTTGCTGCTGCAGCAACAGTAGACGTGGAAGAGAAAATAAAATGAAAGGTTTGTCAGGATTTATGGAGTGCTGTGGTGAAGCTTCAGGGTGTATCACCAGCAGCTGAGAACAAAGCAGTCCATTTTTGAAAGCAGGTGCCCTTCATCTGCTGCTATTGCAGAGGCTCTGAGCAGTGGGTGGCTTTTTTCCCTAGGGCAGCTGACCAGCACAAAGTTGGGCAGGGACAAAGTTGGGGGTTTTGATGAGCAAAAGAGGCATTGAGAGGCTGTGCCCAGAATCCACCCTTACAGGACGCCAGGAAGCAAGAAACATCCATCTGCTTTGAGGCTCTGCTGTGGGTTCTCATGCTCCTTTTTCATGTACCCTTGTGTGGGGCTGGCAGTGGGTCAGGGGAGAGGCAGGGGCACAAGAGACCCTTGCCCTGCCATGGGTCTGGAAGGGCAGGCAGGCTCAAATGGTCAGATGTGCACAGGTACCTTCCTGTGCCATGCAGATGTGCACAGGTACCTTCCTGTGCCATGCAGATGTGCACAGGTACCTTCCTGTGCCTGCGTGCATCCTCTGCCACTCAGAGGCTTTCACCTGCTTCATCCCCAAATCAGGTTTGCTTCAAAATCATGAAAGTCGTAAGAGTGCCCACCGTTTCCTTATGTAAACAAGTGTGCTTGTGGTTCCTTTATGCAAAGCGCCTGTGGGACTGCTCACGCTGACAGTGCCGCTGTGAGTCGGTCAGGGTTAGTGCATGGCTGCGGCGCGGCTGGGTGGCTCTGGCCGGGCTCTGTTCGCTCCTGTCAGGTACCCCCGGGCTGGAGCTGCTCTGCACAGGTGTTGGTGAGGGTTTCACGGTCCGAGGGGGCAGCTGGAGCTGTCGGGGGCGATTTTGCCTGCGTGCCCCATCCCCGCTGCTGCCCACAGAGCGAGCCCTGCCCTCGCCCCCAGCCAGAGGAGAAGGCTGTGCATGACTCACCGGCTCTGCGTGCTCCAAGGAGTCTCCCGAGTCTGGAGCTTCCATCAACTCCGTGCTGAGAAAAGACACCCTTCCTGTTTGTAATGACATCCAGTTGCAAACAATGTCCTGACTTTGTTTTCCTCTTCGGGGCAGTCTCTGAAATCTTCCCTTCCCTTGGGTGCCCCAGCACAGCCCGTACAGCCAGCCTGCCAGGGAGAGGAGCCATTCTTTTGTGATGTTTGCTGAGAAGGCAATGAAGGAGTTAAATTGTTTCTTTACTAATCAGAAAGTGCCGTGTAAGTCCTTGTTATTACTTTAGCAGACATGCATGCCTGCTGGGGGCACCATGAAGGTGCAGGAGGAGGTGGCTGGGACACACAGACGGGCTCTGTCTGGCTCCCGCATGGACCCAGCAGTTAATTCATGGATTTGAATGTTTACATGACCAGCTGCTCTCTGTGATTAAAGGCAGCAAATTAAGTAATGCCAAAGGAGATTATCATCTGCAATAAAGTCTCTTGATTTGATAAGGAAGATGCTAATACAGAGTACTGATGGCTCTGAACTCACTGCCTGTCAGGGACCTGTGTTGTGCTGAGAGCTGGGTCTGTCTAGGAATCCTCCTGGTGCCAGGCTGTCAGGTGCTTGCAGCTCAGGGCAGCCCACCGTGTCTTTGGGACTGTGCAGCCATTTAGGGGCCCAGAAGGAGCTGGAGGTTGGGTTTGGGCTGGGTGCTGGCAGGATTTCTGCACAGTAGGCATGGAATAACCACAGCCAAGCACCATCAGTGCTCTGGATCACCTGCCAGGCGGACAGGACACACAGGGATGCTCCCTGGCTCCTGTCAGGGTGTCCCATGCTCAGATATCAGAAGTCTGTGATATCTGCAGTAAGGTGGCAAAAAGGTGTGGTCTGCAGAGGAGCAAGTGCTTCTTTGTACCTCCAGGAAATGTAGGAGCCAGCAAGGAGCCCTGGGGGTTACCCAGGGTGGCAATGGCAGAGCTGCAGTGGGCATGAGAAGATGCAGGAGGCAGGGAAGGGACTTTGCAGGAAGGGAGGGTGGAATGTCAGCTGGGAGCCTCGCCATGCCCCGGTGCTTTGTTTCAGCCACTAACCCCTCTGCAGCTGCAGGGAAGGGAAATGTGGCCGGGATGCAGAACGATGAGGGAATTTCTCAGGCTGGTGGTAGCTGGAGAATTTTTGGTGTGTGATCACCCAGGAATGCCACTCATCTTTGTGTGAAGAGAGATTTCTCATTCTGAATGGGCCATCAGCCCGTGTGAGCCCAGTGCTGCCCTTGGTGCTGCCTGTGCACTCTTGTGCTGTGCTGGGGACACCGTGCTTCAGGGGTTTGCTGCGTTCCCTGCCTTCCCTTCCCCATGCCAGGGTGGCCTTGTGCTCTCAGTCCTTGGTTTGGATGCTGGTTTTCCCCCATCTGCCCCAGCAGTGCCTGGCTGGAGCTGCTCCAGGCACTTCTTTGACTTGTAGCCACATGTGCCATTCACAAACAAAAATGTGCTGGGCCCCCCGTTCTGTCAGCACACCAGGGCTGGGGTGCCAGCCATGGCACCTTTCCATGGTCCTGGCTCTGCCACCCACTTCCCATGAACTGTTACTGCATGTTACTGCCTCCTGCTTGTCTCTTAACAGTTCCTAATTTGCAGAGTGGCATTGACACCTTTATTTATTTTTTATTTATTTAAAACACCTGGATGGTGACAGGTGCTAAGGAAGGGTCCAAGTATAATTCAAATCTGGGTAAGCAGGTTGCAGACAAAACCACTGTGAGATAAATAGACATGCCTGGGAATTTTATTGTGAGCTGTCTGACAGTGCCTGATGTGATGTAATTTTCTGTGCTCTGTCTCGGCAATAAAAACTTCACGGTGTCTGATATGACTCCATTTAGCTTTAATGTTGTCTGAGGTATGCCATTAGAAAAATGTGGCTTATATAATCGGGTTTGAATTCTAAATGCTTTGTTTTTTGAAATGGGAGACAAAAATTAATAGAAGGTAAGGGGAAGATGTGGGGTTCAGAAGCATTAATATTTGCTCATATCTTCCATATTGGTCTGAAGCATCCCCAGTGTCTAGGTTGTGCCTGCTGGCTGAAGTAAAACCAGCATGATGTTCTCTTTTGGGTTTTGAAACTTAGTCTTTTGCAGTCTTTCTGCAGATCAGGAATAGCTCTCTTGGCAGTGAGGTAGGAAAGGGTATCATTAAAAGACAGAATATAATTGAGCAAAAAGAGATTGAAAACTGATGGCAGGCCCAAGGTCTCATGTCTTTTCAGATCCCTGGAGGAATCAAGGAGAAATTGTTTATCACAATTTCTTTGTCTTTTTTTTTTTAATTTCTGATCCAAACCCTCTAAAAGAGCAGACACCTGTCATGCCCAGTTAGGCTCTTTTCTTCTTGGGTTCCAAAGCATTCCCCCTGTTATGAAGAGATGTTCATGTTTTAAGCCTTACTTTACCTCTGTGGAGGTGTGTCATTTTGGGGATTTCTCAGCGTGCTCTATTGCAGAGAGTCTAATTAATTTTGGTCCTCCAAGTACACAGGAGTGGAGTATCCATGGCAGTGCACATCCCATGCAGCCAGACAGAGCCAGCAAGGACTCATTAGGAAACTTGGTCTCAGACCCTGGTAATGACATTGTGGTGTGACACACAGCAGCAGATGTTGGCCAGCAGCTGCAAGTTGAGGCCTCTGCTCTTCATTTTTTGTGGTGTCAGATTGAAAAGGATCATTGGCACTATTTGTGGTCTGGGGATTTTCTCTCTCACATTAGCACTATTGCTTTGCTGATGGTTTTTGTCTGGGGCAGTGAATGGGGCTACTTTGATTTGCTTTGTTTTGTGCTTTGGTTGGGAGGTTATCAGTGTCATTCTAGCAACAGAGAACTGGGGAACTTATCCCCTGCATGTAGCATATTGCTTCAAGGGTGCTGTGGCATGAGGGACTGCAGGGTTTCTCTCTCTTCTCTGAGTCAGTTGTACAGCTGGACTGTGACTCTCCATACAGACTTGGAGACAAGCCCTGCCAAGTCCAGGGAGAGGTTTCTGGGAGGGTCTCAGATAGAATTGAGCTTCTCTGGTAGATTTGTGGTTTTGGTGTGCATGGTATGGGGAGGGGACTGATGCCACATGGGAGCAGTAAGCTCTGAGAAGTGCATTGGTCCCATCACTGATACCAGCAAATATTCAGCACTGATCTGCCTGAAATGGAGGAACAAATGAGGGATGAAAGGGAAATGTGTTCAGTGGTGCTTCAGTACTGCTGTCTGCACAGAGGCAGCAGAGGAATAGCTCTTGTTGTGGTTTTCCCTGTAGAAAAGGGCCTGGATATGGAGGTCCTTGGCACTGTCCTCCCTTGAGGGATGCAGAGAGTCTCATCAGGACCCTGTCAGGACACTGCAGTCCCAGAACCATCCTGGCAGCAGAGACAGGGCTGTTCTGTCCAGGGCTGAGCTCATCAGAGATCCATGCCACAGCAATCTGAGCAGCCACAGTGGTTTGGGGAGAAGCAAAAGCACCAACCTGCTGAGGAAGCTTAGGATGGGTCACACACAACTCCACAGCCTCTGGTTCCCTGGGACTTTTGCCTCTTGAGGAGAGCTACCTTTGGGTCTAATGGTTGATAAACCCTGTGCATAGGGAAGAAAGGTGCTTCCTGCAAGCATCTGGACACTCAGAGTATACTCCTCTCCTTAATTAGGCATTACCTTAATTAGGTAATCTGCTGGGTAGCTCTTCCTCTGCTGGGGTGACTGTGGCTGTGGATGCAGCTGGAAGTGGTATGCTGTTTCTCAACATCTCTATTATAAATTTTAATGGCATTTTTGGTGACTTCTGAGCAGTCTTGTAGCACCATTGATTTATATAATTACATAATGCCTCAGCCACGTATCTGAGGGTGGAGAGTAAACCACCTCTGAACTACCAAGCACTATAAAAACCTGGCAAGTGGAAAAGCCATATGTGCATCTAATACAGAGACTGCATGCTCAACAAAAGCAGATGGGGAGAGGAAACTGAGAGTGACACTTGCCTCAAAACACACCATGTTGCTTTTTGCCTGTATGGACAATTTCTGCTTCTTAGGATGTAACCAGATTAACCTTGCTATTATTGTCTGCCAGGGTGCTGAGTCAGTGGTGTTCCTGTGTCTGTGAAAATGTCAGCTGTAGGGAACAGGAAGGGCATGGGTTTCTCTAGTGGTGGGGGTCCTCAGATTAGCTGAGCTGGAGTGCTGGGGTGCAGCTGTGGGAATTCTTGCCCACAGTTTCCAAATGCATCTGTTCTAGGCATGAGGGATCTCCTCCATCTGTGCAATTTTACTTACTACTTTAACACTGACTTCTTGAGATTTTGCCTGCCCTCCTTCCAACCTCCTGTTTCAAATCTCTGGTTCCTTCTCCTCTGCATTTCACCTCAATGGATTTCCTGCTGGGTAAAATACACATCCTCCTCTTCCTTCCCATTCCCTCCCTTCTCCCACTGTTGGCAGTTTTCCAATATAGCAACCTTGACCTTTTCTCCAATTCCTTCCATTTCCTCCTCTTCAGCTAACACTATCGGTGAACTCTGCCCATTTTCCTCTCCTCCATCCTCCAAAGGCTGCCATGCATCCTGCTGGCCATGCATCCTGCTGGATATGTTGTCACTTCTTCCCTTGCTGACTGCAGTCCCCTCAGTTCTGGCCTCCTTTATGTGTGCCTCTGTGCAGGAAGCTGATAGGAGTTTGGCGGAAGCTTTTTTCCTTTTTTGTGAACCACATGAAATCAGTGGGAATGAAGCACCAACCCCTTTAAAAAATGCTGGCTCTTTGTGTGTCTGGGAAGAGCCTTCCCTAAGGGTGCAGCTGCACAAGGAGCACTGCCTGCAGTGATGAACACTGAGCCACCCTTAGCCATGAGTGTATTTTTACTGGGTGCATCCCATAGCTGCAGAGATTGCATTGCTGCCAAAGATGGCATTCCCTAAAGACTGGGGATGTTGGTGAGATCCTTGCTTGCTCCCCCACCTTCTTCACATGCGTGTTTGACCTTTTGTAGCACCAACCTGGCTTGGTGGGGAGGTCTCTGTGGCCTGGGGCAATGGCTCAGTGGCGTGGCCATGGTGCACTCACCATTGCTGATGATGGCACTCAGCAATTTGGACATCTCTTTCTGCTGTGGGGCTTTTGACTTCCAAGCTAAGGATCAAGGATCATGCCTATTTTAGAAATGAAGTAATCTGTCACTTTGACTGCAAGTTTTGGGTCTACCTCTTTTGCTGCATTTCTCATTCTTTAAAGTTATTTTTCCCTTCTTCAGTCAAATTCTGTACCTGTGTTCAGGGGCCACTCAGTTGAGTGCCTTTGTCTGAGGAGGAAGGTGACCCTGTGAATGCTTTTTGTTTGATATAATATATCCAGTATATCACTGTGTTTGCAAGAATGCTTTTATCTTGTCAGTATGGTGATTGGTTAAGTATGATCAAGCTCTTTGGAAAAAACACTTCTCTCTAATCATTTTTGTTTCATTTGTATTCTGTAATAATTTTGAGAGTGATTGTGATCATGGAAGTGCTTTGTAGCTCATTAGTGCCTTCAGTTATGTAAGGAGAAGCTGCTGCTGTCTTTCATATGGGAGACCTTGTGATCAACTCTAGTTTGGCCAGGAAACTCTTTTTAAAATGTTGTCAGCAGCAATATCCAGCAGAATTCCTTTTAACTTTGTCATATTACTCTCAACTCCAAAGAGATATTAGGTGCTAGACCTTTGTTTGGCATTTCCTGTGCTAGTTCTGAAGAGGGCCACGGGAGAAGATCCATATCAAGTATGACCACAAACTCCTGAATATTCTTCTTTCTTTTGTCATGAAGCTGCTCATTTATGGAAAGAAGGCATCTTTCATGATGAAGCCAGAGTAATTATACATGCACTGGTGTCTCTGACCTCTGTGGGAAGCTGGTTCTGGAAGGACTCTGTTGCATTTACCAGCCCTGTGAGAAATTTGTACCCCGTTTTGCAGCTGTAGACTGGCTGGATCCAGTCCCTAGTGCTCCCCCTCAGCCTCTGGCTTTTCTGTCCGATGTTATGGACGGGGTGGCTGAGGATGTGTCCCCAGGTGGCCGCAGCTCCAGCAAGCTGTAACACTCTGCCACTAGGTCCAGAACCGTGCCCATCCTGTGAGTGCCTCTGCTTTTTCAGGCTGTTAAATAACCTTGGAGAATTTTTGTGGGGTTAGTAAGTCTAATTTTCCTTTTTCTGAGATGCCACCCCTCTCCAAAGGAAGTTTGTGTATCGCCTGATCTCAGTTCATGAAGGTTGCTATTATGAGTAAATGGCTGTTGGTCATGGCATGGGTTAGGCACAGATCAGTGGCCAGGGCTGGAAAGGCTCTGTGCCTTTTTGTCCGTAGCCTAATGGATTAGCCCAGGTTTTCCTTTAATACGTGCACATGAATGCTTTTAGGAGTAAAAAGGCCCCTACAACTTAAGACATTTGGAAGAATGGGAGCTGAGAAAGTGCCCCATCCATTGGTTCTCCTGTACTGTAAAAGTGATGAGGCTCTGGCACAGGTTGCCCAGAGAAGCTGTGGATGCTCCATCCCTGGAAGTGTTCGAGGCCAGGCTGCACGAGGCTTTAGGCAACCTCATTTAGTGGAAGGTTCCCTGCCCATGGCAGGGGGTTGGAACTAGAGGATCTTTAGGGTCCCTTCCAACCCAAACCATTCTGTGTTTCTATTATGCTGTGATTCTGCTGGCACAACTAACTTGCTGGCTTTGGCATGGAAGGCAAAGTGATGAGACAAAGCATAAAAATGCTGTGTTTTTAAACCGGGGAAGAGGTGAATGGAGTGCCTCGTGTGTTGTGTGTGAAAGCATTCCTGTGATGGTGCTACATGCTGCTCTGCCGTCCCAATTTGCTTTCAGAGGCCCCCAAGTATAATAATTCTTTGTGCTTCCTAAAGGATGTGAAGGCTAAATACAAGTTTGGTCAATGATTTCATTGTTGATTTCTCTTGGAGTTACAAAGCAAGGCGAAAATATTAGGGACAGGCAGGGTGCATCTCACTGAATAAAGATATTGTGTCTTTCATAATTCAAGCTGGATGCCTGTAAAAAAAGGAAAGCCCCATGAAAAATGCTTACAAGGATGGTTGGACAGTAGAAATCTTTTGTAAAATGTAGTTTCGGCATCTTTCCCACTGGAATCCTTCATGCAGGAGGACTGGCCAGCATTTTGGAAACAAACCCAGCCAACATTAGGTTTGGACATCTGCTTGTTTTAAGGTTGCTTTCACAATTTTCTCTGTAGCTGAAGATCGGTACTTGATGTCCATGTGCAAGCACTGCCAGAGAAGCAATGAAGTTATGCCAACTGTTTCTTTCATGAGCACAGCTTCTTAGAAATGACTGTTTGATGCTGGAAAATCATCTTGTTTGCATTGCTCCCGTGTCTAGAATGATGAGTACTGATCTTGTCCTTGTGGAAAGCTGTCCTAAATGAATAAAAAAATGTTTCTTGAATCAATTTAGATTTAAACCAGGGTGATCTCCTGCCTGAAAACATCTAGGCTGAGTGCTGGTACTTAAATGGTATCAAATGAAGTGACTTGTGAGGAAGGGGTAGTGGTGTCTTTTGTCTCTGAAGGTGGCTAAGTGGATTGAATTTGAGACAAGCTAGTGGTCGAATTTTCTGAATATTTTCTTCATCCTTACTTAAATCCCCCAAAGGGGAATTAACACATGTCTTATCTGATTTCCACAGGGACCAGCTCGCATGACATCTGACCTTGCACCTTCCCCTGCGGCAGGGTATGTCCCTGTGGGTCAGAAGCCAGAGGCTGTGGTGCATGCTATGAAGGTAAGGCTGTGTGGGGCACTGAGGTGTCAGAGCTGGGCATTGCCTCTGCTTGTGGGAACTGCTGAACACACAAAGTTGATACACAGGCAGGATATTGGTAACCAGCACCTGTATCACGGTGAATAAGCACTGCTTCTTAAAATAGTTGCAGAGCTAAGCAAGATTATGCACAGCTATTTTTTGGGGGTTGGAAACCTCCAATAAAAGCTGCTGATGCTGAAGGTGTTGGTTGCCCTTTGTGTTCATCAGTCCTGTGTAAACTGGGCTGCTGGGGTGACAGTGGTGACTAAAATGCTGCTTTAAAAAGGGACACAAAAACTTCATTTCTTTGTATATTTTGTTATTGAAAATTCTGCAGCGGTCTTCAAAGGAGAAAGACTTTATTTTATGAAAATATGCAACAAACAGTGGCATATCCTTCCCATGTAGGATGTGCATCATCAGTAGAGATTAAGTCAGGACCATTGACAATGAGACCATGGGAGACTGGTAGGTGAGTTAAAGGAGAAAACTTGCTCTGTGATTTCACAGCAGCTTTCAGGTTCTAGTGACCATCCATCAGCAGAAAAAGTGTAATTCTCCAGTGCTACATGTTTAACTAGTTCAGCAAGATACTTCTGAATGTCTGAGAGACACAAATCCTTTACAAGGTGCAATAGGGATGAGTGAAAAGTCACTTAACTAAATTAGTCTTTGGTTGAAATATAGTGATCTATAGATTTGGATTTGCTGAAACTGAAGAATTTTGTACAGGGTTAAAGAGATTGCATTAACTCAAAGGAGGATTCCTGGATGGCTGCTCTGGAGATCCCTATGGTCCTAGCTGGAAAAAAGGTCCAGCAGTGGCATCACCAGCTTGGATGATCTTGGACCTGGAGACAGATGCTTACAAAGCTCTTTGCTTTGTACCTTTCCACATCTGACAGATAAATAAATGGCACAGATGTTGCTCATTGTTATGATCCACAAATTCCCTACATTTTATAATTTTTAGTGTTTCTATCTTAGTATAGCATGTCTGTCCAGGGTCTCTTGGCTCCAGGACAGATGTGGTGGTGGTGGTGATAAAACCAGCAATTGTCAGGAGAAGCAGTAGTGTGGCTGGCAAGGACATTGGTTCCACTGGGCAGTTGCCAGATCCCAGGAGGATATTGAATGCCACTTTTTCTCAAGTAGTTATTGAAGACAAGACAAGTTTGATTTCATTTGGATCTAATTAGAATTTAAATTATAAATGATCCTTCAAATTGAAAATCTTGATTTTTCAGCTTTCTTGAGACTTTATACATCCAAATTGTATCACTCCTATTGATTGATTGTGTAACTCCTTAGGAGGAGGATGTCCAGCATGGTCAAGGATTAAGAAATACCTTTAGCACAGTTTTTGCCTGTTCCCAAAGGAGCTGACCACACAGGTGGCAGTTCACTTGCTGCCATATATTTGTCCTGTGCTTTCCAACAAGTTTCTTCTTTGCTTGTTGTGAGTGGCTCTGTGCTATCAGAAAGCTCCATCCTGTACTATGCTGCAATGTGCTTGTGGGTGTCATTTCTCCTGTGTGTCTGTGTATAGATATATACATATATTTATATATATATACATACAGATGGATCTGCTGAACTGTTGCCTTGCAGAATGTTGCAAACCCATGTGAACCTTTGTTTTTCTGTCACTTTGTATTCATTTGTCTTTGATTGCATTTGATCATCAAAGCTCTGATGCAGTCCAGACTACTGCTGTTGGCCTTTTCTTCCCAGTCTGGGGAGTTCATACCTTTCTGCTCCTCTCTTCATTGCATTTGGCAAGGTGCTGGTGAGGGATAGTATTAAGCAGAGCTGGTAGTGTTTTTAAATTACAAGATCAAATACTTCTAAATTGATTATGATCATATTCTGGGGAGCAATTAGTTTCCTATTTGCTTTAGGAATTGTGGGACTGAATTTCTCACTCAGGGCAAGAAACATAAATGGTTTTAAGATATGATTTGATAAGCATATGAAAAGGATGGAAAATTAATAAGGAAGATTCATGGAAACTGGAAATTAAGTTTGGAAGGTCTGGTGCAATGATTCATTTAAAGGAATTGAAAGGAACTTGGATGGTTGTTTGCACATATTAGTAATCCCTCTGCTTCAGAGCTTTGTGGATTCCCAGAAGGGCCAGAAGAAATTCAGAAGAAATTCTCCTCTGAAACTTCATAGTTTGGCTGGGGAGGTGAATTTGTCTGTCTCCAAAACCCTGGAATCTGCCATGGCTTGAGTCAGGGAGCAGGTGACAAAGCAGTCACATCTCATGGGGCATAAATACCTCACATGATGTGTCCTGCTCTCTCACTTGAGGTTAAAAATGTTCTCACATTGGAGGTGAGGAGGAAAATTCTCCTGTGGGTCACTGTGGCACGGAGGGATGAGGAGGTGTCTGCTTTTCCATCCTGTGGCCCATTTCCAAGGATCATCTGGAAACTGAAAGCCTGAAGAATCTGGCCATGGTCTCAATCTCTCCTGTCCCTTGTGGCACAGTGAGATAGTTGGTAGGTGTTGGTCTCCAGCTGCAGACCTGGTTTTGGCCATGTCATGATGTAGCAGATGGAGCAGGTGTTATTTGCCCCCTGCAGAACTGGGCAGCTTTTCCAGGGCCAGCCCCTGCAGGTGGGAAGCTGGATGCAGCTGCTGCCTTGCACCCTCACCTCCTGTGACACAGATCATGACTCTCTCTGGAAGGAGAGCAGCTTACAAATGAGAACTTTGTGCTTTGGCTGTACCACAGCAGGTACTGGAAGAGGCACTGCTTGGTTGAGAAAGGGAGTCCTTATGGCTCAGCAGACCAGCTCCTTACTGCAAGAAAAGGCAAGGAGAGAGATGGAAAATGATCAAGGGGATGGAGCACCTCTCCTATGAAGAAAGGCTGGGGGTGCAGGGGAATGTTCAGCCTGGGAAATAGAAGGCTCCAGAGGCACCTTGTAGCACCTCCCAGTCCTATAAAGGGGGCTGATAAAAAAGAGGGAGAGGGACTTTCATGTCACATAGTGACAGGACAAGAGGCAATGGTTTTAAACTGAAAGAAGGCAGGTTTAGATTGGTTGTAGGGAAGGAATTCTTCACCATGAGGACAGTGAGGCTCTGGCACAGGTTGCCCAGGGAAGCTGTGGATGCTCCATCCCTGGAAGTGTCCAAGGCCAGGCTGGTGGGGCTCTGAGCAGCCTGCTCTAATGAATGGCATCCATGCCAAACCATTCTACTGTTCCATGATTCTCTGCAGTTGGCTCCACTTGTCTTGTGGAACACCTGCATGCAGGCCTGTCCACAAGTGGTGAGGCTGCAAGGATGTGGCTCTGTGCCCAAGCAAAAGCCACTGAGGGACTGTCCACTCCACATGGATCTGCAGGGCTTCTGTCTGCACCCACACACAGAATATCCCTTGGGCTTTTTCCTTGGGATTTTCTGCCAGCTAAATTCTATCTGTGTGGCTGAAGTACTGCCTGCAATTTAGCATGGGTTCTTCCTTGAGCATGTTTAGGATTTTCTTTATTTTTCCTTCTGAAATAGTTTTGTTTGTTTGCACCTGCTAAATAAGGAGCAAGATGACAGGTTGGCACTCCTAACAGCTGTTTTTGCTAACAAGAATAAAAGGTACATATGCTACAGCTCAGTATCTCACTGAACATCAAAGCACTTTTCTTAGGAACTGAGCAAACCTGCTAAAGACGTGGGGAGGTGATGAGGAGACAAATGTAAATAATGACATTTAGCCTATAGCCCAGCTGCCCCCACAGCAGCAGCCTGGACCTCTTCCATGCACACTGAGCTATCAAGCAGGTGATGACCACTCCCACTAATTGTGGGTAAGACAGGATTTGGCCTTCCAAAACTAGGGAAAAATCCTAGCACGGCGTATGGGCTGTTCCCTTGCTGAAGCAGGATGTTTCCCAGTGCTGTGTCCAGCTGACTTATCAGGCAACAAAATTAGTGAGGTTTGCACAATTTTTGAAGTATCTCTCAATCTCAGTGTGCTTTGTGTTGCAGAAATGAATGCCTCAACTTTCAGCCTCCCTTCCAAAGCTTTACTACTGTCATTCAGACTCTTTAGTGGTGGTTTTTTTGATTGAATAACAGGTTGGCACTCCTAACAGCTGTTTTTGCTAACAAGAATAAAAGGTACATATGCTACAGCTCAGTATCTCACTGAACATCAAAGCACTTTTCTTAGGAACTGAGCAAACCTGCTAAAGACGTGGGGAGGTGATGAGGAGACAAATGTAAATAATGACATTTAGCCTATAGCCCAGCTGCCCCCACAGCAGCAGCCTGGACCTCTTCCATGCACACTGAGCTATCAAGCAGTGATCATCACTCCCACTAATTCTGGGTAAGACAGGATTTGGCCTTCCAAAACTAGGGAAAAATCCTAGCACGGCGTATGGGCTGTTCCCTTGCTGAAGCAGGATGTTTCCCAGTGCTGTGTTCAGCTGACTTATCAAGCAACAAAATTAGTGAGGTTTGCACAATTTTTGAAGTATCCCTCAATCTCAGTGTGCTTTGTGTTGCAGAAATGAATGCCTCAACTTTCAGCCTCCCTTCCAAAGCTTCACTACGTCATTCAGACTCTTTAATGGTGTTTTTTTGGATTGAATATTTGTTTTTAAAATATGTTTGGCCATATGGGGTCAGTACAGCAGGTCAGAATGGATGTGGCATCAGGTGACTTTGAGGTGACACTGCCTTGCTCACAGACATTGGTGTGGTCTCAAAGAACACTTGAGGTGTTCCTCAGTTCATGGAGCAGCAGGGAAAATGCCAGACAAGCCAGCATGCCCACCAAGAGCAAGGTGAGAGTGGTTTTTGGGAAGTAGCATCCCTGTGCAGGGGAGCAGCATTTCCCAGCCCAGCCCTGTGCCTGAGCAGAGCAGGCTGCTCTCACTGGCTGGCATTTAACCCAGGGAGATCACAAAGGGCTGCTGTGTCAGCAAAGGACCCAGTGCTGTCAGTGCAGCCTGATGAAAAGCGAAAAGGAGGGGATGGCATGAGCCAGTTAGAGCCTGGGGTGCATTTGTGTGTTTCCTTTAGGCTCCTGGGCTGAGAGGTGGCAGAAAGCACAGAAGGACATGGCCCAGTTTCTTAGACCCTCACTGAATGCACAGTCCTTGAACTTTACTGATCCAGAGATAGCTGATGTGAAGGCATGTTTGTATTCCCCAGTGGTGTAACTGGAGGAACATTAACCTGCTCCTTCTGAACAGCTGAGGAGGCATCTGGCAGGATCTGAGAATAGCTGGGGCTGGGTCAGCACTAAGGAAAGGCCTTCCTGTCTTTCTTCAGGAGGTTATTCCACTCTTCAGAGTGTATTTTCTTCCAACATGCCTTTCCTGGATAGGCTGTTGCATTTTATCACTATGAATCCCATTTTCCCATACCCAAGATGCTAACACATCTTTACAAAGTGCCTAGCCAGACATGGGTTGAGCCTGGGAAGCAGGATGATTTCCAGGGTAAATGAGATTCAGAAATTAAATACAAACATAACTTCCATCTGATCATCTTTCAGCTCCAGCTCTGGCTGGGTAACGCTATTAAAAGACATTTTCACTGAAAGAAATAATATGCTGTGCCACCTTTTCACACCTCCTGGGCTAAGGAATGTGGGTTTAGTTTAAGCACAAGTTGTAGAAAAGCAGTTTATTTTAGTCCACTGAGACTCCTGTGCCTGCAGGACGGATGGCTGTTGAGAGCAGAGGCTGGGGCTGAGATCTTTAACCAATCTACCCCATGGTTTCCTTGGCACTTGCCCTGTGCACACAGGCAGTGTTTGGCTGCCAGGCAGGCAGCCCTGTGCTCCTGCCAGGCTGTGCTCCTGCAGGCTGTGCAGCCAGCTTCGGGAGCACACAGGCTCCAGACAGGCAAGTTCAATGTGTGAGTCCAGCTGGATCAATAATTAATTCCCTCCTCTTTAGCAGAAAATAGATGCTCTCTTGTCAGCACGTACATGCTTTTTGCATCCCTCTTGCCCTTCCTCTCTTAGAATGGATGTGCATAATTCCTATCTGTGCAAAGACTGGTCCCAGGTAGGCTGCAGGCCCTAGGAGAATGACCTATTTTTGTTTGTAACTCATTTTGAGTGCAGCAGGATTGCTGTGCTGAAGCAGACCTGGGATAATCTCCCCTGGTATCCCATTTTGTGGAGCAGCCAGTGCTGTTCATACCTCAGCAAAGGCTGAAGCCCATCCTAGCATGGCTCTGTACCTCCCTGGGATGTGTAGGAATATTTATTCACACAACTACACCTTGTACACCTTCCTGTGTGTGTGGATGCATTGTGGTGAACAAGACCATGTGCTGTTTGATGATGTTGGGTGGTTGCAGGATCTCTGGCCCTGCACACTGAGCTGACCACCTGGCTCAGCAGTGGTGAAGCCCTGGCTGAGGTGTGCAAATGAGCACAGAGACAAGAGTAAAACCTGGGGGCTCCTGTGCTGTGCCCACCTTGTGGGCTGTGCCTGTCTGGAGGAACTGATGGAATGCATGTGGGTGTGACAGAGGGGTATCCCTGGGGTCAGTGTTTCCAGCTGGAAATGAAGGCTGCTTTTGTGATCAAAGGACCAGCTGGCCACAGCTGGGCACTTTCTCCCTGAAGGAGCTCTGTGGGGATGGCCAGGACAGTGGGATGTGTCAGGCCAGGGCTGGCTCCCACTTGAGCTGCTCTAGAGGTCTGGGGTGTGGGCAGCACATGGTGAGGGACAACGTCATGCTTGTTGGGGTGCTGTCTGGAAGGTGGGATCAGCAGGTGGGATCAGCAGCCTTCCTGGGAGAGATGCACTTGTGGGCACAAGCAACCTGCTGCCAGTGGTCCCCAGGACTGGCAGCAGCCACACCTGAAGGTGGTGGGACAGAGGCAGGACATGGCTGGGGGAACCAGGGAGGATGGAGGTGCCCAGCTTGATGTCACGTTTGTCTTTGATTGTCTTGAGGCTCTGTGAATCCTGTAAATTTAAATACTTTTTAATGATGTTCTTAGGGACACAAATAACTGTTTGAGGATCATAATGGTTTTGTAATTTTTTTTGGTAGGTTCTTGAGGTCCATGAAAATTTGGACAGGCAAATGCAAGACAGCTATGAAGAAGACCTAAGTGAAAAGGAGAAGGCAATTGTTCGTGAAATGTGCAATGTAAGAACTCCTCCCAGCAGCTCTTGGGGTTCCTTTTGTGGTCTTTTGTTAAAAGTATGGAGGAACAGGGATCTGCTGCATGTAAGCCTTGTGAGGTCCACAGGCACAAGGGAAGTGTGGAGGCTCTGCTGACCACTGTTTTGGGTAATCTGAGTGCCTTGTTCACTGCACAGAGCAGCCTTTGCTCAGCAGATAATTCCCACTTTGCTGCCTTCCTGACTAGGAGAGCCCTGTTAGCAATTGTCTCCACCTGTGCCCTTAAGGACTCGCTTTGGGTTAAGCAACAATAGCTTGCCATGTTTCATGCTTGAACGGGTTTGAGCCCAAACCATGTGGTAATTTCAGAGGGAGATTCTTGTCTGGAGCCATTGAGCAGCATCATGATATGTGGGGTGCTTTAACTCTGCTGATGTTTTGGGCAGCCACGCTGTTAACTGAGCTGGCCACGTCCCATATGGTGAGTGCTTGTACCCAGCCTCTGCTCTGGTGGCTGCTCTGTGGTGGCTGCTGCCATGGCATTGCCTCCAGCCTCAAAGCACCTTGGCCATGCTCTGGCTTTGAACAGAACGTTTGAGATTTTTGCTGGAACACAGCCTGAGTCCCCTGTCACCTGCAGCTGGGGATGTGCTGTTCACTTGCCCAGAGTAGGGAGGAGAATGCCTATGAGCCTTCTTTTTTTGAAGTCCACATAAGAGGTGGGCCTAGATGGCATCATTTAGTGCCTTCCAGCAGTTGAGAGGGGCCTAATGCTCTGTTTAAATTCTGAAACCCACCTTCACCCTAAAAAGGAGGTGTGAACACAAGTGCACCTTGCTGAGCTAAATCACTGTGAGCGTGCTTGGCCAGGGCTGAGGCACTTCACTTTGGTTGTGGGATCCCTATAAGCAAAGCAAAGACCAGAGTAAATTAAGGCCTGCTTTTTAGGATATTTTGTCTGCTTAATTTCCCTCGTAGCTATGCTGGGGGAAAGGTAAAATACTGTAACTTCATCCTCCCAAATTGACTCATCTCTATTTGTCTATCATCAGCTGTTTTCTCTTTAAATATTCATTCCATGTAGATTCAAGGCAGCTATAAAGTTTTGTGCAGATTATTTTTTATTTAAATAGTGGCCCTAGAGTGATAAAATGTATGTTTTTAGAAAGTCATGTATATATAATTTTAATCATTATCTTTTTCATTATCTTTTCTGTTCATGGTAGCATCTTTTCTGTAAGCATGGCAGGGTTGACCTACCATTGAACTTATGTTCTGAATCTAGTGTATTTGTTTTATGCTATTACCCCAGGCAAAAACGGTTCTAATTTCAAGAGGGACTAATTAGAAAAATGCATCGATGGTTTCTTTCTTTGGAAACTGGTGCAAAGATGCCATCCAGTGTCCCTGCTGAGAACTGCAGCCCAGCTCTAGGAAAAGGCTGGTTTTGGCTTTCAGATTGCAATTAAAACAATAGTGCTATTCCTCAGTGGCTTTGCTGTTTGGACTTTAATTCCTCTGTTTCTGTCTGTTTTTTCTTGCAGGTTGTCTGGCGAAAGCTGGGTGATGCTGCGAGCTCCAAACCCTCCATCAGGCAACATCTGTCAGGAAACCAGTTCAAGGGTCCCTTGTAGGAACACCATCCTGGCAACTGAAGTGATGGATTCTGTGAAGACTAAAGAGGCAGAGCTCAATGTTCCTGGCTGCCTGTTCTTTGGGAGTTGGGGTTGAGGCTTTTCAGGGTTTCCTTTTTTCTTTTTTTTTTTTTTTTTCAACTTTTTTTTTTTTTTGTAACAATAGTGTAAATATGGCAGCTAAAGGCCTGATTTCCAGGCTGTGGTGCTCTGGGACTACTGTTCACCGGGTAACCATTCAATAATGCCAGACTTGCATCATTTTTATTGTAGTTCAAACCTGCTTTGTTGTAATGGTCTGTTTGTAGAATTAACTAACTCAAGAGAATTTCTAAGAGGAACAAGAAGAACCCTTAACCTGCGGAGAAGTCACCATTTGTATTGCTCCTGTCCACCTGTTTGTCTGTGATTTGTAGCCAGGTTAGTGGCTCCAGGCAGCCAAGGAAAATGCAATTCAAATTCATTGGCTTACTGCCTGCCAAGTTCATGAGCTGCTAACACTTTTTTTGGAGGTCCTTATTTTGAAGAATGACATGCAACTGTTTTCACAAGGCTCTGTGTAAAATAATGAGTGGCAAGCTAAAAACACTTGTACTGCCCTACATTGTACTCGTCACACAAGTGTACATAAAGGCTAAGACTCCATATCAGATGGTAATGAACAATTTTTCATGATCAAATGACACAAGATTTCTACAAATGTAATGTAAATGAAGTCACTTAGCCACACAAAAGTATTCCCTACAAAATGGCAACACTTTTCTTGTAAAGCTTTCACTATGAAATAATTCAGCAGAAACTGCTATCCTGACAGTGCTGATGGCTTTCACAGGATCTTCAAAAGCAGCTCATCTTTCACATCAGGAAGATTTGGGGTGGGTTTTTTTAATGTTCTTGCTGGATCCCTCACCTATACTGGTTCCTGTGTAAGGTAACCAAACAACAACCTTGCAGAGCTGAATAAAAACTCCATAAACACAGGCTGTCAGGTGAGACTACTTCCTGCCATTCAAGCTTTATTTTTATTAATGAACCAAAACAAGTGGGTTTTGCTTCTTCAAATGGTTGTATATAAAATAATGGGACTTACATTTTGCTATTGTGGAGTAGCTGCCTGTGTAGTTGTAAGAATTTGACTCCCTCCTTTTCCAAGTTGTCACAGCAGCTGTCCCTGTATTTCATTAGATGTTCTTTCCCAATAGTCCAAGAAGTGGGGCTTCATTATTAGAACTCATTGGTGTAAAATAATTTTAAAGACAGGCATGTGAAAAGATCAAAGCCTCCTCTTCAAAAGTTGCATCAATTTTAGTGATTAGTTGTAGGATGTAATGACCTCAAACACCATTACTTTGTTTTTTTTGTTCCCTACAAGAATCAGTCAGAGCTACAGACAGCTGTATGGGCTGGACAGGTTCTTCCTCTAAATTAATTTGTTCTACCAGTTGAGTTCTTGACTTGTGGTATTGTGTTACATGGAGCATGGATACAATACCAAGGAACCCATGTGGTTTATTATGAATTATGAAAGGTAATTGGTCCCGTGGTGTACAATAAACTACAGCTGCCTGGCTGAAGAATGTGCAGTGTCAAAGCTGGAACCTGTAACCAGTAAAAAATAGAGAAGGAATACAACCAAAATACAAAATAACCAGTAAGAGTAAGCACCACTTCATTATTCATTGCAGAAATATAAATGTAACAGTTGAGTAGGTTATTTAAAAATAACCAAGAAGCACTCCCAAAACACAAGTGCATACTCTCACTCACACACCCACCAGTAGATTATTTCCTACTACTGCTCAGTCAGTGAACACTGAGCTAGATAGCTCTCAGTCTAATAGTATTTACATCCCATGGAGTCTGGAAAAATCCATTCTGGAGTCTGACTGTCTCATTTAAGCATCTTTAGAGGATACTGGATTTCCTCCTCTTTGCTTTTTATTTTGACCTCCAGTTTCTAGTCACCATTGGTGATTACTTGTCTTCCTCCTGTACAATTTATACATTGAGATTTCTGTGACAGAAAAGGTGATGTAAAGCAGAGCATCATTATTCCTTAACATCTGAAGTTAAAATGAGGGTTACTTTAATCTATCTGCTTGAAAGCCCATTTTAACTTTCATGGCATCTGATTGCTGGATTAAGCAGAGTTGAAGTATATTTGGAACAAGGTTGATTTGTGTCAGTGAATTTCAACTGAAGCAACACAAGCGTTGCCAGCACTTGGAGTTAACTGTGATCATGACATGCTTGCTATTTAAGGGGTATATGAGGCTTTTAGCAGGTCCTCTCACAAGACAAGAGCTATACTCATCAGATTGCAAGTCTCACCACTATGTAATTCCCACTCAAATATTCCCTGCTCTCAAATCTCTCTCAAAATCTATTCATTGACTTCAAGCAAAGCTTGTTTTGTTCCACCTGCAGATCTCACCTACAAGGGAAACAGTGCTGCAATTGAGGTCAATTAGCCCTGCAGATCCTGAAGAGCCACTTTATAGGGTAGCCAGCCGTTCAGCTGAACAAACTTCATACTCATAGGGTACTGCCCTTTTTAAGATTTATCATCTTCAATGTAAGATGCACATCACTGATTTTGCAGAACATGGCAGTGCTGTACCTTGTGGTGTTACTGTTTAGGGGTTTTTAGGCTTGCCAATCTTCATACTTATTCCATTTGAGCTATAAAATGTCTTCCTGGGGTAAAATGATGCTCAATGACTTTACAGAATGACTTGGGTGCTGAATTTTCAGCTGTCTAAATAGATATTTTATATACATATTTAAATTCACTTACCAATGCGCTCAGTATTCAGTGAAAACTACCTGAGGAGTTTTGTACATGAAGTTGGAAGGGAGCATCCCTTGCAATAGTGGCCATTAAATTCATATATCTGGGGCAATAGCCCAAGATAATTCCTTCAAGATTGAAGCCCTGGGTTCTGCAATCCTCTGGCAAAGAAAGCATCCACTGTTTACAAATGGACTTTGCTTGCTTAAGGAAAGTAAAATCACATCCTTGACTTTTGTTGGAGTGACTGGAGTAAGCAGTGTTTCCCTACCAGTTCCTGAAATGCTGCAGTGTAACCAGCTTCAGTTGTCTCTTCGCACCTTGATAAGACTGCTGAGCACAACCTTGTTTGAGAATGGCACATTTTTATCCAAATATTAGATATTAAATGAAATCAGTGTTAAAGTGACCTTTTATCTTTCTAGAAGCTGGGGGGGAAGAGTACTACTGATCTTTTTCAAAGTGCATGACTGTAAAGTGATAAAATTGTATATTTTTCATAATGTGGGGAAAGTCTATTTGTGCTGCTTTAGAAATCAGTTTAAAGTTTGATTTCTGTTAAACCTGTGATCTTACAGCCCTGCTATATTTTCTGTATATGATTTACAAAGAACTGGAAAAGTTAGCACCTGCTGTTGTGTATATAGCAAAATTCTTTAGACCTTAGCACGCGTTTTTACCTATTATTGAACCACTCTGGCTTTTTTGGGGAAGGAAAGTAATAGTACAGTTTTTTTTGATAATGTGTGTAAAACATTCTTTTGAAATATTTTAGTAAAAATGAAGTAAGAGATTGATTGTGATAGTGTATACTTCTAGCTGAATAAAATAAAATACATTCTTTTTAAATAAACTGATGAGTAAGATTTGGGAGACAACTGCTGAAATACCTTGGTGTAAGTATCTTGGAGTAACCATAGTTACGACCTCTGAACTAATATGAAAAACCTGGAAATCCACTAAATTCAGAACCAATTTTATTTGGGTAGAGTGAACAAAGTAGTCCCATTTATAACTATGATGTACATCACAGTAGGCTGTTACATTCAGACTTTCACACTTAGAAAATATATATATTATGTACAGGAATTTGCAAATAGGTGTAAACATACAATATTTTAAGATACCAGTACATTCCAAACCAAAACTATCAGCAAGGCAAACACCTCAAAATTATTCCAGTCAGCTAGCATTCAGAATCTCTCTTAAATAAAGCAGCTTTTATGCTTGACATTGTGTTGGTTTACTTACTATTAAAAATGAAGTTTCTTATTATAGATCAAATATCATAGTATCTGGCTATTTTGATACTTAAAAATAGGCACTGATTTCTAGAAGGAAATTTTCTTCTTACTGATATAATTGAGCCAATATGGCTGGTTTTGCTAGTACAAAGTAATCCAGTGCTGGAATAAGTCAAGACAATTTAAACTTAAGTCAAATGTATAAAGTTAGAATAGATACTGCAAAGCTGATTAAAATCTAGAAGCCTATATAACTCACCATAAACCATACTGCAAACAGATCAGCTAAATTTTCATTTAATCTCGTTTCTTCATCTAAATTATACAGATTACCCTCCTCTTCATCTTTACAATGTAGGTTTTGGCTATCTACTCCTGCCTAATCAACATAAAGGTATATTCGTGCAAATGACCTCATGCTATCTCATCCATGTAGCACGTCCAAGTCCTGCTACAGGTGGCATACCAGGTGGTGGAATTGGAGGTGGTACAGGTGGCTGTCCCCCTGGGGGAACAGTAGGAGGGGGGTAACTAGCTGGTGGCATTCCCAGCCCTGGAGGTGGATGAGGTGGCACTGCATGAGTTGGAGGCAGTCTTGGAGGTGGGAAATTAGGGTTGTATGTAGGCGGAGGAGGATATCCAGGAGTAGGAGGTGGAATATTGGGTGGGGGGAAAGAAGCAGGGGGTGGAGGTGGAACTGGTGGTGGAGGGTTGGGAGGGTAGACATGAGGATGATATGGTAGATGAGCTGGTGGTCCATAGGCCGGTGGTAAAGCTCCGTATGTTGGTCCTTCTGTCTTCATCATTGACTGCAGACTCTGATAACCCTCCCCTGACATGTAAGAATTTGTAGTAGACATCCCTGTAATGTAACTGGTGGGGGGTGGGGGTGGGGGACGATGTGGCAGAGGGGGAGGTTGATGTACTGGGGCGGGATGAGCAGGAGGAGGAATCTGGACCTTTGGCACATCTACTGAGTCCACAGTAGTAGATTGCTCTGGTTCTCCCATTGAAACCGCTGTTGTCAAAGGAGGCTTGCGCTCTGGAAAAGAAAATTTAATTTATTTTTTTGAAGGATAGTGGCAAGAACAGCTTCTGAATACTTCATATTTTTCCTCCAGTTAAATTAGCAAAAGAGAACTCAATTTTCTAAATCTCTGAATGCCATATGGTATCCAGTCAGACCATCTCAGGTCACTAAAAACCAACTAAGCTGCCTATCAAAGCTTCAAGGTCAGCTTTTCCCATTCTAAAAATTAAATTCATCTTTCTTATTACTATTTTTTATAATTTAAATATTGTTGTACAACCAGCAGAATTAACAGACTGGATGGAATCACAACTAGTGAATTTAAAAAGTCATAGGATTCATGATACCAAAAATCTTTAGTTCAGTGCTTTCACCTTCTTTAGTTCAGGCCTCCTTTCTACCTCTTTGGTAGTCCAGGAGGTGGCCTGGGATTACCCTCTGCACTTCACCTGCCTCCCATATTGGGAAACATTATTTGAGAACACAGGCCAAAGTCTCAAGTCTTTAACGCTCAGTTCTAAACCTGTTTACCAAAGAAAGAGAAAAAGAAAACCAAAGGGTAAGTAAGAAGGACATGAAATCTGATCAGCTTTGCCCACTGAGTAATTTCAGTGAACTTAGTACCTGACACTCTGGAGAAGTTCACAAAAATGTCAGCGTTTTAAGAATTACAATTAGCCGCTTCTGGAAAGAACATACTTTAAGCAGTCTTCTCTTTAAATAAGAATTGTTTGTTTTCCCCTCTTAATGCAGACATTATAAAGTAAGTAATAGCACTAGGATGACTAATGTAATAGGAGCCTCTATGTATGGTCAGAGAGATTATTAGAACAACAAACAAAAAGGAGTTTGGCACTTCTTCCTTGTATATATGAGCATCTACAAACTTGTTCAGTAAGAAAAGCTATTTAGAAACACATGCAGGGCAGTCATTTCTAGTGGCATACTACACTGTCACTGTTAAACAGAATTTGAGATAAATCTTCCTCCTAGTTCACTTGGTCAAGATGCATTCTTTGTTTTCACCTGACGTTTCCCCAGAGCTGCCCTTTATTTTGATAATGTTTCAGTGCTTGTACAATTACAACCTTGTATAAACAAAGAGGAAAATTAACAAGGGAATAAACCTGCCTAAGTAGGATTTTAACATCAAAAATGCCCCCTAGGAAAGCCACATAATTATATCACACAAAGGGGGCATGCTGGATGTGGTACTCCTGATTTCAGTGACCTCAAGCTCCTAAATTGTAGCAGGCAATATTTCCTCATTTTCAGAACCATTCTGGATGCAAGATGTGCATTCATGATTTAACAACTGAAGGAATAATGAGCATGGTATTTAGAAAAACTTCATTCTTAATTAGATTTTAACAAATGAGAAAATTTGTCCTACTATATTTCAGGGCACCACTTTTCTCTCTCCTAGTTCCCTGTAGAAGCTGTCATCTTACAGTTACATTATGGACCGTGGGCTGTGAAATATTTATGTCATATTAAGGGTCACTGGAAGACAGCTAATGCATCAAGGCGCTCGAAGCACATTTTTACAACAGTACAGTTTATTTTGCAAACATGCAGCATGTGTGCAGTTATTAGTGTTCCCTGGCAGAAAAAAAATCCTCTTTTGAGGTACAGCAAAGAAAGCATCCTCCTGTGGTGTTTTCTTTTTGTTTTTTGTTTTGTATTACTGTTTGGAATTTGCACAACTGCAGAATTCCTGTATGACAGATATAACATGGAAAACTTCTATAGGACACCTGAAGGCTGCTCTAGTAATCCAATATGGCATCTACCATCAGTCTGAGATCAAGAAGTCCCTTTTAGCCTGCTATTAACAATTAGTTTTCATCTTCTAGGCCTTTAACTGTTGCAGCTTTGTTTTGCCTTTATCCACCTAGTATAGTCTTGTTTCCATTGTAATTTTTTACTTCTGTCTGGAAAAGCCTGTGCTACTATGATGAAATTCCCTCTAGAGCTCATCAATCTCATATTTTTACTTGCCAAGCAGATTAATCAAGGCAACAAACTCCTGGCCCCATCTGAATGAAAAGCAAGGAAGTTAACAAGAATAAATGTTTTTAAGAAAATAAAAGCTTACCTGGAGGTGGATGTGCAGGAGGTATTGGTGGATGTGAAGTTTCAATTTTAGGAATTTTAGATGGTGGCGGTGGTTCTAAAAAACATTTGTCAGTTTGTGATTGGTTATTGCTCTGCAATATTTTCCAAATTCCAACTCTGCTCTCATGATAATGATTATCATATCACATTACACTATGCAAAAGTACAGTGGAAATCCTATTTACTAGGTATGTTTAATAAAGAAAACTAAAATCAACACCTTTGCATAAAGTGGCATCAAGTATCACACACAAGTCTTCCAAAAGAACATATCCCTACAAGTTCAAGTGACTTTGTAACTAGAGACAAACTCCCAATAACAGTATGTAAGTGAAGATGAGCAAGTGTATGTTTTCTAGCCCAAAACTTTAACTTGTAAGTAGTTGGAACAGCTCTCAGAAGAAGTTGACCTTTGCTCAGCTAGGGAAATGTGTGTCATGAACCAAACAAAAGAGTGATTGGACAGGAGAGAGGAGGGAGAAGAGACAGCTGTCTGGAATCTTATCTGCAGAGCTACAGGGGAATAAATGCTAGGTTTCCTTAAGAAGTACATCCTAGGATCCTGAACTACTTTGTTCCAAACCAGCAAAGTGAACAAAAACCCCCAAATAAACAAAATAACCAGGTATGATCACTGCAGTGAGTATACATTTATTTCACTACACTTCCTATTGACACCAAATGTCTTTTAGTGGCAGCCATGCCAACAACCAACTACAAACATCACTGATACCAACCACTTACTGTTAGTGCAGCTATTTAATGACATGCTACCTTCAGTCACTTCAGGGTCTCACAGCTTGCTGAGGAACTATTCCCAAATGATGCATGGAGTTATCCACTGAGTTGACTATTTTAGCAAGACTTGAATTGATTCTATTAAGGAACTCTTTGGGCACAGTTATACTCAATTTATTTTAAGTTTTGTAGTTAGGAACATTTTAAAAACAGTTATTGAATATATTTAAGGTACATTATCAGGATCAAAATAGTTTAGAACTGCCAAGTCTGTAAGCAGACAAACTAAGTGCTTGTCACCAAATTACTTATTCTGGTTTAAGCAGTAAAATGGAAGCAACATGAATAGAATATTAATATTTACCTGCTGCCTTTGTTTCTTCTTTTGGAGATACAGCCTGTTTGAAAAAAAGAAAAAAAATAGAATAAGACCATTGCAGTCAGTCTCTTCTCCCAGGTAACAAGCGAGAGGACAAGAAGAATTAGCCTCAAGTTGTGCCAAGGGAGGTTTAGATTGGATATGAGGTAAAATTTCTTCACGGAAAGGGTGGTCAGGCATTGGAACAGGCTGCCCACAGAAGTGGTTCAATCACCATCCCTATAGGTATTTAAAAGATGTGTAGATGTGGCACTTGGGGACATGGTTTAGTGGTAGACTTGACAGTGCTGCATTAATGATTGGAGTTGATGATCTTTAAGATCTTTTCCAAACTAATGCTTCCATAGTTTCTTACAACAAATGCAAGATGAACAAAGTCAAATCACACTGGGGAAGACCAGCTTAACCAGCAGAATGAAAAGACTGGAAAAATAGCAGGTATTTTATATGCAGCATTTCCTGCTGTTCCCACTGCTGAGTATTACATCTCATTTCATGTATTTATCATCCACTGCACATACATCGTGGTCTGGTTCACTGCTCACTGAGCTGAAAACAAGAGGCTTGGCCTCTGCTCCCAATTCTGCCTTGACCTGTCACTCAACCTTTGCCAAAATCACTTCAGGCTCTTATGCTTTATTTACCGGGACAGGAGGGCAGTGAAAGTGTTGCACAGCATAAAACATTTCAGAAGCCTTCAGATGGAAAGCATTGTATAAAATCCAAATGTTATGCCAGGAAAAAAATGTATGCACACTGAAAAAAACCCACAAACCCTTACATCATCCTTCTAATCACAAATTTTTGGTTGGGTTTTTTATTGTTTTCTTGGTTGTTCTTTCATTGCAGTTTTATGAAACAACCACAGATAAAGGAATAAAAAAATCTTCCCAGATTACACGGTCCCACTGAGATGACTACTTGATGGTTTCTGAGAAAAGCAGAGAACTTCAGTGAAATTTTAAGTACAACTATATTTAGACTGAATGAGGAAGGTCAGTACATAGGGGTTCAGTACATAGCTTCTCTGTCTTTTCAATGAAAATGGTTTTTTAAGGGACTGTTTATCTCTAGTAGCTTTACCTGCACAAATTGTTCTGTTTCCTTCATTTCACTTTCCACAGCACACTTCAATCCAACTTGAACAGTACTTTTCCTTATGGGTATTCTCAAAATTTTTGGTGTCTAATTTTTGCCTGCTTGAGGCAACCTCATTCTTGTATTCCTTTGATAGTAATTTCAATTTTCTAGACACCATCCAGCTGCTTTCCTGCTTTTTAAGGACAATCTTTATCTTACCATTTCAAACACACAGTTTTTTCTTAGTGACTCTCATGGACTCATCTGCTGCCTTCATTTTACTTGGATGATCTTTTCTTGACTTTCTAGCACTAAATTCCATGCCTATAAAACTGCATCAGCTCTCCCTGCACTTTCAAATAGAAGCAAATTACTACTTGTTGGATCTTTTCCAAAAATCAATTATTTTGTGAAGTCAGTTGATCACTTCAGGTGACAAGCAATTCAATTACTGTTCATTTGTTAATATAGCGGAATATTCAAAAAACAACATCAAGGTACACCATTACAGTAGAACAAGAAACTGGAGCAAAATAACACATGACAGAAAAAACAAATATCAATTTAAACTGCATTTATGCTAAAGGAAAACAAAAGAATCAAGCAGCCACAGTTCTCCAACAACAGCAATTACTAAAATAGAGATGAGCATTTATTTGGTCATTCTACTACACTGTAGTTTGTACTGCCCCAGCCAGAACACCTGAGGGTCACAATGAACAATTATAAATTATCAACATTATCTACTGTCAGGCTGGTGGACATTTAATACCTTCAGCTGAATCTATACAATGGAACTGCTCCTTTACTGCTGTTCCTATGAGCAATAAAATTGTCCCCACAACAATTTCTAGTTTAATCCAAATGAAAATACTATTTACATCTACTGATTCACTAGTATATTTTTAGTGAAATTAACTGAAAATTCAAGCATTCTTCACCACTAGAGATGTAGAGGATGTGCAGATGCTTTAGACATCTGATATGGGTCTGTAAGTCATGGCCCAATGCCTCAGCTGCTTGAAAGCATCTTGGCTCAGCAGAAGGTAACAGGAGTTATAAGAGTTCATGTAAATTGAAAATCTGGCCCCAGGAACAAAGTGTATTTCTGTTCTGCACAAACCAAAGGAGAAGTCATGCAAAGCCCTATTTATAGAAGTAGGCAAAGATTTTAAGTAAGGTTTATGTACATCTAACTCAAGAACATTCCAGAAGCACCAAGTCAATCTTTCAAACACCACACATCTTATTCTCCCAGACTGCTTTCTGGATAAGTAACAATTTTGGATTACCACATTTAATTTTCTCAAATTTATGCTGCTTGTGCTGTATTCCTACAAAACTCCTTTGAGTTTTGAAACACCCTTTGCTTTTTATTTGTTGTGGCTGCTTACAGTGTATCTACTATTTTTTTCCTTCATTATTCGGTGATGGACCTCAAACTAATTTCACTGATGGCTTGACCAGAGGCAACTGTTCAAGAAAAACAGATACTATCCATGCAAAAGCATCACTTTTTTCCACAAAATACTTCATTAACATATGGGATGGGGCAAAATCAGTAGTACTGTAATGGTAGATCCTGAATGATCCTGAATTACAGGAATGAACAAGCATTTGTAACAACTTAGATGGCACACACAGGAAAAACCAAAATTGTTATTAACAGTTTCTGATGTGCCAGAAAACTGTCCCAGACATTTTTGTTGAAGAAAAATAGTAGGAGATCCTAAAGGTCTGACAACTCAAGCAGAATTTGTGCTGATGGCATAAAAAGTATGAAGTAAAAAGCAGAAGAAATACATAATATCTATAAAGAACTCTCACACTTTTCAAACTAATTAATAATATCCTGAACAATGCTAAAGTTCAGTGCAACAACTAAAAATTTCAGAGCAGGTCTTTTCCTCCAGTAAGCTCTATGCTGCCCTTACAAGACCAAGGTTTTAGAGAATTACATTTTTGTCTTTTTTGGGAGTCTGACATCAGGAAGATGCTGCACTCTTCCAATTCCACTTCATTCCAATATTTTACCAAGAATTTTGACATAACCTTAGAAGTCACTGTTCTCTTAATATTAGAAATCAGAGTCAAATAATGTCTTCATCAGCATTGTGCACATCTCTACATTCAGGTGCAGCACAAGAAACCTCCCTAAATTAAACCTGCTTAATAGAGAACACAATGAAGTTTGATAGCTCAGAACCACAAGCTCTGAGAACCTGAACAGCTCATGTTGACTGCAAAGCCTCTCCATGGCTTTTGGCTCAAGTGGAATAAGAATGTCATATGTCAGAACTGTAAAGGTTGTCTGGCATTAATAAAGTTGCCACAAATCAAGGAAAATCAACTACACAAAATTAATTACAAGGCACATTCTTAAAGCAAACACAAGTCTGCTGCACATTGTTGCCTTTAAATCAAATGGGCATCAGATCAGCCTGAAAATAAATTGCAAGTTAAAGTTCAACTTACTGCTGGTCTTTTAATCTGTCTAGGAGGACTCGACTGGGGAGAGGGCTTTTTAGACTGCTGTGCTTGTGTTTGCTGCTGCTGCTGCTGTTGCTGTGCTGACTGCTGAGACTCTTTTTGCTGCTGTGTCTGGGATTGCTCTGAACTCTGGGATTGCTGTGACTGCTGTACTGTAGGTGTCTGGGGTGTAGACTGAAGAGATGGTGGCTGCTGCAACTGATGAGGAGTATGATGAGGCATTTGCTGTTTTCCTTGTGAGTATAGATCCAGGATCTGATGGCAGATATCTTAATAATAAAGAAAGAAAATTCCAAAGTATTACAACCTTCTAATGTACAAGTGTATATTTAACACAATTATCAACTCTGATTTTTACTGGACATCAACTTTAGAAAAATTCATTGCAAATATTACTCATCATAATAATGAATGAAATAACTTTTAAAAAGCAGATTAATTTTCAACTTACACTTGCATTTCTGAGGTTCTTCTGCCTATCCTGAGCAATATGTACATGTATATGCACACCTTTTAGAAGAAGAATACAGTGTCTTGGTAATAACACACTGTGTGTCACTACTGTGTGCCTGGAGAGCCAGGTAACCACACTCCCGGGACAGTAATACAGCAAAAAAGCAAGTGGAAGATTTTATGTTAAAACATGTCTTGTTAGGCCAGTCAAAAAAGTTTTAGGAAACTAAGCAAAGGACTAGCATTAAATTCTTCTTCCAACATGTTAAGAGCTAAAGGTCCCCCTTAATCTGTTCATCATTCATGGTACATGACAAAAAATCTTCTATCCTAGCATAATTTGGTCAAAGAGAACAATTATCAATGGGAAAACTGCTGGAAATCAGGCTCCATTAGTTCCAGTGTTTGTAGAAACACTTACTTAAAATGGGGAGTAGATAATCATTTAAAAAATAGAAACACATCATTACAATTCTGGCTAATTAGATGTGTTATAAACTAAACAAACTGTAAAGCAAACATTGAACAAAAGACTAATCATGATTATTAAATATGCTTCTAAGTTAAGTCAGGTCAATTTAAAACCTGATTAAGGCAAAGCACATACAAACTGAGTTACATACTTGACACAAGATTATTTTGACTGAATCCTAGACAAAATGCTATTTGCCTTTATTTATGACCTAGGCCACACAGTTACAAGAAATGTCGTGGGAAATGGTTTTCATACCTTCCAAAACATCAACAGGAACATCTTGGACAAACTGCTCCCACCATCGCCTGTACATTGGTTTGGATGTCCATTCCTGTATTTCAAACTTACACAAACGGCCTGCTAAGTACATGACTGCAACAGCTATGATCTCAGGCTCCCACTGCAGGGACAGGGTAGTGCAGAGGCTGCAACAGAAAATAAACCAAGCAAAACACAACCCTGCAGATTACCTGATTGTCCAAGTGAACTTTAATGTACAGGGTATAAAATCCCACCCCAATTCTAACTTATCAGGCAATTTTAATTAAGAGCCTTGTTAAACAAAAGGGTTTACAAAACTAATTTCTGGACTACCACTGTCATGAAATCAGGTTCCAAGTCAGATTTTAGAGCTTCCAAAATATTTGTCAATAAAATGTAGACAAATACTAAAGAAACCCCCAAAATCCCACAGAACAGCCAACAAGAATTTGTAAAGCAGCTTGTCAAGCACAACACAAGTTTTAGATCAACATATAAAAGTTATCTCTTGAATAGCCTTTGTTAAAGCTAATGCTAAAATAATTGATGTTATTGGTATTATTGATCTTAACTAAGTTTCTGTCATAATCAATTACTATTTCTTGATATGAATTTTAAATGATGAAATATTTTTCTCTATTTTCTCCATAGATTCTGTAGCATATAATCTGTTTACAGAATTTTAAATTCCAGCCAGTCAGCTGAATTTCCATGAATTCACTGTGGCTGTATAAGAACAGAACCCTTTATTCTAAGGGCCTGTAGTGCAAAGCACAGAATTATTTTCCCAGGATCCAAAACAAAGTAAAGTTCTAATTTGGTGCTTATTAACTAAGCACCATATAGCCTCCTCAGAATAGAGTAATTGTTACGCATGACTCGAAACAACCCCTCCAACTTCATGCGTTTTCCTGAAGTGCATTTTAATTGCTAGGTTTTTTAAATATTAAACACTTTCTAATTCCAAGTACAATGGTGTCCAAACTTTCATGGATAAATTACAGTACTTTGACAGGCTTAACAGTGACAGTTATGCCATAATTTTGTTCTACCTGTAAGACCATAATCTGCAAGATTGACAGCAGCTGAAGTAAACATCTCTTGAGATCCACATTAATTTTGGTCAAATTAATTTGGAGAGTTTACAAAATCTGAACCCACACAGGGCTAATTCAAATCAGGCATATGATTAAAAATACACCTCTTTTTCATGATGTTCTACTGCTGTAGGCATGACTGAAAGCCATGTATTCACAATTTCTGGACAGTCAGACCACTTACACATTTTCTTAAGTGTTTACTATGGAAACAAAAAGTAATATTCAAGTCCTTAATAAATTAACTACCCCAGCTCTGTAGAATCCTCCTGAACAAGACTAAAGGGTGTCAAGTTGTTTTGTTTTTTTTCCAATACCACATGAGAAATGCTTTTACATGCACTCCCATTAATCGATGTGATTCTTACAAGTTGATTATTCAAGAAATTGTAAATCCAGTGCTAAAAACTGTATTCCTCAGTGAATTTAATGGTTACTTCATTATTACCAAAATATCACATTAAAAATATATTGATGGAATTGAGAAGTCACTTATTTTTTTCAGAATGTACAATATATCAGATTTGGCAAGAAGCTGGTTTGTTTTCTGGAGATTAAGAATTTGGTTTGGCCCTTTTAAACAGTTAGTTTTTTTAATGCAGCACTAAATTAATGCCACAACATTGCAGAGATCTTACTGGCCCACTTCATACTCGTTCCAGATTCTGTGCTCAATGGAACTATCATGGTAATGATGGAAAGAAAAACTGAGGAACCAAGAAAACATGTAACAAGCAGAAAAAAAATATTGAGTATTTGTCAAAAAATATCCAATACCAGAACAATGTAAGCAACAGTAACTATTTCACTTTCAGAATGTTTCCTAGGTGTATCTTACCTGTCATTGACAAATGTCCATGCCATTTGAACCAGTTTTTGAATTTTGTTTTTGTCTCCTGAAAAACAATCAGAAAAAAATTAGGACATAAAATTAGGAGGGACAAACAGCTGGAAGTAGAATATTCTTGCAATGTTAATATATTAAGTTCTGGAAATCAACAACAGGCATTACTTGCTCACCCTGCCAATATTTTACCTTTGAGTTGTTTGGCATACTTGAGAAGAAATTGGTATGGATGTTCCACTTGCAAATCAAACTTTATTGTTTGTAGTAAGATTCTTTCAAGTACCATCACTTCTTCCTGTAGAGAGTTACAAGGTAACCACTGTATTATTTCTTCTTTCACTCAAAAATACTTTATGCTAGTATAGGGCATGACTTCAGAGCACCTTCAGGCAGCCGTGTTTGTCTCCAAAGAGAACAGAAAGCTTTCCAACTTACAATATTATTTTAAACTCAGATACCTTTTCTTCACATTTATTTGAGTGAGGAAAGGGGATGTGATCTTTAAAATCCCTATTCCTCTGCAGAGGAATGAATTGAAGTAGACATAGCATGAAATTGCCAGATATACAATCACAACAAAAATATAAGCTCTACCACATTTCACTCAAAAGTTTCAAGTCCTTCTGGTATTTAAAAAAACAAATTTTAAGTGAAGCATAGTTTTGCTAAGACAATGCTGTAAACAAGAAACTTCTCAATACTTTTGAGATCTAGTTCTCTTATTTAAGATTCACTATTAACTACTTCCTAAAATCCCATTCAGATGATTTATGTCTTGGTAACATTTCTTGTTCTGGCTGAAATTACTCAAATTTACTTTAATTTGAAAAATAATATCAGAATTTACATGAAATAAAATGCAAACTTTTAATGAAAACAACTATTCTAGTAAGCTCCCAAAGCTACTTTTATTAGGAAGAATTACTTTCATAGCTACCAACCACATTACCCAGAAGAGCAATAAATGCATGCTGAACATCTAATTTAATTTAGAGCAACTGAAAATCAGTCAATGCTCTATTGAGTGTGTGTCACTTTACTACAGTACAACAGGATGAAATCAATTTCAACATGAGTATTTTTACCTTTGGGTCATCTCCAAACTGCCCAAACTGTACATCATTTAGCAAGCTACGAGCCGTTTTAATTATGTCTTTACATTTCTTGGGTGTTTCTTCAACCTTTCCTGCCAGGAAGAGACAGCAGGCTCCTGTCACCTAAAAAAAGGCAGGTACTTTCAAAAAGTGGTCTGCATGTAGATATGCAATACAGTGTAGCATTATAAAAGCACTGTCAAATTCCATTAACAGTACTGTAGAAGTCTCCCAGGAAAGACTTAATGAGCATACTAATTTCTATTTTAATATAGTGTTAAACTTTTATTTTCTTAGAAGAAAAATACAGAATTTGGAGGACTGTCTATTTTATACAACTTCATTTCAAAGTCAGAAACCCAAAGCACAATTTGTCCTGGTTCAGTGTTGTCTGTCAAGCAGTTTTAAAACTGTATTACACTTCTTTTTTTCTTTCAGCTAATACAGAAGGGCCAGCACTACAGCTGCTACTGCTAAAGAGCAATATCAGCAAGTCATTACTGCAATGTCAATACATTTCTGAGCATAAACAGAAATGTGTAAACAGGAAAGAAAAATGAACTTTAAGCTGTAATAATTAAAAGAAAAAAATGCCAATTTTCCATCTTTCTGTAGTGAAGAGCAATTTAGTACCCAAGTGACTAATCACCATTTCAAATAGTCCCTGCCTAGTGCAATCATTAAATTAAGTCATCAATATTCTAAATACTTACATATCTTGGGAACTGTTTGAAGGAATGAAACATATAAAACCGATGGAAATAAATTATTCCGGTTGCTAGAGTGTCATAATGTCTGTGGTGCAGATTAAGGACTTTCAAACAGCAAATAAAACAAATATACAACCAAACATGCACAATGGATTCTGCTTTATCAAGTACTTGAGTAACTGGCAGTTCAGTGACCAGTTAGAAAACACTGCAAGTAAAACAGGAGCTTTTAAGAAAAAAAAAAGCCACAAAAGCCCTTAAAGCTGTGTAAATACTGTGATCAGGCCCAGATGCAGCTGGTATCTAAAGCATTTGTTGCAAGTGTGCAAAGTCCTGACTGTATTTACAAGAGGATGCACATAAGGTCACCCCTGGGTTTCACCATACCTGCCTCAGAGAAGGTCAAATCCAGCAGTAGGTACACGAAGGAACAGAACAATTATCACTTCACATTCAAGTCCTGGCATGGAGGAAAGTTACTATTCACACCTATAAATGCAAATAAAATCTGAACATCCTCTGTATTCTTCACTTTAAGCCAAGCAAAAGTTTTGTCTTCACCATGTTTTATTAAAGAAACAACTACGGAGATTAAAGGAGCACAGGAATATAAGAAGCAGAAAATTAAAGTGGCTGTCTAAGAGGGAGTGGGACAGTTGGGAGAACTTAACCCAGATGTAAATCCCAAACCAGAGAAACAAAAAAACAGCCACCAAGGACCAAGACTGGGGAGGCAGAGGTTAGAAGCCTCAAAGGCACAATCTAGAAAGCTGGGGGAAAAATTCAAAATTTGAGAAGTCATGTAGATTCATATACTGAAACAGAGTTTCATAACTCACAGAAGTTACTCTTAATTGGAAAGTTTGTATCATCTTACTTCTAAATTGGAACCTTGGATAAAATTGTGTAGGAACACATTACATCAAAAGGCACTTCAACACAAATATATTTTTGATTAGCAATTAAACATCTGAACAGCTGAGTATGTCACATTTGTTGTATATTTCATTCTGAAAATTCACTATTCATAAAGACATTTCACACCAACAGGAGTGTAAAGGATACAGCCCTAAGCGTGTTCCCACGTCGAATATGAATCTGGCCCCTTCCCTGCGGTATCGTGCCTCTGTAGCTGGATCAAGCCCTTCAAGCTGTGATGGTGTGTGCGCCAAATCTTTCTTATCCCAGTACCAGCATGGCTTGGTATGGTCCAGGTTTGCCAAGTTTACAGAAGGGCTGGAATTTTCTTTATTCTCCTTCATTTATTAAAACAGAATTGTCTTTGCTGTTTAAATTTTCAAAAATGAAGTTTTCAGAGAGTCACTTCAGGACCTTGAAGAAAAGAAAAAATTAATTCTTTAAAAATAGAGAGAACTGTCTTCTGAAGTTCCTGCTCAAAGAGGAGTAAAGAAGAATAGTGCTTAGCCATGCCTGTTGGAAAGAACTTTTTCCTATGTTCAAAGACAAGTAATAAAGAACTTTGCCTTTATCCTCCCCATATATTGCAAATACAGTCAAAGAAAAAGCCATAGGTTATCCTTGCTATTATCTGTTTAATAAGGAAACTTCCAGAATACATCTCCAACAATATCTGCTATTCCTTAGTAGGACAACTTCCATCTACTTTGTCAATAAAACTAGGAAAAAGCAGTTCAGTGATGGCTGTAGAAAGACTTGGAAAGTTGGGGGATTAGTTGACTATTGGTAACTAGGAAAGGCCCTGGAGAGGTGAGCCTTAAATACCTGTCTGCTCCCAGGGATACCCTGAGCAGCAGCCACTTGGCAGAAGCTCTGTAAAGTGATCTGTACTTGCATTACTTAAAGAAAAAAATGTATCAGTGTTCTTTCATATACCAAGATTGAGACAACCAATTGAGTTTATAGAGTAAGGCAGCATCCAAAATAATCCCCCAGACAAGGCAACTGAATACACCCAAAGGGTCTCCTACTTGCCTGTGTTTACCAGCACTTTGAGCACAAAGATGCAGATCACAAAGCTCTGCAGGCACCTTTCTGGTGTTTGAATTATGACAGACATTCAGCCGTGCCTCAGCTTAAACAATGAGCACTCGCTGCCTTTATTTCTTTCAGGCACAAACCTGCTTTTACTCCAACTCAATCAGCTACAGATACTACTTACTCACAGATTACTACAGTCACCTGCAAAGGTTTGCATAACAGACAGTCATTAACATATGATGCAACATATTCACTCTAAGCAAGACAGTCACAGGAAGACCCAAAATTAAAACTGTTAAAATCAGCTATTACTTTTCGAGACGTTTCCCTTCTGAAAACGGAAGGAAGATCACGCGAACAGCCACAGACCGATGCCTACCATCAATCAGCACCTCGCTCACCTTCAAAAAGTTTTCTCTTTTTCAGAATAAAGCAAACTGTCTTTGCCTCACGGTGGTTTTGGAATCACGTTCACAACTCGTGGTATCGGTCACAGACAGATCTAAATTCTGCCACAAGAAAAAGTAAATGGCAACTAAAAACTATTTCCAGAATCAACAAAAGCGCGCCAGGCCACGACCACACATTCCCATCACATTTACTAGCAAGATGCTATTTTTTTATAACTGCAACGATGTTCTTCCTTACGATATATTTTACTTTCTAACTTCTAAAGCGCTTAAAAACCAATTAACACTAAAAGAGCCTGAAGCGACACGATCTGTTTCTATAAAGGAGAGAACGCATTTCCGAATACGGAACCATGAACGAAAATCATCACCCGCAAACATCTTAAATGAACCATCTTAAACGTCCCAATCCAGACCGCAACGCCCGACAATAATAAGTTTTCCCTGCCTTTTTACGTATCCCAGTAAAGTGCAGGAGAGTTCCAGAATTAGATCGCGGCTTTTTCATACCTTACCTGAGCCGAACGCACCGACCGCGGCTCCGCCCCTGCAGCCCCAGACGGGCCGGGGATGCTCACACCGCCCCTCACACCCGCCCGCCCGCCCTGCACGGGACTGCCGGTGCCCGGGGAGGCGCTCGCTCCTCACCCCGGCCTCCCCGCTCCGTTCCCCCCGTCCCCAGGCGGCGGCTGTGGCCGGCGGGCGGCCCGGGCGGGCCCCGCGCACTCACAGGGCTCGCGGGGAGCGGGAGCGGCACCGGAGCGCGGGGCCTCTCAGCGACAGCGCGGCCTCCGCGCCCTGCGCGCCGCCATCTTGGGAGCCAGGCCAGGCTGCGCGCTGCGTCATCACGTCGCAAAGGCGTAGCGCGCGAGGACGGAGGCGCCGCCAATAGGAAGCAGCAGCGGCGCCCCCTCTGCCTCCCGCCCAATCCCAGCTTCGTCAGCGGCTGCTGAGCCGCGGCAGGAGGCCGACGTGCCGCCGCACCCTGGGAGCGAACCAATCGGAACGCTAAACGGGAAGATTGCGAGTCTCAGAGACCAATAGACATGTGAAGGCGGGCCAACGGGGACTGAATGACAGCCAATGGGCGCGCTGCTGTGCCATTTCTGAGGCCGGCTGCGAAGGATTGGTAGCCGCGGGCGAGGGAGGGGCGGGGCCTTCCGGCGGGCGACAGCTCGGCCAATGGCGACAGGGGGCGCAGGAGAGGGCGGGGCCAGGCGGAGCGGCCGCCTCCCCTCCGCGGGCAGCGGCGTCCGGCGCGGGCTCGGGTGCGCCGCTCCCTCGGGCCAGGCAGGAGCGGCCGCTGCCGGAGGTAAGGCGGGGCCTGCCCGCGCCCCCTCCCCTGCCTCCGCCGCTCGCCCCGCCGCGGCGCGGGCCCTTCCTCGCAACCCTCCGCGCGGCGTGGGCTCGCCCCGCTCCGCCGCCGCCTTCCCCGCAGGAGGCGCCGCTCTTTCCGGACACCTCCTCCCGTCGCCCCGGGGCGCGCTCCGCTGGCCTCGCCGCCCCTGCCTTCCCCCGCGTGGCCGGTGCGGGGCTGGGCCAGGCCTCCTTCCCCCGGGAGCCGCAGCCTCGGTCGAGGCTCGGCCTGGCCTGTCCCTGTCCCGCTGCCCGGCTGGAGGGGCCGGCGCGTCCCCCGGTCCGCCGCGGGCGGGTCCGCTCCAGCCCGGCCTGCGCGGGTTTCTGGGGAGCGAGGCGGCGGCACTGCGTTCTCCCTTGCCCCATCCCCCATCCCCCCTCGAGAGGCTGATAGAAACGAGAGTACAGCGAATGGCTTACAACTGCTTTCCTCATGATGTGATTATTTTTGTTTGGTTTTTGTTTTGGTTTTTTTTTTGTTTTTGTTTTTTAAATATGTGATACGGTCTGAGTGCTCCCTGCTCCTAGTTCATGGAGCCTCCCATGCCCTCAGCTCTCGGGGTCTGGCTCGGGGGCGTCTCTGGGGGTGTGCGGCTCCTCAGAGCCCTCCTCTGTGCTCTGCTTTCTTTCCTTTCTCACCCCCTCTGATTAAGCAGAAGGGTTAAATCTTTGGAGGAAAAAAAAGGGGGAGAGTTAAAATTAGAATAAATCGTAAACTGTTTATTGACAGGGCAGTTACTCCTGAAACAGCCTCGCTATTTCAGCCTTCCCCTATTGCTACAACAGCTGCCTGTCCCATGAACCCTTCCTCCTCTTCCTCACCCAGCAACACTTGATTAGAGTTGCTTGAGCTGAGGTTGTGCTTTGCCTTCAGTTCTTAGCAAATTCTTAAATTTTGAATTTGGCATGCAGTTTTTTACCCTACGGTCAGCTATCAAAATAAACTCAGTTCTTCCTTTTGGAAGTTGTCCCTCATGGTTCAAAGCTGCTCTTGCTTCAAGCTTGGTATCTGCTCTTCTGGATGGACTTCTCCTTGGAACCTAAGCTTGCTCCTGAGATCAAGCTGAAAGTGGATTGTCTTTGTCCCTTCTAAGAGCATGTAATGTAGGCACCTGTCTATTCAAGTGACAGCTTTGTTCTCTGAAAATTGCTACAATGTTAGCTTAATGTCTTGCAAGTGTTTTCTGCCTTTAGTTGTTGTAATCCCATGACTGTCAAGTGAAACATAAGTATTTTGTCGGTGAGTAAAAAACAACTGTGGCATTCTGTATGTCCACTATCAGGTTCCTGGTACAAAATAGTAAGCCAGTGTACAAGTTGTGGGAAGGAAAGGCATGAAGGGCTCAAAGGCGGGGGTGGCTTCCTGATATTTTTGCTCAATTAAGTAACTTAATATGGTAGAGATTCAAGCCTGCTGGCTTGTGCCTGAGTAAAGTTTTCGGTTATGTTTAGCAGGGACTGAAGTATATATTGCAGTAGAGTTGAAAACACATTCTTGACATTGTGTGCTGAGAAACAGATTAAGGCTTTTGGGGGAAGAAATGCCACAGGCCCCAAAATCCTTTGTAATCTGTGTATCACGGTTTCCAGAGATGGCCTGATCTGTTGCTGAAGTCAGATGTGCCTTGAAATAGAATTCTGATTTCAGTATGGTACAGGAATTAAAAATAGACTGCATTATGCCTCTCTGTATGGAAAAGTGTACATCTTGATGATGTTTTCATTGTAATAAATCTATTTAGACCTGTCTATTCTGTCTATGTAATGCTTCATCATAGTGGTGCTGGTTATGTAGTTAATTTGATAAATTGTGTAGTTCTCAGCAAGTGAGTATTTCAGTGGTTGCTCTTTGGAAAAAACAAAGGCACTTTAAGGGTACTGGAGATCTTAAGGGATCTGTATCTTTTCTAGTGGGCTGTCATAGTGCTCAGTGCATGAGACCTCATGATGCCTGTGGCTTAACCTTTTGGGAGCCTGGGTGGTTCTGTTAAGTCTGCCCTACTGATGGTTGAAGTCAGGGTGGCTTGCTTTATTCTCAATTAGGAGTTGTTATATTATATAAAGTGAGGTTAATATTTTCTAAATTAAGAACATTATTTAGGAACATGCAGATAAAGACAGTACATAAGGGTTTTTAATTAATTCTGCTCTAAAGGAATTAGGGAAAAAAGTTTGTGGGAGTCTTCAGAGAAGCAAAATTCAAGCAAAGAAATAAAATTACAAAAGTGGGTTGGTAAATTGGTAGAGTTTATCAGCTTCTTTTCTTCAAAGAGTATTTTTTCTTTTCTGGTCAAATAGCTGTCTGAGGATCTGATTCAAGAAAGAGGCAAGGGAGTTAAGAGCTTGTTTCCTGTGGGTAGTTAGTAAACTGTCTTCCCTAAAAGATCAGTCAGGTGTTGATCAGTAAGAAGCACTCCATCTGCTTAAGAAAGCTTTAATGGGAGGTCAAGGGGTATGGGGACAAACCTATGGTAAATAATGTAATAGTTCCAAGTTAGCAACCTGATAAAAGTGAATTAAGAAATACATTTTTGAGCTGTTCTGTTGGATATGGACTTTTTTTTTTGCCCTTCAGCATTTTGTGCTACCTTCAAATTAATAATTTCTTACCAGAAGTTTATATTTAATGCATGAGGCAGTCTTGTGCTTAGTATCTAGCTAGGTTCAACTGAGTGGGGAGGGAGATAATGTCAAAATGAAAGGACTTCCTTTTTTTAGTAGATTAGTACTACCTCAAGCATCTGTAATCAGAATACTGTCAAGACATGTTTTCTTTGATTCTAATTGTAAGAATAAATGTCTTTTGGAATTTGATTCCTGACAATTAGCTAAATTTATTGTAGTTGGTGTTTTTTGTAAGTGTATCAGGTAAATATTTAACTAATTTTAGTCGCTTCTTTTGATATTATTCTGTAGATTGGCTTCTTCCCAGTATCACAGTCACCACTATCACCATCATTCTTTCCTTAACCTTACACTGTAATGGGATTAGCAGTTTGTTCTTTGCAGAGTAGATGTATGCAGTGCATACAGCAGTGGTTCAGTCTTTCCTCTTTTCCCAGTGCTTTAGGCTTGTGCTCATGGTTGACACACCTGTGATGGTACAGCTTTTTTTAGTAAAGGGAATTATTTGATTCTGACCATCCTTTGCCAGACAACTTGTTAGAGACACTTCAGCTTCCTAGATTTGGCTTTAGATAACTGATAATGATTTTAAACTTAGACTGTTATCTAAAATATGAGAAAGAACCTCTCAAAACTATAAGTACAGCTGGAGTTCTTCATTGCTCCATAAAAATGGCCCATTAGAGTTGTCTGGCCTTAGTCTTGTGTATTTGGAGCTAGGCTTGTGTTTGTAGCAGTTAAGAGGTGACTTCATGCCCAAGTGTATTTTCACATTGCTTTGCATTTTTGGTCTTGCCCTTCCTCTGCTTTAACCTTCTTTGCTCCCTTTTTCTGTTTTTAGCTGCTCTGCCCTACATTGCCTCTTGATTGCATCTCTTCTAACAAATGACTATTCCAGTTGCTCCATGTATCCCTGCCCTTCTTTTACCACTTCCCATCCTGTTCAGGTAGTCTGTTAATCCTTTTTCTTTCTTTGAAATAAGGAAGAATTAGAGCTGTATTCTTTCATTTCAGTTCTGGGTTCTGTGACCAGGCCAAAGCAGCAGACCTGTCACTGCAGGAGGCTTCCACCTGTATATCTAACCTGGGCTGCATCATGCAGAGGTGTGAATGACTGTGCTTGAGATCAGTTTTATCTCCAGCACTGGTGTTTACAAGCTCTGAAGCTGGCCAGATGTAGGTAATACATAAAGCAGAAATAAAGGAAAAGACATGGTTCTGAGAATGTAGCTGTTAAATCCTATTAGGAATCAAAATACAATATAACTTGTAACTTAAGAGATATCATTTTACTTTTCAGAAGGATTTTCTGAGCCTGATGTTAATGTCTGTTATATACTGGGGGCTGACAGATTAGTTAGTTTATTTTATTCTTGGGTATATTCCCAATATCTCTGAAGGAATTGGCTAACCTGTCCTGGAAGTGCCTACAGCAGTGTTTGAACACATGGTTTTCAACTAGTGTTTTAATGTAGGCCAAAATTGTTTTTGTAATTGAAGATAGACTGTAAAGTCTGTCAGTTCTATTCAGTTCCTTTTTTATTGTTTCTGTTAAGAGTGTGATAACCTGCACTGGAAGGAGGGAGTCAATCTCTGGGGCTCCAATGGTACCTATCTGATTCTAGACTTTTGCATGCAGATCAGTTTGTAGATTGTCCTGTTTATATGTTTGTATGTATTTCAGAATATGATAAATAATGATGGAATTATCTCAGTAAACTAAGTCTCTTACATTACAAATGCTGCCTGTATTTCTTAGTTGATCTTACTTTGTCTTTAATGCTTTATAGCACTAGTGCTCAAAGTTTTCAAGTAATGTTTCAGCAGAGTAGGAAGAGGATGTGGTGTGTGGATTTCTACTTCCATAGGACCTGAATTACTGGTTCAGAACTTCCTGTATGCTGGGTCTTGCCTGGTGTGTCCATTCCCATGCCAGGCTAAGGGAGGATGAGTTACTTTGTGGGAAGGGGCTGGTGCCAACCGAGCATGAGGTGCAGGCTGTTTTCTGCCCTTGACAGGTCCTGTGGGAGTTGTCTTTGTGGCCACTGTTGGAGGTGCTTGGTTATCTTTATTTGATGACAGTTTATAGGCACAGCCACATAATAACTTCAAGAAGTGAGAGAAGGAGATTGTGCATGTAACAACTTCTGCATTTAAATGTTTCTGACAAGGACTTCTGAAAGATCTCTTTTTACAGGTTTGCCTCTAGGTAATTCAAATGAACTGATGTATGCAATTATATAATTTGTGGAACTGTATGTCTGCTTTGTCCTGCTGCTCAAGTCATCAGTGAGGATGATAATCAGTGTTAGTTCCAGTACTAATCCCTGGGCTATGCTGGTGTTACTGGCCTCCAGCTGAACTTCCTGCCATTCACCACAGCCTCTTGAATCCAGCAGCGCAGCCAGTTTTCAGTCCACCTCACTGTTCACTGCTTTAGTTGGTAGCTCATCAGTCTTGTGTGAGTAAGTGATGGTAGATGTTGTTAAAAGCTTTATCAATGCAGAGATGAGCAGCATCCACTGCTCTGCCATCAAGGTTACTTGCTTCAACAGCTTTGCTCCCCTCAGTGCTGTGAGGCCACTCTGGAGTGTAGTGTCCAGTTCTGAGCCCACAGTGTGGGAGGTGGAGTTACTGAAGAGGGCCCACTAAGATTATTAAGGGATTTTCCTCATATGAAGAAAGGCTGGGAGAGTTGAGACTTGAGGCCTGGACAAAAGAAGGCTCAACAGCATCTTCTCAGTGTGTACAATTACCTGAAGGGAGGGTGCAAAGAAGGCAGGGCCAGGTTTTTTTCAGGGTTGCCCAGTGACAAGAAGTAAGAGGCACAAACTGCAACAGAGGATGTTCTCTCTGAGCATCAGGAATACATTCTTACTGTGAAGGTGACTGAGCACAGTTTGAAGATTGAGTCTTCATTCTTTGAGATATTTAAAAGCTGTCTGGACATGGTCCTGAGCAGCTGGCTGTAGGTGTGGCACTGCCTGAGCAGGGGGGTTGAACAGTCAGTCTCCAATGATCACTTTCAGTGTGAGATATGTTTTTTTTAAAGTTTGTTTAAATGTTTGTATTCCTGATCCTATTTCACCAAAGATCCATCAAATCTCAGAACCTTCTTGTCTCTCTTGTACTTTGTCCCTTGCCAGATTCAACTCAAATGGGCTTTAGCTTTCCTGTCCCCACCCTTGCGTGCTCAAACAATACCTTGATTTTTGCTGAGTAGGCTGGCCGTGCTTTCACCTCTTCTGTTTCTTTGTTTGAGTTTTGTCAGGAGTGTCTTGTCAATTGATGCAGACCTGTCATTTTCACTTAACATCCTGCACACAGAGGTGGAGCATTCCTGAGCTTGGAAGAAGTGATGGCTGAAAGTTCACCTCTTTAGATCTTTATAATGATGGAGTAGTAGCAGAATAGCTTGATTTCCATCCTGCAGTTTTCAACTGTGTACTCTTAGAAGAAGTGAAAGTAGTAGGCCTCTAGAGTGTATTTTGTGAAACCATGAGCAGATGCCTGAGTTAACAAACACCAAGTTCCCCTTGTGCATCAAATCTCTAGTTCCAGGCAGCTATATAAGAATTGTTTGAGCATTCAAGTTTACTTGTTTTTTTCCCTTAATACAACAGAATATAATTTATCATTTTCAAAAGTAGAAGGTATTAGGCATATAAATGCTTTTGTTACATTTTTGATACCTGCTGTACAGACAACATTTCAGGGATTGTTACAATGGTTCTGTTTTACTGCAGTGGTAGTCACTATTCCTTATTCTGGTTTCAGCATTTGTTCTCCCAGACTTTCACTGGGATATGATGAATTGTCACCACTATGCTCTTCTATTCTTTTGATAGAGTGGAACAGAGGTTGATATCAGTGTTCATAAAGTTGGTTTTCTTGCTTCTTCAAAACCAGTGATAAAAAATGTTCAGATCTTCCAGTCTTATCTGGTTTTCCCTGCATCTATTTACAGGTTTTTTTATTCACTTTTGTCAATTAAACCCTAGATACAAAAATATTTCTTCAGTGCATCTCCATAGTTTCTTGTTGAATATGTTACTCAGAAATAGCTACTGGCCTGTACCTAAAAGTCTGTGACCCATTTGTCCAGGGTTTATTTTTTCACATAAACAAAACTGACTTTTCAAAATAGGCTCACAACCTTCTGGGTTAGTGTCCACTGCCTTATACAGGCTGTGGCATCGGGATGGTCTGTGAGCTTCCAGGTGGCATGGTTAGAGCTCTGGGATTCAGGAAAATGGTGACTGACACATTTCAACAGTCTTGTTGGGGAACTCCAGCTCTAGCCTCTGTAAACCAGCAGCCGTTCTATAACTTCTGCTGCTCACTTTGGAGGGTAACTGCTTGTCATTGGATATTCCTGGTGTGTCTTGATGTCATTTTTATACATATATGTATATATGTACATATATGTGTATATATAAATGGTCTTGCAACTGGATAATCCTTTCTTTGGAAACTTCCATTTTCAATGAAGTAAATCTTAGCAGGAAGCTGAGCTGTGTATGGATGAATTTCTTTGCTTAAGGAACTTTGTGTGCTGGGATAGTGTTTTTAGACTTGCAGAAAGTAATAAGGGTTGGCTGGTGAAGAAAGAAATGGCTGGTTACTTTGGATGACCACCTGCAATGTGTAATCTTCCCCTTTGCTAAGCAGAGTGGCATTGATAGCATATTAATATATTAACTTTACTTAAAATAGAGACGCATCCATTCCCTCTGGGGTATGCTGCACCTGATTCTGTCAGTCAGGAGCAAGTAAAATGGATGTTGTCAGACCAATTTGAGAAGCTCTGTGTGCTGATACAGTGAGTACACTAATAGAACTGTAAAACTTAAAGTTGCAGAAAATGACTGTTGGGTTTTCATGTGGTTGTCAGATTCAGATTGTATCTGTTCTCTGCCCCTATTTCCGAAAGTCAGCATTCAAGCAGTTATTTGTTCTCAGCTGATGCTTGGGAACAGTGAGCTCTGTAAGGGCTCATGAAATTACAATTTTTGCATTTGTCAATGCCCTATTTGAAAACAGAATTCCTGCTTTCCAGACAATGACAAATAATATTGTGATTTCCTTCTGTCACTGTAGGATGCCTGGCTTCTACAACCTGTTTCTCTGGCTTACTGAGTCTTTGAATCCATGCCTGAATACAAAAAAACTGGCCTGTTGCACTTTGAGTTTGGGCATTTAGAAGAAAAGCTATTGAATAAATAAAGAAATAAAGAAAGAATAAAATAAAGAAAAAATAAATAAAGAAAAAATTGCTTACTGTATTCTGTGATGTCTGAGAGCTGATCTCTTAGTGGTTTGGAGGTATAGTGTAGAGTTTCATATAATCATATAAACAGCCAAAAACTTTGGAAATTATAGTAAACAGTGATTGCAGTCTTAAAAGCATGGTGTATGCCTAGTTTGAAAGTGGGAAGTTAGTGTAATGATGCTGGTTTTATTTGTCATACTGAGGTTTTACTGTAGCACTCCAAGACAGCAAAATTCTGTGCAACTTTGAGGAATATTTTACCTTCTGTAAAGATTAAGTTGTGTCTTTTCCAGAAAACTCTCAAATGCCAGATCAGGTTAATACCAAAAAGCTGGTTTGAGCACATTTCTGCAGACTTCTGTCCTGACCCTGTATGATGTGTTGGCCTAAGGCCTAGGGCATGGCTGGTCTAGTTTTGGAAATTTCTGCTGCTCCCAGAATGCATTTTTTTCCTGGTGGATAGAGGTTCACCAGTGTCACCTGCAGCAAGATATCAGGCGCAGCTTTGCTATAATAGCCATGGTGTTTGTAATCAGCTCTGTCCTTTTGGTCTCTCAGGAAGAATTACTGGGTCTGAGTAGAAGTCATCTCTATCTATTTACAAATTTGCCTGACTTGTAGATAATGGTTCTATTTGTGGTAGCAGGAAACTCAGCTACAAGAACTGGGAATCCTAACACTGACAGCCAGTCATTTCTGGAGTCATGCTGCTGTTTTTTCCCTTGTTTGAGATTATATTCAGTAGGAACAAATTTTCTTTTTGGGCTGATGGATATAAGTATCATCATGCAAGTGTTGCAGGTGTGATTTGTTGTTAACACAATGTCCCTTCGTGGAACTTTATGGCCAAAGGAGACCTGGTGGTGTTGCTGGAGAGGGACATGGGGCTGTGGCTGGCCCTGAGGCTGCTGCTTGAACTGGGTTCTTGCTGCAGCACAGGAACCATGCAGGTCTCAGATGAGATGGAAGGTGTGGGGTCTGCAGGGACCTGGGTCTGTTGAAAGTCCAAACTGCTGGTATCTGGCACAAGTGGATTATCTTTACTGGCTGTGCAGAAGTGAGATAGGCCCAGGAAACTAGCAAGGAAGGTACTTAGAAATAAAAACATTGAAATCTCAGTTTGGAGAGGTCAGAGGCAAGACAGGCTCAGGCCTTCCTAGAGGTTTGTAGAAAGACTACAGAAATCTTTTCAGCTCTTTGTCTGAACATTTTGGAACACTGCTTATAGGGTCTGGTCAGCCCTGCTCTGTGATTCAGTGCAGGCTGGGGGTCAGAGGGATAGGTTGAGGAAATGACTAGGGGTGTGCACCAAATTAAGATAGGGCAGGAAAACAAATTCTCAGCAGACATGTTAACAGTTTATTTTTTACTACAGGCAGTTACCTTGTGAAAACATGCTGGTCAATCTTTCTGCCTTAATACAGAGAGGAGACCTTTGTTCAGAAAGTTATATGGTCTTCCTAGATATTTTGGAAATGGAGTGGGCAATGTGCTAACCCTGTAATGTGTGTGCTAAAATAAATGTTTAAAATATTTCTTTTTTGGCTTGTGTTGTCACCTGCGAGCATACCAGAAAAACAAGTGCTGCCTAGCAATTCTCCTATCGTTCTTCTAAATGGTGAGGATTAACATTCTGAGAAGATGATGACAGTTTACAGGACCTTATAGTCTGTGTACTTTTTGTTTATTATTTTATCGAACATCTGAAAGCTTGGGGATGCAGCTAGGTAACACTTAATACTGCTGTGTCTTTCTTGTTCCTTAGAGTCCAGTAAATGTGTATGTTAAAAGCTGCTTTATTTCAAACCACTGCAGAGTTTGAGTAAACATGGAAGAGACTGTAAGGTCTCAAGTTGCCAACTATGAATGCCAGAAGGTATGAAGGGGCTTGAAAGAATATGCTGCTTCATTTTTCAAAGTCTAGAATAAAAAGATCAGAAAACTGCCAGTGTTTTCCCTGAAACTTCTAGACACCTACTGCAATAATCACCATTTTAACCCCTAGCTAGGGAGTGGGCTTAAGGCAAATGGGTTTAGAAGACTTTCTGACAGTTGTTCAGCCCTCAGTTACATCACTTACCAGGCATTCATAGCAGAAACTTCTTAAATTATTTTTTTCAATGTGCATAGCTCTTAAATGTTGTCAGAAGTTCCTCACCCAACTGTCAAATAGCACTCTTTTGGGATTTAGAAATGCAGGGTGCTTGGTCTGCCCCGGGTGGTTTGAGGACACTAAAATTGCAGTGAATTGAAGTGTAATCATAACTGGGCTTGAGGGCTCTGATCTCTTCTGTAAGAGTTTGCCAGCAAAAGAAGCAGCTCAGTAATAAAAATGTAAAATAGTAAAATGTTTCTTTCAAGCCATTAAGGAGCATCCCCGGAGTATTTCTTATCAATTGCATTGCAGTAAATCTGTGCACTGCTCCAGTTTATACATTGGCAACCATTGTATGACTCTCCTCCAACTTCACATGGAATGATTGACAGTAATGCTCATTCATTATTACCACAAATGAGCACTGATAGATTTTTGTGTGTATGTGTTCAATGAGCTGATGTTGCCCTGAGCCCAGAGCAGGAAGGCAGGCCAGGTGTACCCTCTGTGAGGGTAAAAGAGCAGCACATTCTCATGGAGGTGCAGGGCCACTCTGAACTTTTTGCCTCCATGCAACCATGATCCTATATCAGCTGATCCGTCAGGTGTCTTTCAGAAGTGCACAAGGCACACAGTATAATTAAACAGCAAGCTCGTTAACTGGCATAACTATTCCCATGTCTTGGAAAGCCTGAGAAGAGGTACACAAATACCCAGTGGATTTCTCCAAACTTGTCTTTTCATTGTTCACACTAGTTTCTGCTCTAGTTCCTGGCTGCAGCCTGGAAGCTCTGAGAATTCAATAAACATTTCTGGACCATGTTTTGTTTCTTGTGGTCTGATAGTGATCCCAAACTCTCCTGGTCAGGATGAAGTGCCACCAGTACCACCTCTGACTACATCTTTAAGGAATTCTTCTGCTTCAGAAGCTTGATGGAGCAGCTGTGCTTCATACTCTCAGCTGGAAAAAAAAAATACAGCAGTTACTTTAAAACTGCTTAGAATCCCTTCTTTAAGGACAGGGTATTCCAGGAAGCAACTTGAAACTGTAGCTGAATTCAGATATTTATAATTTCAAGCACAGTTTAATTGTGCATGCTGGGTAGTGTCAATTCAGTGTCCAAATATAGATACTTAAGTAGTTTTTTGTTTCCAGCAGCGGTATTGAAACATTCAGCCAATTTAAGTCGGTACAAGACGTGAATGTATAATGAAACTCGTTTTGAGGGCAAGAATTCCGTGTGTTGCCACATAGCCTAGAACAAGTCTTGAAGCTTGTGAAACTTGTTTTCTGCTCTGGATATCATCTTTCCTTCCTCCATTTCACTAGATTGGTTTGCAGGAGGTCTTTTGTAACTTCGTGAACATATTGGAAGGATTCTGTGGGTATTAAGTTCTTTTCAGTAAAATGCAGGTGATGTATCTGATGTGTGGTTACATCTGCACACCTGGCTGCTTGGAGGAGTAACTTCAACATGAGCGCTGGTTACATGGGAAGGGTGCCAGGACTGTGGCCATCCCTTTCTAGGATGTGCTGCCTATGCTGAGACTGGAAATGTGGTTTGTCAGTATGATGGCCCTACATAATTATCTAATTGGAAGGGAGCAGTGTGGGAGGCAATAGTAAATCATACTGGAGTTGCAGTAGGTGTAGAAAGCAGAGGGTAGGCAAAGGTGTTAAAGCAAAAAACTAAGCTGAACTGAGAGGAGAATTTTTCAGTGTGTAGCAATAATTGTGGGCCCAATTGCTACTAGGTTGCTTGAGGGCATTCCACTTATGTGGAATTATTGTTGCAATTAAACAGTAGTCCTTGGTATTAAGTGTCTTCAGCTTTAAATCTCTTCCTTTGAGACAATCCAGTTAATTGGAATATATGTTATTGCCTAGTTATGTGTTATTTATGCTGTTGACTATAATGCAATTAAAAAAGGACTTAAAAAAATTTACACAGTGATACCCAAGAAGTTTTTTTTGCTATTCAGCTCCTTTCCTTCTGCTCTAGCAGTTACATGAAGCAGGTCACAGTAAATATGTAGTGATATGTATCAATTTTCTTCAATCTTTTCTGTGCATTCTAGAGAATTTGAAAAAAAATGATGGTGTCCACCCACACTTTTTTTTCAGTAACACAAATGGAGGAAAAAGTTAAATTTTTATTAGTAGTTCTTTCCCCCATTTCTAGAGGTGCTGTCTCTTTTTTGGAGGTCGAAATTACTATGATTCTTAGTAATCAAGACAGAGCTATGTGACATGTACATTTTGGGTTAAAAAACAATTGCCATGGAAATATGATGCTTAGATAGCATCATTCTAAAGTCCTAATTGCGTGCACAACCTTACCAAAATTTCAAAGCACATCAGCTGTCTTGGACTGGGACAGAACTTCTGCTCTTAGCGGTTCACTCTGGAGCAATGTATTGAGTGTTACAGTGTTTTGTTGCACCTCCATTAACATAGTACTGCTTAATTTTAACTTGTGCCTTCATAGTTATCAATGTAACTTATTTTTTCTACTTTTGCAAATTAGTCTGACTAAGCAAAATACAGGAAATGGTGATGGCAGGTCCTAGTTTTTGCTCTTATTAGTCATCATTAATATTGAGATTTCCATGAAATTGCTTGGTAAATGTGCCAGCATGGTCAAGGAGTTGCTGTCTGAAATGACAAACTGAAGTGATTTTGAGTCTTGTTGGCACATTGCAATGGCAAGTAGAGCAGGTTGTGTTAAGCCATCACAGGACCTATTTTTGAAAATTGTGGAATATTTAGATCTTTACAAAGCCATTTAAGTACAGCAAAGGTAGCACGTAATTACTAGTTCATGTCTTAGCATATGAGCAGTTTTACTTAAGCATTGTGTAGTATGTATGTACACAGGATAACAGGTAAAATCAAAGTAACTTTCTGTTGCATACTGGCTAATAAACATTTTGGTCCATATTAACATTTCTGTATTTATGGCTTTACCATTTGGGAAGTTTTCTTATGTGAGCACTGGGAGGCTCGATCTAGACGACAACTAATCTTACTTGTTTTGTAGACTAAACTTTTTCAAAGTTTCTTTTATATGTTGGGGTGTTTCTTCTGGTTTTACACTGCCATAGCAAACAGCTCTTCCAGGACAAAACATGTAAGTAGTGTTCTCACAAACAATCAAAATTTTGTATCTGGGTTTATTGGAGCATATGCCTTATTAAACAGCCCATACAAAGAGTTAAGTAAAAAGATGGTCTAGATGAAAAACAGATACTTTGCAAGAACTAGATTTTTCTGAATAAGTACAAAAGCAAAAATATTATCTAACATTTTTTTTTTTTTCACTTAGTTGATGTTAACTGTTTTTAAAGCAATGGCATACATATACTGTAATTGTACTCAAACCCATCCTATAGGAAGAGAAAGCATTCATTTGGAAGCATTAAGAACATAGACATACATGTCTAGTAATTTTTTTGCCAGTAAGTTCTTTTCATTAGCAAAGGCTAGAGAGACATTTTCTGTATCAATCTTTATTTTGTTCCCATTGGGGTAAAAATTTGTTCTTAATCAGTTAAATTTATTTAGATGATTATAATTTTCGTATGGTAGTGTGTCTTCTTTAGAGAGCAGCAAAGCTTACAACTTCTGGTGTGGTAGATTCCTCAAAGAAAAAAAAATGCTTGTGAGAAGCAAGTATCCCAGAGAGGGCAAAAAGAGGGAAATGATACCTATCTCCTGAAGGGAATAAAACCCATCTGCTAAGTGAGAAAGATGAGAAAAGCTATGGGAAGGAATTAACTGAATCAAAAGACATGAGGCTTTCAAAGACTTTTTCTCAGGAAGAATATTCTTTTTAAGAAGTGGTGGTGACAACCTATTTAATTTGCTTTACCTGAGTGATGAAATGTTCAGGGCCCTATTGCAAATAGATCATGCGGTTAAATCAGGTCTTTGAAAAGAAAGTAAATGTGAGTTTGTGTATGAAGTAGGAGAAGCTGCCCTGGATAATTTCACAGGCCTCCTGAAGAAGGGAAGCTTACTACATTGCAGCTTGGGCTGCAGGAAGCAGCGTGAAAATATCTGAGAAAATCCCTCTGTCCTGCTTTTCCTGTAGGTCTCTAAGTAGCCTGCTCTTGATTGCTGTCACTGTTACTTTTCCTCTGGTAAAAGAGATGAGAGGAGAAGAAAAATAAAGGAGACTGTGGTAAAGATGAAAACTGTAGACTTCACAAAGAAACAGAGCAGGGCAACTTCTCACTGTTCCTCCAGGAGATGGTGGAAGCTGTTCAGTGCAGTCCTTTGTAGATGGGAAGATATGAGGGAATGTAGTAAGTGCTTTTTAATCAAGAAGATTGTGGAGGAAGACCTGTGGCTTTGGGTGGTCTTGAGTCCAGGAAGCAGACACTGGAAAGGGAGGGGGCAATGGTAAGCAGAACCTCATAAAATGGAATTTAAAAAAAACCTGCAGCATGTAACCAATATAAGTGTGTTCCAGGATGTCTCTCTCTTCCTGCAGAACATGAGTATCTGGGGCTGTGGTTTGCTGCTGGAGATGGCTTTCTTGACTTAATGTTCAAATGAAAAGCCTAAGCAGCTGGCCTATATTTTATATAGAATAGAGTGTTCAGATTAGCTAGCAAGAGGGAGCTGCATTTGAGGGGTGCAAGTTGTTTTGGGAGAGCAGAAGATCCTAGGGCACCCTCTGTTAGTTGTGTTGCATTGTGTTGCATCAGTGCATTGGACTGATTATAAATACAGCATCTTGTCACGAGGAGCACAGGCATCAAAGCTAGTTCTTCAAGGAAATTGTGTGGGTTATGGCTAAGGGAAACATAAATTCACATTGTATTTTAAGTGGAACGCAGTCATAAGTGGAAAAATATGGGGTTTTCTATTATTAATCTTATTAGTGCTTTCTTTAGGTCATTTTTATCAGCATTGTCATCAGTGTTACAGAAATACTTCAGATCCTGTTTAAAAAAAAATTAATTTGTTATTATTCCTCTATACAATCACAGAAGGTCCAACTTCCAAATGAGCTTGCAACTTAAACAGAAGAACCGAGACATGCTGGAGAAAGAAAATACACAGACAGCGAATTGCAATGACATTTGTGTTTAGAACAGATTTTGGGACAAGTTTGTTGAGGACGTGGAAGGAAAAGGAAAAGGCGGTCATAGGAGAGGAGAATTAATAGCAAGAAGAGAAGGGGTGGAGTACATCAAAGATGAAAGAGCTGGGGGGAAAGGGATTGAATCAGTAACTAATTAGTCATTTATTTAGTGGGAACATTCAGATTAATACCTTAGGAGTGATGAGAATGTTAATGTGGTTTCCAAGTGACATGGTGTAGGTGGTTTTCAGAAGAAAACATAGCGTTCATTGTAAATGTATAAGCTGAATTTTTCTTAAAGATCACAGATCTCTTCCTCCACCCACACTGTTCTTACACTTCTTGATTTCATCTATTTGGTATGAAATGTATTTATCTTTTTAGCCACAGTCATAAGATTCAAGTTTAGGAGAAAAAACCAAACTGATCAGTGGAAGCAAAAGATCACATTCTGCATAGAACTGGTCATATCAAGTGTAAAATTGTGTTCTCCTACATACAGATTGGAGAGCTCCTGTCAGTTGCCTATAAGCATTAAGTTTGTCCTTTAAGACCCTGGCTTCTTAACATATGTTGATGTAAGAGATGATACACTTCCCTCTCTGAAGCAGAGGGGAAAAGGACTTAGGCTAGGTAGTCAAGCTAGAAAAAGAAATTGCAAGTCTCATTTGTGTGCATCCCACTCATCTGTCCTCCCTTTTGATGCAGCCAAGGAATTTATCCCACAGCCACCTACAATACTCACCTCTCCTTGCTCTTTGCATGGCTTGAGAATTCCCTTGTCTTCTCCTTGTCTGCCCTTGTTTACCCATATGTATCCTTCTAATACAGATTCTAGATCTGCACCCCTCTGCCATCTGTGCCTGTGTATGCCAAGTAGATGCATGGAGTGGTAACTATTATGTAACAATGAGAACATAATGTAATTAATATCTACAAGGATCTGAATTAAAGAAGATGCGATGTTAAGATACTGCATTGAAATGTACTGAGTCCTTAAAGTGAAGTTAAACTTGGAGAGATAACTCTTGCTGCGGGAATTCCTAACTTGGTTGGTATGTAAAACTCTGGCAAAAATTTTTGGGTAGCTGGTTTACTGCTCTGTAAAGTAAAAAGTAATAGCTGAAGCTGTTCCAAGTCCCGGAAGAGATGAGGAGGGTGACAGAGCACTGCAGGGATTCTGAGGCCACTGGAAAAGAAAGTGAGATACACATCCAGAAGAAATCAGACTTCATGTGGTCTGCATCGTGTTGTGGGCTCAAGATATTCATAATACTTTATCCTACATGAGGATAAATTTTTTAAGTCCAGCACAGTTAAAAATTAACATAGTGTTTACTTAGCTCAATGATCATATTGTCAGTTTTGTAACAAAGGTTGCAACTTGTATTTTTACCCAGTTAGAGAGGTGTCTTTACAGTCCTCAATGGCCGATCTTTTAATTATTTTTCCTATCAAATCTGACGGCAGCTCTATGTAGCACTACAGTGAACTGGGGGATTTGTTAATGATTAAATGAAAGGGTTTTTTCTGACCTATTATTTGGAAAGATCTGTGTTTTATCGTGCAAGATTGGCATTGCTTCCATAACAAAATGTGGTCCTGTGATGAAGTCAAACTCTTTTATACCGGAAGTATTAGGTTTCTTAAATAAAATGCTAAAGCAGTCATGGTTATTTTTTAAATAAAACAACAGAAATGCATTCACTTGGTGGCAGTTCTTTAGTACATCTGAGGTTTTGTGCAGACTTCTCATGGTTACCCTCTAAAGCTGTTAGGTAAACATGCTCACTTTTTAAAGCTTTAAGTCAAAAGGAAGCGCATTTTACAGCTCATTAAAATAGTATTTTTGTGTGTGATGTGGAAACCAGTTCAAAATCTGACCCAATACTGCTCTTTGATAGCAGTATTAGAGAGGGAGATGGATCATTTACACCCCTCACTGCCAGTTTTGGCATGATTCTCTTTGTCAAGCCAGCTGATACACTATATTTGGAAATGTGGCTGTGTTCTGTATTACTAAGCTTATTCATCATTGCTGTCAGTGTACTCGCTCTTTGGAGAATGCTTTCAGGAATTTTCAGCAATGTTCATTTGAAAGAAAACATGGCATCGTACTTAAAAGCTATTCACCAGAATACAGCCAGAAAGCCAAACTCAAAAAGAAATAAAAACCCCAAATTGCTTTTCCACTGAAATGTGTGCTGCTTCCTCAGACATCTGTAAAGTTTGTGGTTCATCTGAAGGATTTTTTGTTTTGCTTCTCCCCATGTAGTGCTGCTATATTATATATATATATATATCTCTTTTATATGTATTTATTACCTTTTTTGTTGTCATGCAGGTACTGCAAAACACCCCTTCTTTTCATTGCTGTGTCAAAAAGAGGGTTCATACTTTCTTTCTAAACAATAGTTTTGGTCACTTTCAGAAAAAAACCAAAACACCTTTTTGTCTGAAATTTTATTTCAAGTGAAAAATATACTGTTTTTTTTTTTCCCTGAAGTTACAAATATGTCATGGAATTCTAGGATTTTTTTTTTAAAATTGAATTGAAATTTATAATCTGTTTCATGAGCTGAATTACAAAGGTGGTTTCACAAAGGAAGCACACTTACTTTCTCCATATTGGATCTCCTGCTATCATTATAATCATAATTTGCTGGTTAAATACAGCAGAGCACTCCTTAACTAAACTTTTTTCCCAAACATGAAATTGGATGAAGTGTTCTGTTAGATTTCAGAAGTTTTGAAAAAACATTCATAATCTATTTTTAATTATTTATTTCATAAGATAAAATGTGTGACTTTTTAATGATACGTAGACTTCACAGTGCTGGTATTTGGAATTAATTTTCTAGACAGCTATGCATGGCAGCAAATCCTTTCAAATTATGGCTCTTGCAAAACAATACAGCTGTCAAATGCTTTAAGTTTAAATAGTTATATCTGTTTCATGTAACTCAACAGTGAATGAAGATGAGTATGGAGGAAGTAGAAACCTGTTTTTCTGATTGGGAATTGGATCCAAAAGTACAGTTTTGATCAAGGTAGATGATTCCTTGAAAGGAAATACTTCCTTAACTAGATATTCCAAGATGTCAGTCTGATGGTTTTGCTTTTTTTGTGCGTGTGTGTGTGAGAGAGAGACTTGCTGATTTAATCGTGCATGCAGAATATTTTCTCTGTAGAAATTCTGATGGCTAAGAAGCAATAGTTAGACAGGATGCATGTATCAAAGGAGAGAGCAGAGATACAGAGCTTATTTCATATTCATATACTGGTAGCAGTATACTGAAAAAACGCATTTCTGATTACGGTGCCATCAATCTTATAAGTTGTGTTCAATGAGCTTGTTTTTTTCTGTGGTATGTTTGCTGTGTTTTATTTGAGTATTGGTAGTAGCTGAGACATATCTTGTATTAGCCTTGAATTTCTTACTTGCGTAGACCAGATTTCAGCTAGATTTCTGGTTTTGGTCTCTGAAACAATATTCATATAGGGTAGCAATATAAATACAAAACATTGTTCAAATTTTCCTTTTCATTGTATTTGGGAAGCTGAAGTTCACATCCTCTGAAATCAGCTTTATCTTTAGACATAATTCTTGCCAATGCTTTCATTGGAATAATGGATTATTGCTACTAACGTGTTTCATACAAGGAAAAATTCAAAAATTTGAATTTTTTCAAATTTTCATATTTGAACAGCTTTATGTATTGCTGTGTTGTTTTTCTGAATCCACAGTGGCACTTTTCATGTCTCCATTTATAAAATGTGCACAGTTTTCTTTGGTTTTTTTCTTCTCATAAATTTACTGATGGATGTTTATGTTTCAAGCAGATTATTCCTCTCAATACAACTTTAAAATAATAATGGAAAGAAAAAAGCATGCAGTATATTGGTAGTTGTTTGTACAGAACATTTGCTAAGATTGTTTTTCCCCAGTTTATTGATCAGTTAACTTGCTTTATTCTTGGAAATGAGAAAACAAAATCCTTCAAAATAATTTCATTTCTTCAATCTGCATATCTTAATACTTATGAGTATCTTTATATAAACTATGGGTCATAATTTATAACTTTTATAATGAAAGACACAGTGTGTGAGTATTTTAATTTTCTGATAATTCTAAAGATGCAGGGACTTGTGCTTAGAGGGAATGTAGAAAACATTTGTATGAATCAACACAGAACTGTACTGTTCTTGCTCTTAAAATTTTGGACTCCATCTACAATCCTGCTATTGGATCCATTACAGACGCATCTGACTTGATTTTTCTTAAGAGCTGAAGAGTCTAAAATAAATGTAGCAGGATGGCATATAGGAGAGTGGAACATGCAATAGGTGATGTGCAAATAAAGTCTTTGTGAAGGATGTACCATGAGAAAACTGCTGGGGGGGGTAAAGAAAAAAAAAAACAACAGAAGGAATGACTGTATAATGGGAAGACCATGAAAATAAACTCTTAAGTTAATTTTTTGTTGGTATTGTTGTTCTTTATCTTTGTCTCACACTGCATTATGGCAGGTTGACCTCTTATATGGATCCTATTTCCAGTGAGCACTGTTATAAATTCAACATGGATTGCATAATGAGCATTACTGCCCCTTCATTTGTGGTGAAAAATATTAAGAAATCTCATATAAAATGTAATTGTTTGTGGTAGAACAGCACCTCTCAAGGGGTGTCCAGTGTTCACTCACAGACATCAAGAGATGTGATCGGACAGTGGTTCTCACATTGAATCTGTGGGATGCAGCTGCCTGTGTGGGCTTTTCATGGTAGAAACTGTATTGGTAAACTAAGTTATGCAACTCAGGGGGGACTGATAAAATTAAGCATGTTTGAGCCTCTGACATCTATCTGTCAGAGAGTGCTAAAATCAGGGGATGTGGATATGCCCCAGGACTTCACATTTGTTTTCTTAAGAGCTGAAGAGTCTAAAATAAATGTAGCAGGATGGCATATAGGAGAGTGGAACATGCAATAGGTGATGTGCAAATAAAGTCTTTGTGAAGGATGTACCATGAGAAAACTGCTGGGGGGGGTAAAGAAAAAAAAAAACAACAGAAGGAATGACTGTATAATGGGAAGACCATGAAAATAAACTCTTAAGTTAATTTTTTGTTGGTATTGTTGTTCTTTATCTTTGTCTCACACTGCATTATGGCAGGTTGACCTCTTATATGGATCCTATTTCCAGTGAGCACTGTTATAAATTCAACATGGATTGCATAATGAGCATTACTGCCCCCTTCATTTGTGGTGAAAAATATTAAGAAATCTCATATAAAATGTAATTGTTTGTGGTAGAACAGCACCTCTCAAGGGGGTGTCCAGTGTTCACTCACAGACATCATGAGATGTGATCGGACAGTGGTTCTCACATTGAATCTGTGGGATGCAGCTGCCTGTGTGGGCTTTTCATGGTAGAAACTGTATTGGGAAACTAAGTTATGCAACTCAGGGGGGACTGATAAAATTAAGCAGCACAGGTGGGTTGTTTGAGCCTCTGACATCTATCTGTCAGAGAGTGCTAAAATCAGGGGATGTGGATATGCCCCAGGACTTCACAGTTTGTGTGTACTCAGAGCTAGTCTTGTTCTTGCACTATGTTTAATGTCAGAAAATGAAAGACTCAGTTTCTTTGCCTTTGGAAAACACCTTATAGTTTTGCCTTACTTTCCTTTTATGAGGTGTTGCTTTTCAGTCAGTTTTGAGCTCCTTTAGTTTTGAGTTAATAAGTTAACAATGTTAACTTAGCTTGCTTCCTGGTCATTCAAAGTTACTATTTAAAATAAACCTTGGCTTTGGTACCTTCTTGTTCTCTATAATCTTAATGGAAAAGCAAAGCAGCCAGATTAAATACCTTTCCTACTAAAATTTTTAGCTGCTGGTCAATGTATTGCAGTGTTAATACTGGTTGCCAAAAAGCAAAACTTTTTGGTAGCATATGAGAGGAAGCATGTAATTTTGGGTCAGCTAACTACACTGACCAAGGATAAAATTATTCCTTTTATGTATACAGAATGTTCAGAACAACTGGAGCCCAAAGTACTGCTTCTGTACAGTGATTTTTGCATTTTATGGATGTTACTGTGTAATGTGTTGTAACTTAAAGCTGCTGTGGCTGTGGTGATCTTGATGATTTAGGCAGTTGTTTGAAATATTTGTGGTGTCTATTTGTGGACATGACTGTCTCTCTCCCATTTCACTGCAAAGTAACTGGACATAGAATCTCCTGTGCTGTACAGGAAGATATTATTTACTGTATAGATTACTTATAGACATGAAGACTTCAGTTGCAATAACATGTGGAATTGTAGGGGAAAAAAAGTAGATCTGGAGATTGAGAGGCTCCATTTTTTGCTTTAGCTTCAAAGTTAAATCAAGTTGCTTAGGGCCTTGCCAAGTCAAATTTTTAAATTCTCCAAGGTTGCTTGGAGATGCTGTTAAATCTCCATCTTGTTCAGCGCTCAACCATCCTCAGGGTGAGAAGTTTCCTTATGCCTATGTGGAATTTCTTTTGAGGCATTCTCTGTCTGTTGCCTTTTGAGTTTTTGCTGTGTTTTCCAATAAGAATCTGCCTTCACCTGTTGCATAATTCCCTATCACATAGATGAAGGCAGTAGTGGACTCCCTTTCATCTCCAGACTGAACAAATGATGTCTTTCATTTTATGTGTTAGCCCTTTTAGTGGCCTTCCTCTGGATGTGCTTCAGTTTGCCAGCACCTCCTGCTCTGTGTGGCCCAAAGCTGCAGCACTGGACATGTGGCCTCACCACTGCAGGCAGAGGGGAATAATTGCATCTCTTGACCTGCTGTTTGTGTTCTTGCTTATGCAGCTCAAACTGCAGTTAGTTTTCACTGGTTTATGGGTGCTGCCTTTGTTGAACTTGCTGTCTCCTAGAGTCTCCAAATCCTTTTCTGCAGAGCTGCTGCTGGTCCCATGTGCAGCTATGATGCTGTATGTGATCTTTTCCTTCCCAAATGCAGGATACTTTATCTTTGTATAACTTAACAAAGTCACTTCTGGCTTCTTCCTCCAGTTAGTTGGGATCCTTCTGAATGCTGGTCCTGCCCTTCAACATGTTGGCTGCTTTTCCCATTTTATATCATCTGTAAATGTGTGAGGATCCTTTCTGTCCTTGCTTCCAAATCTGGTGATTATTGGCTGGTATTGTCTGCTGAGAAATACTGCACCTAATCTGTGGGCATAAGGGATTATGGAACAAAACTCTTTGAACTTCATGATTCAAGGAATTGTTTGCCTGCCTATTCAGTCCATGTCTCCTCAGTTTGACAACTGGGGTGCTATGGAAGAGTGTGTTAAAAACCTTGCACAAATCAAAGCACTGGCAACCACCAATTCTTCCTGGTCCATGAAGCCACTTACTCTTCTGCTTAAGGCAGTGCAGGGTTTGCCTTTAGAAGTCAGTTTTCTGATTCCAGTCACATTTATGTCCATCATGCCTGGAAATAACTTCATTTCAGAGCTCATTCTACAATTTGTACAGCATGTGAGGTGAAACTCACTATTTTCTAGTTCTCTGGATCCTTTACTCTCTGCTGCCTCCACCTTGCCTTTTAGTTGGATTTTGTTTGTTTGATTTTAAGTTACCAGTTTCCTGTCATGAGCAATTACCTTGACTTTTCAAAGCTGGTAGCCAGCAGCCTTCCAGAGACATCAACTAGCTTTTTCAGTACTTTGGATGTTTCCCATCTGATCCTACGTACTTGCATAGGTCCAGCTTACTTAGATGGCTTTTTGATTTGGTAGCTGCTCTCCCTGAAACTTGGCTAAATGCAGAAACGTGGTAAACCTGATAGCAGCCCTTGCTGGTAAAGACCATGCCCAAAGTGTCAGGTGTCTCAACTTTTTCTGTACCTTTTATCACTAGGTAGCTTCGTGATTTAGCAGCTGAATTACACTTTCCCCAGAGTGTCTTCTGCTAATGGTAAAAGCTTTTCTTCTTGCCTTTCACATTCATCCTCAATATTGGCTCCAAACAAGCTTTGGCCTCCCTCTTTCATCCTCTGCTTGCCCAGACAGTGCATATATATTCTCCTCCAGTTGCCTGCCCCCAGTTGCAGTTTACCTATGTTGGGAGAGTTGCCTGTCCCCAGTTGCAATTTACCTCTGTTTCATTTGAGCTCTGGCAGTGAGGAGTCCTGTGCACAGTCAGCTGGCCTCCTGCTGTTGGTGATCAGAGAAGAGAGTCCAGGAGGATGACTGGCTGTCATGGACTCGTTTGTAGCCTCCCAAGTCATTCTGCTTACCATTCCCTGAGCAAGTCCCAGCTCTGTCTACTGCAGTGAGTCCAGAGCCTTTAGTCTGCTTTTTTCCTTCCTTTCTTTTCTCAAGACTTAGACTACAATTTCACAGTTACTGCATCCGAGGCAGTTGGCTGTCTCGTGTAAGCAGTTCTTCCTTATTCATGAGTACAGATCCTGCTCAGCCCCTCCTCTAGAAGCCTCTTCAGTGCCAGCATCAGAAATTGCTCCCAGTGCATGTGAGAAATTCCCTGGATATTTCACACCTTACTACGATGCTCTTCCAGGAGGTGTTGTGTGATTTAAGTCCTGCATGAGAACAAGGGGCACTGAATATTGGAATACCAGCTTAAGATGATGTTCCATTTACTTTGGAAACTGAAAATAAATTTTCTTTAACTAGTGGCCTTGAATCAGAAGAAGCTGCAGCAAAGATATACAGATGGTATTTTGATTTTATTTTGAAATGGAATACTTAATTTTCAATTCATTTTGAATTACTATGTAACATACAGTCAAAATACTAATTCAGCTGCTATTGGCCATGCAGCTGATGAGATAAAATAACCTGGTTTTCTATAGCCTGAATACTTTGGAATCCATAATATTTGTTCACAACTAATGAATTTGCATGTGATTAGAATAATTTTTCTTTTTGTTTCTAAGATTTCTAGTTTCTAATTGCCCTGAAGTAATTAATATGCAACTACATGAGATATTGCTTCAGATTGCACTGTATAGCTCTTATGTTCAGGCCATGTAAATAATACTTGCACATATATATGTGCGAGAAATAATTTCTCATTCTTTTCTTTTTTGTGTGACTAGTGAAAGAAGATCATCTTCATTCATATTTACCATATTTTGTTTCATTGTGATTGGTGACAGTGTGCTTCTTAATCTGTTTTAGTTGGAAGATGGGGAAGAAAAGCCGAGTAAAAACTCAGAAGTCAGGTACAGGAGCCACAGCGACAGTATCTCCAAAGGAAATGTTGAATCTAATTAGTGAGTTATTGCAAAGTAAGTTGTGTTTTTATGCTTGTCTGGGAAAAGGGATGCTGTGCAAACCACTCAAAAACATTTTCTTGCTGAAGCCAATGAGTTGTATTATTTCTATAAGTGGCCAAGCTTGCTATTTCAGAATGCTTAAGGTAGATGCTCTGAGATACATGCTAAACTATCTCTGTTATATATGCCACCATTGGATTATTTAAATGGGTATTTATTGGACAGACTGTATTTGTGGCAGCATTTGGCTTTTCATCTGAATACAAGCATAAATACTGGGTGAGATTAGATTTTTAAACAACCAGATAACTTGCCATTGAAGCTTTGTCAAAAATGTTTTTCTTGAAAAACTTGAAAAATTGCACTGTTTCCATTTATCACTTGAACAGTACTTTGACCTGATACTAGAGTAGGGAAATTTAACTGTGGAAAGCAGTAGTACAACTCAGTTCAACTGCACAGATATTTTTGTTGCTTAGATAAATTTGTTGTTGTTGCTGTTTGGAAACTTTTTGTAGTGCTTAGATCTTGTTTATAGACCAAAGATTGTTTCACTTGTTGAGGAACTTGGAACTCATCCATTATTTCTAGTAAATATGAAAAGCAGAGCATAATTTCATACAATAATGCTAAAACTATTGACTCTTTTTACTGTCATTAGTAACTGCTGTGATACAGTTCTTTTTGAAACACAACTCCAGATTTTCATATTCTGGACACATCTAAGTGTTGCCTTAGAAAAATTAAAATTTTTCTTAGCATTGCTCATGAGGAGGAGACAAGGAGTTGGCAAAGCAGTTTGATGCTTATGCTACAATTGGCCTCTGCTTTGCTACCAAAAATAAAATGTGGATCTAATTTGCTAAGCAAAGACAAGTATCAGCTGTTCTTTTTGTCAAGCTTCCATATTTTATTCAATGCTAAGATTTTTCAAATCACTTGAGCAAGGTAATCTTCAGCTGTCCACTTGGATTTAGATGGCTTAGATCAAGAAATCCACACACTGACATTTAGAATATTGGCAGAGACACTGTGGATGTAATCTAAAGCTGAGGCATGGCTTTGTGTTCCTCTGCTTGTCCCTGCAGTACTTGTGCATCTATGAAAACAGTAATGACTAGGCAGGTCAAATGTATGTACCAGCAAATTTCTCAATTATTTAAGGTATGCTCTGTGCTGTTATTATCTGCTTTCATTACAGCAAGAGTGATGGCAAGCAGGGTAATGTAAACAGAGTGCTTTCCTTGAATTATTGAAAACAGACACTTTTTTTGTTGTTTGTCTTATCTGAGATATTATTTACTTAATGGCCTGGTTGTTTACTTTTTTTTTCTTCCCAGCTTTTTAGACATTTGCTATTTCTTATATCTGACGGAATATTAAAAATAAAATAAGTTATACTGTTAAGATTTCAAGTCTAAATTGATTACCTGTCTTATAATGGGATATTTGTAACAGTGGAGATAGTTTTATTTGCCATGTAAACATATTTGAAGAACAGATAGTACTGAGATTCTGTTAAGTTACTGTGAAAACATAATTCTGGGGTTTAAATATATATGTGTCTGTGCATATATATATAATGTACTTAATTAAACATTTTTATTTCCAGAATGCAGCAGTCCTCCCCCAGGTCCTGGTAAGGAATGGGAAGAATATGTACAGATCCGTTCGCTTGTGGAGAAAATCCGCAAAAAGCAGAAAGGTAAATGTGAAACACTTGCAGTGTTTCTGAAATGTTCAGGTGGGCTTCACCACTGGCATTAACCATTTCAATACTCAGAATTCTGAATGGTTATCACAGACATGATTCTGTGAGAATTCTGTCCGATAAGCAGAAAAAGGAGCTTGAGATTGTTTTCTCATCACCATCCGAAGGACTAGAAGTAACAATCCTTAGAGAATAATAGGCTGCCTTGGTTCCTGGTTGCATGGTCTGCTGCTCTGTCTCTATAAATATGAACATTCTAAAGTTAAATTTGTAACTGTTTTACATTAAGGCTTTACTGGCTGTTGAAACAGTTTCAGCAAGACAACATCAGGACATTAAGTGATGACAAAAGTATGTAAATGCACAAAATAAATGCAGCAGTTAATAAGTCTCTCTGCTCTAAATGATGCACATAATCAAAATAAAGAAATTATTGTAATGTCACAGTTCATGAGGAATTTTATTGCCAGTTTTCCAAAGTTTAAACTATGCTTTTTTTCATACTAGATCAGTTTTCTTCTATGATGGAATGTAACATCTTGCTGTTGATAATACTTTTTTTATATTAATTTTTTATTTTTGGAGGCATATTCTAAAAAATCCTTAAAGTTACTGTACATGTGCAGGTTTTTATGATGTAATATATAAAGTAAGTCACAATTCAGGTTAATAAGAGCAGAGTTAACACTGGGGTTGGCCTCTCTGAATCTTTCTTCTGCACCAGAAAGATTAAACTATCCATGGGGAAGATGCTGCTGGCAGAGATGGTAGAATTAGTGTAACAATATCATGTTAATAGAGCATGGTTTTTTCTTTGGAAGATACAAAACACTGCTCTTGACTCAAGTGTCTTTCCATGTAACATTTTTACTTACACAGTGAGTAGGAATGGTATGGTGTCCTTCAAGACTATTTTTAATAGAACATAATATTTAATCTACAGAGTTTGCTAACTTAATAAAGGCTTTAGACCTAATAATATATAAATAATATATATTGCCAAAAATGTTATACTTCGTTCTTTTCTTGATTAGATCATGGGGTTGGAGGATTTGAACTAGAATAATCTTCGGTATAGAAAACTTTTAATTTGAAAACTGAGTATTTTTAATTTCCAGAATTTTCCTTGTTTGACTCATTAGCAAAATCTTAAATAAAGTTAATTTTCAATATAGATTTTCATCAGTACAGCTGTATTTTGTTCCATGTAGAAACTATTTATTCCCCAATGGTGCTTATGACTTAAAGAAACTCATCTTCTCTTTAATTTGGAAAAAATTGGGAAGTATTGATCCACCTTGTATATGAGGAACAGAAGTAGAATTTTAAAGCTGCTTAAAGAATGGTCCCAAGTACAAACTGGATGTTAAAAGCTTCCAGTAGTCTTATACAGTAGCAAAAGTTGGAAATCAAAAGAGCAAAATCTTGGACAGTGTAAATACCTACCAAGTTCTGTAGAAACTTGCTATGTATGTCTTGCTATGTTTGTGAAGGCATTATATTCCAAAAAATATTTTGCAAATGCTTAATAAATTTTTATATTGCATCATCAAAGATGAAAGTTTTAAACGATGCCTGTATTTTAAAGTTAACTACAGATTTGATTGGTTCTGGGCCTTGAAATACAAAATTTGGAGGTAGGAGGGAGATATTTTAATTACACTAATGCTACTTCCCTAAAATAATTTTAATCTCAAAATGTATTCTATTCCCTGTGCTTAGCCAAAATATCTTTGTATATAAAGCATCTTGCTGATGACATTTTTTCACTCATAAAATAGCCTGAGCATTTTGGGGTCCTTTGGGCTCTTTTAATGTTCTCTGACTCTAGAGTTTGGGTTGAAGAGAACACACAGAGCCAAAGAGGTACAAAAGGAGCTGGCTGAGTATAGCCAGGAAATATTACAGAGAGATCCAGATGAATTCATAATAGAAGAAAGCTGAGGAAATGAATGAGGCTTGTGATTCCACTGGTGGACCACATGTTGTTGGAGAAGCAAAGTGTAAAAATTTGGAGGAGCTCTGTGATGTCAGGAGGATGATTCTTAGATATTTTAGATCTATTCTTAGATCTATCCTTAGATATTTTAGTAGATCCATATGCTACAGGAAAAGGCTAACTGTCTTGTATGTGAAAGAAGGAACTCAAGATATGCTTATCATCAGTTGCAGTGCTGAATTAATGAAATATCAGCTTGCCTCTCAAATTCTTCCTTGTCTGTATCAACATGTTGTGGTGATTGGTTTTATCACTGGTATTAAGATTGGAAATATTTTGGTTTTTATTAAAGTGGAAAGAAGAGGAGAGTTTCATACTTCATTACTGTTCAGTTTGGGCAGTTGCATTTTTAAGATGACTGGTAAGGCATTTTGGTACAATAATGAATTTGATGAAAATTGGGTATGACATTTATATAATATTGAGTAACACTTAACAGAGACCAGTTCTGACTCAGCTTCTTCAAAGTAGCACTGCTGTGAGATAGCAGATAGCTTTTAAAATGGGCTTCTATACTGAGATTTTTTATCTTTCTGGATCCTTTTATTTTTGTATTTGTTTTTCAATAAATTATGTCCATAGGTTTGTCTGTTGTCTTTGATGGAAAAAGAGATGACTATTTTCCTGAATTGATAAAGTGGGCAACTGAAAATGGAGCATCCACAGAGGGTTTTGAAATAGCTAACTTTGAAGAGGAGGGATTTGGTTTGAAAGCAACAAGAGAGATAAAGGTGAGCATGTGAACATTTGACTCAGATTAGAAAATTGTTTTTGGAATCTATCTGCAGAGCTCTGGAATGCTCACCCTTTTCCCTCTTTTACCTGCTTATGCTGTTCTGAAACATTGTGTACTTGAGAATAATGTTATTGATAAAATAGAGTATTATTGTTGATGAATACTGATACTACTGTGAATTTTCAATCAGCCTTTTTTTTTCTCCTCTTTGTTGCCTCTACTCTGTACTTAATCACCAGAGTACTCTACCACACTGATGTCTCTCTTTATTTTGTGTTTTCTATTTAGTCTCTTCTCTTCTTTCATGTCCCTTTTAAAGAACTGAAAAAGTTTTTGCCTGAAAAAGAGGTATTTGCAGCACCTATTTAGTCTCTTCTTCATTCATGTCCCTTTTTTTAAAGAATTAGTCTTTTTGTCTGAGAAAGAGGTGTTTGCAATATCTATTCTCCAGTGAAAATGAAAAAATCCCCAAATTATGATATTATGATGATTTTAAAGGATTTTTTAAATCATCAGATAAGGAGTATAGACACACACACAGTTAGGTAACTGTTAAAAGTTAAGCATTTAAAATTGTGTCTTTCCATTCCCATTTTTAGGTGGGAAACAGGTTTGAAGACCAATCAGCTGTTGTAGAATGACTGTTAGAAAATGAGCCCTGTATAATCATTTAAGAACTTCATTAGCACACAGTTAATACATTGATAAAAATCCTGAACAGTTTTTCTAGAATAAAAACAGCCAATACAAAAAAACTCTGCTGTGAGAAAATATGTGATTATGTAATTATTAGCAATATAATGTGTCTGGTATCTTTAAGGTTGTGCTGTACATTTTAGCAGTTCCAAAATGGAAGGGCTTTATTTTGTACCTGAGTGCCTGTGTTTTAAGCTTTTTGTAATGCAGACTGAAACATTGCTTACCACAATATGAAACACAGGTTGTTTGTTGAATTTGCAGTGGAAGAGAAGGAAGAATTTAGATTCAAAATAATTTGATTAAAAAAAAAATCATGCAAACAACTTATAATTTGAAGTTGTTGTATATTTGAGACACTTGGCATATAATATAAATGCTGGCTGACCCTCTATTACATTTCTTTCCTTTCTGTAGGCTGAAGAATTGTTTCTGTGGGTTCCTAGAAAACTGTTGATGACGGTTGAGTCAGCTAAAAATTCAGTTTTAGGTAAGAGCTCAAGGAAATTCTTAAGAAAGAAATTAATATTTATGGAATCTTTCAGTAGGAGACTTTCTTTTTTTAGCTGATCTTCTTTATTACAGGGCTTGCTTACCATGCCAGCCATCAGGTTGGGAATACTTAGAAACTTGAAGTGTCAGTGGAAAGAATTTAATTTCCCAGTTAGTTTCTGGCTGAGTGCACTGGATATCTTCCACAAGTGTTTGTGTTATTTTGAACATGTATTATGTAGCTTGTATAGTACTGGGAGATAAAATGTTCTGAGGTATTGAGAATATTGTTCTAGTTTTGTAATGCAATTGTACACGAGGCATTTGCTGTGTCAAAAATCTTGCAGTATAATACAATGTAGGCAGCTAAATATTTTAGAAACCTGAAAAGCTTTTCTTTTTTTTAAGTGCTTACCTGTTATTTAATCATGTTAATTTAAAATAAATCTAGGATGATATTTTCCATGGAGAATCAATTTAGTTCCTCACCTTTCTTGGTTAATTCAGGATCTCTGTATTCTCAAGATCGAATTCTTCAAGCCATGGGCAATATAACATTGGCATTCCATCTCCTTTGTGAGCGAGCCAACCCCAACTCTTTCTGGCTGCCCTATATCCAGACTCTCCCCAGTGAATATGATACTCCTCTCTATTTTGAAGAAGATGAAGTACAGTATCTTCAATCTACTCAGGCCATACATGATGTTTTTAGCCAATATAAAAACACAGCTCGACAGTATGCCTATTTCTACAAAGTTATTCAGGTAAGAATCTTAAATATAATATATATGTGTTGTTCTCATGATCTTTATTGTGGAAGGTGTGAAAACAGTGATGCTGAATAATAGTACAAGTATATTGCCCTTGAAAGTCTGAATAATTAAAGCAATTTCCTGCTGTTTTTTTGAACTGCTATTGAAATTTTGTGGTTCTGTAGGCTTATAGATATATAAAAATGTATTTAGGTGGTTGAGAGAAGTGATTATTGCCCTTTGTTTAAAAATGGATGAGGCTTCATCTGGAATACTGTACAATTTTGGGCCCACCAGTGAAAAAGACATTGACAAACTGGAAACTTGTTGACAAACTGCAATGAGACCAGAGGAAGGCTATTAAGATGTAATTTGCTTCAGCCCTTTATCTGTATGGGAGACTAAGGGATCTGGATTTGTTTGTTTTGGTGAAAAGGAGATTAGGAATGATCCAGTCACTGCTTTCATGCTGCTACTGTTAGCCAGTCTCTAGAAGTTTGTGTGTTGGAAAGTTTTCTACATGACCTGCAGAGATCTACAACCTATGTATGCCTCTATGATCCTTTGAAAACTGTGTAGTTTGCACTTAACAAAGTAAAATGATAATTGTTAATTGACAGAATAAAACCATTGCATATGTTGTATTTCCGATGAACATGGATTAACTGGTGTTTTCTGTTCTATTTAGTGTAATTATTTTTGATTGCTTTCAAATACAAAGATAAACCCATCTGGTAACAGTTAGGGAATGGAGAGGCTTGAGATGGGTGAACTTTTCATTGTGTTCTGAAGTAATTATTTAAACCAGGTTTCTCACAGAACTCTGCTAGTCTGACTGATATCTGGATATAATGTTGTAAGTGAATGTTGATGTGTTGTTCTCAAGGTAGTGCTCAGTGTCCAAACATTCAAAGTTTTTTGTGGCACAATCTGTATAAAAAATGTATGGCTCTATGTACTGAATCTCCCCAAATGTGCGATCTGGAGGCATTTTGTTTGGCCATGAGAGAGGTCAGAAGACACAAGGCAATTCTATTCTCCTTTAGTGTTACCAGAGTTCCAAAGCTGTTCTGTCAACTGCTTTAATTTAACAGAAGCTACATTATTTTGTGTAGCTATTTGGTGTTTCAAGAACCGAATATGTTTCAAACACAAATTCAGTTTATGAAGTATAAGGAGCAGAGGGATACATTTTGAAAACTGAAGTAATTGAAAATGGTTGGTGAAAGCCAAATCAGATGCACAAGGAATAAGCTAGAAACAGTGGCTTTGATATTGGAAGGGAACTGAATTCTTCCTTCCAGGTGTCACAGTAGAGGAAGCGATAGTTCAGCCAACTCTTTTTTCTTGCTGTGGCCTCTCCTAGACTGCCAGTCCACACTTGGTCTTCCAACCTTCACTTAGTTTCTCAAAATATGCTGCCTGATCAAACAGAGCTGCTGAATGTTGTGCCTTAGAACATTTTTTTCATCCTAAAAAGGTCTACTGTTTTTAACAAGTTATTAGCAGAATATTGTAGAACACTATCCAGTTCTTCTAGCTGCTGTTCTTGCTCTTGCAGTTCTTTTCAGAACTGAATCATCTGAATCACCTGTACTATCACTATGACCAGTTCCATAATTTTCACTAATCCTGCACTGGTACTATTATGTGAGAGGTTATGTGACTGCAACATTAATTAAAAAAAACCTCTGAAATGCAGAATGGTCAGAAAATTAGATTAAAATTTTTTTGGTTCTCCTGAAAAATGCTTTTATTGCTTGTCTTGTGTTCTTGTTACATATCTTGTTCTATAGCTGTTGTGTCACATTGTTAAACATGAGCTGAAGGTAGATCAGGTAGGATTCATTTGCTTAATTTACTTTTCTTTGCAGGATGAGAGGTAATAAGTATTTAGTTAAATTTTAAGTGGGCCCTGGTTGTTTGGTGCCTTACTTCAGCACTGCCATGTAACCACAGTTTCAGCTGAATGTTTCTTCACTACTTTTCAGCAAATAGTACTGTTCACATTAGAAAGTCAAATAAACTCATTTGGCTCCAGGAATGCCAACTGTATGTATTGGGCAGCTATTATTAATATTTTTGATGAAAACTTATGGAAAAGTTTAAATTTTTGATTTCTGCTTCTGCTCTCAAAAATAAGAGCTTGTAATTTATGAAATTGTGGAGAAAAGGAGTTCATAGAGAAAAAATAGAAGTCTCTTTCTTCCCTAAAACAGTACCATTTTTCCTTATTCATAAAAGCTGAAATTAATTTTAGTATCAGCTTGCATGTACTCATATCATGTTTTGAACAAAATTGACCCACAAAATACTAATGCTAAGGGTAATTCATGAGCAGATGGAAAAGGGAAGAAACAGCAAAAGAGAAATTTTTCATATAAATGAAAAAAGCAAAGCAAACCCACTTGTCTATGAAAGGCAGTGTACTCTGCAAGCTTGATTAAATGAGTTTTTTTTAGATTTTTGTATACCGTCATTTCATTCAGTACTGCTACTGCTTTAGTAGAAGTGTTTAAATGAAAGCTGTCCTGTGTGACCAGGATTTTCATATTGCTTTCAATATGCAGACTAATTTTTTTAAAGTAGAAACACTTTTTAAAGTATATTTTTTAAAGTACAAATAATTTTTTTTAAATACAAAAATCTTAAAACTATGTTTACTTTATTGATAGTTGTTCTGCTGTGGGAAATAATGGTAGCAGAATCTTGAAATAAAAGCTGAGGTTTTTTGCTCTTTGAAGATACTAAAAAAGGGACTACTTTGTGCAGACAAAATATTCTAATTGCAACATTTTTAGTCTACAAAATATTTCTAGTGGTGGGGGGAATAAAAGGGTTAACAGGTCCTGTCTTCAAATGCTTCTTTTTCTTTCCAAATAGGATTGCTAGACTGCTTTTAAAATAATTTGGCTTCTGATGATGAGCAGTTTAAAACATGGTTTGAGAAGTGCTGCTGCTCTGTTTTATTTCCTTAGCTTCTCCATAAAGGGTGACTGCTGCAGTTCTGACTCTTTCTCCAAGTGCTTAGTCTGGCTACACATGAGGAATGGGCAGATTTATGAATTTCACAGCTGTTGCAAGCTAAACTGTAGTCTGGTTTGATAAGCAGAAACAGGTGGGATGTTGAGCAGACAAAAATAAACTCTTGAGCATGTTAGCCAGGCTCTATAAACCACACTGACACCTCTCTAAACATATGTAATTTGATAACTAAAAAATAGTTAAAAGTTGTTGCAGATGTACTTCACTAGTGCATTTGGCCTCTGCATTGGTATCAAAATACAGGGAATGCTCAAAAGATTACTTTCATTGCTGCAGACTTGTAGTTTGCAAGATTTTTTTATAGTTTGTTCCAAAGAGAAATTCTGTAAGCTGCAGGGTTTTCTCTTCTCAGGGGAAGAGGAAGGAAGGTATGTCTGTGACTTCCTTAACATTTATGAGCTCTGCATGTCTGTGCAAGGGTGAACAAAGCCCAGATATTTATGGCTTAATGTTAAATTTTTTTTGTCCACTGAAATGTGGTATAATAGACACAAGAGGGAGCCATATAGTTTAGAGACAATCACAGTGACATTATATTCCTAAAGAAAATACAGCCAAGTTTGAAGCTTTTTAAAAAGAATATGCAGTGGTCTTTGTGTTTAATTTTCAGGTGCATCTCTATGCCTGTTTGTAGTCAGCTACAGAGAAGTTTTTGTGACTCAAAACAAGATATGAAGACAAGAAATTCACTTAGAGAAGGTGGAAGTGTCCAAATGATTTACATTTTGAACATGATGAGTTTGAAGCAGTGTTGTATCTTTTCCCCAGCCATAGTAAAGGCTGTTACTACCTGCCTAAATAAAAAAAAAAGTATGATAACTTTAGTTGTCTTTTAAAATCTTTGAAATGGTATGTCCAAAACCAGCAGACCATTAGCTAACCATAGCTTTTGTCATGGCTGTAAGCATTCAGTGGCACTCTGTGAGTAAGTAGCTCTATTCATGTGCTGGAAAAAAACACCAGTTTTGTGGGACTGTCCAGGATGGCAGTTTGGCATTGATTTACACACTGTTTTCAGCCTGTAGTCCCAAAAGATAGGAACCTCAATATGGTTGAGTGCAGTGCAGTGGGCCTCTGCTATAAGACCTGATCAGGAGGAAGGAAGAAGTTAATGAGGCCTACAGATAGCTAAAAACAGCCTCACATTTGCAGGGCCTGGTCCTCAGCAGGGACCTCACTCCAGTATCCGTTAAAGGAACAGCACAGCAGGGCATAAGCAGTCGAGGAGGTTTGTGGAGAGCTTCCTCACCCAAGCAATGGAGGAGCCAATGAGGAGAGGTGCTACTTGCATTCATGGACCTCATACTTACAAACAAGGAAGGGTTTGTTAGAAATGCAGAGGTTGAAGACAGCCTTGGCTGTAGTGACCATGAGGTAGTGGATTTCAAGATCCTGAGAGAAGCAAACAGAAATGTTACGATGCTGGACTTCAGGAGAGCAGTATTGGCTGCTTCATGGATCTGCTTGGAAGAGTCCCATGGGATAAGGTTTTGGAGAGAAGAAGGGTCCAAGAAAGAAAACATGGTTAGTATTTATAGAGCACCTCATCTAAGTTCAGGAGAAGTTCATCCCAAAAGCAGGAAGTCAGGCAAAAGTGCTAGGAGGCCTTCATGAATCAGCAAGGGACTCCTGGCAAAAAGTCAGACATTAAAAGGAAGCATAGGGAAGGTGAAAGCAGGGACAGGTAACCTGGAAGGAATATGGAGAGATTGTCCAATCATCCAGGGATGTGGTTAGGAAACCTAAAGCTCAGCAGGAATTGCATCTTGCAAGAGATAACAAAGGTGATCAAAAGGGTTTCTACATGTACATAGGTGAACAAAGGAGCTGGGATGGATGGAACTGGGGACTATGACATAGAACATGTAAAATGGGGGTACCAAATGCCTTCCTTTAATGGTAAGACTGCCCTTCAAGAGTTCCAAGTACCAGAATGCCATCTAGAGGTGCCTGGGACAAGCTTGAGAAAGGGGCTCTTGGGAACCTCATGAAGTTCACCAGGGGAAAGTGCAAGGTGCTGCACCTGTGTTGGGGCAACCCATGCTATCAATACAGCTGTGGGTTGAAGGGATTGAGAACAGCCCTGCAGAGGTGGACTTCAGGAGTGCTGGTGAAGGAGCCAGCAATGTGTGCTTGCAGCTCAGAAAGCCAGTTGTACCCTGGGCTGCATCAAAAGCAGGGTGGCCAGCAGGTTGAGAGAGGGGATTCAATCCCTCTGTTCTGGTGAAACCTCACCTGGAGTACTGCACCCAGCTCTGGGGTCCTCAGCACGGGAAGGACATGGAGAGATTCCAGAGGATAGCCACAGAAATAATCAGAGGGATGAAGCCCCTCTCCTGTGAGGAAATGCTGAAAGAGCTGGCCTTGTTCATCCTGGAGAAGAAAAAGGGAGGTTCTAAAGCTGCCTTTCCATAGTTAAGAGGGGGTGAGAAAGATGGGGACAAACTTTTTAGCAGGGCTTGTTGCAAAGACCAAGGGTAATGGTTTTAAAAAAAGAGGGTTGATTTAGACTAGGTCTAAGAAAGGTATTTTTTACAAAAAGAGAGAGGGTTGATTTAGACTAGATCTAAGGAAGGTATTTTTTACAAAAAAAGTGGTGAAACGCTGACACAGGTTGCTCAGAGAGGTTGTTGATGCCCTATTCCTGGAAACGTTCCAGGTCAGGTTGGATGGGGCTCTGAGCAACCATGATCCAGTTGAAGATGTTCCTGTTCATCACAGTGAGGAATTGGTCACTAGTGACCCTTAGAGGTCCTTTCAAAGCAAATTTGATGGCTCTCAGTGATCTTTGAGCAATGATTTCACAATCATCTTCCCATGATGATTGGGAAACTTTCCTGAGGACTGGAAGAAAGCAAAATCACTCCTATCCTCAGGATAGAAAGATATTCCAGGGAGCTACAAGCCTGTTATCCTCCCTTCAGTTTCTGGTAAGGTGCCATCCAGCGGGACTTTGACAGGCTGGAGAAATGGGGCTGCTAATTGATATTTAGCAAGAAGTGCAAAGTCCTGCACTTGGAGTGAAATATCCCATTATTATGTTGGGGGACAAGCTGAGCATGAGCCAGCAATGTGTCCTTGCAGCAAAAAAGGCTAATGGCATCCTGGCTGCATTAGGATTGCTGGCAACATGTTGAGAGAGGTGATCCTTCTCTACTCAGCACTGGTGAGGCCACACCCAGAGTACTGTGTCCAGCACTGGGCTCCCCAGTACAAGAGAGATCAGTTTAATTCTAAAGTTCTTACTAAATGAAGAAGGCAAAGTCACCTATTTAAGTAACATTTTAGCAAGTAAACTTACTTTCTTTGACTCACTTTTATGTTTCTTTGCAAAGTTAATGAGCAAATACTTGCTTTCTTTTCCTTCTGTCAAGCTCCTCTTACTCAAGAAGACAGAAGCTGCCCCATGAGTCACACTCTTTTTAATATTTTTTTAAAATAGAATTTGGTAGAAGTTGTTAACAAATTTTAGGTATTATCTGTAGCCTGATTTTCTTCCAGCATTTCACAGGAACACTGTCAAACAGTTTTCTGACTAGGGTGTATTGACATCTGGACACTGTGAAAGTGTTGTTGTAGTCCTGTTGTGAATACAAGCTTTGCAGTAATCTATCCAAAGATGTTTTTATCTGTTTGTGTGCAGTACTGGACAGAGAACTTAATTTCCTGGAGGTTGTAATCTCTTTTGATCAGATGCTAAATTTCATATATTATTCATATAAAATTGGACTAATTGATTTAGCGTGAATGAAATTCTAAAATCCAACCATCAGCTGTTGGAGACTGGAATATTGTTTTAGTTGGATATTTAACACATCAAGTTCTAGATTTCATCATAGCATCTTTAAAATCTGGTATTGTGTGTGACTTCAGTATTGGGTATATTAGGTGAGATTTCACATCTCTAGCAGAGTTTTGCACCAATTTTTGAAGTTTCAATATGACTTATGCTGCTCTTACATTATTTTTTTGTGTTGTTTTTAATCTGTCCTATTACAATAAGCATATGATTTTCCAGGTCAGCGTGAAGTAGAACATCTGGTGTCTCTCTGTACTTGGCTTGAAGACACCACCATTTAACTATTGTGTGCTAAATGTTACTTGAGTTGAATGCAGACAAGTATACTGTCTTTTAAAACATGGTACTGAAGTAATCAGAAAGTGTTTATTATTTTTAAGTTGATAATAATGGAATAATATTTTTAAAGTTGATAATAATAGAGTAATAGAGAATATTTTAATGCTTCCAAGGAGATCAACCAATATGCAGTCAAAAGCAGGTATATTTGAAACAGAGTTCAATTTTGTTTCTGTACCAGGTAGGTCTTCAGGATTCTCAGTTTTCCTCCCTACTTGATTTATACTCATTGGCATACCAGTCAAATAGCTTTTTTTCTGAAATGATGTCAACGACACTGTGAAAAATGGGTGGAAGAAAGATGGCACAGTTATAAACCTTGTAAAATCTTTCCCTTTTTTTTACTTGTCTGCTATGCATGTCACCTTAAGGAGAGATTTAAAATTGCATTGAGTGGGCATTTGCAAAGGTAAAAATAGTGTTGCTATATAATTTGCTTTGTCTGGGTTTCAATGCCCAAGTTGTTCTTCTTGATCAATAATAAATAGGCAGTTAATAATGGAATATATTTATGCTTTTCTGTGTTTTTCCTCTCTGTGAAGGCCAAAATATTGTATTAATCTGTTTTGCTGGCAGCATATTGAAGATTGACAGTATGCTTGTACTGTACCACTTAGTGTAGCTACTGTAAGGTGGTTTAGACTTCACTAACATGTGCCAAATTCCTGATTTTTGTGTCACTTCTGGTATATCCCATCCCTGGCCATGATGACAGTAACAGCAGATCCTGGGGCTTCATGGGGCCATTCCTGTGGCTGCCCCTCTCCATGGCAGAAGCAGCTCCAGGCTTTGCTGGGCTGTGTCTGTCCGAGCCAGGCAGATGAAGAGCTCGAGTCCTTGCGTGGGTGGGAGGTTCTGCTGCCTTCTTCCCCCATTCCTTCCTTGCCTTCCCCGGGAACACGGCGACAGCTCTGGGCTTTGAGCCAGCCGGACACAGGAGGAGGTGTTTGGCTGTTCAGGCAGCGTTGGCTCCTCAAGCAGCTGTTCCCCATCTCCTCCAAGGAAAAGGTGGCAGGCCATATGGAGGCATCCTGTGGTCCAGATTCAGATGATGGGCACCAGTTGGACCGTGCTGGCCTAGATCGGAATACAGGCACATCCTGCTTGGTGTCTGCTATTTCTTAGAGTCAAAATGATTCGAAGTTGGAGGACAGACAGGATAAAACATATCTTTCATTTTGGATATAGATGTTATCTTTCATTGTACAGACATTGTTAAGATCTCCTAATCAGCAGGTTTTAATTTATTTTATATTCTGAATGGATTCTGCTGTAGTGGCCTAAATGTCTGCTTTCCTCTGGAGAAGCAGAGATGTACTTCAAAGCATATGTGCCATGCAAAACAAAATTTGTTTCTGCTTAGTTTAAACCACATTTGGGAGGAATAATACATTCTCTTGTTAGTAGTATGGGCTTTTAAGGCATTTTTTTTGAAGATGGGGTTCTCAACCACTCTCCTAGTTGAGAATGCAGATAAGCATCTCTTTTTACAGCCAATAGAGTGGAGGCAGTTTTTGGTTTGTTTTTGTGTTAGTAGTAGTTTTTTTTAAACTGAGTTGCATTTTGTAGGACATTTGAGTCTATCCCCAGGGATGTTGTCTGTGTCTTTTGTGGAAGTGAGTGCCTCAGCAGACATCAGGAGATCATCATGCACTTACAAGTATACTTTCTCATATAAAGTTTGTACTTATTGTGCAGATTTAATAATTTTCCTGATATAACAGCAGTTACAAATGTTCCATAAATTTAAAATATTATAACAAGCTGATGTTTCTTAGAGTGGAATACTCAAAGGATATATTCTTTAAGCACTGCAAAATTATACAGGGTACTTATCTTTGTTAAAATTAGTAATTTAACTAAATTACAAAGTGGATTATCCTCTTCAGTCAGACCCAATGCTAATACTCCACACAGTAGGACATTGATATGTTGCTAAGTAAACCAAAGTTTATTTTCTTGTACTGTTGTTTGAATGTGGGTTGAAGAGGAAATGGTAGGTTTTTAGTTTTGGATGTGTGTGCCATGGTAGCCCCAGTACCTGTCATTCCAGTACTTCCCATGGCCTGTGGGAGCTTGGTTATGAGGTGGTTGTGATCCAACTTCTACCTAAGTGGCTTCTGGTAGGATTTATTGGAAAACTTGAGTACTTAAATCACAGGTAACAAAACTTTGGCTATACTGCATAATATTAATGCTTGTTAGCAAACTCTTTCATTGAGAAGTGGTTGTGAATCAGAAACACCATTTCTGTCCTTTCAAAGCAGTTCACTTCAGGGCTTCCATCACAGCATTTTATTTGTGGCTTGTGATTCACCTAATAGTGGAGTTCACTAATAGTAGAGCTGTGGGATGAATTTGTGCATGAATGTAGTTCCTGTGTGTTGCACTAAACAGAATCATAAAATATCCAGAGTTGGAAGGGACCCACAAGGATCATCAAAGTCCAGCTCCTGAAATTAACAAGGTAAAATGTTTCCTGAAATAAAAAATGCTCAAGGTAAACTTTGTACCTCAGGAGGAGCCTATAGAGGAAAAGATGTGTCATGATATACAAGCATAGACCCTTGCAAGGAAGCAGGGTTTTGTAGCTGTCTTACTGTACCTGTATGAATTAAATGCTGCAGAATGAACCTGTAAATAAATCTAAGGCTCAACATGAACAATAAACTCATATTTTGCAAGATTTAACACAGGAAATAGTGGAGCTTGTGTGTCCTTCTGTCATGTGAACTGCTTTGGGAAGGACTCAGGAGCCTGTCTCGTTGCAAAACACATCTAATCTCAGCCCAGCTTCTCCCACTTCAGCCCCTAATGGGGCTGCACTCAGCTCTAAGTGATTTTGTGAAAGGACAAAAAAAAGGTATCGAGAACTTGGTCACTTATTTAAATGCTGTATCTGAGTGTCTTCTGTTTTGGGAAAGATTTCAGAATTGTGTATATATGCATACACACATACAGAATAAGCAGTATTCTGAAATGGAGTAATCAAGAAGTGGATGTTAAGGAGTCCATGGCTGTCTTGCCTCTATTTGAAAAAGGAGATGGCACAGGATTGGAGGTGTGGTACTCAGTTGCAGTCAGTTAGAGTTGTTCCTGTATACTCTGTCCACCAAACAGTAATATCCACATTGTATGTGAAGTGGGTTGTCAGTCCTTCAGACCCTTGAGTTAGTAGTTAATGATTTGAGTTGTCTGTTATGTCACTGCTGTCTCATTAACAAAGAACAATTTTGCAGGTAGAAGGTACAGAAAAAGGGACTGCACAGTTAAATTCCATTGCACCAGAAGGAGTCATTCCACTTGGCTTCCGCTGCATGAATCCCCTAATAGTCTGGAACAGTGCTTTCTTGTGTATATTGGCTGAAAGTAAATAAAAATTGCTGACATAAAGAATTAAGCAAGAATATTATTTAGATTTAAGAAGTTTCAATCCTTTTTTTTATATTAAGATTCATTCTATTAGGTTTTGCAAAGTAGAATTATCTTTTTTCTGTGAAAGTCATATAATGGCATGCGTTTGGGAACGTTATTCCTAGCACTTCATTAATTGGCCTGTTTGAAAATTCTATAGCATGCCTCTGTAGTTATAAACTGTTGTTACAAAGTAAAATAATCTTTGGCTTTGTCTCCTGTCCTGTACAGTAAACTGGCTTCCCTCATTAGGTTAGACAGCATATGTCCAATGGAAAAAGTGAATGCTTGTTTCCCTGTAGATCACTAGGATCCTCCATTCTGAATTCTTTATTTTACTTAGCTTTAGGGCAGTCAAAGCCTCAGCTGCTCCACAGAGAGGAGTTTCTCTTCAAGGCTGCTGCTTCAAAGGATTTCCAGAGCTGGGAAAGGGACAGTAACCAGCAAATGCTGACAGATCTTCCTGCTTCTGGCCCTGAATGTGTGTGTGTTTGTGTTTTTGTACACCTACACATTGGCCTGAAACCATCAAGTAGCATCCACCAAGGCTCATAACGAAATCTCCCCATGTTAATGAGTACAGTGGAAAGAGGGAAGAATCTGCAAAGAAGAGGAAGAAAAAATTGTTTGGTCAAAAGCAACTAACCCTTGGGGTTTATGTTCAAAGGAATGAAAGTTAACAAGGTGGAAACTTAAAGTGGTTTTGGCTGTAACTGTTTCAAGCACCCTTAGTGTTTTGGGGGCTGTGAAGGGACTGCAGTGGTAGACTCAGTATACTCTTAACACTAGCTGTGATCATTTCCTGGGGTAGAAGTGGAGCAGTCTCCACTTAAATGGGGATACAAGAGATTTCTGAGATTATTGAAATCTGATTTAGTGATATCAATGCAGTGATTGCCCCCAACTTTGCCTTGGACTGATGAGTACTTGAAATAGTTGTCATCAAAGTCCAACAATCTCTTTGTCTACAAACTCAGGAAACCAACAAAACCAAGGATTTTTAAAAACCCTTTTTTTGGCTATGTGTTACAGTGGAGCAGTAGATGGGTCCAATGATCAGTTTGTCTCAGCTTAGAGGTGGCATCTTTTAAAAAACAACCAACTTCGATCACATCTAGTAATTAAAATTATTTTTTCTTATTTGGATTATACAAGGGTTAATAGCACAAAGGAATACACTGGGCAATATGACTTCACATAAAAATACGTCAGCTCTTTTCAAGGCATCTAGTAGTAGAGATGTGAAGACAAATTTAACACTAAATAAACTTTAATTTTTCCTTCTACTCAGACATTGTATTGTGTGTTATAGTAATTGGACTTGTTCTTTGCATCACTTGGTAAACAAGCAAATGTTAAGCCAATTTTAATGGAAATTCTCCATCAAGATTAGGAACTCTGATAAATGAGCTGTAGCATTTTGTGATTGAATAGGGAAAAGGGTTACTGTCTGCAGAAGTCTGGCCACTCTGACAGGAGGTGAGTGCCCCTAGGCTGGAAAGCAGAGTCGAGGTTGTGATGGCTTCTTAGCTGGAAGGGCACCCACCTGTTCTACACTGCAGCCTTCATGCCATTCAAATGAAACAAGCCCTCAAAGTGGGAGTCTTTTAGCATCTACTTTGTGGAACTTGAGAATCATTACCTTGTGATGTCCATCTAAAACTCTGATGGAGAAATTAATAACACAGAGGCCCCTATGGCACATCAGGAGTGTTGCTTGTTTGTGAGGCATTAAACATGAGATGTGAACCCCTGGATATTACTGCTTCACAGAAAGAGAAAATATGTTTGGAAGTGTCCTTTTTTTTTTTTTTTTTTCTCCCCCCCCCCCCCCCTTCCTCTGATTGCCATACTGAGTAACTGGCTTCTAGTCTGATAGTGTTTTAGGTGACTGGAATAACAGTCTGTCTCTTTCCACAGTGGCTGCAGACAATCTGGCAGCAATCACTGTTACTTTTTAATATTTCTAGTTATTTTGAGATATCCTCCAAATGTCTCAAAGAAGGCTTGGAACACTGAAGGGGAAAAAAGCATTTTTTATTCATTTTTTTTTTTAGGAATAGCAGCATCAGGAGGAAAATGAAATTCAGCATGCCACTATTTGTTTTTGCAGTGGTCATCACCCTGATTGCCAGCTCTGACAATATTTTCACAGAAAGGGTAACGAAATAAATGGTATTTGTTCTTTATAATAACTCTTTCAGTAGAATGTCAGGACCTGCATCTAAATGAATATATTCACATTTTCATGTTCCCATTTTTTATTTAAAGCTTTCCCTCCCAACTTTCTGAAACTACTTCATACAGACTTGGTAAGTTAAAATTAGGGTTCATGTAGTGGATAATGTCACATTTGAAAGCTAATCTGTAGAGACCTAGCTGCATGAACCTGTAAAAGCTAGATCTGATTTTTTTTTTTTACATATTAAGTGTTTGTTTAGTTTAAATATGTCTGTATCTTTTTTGAGCAGTCTGAGCAATTTGCATGCTATGCAGCAGTCATCTTCTATACTTTATTAAATATCTGTCAATTATAAATATCAAGGTTTTACATTAATGTCAAGATAGTACATCAAAAATTCATGGAATATGTGACTTTTTTCAAGGGTATTTAATACTTAATGCATTTGTGTCATTTTTCTTTCTAGATATATTGACAGGTTTTATTAAGTGTTTGTTAGGGAGATTTCACTTCTACCAAGGGACTATAAAGAGAAGCTGCATACTAAATCAAATTCTTAATCAGAATATTGTTCTTTTTTGTGTGTCTTCAGATTCTTGTAATCCATAGGGTTTTTAAGTTACATAGTAAAATAGACCAAATCAGAAATCTAACATGATCAAATATGCTGACGTATCTTAACTTTAAAAGAGCTACTAGAATATTGTACCACAGGATGTTTATATGGTAATTACATGTGCTGGGATTTTTTTTCTGCCCTGTGTCTTTTAGACCATATATTTTGTCCTTTATTGTAATTTACTAGTGGTTTTATGTGAATTACATCTGGATGGTGTCCACATATGGGCCATCCCAAAGTTTCACAGATTACAAACCAGAAGGGTGACAGAGGATTGGGCAGCATCCAGGATCTTTGCCCATGGGTTGGGTGTTTAGATTGGCTCTTACAGGGGGCTGCTTGTGTGAAATGAGCAGTTGATCTCCCTGGAATCCACTGATCAAATACATGTTTCCTACAGAGAGTACAATAACAGCATGTATAGATCTTGCGTCCTATGATTATTTGCTCCAAGTTGGGGTTGAGACTGTGGGCTGGTGCTCGTGGAACAGGGTGTGTGCTGGAACTGCACTCAGGGGCGGTAGCCGTCGCTTTTTGGCTGTTGAGCCCCCACAGTGTCTGTGATGCCTTTTCACTCCCAGTGCATTATGACCACAGTCATTCTTACCCTTGGAAAAACAGCATGTTCCGCTAAATCCTGCTGTTTCGGGGGCAGGAGGAAAGCAGGAGAGAACAGACAGGACATGCAGGAGTGTTTGCGTTCTCGGGATCTTTCTCCTGGGATGGACAGGTCGGACCCTGCTCGGCGGGGCGCTTGCCCTCGCTGCGGGTGCGCGGTGCCGGCGGCGCTCGGCCTGTGGGGTGCCCTGGCCCCTCGGAGCCGGGCGGAGCAGTGCGGGTGGCCCTCGGCCTGTGGGTGCCCTGGCCCCTCGGAGCCGGGCGGAGCAGTGCGGGTGGCCCTCGGCCTGTGGGTGCCCTGGCCCTTCGGAGCAGTGCGCGGCGGCTCTCGGCCTGTGGGGTGCCCTGGCCGCACCGAGGGGAGCGGAGCGGAGCAGTGCGCGGCGGCGCCGGCAGGGGGCAGTGCCGGCCCGCGCGGCCCGCGGTGTGAGGGCTCGGCCCGGGGGCGGCGGGGCCGAGCGGCCGGACACGGCCGGGGGCCGGGGCAGTGGCACCCGCGGGGCTCCGGGCACTACGGGCGGAGTGGTGGATGTAAACTTGAGGCGCACAATGGGACTCCGCTCCTCACACCGATCGCCACGGGCCGGAGGGAAACGCGACCGTGCTGGAAAGGGAAACTGAGGGGCTCATACTCGCAGTGTTGGTTCTGCCTTCCCCGCTGAATTTATCAAGCTGCTGCAAAATACATCACTAACACTAACAACAAGAGTTGGAATTAGATTGTCATAAATGAAAACGATAGGGAGGGGTTTGTTTGTAATAATTAATTCCAGCTGAAGGCTGAGTTTCTGTGTCAATTTCTGGCCTCGGGTCTGGACTGTCCGGCAGCGAAGGTGCCTCCTGAGATGTCTTGGCTTTGTCTCAGTCCTGGGTTTGTGCTGAATGTTTTTGTGAGAAGAAGCAACTGTACAATGTGTTGCTACAATTAAATTCGAAGGGATTTGTTACACAATGACCGTGCCATCGATGTGAGTGAAAGTCATATGGAAACGTAGAGTGCTGTAAAAAAAAAAAAAAATTAAAAGTGAGGGGAGGGACAGGAGGCACTGGAATTGTTAACTTCGGTCATGTTCCGGAGAAAGCCCATCGGAAGGGTTAACCGGAGGGGCTGAGGGAGAACAGCCACCTGGGACCTCACACCCAATTGGCAGTCTTTTGTAATATATAATTTGCCTAAAATTGCGCGCTGAGCACAAGCTTTTGTTTTCTAATTGATTTACGGTTTGAGCCACTTTTACCTCATCCCCTACTGTCCTGCACACAGTGCCAGCAAGTACATTACAGTGAGAAATGATAAATTACCACGCACTTGTGATGCTAATGCATCAAGAGTAAAAAACTGCGTACTACATGGAGCTTCATGCATTAAAAGCGTCGCAAAGATAGAGCTATGCAAAAAAATCATTTGTATCTTCTGAAATAACCGTTTGATCATTTGCTTCAATTCGTCTCAGAGACCTAATTGAACCTGAAGAATAAAATTTATGCTACTGTGTCTTTCCGTTTGAGAATTGGAACAAAGTTCTAAAGAAAATGTGTGAATGTGGGCTTAAAGCTACCTGTATTTTCGAGACTTTAAATAAGTTAATTAGTCAGAAAAATAACGGGTATCAGAGCTTCTTAAAGCTTTTAGAAATTAAATGTTTGCTTGTTAATGAGAACTGCGTTATACATTCTCAAATGACACAGCTCCATTTTTAGATGGGAGCGTGTGTAGATGGGTTAATGTAGATACTGCCTAATCAGTGTTTGTCACCAAAGCTATTTAAATATTTTAATCTGCTTTTGTTTAAGACGTGTAGCACAACTTTTACTGAATAACACTGTTACAGGTATCGAGGAGGAATTGAAAATCTTGTATAATATTTCTTGCATTTGTGAAATACCTCACTGATATCACAGAGGAGAGGAAAATGTGGAAGTTGGTGAGGGCTAATGTACACTTATTGTCTGATTTCTTTCCCCCACTGTGCATCGATGGCTGGATTGTGTTTTACCTTCACATACTCAGTCCACCTTAAATTTTTTTTATTTTTGTACAATGTCTGTGGGTTCCAGCCTTGAAATATGAAGAAACAGATTTATGGCGGCTGCTGGGCACAACAAATTAAGTTGACAGTGATGTATGAGAGCATAATAGCATGATGATCCCTCTGTAGCGCGGCTGGACGCCTCCTGCTTCATTTGGCTCTTGTTAGGATCTGTTAGGCAGCTAAATAATGAAATTCTGCTGACTGATTTCTGATTTCTCTTTTTTTCCGCTTTTCACCTTTTTATGCAACTTATATTTTGCAGACCCATCCTAATGCCAGCAAACTGCCCTTAAAGGATTCTTTCACTTATGACGACTACAGGTTGGTCTGTCTTTAAATTTTTTTTTCTTTGTTTCTTTTCTGTTTTTATTATGGTAAACCTATGGGGCCCTGGAAGTCTTAACTGGTGGGAAAGCCCAATTGTTACTGAAATGTTAATTTTAGAATTTGATATTAATACACTTTATTAATGAAGAAGAAAGTGAAATAAATATGCAGATTTAAATTGTTACAAAGGAATAGTCATTCATTATAAGCAGTTAGTTTAGCTCACTGGCACACATATAGATTACTGAGGTTAATTCCTTGTTTCTTAAGAAAATAATTCAGTTGACGTGGCAGGAGTTTTAGGGTTTGGGGAAATTTTTTAAATTTCTTTTTTTTTTTTCATAAAAGGCTCTACCAGCACACACTAGCAAAAGTTAATATCTAGAGCTGCTGCTGTTGGACAGGAGAGCTGGAGAATGGAAGTTGTACACATGAAGCATGAGTGTCACTTGGAGGTGCTATAAGGGGTGACAGAAGTAAGATTAAAAGAATAATAATTAAGATAATGAGAGCTTTAATTCTGTTAAATGATTAAAATGGCATGAATAAAAGGCATTCATAAGGGATTTTCTAGCCTAGTTGTACTTGTGAGTAAGGCTATGAAAGTGGGATTTCTGAAGCATGCCTCCTTTACTTAAAGGGAGGAACACACCAACTTAAAGAGAGGTGTTCTAAAATTTTACAGACAAATTGCAGCAACTAACAAGAAACATTGTTCCTGTGTTTCAAGAAGTGTTTGTATATCAGAATTATCTACAATTTAACTTTCTTTTTAGACATTAGGTTGATTTCAGTTTGCCACTGTCTTTCTTATCAATCTAGTTCTTCCAAAGAAATCCTTTAGGAAGTCTTATTCTGTATATTAAGTACATGTTAGTAGTGGAGTCTGTGGGAGTTAAAATTATTTTGACCTTCTTCTGGTGACATCTTTTTTTTCCCTCAAAAAACCCCACAACACATATGCGTAGTAAGGCCAGAACATGGTGAGACTAGATACTTCTTTTCCACTGGTGTTTAATAAGAATTTTTGTCAGGTATAAAATAAAAAATGAAATTCTAAGCTTTTCTAAAGATTTTTATGTTTGAAAAGGTAGCTTGCATTTTGTTTACTTAACGTGACCTAGAAGGGTTTTGAATGATGTCCATGTACTAAAGAAATGGCTTTTCATGATTTTTACCTGGATATCTGTTTGGAATGTTGTGGCTTTTTTTCCTCTCAATACTATTGAGCAAAAAATTTAGCAATACTGACCTAAGCCAAAATCTTGCAAATTGAAGACAAACACTTGCCAGAAGATCATACATGTGTCAGGTGGTAGCACTGGTTTCCAGTTCATGCAGTACATAAGGTTTTTGGAGAGTGAGGGAGAAAATACACCCTGGCTCTTACAAGTTTGCACATAGATGAGATGAGAGTTCCTGCTGCCCAGCAGGAGAAGCTGCAGGAGCAGGTGACCCTGGGTTTGGGATGTGTAGTGTGAAGGGCTGGGAAGCAGAAGCTGACAAAGGGAGTGGATCCTGGCTAAGGATACAGCCAGTGGAAGGTGTGAAGATTCTCTTGCAAAAAAGGATCTCAGTCCTGGTTTGGTTTTTGCTCTGTGCATTGTCTTGGATACCTGGGAGCTACTGCTTTTCCTGCAAGTGATATTGCCTTCTACTGTTCCTGTAGTCAGCATGATCTTAAAGGAAACTAAGTTTGGAAACTCTCAGTTTAAATGATTGTTTCAGGTGGGACTATGGCCAATTGTATTTTAGTGCTTTGAACATTGACCATCTCGTGTTTTTTCCTTTTGCAGATGGGCAGTTTCCTCTGTTATGACACGGCAGAACCAGATTCCAACAGAAGATGGTTCCAGAGTTACACTGGCTCTAATACCTTTATGGGACATGTGTAATCATACTAATGGACTGGTAAGGATTTCTTCAGTGTTGCTGAAAGACTTTAAAGTTTAAGTCTTTCAACTGCTATACAACAGTTTAGTAGCACTTTCTGTTATGCTTCTTAACACAGGTATGTTATCTTCCCAAGAAACCCTAAAAAACTAATATCTGAAAGAAAAGTTTCTCAGTTTCTCAAATATCTTATCATAGCTTTTCAGGGAGAGCTTTCTTCATCTAGAGAAAACTTTACAAGAGATTTGATACTTGTGTAAAGTTATGTCTTATGTACATATAATGTACTTTTAGGAGTTTTCATTTACATGAAATGTTTTGTCCAGACAAGTCTGTATAGTCTCCTGACATGGAGCTTTGTTTTGGGCGGGCTGAAGAGGCTGCACAGTACTGGACAGAATTGTTTGGAGAACAGAAAGCAGGCACTGATGGATGTTGCTTCTTGTAGCTACCACTAGGGAAAGTGGTTAGAGATTTGCAACTAAGAAATACTGCCTGCTCTCCTAACCATGCCCAAAGAGCCTTGTTACAGAGGCAACAACAACAAGAACAAAGCCTAGTTCAACAAAAACAGTACATCTGTTACTACATCAAAGAAACAAAATGCAAAAATACTACTTTAGGGCATATTAAACATTTAAAAGGTGACATATGTATATAGAAAGTCAGACCTGCTGACATTTTGGCTTACGTGCGCTAGTTCAGGGGATGATTCCTGATTTCATTAACAGACTAGTTAATGCTGAGGTGAGGAAATGGAAACCCAGAGAGGCTGGTTTATCAATGTTATTTAGTCATGCTCATGCACACTTCAAAAGTCATACCCCCTACTTGTGTTTCCAGTAGATATTATTTATTGTAAGCACTGGATATAACCATCCTATTCAAGTGATCTGTCTCTTTTGTGGGAGGGTTGACCTAAGTGTTAGGACAGCAGTATGTGTTAGCGCTGTTGGTATAAAAAAAGTCTGTTTTAAATGAACAAACTGTAAAGCAAGTTGTTTTTCACTTGACATTTAGCTAATTTAGTGTTACTATGACTGTATCAATTACAGCATGGTAGGCTAGGCTACGAAGGTGCAACTGTTTGGGGTTTATTTATTTTTTTTCCCTATTGCAAGGTGATTGCATGTTGTTCTTTAACAGTGATTCTTGCCTTTGCCTATTTGCTATGCAATCTCACAGCTTTGATTTAGCAATAAAGTTCATATGAGAGTCTTCAGTATAAAGAAAATTGCTTAAAATTCAGAAACGTGTATTTTTGTAATATAAGTCGTAGCTGCAAGCGTCAGTACTTCCTGTACCCTTTTCCTGCTGGGCATCTCTTTCAGATGCTTTTGCAGAGACTTGTCTGTATTCATTAGACTACTCTTAATGAATGCCTTCAAAGTTGGGATAAGAGTAAAGAGGAAGGGAATCAAGGTTCTGTGAGGGAAAATTTAAGTTGCATATATTAAAAGAGCAGCTATTTTTGTTGTTTTACTCATTCAAACTTCTATTTAAATTGATAAAGTAATTTTTATTTTTATTATGCTCTTTAACAGTGGGTTTGATATGGAGCCAGCCTCTGGAGCCAAACCTCCTAATGCAGTAGTATATCAGGATTTGAAACATTTTTTTATGCTGAAATATATCCTAAAGGGCAAAGGAGGTTGTACTGAACTTAAATGTTTTGTATATATGTAAAGATTTCAGTCATTTATTTCATATTTCTAGAGAAAATAATTTAAATGGATATAAATTCAGGAAGGATAGAAAACTGTAGTATTGGTAATGGGCTAAGAAAAGCTACTAAAGCTATTTTTGTTGTGTACTGGTTGCCTCTTACTATTAGAAATGGAGGGGGTGACTGCTAAGGTAACTCTAAGCTGCCTGTATCGTACTTTATATTATTGTAGAGTGAGGTGAGGGTGGGCTCTGCTCTCATCACAGCCCAATCCCTTTAAAATACAATGAAGGGAACTGTTATTCATTGCAGGAAAGTAAGAAACAAAAGATGACATTGAATGCACCCCTGTGTAGTTTATTCCAAATGCAGTGCTGAAATACCTCCCAAGTCAATCAGCTGCCATATATATCCTTGTTCTTGCTTTATTCCACAAGGCCCCTTTCCATGAGCTAGATAATAAAATGCTCTTTGGATTTGAACTGGAGCTAGGTCCATCCAGCTTTTTCTTGCTTCTGACACTATTAATTAGATCAACCTGCCTCTAAGAACTATTTCAAAATGGTTGTCTTCATGCATTTCTCATTGTTATTCTTTAGTGGGATTGTATTTTGACAGTCAGAGGTTGATTACCAGTTCTGACAGAGCTTTGAATAAGCTACATTCTGCCTGTTGGGCTGGGTCCATCCTTAATCACTGACCAAGCAGACTATTGCATGCTTTATACACAACTTGAAATTCATGTATCAGTCTGCTTCAGAAATAAAACTGAAGGGATGCAATTTGTCAGCTATCATGTGGGAAGAGAAGTAAACACCCTGTTAATTCTCTTACGTGACTGCTATTAAAAGAAAGAGGAAATAGGAGTCTAGCACTCCATTATGCTTTGTAGAAAAGTCTTTCAGAAGTGCTGCTGGGTTTTGTGTGCTGTTTTGGGGTTTTTATACAGCAAAACTAAAAATTTAAAAGAAAGATCAGTACTCCAGTGAGGCATGCCTAAACTGACAGAGTCCTCCTCTTAAAATAATGGAATTTCCCCAGTCTGTGAAAGCCTTCTGTTCCACCGGCATTTCAAAGGATTGGAGTGGACTTCTCACATTCAGAACTATTTCACTGAGTTTACACACTAAGAAAATTTCAGTACAGGTCAAGAGATTCTTTTTTTGGATGAAAAGTACAGTTTTTCAGAAGATGACTGATTTGTAGAAGGTGTATATTTGTTATCCTCTAGCATTTGTAACCTGCAACTCAGGGTAGGATAACTTTCTAAACCAAAAATCTTAATTAAAATTGTGCGGTCCAAATTAGGGAATGCACAGGAATTTCTGTGTTCAAGTACTGCAGCCTGTGTTTCTCAGTGGGCTGTATTGCATGACTCTTGTGTTCTTTACTGATCTCCACAAACCCATTTAACAGACCTGCAGCGAGGCATCTGCACAGGGAGCTTTCTGCAAGCGTCTGCAGGGCCGGGCTGCCTGTGCTTGGGGCTGACATTTTGGATTTGCTCCATTTGAAAGCACTGTTTCGGCTGACAAATGCACATTTAATGATGCAAGCAGTGCAAAACTATTAATGTGGGAGCCATCAATCAAGCTTTTGAAATAATCTGAGGAGTTCTGTCTTTGGACAAGCTGGATCCAAGATGGGAATCGGGGTATACTGCAACTCACGTCAGTCAGCTTACAAAAAAGTATGTTTTCATTTTCGAAGGCTGGGAGAGAATCGCTAGCTTCTTCTGGGTTTTTCCCCAGGCTCAGAGCATATTTTTCCATAAGTTACCTCTGTCAGTACTGAACTTAGACTACCTGCCATAAAAGTTGCTTTCTGATTTTTCAGCAGCTTATGTTCCATCCTGTGGCTGCATCTCTCTGGTCATACTATTCAAGAACATGCTGTTTGTCACTTAATAAAAAATATTACATTTTTAGGATAGCTTTACTTGTTAGTGTGACCCCTTTACAGTTTAGTAATTATTTTTGGGGAAGTTCAGGTTTGTCAAGAGAGTTTATCCTCTTCCATTGCCAGCTACCATCTCAAAAATCCTTTTAGCATTTTAAGAGTATTACTTAACTTTTAGATAAAGGGATTATTTTCAAGTAAATTATAATTCTCTGAAGATTGTATCCCCTAAAGATCCACAGTTATCTAATCCTTTTTCATTGAGAGATCAAAAATGTGTTGGCAGTTGAAGGATAAAGCACAGCATATAGAGCTGTCAGTGCCTTGCTCCCTTGGGCCTCATGGGAGTGACTGAAAGCTCCAGAACTTTATAACAAGCTGCCAGCTTTAGCATGGTACTTTGTCTGTGCTCTGTGGAGGGTACCTTCCTCAGAGCCTTCTGTTCACTTCAGGTAGGTTATTTCCTCCATTAGATTTCTTTAATGCAGAGACTTTTTTTAAAAAAGAGATTGCTCAGGAATCGTAAAGCACTCACTATCAGCTGTATTCTATTGTGCTGAGAAAGAAATGTGTGCAATTCCTATTGTTAATATTTATTTCCAATAGGGAAATTTGTCAGTGATGGGAGAGAGAAATATAAAATGCTAAAGGTGCTTTTGTCACTCTTTTCCTGGATAGATCACTACAGGCTACAATTTGGAAGATGACCGGTGTGAATGTGTAGCACTTCAAGATTTCAAGGCTGGAGAACAGGTAGTGTGAAGAGTTGTCTACATTATTATTGTTCCATTAAGTTCTGTGAACACTTGGTGACTCCCTAGAAAATTTTAATAATGTAGTGGTGTGAATTAAACCCTGCTACATTTGAAATTCATTATGCTGAGCTAATTTTGAGTGAAAATGCTACCAAACTAAATACATGTACATTTTTCAGAATATTTTCTATCACTTGGTAGACCCCAACTGTAGGAGAGTTTTATTCCTTGTATTTTTAATAACTAGTTGAAATATTAAATCATTGGTGAGTGAACATACACAGCCACCAAGTTAGGTATTCTGGAAGAGCTTAGTAAAAGGCCCTGTTCAAAAGACCAAAGATAAATATTTTTTAGATTTGTCTGCAGTCATGAATTGTAGAGTCTTTTTTAACAATGGTGTTTGTTGGCTTATGTTTCTTGTTAGTCTTTATTCATTTAAAAGAGGTGAAATGCAGTACAGTTGCCAGTCATTTTAAACCATGCTGTGGTCATTGCAATGCTTAGTGGAAATGAGAAAGGACCTAAAAACATACTGTGTCCCTTTCACACAGGAATGCATGCATTTACCTCTTCATCCTGAGACAGCAGGAGAGTCTTGCAAAGATGCATGGAACAGTTCAGAATCCAGTATTTTGATCAGAACTGCTCAAAACCAAAACTGAGTGTCCAAGCTAGTGATGCACTGAAGACAGTGGTTCTAGGAGTGTAGGAAGCCCCTGTGCTGTGTCAGCAGCCAGCCTGAACCTCAAGTGGAGCAGCGCTCCTTTTCTGACTGCTGCCTGTGCAGTCAGCGTGGCCAGACAAAGCCTTTGTCTATGAAACATCCTGAAATGTTTTGTAACTCAGCCTCTGAGTTTTTACTTTTACTCTGTTATTTTGCCAGTCTTACCATTTATAATATTGTGATTTTAATTTTCCTTTTGTATTGTTACCTTTTTTAACAAAGAAGTGTCTGGCATTTTTTCTTTATTGAATACATATTTCCAAAAGTGTATTTATCCTCATTGCTATGCTGAGGTTTACAGTGATTGTATATTTTTGCTCTCAGAATTTGTTATGGTAGTCAAATATTTTCTGTTTTTTCCAATTGTGGTGTGATGAGTTAAAAGGGGTCCACAGTTTTTCCAGAAGTGATCCAATTTATAATTTTCCACAGCTGGCAATGGATGTGTCATATAGCTGTTCTGGCTGCTCTCTCTATTTCAATTATAGAGGGCTCCTATACTTCAATTTTATTTTAGTAGTTTCACATTGTCTGCTATTTATCAGAATTTCTGTGCAAACTTTAACTGTTAGTGACATCTTTAAAGCACTGTAATTATATAATGCTTCAGTCCTTTAATATACCATGCAGATGTCATTTCTTACAGTTTTAGCAGGAAGAGTGTATGATCCATGCTTTTACTACTAAAAAATGTTAGGCAGCAGAGGTCCACAGAGTCTGTCAAATGCTGGCCTGAAATAAAGCAATTCTCACTCTGTTTAATTGGATTTTTTTTGTGAAACAGTCTTGGTGTGCAAGAGCATACTGTGTAATGTATACATGATATGTGAGATGTATCGCAGTAGTTTTAAAACTTGAGAGGGTGAGCAACTCTCTCCTTACCCACTGCCTCAATACACCTGGTCAGGTCACATGTTCATCATATGAGTGTGTTACAGTATAATGTTCAGTATAATTCAATATCATACTTTGGCATTTAGTGCTTAGGATAAACAGCTCTTATACAAAATGGAAAACAGAGAAAGTAAATGGCATCATTGCTGTTACTGAGCCCTTTAGAGAGCACAGTGTCTTTCTCTGTCAGCTAGAGAGGAATGGAAGCTTGCAGGCATCCAGAGCACTGCTGTACCCTGAGGTTCTGAAGGGAATTCTGTAACTGCTGGGACTTCTTTTTCTGACTGACAATTTTGTTATCAAACACAAATGGGAAAATATCCTCTTGATGTGGGAGAATACAATTGCTACTCTGACCTCTAGTCCCATGAATTTCATACTGCCTAGTCCTGAGTTAAATCCATTCTGCAGGTTATATTTAGGAACTTCTTTTTAAATGTGAATTAAAGTAACTATATGCTTCCTAGAAAAGAGTTCAGAGTAAAACAAAAATAAATACTGGGTGAATGCAGCTCAGATCTCTCTGTATGATGTACTGTGGTATATCCATATCTTAAGTTAACATTTAAATGAAAGCAAAGTTGATCTATCAGCAGTATAGTTTTGAGTGGACATTTTGTTGGGGAAAATGATTCCAGAAACACCATTTCTTTTAATGGGCCCTCCTTGTCTCTGATATTTTAGGCTTTAATAAACCTTTGAAAGCTTATTTCTGTATGCTGGTACTTTATGTCACTGTGAAAAACCAGAACATTTTTTAAAGTACAGAATAAGAATTTCTTCTTGCCTTTCAAAGTCTCTGTTATACGTGAATATGTTTACATCTACCCCTAAAGTGTAATTGCCATATCATATACAGCATTTGAGTCAATACCAGAAAACAAAGCATGTTTCTTCATATAATCAAATATACATTGTACTCAGAACAGTAACTTTTCTAGAAAATAACTTTCAAATTATGTCAATTTTGTGAGCTGATCTTAAGCTTTTTTCCTGTCCCTTCACTTCTCTTTTCATCCTTCTAGATTTACATTTTTTATGGCACTCGGTCAAACGCTGAATTTGTGATCCACAGTGGTTTTTTCTTTGATAATAATTCACATGACAGAGTGAAAATAAAGCTTGGCGTGAGTAAAAGTGACAGGCTGTATGCTATGAAGGCAGAGGTCTTAGCTCGTGCTGGTATCCCAACGTAAGTAAAACACAATGCCATGGGTTTTTCAAAACATTTCCAAAGTATATAGTGTCCAGTAAAGTGTATATGAAACTCTTTTGTGATAATTTTCTTAGGTGTTATATTTCTCCTGTTTGTATAGCAAATTAAAGTTATTGTAATAATATTTACAGAAGTTCTCTGAACTATATTATCATCTAATTTGGACCATATATAAGGAAAAAAGCCTTTGCTTTAATAACCATTTGAACAAAAACAGAGCAAGGATTAATTTGAAGCAATCTGTGGCTTTACTCTCTTTCCTATCCCTTGCAGACATAGTACAATGCTCAGTATGTGAATCACAGCATTTTCCTTTAGTCATTTCAGTCCAGAGGGTACTATTAGGAGCAGCAGACATGAAACACTGCATTTTCATGAATTTATTATGAAAGCTGTATAAAATAATTTTAAGTGTTAAATTGTAGAGAGAATAATTCTTTTCAGATACAAGTTAGGGAAGCTTTTCCGTTTCAACTAATATTACCTGATTTTTTTAAGTTACTTTCGTAGCAGTACATTTGTTGTATACTTTATGGTCTTTTATGTTAAAATAAGTTAAAAGATATGACAATTGGACTTGTATTTACTTTTGTTGTTTAATTGTTTCTTTTATTAGTTCAAGTGTTTTTGCCTTGCACTCCACTGAGCCTGCAATCTCTGCCCAGCTTTTGGCTTTCCTTCGAGTGTTTTGTATGAGTGAAGGTAGGATATTTTATGAAGAGAACCTAATTTATGTTTTGTTGTGGGGATTTTTGATTGTTTCTTTTGGTTAATGTAGGAATGGGACAGACATTTATATAAAACATTAGGATAGATCATCAGAAAAGTTGAGGAGTTTAAGTTAAAAAGGAATTAATAAGCTATTGAGAACCCCAATCTTTGGCCATGCCATCTGAGGGAATATTTCAGTAACACTGGAAGTATGAGATGATACAATTTTTTAATTTCTTTTAATCTCTCAGACACTTGTGAATGAGTGAGCTTTGGAGTTTGATCTCTAGTTCTTAGTTTTCAAAATAGTTTGCAGAACAATATCATGCAAGACCTAGGGGTTTACATGCTTAAAATCATAGCATTTTAGTTATCACCACTGGAATGATTTATATATGAAATTGGAATATTCTGTACTGTGGAAGAAATATGGAAGAGACATTTCAAAGTTGAGGATTTTCAATATTTTAGTAATTTATGATCTAAATATTCAATATTTTGGTAATTGGTAACCTAAAATTTCTGTATTTTCAGACTGTCTTTCTAGTGTTTCTCTTCTGTTACTTTTATTTGTGGAGCAAAATATGTGTACATTTAATGAATATTCACCTTTATGTGCATGTGAAACTTCTCATTAAATGCTCATAATAGCTCCTTGTTGGTTAGATGCAGTTTTGAAGGTTATGGATGTGACAGTTTGTCATGGCAGTGAGAGAACTCCCTTGCAGTTAGGAATACTGTGCAGATGATGTGGATTTTTTGTGCCAGCAGGAATACAGAAGTAGTTGAGTTTCTGCATGTGGTCTATTTGCTTTCTTTAATAAAAACAATGTAACTTAGTGTCATGCCTTCACTTCCTCTTGTTATCCATCTTTTAGAACTTACTAAGAAATTAGAATGTACTGGAACAGTTCAGTTGGAAGGGACCTACATCTGTCTCTTGCAATTGCCTCATACTTCTGGGAAGTAAATTCAAGGGAAGAAAATTTTAGGATGCTGATGGGGGAGTGAATTTTGGCTTGGAGAGGAAAATATAGCTAGTGAATGCTTTAATTGCATTTCTCTGGTATATGATTGTGCTCACTTTATTTATATCTTAAATAGTGTTTAAGAAAACTGTCTATTGAGAAACTACATGCAAGCTCTTGGTGAAGTTTGTCATAACTGCTTTGCAGTAGTCAAATTTATTAATTAAAACTTAAATGAAATTTGTGTAATATCAAAGAGCTGATTAAATGTTTTATGCTCTTGAGTTTTGATGGATGTCTTTTCTGACCACCTGGAGGAAGTTTCTGCTACTGAAAAAGATTATCAAAACAACAGGAAAAAGAATTCCATAGCTATTTGCACACTCTTTGGCCTGTTCCTTTTATTCTCAAAAAGTTCATTGCACTCTTTACAAATTTACTCCCTTTCATTTATGAATGATTTTACAAAACATTCTGTTTCACTGACAGAGGTTTGCACTGTGTATGAGAGGCTATGATATCTAAAGTATCTTAATTTCCAGGTGGAGAGAAGGCCCATTTGCTGCTGACCTGAAGACTTGCTGTTGTCTCTTTGAGGCAAATCCTAGAAAAAAAGCAGCATATCTGTTAATTCTTATTTGAGGAGAGGGTTATTTTTTGCTAGCTGCTCAAAGATATACGATTGAAAATAAATCTTTCTGCAGTTTGTCAACTGACAAAGTGAATGATGAGATTGTTTTTTAACAGATTGGTTTTATACTTATTGCAGAAGAGCTGAAGGAGCACTTGATAGGTGAGCATGCGATTGGCAAAATCTTCACTCTGGGGAACTCTGACTTTCCTGTTAGCTGGGACAATGAAGTTAAACTTTGGACATTCCTGGAAGCCAGAGCATCCCTTCTTTTGAAAACCTATAAAACAACTGTGGAGGTAAAATTATCATTATGTGTAATTTAAAAGTCTGAGTTCTTCTGTGCATTGTGATTGTAGGAAAAGATGAAAATTTTAGGATGCTGATGGGGAGTGAATTTTGGCTTGAGAGGAAAATATAGCTAGTGAATGCTTTAATTGCATTTCTCTGGTATATGATTGTGCTCACTTTATTTATATCTTAAATAGTGTTTAAGAAAACTGTCTATTGAGAAACCACATGCAAGCTCTTGGTGAAGTTTGTCATAACTGCTTTTGCAGTAGTCAAATTTATTAATTAAAACTTAAATGAAATTTGTGTAATATCAAAGAGCTGATTAAATGTTTTATGCTCTTGAGTTTTGATAGATGTCTTTTTCTGACCACCTGGAGGAAGTTTCTGCTACAGAAAAAAGATTATCAAAACAACAGGAAAAGAATTCCATAGCTATTTGCACACTCTTTGGCCTGTTCCTTTTATTCTCAAAAAGTTTATTGCACTCTTTACAAATTTACTCCCTTTCATTTATGAATGATTTTACAAAACATTCTGTTTCACTGACAGAGGTTTACACTGTGTATGAGAGGCTATGATATCTAAAGTATCTTAATTTTCAGGTGGAGAGAAGGCCCATTTGCTGCTGACCTGAAGACTTGCTGTTGTCTCTTTGAGGCAAATCCTAGAAAAAAAGCAGCATATCTGTTAATTCTTATTTGAGGAGAGGTTATTTTTTGCTAGCTGCTCAAAGATATAGGATTGAAAATAAATCTTTCTGCAGTTTGTCAACTGACAAAGTGAATGATGAGATTGTTTTTTAACAGATTGGTTTTATGCTTATTGCAGAAGAGCTGAAGGAGCACTTGATAGGTGAGCATGCGATTGGCAAAATCTTCACTCTGGGGAACTCTGACTTTCCTGTTAGCTGGGACAATGAAGTTAAACTTTGGACATTCCTGGAAGCCAGAGCATCCCTTCTTTTGAAAACCTATAAAACAACTGTGGAGGTAAAATTATCATTATGTGTAATTTAAAAGTCTGAGTTCTTCTGTGCATTGTGATTGTAGGAAAAGATATTTTGTCCTCCATTTTCTCTTTGCAAACTTCAACTTGAATGTTAGTACATAATTCATTCTGTACTTTTTAAGTGCAGAAACAGTTTTGCATTATCTAAGGAAAATCAAATAAGATTGCAAAAAAGGAAATTTTGTTAATGTAATTTTGTTAATATGTTTTTCCTTTGATTTTCCACGTAGAGACTACCTGCTTTTTTCTCTGCAAATAAGATGGGGTTTCAACTTGTTGTCTGTTAGTTGCTTTCTCCAGGCTGCAAAGCAATGTGCTCCTATTGCAAATGTATAACCTACATGTTGCGTGTATTTGTGAAGTAACCTGACTTTGCTTGTCATGCAGACTGATTTATGTGCAGAAATTTTGGGCTTTTTTATGATTTCATGACAAATTTCACTGGGACTCCTTGCAGACCCCCCTCACGTCCATTTGGCTCTGCCTGGAGAGCCTGGTGTCACTTCCTGCTCATAGAAGGAGATGAGGCGGGGGGCTATTTTATTAGATGTAAGTAGCAGACTTGCTTTTTCTTTCCTACCAGGTGGATAAGTCCTTCCTGGAGACTCATGACCTCACTCCACATGCAACAATGGCCATCAAACTGCGCTTAGGTGAGAAGGAGATCCTGGAGAAGGCGGTGAAGAGCGCAGCTGCCAGCAGAGAGTATTACAGCAAACAAATGGCAGACGGAGCTCCGCTCCCCAAGTATGACAAGGGCCATATTGCCTTGTTGGAGAACACTGTGGCAGACTCTAGACTCCCTATTGTCTTGAGAAACCTAGAAGATGTGGAAGAGCAAGGGGACTTAAAGATTGATGAAGCCATTGATGCTGAAGTCACAGAGAATGGGTTTGTAAATGGTGAAAACTCTTTATTTAATGGGACCAAATCAGAAAGTGAAAATCTTAGTAAAGAGAAAAGCAACAGAGGGACTGAAGATGCCAAAGAATCTTCTTCAGAAAGTACTGATGAGGTTAAAGAATAGTCCTAAAATTTTACTTTCTTGTGAAATTAAACTAGCTGAAGTTTATCAACAGTGCATTTATGTTGGTGTGTTCCTTTGTTAACATTTCTCTTTCTGCAGAGAAAAATGGTTTTGCTGCTTTATATAAAAATGAAATTTTAAGTTATTTAAAAGATTTAGCATCCCTTTTCAATTAAGATTGCCATCTTGCTTTCAGGCAAAAACTGGGGAAAGAGGTGCCTTTGGAAGATTTTGCAGCCCTTTGTTGAACCAAATGTATTTTCTTCCTGGGGAAGAATTAAGCTCTTCTATCTGCTGTGCGTTTGTTGTTCTGTCACTCTGACTACCGAAATTAAAAGCTTGCTCTGCCTCCTGCCAAGAAAAGCAGAAGGCAGGACTGACTCGGTATTCAGCAATGAAGGTAGGGAAGCAATACAGCAGAAAACTGAATGAGAGGATCAGAAACTTGGGAGACTGGAGGAAAACCTGTTTAAAATCAGGTGTGCCAGTCCAGAAAAAGGTAAGGTGGCAACCTTATGATTGGTAGTTTTAAATGTCAATGAGAATCCAAATTGTATACACTTAAAGTGATCTCTGAATATTTCAGTTTACTTTGTCTTTTGTTTACTGTATGAAGTATCTTTCTTCTTCAGTCTGAGTTAGGCTGCTACAACACAACATTCATGAACTTTTAAAGGCTGACTACTTTTTATTTCCAGGCAGTAGTTTTCATTTACAATGTTGGCAGAACTACTGGAGATTTTGCAAGCAGATAGGCCAAGCCACAGCTTTAAACTGATCAAAGTGAGGTCACTTCCCAGCTTCTTCAGGTTTTCACAATGAGCTAAAGATTTTCAAAGCTACACTTTTGACTAAACCATTATTAAAAGGAAAATATTAATAATGTTCTTGTCTGCTACTCCTTCATTTCTGTGTTGTTGAATGTAACATTGAATTCACATGGTTACCTGATCTTATTTGACTTTGTCTTTTGGTTAAGATATTAATTGATCCTGCATCCTCAAAGGAAATGGCAATCAGGTTTATGTATTTTTGGCCCAAGTCCAAACCACAGCCAAGTCTGCAGTGGTTTTTGCCATTTAGATTGTGTCTTCATCTGATGCACATTTCTTGCGATACCGCCACAACTTAAGCCGGTCTACTGTCACCAGCAGTTTTGGTCACTGTCACAGTACATGTTTGAACTTCTAGGTGGAAACCACACAGTCCTAGCACTGTGCAATATCAGAACAAGGGTAATTCCATGGCTTGACTTTGAAATTACCAGCCTATTAGGAGGAGAGGAGGGCAGAATATTTTTATTTTGTGGATCAATTCAGAGGAGTATAAAGTGGTTTAAATCTGTTCTCAATATTAAGAACTTTGTCTTTTACTTTTGTATCCTTAAGTTCATGATGATGGATAGAATGGAAAGCTTGGACAGTTGTTTAAAACTCAATAGAGGTTGCAAACTGCTCATCGAAGATCAGTTGCAGTAAATCATCTTCTGGCACATTTGTAGTTTTTTTGGCCTTTGCTTCTTTCATACTGCAACCTGGAACATGTGTTTTTGCATCAATCTTTAAATACACATTTAAATAGTGACCTTCTTTCAGGTTGTCATAGAAGTTCTGGTGTTCAGCTAGTATCAGTGTGGGGAAAATAGAAAAAATAGTTTTTTAAAAAGTATTTCACTAAGAATGGCATGTTGCCATTGCACCTTGGATATTGCTTCATCACTAACAAGATGCTGGACCAGTATTTTTGTAACTATATGCTGCCTTTGGTAGAATGTCATGGAATTGTTGTCTTGACAATTTAAATGTCATACAAGAGTCATTACATTTTGGTTTTTATTAGGACCAATACTCCACTTCTGTTTGTGCCACTTACATTGCACAACATTGTACTAGATATTATGATGCAATTCTGAAACTAGCCTTCCCTGAAAATTATAACTGTAATTCAGAATTTAAATGCTTTGATTCAATCTGATACACTGTATTTTGTTCCAGTATTTGCTAATATATATGGCTTAGCAAAGCCTGTGGTCACCACAGGACAGAATGTGTGGGTTTTCTTGAATAAAATATAGTTCTACCATGTCTTCACTAGTGAGTGTATTATACAAGCAAAACCTCTACCTGATACTGACTGCTGTATCTTTTGGGGTCTGTGGGGAGAGGAATATCTGTCCAGGTGTACAGATGAAGATTAAAGGACAAATAGCTGGGGAAAAAACCAAAAAAGGATTCAAGTAAAAGAAAGGGAAAGTGTTCTACTGAGTGCATGGTCAAATTCTTACTCTTCATCTGTTAGTGTTATTTAGAAAAATATGTTACACACAATAAAAATAGTGAGTAATCTAATTTTGTAATTTGCATTTTTCCTCTATGCATGTAATGGTTCCTTCAGAAGCACTAACCTAAAACTTAAGCTTTTGAAAACTGAGGTGAAAACAAAAAAAATTGGCACTGATGAGCCCTTATTACCATCTGTCATGAAAACAGACCTTTCAAAGCATTTTAAAGTTAACTTTCTTCATAATGTTTGGTTAAGAGGCTGTTCACACTAATCCCAGGCTAAATGCCAAATCTTGCTTCTGTTTAGCTATCTAAAGTATTCCTGTAAGAAAGACATCACTTGCATTTCTCGGACTGTTCTCCAAAAGCAAAACAGGGGAAAAAAAGCCTTTTGAATTTTACATGAACCTACCTACTGATGAATCATTTCCCTAACAACCTGTAACTAGTTTGGGTCCGTGCCACAAGGTGATGTCCATATTTCCCTCTTGATAAAGTCAAATATACAAAATTGAGCAATAACTGCCAGCCTGAAAAATGTTTTTAAAGTGTAAATGCAACTGTAGCTTAAGTGCTGTCATGAGTGAAGGAGAAATGAGAGCCTTCTGGCTGGGGAGGTGGGATGGTTTTTGGTCTTGGCTAGAATATTTATTCTTTGCCTCAGACATCATTATAAGGTGGTATGTACAGAAAATCTGTGCAACCCAACAGTAGATGCCTTCTTGAGGCTGATTTGCCTTTAGGGAGAAATGATCATCATGGAGTCATGAAACTTGCATGATTCAATGGTATTCTGGAAGATTTAGTTTACAAGATCTCCTCTAGTTCACGTTTAAAACCAGTATGTAATATTTACTGCTGCCCCTTCTCTCTCATTGTATAGAAAGGCATGTGAAGTAATTATGAAACATCATTTGAAGTATTTCAATCAGACAAAAGAAAGGTGCACCCAAAATCTTCTTTTCTGATTTTGTGGACTGAAACTCAGTCTAGGTATTTCTTATACTGTGTTCCAAACAGGAGTTTTCAGTAAAAACATTGCCCTACCAAATTTACCTGATGAAGCAATACCCATCCCTTTTCCTCTAGAAGATTTTTAACTGATCCTTGTTGAAGTCAGATATGACCACATGATTTCACGTAATTACCATCTATATTTAATAGTTTCTATCGAGCTTCCTTCTTTGCATGCTGCAAAAGTACAGCACATAAATTGGTGACTCACGGTTAGGAGAGCTTTCTTAGCATTTCCCGGGTTCTACATCTATTTCCTAACAAATGCCACAAGTTTGGAAGCCATGTGGAGGATTTTTCAGTTAAAATTAAAAAAAACCCTCTCAGTCCATAATTAAGAAAAAAGAAATCCACAAATGGTCGTGGTTTTTGGATCTGGTGTAATTTGTAATCGTGGAAGATTAAGCTAGGAGGGGGAGGAAACTGAGGAGATGTCCTTTCCTAAGTGGAAAAGAGGAGCTGGACAAGTGAACAACAGCAAGTTTGTCCAGCTAGCAGTTTGTCCCCTGCCAGGGTGGCAGGGGTTGCTGCTCTGAAGAACAGGAAGTTCAGGAATTATTTCAGTGTGTGTTCAAAATCGTTTCCATTTCATTTTGTAATTACTGTGAAATTTCACAATTAGGCAAGGGCTTCACTATGGATCACAAACACAAATGGATCACAAACACTTGTGTTGAACTGGCAGTGAAGAGCAGATGTGAGTGGCTGCTGCCACTGAGACTTGACTTTGCTTCTTCAGAAAGGTGCTTAAAATCTGCATGAGTATAGGGAATAGCGTCTTGCATGTGAGTAATGTTGGTTTCACAACTGAGTTGCCATTACTTAAGCACAGATTCAAACACCATCAGAACTAGATAACTGAATTTAAACAGTGGTATTTTATGTAAGTGTGCTGTTTTTAAAAAAATGGGCTAACTTGCTAGCCCTGAATGCACAAGTCAATTGTCCTTTGAATAGTATTAACAGGGGCAAAAAGCAAATTTGTCTGTAACATCCCATGCATGGCAAACACCAAGAGTAGCTTCATTCCAGCTTTTGCAGCCTTGTTTCATTTACACGTGTTTCTGACCAGGTTCCCGCTTGCTTTGTGTTCAGCTGGGGTGACCTGCCTGTGCCCTAGATGCATTTCTATCTCTGGAGAAGTGTGGGCTGTCCTCTTGGCCAGTTCAGGAGTGTTTGACATGGTGCTGTGGAAGTCAGTAGATTTCCTGTTGTGCTGCTACCTTGGACCCATGCAAATGGAGCATTCATTTCTCTCTTTTAGCTTTCTTTTTGCAAATGCTCTTTGATTTAAATGTGCTGCGGTTTGTTGTCGTATTCACAGAAGTTGCCTGTTCCTCCTGTGTAAGGCTGAATTTTGGAAACTGTGTAGGTGTCCTGCATCCAGCAACTGCTTTATGATATGGGTTTAAGGGAAATTCCATTCCCTTTGCTGTGTTCCACACTGGTTCACAGCTTTCAGTAATGTTAATACCTCAGCCAAGGCTCCTAATTTCAGCACTACTAAGGGGGCTTGTACACAGATTTATGGTCCAAAGGTATGGATAATGTGCTTTAAAACTGAATCTTCATGCTGAAACAGGCATGCACAAACAGCCTCCTATGAACTGCAAAGGAATTTTTAGATTGCCTTGAATATCTATAAGTCCCACTGCCTTGCAGCAATTAATTCAAGTGATTGGATGCTAGGAATGGTTTATTATAATTGCACACAGGTAGTAATTTATTAGGGTGGCTGTTTCTTTTGGCATATGTCAAGAAGGTCAGAGTTTAGGCTTTTTTGGACATTAACCTAGTCTTCTGAAACTCTGAAGTTCCACTTTTTGGTCATTAATTTTGTACATGCTGAGATTGTGACAATTAACCCACTTAATAAAGGTCAAGTTTCAATTTTTTCCAATTTCTGGAACACTTAACTTTATTCCTTCTTGAAAATGGGCAGATACAGAATGATAAATAGTTATTAAATGAGAACGAAGATGTAGTTCTGCTGTCAAGATACTATTGAATGGTTAGTAACAAAAGGACCAGAGCTGCTATGGATTTGAAATAAAAGGAGTAGCACAGATCAAACTACAGGTAAATGAAATAGAAAAGTGTACATCACAGTAACTGTTTAAGTCATTTCTACATCCATCCCTGTTAACTTACTCTACCTAAGCTTCTAAATTATGCAAATCCATAATTTGTCCCTTTAATTTTTTCCACGTACACATGTGATTTTTCCCACAGCCGTAAAGCAGCATCAAACCACAGCTAAAAGGCATAAACAAGCAAAGTGAGTAAGGGAGTGGTAGTGGTGTTTTCAGGTGACCAAAACCTAGTTATACTGCATTCCTTAATTTAAGGAGCCACAAGATTAGGTAAAAAGGAGCCCTTGGTTCTGTCTAGTGGCATCAATTCCTAAAGGGTACATTGGCATGTTGTGTCTCTTAAGCAATCACTTAAAAATTCTGAAAAGTATCTGTCAAAAAGCATATTTATTAATTTTAAATTGTATCATCCATTGAAGAAATGTATGCAGACAAATCAGAAGTAGTCATTTGCTGTGTTAATAAAATCACTGTACTTTAGTAGTTTGTCAGCACTGAGTGATGTTTGAAAACCTGTTTTTCACATTCATTTTTGAAGTTTTTAGGTATTGACTAAGACAGTGAGTCCTCCTGGAAATATTACAGCAGCAGTTTATAGGTCGGTGGTAAACACTTCAATGCAGGAATAACACACAAATCTTGCAAATTATAACTGCTGTGGAGTGAAAATAATAGTGTTTCCTGTATATTTTTTTTCATTAAGTAGTGCAAGTACTACTACCCAAACCTAAGAAATGGTGATATAATTTTCACTGATTCTCAATCCTGTGCTGCTGAACAGGCTCACTTCAAGTACAGGGATACAAACTGTCCAGCACCATTAAAATGTGCACCAATATAATTGCACAACATTCATATTCGGATGTCATCAGTCAGGATTAGATGAAATTATTTCCCCCTGGAAACAGAGTGTGGCTTTTGATTTTAAAATGCAACACAGTTTGGCATGATGTGGCTTATTTTTCACAGGAGAGGTCTAGCTACTGCCTCAAAAACTCTTGCCTAGTCCCCAGAGGTTTTTTACACACGCACACACACACTTGAGGTACTCCCTGCCCTTTCTCCCTTTGAGAGGTGTTATTAACCTGTGCTAATGCTGTCTAAATGCTCACTAGCTGGTAGCAATACTTGTGGGACAGATGATTTAGAGCCACTTGATTCAAAACATTCTCAGCTAAAGCTAAGTAATCATTTCAAGTGATCAAATATCGTCTGCTGTGAGAAGCAAATACACAGCACAATGATAGTTATCGAGCTTACTCTCAGCAAAGCATATTAATCTTTTCTTCAGATTTTACTTTTGGGAGTGGTGATATCCTCTGACAGGACAATTCAGTTATCTTCAGCTGAGTTTTCAGAAGCAGCAGCATTTTTCCTCAGCAAAATTAGTTTCAACAGGTAGAATTTCAGCCTAAAATGATGTGCAGTCTTGAGGTGGACCTCTCCTGCTTTGCAGCAAGAGAAATTAGCTAGTATTTTCTTTCTCTTTATTAAGAAAGCTATTTTTGTCATCCATATTGGGCAACTGTATAAAAATAGGCAAGTTTTGTATCTTGGCAGGATTAAATGAGAAGTATGTATGTCTTTTTTTCATATCCTTGAATATCAAAGCAAGACAAGCCTATTTAGGAAGTAGAATTTTATTGCTTAACATATATTTGCATCCCGCAGTGAAGACATTCACTTTCATGGCACGTTTTCTCCCAATGGTTTCTAAATGCCTTGCAGCACTCACAAAGCCAAATTTTTGCAGTATTTTTCTGAGACGAAGAAGCATTATTACATTTTCTGACATGAAGAAGGGGCTGCAGAAGGGTGACAGAGCCTGAATCTGTAGTTCTGGTCACAAGAGCAGGTTACGTTTCTAAGTTCATCTGAAATAGTTTTGTGAACAAACTACAAGATTGTTTCTAGAAAGAGGAAAAGAGATGTGTCTGGTACTTGTTTAGAACAAATGTTTACAAAAATAAGCAGTTCCTCTTTATGAACAGAAGATCATTAATTGTTGGGATTTTTTCTCCCTAGCTATGGATTGAGGGAAGGAAGTATTGCTGTGACAGCAGTGCTAAGCCTCCCCCAAGGACATACTGGGATCCACAGGTGTAATTTTACCTGTTCTGATCTGGCATCTTCTTGAGCTTGATCAGTGGTGTCAAATGCAAATAAATTGTTAACTTGGAAAACACTGAAAAACGTCCCATTTCCAAGAAGATTCAAAGAGTCAAATACAGACAATGAAGTCAAGGTGAAGTCTCTAAATGAGAGAGCCTCTAAAAATTCTTTAAGGTGATAGCCAGTTGTGATACAGATATATGAAGTAAGAAAAGGTATTTAGGGAAAGGCATAGCTGGTTAGTTTACTGACAAAAATGTTCTCTGAGGGGCGTGTTAGTCTAAACTGCACAAATCTGCAGGAAAGGGTGAGATTTAGCATACCTTCCTCATGCAAAAAACTGAAAACATTTGATCTGTCAAAACATCCTATTTTAATGTTTCAAGGCTGATTTTTTAAAGAAAAAAAAAACCAACTGGGCAATGACATGGTCTCTGCATTTCCCTACATGTGGTTCAAGCACTTCATATGTTACTTACATGTCAAGTGTTAAGAATTTGTTGGTCATCTTCAAATTTAGCAAAATTATGGAAAGCTCAGAGATTGCTGAGTCCCATTAAAATCACCAGCCAGGTAGTGCCCTGCTTTAGTGACAGACCTGCTTCCTTAGCTGATGTGTTGCTAGCAGAAAATTCATGCAGAGACAGGCCAAAACACAGTTTATGGTCAGTCATGAGAGTCAGAAGAAATCTATGCCTTGTTCATAAAATCAACTTAAAATTTAAACCCTGCTTTGGGTTTGAAATGACCTTTTAAGAGTATAAGCTTGTATGAATCTATGACTTCAACCTTTTTCTTTGAAATCTCGAAGTCAAAGATTTGAAGAGCTCAGTATCTTAACAGCTTTTTGTCCTCTGGTGCAAGTGGTCAAGAATGCATTTTGCTGCAAATTGAAGGACAACCTTGAAGCTGAATTGTAAAGTCACTGTTTGGTCCAGCTGCAGTCCCATTCATCCTCCTTTACTAAGGAGAACCAAAGGGAGTCTGAAAGGCAGAGAGCCTCAGACTGACCCAACAAAACATAGTTAACCACTGACACTTCATGCTATGGCAAACAAAACAAGAATCCCACCACTCAGGAGGAGTCTGAAAAGGCTAAGCATTGATCTCAATGCTTCAGATTTCTGTAAAAGGAAGTAGGCAAAATTAAGATGACAATTAGCCCTCAGTTCTAGGATTACAAGCAGATTTGAATTGAAGGGGAAAGGTAGAAACTTATTCCATGGGCAAATAATTATGTGGTTGTTAAGGAGCAAGGTTTTTGCATTGCTTTTGATGCTTTTTCTATGCATAACAGAATGAAAGTTCAGTGGTCTGGGCTGGATTTCCTACATTCCTCAAAAGACCAGTCAGACCAAGTCTTTGATAACAGACTCATCAGTTTGACAATATGGAGCTTGAGGAAATGTGCATAAGTTTCCCTCCTATTTTTTTTTTATTTGACAATCTTTTTTTGAAGATCAGAGCATACTTACAATTTTTATAGAACTCCTAAATCATTAGGCTTACAACATATGCTTATAAATGGGTTTTGTAGTCTGTTCAGTTTTTTCATATGCTGGGTTTATGTCAGGTAAACTGGAATACATGCAGGCTTCTGACTCCCACCTGATTTTAATATCCCCATGAACACTTGTTGGCAAACTGAGTTAACTCCCCACGACTTAAAGTAGCCACTAAATAAGATCGACATACTTTTCAGCTTTTGGTTCTTTCTGGTCTAGTTTCAAGAGTTTCAAGTCAAATGCAGTGTGTGAGTATACATCTGAGAATACATCAGCTTTGGTAGAGGTTGATATGGCTGTCCATCATCTTCAGTCTTCTTGGGCTCCTAGAGAGTACAGTTGCTTTGGTCAGCTGGGATTTGGCTGTAGCTCACCAAAAAATATGAAGGAGGATGTGCCTAGAGCAGGTGCCACCAAGTTGTTTGAAAGGTTGCTATGAAATAATACAGACAGAAAAATAGTAATGAGTCAGTTAAAACCTCAAACATAGAAATGTTAAACCTAATAAGCCTAAAAATCTGAAGTGTGTCAATTTTCCTGTTTTTTACGTTTGTTGTTTTTTTTAAACATCTTTCGTATTTGCAAGATCTCTAAAGACACCCGTGCCCTTTCTGGTAACAGGATAAATACGGTACTTACTGCAATGAGATCTCATTTTGTTCCATTTCAAACCAAATAAGTGTGCTTTAGAGATCATGGAAGTCTGTAAAGGGATTTGCCTCCAAAGCTAACAAGCCAGCCATGGAAAAAAGGGAGAATAGCCCTAGTTTGAAGTCAGCAGTTACCAAAATGCAGTGTGTTGGCACTCTGAGTGTCAGTTTTCCCTTTTGTCAAGCATTCTGCAGTGTTCTGGAGCAAGTGCCTCATGCTGTGGTGCAGATCTCTACCTTTGCTCATCCCTTTTCTCCTCTAATTGACATTCAGAGGAATTGGACAGCACGGACAGTCTTTGCTACATCATTCTCCATAGCTGCATATGAGCATTTTCAAATGTACTCTGTGTGTCTGGTCTTAGGAGTCATAGGAGAACATTACTTCATTAGTAAATGCAAGAACTGCAGAAGGACTTGGTGTTAGCAAAATATCAGGCCAGAACCTTGGACTTGTGCTCCAGATTATCCACTGATCCCACAGCAGGGAGCAGCTAACAAACTGTGCCTCCAGAAGTGCCTAACTTCAGACATTACTGAGCCAAGCTTACAGAGTATGTGCATCCCCAATTTCAGCACAAAGTCACCCTTTGTTAAAAAATAAAAGGACCTGGCCATTTCCTGTACTCTCTGAGGGATTTGAAAAAAAAAACTAACAAAACCCCCAAAAACATATCACCCTAATTCACAAACTGTTCTGTTGTGTTTCTGCCTGAGTCTCATCAGGCACTAGCTGGTGCCACTTTCAGAGCACTATTTCTTAATTCTCTCTTCTTCACTTCATACTTATCTCACTTTAGAGAGTGTGAAATTTTTCAGTTCATTATGTTCTGAACTGTTATTTAATTGAAGCTCCTAATGTTCAGTCAGTACACACTGCACACAGTCATTTAAAATATTCCAGCAGTGCACATTTTTTATAAGTGCTTCAATTGGAAGTGATCAAGGTTTGAGACTTCCAGCCTATAAAGGCTTCTGCTGTGGAAATGTGAAGTGCTACTTTCAATAATTTCAAACTGCTTCCTAAGCAGGCCTTCTGTTCTGACTCTTAAACTGCAGCATAATTTCTCAGCATGGTTTATGCCCAGAACCTTCATTTAATGGCTCACACAGAAAGGAGCAAGTTGCAGGATTTGATGGGGCCTGCTAGCTGTGGAGCATGGTGGGAAGCCCTGCTCTCTGAACAGAGAGGCTGGGTGGGAGATTTTTGTTCTGCTCACCCCATCTTGTCCAGAACTGCTGGAACAGAGTGACTGCCCCCACTGCCCTTTTTTCTGCATGGTGTGTGCCATGCTTGCAGCTTTGTCCTCAGCTCCATGGGACCTGGTGTGACTGAAGTATGAGCACAAAGAATGTCTCTAAATGGATTTTTTCCAGTGACATGCTCTGAAATTCCAGTGTTGTAAGGTGGAAAACACCTAGAAGAAACTAGGATGGACCATGGCATCCCAGGAGGGCAGATCATAGCCAGCCTCAGTGTCACTGCCCTGGAGTGAAGCTGTGGTGCAGGGAAGGTACTGCCCAAGGATGAGGTGCAGCCCTGCAGCTCTTTAAAGTCTGCTCTGCCCGTATTTTGGACGTGGCTGCTACCTGTGACAACACAGACTGCAAACCCACTTTTCTTCCCTTTTCCACAAGCTTTGTGTGGATGACAAAAGGATGGGGATGGCTGTCCTCCATCTTCTCAAGCCTGAATCTGTGCAGCAAAGGAAAGGTTCTGCTTGTAAGGGAGAGAATGAATCTCACCACTTTCCTTCTCCTGCTGCTCAGAGCAAATGATACACAGGAATCACCAGCTGTCTGTTGTGGTGGGACAGGCTAGGGGCAGTAGCAGATGAAGAGTCTCCACTACTTTTCATTGTTCAAATTTAAAGCTGAAGAGGAGTCAGAGATTCCAGTTTTATTGAAAATGCTTGGTAATCTCTAGTAATGACCTAGTCTAACTAAAGAACAAGCACTTGTTAAAGGTCATTTTCTAAGTGCTGTCATCCTCTGCTCTAATTAATATCAACCATGTATGATGTTGGCAGTGGCTTCAAATATTTTAGCATGGGAAGACTGGACTTCCAGTGACATTTTTAATGAAAAAATGTAAATCATCTCTTATGAATGCTGTAATCAAGGTATTCATTAGCTAACCCTGGACTGCAAAGGAACACCTACAGAAATAAGCTGTGAATCTTGGATAATATTGTAGGAGTGAGAAGTCTTCCAGATACAATCCAGTAAGCTGCTATCAGCTAGGGACATGTCTAAAGAGTCATGGTTCAGGTAGCCAAAAAGACCATGAAAATGACAAATGAAGCACAAGGAGGCAGAGTGTACACTACTGATTCCTAGTGAAAATGTAGAACAAGTAGCTCAGGAACCTGCAGATTTGGGAAACTCTTTCCTTGAAGATTCTTATCCTGATCCTTTAAAAAGATTGACGAAAGCCCTGAAGTATGAGCAGACAGTATTATACCCTTTCCAGAATGTACTAGGAATAACCACACCAACTGTAGGTTTATACCTTGAGGCAGGAAGGGTTCACTAGAACACTGACCCTGAATCCAGTTACCTGGTATATGTCCATAATGTGCACTTGTCCAAGACAAAGGCATCCAGTGTTGATACAAAGGGGGAAATGGTGATTTTGTTGCTATTCTTGGCAGCTTGTTTCAATATTTGATGACTCTCACTTTCAAAAACAAAATTTTCCTATTGCTTCAGGTCCTAATGGTAGATTTTGTACTGCTTTGTTTTGCTGGATGCAAAAACTCTCTCTCTAGTCCCTGGAAATTTCCCTCTGTGCATATACTTGTATGGAATAGTCAAGTTTACCTCCCAGGCTTCTTCTTTTGATGAGAGAGTCACAAAAGGCCTCTTGCTCTAAGTTTCCTCCAGCCTGAAAGTGATTTTAGTATCTCCCCTCTTTGTTCATCTAATTTTTCCATCCTCCTCATTATTCTTCCACTGGAATATATATGGTTGCTCATAACACCAAAGCTATCTATGGTGGTATTTCTCTTTTTGTTTGCCTTTTTGTCTGGTCCAATATCAAAGTCCTTCAGTAGTCCTCTTTGTCTTAATGCTCCTTGGTACTTTCATTGAGTTCCATGCTCATCATTTCAATCACTGGTGATGATGATACAGTGTCCATAGTTCACAGGTGCAGCCTGTATCCTGGTTTCCTGATATCAGGCTTTGAATTCAAGTTCTCAGGTTACATGATCCTTGTTACATTTAACAAGTATTTTGGACACAAATGTAAGAGCTTTGTGATTATCTTAACTTATAATGCCTGCAATTGTTATATCTCCTTAAATTTTTTTATAAGATTAATTTTCTTATTTTTATAAGTCCAGTGTTGGTGTTTTTTTAAATCTCCTGAAGTTCATGTGCTGCATGCCATGATTGTACAAGAAATTCTATAGTCAAGTTTAATGTCTCCTGGAATATTTTTACTTGCATAGATAAAAATAGGGACATGTTCTCCAGTACATTTTCTTGGAACAGAGATTGCTAAACTCCACACTTTTCACATTTAGTCATAATATCAGAAAAACAACAGAACATTACTTTGCGAAGTTCAGCTCCAAATTCAGTTTTCCCAATAGTGGGTTGAATCAAAAACTTGTCTCTCCAGGTAGTTTCTCTCCTTACTGTACAGGACAGGGACTGCACAGAATTAGTGGTTTTGGCTCTTATTAAATGTCTTCATGCTCAGGAGATAGTTTGTACCACCATTCAGTAAGGAAAACCAGGGATCATCTGCACCAGGCAGTTCTTGAGGTAGGCATCTCTGAGAAATGATCCAAAAGAAATGCTCAGGCAGTATCAGGCCAGAGATCTTCACAAACTCTGTCAGAGCTGTAGAATTTCTTACCAGGGTCTGTGCAAGCCTTCACAATCATAAATCATAGAATGGTTTGGCTTGTAAGGGACCTTAAAGATCCTCTTGTTCCAACCAGCTGCAATGGGCAGGGACACCTTCCATGAGACCAGGCTGCTAAAAGATGCATCTAACTTGGCCTTGAACACTTCCAGGGATGGGGCACCCACAGCCTCTCTGGGCAACCTGTACCAATGCCTCACCGCCCTCACAGTAAAGTATTTATTCCTAATATCTAATCTAAACATCCCCTTTTTCACTCTGAAGTCATTCCCCCTTGTCCTTGTTAGTAGTCCCTCTACAGGTGCCTTGTACCCCTTCAGATACTGAGACCTCAATAAGATTTCCCTGGAGCTTTCTCTTCTCCAGGCTAAACATCCCAGTTCTCTCATTCTTTCCTCATCAAGGAGAGACTCCATCCCTCTAATCATCTCTGTGGGCCTCCTCTGAATTCACTCCAACAGGTCCACATCCTTCCTGTATTGTGGCCCCAGAGCTGGATGCAGCACTCCAGGTGGGGTCTCCTGAGAGCAGAGTCAAGGAGAGTCACCGCCCTCCATCTGCTGGTCATGCTGGTTCTGGTGCAGCCCCGGAGATGGTTGTCTCTGTGGGCTGTGCATTGAAATTCACTTGCAGAAAAGACCATGGTCATGAGTTGTGTAAATGACCATGACCTGAAGTTGTGTAAGAAAGAGCAGGATCTGATCTGAGTGATATTGCCAAATGACACACATGAGCAGCAGAGATGCAGCCCGGCCACCTCTCTCCATCCTGAGCCAAGATTTTCATGTCCTCTGTAGTTCAGACAATTTTTTCTTAATTCCTCCTGCATTTTCATCCAGCAACCCCACTGTGTACCTGCCCTCACAGATGCCGTAGTCTCTGTCCTTTGCATACGTCCTTCACACATATCCCACACAGAATCCAAACACAAACCCAAGAACTTTAGTGATTTAAAAGTGTGAAGCATTTCCCAGTTTTCACAGACACGTGATGCACATTTTGGTGTGCACACATAGATGCCAGCTTGTCGCAGCTTCTTGTGATGTTGAAAACACATAGTGGTAAAGTTTTGCAAACAGGTGGGGAAAGAAAATGTAGCACTGGTTATTTGTATTGAACTGTTGCTGGCAGCCATGGCAAGCTGGCAACCTGTCACAATAGAACCAAATTCCAAAGAGCTCATAGCCTCATGGTCTGTCATTGTTTTGTGTGAGCATTGCACTCCACTCTTCCAAATCCCAATGGCAAGCTGGCCAGTGAGAGGTGTAAAACTCTGAAACAGAAGATTTCTAAACAAAGGACCACAGCTCTTTCCAGTGTATTTGCCCCATTAATATCTAAAATCTCTGGTTCATGCTATAAATATAATGAGCTAATAATCTCCATTTAACCATGATACAAATACATGTATTTGTATCAGAAACTTGCAGTGTTTCTCTCAATGACAGATCTATATAGCATTAAAAAAAATCTTGGAAGCAGTTTGATCCTTATTTGGCTAGGATCACGCAGAATCAATATTGGCACTGTGAGATTAAAATTTCTCCCTACTTTCCTCCAAAGCATAAACCAAATTCAGGAGCCCATTGTAACTACCTTGTGTCTGAATCATAGAAACCTTAGGATGTGGTTACCTTCTACTCTAATTCCCAAGATGGATGGCATGCTTACTTTACCAAGAATGCCCAGGAATCTCTGGATTAGTAAATCTGATTCTGAAGATTCTGCTTTTCATATTTATTTATAATCCCACTCATAAACTCATAAAGTTGCAGTTTAAAGTCTGTTGTGTTCCTGATCCCACTACCTGTACCTAGGACTGGCTTCCCAAAACCCTGTTGCTGTGGATGTGAACAGTCAACTTCCCCTGCTGATGAAAATGCAGGTCTTCTCCAAAACACCAAGAATGTTTTGAGGGACATCTCTTGTCTTACATGCTACATGTTAAGCCTGAGGCTGGTTTCATAGCAAGAAGGGAAAATATTGTCAAAATGCAGTGAATGAATGCATGTATCAGCACACTGTACTTACAGGTGGAATTAAAGGAGAAATGCTCTGTGAACTGTGCCATGCCCGCACTGCCTTCACTTAAACTCTTAAACTCCTTCTTCTTTCACACTGCTTTGAGCATCAGCATTTCAGCTGATTTATGGAGAGAGAATTCCACTAAAATACACATTTTTACATAGAGTGACAAGATTGTGTATTCCTCCCTAGCAGATACATGTAAAATCCAGTTGAAATCTATGTTAGGTGGATATCCCTGATTGATTTTTTTTTGTTGTGTTGTTTTTTGTTTTTTTTTTTTTGTTGTTCTTGTTGTTTTTTAACATGCAGATTTCAGTAGACCTTTTTGGTTATACAGCCCTGGAAATTTTTAACATCTGTAAATGCCTGAGCTATCCAGGGTCAAAGTTGCTCGGGAGGTGCTGAGCGATGCTGAAACAGTATCTTGCAGTGGCTCAGCAGATGAAATTGCCACGGTGTGTGGTGGTGGTACTGGCCAAGGGCAGGACCCACAGCGATAATCAAGTATCTCAGCTCTTCCACTGCTCTAGTCTGTGACCTCAAGAGAGGTGCTCTGTTTTCCTGTGCTGGCTTCTCCACCTATAAAATGACATTTTGAGCTAAATGCTTTGAGAGTGACAGATACTGTCCAAACTTTCCCTGAAAAAACAGAGCTAATTTGTTATCTAGGATGTAGTAGAGTCAAGCCCTATTTGGTAATATGGGGTAAGACAGCACTGGTAATACTGGGAAAGAAACAGTCCTGAAATCTGCAGTTTCTTCTTGTGAGTTTTGGCTTAAGGCTGCAGTGCCAGTTCATGGAATGAGTGAGAAATGCATCTGCTGAAATATGGCCTAAACTCTCTCCGACAGGAAAATGGGCAATGATGTGTGTAGCCACTTGTGAGTCCCAGAGTCACGTACCACAGCAAATCATAGCCCCCCTGACAGGCTGGCACAACAGTAGTCTGTGCAGAGAAGGCACTGTGGACATGCATTTCAGGAGTGGTGTCCACTTCCACTGCCAGCCCAGTCATGAAGAGCTGTGGGTATTTGAAAACCTTGGTTAAAACCAGGGGCAGAAATGTTGGAACCAGTCACTGTGGGCAGGATGACTTCTGAGGAGCCGGGGTAGTTCTCCAGCCCAAGCAACATCCCAATGCAAACACAACTAGTGCTTCTAATCACAACACTGGCTTTTATATGAAAATAATTAGCTGAAGAAAAGTAAACCCCCTTCTGTCCTTGCAAAGCTGTGAGGGGAGAGAAGTGCATCTAAGATTGCTTCAAATGAAACAGTGAGGCTCAGAGGAACCAGAGACCTCTGCTTGTATGTTGCATTCCTTACTCCTGAGACAAGTTTATGAAGGAATGGAGTGTCTTTAATCATTTAATTTGGCTAATTTAAAACTACATATGCATAATTTATTTACAGAGAGGTAAAATCCTCTAATTCCTGCATTTATTATTGTAACACACAGTATTAGAGTGATTTTTTTTTTACTATTGCAATCTGCACACTGTCTGAGAGTGTTAGTGTGCTATACATCATGCCTGAGTGAGTGTGTTTGAGGGGGTTTGAGACTCCAATTCACATATACCACTCTCCATAAATTATGTACTTAAATTCCATTTATATACAAAGGCATTGCAGAAATTGTAATATAAATTAATTTATCAGGCTTTCATTCCCAGACATTGTTTTTTGCCCTTTATTTCAAAGGGAAAAAAAAAAAAAACAAACCCCAAAAAAGGTTCTTCCATTTCCCACTCTGGGGGGTTTCAATTTGGTAATATCGCAATAGTGCCTTATGTTAAAGGTTTGGCTCATTCACAGCAAAACCCAGGGAACCTGCCTTGTTGAAACTATCTCCAAATACAATTTATGCAATCTATTCATGTAAGTGGGACACCTTTTCTAATTCCAGCTCATGGGAATTTAATTGCCAAGTTTGAACCTTTGTCAGGATATCTATCATTTTTCAAGGACTTCATGGATGGAAAAAGAATTCAGTGAGGTCCAGCTCTTTTACAAGGCTTGACAACTATTCTGACCTTCTCAGAGTGTAAGACATGAGAGCCCCAAAAGACCTGGCTGAGGCAAAGTGAGAGAATTGATTCCAGAGCTGCCTCATTCACAGGTACCTTTAAATTATATTCCAGCCTGACCCAGAAGGTTTCTGCCATGTAAGTCTCACCCCACTCACCTTTAGATATCTGAATTTCCCCTCATTCCTTTGCTGACCTGGGCTGTACTTTGTGCAACCAGCTTCACTGAAGGCATTGTGTGTCCACCATAATGCCTCTCATCACTAATTCACAGTCCCTTGGCATGTATGAAAGCTTAAATTATTTCCTGCAGTGTGCATTAGCTTGCACATGTCTACACTGAATTTCATCTTCCATCATGCTGTCTGGTCAAGTCTTTCTGGAACATGTCGTAGCTCCCCATAGTTTTGAATAACCTAAAAAATTCTGTGTCATCCGGACATTTTGCTAATTCACTATTTACATACCTACTCCCAGGTCACTAAGAAACATCTCTTACTACAAACTTTGGGCTGACAGGCATAAATTCTTAATGTGTATTGAAACCATGAGCCAATCTAGGGCTATTTCTTAGTTTGATATATTTGAAGTAGCTTTTAATGGCTTATCAGTAGGTGTTGAAGGCAGTGAAATCTGTGACAGCATTGCAGGTTCTGCTTTCTTCAGCTGGGGTTGCTATCAGAGACAATGGGGCTGGCATTCTTCTCTCCTAGATGAGAAATTAGATCTTTTCTAAATCTGCATGGGATTTGAGCCTCTTCCATTCACTGTATTTTTCCTGTGCAGGGAGGATGACAACTCCCATAGGCAGCAGAAGGAGAAATATATGTCTCTGTTCTAGGAAATTGGGTTGACCTATTCCCCTGGAGCTGGTTGGCACAAGAGGAGAAAACAGGAGCTGACAGAGAGCAAGACCATGCACAGGGGCAGGAGTAAATATGTGGGCCAGTCCTGGCTGTTGAGCTTGCCACCAAGGTTATCTCCCCCAGCTCTGCTTGTGTGGTTACTGATGTGCCCCTCAGAGTGGGTTCCTGTCTGCTCTCCTTAGAAATACTGAAGGCAATATACAGTGATGTGGCTCTTTTCCCAAAAATGGGTGATGGGCCATGTTCAACATAGCAGGTACAGTGTCTGACAGTGTGCCTTTGGAAGAAAATATGGCATGGCCTCATCCTTCAAGAGTAATTTAACCCACCTGGTTGGTTACATGTCATTGTAGAAACTCTCTTTTACTTTGTAAATATTTTCTGTTTCTTCTTAAGCTGTAGGAACCTATGTCAGTACTTGTAGTGACAAAGAGGGAGATTCTGTAGGCTATAGGCTGCTTTAGAGGAGAGGACAGGATCTGAACAATGAAGGGGATGTAGGAAGAAAAGTTGGATTTTGAAATTTTAATAAGTAAATTTTACAGAGGAAGACAAATCTCCTTTTCTCTCTCCCTTTAAAATAATCTCAAATGATATAACATATCTGAGTGTTGTTAGCGCTCCTGGCAATGCCAGCACCACCCTGAAAATGTTACCACTGGTGTCTGAAGGTATGTCCAGGAGCAGCACAGAGAAAACATGATCTGAACACTCAAACAATGAATGAGTGCCACTAGCAATGATGCTTTGTTGACAGTAATAGAATGGTATCTATTTCTCAGAGGTATTTGTCATTCCAGGGTATATGCAGGCTCAAGTATATGAAACTGATTTGGATTATGGTCGGCAACACTTAGGAAGTTATCTTTGCAATCAGAAGAAAAAGGTTTTTAATTACAAGCACAGTAATAACATCAAGCTGGGGCAAATCCCATGCTTGATCCTGTACTACTGCTCTGGAATTCTGCCTGGTTTGGATACTTGTCTCTGTTTCCTCATGAAATCACTTCCTGAACTGGATGTTTTTGGTAGAAATCACTTTTGCAATAAAATGACGAAGGGCAGAGAAATATTTGTCTCATGCTGAGCACACTTGGGAAAACACTGCTCTGCCCACAGCCCCTACCTGACCACAGGGAGGAGGCCACAGACCTGCACAGGTGCCTTTGTAAACCATCGCTCATTCCTACCGTGGTCAGGGACCAGAGTCCCTCAGCCACCAGCTCAGACCTCTGCTGTGCTGGTGATCCCAGCAGCATAACCCCCTCCTGCTGTCCCAGCAGCACATCAGGTATAGAAGAAGATAAAATCTCTTTTTCCAGCTTGTCAGCATTCCTGTATGAAGCAATGCCTGTGTGATCTCCTTCCTGTGGTGCCCAGCTCTCCACACGTGGGCTGCACTGATCCCGAGTGCCTTGGCAGGGAGCTGGTAGGTGCTGTTACCCCTGGGAGGGGGCTGTGCTGCAGCTGCAGTGAAGGCACCCGCTACCCCCAGAACCACTGCAGTCACCTGGTTTCCAACCTGACGCTTTGGGCAGCTCTGCCTTCCATTACATCTCCCACATCATCCCGCACCTCAGCACCCTCTTCACTCTCCGCCTTGTCCTCCAGCCCTTCCTCTACCCTCCTGCCCTCAGGCACCCTCCAGCTTCCTCCCTGCCCCTCCAGCCATCCCTGTCTGCATTCCTCCTGTCTGCTCTGTTTGCCTGCCACCAGGGCATCCCACAGACTGTGCCTTTCTGCAGATGGACTCACCCAGTCACCCACGGCTCTCCACAGTCACTGGCTCCTAGTGGGCATCAAGGGCTCTTTTTCTCCTGCTGTCTTTGAGGTGATCTGCAGCTCCTGGGGGTTCCATGATCACTGGAGCTGTCCTAGGGATCTGGAGTTCAGTAGGGTATCCCTCCAGAAAGGTTTTGTGTGAGGGCTAGGCATACAGGGTAGACACTCTGAGGGATGCCTTATTAAAAAGTGTCTTTGGGTTTTGTGGCTGTGCATGGGGCGGTTGGAAGGGGAGCAAGGCACAGGAGCCCTGTGGAACCTCCAGGCTCTTTGGAAGCTGTGGTTTCAGGTATGAGCTGAGCCATTAAGCTGCCTCCAGCACTGCCCTGTCAGAGCAAGGAAACGGGGCCAGCCCCTGCTCCACGGCAGCACAAAGTCCCTTTCCTTCCCATGGTGTCCTGGCCAGGCCTGCCCTTATACTTGCTTTGCAGAGGACTGCGAGCCCCGGAGGGAGCCCAGCTCGGGAGGAGCCCAGCCTTGAGGGAGCCCAGCCCGGAGGGAGCCCAGCCCCGGGGCAGCCCAGCCTTGAGGGAGCCCAGCCTGGGGAGCCAGGCCTGAGGGAGCCCAGCTCTGAGGGAGCCCGGCCCCGGAGGGAACCCAGCCCTGGAGGGAACCCAGCCCCGAGGGAGCCCAGCCCCGGGGGAGCCAGGCCTGAGGGACCCCAGCCCCGAGTGAGCCGGGCCCGGAGGGAGCCCAGTCCTGAGGGAGCCCGGCCCTGAGAGAGCCGAGCCCGGAGGGAGCCCGGCCCTGGGACTGTGCGGTCCCGCAGCCGGAGCTCCGCTCATCCGCTCTGCCCCTCGGAGCCGGAGGAACCCGGCCGGGCCCCGAGAGCCGCACCGTGCTTGCCTGGAGCTGGGCTTTGTTACAGGAGGAGGAGTTTATCCCTCGACATTTTCACAGCTCGGGAAGGAACAGGAGGGATTGATGACTCTGAGCCCAAGAAAGACAAAGAGGTGATAGTGCCCTACTGGGCTTTGATAAACCCAGGCAAGCAGCCACCACTTGTTCTTACAATCCCTCACTCCCACATATGCACGAGAAACGCTATTGTGGGGCTTTTTCAACATTACTGCATACTTATTAACTGACGTGCTTTTGTTTTCTATCAAAAATCTTGTTTCTAAACCTCTCCTTATAACTCACCACATAGACACATGCACACACTAATTTTTCTGTCAAAGAAATCAGTACTGTAACATTTGAAGGGGAAAGTAAAAGACCATTTTAAACTACTTTTTTTTTTTTCTTTTCACCATTTTCTTTCACCAAATTACTCTTCAGCTCTTAATTTCACAGACATTGTGCTCAGTTTCAGTAGCCTGCAGAGGTCTGTGGAGGTGTGATTGGAGAAGCTTTTGCTAACAAAACCCTCTTCATTTCTTTCTCATAAGCACAGTGTTTGCACCTTGCAAACCCGACACTCGTACTGAGGCACAGATTTGTAAAGGTATTTTGGCATCTCCCTCCCAGCAAGTCAGACTTGGAGATTTGGCTTTTCCAGTATGATAGTTTGCTCTTTTATTTGTTGGAATTTTCCTCCTGTTGGAGGAATGGCAAATCTGATTTGACTTCTCTGGGGGCAAAATCACAGGAGAACAAGGCAAAAGCCTTAAAAAATACCAACTGATTAACTCTCTCAGATATCCATCAGGAAAAACAGGCACTTTAACTCATTTTCTGCCCACAAAACAACTGGCTCAGAATAAGAAAACCCACTTCTAATTCAGGGTGATGGCTACCTGGCTGGATGCAGCAACATGCAGATGCACTGAAGAAAATGTGCCACAGCAGCTTCCTAGCAGGACTTCACAGCTTCCAACCCCTGAGTGCTTTTTAAGCACCAACTCAGTAATTATGCATCATGGACAGGCCTACTTTTTCACCATCACTTCTACATTTCACTGCAACTTTGCAAAATGATCAGATGATTGAGATCTGGAAAGTTCATGCTCTCTGTCCTGTATTCGGGCTATTGCACAACACCGCTGTGCCATTGGGGCACTTAGGGAACCCAACTGTCTTTGCTGCTGTCCTGGTTAGACGGCCACAGGGAGCAGGACCTGTGGTGCTCACTTCTGCATAAGCACATGATGTGAGCCCCCATAGTGATGAATGCATTACACACGTGGAAAAAGAGACCCAGAGAGAGCCAGAACACAGGAGTGAACAATACAGGAGCACAGAATGCCAGCTCACATCAGCGGACATATCAGCTACACAATGTCCTGCTCCCACTTGAGACCAATGACTGGAATACCTTTCACAGAGGTGGAAGCCTGTTGGAGGCACAAGCCATAGGTGAGACTGCAGCTCAGCATCGATGTGTATCCAAAGGGATTGTCAGGCTGGAAATGCTCTGCCTGCTGTAGGATCCTGTAGGATGCTGCATCTGAATAGCATCTTTTGTGCCAGGCATTTCCATGATGGAACCTGAGACATTATAATTCCAAAATACCCACCAGACCCCAGAAAACTGCTGAAATGCATTTGAAATAGCAGAATTCTGATGTGGTCAATTAACCCCCTGCTATGCAGAACCCTGATATCTCTGTATAAATAAAATAAAAGGCAATAGTGTTGGATTGATGGCATAGCTGGGGAAGAAAGCAGCGATACCATTAGATAGCTCCTTATGAATTATTTATTGGGTGCTGTGATCAGAGCTCTGTTTAGCCTCTGTCCTGCTCTAGGTCATCACAAGCATACACCCCATGCCCTAACTCAGAGCATTAAGCAGCCATGCCAAAGACAGGATCTTTGCATGACTGCCTCCAGATCCCAGCACATACCCGTGTAGCCCCTATAATGGACAAGCACATGTATTATTAAGCAGCAGAAAGCACTTGTACAAGGCTGACGGCACACATGACTTATTTACACTGACCTAAAATAGCAGCACTTTAAATGATACAAACACAGAAGACTTTAAAGTGCTCCATGGAGATTTGTGAATACAGGAGAACCCTTTGGCTAATCCTGAAACATTGTTTTCTTAAAAAGTCATCTGATTTTCTTTTATGCACCTGCCATTACTTTCCCTACCTAGAAGTGACTTCCTTTGGTTTTCCCTATATATTGGATTATTAGCAGCTCAGTTATTAACAATCCTCCCACTTTTGTTGGCAGATGCAGCCTTTCAGAGCTGACAGCTCCTAAGGGCTTAGGAATACTCTCCCGCAGGCTTGCAGGGTAGAGGATTCATGGGGTTTTCCCTTCTTTTAGCTGAGATTCCTGATGGAAAGTGGCTTAAATGGCTCCACTTCAGCTATGCCCACTGGCCAGGCTTGGCACATTTTGTCCCCACTGTCACTTGGTGTCTGTTTGGGGACAGGGGCTTTGTGCTCAGATGAGGAGGGAGGTCACTGCCAGGGTGGATGGGAAAAGCTTCTGGGGGTGTGCCAGAATCATGGGGTGAAAGACAGAACCAGAGAAACCTTAAAATGAATGTATGTGTGTGCAGGGTGGGGGGGACCTTAAAGATTATTTAACAAAAAAAACCCCTCAGAGTTTGACTTATATGAAATTTAATTTAATTTATTTTTACACCAGCAGCTGTCAGTTCAAAGAACAAAAACAAAGTAGCCATCTGTGCTTAATTTCATAAATCTACTGTAGATTGTCACATGATAGTGGAACTTGGACAAAAACATGTCATGTGATTGGGTCCAGTCCCTTTAAAGTCAGGCTTTCATATGTAATCAGATGTAGTTGCAGCTATAGGCATGAGGCCCAACTAAGCAGGCAGTGACATGTCATGAACTGAGAGGGGTCAATCTGACAGAAACCCTCATTTCTACGACTTGTATCATCTCCCCTTCTTCTCATGGCAGAATTGTTTTGGTTCTTTTTTCATTATGTTATGTTTTTAATTATCTGCATTGGAGCAAAACTATGAGCTTATTAGATAATAGCAATGCCTGCAACATGAAATACAACATGAAACAACTCCCCTCCAGGGAGAGCTGCAATGGCATGGAAAAAGCAGGGTGCCAGGAAGCTGTGAAGTACCAAGGGTGGTGGCAGTCGTGCAGTCTCACCTTCCATTGGAAGCTCTTCTCTGATTCTTTAGATGTGACAAAAAGCATTTTCTTTAAACCTTCACTGAACACAGGTAAATCAGAGAAACATAAAGAAATGAGATTTTCTTTATCCATTTGAGAGGCAGGGCTAATAGAGAAAGTCAGAATGTGTTTACTCTCCAAAATCATATTACTAAGAAAGTGCAAGGGAGAGAGATCAGAGGGGGTGTAATTAAAATACAGATCAAAAAGTCACATTTTTCAATTTGCCATGTGAAAAAAAATAACAATCAGCTTGTCATATTCTCATTAAATACCAGATGGTTGAGCATGAGTAATAGATCTCTGGCTGACAGAAATCTGCAAACTCTTTTCTTTGGAGAGTTTTTAACTTCAGCAATCCGACCATATCAAATAGTCAATAATGCTATCAAGGTGAATGTATTTGTTTAGTATTTACGTGCATGTATTTGTCTGTATGTGCATGTGGGGAGGAAACCAGAGCTGGGCCCCAGAGAAAGCAAAATTGATTCTTAGCAGGTAAGTTCAGCTGCCTAAAACACTTTTACTCTCACACTCACAGACACAAGGGTTTCCTGAGGTTTAATGCTTTCCACCTTCTCACGGACAATTAACTGATGACCACAGCCAGGCTGAAAGGAAAGTGGCACAGCTCCTTTAGCTGATGCAGCACATAACTATAAATCAGGATGTTGCTCTTGCCCTGAGCCCCCCAGATCAATCTCTTTCTTGCACCTCTGCTGTTCCCTCCAGTAGAGATCCAGCAGCTGCAGGCAGCCCTGTCCTGCTGCCTTTTCCAGGGCCAGGTCACCCCTGGACCAACTCCAGCAAAAGTTTTACCATGCTCAAATTAGTTCTCTGGTTTGCTGTCACTAGTGCTGTGTTACAATGATACTGACAGGCTCTAGCCATAGACCACTGCTGAGACAGTATGAGGAGAGAATGAACAAGATGCTTCTTTTCTTCCCCACACAATTTACTCCCTCGGTGTGCAACATGATGCAGCACAAGGACGTGGTCACGTTGGGAAGCTCAGACCCAACCATATCAGAACCAGCACCATCAGCATCTCCAGTCTGCTGAAGCCAAACCAGCCTTTTTGTAGCCGGGTTCCTGTCTTGATCCCAAGTACAATGATGCATCTGATTGCTCTCTCACTGGACTTCAGCCATTTGCAAGGCTTGATAACAGCACAGCCAAATGACTGGGAGCCCTGAAAGGCCAATGTAATAAAGAAAACATTTAAGCCTGCCAGCAACATATGAAATTTAAAAGAAATCCTGTATGTGTGCAGAGGGAGCAGCCATGCTCCTCTTGCCTGCTCCAGCCTGTCGTGGAAGTGAACACACACTGGTCTCTCTTGGAGACCTTGCATTTTATTTAAATCTCATCATCACCACCCCCTGCCCCCTTCTTCTTGTTGCTGTTTTCCTTTAACCTAAAAGAAGTAATTTTGAATGAAAGTAGATTATCTGGTCCTTGTATACGGAAAAACATCAATTACTGTCTAAGAACAATAGTTTTTGTGGTAGGAGTGTGGTAGCTTTATTCTCCTACAAGTTTGGGCTGGACTGATACTTAGAGTAATAGACATTAATGCCAGAAGAGAGCTTGTGAGGTTTCTTGGCCTACTCTTTTTGCCAGTAAGGGATATTTCCCTACGGGATATTGTAACCGAGCTTTAATTAAAAAAATTAGAAGGCATTAAAGCAGCACAAAGTAATAGCCTCCTTCGGTGTACCTCACATTTCCAACCAACCTGTGAGTCTCAGGCCTTCTTCATTCAACCTACTGACACATCTGTGCTCTTGGCAGATCCAGATCTCACAATGCTGTATTGTTCAGGGATACCTAGAAGTGATATATCTGCAGCACAATAAATTGGCATGGGTAGAACACCATGCTAATCAGTTTGGATTGCTTTTCATCCTCAAGCTAGTTCTTTTAGACCTGCCTCATTTAGCACTACAACATGCAGTGCAGGTGTATCCACACACTATCCAAGTCTTTGGGAATGACACTTGTTATGTGGAGCTCAGAAAATCCATGGTGGTGGGAACAGGGGTGAAACTGAAAAGTTCAGGCTCTCCTCACCCACGACTTCTAGTTGGTTGATACAGAGGTGTTTTCTTTTTCTATGAGGTCTTGGTGCCACTGAGATCTGTAGAAGTTTTGACATCACCTACAGCTGTTCTAAAACTTTATCCTGTGTTTATTTTTCTAGTCAGAGTAAAAATGTTTTTCCAGTGATAATACACTGGTCTCTCAAAACTGTTGATTTCTTCTTAAATTCTATTCAGTTTTGCCAGTTTCAAAACATTTTCCTTATGCACTTTTCGTGTTTTTAGTTAATACCAGCATATATTACTGCCTGAATCACCTTTTTTTTGTGACTTGCCATCTTATCATACTAGCCTCACTTTTCAGCTGTTACTTTTTCAGGAGTTCACCCCCATCTCCTCATTTTCTCTTAGATTGACAAGGCTGACAGAGGCACCTGTAAGCACTTGCTTTCTTGATCCTGGCTTTAATGATTAGCTTAAGGAGTCTCATATGCTCCTGTCATACCTATTGCTACCTCTGTCAACATTCTTTTCAACACAGCAGACTTTGATTGTGCTTAGAGACAAGGTCTGCAGCACCTGTTTTCAAAGGAAATGGAAAAGCAGATATTCTGCTTATGAGGATTGACTTAGTAATGGAGCCAAGGTTAACAAATTCACCTGGAGATTTCCTACAGCTCTTGACTCTGTGCTTCTCTAATCTGGAAGGATGTACTGATGGTAAGGTAACAGTATCCTCACCTGCAGACACTGGCAGTGGTTTTTGGCAACTTCCACGCTGTTTGGCTTCTCTTTGAGATCTGTTCACTCTCTGTTTAGCAGACCATGCCTTGCTTGCCTGCCTTGTGTTTGCAGGTAAGGTGGTTTTGGAGAGCTGCTGATGAGCCTCTTTCATTGGTTTGCCTATACTGCTTTCATCAAGACAACGCATCCAGCCACCGATACTCCAGGAGACACCTAACAGGGCACAAACCAGGAGGAAGTTTCCATGTGGATTTAGCCCACCTGCAGCTGTTTCATCTCTCAGGTCCTCATGACCAAGGTCAGAGGCTTCAGCAGAGCTGCTGTTTGCTCATCAGAACAAAGGAAGTCTTTAAGCTGGTTTTACCACCCTATCAAACTTCTGTGGGTGAGGCAGGAGAGAACAAACTCGTTTTCAGGACCACAGAGGTATACAAATCTCGGGGTAAGCAGATATACATATAGGTGTCTGATGACTCGTCTGATATACCTGATTAGTGAGAAAGGGTGCTTTTGAGGTTAAGACACTGGAGAGGATTCAGGAAACCTGGATTTTGTTCCCAGCCCCACCACAGATTTGCCTGCTGCATCTTGAGTAAGTGTGTTTGCTTGTACCTCAGCCCTCTGTGTATAAAGGGGGCGCAGGACTATTTACCTCCTTGCTTTTCCTTCAGAAAGTTAGGACAAGCGCATGGGTAAGTGTCCCTAACCCACATGGGCTCTCATCTCATGGGATCTCTTAACACCATCAGTGTGTGAATCACAGGGCTCAAGGGAAGAGAGAAACACATACTTGACACATGTATGTACAAAGGATGAACTGTTCCAGAAGTATCAGTGAAGTATCAAAAGTTGGCCACTTCTGGGAACAGTAATCATCTTCCTGGCATCTGTCTCTGACAATCTCAAGCTGTTAATGAAAATTTGAATCAAACAAGGACTAAGCATTTTATTTCATGGTTTGCTGGGCACTTAAGTATTTAAATGCCTCCATTTACCTTCCTTCATAACAATGCATATTCAGGTCCTGTCTGCAAAAACAACAGAATTGAAAGAAATGCAGAGCAAGACAAAGCTTCCTGGACAACATAGAAGTAGTGGGCAGCAACAGTATTTCTCTTTGTTCATTAGTCATATTAATTGCATTTATTACATCATCATATGGGTCACACAGCATTAATTGTTAGATGGGCCTAAGGAGGTGGCACCAAACACCAGAAATGTTTGGTGTGATAATTTGTCCATCCTTCTGTTAGATTCAAATTCTGTTCTTGCTGGCTGAATTACAAATACAACCAACCCCAGCCATTCAGCCCTCCACACTCTACTGCAACGAAAATTAAACATTATTATTGTTGTTTGTAATTGCAGTAACATGAGTGAGTGAGAATCTCATGAGATGGCCCATTATGTTTTTTTTGGCTGATTCAGTTGGTTGATACAGAGGGATAGGGATATTCAGTGGTCTTTCTACCCTTTTAACCCATTCTAGGTTAGTATTCAGAGATCATGCTTTGAGGTTCTGTCTTGCAGTATCTTGCTTTAAGGCTGTTGTAAGGCACTCTCTTGAGAGTCTCTTTTCTTGGCAAACTCTTGTAGCAGCAGGCTTTGTAGGCAGACTTCTTTCATTACATAACCTTTTCCTCTTGATAGGGCATCTGTAGTACCGGAGGGAGGAGGTGCCTGATGCAGACAGGTTTTATCCTCCCACCTTATTTTTGTGTCCATGCATTTTCTCCTCTTTAAGAGAACTCTAATACTTCCCCTTGCTACTGAAAGTAGGTGGAAGAATAGTCAGTTTTTCCTATCCTTGGCAAAATGTTTTCCTGGCACTGCATATTGTGGAGCAAGGAGCACAAACACTCTCACTGTTGCAGTGAAGCAGGAGGAGGAGCTGTGCTCCAGCTAGATTTTCTGGGCAGGTGTGTGACCCATGAGACATCCACTGACAGCACCAACAGAGCAGTGACATGAGCACCTATGTTAGATTCTCCATGTACAGCTGATATTACAGTGGTGCAGTAAAGCACATGGGGTCACCTCCTGGCACACTGTGAACATGCACAGTGGAGTGGGAAATGCCATAAGGTTTTCTGGGAAACAGAACCTCATAGCCATATGAGCACAGCTCCTTGGGAGCAGAGATTTAAACTTGAGTCTCACAGTCTGGGCATATATCTTCATTCTTTAGCTTTACAGAGAAAGGTGAGAGAGTCAGGTTTGTTTTATAATTGAATGCAGGTGTTTAATTAGATCAGATTCAGCAGAGTATTATTAAGGAAGTCCAGTTCCCAAATACCTGAGAAGGTGGTGATGAGGACACTCTACTCAATGGGAGACCAAGGTTTGAATCTGCTTTCTAATCAGATGTGTGGGTGAGGAGAGAGGAGGAAGACTTGAAAGCAATTTCCTACCTCTTATGTGGCTAAGGGAAAAATATGGGTGAGATAACTGTTAGTTGTTTTTTAGTATTTTTTCTTATCTCCGAGAAAGGATTTACAGCTGGGACTCCCAGAGGAGATAGGTGCCACCTCCTCTCCCAGTGGTAGCTACAACTGCCTCTGCTTAATTGCTTCACCACTAAATACTGCACACCACATGGCCTTTTGTGGACATTTCTTATCCGTCAGCTTGGGCAGCTTCTTTTTCTACTCTCCAGCTTCTCTAATCCCATCCTGAGGCATCAGATTTACTTTCTCCCCTGCACCAGACCTGGCATCCTGGGATGCCTGTGTCTCTAACCCAGGGCTGAGGATTCCAGAACACACTGGGGTAAGTGGAAGTTAAGTATTAAACCAGTGTGGTTTTCCTCTTTTGGAGTGAAATCTCCTTTTGCCTCAACTATGAACATGTTGGACAGTGAGGAAAGCAGTAGGTTGGAGCATGTACACAATTAACCAAGCTTTTTGATTCTCTTTGTCTCAGATCTTTGGTAATGAATTCCCTCTGGCTAAAATGACATGTTTAAGGTCCTTGTGCTGTTAAAGTCAGCCTGCTTTATACTTTCTGCTGTGTGTATGGGACTCACAGGGAACTGGTAAGAGATAATTGTACTCCCACTAGTACATGACTCTGGCTTTATAGATCAAAACGTTTTTCAGATATCAGCCAGGAAAAAATAAATATATTTTTGAATAAATATATTTCTTGAAGGTTTGGGTTTTTTTCTAAATTAAAAAGTTGGGTTTGTATGGGCTGTTTCTCAAATTCTTTGTTTTGCCATGGAAACTTATATTCTGCCTTGTTACACATAAATTATATTTACTTCAGTGGAAAATATCCCCATTACCACACATTGTAACCTCCACTAACTTTCCTATGAGAAAAAGTATAAGTGTGGAGGAATAAAGCAGTGAAAAATAACAGTTAATTTCTTTTTTAGATCTGTGATTCTGACACCAGAGCTTATTTGACAAATAAATTAGTCGTATTTTCCAACATTTTATTTCACTGCTTTCACTGCTCTGGTCACTTTTCCTCTAGCCTTGACATTTCAGGAAGAAGAAAGAGGAGAAGGAAAGTGTTAGTCTTTGTTTCAGGATAGAATCACCCTTTTCCCTTAGGCAACTCAAAGCTAGAAACATTATGTTCCTGTCACAAATTACCCTATAGATACCCCAGGCCCATCCTTCTTGGCCCGCTGAAGTGTGAACTCCCTTCAGAAGGATGCTAAATTTCATCCATGATTGAACAAGTCTTCAGATTCAGAGTTCTCCCCACCTGCTGGTGTCCCTGGACCTGGCACACATGGCATTACATTATGTGCATTTCCCTTGTTTGCTTCCATCACGAGGTCAGGTTTTCCACTTTTGCAAAAAGTGGGGAAAAGTTATCTCCAAGTCTTGTCACGTTCTGGTTGGTGTGGCACCATTTTCTGCCACACTGAGCCGTGGCTCTCTAACATCCACCAAGTAACCTTTTAAGTGACACTCTCTCTCCAGCAGCTGGTGTTAGGAAGCTCACCAGAGCTTTACCTCTCCAGTTCCTGCTCTGCAGGTCTTCAGGTTAACGTTTCTAGCTTTAATCAAAAAGATGATGTCAACAGGAATCAAACTGTAGGCTTTCCCGGTGCTGATTGTAACCTTTATTGTTGGTTAATTGATAAAAGTGCTAAAAGTCTGTTTCAGAATTTCTGTTTCATAAAAATGTCTTCTTTGTTGAAGTATCAATTAACTGTCTTGGTTCAAAGTTTATTTCTCTTGCGAGGAGCCATTCATTCTGTAATAATTGTCTAGATTTTGACATAAAATACTGTAATTTCTCCTGCTATGCTTAAAACCACTTCCAAAGGCTTCTGTGTTTTATTTCCTTGCCATTTTCTACATAAATAGCCTGAGTTTTTTCATGCTTGGGGAGATTAATAAAACTATAGAGTAGATTGTGAAATTCATCCCAAACCAAAATACAATGAGCTCCATTCCAAGACCTCCTGCAGGCTCCATTTCTTTAATTAAATATATGCCAAGGTTCCTCTCCATGAAGTAAATATATAAAACTGCATATTTGAGGGCAATTATAAGCTACTGTATTTTGACATTTCTTCACTGCAAATCTTTTAACCTTTATTAAGGGAATTCTGGTTGAATGGATTTCTACATGAGATATAAATAGCAAGAAAGCTTAATGTCTGTATGAAATTATGGACAAACTAAAGGGAAATCACAGGAAATGTGAGTAAATGAAACCCTGATTTTGGTCCTGCCAAGGGCTGTGGCCAGGAAACGTTCATCATTAGCAGGAGCTACATGATTGTACTGAAAGCAGAGAAGGGTGTTTGTCATGGGGAACCTTCATCTTTCTTCATTCAGAGTCTGGCTTTGCTGGTGCACAGAACAGTGTGTTTCCAAGCCTTGTGGCAGTAGTGCCACAGGAAAGGAGACAAGACTGGTTTCAAACGGGGCAGTGTAGTGGGTTGGTGCTGTCTGGATGCCTGACATCAACCAAAGCCTCTCTACAGCTGGACAGGGGAGACAAAATAAAACAAGGGGTTCATGAGCTGAGATAGGGACAGAGAGAGATCACTCACCAAATACCACAATGGGCAAAACAGACTCAAATTAGCAATATTAACTGAGTTTATTATGAACAATATCAGAGCAAGATAATGAGAAGTAAAACAAAACCTTAAAAACAACTTCTTCCTACTCCTCCCTCTTTCCCTACTCTACCTCCTCCCCTCTGGCAGCCCAGGGAGACAGGGAATGGGGGCTGTGGTCAGTTCATCACACATCATTTCTGCTGCTGCTCAGGGAGAGGAGTCCTTCCCCTGCTTCACTCTCCTCTGGTCACAGTTACAACACCACCATCTTTAAATTTTTTTTCTTCTTCCTAAATATGTTATCACAGAGGTGTTATCACCATTTCTAATTGACCCAGCCTCAAACAGCAGCATGTCCATCTTTGGAGCTGCCAGAGACTTGCTCTGCTGGACATGAAGGAAGCTTCTGGCAGCTTCTTGCAGAAGCCGCCCGTGTAGCATCCCCACTACCAAAGTTTGGCCATGCAAAGCCAATACAGGCAGATGCTGTGTGTACAAGCCCAGACAGCAAAGACAAAAGCCCTCTGCTCCTGCACTGTTTTGTTTTGAATGGGAGAACACATCAGTTGCCTCTTTCTCTTTGGTCAATCTTTCTCTGTCAGTAGATTTTTCTGACAGTGGGTGGTGTGTGAGATACAGGTGTGAGAGTGACTCTGGATAAATAAGCAGGGCAGGATGGCCTGGAAAGGGGAGTTCTGGATGGGGAAGCATTGCTCCAAGGGAGGGACATTTGCAGGTGTGTTGACACTAAAGTGGAGGACAGAGGAAATTGCTGGGGTGTATGGACCTTCTGCCCTCAGGAATGCCCTCAGGCTGATGTGCTGTCAGTAGCCACATTGTGAGTGGGACTCTCAAGGCAGAGGTGGGTGGTGGATGTGCAGGAGAGTCAGCAAGGTCCTGGACTTGCATCCAGGTTTCCACACCCAGAGGAGGCCAGAGTCCTGCTGACCCTTGTATCTTTATCTCAGACCAGCAGGCATGTCTGGTATTTTCCCAAAACTACTCTGGATATCAGGGAAAAGGGAGAGAAAACCTTTCTGAGGAGGACACAAGAAGGGTCAAAGTAGAAGTCCTAGGTAGGGTTCTGTTTCAGACGTGGCCTGGAACAGCAGAAGCTCCTGCAGCTGCCATGGCAGACACTGGCATGTAGGTTCATTCATATGGGAAACCCCTGTGATATGGGAAATTTCCTGGCAAAGAAACCAATGCTCCTGCTCGAGCCAGGACACAGCAGCATGCCCACAGTTTGGGTGTCATTTGGAGCAGACCCAGCACTGTTTGGGAGCTGCTGGAGGCTGGTGGTTTGCAAACTCTCCACATGGTTCTGCCTTGAGTGTGACCTTGAACTTTGCTTAAAGTGGGGTTCTGTCCTGGAAACACAGACCAACACATGCTACACTTATGCACTGTTAGATCTGAGCCTGTTCAAACCTGCTGACTTGACAACAGGTTACCTGATGAAAGCAGGCTTAGTTCACTTAAAATCCAGAAATAGAGAGTTTCAGATGAATTTTCTTACATAGCATAGTTTCCAGCTTTTTTTTTTTTTTTTTTTTTTAAACTGGTAATCATCCTTTCGTAGGAAAGGACAGCAGAATAAAACTTGAACTTGCCATTCTTAGCTGATCAAAACAGATATTATGTCTCCATAACTCTGAATTTTCCTCCCAATACATGTGTTGAAGGTTTGCCATGGATATTTTTCTGCCTTTTAAGAAAAAACATTAGATGATCCATCTATAAGAGGATCTCTGACATCAATTGGTAATGGATACTGCACATTAAAAAGATTCATTCTGAACAGCTCCTGCCCCACACAAACCCTAAGCCTGTTTGGCCTGACCTTCTGTGGCTTTTCTTGCCTGCAGAATAACTCATGAAATTTTTAGCATTCCAGCAATCATAACATCTGGGCCTCATTGTTCTATACCTTGGGAAAAAGGGGGGCAGTGACAAACACACTTTCAATTCACGTCCTCTTTCATCTGGTTTTCTACAAGTCTTGAATCAAGATGCTCAAGCACAAATTTTAGCTGGTCATTTCTGGCTGCCCTCCTGAGGAGCAGCCAGCAGAGTGATCCTGTGCACACAGCACTGGGGTGCTTCTTTGTGTTGGGCAAGTAAACAGAAGAGTCACTTATTCAAAATATTCTCTGTATTGACATTGCATGGCAAGCTTTCTGTAGCAAGGATGTCTATAGGGGTGGCTTCTGTGAGAAGGTACTGGAAGGTCCCCCTATGTCAAGTGGAGGCAATGTCAGTGGGCTGCAAGGTAGACCCAGTGCTGGCCAAGGCTGAACCCATCAGCAGCAGTGAATGCCTTGAGCATAACATTTTTAAGAGAAAAGGAAAAATTTGCAGCACTGGAACAATTGTAGCCAAAGAAAGGACTAAGAATGTGTGAGAGGAAAACCCTTGCAGACACCCAGGTCAGTGCAGAAGGAGGAGGTGGTATTCCAGGCATCACGGGTGAGATCTTCTGCAGCCCATGGTTCAGTCCATGGTGAAGTAGCTGTGTCCCTGCAGCACATGGAGGTCCACAGTGGACCAGAGAATCACCTGCAGCCCCTGGAGGACCCACTGTCAGAGCAGGAGGATGCCCAAAGGAGGCTGTGACCCCATGGAAAGCTTGCACTGGAGCAGGGTCCTGACAGGACTTAGGGACCTGTGGAGAGAGGAGACCATGCTGGAGCAGGTTTGCTGTCAGGAACTGTGATACTGTTGGTGACCCATGCTGGGGAATTCTGTTTCTGAAGGACTGCACCCGGAGGTGGTGATCCACACTGGAGCAGTTTGTGAAGAGAGGCCTTGGGAAGTACTCAGGTTGGAGAATTGTGTCTCCTCTGGCAGCGACCCCATGTGGAACAAGGGAAGAGTGTGAGGAGTCTCTCTCCTGAGAAGGAAGAAACAGCAAAGCCTAACATGTGATGAACTGACCATTGCCCCCATTCCCTAGCACCATTGGTGGGGAGGAAGGAGAGGATCTGGGAATGAAGTTAAACCTGGGAAGAAGGGAGGTGTGGGGAGGAGGTGTTTTTTAAGATTTGGTTTTATTTCTCATTATCTTATTTGACTGGTGACAAATGAAATTAATTTTTTCAAGTTGAATCTGTTCTGCCCATTAGCTCTTTCTCTCCTTATCTTGACCCATAAGCCTTTCCTTGTTATTTTCTCTCCCCTGTCAAGCTGAGAAGGGAAGTGACAGAGGGGCTTTGGTGGGCACCTGACATCCAGTCAGGGTCAACCCACCACATGCTGGAAGATTTTTAGCAACCTATTAAAAATACCAAATTAGTGCTTAGTATGTGAATTATGTTTTCTTTTGTCCCTTTGACAGATCTACAGGAGTTTTCTCTTGCACATCACTAAAATTTGAGCGATGCACGTTAAGAGGAATTCAGTGAATTGAAGAAAATCATCTTCCTGTACTTGTTGCAAAGAGAAGTTGAACAGTTTAAAAAAAATAATTATGACCCTTAGTATTTTACTCTTCACTAATTATTTATTTTTGCATCAGCTGCACTTTGTCATGTTACACAGCATGTAGGAAATGCCATCAATAAGCTGTAGCCTTTCAAAGGTCGGGGGTCACGGTGTCCATTCTGATGGACAAAAGCATTATAGGAGCAGTGCATGTGTTTGGGCTGGAAAGGGTAAGATTTTGGTACAGCCACAGGCTCATTAACTAAAGGAGTACAGTACTGCTTTGTTGTTATGATTTGATAGAATGCTTGGAAACAAGCAAAGATCAGTTTGTGTTTGCGAAGGAATAATTCAGCTTCGTGTGGATGCCTTTTATTTTTAGAGAAATGTGTCTCCCTTAGACCCTTGTAAAAATAAATTGTGTGGAGCAGAGGGACATTGCCTGCATGCAGAATCAACTATTTGCCAAATGTTTTCTTTGTTTAAAATATGCACTTGCTAGACTGAAGCCCAAACTGCAAAGTTCAAACCAACACTCAAATTCTAAACAGCGCAGACTTTAAAGTCACTGAAGTCCAACTGGGAATCATGGCACTATAAGCAGTCCTGGAGTTAAATTTTTACAGCAGCCTTTGCTTACAAAATATCAGAAGAGGTGCAAGTGCTACCACCTGTTTCCTTCATCACCACTCCCAGTTTTTGCAACAGCTCAGTGGTTACTGTGCTCTGCCAGGATGGAAATGACCCACGTTCGGGTTTTGGAGGGATGATAAGGCATTTGAACCCAGGGACTCTCAGGATGTGCTCAAGAGGGTCTCCTTCAGACAGTCCTGCAAAAGGACACTGTTTTCATCAAATGCTAGATTTAAAAAAAAAAAAAAAAAAGGATTTGAGCATGGATATTTTTTATCCCAGGCAAGATTACCTAGAAGAGAGAGACAAGGGTAGCAAGCCTTGCTCCAGCAAAAACTTTGTTAGGGCAGAATACTCAAGCAGGTGTTGGAGCTAAGAGCTGGTACCAATTTTTATTTTTTTCCTAAGTGGACACCTTCATCCTCACTAAGTTAGTGTCAAGGACATGCTTTGTGTCCCTGTCTGGCTCCCTTTGCACACAGGATTACTGCGGGCAGGGCAAAAACAGTAAACCTGGATTTGGGAGGGGATGATGGGGTGGGGGAGCAGGGAAGGGATCTCTCCATCAGCCCAGGAGGGGCCACTCTTTCACATCCCTAGGGAAACACATCAAGCCATGGGATAGAAGTACAGGGCAATCAATGGCCTGATATTCCTTACTCACCCCAGATAGGCATGCACATTTCTAGATAACATTGTTGTTTGGGGGCCATTATCAATGACAGCCTGTAGGGGAATGTTAGGTGACCAGTTACACATTATTAGTTCATTTAGTGTAATAACTATGAATAACTTTGTAGACAAGGAGTTACTCGGTAAAGTGGAAGGGGTTATTTTAAAATCTAATTTTTATTTTTAGTGAAACATGACAAAGGACAACAATTAGTGATAATAGCTAGCTGATAATAGCTCCAGTATATGAAACAGGAGATTTATCATTCAACATATCACAATGCATGGCTTGAACCTTCAGAGCTGCTTCTTAGCAATTATAAGAGGATACCTGTGGGTGTTGGGCGCTTGGATGCTTCTAGATCCTTGGCTCCAAGTGTTCCCTCACAAGGCTATTCTGTGAACCAGGTTCAAAGCTTTCAGTGGGGAAATCTCCCGTGAAAGACTCTTGCTTCCTCTGTGATCCCTGGTAATCTTTCCCTAAGAGAAAAATCTGCATTACTGTGGTCTGATTTAAATATGCAAGCAGAGTTTGACTTTTTCCCTTACTCTGTAATTAATGTATAAAGTACCCATCTCTTGGCAGCGTCTCTGGGTGGTGTGTAACACAGGAGCACTCAGCCCACCTGGGCTGCAGAGCTGGGCTTTGCTCCTGCCACCAAAGTGGACACTATCAGGCAAGGAAAAAGCAAACTGAAGGAAGGCTGCCGTGCTTCAGTGACCTGAAGAGAAAGGCCTGATGTACCCAGCTGGGATGACAGCCACCGAGAGACCGCAGTGGACATCCTCGGGGAAGAAGCTCCATAGATGGAGTCCCTGCCGAGAACGTTCAAACAGCAAACCCAAGCGCAGCAAAACTGTACAGTTAAAAAAAAAAAGAAAGGAAAAAAAGATAGTTTTCATGTTCCATAAGGCTATGATTATGTGATATACATATTTTTATTCAAGATCAAAGCGTTGTTTTTAATAGTTAAATATTCACATATGCAAATGAGCTTTGATTTGCATAAAGCGATAATTATGTTATTCATTAGGACTTGGTAAATGTTGTGTTCAAATTCCATGATCATTTTGCTTTAGGGTTACTGAGAAACAAGTTTATGAGTTTGAGGGAAAATCTATTGTGAAAGTAAACGGCGGAGTTTATTTCCACCAAGCCGGGATGATTTCCCTACCTCCTACGTTCCCAGGATGGCGTGTCCAGTCTAGCCCATTATATCAGCTAATGTCTGTGGGGAGGCCCAGGGCTGCTGTCCCTGCAAGGTCATCTGTCAATGCCAGCCGGGGAGGGGGAGCTGTCAGTCTCGCCGTGTCATTGTCCCTTCCCAGCTGCCCCGCCGCGCTCTGCCCGGCCGGCTCGGGGCTGCGGGAGCGCTCCCGCTCCCCTGCCGCTCACACGCGCCTTCCCCTGGGTCAGCCGGAACAATGGAGCAAGCAGGACAGGGCAAGCCTGTGCCGAGCTGCAGACACTTGATAAATGGGTGGGCAGGCGGCAAGTGACAATATGCAGACAAGTGATATCATTTGCAAATGGATCCGGCAAGGGAAGCACGAAAACAGAGAGGGGGGAAGACAAAGTCAGGGGCACGGAAAAGGTTTCATGTTAACCCTTGCGGGAGGGTGGGAAATATGGTAGCTTGGATCCCTGGGAAAAAAGAGGTTGGGAATGCTGATTTTTGGTGCCTTGCCTGCCACCTCTGGGATACTGGAACACTCCACAAAGAAGGCAGATGACATTCATTGCTTTCTTAAACAATGCATTTTTAATATCTTTGTCTCCTGATACATAGAGATTGGCATCTTGGGAATTACCTGGGATTTACCTTCCTTAACTCCTTCTTTGGAAATATTCCAATCTCCTTGCTCACAAGTGGTCAGTGCCTGAGAATAAGGCCCAGTGCTCGGGCTGCACTGACCTCACCTTCAGACACCCCAACAGTGACAGTACCCCATCACCCTGGCAAGTCAGCGTCCCAGGAAGACCCCACATCCCACTGGCAGGCCACTGGAAACAGGAAGGGATCAGGACTGCTGCATGCACAAATGGCTCTTCAGGAGAGGCTTACCTAGTGAGACAAATTGGCAAACAGGAGAGGCACTATGCATGTTTTAAATATTTGTGTATGTAAATACTTTGCAAAGGTCAATCATGAGATTAAATCTTCTCCTTTCCCCTAAACCCTTTCTAAACACTGGAATGAGAAGAAATCATCATCCAGAAGACTGAATGCAGAAAGGAATAGACAGTCTACTTAAGCTGTAGGAGCAATTTTTTTCATTACAAAACTGTTATATGTCTCTCCTAGTGGCCAACAATCTGCACCTTTCTTTCATGTGTGTATTTTTTCTGGCCTCAGTCACACAAGAAGTTTTGTATCCATGCTATTTGCTTCCAATGAACATGGGCTGTTTTCACACACCACAGGATTTGCCTTCCTGTCTCAAGCCCAGTTGTGCCAGTGGAGTGGATCCTGCCCTGCTCTCCTCAGATTCCATGATGTATGCCAAGGAAGTCTTGGCACCTGCTTAGAGAATGTATTCAGGGATGGCTGGTGGGGCAGACACTTTGGGATCATGGAGTTACTCTCAATCTGCTTGTGGCAGCATCACTTCTGCAAATGAGCCCCACACAGAATTTCCAAGACCATGAGGATGGGAGTTGTCGACAAAAGCTGGTCACCTACAGTCACAGACTGTGGGTAGAGGCAATGCAATGACCAAGTTTTGGGTTTATGTTTCATTCTTTGTACAGAAGAGGTTTTGAGAAGAGCTGAACAGATCTGTAGAATGCTCTCTAGGTGTCAAATTCTTCTCTGCTTATGACAGAGCCACTGTCATAGAGGTTGAGGATGTTTCCAGCATGCACCCCACAGCTCATCTAAACTAAAATAACCATCAACCCCCTGTTTCATGACAGGTGGCTGCATTGGCTTGCAGTGAACACTGGCAAAATGAACTAGATTAGGATATAATTCCTCCATGGTGAGTTTTGCGACCAGGGTTTTGTGGTGATAGAGGTTCTCAGAGTGCAGTATTTTGTGTGATATGACCTTTCCACCATCTCTCCTGCCACTCTTAAGCATAGTGTAAACTTTGAAGTAATGCTTCCAGCCCTTTTCCCTGCAAAGACATGTCATCTTGCCTTTTCTGTCTCTCTCTCTTGCTGGATATCAGCTGTAGTTAACATATTTTAGTTATTCTATTTAAATGCACTAAAAATACAGGTCAAATAGCTGGATCATCCATTGACTGCCTCATTATCCTATTGAATGAGGACTCTTTTTGGCTTTTACTGTGGAGATGGACAGGATATATTAGAACTTGTCTGTCATTAATAACTTCACGCACACCCATCTAAATGGCCAATTAATGTTCACGTCTGTCTTAATTTTATTTATTAACTTGTGTTACCTATAACAGCTACTAATGCTTTTGGAACTGATTTCACTTCATTCCTGATTTTTCTTCTGTTCTTTGGCCTCACATTAATGCTACATTTCTTTCAGAACCTCTCTCATTGTAGGACGATGGACAAGATGACCTGATAGCCTTTCCCATCTCTAATTTCTATATGCACGCTTCCCTCATTAGGACACTCCTGCACAATAAAAGGCAGAATACCAGACTTAATATCTGAAAAAAGTGTTCTCCTTTTCCCCAGCCATCTTGCTGTGCTGTCAGGCCTGATTTAGCCTTACCAGCTGCGCATCTGTTGCTCTTCAGGGCACTGAGAGCCTGAAGATGGGAGGAGGTCATTAAGGGTCGGACAGACTCCATCATTAGAAACAAAACTGCACATCTCCTTTCTCATCTTTTTTTTTTTTTTTTTTTTTTTTGGAAGATTTCACATTGGTCAGAGAAACAAAATGTATGGGTTTTACTCTTAGGCCAAGCACTATCTTTCTGGCCATCAACAGCAGAGCCTTTCTCTTAACTGCTGTTGTACCAGATCATTGCCCATGGAAATCCCCACTTCTTATGCACATGGCTTCAGTGCTGAGGACAGGCATTTAGTGTTGCTGCTTCTACATGCCAATGATTACAACAGTAAAAAAAAAAGGAAGTTGGTCCTATAGTGAATTTTTTTTAATTGTATTTCAGACAATTGATTATCCTTTGCTGTTTTTTGTGGTAGCAGAAAAAAATTGAAGATTGCCCTCTGCCTCATTTTCCTCATCTGACAGTGTAGATGGCACATTTTATGGAATTAAATACCTTTATCTTTGTGAGATATGTGAAAATCACACTTGGCTGCTCCCTGTTTCATATTATCTGCATTAGGGGATGAATTCAGGCTTATTCTGAACCACCCTGGAAATCCTTGTTATGACAGTTTTGCTTGATCTTGAATGTGACTGGCCTTTCATTTCACCTGAGGTGACTGAAAAGAAGCTGGAGAGCAGCTGAACAAACAAAAAACTCAGTGGTAAAAAATCTGTAGTCAGAGGAAGACTGAAAAAGTGATATTTGGAAAAATAATAACTAACAGTAAATTCCTGTTCTGGCTAGTGCTTTCTGCACTGATCCTTTGGAGAAACTCCTGGGCCCAGAGGGCAATGGATGCCTTTTTTGGGCATCCTTGAGGATGTAAACTACAAATCACTAAGCAGTCTTGTACAGCTCTGTCAATGAGGGAGTTCTAGATGTTGGTCCAGGATCCTCCTTTGAGGCTTGTCAAGTCCCTTCAATGGGATGACTTTCAGTTGCTCTAAAGTCACTTTGAACATAAGGGAAATGTTAAGGAAAGTGCAAAGGATATTGGTTTTATTGCAATCCAAATTTAACAGCATAGTTACTCAATTTCAAGGCAGGTGGATAGAAATAGAAAAACATGATTATAACTATCTATATGTTAGATCACCCAAGAGGTGTCTCTCTCTGTTTCATCCAGCTAGCAAGCTGTCAGATTCTTATGCAATGTCCTGGCATATCCCTTCCTTACACAGAAGTGTAGTCTCAGGCTGAGCTTTCAGATTTAGGAACAGGTTTATCTTTACAACCCCCAACCTTCCCTGAGGATCCATTCTGAATCTGATATCTGTGCAGGATAAATGCTCCCTTCTGCCTTGCAGAGCAGGGGATCAGCCCTCAGCATATGACTTCTTTATGCACTGAAACCAACATTTCATGTAACCACCTATGCTTTATTCAACCTTACTTCTACAAAGAGAGAAATGAGAATAGTGTGCATAGTGTTTTCCAATTTCTCATCAAGATCAGACATGATGATAAGTAACCACTTTGGAGTGATAGCAGGTGTTAGCTGGGGTGAATCAACCTTGGGCTGGGCTCTGAGGCATTCTGGGGCAAGGAATTCCAGTGCTATGGATATTACTGACTAGTGATAAAGAGACTTACATTCACAAATCGTCCTTTTATTTTGTATCTGTTTAATTTTAATCTTAATTTATTAAAAACAGGGGAAAAACATATTCAAACCCCTACAAAGGCAGAAGATTCTCATTTTAATATTAAAATATGTCATTTGCAACAACCTTTATGGTTTTGTCATATACTCTCAATAAATGACTTCTAAGATTGATTAAAGACCTTAGCTTTGCTTCACATGTTAATCAATCTCACCAGCCAATTAAAGCTTTGGTGCTAGTGAGCAACAGAGATCATCTCTCTGGCAGCATTCATTGTGCAAGCCAAACCTTTCTGACCTAATACTGGTAGAGAAACTCATGGCAATTTATGGGAAAAGAATATAAAATAATTGCAATGTTATTCATGTTGATATTTGATGAATAGATATTTAGAAGTTGTATTTCAGAAGAGGTAAAAGTTAACACAGAATTGGCTTTCCTGGACTGAAGCAGAATTGGTGATTTAGAATAGCAGACTCCTACTTCTAAGCTACCCATGCTCTTCCTTCTTTTTATGACTCAGAATATGTCAATTAAATTTGCTTCAATTTCTCTACCTGTAAAAAGGGAATAAAACGACCTGGTTTTCCATCTGGATGAGCTGAGGATGAATTAGCTCATGCTGGAAGTAAATGAAAAGCAAGATATCTGTTCCAGAGATACTACAGTTTCCCTCCTGTACAATTTAACTGAAAATGAATTTGGAGCAGCAAGAGCAGAACTACATCAAGCTTGCAGGTCACTGCTTCCTGGTCCTGACTGCACTGAGCATGGCAGGCTATGGGAAATGAGCAGAGTGGGATACAGTCCATTTTATCCCTGTCTCCACAGCTGACCTGCTTAGTAGCTTTTATAACAGTGAGGCCACAAACTAGACATGGAAAATCAACACTTGTTGTGTCAGTTCAACTCAGTGCTGAGGCACACTGATGTGCCTGAGTTATACATGAATAAACAGATGATTTCAAGCACCAGGGCTACAAGCCCCTGCATTTTTCAGAGGATTTTTAACTCACTCTAAACATAAATTCTGCACTGTGTAGGATGTAGTGATTAAGTGGCCAAGCAAGGACTGGTTTTTTAAGTGTATGTGCCCTGGTCCTTTTACAATGAGTTGCTGTGTCTTGATTGAGCTCTCTGATTATAATGTAATTTAAATAAAAACCAATAATAATAAATAAAGAGTTACAGTAAAAATAAAAATTGAAAATATCTTCAAACAGCACAAAAAGTCTTTTATATTTTCCATGGTGAATATTTATTACAAAATTCTTTGGTATTGTGAGGTATTGCGAAATTCTTTATTTCACAGAACATACATTTGAGAGTGTTGAAAGATCAAATTCCTAGAATTCATCTATTCTTGAGGTGGATGCTAACAACATGTTAGGACTAGACTGAGGGCATTATCTGAGTTCCATGTATAGCCTGAATTCCAGACGAGACTGAAGCCAATTTTATTTATGTTTCATCTTGGTATAATATCTTCCTGTCATTCAATTGTCTTGCTCTAAACACTGCAGGAAAGTTACTTTCAAATGATTGCCTGGGTGTCAGGGGCTAGCAAGCTAATAGTCTAATTACTTTTGTAGTCTTTATTAGTTGAAATGTTTATTAGAAAGGTTACTTTTTATCGAATGAAAGATGACAATCTGGGTTTGATTGAGCGCTGTTTGTTGTTTTAATATTGTTAGCTGCGTGAATGGGTTAACACACTTCTCATCTTCCAGAAGCTGAAGGCTATGAGAAATCCCAGGGGTAGCCACTCCTCAGCCCACATTTGCTGCCTTTGCCAAGAAAAGATCCCATAAGATTTCACCCCCTCCATCACTTAAGGGTTGTGATGATTTTTAATGTCACTGCCTAGATGGCCTGGAGATTTTTATCTATTGCACTTTCAGGTCACCTTAATATTATCTCACTCAGAGAGGGGAAAAAGTTTCTAGTGGGATAATATTAAGTTATACAGCATGACACAAGGTCAGACTGTGAGAGACAGGAATATATGAATAAAGCCAGTGGCCATGAGAGTCACCAGTGTGAAAAAAACCCAAACAGAAAAAAAAAAAAGAAAGAAGAGAAAAGAACAAAGAGTAAGAGGGGAAAAGTGCTGGTGGAGGAGAGAAGTGAGGAGGGGACAAAGAAGAAAGATTAAAGGAGAAAAAGAAAGGATCAGGGTCAGAGTGGGTAATGTAAAATCATCTTTCTTATCCCAATCATCTGCACACTGTGTGCTCTCGGTGGCCATGTTCATAGTGAATTAGCTTCAGACTGTTTCTTTTCTCTGGGACTCCATCTTTTTGAAAATACATCATCAGTACAACTCCATCCTGAAGGCATATTACGCTAATGCATCATTATTGCGCCGGCTGACTGATGATGCTCCCATGTCATACATCACCAGAGCTGCGCCTCGCTCTGATGAAATGCTGGAGTGATACATAATCAGGGAGAAGCACACAGGTCCCACAGCTAACGACTCCAGAGATGTAAACTATCCAGAATTAAAGCTAAAGCCTTGGAGAAGGGGAGCCAGGAAAAGCCAGCATCCCTAAGAGTCTGGCAGCAACCTGAAACTCCTGAGAAAACCTACAGTAACTTTGAGTTACATTAGTGGAAGTGCCTGGAAGGCTGCCAAAATCCAGCTGCTGGGCTTGGACAAAAGTCACGAAAGCCTTAGCAACATGGCAGTAATGAGAGGCAGCTACCAGAAGCCGGGGAGGGCATACAGCAACATCCCACTCCAGCCCTGCCTGCGAAGGCAAAATCACAGCTTGACTGATAAGCAGATACACAATAAGGCAAGGAATGGGGAAGATGGGGACACCTGTTATGGGGCAGCTGGCTTGGCTCCCTTGGCTCCCTTCCAGATAAGCATCTCTCCTCGCCTCCCTAAAACAGTCACGCTGCCTCTGTGGCCTCCTGTGGCAGCCAGTGGCTGCTGTGATGGATGGGCTTGCAGAATCCAGCCCTGGCCAGTGTGAAGTTGCATCACCCTCTTGTTAATCTGCTTTGGGAGAGGGGTGGAAGAAGAATAGAAACTTGGCTTAATGGCATCCTGAAACTTGGCATGAAACAGCAACTTCTTGATCTACACACACATACACTCTTCCTGTCCTGCAAAAGGTTTTGCCCAATGCTGGGTAAAAGCCCAACTTGTTGTTTTGTACACACTTTCCTTTACTTTGGTGCTTCCTCCCAATACAGCCCGTGCACCTGTCTCCTACTCCCAACCAGAGTCTGGTTCTCCCTCTGCTTATGGCCTCCCAGTGCCCTGCAGCAATTTCTGTCTCTGTGCCCCAGTTCCCCAGCAGCCAGAGTGGGACCTGTGGATAATCCTCTGCTAGACACAGCATTGTACTTTTCTGAGCAAGGTCTCTGTTCTCTGTTGCAGATTGCTTCTTACAAAACAAGTCTGAAATAGTCTTTCTTCTGGTAGGATATGTCCCTCACTTTACCAGTTGCAATTCCCCTGGGGATAAACACATGTGATGGTCAAGTCATTGGTAATAATAATTCCATGAGCTGGATTCCTCTCAGCCTTTCTACATCATGTCACCTATGCAACAGAGGGACTAGAGCACATCTGAAGTATCTCTGCCATTCAGAATGGAATTACTCCAAATCTACACCCACATTGCTGAAAGTTGAATTTGCTCCAGTGGTGCTAACCAAAGAGGATTTTTACCAGATAGGTTGGAAATGTAAACTGTCAAAAATTAGAAAAGGCCTCAACTCAGCATAGCTATACATCATTTTCTCCCTTAGTCTTATAAAACTACTGTGTAGCTGCCATACTTCACATATCTTTTAATGGACTTGATATTCTGCTTTTTCACAAGGGAAATAATCCCATCACAAGGCTGCAACTATATTAAGGAGTATTGGTTTGCAGTGTTCGTCATGTAAATACCAAATTTGGCTGCACGCATGGAGTATGATATTTAAGAATGAATGTGCTGCAGGAAGATCTGAGACTTTGCAAGAATGAATGAATTTTGGCACCATTAAACAATAGTTTTGCTTTTAAAACGTGATCCCTTGCAAGCCACTGCTGGCTGTAAGTTCTTGTAATGCATTCCTTTGTAAATTCTGTTCTAATACAGAAGATCCCAGAGCAGGTCTCTGAAAGATTAATTTCAGATCTTTGAGAGATTCATTGACAACTGGCATTCATCATCTATAGGAATGACAGGCAAGGAAAGCCTTCACAGCAAAATCACAAGTGTGTGTGCAAACACATTCTTGGAGAGCTGTCTCTTTGCAAAATAATCATTGTCTCTGAGTCTCTAACCCCTAATTTACAGTTTCTGTATGGCCATAACCAGGAGCCAGAGTCCCTGTCAGCAGGTCAGTGGTAGCAGGATTAACAAATAACTGCCACAGGATACCTTGAGGCAAATCAGCCCCTGACAGGTTCATCCCTTCTGTTGAAGGTGGTTGGAAGACAGACTGGGCCAACAGCTATGTCCCTGCCTTCCCTTCCTAGACCTGACAAAGTTCTGTTCAAAGCTAATGATAAGCCTGAAATAAAATAATGACAGTTCAGTTCAGGTAAGCAGTGTGAAACACAGATGGCTATGTGGGCTGTCCAAGTAGCTTTGGCCTGCAACAACAGGGACTGCAAAATTAATCTGAAAATATCAATTTTTTTTCTACTTTTTATACTGTCAGAAGCCCTGTTGTTTCTCAGGTGGTTTTCCAGCACTGAGACTCACTCAGCTTATAATTCTGTCCCTCAGAGAGATTCTGAAAACAATAGTTAAAAGACAGTTGGACAATGCGAGGAAAGGAGTAGGGATGCCCTTAGGGAGAGACAAAGTAGGTGGCAGAAGATGGGGCAGACAGGAAAGAGCTGAATGTTTCAGTAATGCAACAGCTACATTTGCTTGAATTTATATTTGCCGGAACACCTGGAGCTGTACAATTTTTTGATATTTACTTCATAGCTTGTGTCTGTGTCCAGCCATATAAGAAGACAACAGAGCCTGAAGTTAACCTCTGAAGAGGTCACAGATTTGTATTGCCTTTGCATCAACCAGAAACCTCTCAAAGGAAATCAGTAATGCAACTTCTTTCCTTTGGATTTAATTAAAGAAACATTTCAGACTCCAATTTGAAAGTAAACACAAACAAAAAAACCCCTTAACCACTGGCTTTCTCTTACAACTACTGGCTGCCCTGTGCACTGAAAGGTGAGGGGAGGAGTCATTCAATAGCACATAGACAACAGTTTCTAATGTCTTCTTTTTTTTTTGCATGTGCATGAAGCATTTTAGTCCTATTGTTTCTTTTCACAATCTGTTTGGGGTCATAAGTAAGTAGGTCACTTTGCCCACCCAGAAAACTGTGAAAATCCAGGAAAAACCAGAGAACCACATGTAAGTTGGCTGGTCCAAGGCTACCACTCTAGTTGCTTACAGTCTCTCCCCATGTCCTTTGACAAATCAATTTGTAATATACATCTTAAATCTAGTTAAATGCTCAGAGAAGACAATAGAAGTAGTATGAAACCGTACAGCAGTGCAGAGCTTATCAGAAATATGTTGTCTTTCATGATCTTTGGTTTTCTGCTGGATAAACATCAAGGCAAATGTCATGCCTCAGCTATTTTCTCAAGAAACTGCTCCCCAAAAATCCAGGCTATTATTTCAACCTCCTAGGTAAAGAATGGCTGGCAGCTCTGAGCCTTGGGCTCCCTGGATTTTGCTGCTCTAAGACTGAAGTTAGGCTGAAAAGAGGCTAACATGGGAGACAGAGCCAAGGCCACCAAGAGCACGAGGGTCCCCTGCTGCCAGGGTACCATGCAACTCCCTGCTGTCTTACCAGCAATACAAGGGAAGAAACCCTTGAGTAAAAAGATGGTTCCATTTATTCTAAAACAAAATGTCCATGAGAGATACTAGTCAGAACCTTAATAAATTTCTGCATTCTTCCATGGAAAGTGAGAGTGTGTAAAGCCTGAATTTATCTGGATTTCAAAGGCAAGAATTAAATTTGACTCAACACTCTTCTAACACCAATCTGCACCATGCAGGTTCAAGCCAGTTCTAGTCAAGTATTTTGTGCTTGAGAGTGTGGAATTCATTTATGCTTTGCACAGCATTTAATACACTAATTGAGCTGTAGTCATTAAACCCAAACAATCACAACTAACATTTAGTCTGTTTCTGCTGGACAACCTTCAATACAAGTTATGTTTGAATTTATTCCGAATGTACATTTATTCCAAATGGAGGTAAATAAATGAGTGACACTATGGTGTAGGTGGGATCTGTGAAAAGAGACATCAACTGTGGAATATCTTCTGGAAAAAGAAACACATATTCATCTTTGAGGTATTTATTTATAGCATACACACACACACACATATATATATATATACACACACATCACCCAGGGTTATTCAATCACATGTAAGTTCACCTCCCTTTTGGTAAAGGACTTTCTCAGGCAACAGAATAAACAATTGAACACTTAAAGAATTTCCTGCTGTGCAACGTCTCCTCATTTTCTAGTTTTACTATTTTGGCAATTCTGAATTAGCATTTATTCATAGCAATCCCTAAAGTGTCACCAAATGAATTCTGCTCTAAAAGAAAATGCTCTGTCTGTGTTCCTTCTATGTGCAAACACGATGGGGCAGGGAGCTTTCTCCCCATGGAACTTCTGCCAGTCTGGTCAGAGAGTTTGTGCACTGGAGCAGCCCTGTCACCCTTCTCACTCCCACTCTTCCTTAGCAGGACCCTGAGCGCCCAGAATGGCCTGAGCACTGAAGCTCAGGACAAGCAGTTGCAGATAGGTGTGGCAGTGACTCTGCTGTGTTTGCAAAGCAGCTGCCTCTTGAGTTAAAGACCAGCCATTTTCCATTCTTAGCAGAGAAAGTGGAAATCTAATATTTTTTCCTCTGGGTGAACAGGAATGGGAGTTTGATAAGAAGGCACAACAAATGAACTTGAGAGCTATTTAAGTTTTGTTTTCTTCAGTGGGGGAAAGAATTTGTCATTGTATCAGAATTACTCTTGGAGATGAGAACAAGGAAAGCAAAGCTGGGACTTGTAATTGTTGGACATGTCACTGCACTCTCCTTGGCAGCATCTGCTTCTGAACAGGCCCAGTAAGCATGAAAGCTCTTCACACACGAGGTTTGCACCTTTATTCCTTACTCTTTACGGGCCAGAGTCTGCATGTTCCCAAGCCAGAGCTGCAAGTCACCAGAAGGTCTCACCAGCTTTCTTTAGGAAGGCTCAATATATTAATGCAAAAGGCATGATTCAAAACATTTTGTAGATCATAGGCATGAGGGTGGGAAAACCCACCAACTTTTAGCATATTTTCCATCTAATTTTTTTTTCTTTCACTGGCAGTGAATGCAGGATGTATTATAAAAAGTAAATTTCTCAGGCAAGTGGAAACATATTTTCATGGGGGTCTTAGGGAAATTTGATCTTTGCTCATCAAGCAAGAAGACATTTTCTCAAGCTGTGGAGATGACAACAGCTGTGCATGTTACTGGGGAGAATGAAAAAAATTTGCATCAAGCAAAGAAGGTGGAAGAATGGGGGGACCAGCATATGGAAAAACTCTCACTTTCATCCCTTAGCAGTATCATCTAATAATGCAAAAGTCTCCTCAAGGATGCTTGGGTTCAGGATTTACAACATCATGGAAACACCTTTCCTAACCAAAGGTAGTTAGGAAATGTGTTACAGTATTTGGAAGACTTTGTTCCAAACAGCAAAGCTGCACAGAAAATCTGCAGGCATCCCTGAGACATAAATATATGTCCTGATTACCTGCTATCCCTCCTGGGTACAGGTGTTTCAGGCAGAGCTGCCAGTACTTTAACACAGTAAGCCTAAGACGCTAATTTCTTTTGGAACATACAGAAAGAATGTGAATTTTTAAAGTATATTTACGCACTCTGCAATTTAGCCATGGCTAAGGAGAGAGCATTTTTGACAGCCAGGTGTGGTCAGTATTCCAGCCTTATACCTCCTCAAGGCCCAGGTTGGTGGTGTCTCTGAACAGGCTCTCCTCTCCTCATCATGTGCTCCCAAGATGAAATGTCTCTGCATGGCTTAACCACGTACACACAGCTCCCATCCCAGCAGCTCCCAGCACACCTGTGCAGCCTGAGGTGACTACATAAAAGAAGCTCATAAAGCAGCACTTACATTTCATTCATTTCATTCACCAGCTCGAGATTTTAGGAATGGAATGGAGCGCAGCTGGCCTTTGGATGTCAGATATACTTCATAAGCCAGCGCTGGTTCAGCGCACAGGCAGAAGGCTTCTCGTGGCTCTCCACAGGCAATAGAGAGGAAGCATGTTGGCACTCTCACAGCTGGCAGTGGGGCTGGCACAGGAGAGCTGTAAATTCTGTGTGGGCACGAAGGTGCAGGCTGCCAGGGTGAGGGCGGGCCACCAAGCCTGCAGGGGCTCCCAGCCTCCTGCACCAAGGCACAGTGAAGGGTGCTTTGCTCTTCTTTGACTGAAGGGCAAAGGGTGCAGTGGGTGACAGACATGTTGGATCAGGTCTGGTCTGACAGGGACAGATGCTGCTGGGTGTGGAGATGCATCTCAGGAGGCTTTGGGGCTTTGTTATGCTGCTGGAGCAAGGAGCTGCTTCTGCTTGTGACTGTGGAAAGCTCCACACTCAGAGTAACTGTCTGACCTGGGGTTTCTCCCTCCCCTGACAGAAGCAGCATTGAGTACTTGCTGTCCTGTACCTGCTCTGGATCCTGGTCTACCTATCTATTCACATGGCAAAGGGAATCTTGCATTTCCACCCGTCTCACCTGAGAACATGCACCAGGATGGGTATGAGAGTACCCCTAGAAGCCATGTCATCTCTGCATGATTTGGGCTGCTGCTGGAGCAGAAAGGAGCACATGGCAGAGAGATGTGTTACATCCTCTGACTCTCTCTTATTGATTTGCAGATCAGAACATACTTTGTCAACTTGTTCTTTTCCCTCAGAGACAGAGCAATGAAAGAGGACAGCAGTATAACCAACAGAGGGAATTAAAGGAAAGCTCTCTGACTAGGTAATGTTTGTATCTATGATTCTTGTTGTGTAGTCTGCTCCTTAGGACTGTGGGCAGAGTCCCAGTGAATTTCTGGGTTTATTAAATTATCTACAGCATTTCCCTTTTGGATGCATGCTGAGCTCCAGGGGAACTTCAGAGGGCTCTTTCCCAGAGAAGGTTGAGTGCTCCCAGATTATGCTCACCCTGGTTGAGTGCCTCCACTGCCAGGGTGGGATGGTGTGTTGGTAGAGGCTGTCTGATGGGGCTTCACTTTATCAGGCACCAAAATCAGTGTACAGATACCCAGACCTATGGGCTGAGTGCAGACATGTCTCGAAAATCAACTGTAAACATTCAGAAAGGCTGGTGCTGAGCACAAGTGAGAGGTAGGAGATAAAAATGACCAATCTTGGACTTGAAGTTTCTTTCTCAAAGCCTTTTTTTTCTCCCCAGACATATCCACATATTTCTTCCTGAAATATGTGAATAGCCAGCCTTCAGACTCAGCACAAAGTCTCTCTTCAGGCAATGCTACCTGAGTTGGGTCCATAAGGAAGGAGAAGACAATCCAGAAGCAATTAATATGCCAGGCAGTAGTCACAGTTCACTTAAAGTAGCCCATAATGTCTTTATTTCTCACAATAAACTTAAAAGAATCTCCCTGGATTTCCCTGAGGCTGATAAATGAATAGGATTATATATCCAGCCTCTATGAGCAAACGCTGCATCAAGAAAACCTCAAAACAATAACAGCAGAAAGAGCATTGATATTCAAAAAGACTCAAAGTGCAGAATACAGGTCCTCATTTCAAATGTCCCCAAGGCTGTGGATGCTCACAGCTGAGATTCTGTCTTGGCCTCTTGTAAAACTGAAGAGTCATGTGAAAAATTTGAAACTGAATTGCTTAAATTCAAGGCTTTTTTTCAGCCAGACATTTCATTTGCTCCTTCTTTTTTGGACAGGCTGAACTATGAGCCTTCTCTTAGAGCTTGCACTGTCAAATACATCCTAATCTCAGTACCACCTTCAGCTGTTTAAGTCATGTTTTCACCCCATTTACACATGGACAATGCCCAGTGGTTTAATAGAGTTGTCCATAGTGCAGTAGAGAAGCAAATTAGGGTCTAACTTTGTCAGAAAGAGCATTTTCCAGGCAAAGTGTTTTCATTTGCTTCTCTTCATGGTAATCCCCTGATATATCCAAACTCCAATTTTAATCTTTCTTCATATGTTTGTAAAAGTTACCTGAAGCACTTAATCATATTTAAAAATTATTAAAGGAGCCCTAGGAGCCTCCAAGTTCTAACACTACAAGTATTTTCCCCACGGCACTGGATTACAGTAGAATTTTTTTTTTAATTTGCAGAACTCAGAAAAGTCAGAAGATGGCAGCAGCTCATTCATGCATTAAACAATCCTTAAATCTCATGAACAGAGCAACTCTTCCTTTAAGTTATCTGAATTATGCAACCACATAAGAATAGAGATTGATAATTTACTAAGCACAATAATTCTGCTTATCCAGGCTCTGCAGTCATCAAAGCTATTATTTCTCATATTCTTTTTTTTTTCATTGTCATGAGTGCAGTGAAGAAATTTACAAGGGTGAAGGAAAGTACATTGTTGTGAAAGAGTTGGATGCTCTTAAGGCTGTGAAAGAGATGGATGCTCTTAATTCTAGGCATATATTTCCAGGATCCCTACACTTTCCTCCTTTTTTTTTTTGTTCTATTTTGCAAATATCAAATAATAGAAAATAGAAATAAGATGCTTTTGCTATTTCCAAATAACATGAGATGTGAAGAGGAATTGTTGTTTTCCCTCTGCTTCTTTTACCGTTGAATATTTTTGTCTCACTCTGTGCTAATCTACATACCCCATCATTTTCACACTGCCAGCAGTGTGATCTCTTCTCTCCAAAGATTTAATAGCGTTAATGTTGCAGTAATGACCTATATTACTAAATTTTCTCTACCTTGAGAAAATATATCATAGCACATTTAAAGTATGGCACAAAGGGTTAGCATAAATAATTAAACTAAATTACAGCAATCAAAAAAACAAGGCAGGCCAGATCCAAGTGGCCTCAGAAGGAATCTGGTGTAACTCCATTGCTGTCAGTGGGATGATTCCCAAGTGGCCTTGGCTTAAGGGATGTGGAATTTGGCATCCTAGCTTTTGTAGCACAACCTCCTTGTCATTGTGTGTTCACTCATTCACTTAATTCATAAAATTCAATCAATCGCAATGGGCCACCCAGCCACTGGAGTGAAGAGAAGGAAATCTATTGTATATGATATTTCTTTGATCAACTACGTCTGAAAGTGCATTTCCCCCTCCCACCCCCCAGCAGAAGAATGCATCAGAGACCAGGGCTGACACTGTGGTGCAGGGAGCTGGTATTTCCCTCCAGCCTCATTTGTATTGCTTTATTGACATGTTAATGACAAAACACATCCCCAGGTCCTGTGAAGTACAGAACAAGACAGAGAAATTAGAATAATACCTAGCCCTAATTAGAAGCCAGGTATCTGCCTGACATGCTCTCTTGTTGTATTTAGCTTCAGATAGCTGTAGGTTGATTGATTGCCTGGTTCTTTGATTGATTGATAGAGAGGCTTCACTGAGCTCACAGACACACGCGTGGAGGGAGCTTTTGATGTCAATATGAACAAAGGTAACGATAGACCTACAAACAATGCCAAATGCTGAGTCTGTGTGTTTGCTTAATGCAAACAAAGTGTGCCCACCACTGTTCCAAGAGCAGTGAGACTAGAAGGACGATGTCTTGTGTATGACTGAACCTCATAGCTACAGGCAAAATTGTACTGTCAGGAAGATTTGCAGGTGATGTTTCTGATTGCCTGAAGATCTCTGCACATAAGCGGGGCAACAGAAATTAATCCAAATCCTTCCTTTGCAGCATCACTGTTTTAGAAGTGGGCTTCTAGAGCTGGTCTGCTCCAGCAGGCGAGGCTTTCTGGAAAGGAATGAGACTGATTTTATGTATATGAAGATCATAAATGTACTTCTATGTGGGTGCTAAGGCATTAATTGACAAGGCTCAGCGTGCTACATGCTGAAATGATCAGCAGCACACAGAACTGGAGGGCTGCAGAGTTCTCTCTGCATCTCCCCCCTCATATGCCCCCAAATAGAAATATTTAACAACAAATAGAAAACCAGAAAAACTTTAAGGGGCACCTTGATCCTCGAATGCTGCTGAGCCCATCTTTCTCTGATGCCTTTGATCTGTACTCCCCTCCTCTGTTCTGCACAGTGACAAATGCACTGCACACAGGGCACAGAGTGCAGCACAGCAGGACAGATCCTTTTAGCTAGAGCTGTGCAAAATGTTCATAGCAGAGCCCCAAATCACAAGAAACTTGCCTGGCTTCAGGTTTCATTGCAAGCTTGGAACTCAGACCACGTTTGTCAAAAGGTTGCTGAGATTTGCTAGCCCTTTGAGAAATTTCTCTCTTTCTTTCCCTTGTGAGCTCCTTTTCTCTCTTTCTCTCTCTAATCTGCCTGAATTTCTAAAACTATTTCCACACTGTTCAGGAGCTAGGAGGACTCACAGGTCTGGACTAAAAAACCTGCCAAAAGTACTCTCTCATGGTGTCAATTTAAAACCAGGTGAAAGTAGACAATTCTTTCCAAGAAAAAAACCAAATCCCAACAACAGAAACCAAACAACATGCTGCCCCAAACCCCCCCAAAACCCTCCTAAACCAACCAAACAATAACAAAACCAACAAAAAATCCCAGCAGCTGACACACGTTCTCTCTTCCTGCAAATTTGTGAGCCACAGACTTGGTTCATTAAAGAGTTTGACCATCTTCAGAAGTGTCTCAGTAATCCTGATTGCCAGTATTAGAGCCAACACTGGGTTTTTTTAAACCCCAAAAGGCAAACCAAAACACGGTTGTGCAATTCCTTAGCAGCCCAAATTGAAATGAATCTTTTCAAAATGAAATCATGTTTTCACACAGCTCTATTTTTTAGTATTTAGTTTAGACAGACCAGAGATTAATGAAAGTGTGTATAACCTGGCTCTTACATGATCCCTCACTCAAAGGTCTCGCATCACTTTACAAAGATTATCTGCACAATTAATTGACCTGTGGTCAAACAGAAAGTCAGCGCTGAGGTTTGAACCCAGGTCTCCTCAGAGCCTTAAACTCAAGCTCATCTTCCTTGCTGGCAGAGTGCTGTCTAATGCAGTTTGTGCCAATGACATTTCGTGATTCCGCTTGCATATTTAAAGAATAGGTGAGTGATCTCTCTCTGGACATACCTTATGTGCTCTGGTGCACATAATATCAAGTGGCATATGAATTCAGTACAGTGATATGCACTTTTTCAGAGCTTTTTTGCATGGTATCTGAAGTATCTACCCTTTCAGCACCTAACAAACAGGCTGGAATTTATGCACAGACTTAACATCTTCAGTTCAACACAGGGTTTTAAGCAATGTGTGAAGTTATCACACAGTGGTAGGGGATGATTTGGGTTTTGATTGGCCAAAACCCATGAATTTCAGAGAACCTAACACTTCCACAGATGCTCCATGGACAAGATCACTAGGAAGTTAACAACTCTTGTGTCCTGATACAGATGCCAAGCTGGCTTTGTAATCTTGCAAGGATATTTAAAACAAAAGAAGAGAAAATAGTCTTAGGCTAGTGCAGGTTCAGTTGAGTCATCATGTTTTAATGCCCAACCTTTGTTTGTTTTCTATTTCTCTTTGGAGATCTTTTGCCATGGAAGGTTAAAGATTACTGAGATAACTAACAATAAATGTGTCTGGCATTGTGACTTTTGACCAATAATTATAACTTGGATTGACTGAAACAAATCTGTATCCAATTTTATTTTACATCCTATTGCAACAAAATTGACAAGGGTGTGAATTAAAACCCTAGTCCTGGTGATTAACATAAAAATGGGGATGGACACTGCTCTGAGCTGTGACAACCTGAGCCCTTGTCTTTTATCAGCAGTGTGGACTGCAGTGTGCAGTAATTGCTTAACTGCTCCTTTGCCCGTTAGGACTCAAATTGGCTTTGGAGTGGACTTGAGAGATGACTCAGAGTTTCAACAGACACACCCAGTTACTGGCTTTGTACTACACTAAACGCTTTCCAATAGAACATAGTTTTTAAAGGAAAGGCTGTATATTGCTCTCTGTAGACCCGAGGGCATATATTCAGCCACCAACCTAGGTGCAGGCTGAAAGATATCTGTGCAGACTGCTGTGTCACACCCCGCCAGCCTGCTTCAGTCCTGCTCTGAAAGGGTGCCTGGCGTGGGGAGCAGCCCTGTGCAAGCCCCACACGACTGCTGCAGCCAGCAGAGCTGGCAGCAGGGACAGCTCACACAGGAGGCAGTGCCCTCATGCCCTGCGCAGGGTAGAGCCTGGAGCTGCCGGTGGCCATCAGCACATTTCCTGGTGCAGAGGCCAAGGTTAGGGGAGATTTGCATAGGTGGTCAGCCATTAACAGCCGTGGCTTTGATGGTCTCCTCTGAAAAGAAGCACCTTACAGCCATTCCAGTTTGGGGAGCCAATCCCAGTGCTGGTCATGTCTGAGGTGTAAACTGGTTTATGGAGAGCAGCTGTCACAGGTGGGTGGTTACACACCAGGGCTGTGTTGGAACCAGGCACTGAAGGAAAAAAACACCAGGCATTCTCATCACCAAAGCATCCAGTTGCCCAAGCCAAACAATCTTCACTGTCCTGCCCAGGAACCAACACTCTGGTCCTGGTCAGAGGCACACTGCAAAAATAAACATAAATTCTACTATATATGCTTCTCCCATTCACAAATATTGAAACAAAAAAGCTTGACAGAAATAAATGAAGTTATTTTCCAAAGTTATTTTTGTCCATTTTTTAAAATACAAATTAGGTGGTTCTATGACTAGAAAAGGTCTAGAGGCTCCGTCTTCCACCATCAAACATGTTTATTAAACAGATTATTGTCTTTCCTGCTTTAAGTGGTTTCTAACATTTCAGTGCCACAGAGGAAGAGCAGCAGCAGGTTTAGTTATTAATAATATGTTGTCATGACAATTTTTCTTGCAATGTTGGAAAAATGCTCTCAATAACATTGTAGGTACAGCCAACTTTCAAAGTGGTTGAAGAGGCTGATTTCTTTGGGAAAGGGTGGTAAGGAGTAGGACTTGCCCTCTGTCAAAGTTTGAAAGATTTTTAGGAGAAAAACTCTGATCTTCTTGCTTAAATTTGTAATTGTCCACTCATGTAAGTAGTCATGTGAGAATTTCAAAGATTATTGGATAGGGAGGAGAACACAGAATTCATGATACAGTGAAATCTCTGTTTCTTTTCAGGATCACAAATGCCGAGTAATTTCAGAATGATCTTTGAATACTTTTTAATTTTTTTTTTTGTCTTTGACTCAAGAATTCAATGAGAGAAATTCTCAAATAAAACGCTTTAATTACCCACAAAGAAGTTCTTGTCAGAAAAGAGGCATCATCTATGCCAGGAGAGATAAGGCTTTGGATTTGGCTTTGGGTTTTCATTGTCCTTAAATTCCATGCCGTTTTTATGGAAAAAAATTTGGTATTAGACGCTGTGACTTCAGTCCCACCAAGGGAGTAAACTTTACATTAAATAAGTCCTTTCAGAGTTATATTTTAAACTATTAGATGCCCAATGTATTTGGGTTAAGAAGGCTGCTGAGCCATAGAGGTATCTTGTTCTACCCCATGGCAACCACACCATTTAAAATGGAAAGCAGAGACCACCCTTCAAACTCTTTGCCTGCTTGCTGCACATCATTTCAGCACAGTGCACTGCCCCCAGGTAATCAGATACTCTGGTTTTCCAGTTAGTCTACTTTATATGAAAAATAAATATCCATTGAAGTGAAGGAGGAGAGCACCCGCGCATGATGAGGGGGAGAGAGACTTACTCTGCTGCCAGCGATTAGCACACTAATGTGAAATAAGGAAGAGAGGCCCAAATCTCTGGGCAAATAAATATTTTATAATCTACAACAAGTGGAAGGGTTTCTGCAAGAGGAGCCGTGCTGGTGGAAACTGAGTACGGTGGATTGTGGCTCTTCTCAGGGGAAACCTGGCCTTGAGCTCAGGCAGGATGGTAAAGAGGAAAGCAAGCCTCCTCTTCTGTGCTGCATCTCTATCCAGGGGACATGGGAGGAGACTTTTTCTTCTTTCCACATAGTTTTTATGAGAGAATGATGACCTGCTTTAGGCTTCTAAAGCAGCGTCTAATTTCAAATGGAGATAGATCCTTATCTGCTTTTGTAAGGCAGGACTTAGATCTATTTTCTCTTCCTAGCAGAAGTACCTCTGATTTCAGCAAAAATAACTCAACACATCATAAATCACTTCTGGCAACCAAGAGCTGGGTGTGGATGTGGCAACAAACAGTGGGGGAACCCTCCTGCAGCAAAACTGACCCCAACAGTCAGCTTGTGTCCCCACTACCTGGAGAGGGAGATGCAGAAATAGGAACAGGATCAAGAGGCACTTTTGTGCACGCTCCGATGACAAAATATCTCAAGACTTGCTTGTCCCAGCTATCAGCCCATCCAGCCTTGCTAGGGATCTAACAACAGCAAGGTACCACAACAGGTCACCCTGGGCACACTGAGTTGTTTGTTTTTGTTGTCCAGATTGGTATTGAATTTATTTCTAAGTCAGGCTGGAAGTTTTAATCTGATCTTAGGGAACTGCTGATATTAAATGTACATTTCATTATAAAATGTGTGCCACCTCCTTACATCTGAGGACCTTGGAAGGTCCCTTAGGTTTCCTAATTTCTCTGTTTGCATGGGTGGGTAGCCCCAGGAGGGACAGAACTGGGCTGCAGCTTCTCTTGAGCCTGGGGGAGATACAGGATCTCTACAGGGGAGAAACACAGGGCAAACAGCAGCAAAGAGGTACTGATACCAGCCCAGGGAGGTTTGGCACCGAGTTTAACAGGGGCCTCCACTACATGACACTGACACACAACACTGGCAGAAAAGGGCCTTTAGCCCTCTGCTAATATCAAAGATGAAGCCAGGAAAGTTCTTAGCATGGGACTTTGAAAAAATATTTATTTTGGAACGATAAAAATATTTTTCTATATCTTCAGATTGTTTGTGAGGAGAAGAAAACAGGCTCTGTATGAGGGATGGTTTTTGTATTTTACGTCAGGCTCCTGTGTGTTTGTCCTTTCTGGGTGCATGGGGAGACAGAAGTTTTGCTTCTGTCCTTCATACCAGGAGAACAATGATCTACTGTCTTGGCAGAAAGGAGGACTACTGCTAAATGTGTGAGGGTAGGGTTTATGAGTGCTGATAAAGTAGCCCAATTTAACCTGAGTATCCCCAAGGTGCTTTATGTTAACACTCAATCAGTTTTAGCTCTGAGCTGTATATCTGCAGATGGCCATGAACATTTCCTGGCCATCAGGATACCAGGCTCATTGTGGCAGCACTGGCCAGATATGCAGAGATGGATAGGCTGGCTTACAAAGTCCTTGGACTGGCCCTGAATCATCTGTTTTACAGGAGTTTGAGGACCTCAGCACCCAGCTGTAGTCACACAACCCATGGCAGCAGCAGTATTCACACTGGGATTGCTGGGATTGCTTTGGGAGGAGAAGATGGTGGCCTTTTCCTGCCAAAAAAGTTCTAAGCTGTGAAAAAAAATATGTAAATCATAGTTGTAATCCTGGCACATGTCAGAAGGAAGAATTGATGGGAACTTCTCTGGCAAACATGGACTGAAATGGCTTCAGAAGGGCTAGATCTCTCCATCTAGGAAAACCTTGACAAGGACACGCATCTCGTGTCCTTGCCCCTCGAGAGCACCAGCAGAGAGGATGCTTTCACCTGCAGGGAGCAGATGCCTGAGTAAGGGATGGCTGAGAGCACACATGGTGGATGGGTGCTCTAACACAATGAAATCAGAGGTAAGAGGCATGTAGGGTGTGCTGAGGAGGCCCAGTCTGTGTAGCACACTGTGGTTCAGTCATTACAACAAAAGGTGCTGCCGCTGGGATGTGGTTGCAGGTTCCAGTAACATCTGGAAATGCAAGATGTCCATGGTGAATGCATCTGTCACCTGATTTTTCTGCTGAGATGGTTTCAGGATGGTGGGGGTGCTGGCTGCAGCACTGGCGGGCATTTCTGCGGGGAGGGTCAGGCTGCAGCATGCAGCAGCTGGCACACACAGGAGATGGCTGAGGTCAGCCTGTGCTCCCATCACATATGGTTGGGCCGTGATGGATTGCAACCACCATCTCTACTGCACAGATCAACTGCAGGCATTTAAGCCACTGATGAGCTTTTATGGGAGCGTGCTTTTTACTGTTTTCCCAAGCTGTGCTAGCACCAGATATGCTTGGGATTTCAAGGATACCTTGGGTACTTGAACAGTATCCACTGTCTTGTGGGTACAGAGTGGAGAATTGTCCAGGACATCTGGTTACTCTTGCTCACAAATAACACTTAAGGCCCTAACACCTACCTGTGGGGTGGCTAAGCATGCACCAGGTGACATGAGGTTTGTAAGCATGAATCATGTTTTCACCAGAAACATGGCAGACTTGTATAGAAATGGACAACCTCCCAGGCACACAACTCCTTCCTGCAGGCTGAAATGAGAGCAACAAACAATAAACATACCCCTCAAAACCCACCATTTCCTCTAATGAAAGGTTTTAGCTCTCTCTGCACAGCTTTTCCTTCTGATGTATTAATCAGGGATACAAAACTACAAAACCCAGCCTGGCAGTGCCACGGTGTAATGGGACTGCCTTGCAAACACACCAGTAACCCCAAGCAGGAGGTGTTGGTGTGTCCCCAAACACACCACTCCTGGTGTCCTCAGGAGCAGAGCTTTCTCACAGAGGCTATCCATCCCTGAAAGAGTTAAGAACATCTTGTCAAGGATATGCAGTTATCTGGAACTTTTGTTTATACAGAGAGGCAATAAAACATTCAGCGCCTTAGACCAGTGTAAGAAGGGTCAATACAAGCTCCAGCAGTTGTATATAAATTAACCTTTTAAGTATGGCCTAATCCATAATGATTCATTGACAGGAATTATTCCAGGAGGCTGAGCTGCAGCAAATTGTAGCAGTTGTGGCTGACTACAGTATCTCACAGCTGCTGGGCTGCCTCTTAAGATGAGGTATCTAAGAGAACATTTTAAAAGGCTCTGACAATGTATTTCCACAATACTTGTTAGAACTAGGACGTCTCCAATGATCTTATGTTCCTAAAGTGGAACAAAAGTATGAGGAATCTGAATATATACATGAAGGATGTTTTGAAAGATTTTTGCTTTTGCTCTAGCGCTGACAGAATATGAAAAGGATGCTTCACTCCTACACGCTGGAGTGGTCACCCAAGAGAGCTCATTTCTTCTCCTCAGTAGGATTTAGCCAGGATACTGCACTGTGCTTATGAGCTGAGAAGCCTGCAGCGTCTTTGCAATTGTCAGAATTAAAAGTGAAGGAAGACAAAACAACCTCTCCCCTCCCACCCTCTGTCAAACATGCCTAATGAATAGCTCTACATGCACTGTATCAGAAACCCCAAACGTTGACGGCGATGCGAGGCACTAATTTGTGAGTTATCATATCTGACAAATTGTCATCGTGGTCCCACTCCTTCGGAGGGTGTTGTGCGTGTGACCCGGGGAAGGGCTCTCAGGCTCGAGCTAATGGGTGTGCGACTTGGAACAGGAGATGATGTGCCAAGATGGGAACCACAGAGTGGGCTGCCAAAAAAGAACAGTATAATTATCTGTGCATAATTCACGGCCGGAGAATAAGCTTTCCTCCAAAGTTGTCTGCAGCAGAGCTGTACCAGATTCATGGCTTTTTCAGTGAGTATTCACAAAGTAGTGACAATCTGTGCAGAAATGTTCACTTCTCCAAACTTTTTTTTTTTTTAATTGGACTAAAATAGACATTTCCATAGCACTCTTTGCTCTCAGGACTGGTCTGTTAAGATAAGTGATGACTCACAGATGTATATTCTTACTTTCTTGGATAGTTATCTCTCCCCTCACCCCACCTAATCCCTTCACCAATGGGCTTTGAAGGAAAAAAACCCTCTTCAAGCAAAGGCACTATAAATATGAACTATTACAAGAGTATTAGCTCATTGAATCTTCAGAGCTGCTGCTGTACTGTGAGAACAGTGGCCCTACTTGTCAGATTCTCAGGACAAATAGTTGGACAACATGAGCCAAAGGAAAATTTTCCTTAATTTTTAGCACTTTTAGGCAAGATGGCTTGCCAGTTCAGGTTCTGTTCAGCAGATGGCAAGATTTGAATGCATTGGTAAGAGTGTACATATATAGCCCACTGCTCTTTCAGTTATTATTGGACTGGATGAGGGTTATTTGGTTTCTTTTACCCTAATCAGAGCAACCACCTCTTCATCCATATCAGAGAAGATGGATATTTTTTCTCAGCAATAAGTAAAAACTCCTTTTACAAAGTGCGTTCATTTTCTAGAAGGAGATGCAGCTTCCCAAAGAGAAAGCTTGGGAAATTCCTTAGCTAGTAAATCTGCCTGGAGGAGATCAGGGTGAAGGACTGAAAGTCCTGTAAAGTGAATTTTGAATGGGAGGGAGAAGGTTCTTAGAGAAAGGCAAAGGAGATGGAAAATATTCCTGTAATTGCTGGCAAGGAAGATGCAGATTTTGCTTGGGCACATTTCTCTTTGAAAGCTGATCCTGTTTTGTAAGGGCAGACAAGGAAGAGTTGCCAGATTCGTAGGACAACGAAGTTTGGAAAGCACTGGCAAAATATGTGGAATTGGATTAAATTTGACAAAATGTCATATTGCTTTAAGGCTCCTCAGGGTGTCCTGAAACAGTTTTGCTCCACGTAGCACAGATTTCCTGTAAAAGCTTTGGCACCACCACCTCCATCCTGAGCTGCTCAAAAATGTTGCTGTGGCCATGCTGGAGCTGCAGGGATTCCATCTCACAGGAAATTCCCCAAAGAATAGGTGCTGATCTCCCCCTGGTCTATGTGTAGGAAACACCTCAAGGAAAGTTCTCGGGTTGCAGGGAGCTTGTGGGCATGTGCATAGGAGCTGTGCCATCCAGGGGGGCTTGGAAAAGCTGACTTTTGTCCAGCCAAGGGGGGACAGTCCTAAGTGGGCACAAAAGTTTGAATCTGGAAGTAACATAAAGCACAAATGTGCTTTCCAGGCCCCAACTACCTGTCTCTGGGGCTGGTTGTGTGGGATGATGCTCATGCACTTTTGTTGCAGCCTACCCTGTGTCACTGCCTTGTCTTCATTTACTTTGATAATTTATAATCACCAAATGAAAAGTCAGGACAGGAGAAAGATGTCCTGGTTCTGACAGACTGCTTCAGTCACAGGGATAGTTTGTGATTTTAAGCACATGCTTAATTACTTTGCTGGATCAGGGTCCAACTTTCTTGGTAGATACTGCAAGACTTTCTGGGAACACTCTTGGATGGAAGAAACAAAAACATTTCCTCTATAAATGTTTGTGGAAAATGAATAAAAATGTGTGAGTATGCAATGAAAATGAATTCCCACTTCTTTATAGAGAAACCCAAGGCAGCAATGAGGATCTAAGCTTACATGAGCAGTGAGGAATGAGCTCTGCAGCCCATTAAGCTGAGTGAGAAAACCTTGGGGTGCAGACATGTCTTGCAGTTTGCACACATGCAAGTATCTTTGTCAGACCAGCTGACCAGAGGGCAGCAGACTGATCCTACCTGGGGGATGTTGCTTCAAAACACCTCAGGAATTGGATGATGCCACACCAGACTGTCTTCTTCTGATAACCAGGTGACTTCAATTTCCAAAGACCTCAACCTGAGAGCAATCACTGAATTGAAGTAAAAAAAAAAATCTAAAAAAGATATTGGAAAATCAGGTGTATACATGTAACCAGTCCCAGCATTGATCTAACATAAAGGATGGCACTTAAGAGGCAGATAATCCAGCTTCTCATTGATCTTGGCAGTACTAGCAGGGGGCAATATTTACATTTGGTTGAATTGCTCTTGGACAAATTTTCTCCACAGTGCTAAATACAAAGAAGCCTTCCATTAACAACAGGAGAACAGGACTTATCATTCATCTATTTTTTCACCTATTAAAAAAACCCAAAAACATATTTGGTGTCTCTATTCTGTTGCTGATTTTATACTGGGAAAGCTGCACTGAGTAAAGGAAAGCAGCAACTACATCAAAGAAGAGATTTGGATCCTGAACATTTACTGCAAACACCAAAGTTTTCTCCTTTTCTAAGTACAAAAGAACAAGGAACTATTATCCTTCTCCCAGCAAAACAAAGCAAAATCAATATTCTTCCCTGGGTTGTTTCTCTAAGCTTCCTTCTTTCTTAAGCACACTTCATGTTTTCTCCATTTTGGAGGCAGTCTGCTCTTATGACAAAAAAAAGGAGAGAAACAAGCATTTTAAGCTCTTTTTTTTTGGTTTGTTTGTTTTTTGTTTGTTTGTTTTTGGTTTTATTTTTTGTTTGTGGAGTAATTCTTAGCATGCATTTTAGTCTTGGTTGAATTGTGCCGCATCTGTTTCATTCCATGTGTGATAGAGCTCAAGGACTGCACAAGTCCTGCCCATTGCACACAGATGGTCCCATCACGTCTGTCCAGCTGTATCCTGCTGGCTGCTAAAGGTCTGGACACCTTATTGTGCTCAAGAAGAGACAAAAAGACCAAATGGGCTGCTGTTACTGCATGTCCCATCCCACCCCGCAGCAGCTCAGGGTACTGTGATGGATGCTGGCTGGACAATTCTAGCCTGCCCCTGGGAAACAGGACAGGCAGACAAGAATTGCAGGATAGGAGCATTTATCAGCACCAGGAAGCCAGTGTCTCTGGCATATCTGCAAAAACAAAGAAATTGTCCTAATAGAGAGCCACACCTAGAAGTACTACAGTCCTCTCCTGGGATCACACAGCATGTGGCACATGAACCCAGGTAGTCAACCCAGAGCAGGCAAGAAAAAGCAGGTTTATAGAGCACAGATAGAAAGAGAGCAAACAAGAGATGTGAAGGTAGACAAAAAACCCCAACCCTGCATGGCAGCAGCAAAGCCAGAACCAAGTCTGTATGCAGAGCTGACCATGAGAGATAAAGAAGAGAAAATGAAGGTAAAGATTTTTACTGTCCCAGTGGGAATTAAAGGACAAGAAGCAAGTGAGATGCTGTTGCCAGGAATAATGCCTGAAACACTGGAATAGCTGATAAAGGTGTTTGATTAGAATCATGACCCTGCAGACAGAATGAGACTCTGGAGAAATATTGTATCTTTTACCCCACCTCAAGAAGCAGGAGCTGAGATAGACACCTGCCTTACAGAGCTGCAAAATCTATAACTCTGGAGATGTTAAACACTCCCTAAAATGGAACCAAGATCATCTGTAGGACATGAGTCCCTCTCACAGAAATGTATAAAAAGAGAGATCTAGCCCTAGAGAAACACCTCCAGATACCAAGGGAACAGCTAGCTATCCCAGGGAAAGGTCAAACCAATACAGCAAAGGAAGGCAGCAAGCAGGAGGGAACAGTCTACCAATAACACAGACAGCGGGGGCCAGTGTGGGAATTCTGCAGTGAAACAACAAGAGAGGCTGGAAGGAAAATGCCTGGCAAAGGCAAAGATGCAAGAGAGGTAAAGAAACAAAACATTTGCTTCAATCTTGCAGCCCCCTAAGGAATTAAAAAGCTGAATGCCTTTTAGATATCCACAGCATGGCTTCAGCAGCAGGGGGGACTTCGGGGGTCCACACACCTGACAGGGCATGGCCACCAGACTCGAGGCCCCACATCTGTCCTTACATCAGCAGGCAGGCCAGAGCCAGCTGGGTCACGGGGCTGTGGTGCCGTTGAAAGGAGAGATAAGCAGCAATTCATTGTAACCCAGAGATATGTGACCACAGCATGGTGATGTACAATAAAACCACCTTGAGGTCAATGGGCAACATGGGCTGTTGATAATAAATCTGTGAAACAAGAGATGTTATTGCTCAGAGTTTATAACAGTTGACATTCAAGATCACCACCCAGGGCAGAGCACGGGGCAGTGCACAGCTTTCCTCCTGTCACAGTACAAACCCTCTGTACCCTCTGCTTGTTCAAGGAGACAGACAGTCTCTGTGGGCCACGTCCAGGACTCAAACAGGACTAAAGGGCATAGCTCTGCTCCCTGTGCCGTGTCAGAAGAGATAACATCGCCCGGAGAATCTGGCCCAGACACAGTCTGCGTTGTGCTCAGAGACCTCCTGACTGCATGCTCCTGCACATTGTGTGCAAAGGGTAAACGGTGGATAAAATATTTTACTCTGATCTGGTGGCTTTGGGCACTCATTTTTGGACCCAAGGTACCAGATAGACATGGATCAGGTCCAAAGCTTCTAAGTTCCTCTTTCAGAAAGTGCATTATATACTTTACAATAGATCTTACACTGCTAATTTATATAATCATCAAAAATTATTTCTTCAGCCTGTATTTTTAAGAGCTAGCTAAATTTGTGGTTTGCCTACTGTGCCAAGAATCTGGCATGTGGCCACATGCTTTCACACATCTCCTTGCAGACTATGGGCTTGAAATCTAAAACCACTGGTGCCATCCTACAGCTGAAGTACTTGCATCCACAGGAGCTCAAGTGCAATCACAGTGGGACTGACTGCCTCTTTGTTTGGCATCAGGATGTATAAATATCCAACACTTCCTATGCAGGTATCTATATATTTCAAAGTAACTGACATGCTAGAATTATCAATAAAAGAAAGATAACTTACACAATAATCATCACTTGCTGACAGATGAAATTTCAGAGGAATCAGCTGTGCCCTTCTTTTAATGAAAATGAGTAACAAAACCTTACCTATGTGAAGCTTGCCTCTCACTATCAAAATAACTCAGTGGACCTGTGCTAAAGACTGTGTGAGAATTTTTGGGAATAACAAGAGAGGAATACGCAGAGATATTAAGCTAGACATTGTATCCAGTAGATATAAGACAGCACCAATGACCTAGCTTTAAAATCTAATCTCATTGAACATCTGCATTTTTATTCCAATACATAGAAGGTAAAGCATAAAACATATATTTAAACATGTATTTCTTTTGTAAATATAATTTTTGAAGTACAACTTGAGATAAGACATCTGTGCAACAACTGTAGATAAAAATACAGTTGCCTTAATTTTCTTTGAAATGTTCTGCTTCACAATATTGTGCAACGGGAACTGCAGATTTTTTTGTGCTGGTAAGGCACAAGCAATATCCAAGAAGACAATCCTGTGCAGAAAGTGCTTAGCACAAATAATTTTCTTGTGTACTAGGGACATTACTGCATTCTGTTCTAAGTAATATTAATAAGCTAGAATCTAAGTGGGGGGAAAAAGATAAGTTTGTTAAAATGAATACTGACAGTGATAGTGGCTGTTTCTAAGTGAATCTGCCTCTCATGAGTCCCAGCCTCATGCTCTGGCCAGCAGGATTTTGAAAGGTATATGTGTCTCTTAAAAATGTAATTAATACCTCAGAGGAGCCTTCAAAGCACACAAGTTCCTGGCTGATATCTGCTTCAATGAAAACAGAATAATACTGGGCATCTCTGGTTTGAAACAGAGTGGAGATGATAACCAAAGGAGAGGGAGGACAAGGGTAAATACAGTGAAACCACCAGGATGGGAGGGAGCAGTGCTAAGGAGATGAGGGCTCTGCAGAGATGTGGCAATTCCTTTAGCCTGTGGCAGGAATATCTCTCACTGATTAGAGCTAATTAGGGAGGACGAGGTTGAGCCTTTTTATCCTTCTCAGTAAACCTGCCTTTGATGCAGACTGGTTATAGCACAGCTCTGGCTCTGCCATGGATTTTGAATGCCTTTCCTTCGCTGGGCCATTTAAATAAATACAACAAGCTCTCTAGGTTTCTTATGCACAATAAATCTATTTTGGTTCCTGATGACTGATTTCTTTGGCTCTGCAAGTGAGGTGAGAACACCAGCTTTGTTTCTTTTTAGCACTGTAAAGGAAGTCTTGTGTAATTTTGTGAGAGCTGAGAAAGGCTTAGAGAAGAGGTAAGGAGGTGATTTGGATTCTGAATTCTTCACCTTTTACTGAGGCACCACAACTGATTTGTCGATGACAAAGTTCAGGAATTTCATGACCAGAAATTGGGAATGACCAGTATTGGGAAAAGGATTCAGTTCTCTGTCCTAGCATGGATCAGAAGATGAAAGTGGACAAATTCAGGCTGGCAATAAGATGCATTAGTTTTTAACTAGGACAGAAATACCTCATTGAAACAATTCACTTCTGGTGGTTTTGGACTTGTCCTTAAGTCAAGATGGGGCAGCTTCCTCCATTTCAGATGGGAGCTGTGGGTTTGGTTGCTGGAAAGCCTGGGTGAGGTTCTGGTGCCTGCATTATGCAAGTGGCCTCTAGCCTTCAAACCAACTAATCCAGGCGCTGCAGAGCAATGGGCAGGGTTGAAAGGTTTGAATTGCACATGTCCCAGAGACATGCAATTTGAATACTAAATGTCCCAAATGGCCTCAAAATGAGCCTCTTGGGGAATCCAAACATTTCAACATATTCATCATAAAAATTAAGACTTCAAGCACACAGGAATATGCCTGTGATGTGTGACTGCACTCAAGAAGTAGTCAGCAGCACACAAGTGCGTGTACTCTGTATCAGGGAGCAGCAGACATTTTGCACAGCACCAGGCAGTGCAAGTGGCCAGGGAAGCCAAAAAAAGGTCAATGCCAGGCTGGGCCAGGCCAGCCTTGGGCCTCCCCTGGTTTCCTGCACTGAACCTCATCCACTGACCTCTCAAAGGTGAGAAAATATGGCTAAAGCTTTACGTCTCACACAACACATAGGGCTTTTGCTGTGCTTGGAATTGCTGTGCCCCAGAAAATGAGTTTTTGGTCAACCAGAGACCCCCAACTCTGCAGATTTATGTCTTGGTGGGTGCTGGCCAGCTGGGAATGATTTCAGGGTTCATGCTTCTCAAAAGCAGATGAAGCCCAAGCTGATAGAGAAGAGCAAGACAGTAACCACAGGCACTCAGGATTCATGAGGTAAGACTGAGCACTCTGCATGTGACTGAAGAAGCATTTGCTGGTTTAGTTCCTTTTATTGTGTTTAGCAAAGTGTCCTTTTTTTTCCCTCTGGAATGCTAAGCCTTTTGGTTGGCACAGTTTGGAGTTTTGGCACACTTAAATTTTCTTTTTTTTCCCCTTTTCCCCACTGCAGTTAGGAAAAGTTCTTTTTTTTTTTTTTTTTTTTTTTTTTACTGTGAACTTTTTTTTCACAAAAAATTTCCAAATCTTAATAAAATCTGAAGGTGGCAGCAATGAAACAGTAGCAAGGCTGTGACTACAACTTCTAGGGCAAGTTCACATCACATAATGAAGATATCTCAAACGCTCTGCTATGCTGAGTTTGTAAGGTCTCAGGTCTCAGCAGTTTGGGTCAGGAAGGCTGTGTGGCTGAGCTGGCAAAGCCTGCATCTCTAGTAGGACTGTCCAGCCTCGAGATGGGAAGAGCAGTGCTTGCCTGCCGTGGCTGCCAACAGGCAGAAGCTGCCTATGCAGAAGCCACAGACGTGCCCAGCCCTCCTCAGTGGGTTTGAAAGCCCTTCTGCAAACACCAGAAGGCTGTGTGTACAGCCAGGAGAGTATCTGCAGACTTTGTCTGTAGAAAGCTGATGTACACAGAGGCTCTTAGGTCCAATGGTTTTGCTGTATTCAAAATTCATATCCTTATAATTTCATCAGAATGTGTTGTGCTGAAACTGTAAATTGATTTGCATGGGTTGGTCACCTCAGAACAATCTCCAGCCTGCAGCAGCAGACACACTGTACTTTGGCTCAGAGATAAGGCTTGGTTTGTCAGTGGTGAAAGTATTGTCACGGGTGCTGCTGGCCTGCACCTATGGTCCAGAGCACCCCATCTCCCCTTCTGCCAGTGCCATGGCTCCTCCTCTGACTTTACCTGTAGTCAAAGGGAAGTGTGGAAAAGTCCAGCAACACCCACCAACATTAGGAACTGCCTGAGCTACGTGGCTCCGATAGAGAATGATAAAGCAACACCCATGGCCACGAATGACCAGTTCAGTGTAACCCACAGTGAAATCAATCCTGAAAAGTCAGTGTGTGAGTTTTCATCCTGAAAAAGTCACAGAGGAGTTTAATATCCCAGTGATCTGTTGCAGAGGACAGGGGATAGTAGGTCTGAGTGCCCCATGGAGCTCTTCTGAGATTGTGGACTGCCTGAAGTGCTGCAGGTGTGGCAGCTTCAGCCACCCTGGTGGGGCTTTGAGTGGACAGAACCTCTGCCAGCTGCCTGACACCTGTGCCCTCAAGGGCAGTGGGTCCAGCAGGTGCCCGAGTGCCCTGGCTGGGTGCAGTGCCTGACTCCCCCAGGTAGCTGTGTGATGTTGGGTCGGGCAGGGGCCCGAGGGGGTGAGCAGATCCTCCTGGAGGGCACAGTGGGGGATGATGAGGCGAGGACTGGCAGCGTGCTCCTGCTGCTGCTCCTGCTCCTGTGCGGTGCTTCATGGAGGGGATGCAGAGGCGTAGCAGGCAAGCAGCAGGAGAGTAGGATGCCACATGGCGAGGAGGAGGAAAAGAAAGAGGTGGAGGAGTAGGCAGAAGGGAGATTCAGTTTAACATGGCATGCCAGGCCTCCACTGCTGCTTCCCTCCCTCAGGCCTGCTCATCATGAATTTAATTTGCGCATGGGGTGAGGGGGATTTTGTTGGCATAGTTTTATTCTTATTCGATGTGCTCCTTTGCATGGCAAGCGCTGGTAGTGTGCTCATCACTGTGCATACAGGCAAACATGGCCTTGGGTGTACTTTAGTCTAAGGGCCTGGTTCTGCAAACACATGAATAATCTGAAAAGCAAGAGGACTTACTAATATGCTTAAAATGACACCTGCTTTTATCTTCATCTCTTTTCTTTCCCCTATCAGTATACTTCTGTTTCTGGATAGCTAGTTTGAGCTCAGTGTCTCAACCAAAATTTTAATACAAAAAAAGAGTGATTTTTAAAAATATAATCTCAATTTAGAGGCTGATCTCATCTACATATATTCAGTAAAATAAATAGAATCCACTTGTGCCCTGTCCCAGCTAAGATTCAATATATGACACCTTGTCTTTCAGGGAGAGCTAAGGAGGGGTCATGCTTTGAATGACAGTTGAAGGGCATTGCCATTTGGAAAGATTTGTCTTAACCTGACTCAGAAGGATTTAGATATGTACTTCAGTACATGATTATTTGCTTTGCTCATAAGCATTAACATGTTCTCTTAAAAAATATTCCTTGGGAAAGTATCTATTGAATCCTTGAGCAATTTAGTGGAAGGCAATGCAATTATTTGTAATTCTGAAGGGGGATCAGAAAATTCACAAAAGACAGAATGAGCATATGTATATATATATATATACACACACACAATATATATATATATACACATATATACGTTTAAAAAATAGATTTCAAAAAATTCCTGGGCTTTGGTGTGGAGGCTCTGAGCAGCAGCAGAGCTCCCTCCTCTCAGTAGCTGCAACATCATTACACAAAGATAGAGAGACAGGGGAGCCACTATTCAAATGCAGCCCCTCAACTTTGTGACCACAAGTGGGTTCTATTTTGGTCCTTGCTTTTGAGGCTGCTTTTGATGAAGGGATCAGAGTTTTTTAGCTCCCTGCCACTACATGTTGCTGTTGACCTCTACCTGCTTCTAGCTTTCAGAACTTTGTTTCCATTTCCATTTCTTTAGTGTGAAGGTTGGGGATGGGATCTGTATTTTTAAAACCCTGGTGCCAACTGCTGTGTGCTGTTGTACTGTGCCTGACTTTTGCTTCCTTTACATTTCCTCTTGTGTTGTAGATCTAAGTTGTCCAAAGTATCTGCTGGAGTATGGCCTCTGGACCCACATCTCCTGGTGACCTGGGACATAAAGTGCTGTGTGAAAAATCCTGACTCGATCAAGTTTGCAATAGAGTCTCAAGAATTATTTAAGTGCCTAATGGCCATTGGTTTCAGTATCAGGCAAGCCCCAAATTGAGAATTTGTGCATTCTTTTTCTGTGGCTTGATGTGTCCCTTCAAAATCAGAGTATTTTCTAGACTTTTCTAACCTTTTCCCTTCCTCCCCTCTGAGCAGACAGTAGTTTTGGTTACCCAGCACTGCTCTTGTATCTTCAGCCAACATCTCCACTGGGCTGTCATAATTTTTCCGTCCTCTTGTGTTCCATTTTATCTTCAGGCAGGGTTACAGCACAGGCCATGGAGCACTCGCCCAGAAAATTCAAGGGTGTGCAGGTGCAAACCTTGAGTACCATCTCTGTATGACACTGGGGGAATTTACTCCAGCTGACCCTTGTCTTGTACAGCTCATGAGTAATCACATGGCATTTTGGTATTGCTGTGGTTTAAAAAGAGAGGTAGAGGTGTTGTTGGAAGGTGGGTTTCAGCTGTTAAGAGAACTGTTTTTCAGCCTGGTAATCTTGCATTTTTGCTTCAGTCCTGCAGCTTGACTGGGTGACCTTTCAAGGTTATAGGAACACCTTTTATGCCTTGTTTTTCTTATTACTAGGACAAGCATTTCAATCATTACACACCTTTGTAAACTACCTGGAGATGCATGGGAGACATAAATGCAAAAGTAAGATTATTGGTACTGCGTTATTATTTTCCCCAAACAATTCACTGTTTTCTACAAATCAGAGCACATGATTTCTTGTTTATTGTGTAATAATAGCCCTATGCTGTGATGGTAAGTAGGACACAGATACAACTTTTCAGCAATGTACAGTACTCTTTCTTATCTTTAATTAAATGCTATTCCCCTGTATTGGAACACATTCTGCGATTACACATGTTTACAGTCTCTAAGTAACTTACCATCAAATACACTAATGAAAATCAGTGCCCCAAAGCAACTTGTGCCTTTTGTCCTGTACCATACCACACCTCTGTCATGTTTTTTTTTTAATTGGTACTTCCAGTTTCCATTTTAAAAATTAAGGGGTTGAATTAAGCACTTTTTTATGAATTTCCTCCAACCATCTCTGCTTTTGATCTAGGGACATGTATCTATCTAGCTCTCTGCCCTTCCCCAGCACAGTAACCCCTGGGGATACCATAGAGCATAGAGATGATACAATTTAATAAAGTCACAATAAAACATCCAAGGCCTTTCATACTTTTTCACTTTCTTTAACTCAATTTATTTTTCATTTCATGGACAGAGATTTAGTCCTGGTATTAGTTTATGATTTTGCTGAAAGAATTACCGAACACATACAAAAAGGAAATATTATTTTTATTATTTATTTTGTGCCATGTATACCATAGGAAAAAAAAAAGAGTTGAAATCACTTCAGTACCGCTGTGTTTTTCATTACAAAGTTATTACATATAGAAATTACTCCAAATTATCTGAAATGAATGGAAATTATGAGGTTTAAATTCCCCAGGTTACTGCAAGCACAGCACTGGAAATTTATTTTGTCATCTTGCTGAACATAATTGCTACAACAAAATTTCTTCCATTTTACAACCACAGCATAACTTATTTATACCAGTGTTGTTGTAATTTTACATCAATAAGTTGCATGGGAAGGAGTACACAGGTGGTAATTGAAAACAGTAATTTGCAGTGGGGTCCAGGTGGAACGGTTGGCTCAGAGTAGATTTCATTTGCGGCTCTGTACCCGCTCTGCTTCTCGGTGGCCTTTGACTAGGGTGCTACCAAACCTCTGGTCCACCCAGCACTGGGGTGGCCTGGTCATCCTAAAGTCCCTTTCAAAGCAGCAGTGGAGGTGAGGGGAAGGACGGACCTGCCCTCGTGGCACTGACCTGCAGCTCACACTCAGAAGCCAAAAGCGAGGTGTGTGTGGAGAAGGTGAAATCACAGCTGGGAGAGTGGGAAGCGGGATCCTGGAGCCAGCAGCAGCATCCTTGAAGGAACTGAGCTGGAAGGGAACACAATCCAGGGCTGGAGCATGCGTGTGTGTGCACATGTGTGTGCTCTCAGTGTGTTCTGGCCAACGCCAGCTGTTGCCCCTGTCTTTCCTGCTCTACTGTCCTCAGCAAGCGTGGCAAGACATTGTCATTTGTTTGTCAAAGGGAATACTGTTGCTTGATCATTTTCAATTAAGATGTGAGTAGTTGCCTGAGACGCGAGCAATGACGCTAACATTCATATTTTGCTCCACTCTTTATGAACAGGAATGTGTAATTTGGGTGCAATATACAAGCACTCCCTGGCCAGGCATCCACATTTCTGTGATCCGTAATTGTCAACAGGAATAATGAAACTGCAGAGGCTGATACTGAACCTAGAAACTGATGAATTTCCCTGTTTGCACAAGTTAAAATAGTAAAAATAATAATAACAACGATGCTGATTTGTTACTATGGATATATCCTATTTAAATAAAATAAGGTAGGATGAAGGTAGAGGGAAAAAGAACAAGAATGAATGGGTTGCTGCTCTCTTCTGATGTTCAGACAGATTTTCATGATTCACAAGAGACAGGCTGGAATGTTTCTGTCATTAGTTCAAGCTGAAGATTTCATTGCAACATTCAGAGCATAGAGGCCTTTGTTATTTTAAACAATGTAAAGATTTCAAATGCTTTTAAAATGATCTTGAGAAGGGAAAGAGAAGAAATTGGTTGAAACTTGCACTTGAAGACAGAGGAGAGCAGTACCAAGTTTCAGCTTGCGTGAGTTCTGAGGAATACCTGTGGAAGGAAAAGGGGTTCTTTGTCCCCATCACATGCCAGCCAACTTATACATGAATCTCTCATGCAAGACTATGTTATGCATTTCCATAATGGACCAAGTTTTAAAAGTACTTCTTCAGACAAAAATAGCCCTCAAGTTCTGTTGTTTTCAGGGGGTTTTCAGGGATTTTTTTTTTGGATGAATTTAGTGCTGCTTCACAAAACTCAGCTTACTGCACCAAGCAATGATGGCATTTGTTTTCCAAAGGCAAAAACAATCCTTGGATTGAAGTAGCTAGAAAAGATGTGCCAGTTTTTTTTAAAAAAAGCCTCCCCAGCAACAGCGGGTTTTGCCCATCTTCCTTCAAATATTTTTTTGTCCTAAAGCGGGTGCTGTGTGGATGCACAAATGGCATTCATGGTGGGATGGAGTACTTATAGCAGATGGAATGCTTGACTCCTTTTTGTGTTGGATGCTTGTAAAGCATGTTCCCCTCATCTCTGCCTGTCAGCATGTGCACACAGGTGAAGGGAGTCCTTGGCAGGATGAGAGAAGGTGCTGGACAGAATTGTTATCTTTTAGAAGGACCCTCAAGTTACAAATGGGAGGGCAGGTTTGGTTCTCCCTGCAGTGCCTAAGGTCCTGTAAGTGATTTCAGTGGGGACACAACTGAATATCTACTGTCAGAAAGTCTGATGCTTAAAAGAAGGAAAACATGGACTGATCTTGCATTTTATGTGATTTTTAAAAAGCCTCAAAATTGAAACAGCATTTTTATTCTGGCTTGCTGGTTCCATACTGTTTTTTTGTTTGGTGTTTGGTTTGGTTTTCTCTTTTTTTATTTTCTCTTTTCTGTTTTTTTGTTTGTTTGTTTGTTTTGGGTTTTTTTTTGTGTGTTTTTTTTTTTTCTTTTGAAAAGTGCCATTATGTTGCTCTTGTTTATTTTTATTGAAAATAGGTGCGGGGGAAAACTCAGCCCCAGCATTTGGACTGCTATCTAGTACATTTGACTCTTGGAAAGAGTTGGAAAAATGAGGGACTCTGTGTGACTTGAAAAAAAAAACACCAAAAAGACTCAGCAAAAGAACTCACAGACCACTGACGGAGGAAGAGACTCCAAGGAAGGTTTAGAATGTAAATGTTGAGAAAAATCTCATTTTCTAAATTCACTCCTAGAAACATCAGCAAGTCACAGCCACCAAAAATAAGGGGACACCAAATGTCTTGAAAACACAGCAAAATCTTCATCCCTTTTGCCTCACTCCAAAAAGTCTTGGGAATGGGGCAGGGGATAATACATTATCCTTTTAAGCCTTCATTTCACTGCACTCTCAAATACACCAGTGTCATGGAAAAGAAAATCAAGTGAATAAATGTTGCAATTTATATATATTTGAATAGATAACAAGAACAATTTTACTGTTTGCCATAAATGAAAACCCCACCAAATCATTCCTCTAATTGAGGTTCTGAAGCTCTGTTTATGGCTGCAAAGTGATTTGATAAAAAAAAATTACACATTTTGAGTTATTATATCACCCAGAAATTTGATGCCACTTAACTATGTAATTTTCAGAAATGATATAAAACCACTGCAGAAAAATATTCAGGGAAGCCCAAAAGACCTCTTTTTATCTGTTTTTATGAGTCTAAAATGAGAACTCGCAGAGATCCTTGCTCTGTATGTGAAGGCTGAACTGCCACCTCGGGAGCTTTATTAATATGTATGTAAATATGATCTGGTTAGATCCTGTGTTTCTGTGCCGTTTCACAAGGTGGAGCGGCTAACTAAGCCAAACAGATCAACGCCCTGTGTTTATTTCCTTTTTCTTCCCTCCCAAGCAGCAACATTTAAAGATTCAAAGAGAGTGAGGACAGCAGCCTCATTTATGCAAGATTGTCTCAAACTTCCTTCCTTCCTTCCTTCCTTCCTTCCTTCCTTCCTTCCTTCCTTCCTTCCTTCCTTCCTTCCTTCCTTCCTTCCTTCCTTCCTTCCTTCCTTCCTTCCTTCCTTCCTTCCTTCCTTCCTTCCTTCCTTCCTTCCCTTCCTTCCTTCCTTCCTTCCTTCCTTCCTTCCTTCCTTCCTTCCTTCCTTCCTTCCTTCCTTCCTTCCTTCCTTCCTTCCTTCCTTCCTTCCTTCCTTCCTTCCTTCCTTCCTTCCTTCCTTCCTTCCTTCCTTCCCTCCCTCCTTCCTCCTCCCTCCCTCCCTCCCTCCCTCCACCCCTCCCTCCACCCAACTTCCACACCTGTATGAAAACCAATTTACCTCTAATTTAGCATAAGCTTTTACATTAAAGACTGAGCAGTAACCAAAATGACATCACACAGAATCTGCAGCTACAATTTCTCTTCCCGTGAAAAGTTGCTTGACCAAATGGAAAGTGGAAATGCATTGGAAATATGTCCAAGTGGCGCATCAATATTGTCTTCCATGCGGATACTGGGACTTCCTCTTTACACTGAGGCTTATTTATGCATCTATATCCGTGCAAATTTTAGCTAAAGACATTGCATGATTAAAAGAAAAAAAAAAGGAAGAAAGAAAAGAAAAAAGAAAAGGGAAAAGAAAGAGAAAACTAGAAGATAAGCCTCTGTGCTGAGAGTTCTCGACTCAGCATGCCTTGCTGTATACAGGATAAAATGGAATATTTGACATCAAATGAGCTTGTTTTTCCCTATAAGGATGGTGTTTCTCTCTGAGAACTCCTCAAATCCCTTACATATTATGCAAACAGAAAATATTATTATCTTAATACAAGATATTTAGTGCAAGAGAGTGCTTTCTCTCCCCTAATTTAAAACAAGGGACCATAGTACTTGCAAAGCCAGCAAAAAGCTTTTCTTCTTGCAGATTATGCTCCCATTTTGCTTAGCCTTTTTTCCTTTCTTTTAGGCATATTTTTGTGGGGGGGTGGGTGTTTTGCAGTTGTCGTGGGGAGCTGCCGTCCCACGTCTGCAGGCCGGTGGCGGGGCCGGAGCTCGGCCCCATGCCCGGGACAGCTCAGGGGCGGCTGGGGGGGCTCAGCCCCGGTGCCGGGCCCAGCACGGCCCCGCTCCCGGGACAAAGCGGGGCCGTACCGGGGCCGCCGCCGCCCGGGCAGCCCCCGGGGACCCTGGACCCTCTCAAGGGGCTGCTGCGGCGGCTGGGGAGGAGACAGAAGCGCGGGGCCAGCTGCAGATGGAGGCAGGTCGAGGGATAGGTCAAGGTTAGAAAGAGCCTGCTATTGATCTGGCTTTGAACGCGAGACAGGGAGAGCAGAGAGACTAAAGGGGGAGCTGTGAGACAAGACATTAACAGCTTTCAGTGCTAATGATCACAAGTGCCAGACAGGGGAGGAAAGAGAAGACTGAGAAATCACTTTGGAATTTTTTTTTTCCTCTGTTGGGATGTATTTTCGGAGGAGGAGGAGGAGGCAGGCTGGGGGTCAGCCCCCGAAGCGTTGCCCGCAGCCGGAGAGGCGGGAGGAGAGTTGCGGCGGCCCCGCTGCCCCGGGCAGCCGGGGAGTCCGCCCGGTCAATGATTGCCGGCCCTTATCTCCGGCTCTCGGTGCCCACTGGAAGACACTGGTTAATCAACAGATGATGCGCAGTAACTTCCCGATAAGCCGCGCTCCCGAGGGGTGCAGCTCCCTGCGGCTCGCCCGAGAACGGCGGCGGCCGCCGGACTTTGCACCCCGCAAGGGCCCCGCGGCCGCAGCCCCTCGGCGGGGCCTGGGGCCGGGCGGCGCCGAGCGCAGCCACACAAAAGCCTCTCGGCCCCGCCGGCCCGAGCAGAGCGGCAGCAAAGCGGGGAGAGCCGTGAGGGCAGCTCCATCCCCGCGGGTCGGCCCGGGCCCCTTCCCGCGGGGGCGGAGGTCAGCGAGCGGAGCCTGCTCTCCCCTCCAGCTCCCCCGCGATGGTGCCGCATCCTTTACCCCGACTCGGACGCGGCTGCCCCGCAGGGCAGGAGTGGGGGGTCCCCTCAGGGGCCCGGGGCCGTGGACCTGTCCCTCCCCGCCCCTGCCACTACCACGGTCATCTTCCTTTGCAGGACCCCGCAGAACACACCAAACACAAGGGACGAACAATCGCGGCAGTTTAAGCGCCGTTAATGGTCTTGGACGTGTTTGTCGAGCGCCGGTGGAGGCGGAGGGCCGGGATCGGGCACGGAGGGCAGTGCCAGGCTGGCCCGGCGCCCACCGGCCGGGGCTGGGTGCCCGCCGCCCTCGGCACTCGCCGGGCCGGGCTGCGGGCTCTGGCAGCGCCGGAACGCGAGCTGTGAGCGGGCGGGCGGGCGTGGGGAGGGAGAGGCAGATTTGCTGGAGGAGGCGAGAGCGATGCTGTTTAGCCAAATTCTCCTCAAAGCTGATTAAGGGCACCGAGATGAATTCTGGTCCCCTCAAGACTCGCATGCGATTTAATACGAAAACCACTCATTTAACGTGGAAAGTAAATGACACGAGCGAGGCGCGGGTCTCCAAGTGGGCTCCGGGTACGGGCTGGTTCCTTGGTTTTCTGCTCCATCTGCCTCCGAGCCCCCAGGCCTCCCCTCTCCCCGCTCCTCTCGCCCCGGCCAGACCCGGTGCTGAAAAGCTGTTTGCACCGAACTGTTTACTTATCGGGGGAGGAGGGAGAGAGAGAAACAATCTCAGGAGATGGGCCGGGAGAGCGGAGGTAGAGGGGAAAAAGTTGGTTTCCAAGAATCTTCCAAGTTAGAAACGCACGCAGTTGTGGGCATTTACCTGCGTGTGAAATAGAAGGACAAGTGCACTGGGATGCAGCTCCTGCGAGCTCGGCGTCTCTCCGTTCGTGGCTGACACTTAATTTCTCCAAGGAAAAATAGTCTCTGCCAGGATTTTAAGGGAAGGGGGGTTGGGGGGTGGGAGAAGGTCGGAGCGTGTGTGCGTGTGCGGATCGGGTGTGCGCGCGTGTCCCGCTACCATCGCACTTCGGGTAGGGAGAGAGGAGGGGGAAAAAAATCCCTTTCCCCAGCCCACACAGATATTTGTGTTGTTGTAAAACTGTTTGAAAGAAATGCAGGGGGAACGCGCTCGCCGCCGAGGAGCTGCGGCGGCGCCTGGAGGGAAGGAAGAGCAGCCCGCGACCCCTGGGGAGCCTCCGTTCGTGGGCACGGCCGGAGGGAGCAGGACCCAGCGCCGAGCCGGGGCGGCGGACAGCGATGAGCAGCGGCGAGGCGGCGGCACGGGCGGGCAGCGCGGCACGGGCGGGCAGCGCCGCCGCCCCCCGCGGACCCCGGCCGCCTCCCCCGCCCGAGCCGCCCCCGCTGCGGCCGGCGCCGGGCTCGGGGAAGTTTGGCCGCGCGTGAGGATGCGGATTTATTCCTTGCCCGCTCTGTTTCCCTGGCCGCCGGCGCTCGGCGTGCTGAAAGCGGCAGCGCACAAAGCCCGGAGCGGCGGCGAGCCCCGCGTGTGCCGGAGTTGGTGTGTGTGCGGTGTGTGTGCGTGTGCGTGTGCGGTGTGTGCGGTGTGTGCGAGTGGCGTTTCTTGTTCTCTTGCAGGGTACAATGTTAAAAAGCCACCGCTAGTCGCCCCCAGTGCTCCTACTCTCTGGGTCTTTTTGTCTCTAGTGCAGATTAAACGTCACGTCCGCACTTGAACTTGAATTTTATCCCATTGTACAGAGGCAGCCCCAGCCATAGAGAGACAGAGCGCTCCCAGAGAACCAGGACTCCGCCATCTTCACATTGCAATATATAATAGTAATAGCCAGCACCAGCCCAGCTGCACTGGGGGCTTCCTTCCTTCCAGTCCCAGTGCCAGGCGAGGGGGGAAGAGTGCAAAGTGGTGCAGGAGCACTGGCAATCCAAAAGCACCAGGGCAAAGCAGTGCCACTTGAACTGGGAAAGAGGAGACACAGTTTCGGCTACCCCTTTTCAAAAATTCTCTCTATATATCTACCCAGCAAGGGTCAATCTCTGAGAAACATTTTTTTTTGGCGATTTTTTTTTTTTGAGTGGGGGCTATCCCAATTCTAGTACTTTTCTTCTTTTTTTTTACTACAGTTTTTTTTAAATTTTAATTTTTTTTCTTTTTTCTTTTTTCTTTTTTTTTTTTTTTTTTACCCTCTTGGTGGAAAAGCGCACTTGCCAATTTGCCAAGCACTCTGGAAAGAGGGAAAGAGAAAAGTGTCACTGGCGGTGCATATCCTCCTAAGTTCAAGAAGAGATCTGGAAGTCCAAGTGGCAGAAGCAGTGGAGAAAAGACAGTGTGTGAAAGAGAAAGAAAGCGAGAAAGAGCTTTTCCTGATGATGATGATGATGATGATGATTTTTAATTGAGAGGGAATCCCAACCAGTGCACCACAGCAGCAACAAAAAGGAGGCTTTTTTTTTTCGTTTTTGATTTTTTTGAAAGAAGAACTCCATAAAGAAGAAGAAGAATAAAGAGGGGACAAAAAAGACGAGGAGGATCGGCCCCCCAACACATCCCCCCAAACCAGTGCAGCTCTCCAGGCGATGCCAGTGTAAATGCCAGGGCAATGTCCCGTCGCAAGCAGGGAAACCCGCAGCACTTGTCACAAAGAGAGATTATCACACGTAAGTTTGAACTTGGAACCAGACCGAGCCGAAATCGAGAAGCAAAATTAGGGAAGGGGAGGAAGCGGTTGGGGAGGGGGGGGTGTGTGTGGGGGGGAAACTCCAGGAGCAACCAAAGCTGGTAAATGACTTCAGAGAGAGGGAGAGGAGAAGGGAATTAAAGAGGGGAGGGGGGTGTGCGGCTGGGGGGGATGGGCTGGGGGTGGAGGGGGGGAGAAGCCCGAAGTTTGCTGCGCGTTTTTGCAGCGGTGCGGAGGTGAGGCGGCCGGGCGGGCGGGAGGGCAGGCGGCGTGCAGCGGGGAAGGAGCTGCCGGCGGGCAGAGCGCGGCGCGGGGCTCTGCCGGGCAGCGGCGGCGGGCGCGGGGGGCGCGGAGCGGGCCGGGCGCGCTGCTCCAGGCCGGGCCGGGCCGCCCCGCCGGGGCGCCGCTCCTCGCCCCTCGCTTCGGGGGCAGCACGGAGCGGTGGGAAAAGTTGGCCGAGAGCCTCGCCTCGGCGTGACAGCCGCGGAGGGTGGGGGGAGGAGGATCAAGGTGGGCAGCGAGGGAGGGAGACGCGGAACGGCCGGGGGGACTTAGCGGGAAGCACATGGAGACGCTGGGCCGGCGGCGGCGGGGCCGAGCCCCCCGGCACCGGAGCGCGGGGCAGGTAGACGGCCAGCTGCGCCCTGCCCGCCCCAGGTGCATCGCCGGCGGGGGAAAAGAGCTCTCCGAAGCGCGGGGCAAGGCAGAACCAGCTCGGCTGGGGCTAGAGGCACGGCAGGGGCTGCCGAGGGGCCGGCTGCGGGCGGGAGCGTCTGTCGGTGGCGGGGGGCGCGGGGAAAGCCGAGGCGGGCACCGGGGATGGAGGGCACGAAATGCGGGTCGGGCAGCGGCACCGGCTCGCCTGCGGGGCAGGAGTGGAGGCTGCACTTTGCTGAAGCTCCCATTGTAAGTGAAAATACACACATATCCCACCCGCCGCCCCCCAAAAAAAAAAAAAAAAAAAAAATAGGGAAGGAAAAAATAGAGTGGGGGGGGGGAGGGAAAGAGGCATCCCCCCTCCCCCCAGCGCCAGAATCCCCCTCCTCGCCGTTCCCACCCCTAAAGCTCCGGGAGAGGGGCGAGTGCCTGCAGGCAGAGTCGGGGGCAGGTCCCCGAGCGGGAGCCCCGCTCCGCCGCTCCCGTCCCCGGGGGCCTGTGCCGAGAGGCGGGGGGGAAATGTGGGGGCGCCCCCCGGGGCGTGCGGCCCCCAGCGCCCCGCGCTGCTCCGACGCCTCCGGGGCACGGGGAAGGCGGAGGTCAGGGGGGTCCCCATTTCCCTCCTATAGCACAGGACAAGTTTGGGGGTGGTAAAGAAATGCCCGGCACGCCGTGGCCCCGCACCCGGCGGGCCCGGTCGGACCCCTGCCCCCCCCGCCCCGCAAGACGAGTCCGCAAGTTGTTGTGCTGCGGGGGGCGGCGGCTCGCACGGAGCCAGCCCGGGGCTGAGCCTGAGCCGCGGCGGATCCGAATATTTATGTTGAGATTTTAAAAAATTTAAATAAATAAATAAAATATTTCCCCGGCTTCTCTCCCCTCCCCTGAAAGCCAAGAATAGGAGCCATCTGCCAGGAGCATTTGGTGCTTGCGAGCTCCTCTCTTTCTTTGTTACCGGTGATAAATTTCTGTTTGTAAGATTTCCTTGGGAATAGAGATATATAAGTGTATATAATTTTTCCGCCTCCATTGGGATTTTCTTTTCATAGCGGAGGGCTGTTGGGAGACGGTTTGAGTTCTGAAATATAAAATTCTTTTGCTGTTTCTGTATTTTTTTCATATATATATATATATATACATACATACACACATATATATATATATAATATGTATTTTTAAATGTGCGTCTTTATTTTTTAAAAAGTACCCCTCACCCCACCTCCAGCCCATCAGCTGGTGGAACCTTGATGAAGATGCATCTGGTACTCAGCTTCTTGGGGGGGGGGGGTGGTGTTTTTAATTCATTGTTATTTTGGAACCAGATTTGCATCACCATAAAAGATGGATTCCCCCTTTCCTCAACTCCCTCCCCTCGTTAATTGCATTTTTGATTTTAACCATCCGGTTTGGAAAATGTCTTATCCTTTTTGTTGATGGCTTCTTATTTTGCCCCCCTTTCTGTTTTTAAATTTTCTTTTTAAAAGAAAAAGCATCAACAGCCCAGTAAATCGCCCAGTGTAATAATAATTTCTCCCACTTGTTTTCTGTCTCACTTGCGAGGAGATGTGGGGTGTTGAAAGGGGGTGTGCGGAAAATCTGTTTTGTTGCGCACGTCTGAATTTGTTTCAATGGGTGAAACATTTATTTTCTCGCTGCTGTTGCTGCTGGGGAGGGGGGGAAGGGGGGTGGAGAAGAGAGTCAGGTAGGTTTGTTATTCCAATTTGATCTCCTTTTCCGATCGCTTTACTTGAAGGTAAATAATGAGGCAGGAGAGTATTCAAAGGTGCCGAGGAGCTGCGTGTACAATGGGTTTAGCGGGAAGGCTGGGGGAGGAATGGAGAGCAGAGCAGTGCGAGCTTCCCTCCCTCCCCTCTTGTATTTATCTGTCTCTCCATCCCGAGGAAGCTGGCGGAGAAATCAGGCTGCATACTGAACAGTGGCAGAAAAGAGATGAAGGTATCCAGGGGAAGGAGGTGGTGGGAGGCGGGGGGCGGGGGGGAGCTGCATCCTCGGGCTGGGGCTGGGGAGCAGGAGCAGGAGCAGGAGCAGGAGCAGGAGCAGGAGCAGGAGCGCAGGCATTGCAGCGCACAGGTCTGAGCCCCAGCTGCAGGCTTGCACGAGAGGGGGTCGCAGTCTCTGCACTCCTTGGCAAGTGTCATTCGTGGGGGAAAAGCAGCCAGGCAGCGTCCTCTCTAAAGGGGAGTTTGGAAAGTAGTGGGCAAACAGAATAGGGAACCAAAGCACTTACAACAAAATAGAGGCAAGCCCAAGCCAAGCCCCCAAAGCCAGGATGAAGTGATGCTGTTTTCAGAAATCTTGTTTTTATGTTGTGTTTAGCTTGGGCTTTTTTCGACCTCTCTCCCTTTTTAGCATCTGTAAGGGGAGTTGCATTTCAGGATGGACTGGAGGTCTCTGCCAGGCAAGGAAAGAGATGGGGAGAGAGATGGGGAGAGGGACAGAGAGAGGGAAGGGTTTTCTGACACTGTTCAGCTGGAGTTTATTTGGTTTCATCCACTTGGTGTTTGGAGAAGCGTTTAGATCCTGAGTGTAAGACAAACAAACTCAAAAAGGAGAGAAAGTGCAATGTTGCTGTGCTCCAGAGTTGCAGTATCTCATTAGCACAGTGGTCTTTGAGACTGCAAAACGGAGTGGCCTGGCTGTGCTTGCCAGGCTCACCCAGGCAGCCTTGTAACCGTGTATGACCAGGACAAAAGAAAGAGGTGAAACACATGGAGAGAAAAAAGCAACTCTGCACCTTTCTGCACCGCTGGTGGACAGAGCAAACTTGGCAGCCAAGCTCATTTAAATGGGTGGACAATGCAAAAGAGCTGATTATGTATAGGAGAGGAGGCTGAAGTGTTGAGCTGCTCTGTGCAAAGAAATGTTATTTTGGTTCGGTTCAAATTGCTGATTTTCCAGCTTAAGATCTTCCATTTTTAACTTAAGAAATCTGTTTTCAAACTAGCCCTGCATTTTGCATTTGAAGGAAATGTGAAAGGCAAGAGCATGTGAAAAGCTCACTGGTAGCAGTTTTGCAGAAGGCAGCAGAGCTAGAACATTTCTGTAGAGCAGCAACAAAGATTGAGAGGGAAAGGCACAGGAAAATCATACAATTCCAGGCAGAGAACCAGGTTTCCCAAGACAGGTCTTCAGTACCTGGTCAACAGGTTTCCTAGGAAGAGCAATAATTTCCTGTATCACTTTGTTTTGTACGTAGTCATTAAAAATCATAACAAAAACCCCTATGATTTTTTGCATGTCAAAGTTTTGCAAATTGCTCCAAGGAGCTTCTCTTAAAATGCATTTAGATTTAGTGCAATTAACGCACTTTCCCTGCAGAACAAAACCCACACCAATGTAATCAACTCTAATACAAAGAGAATGTAAGCTGTGACTGAAGAATTAGAGAGGAAATTACTATTATTTTAAGGATGGATGACTTTTTCATAATACCTGCATGGCTGTGCACAGAAAAGCACAGCCTTTTAAAAGACATCACATGTGTTTACTTTAAATAGGACAGGGGAAAATAAAGGTTGTATGCTGTCGACTTCCAGGTTGTCTTTCATTTGAATATATTTGTATTGGACTTACAAAATAAGTCAGAAAAATACTGGCACATTTTCATAGTTTCTGTTCTTTAAAAATATTTTTTAAAACTGCTGCAGAGTAACTAGGTTGTGGCTGTGGGTTGTTCTGTCCTTTTTGGTTGGTGCGTCCGGTGGCTTAAATAGATATACAGTGGGTGAGAAACCCTTTTGCAGTTTTTTTTTCTGGTCGGCAGATGCAGAGCACATTTTGTCAGGCTTATTTAAATAGTGAGAAATAAAACTCTTCAAGATTTCACAAACTGGCTGCCTTTAATAGAAATGGTGGGAGACCTTGTTTTCCACAGAATGCGTGTTTCTCTGCAGAACAAAGGCTTGTCTCGTGGCATATTTGGCAATAATTATGACTTAGAGAAGTGTGCGCTCGAAGAAGTAGTACAAATTTTTGATATCATTTATAGGCTCTGCTTGACTTCAGCTGCTCATCCCAGGGCTGAGCTGGCTGCGGGCAAACCTCTCTGCTTCCAAAATGCCTCGCGCGCGACATTTAGCCCGTCTCCCACATTTCCTACCTGCGTCTCTTCGCTCTTTGTGCTGCTTGTTGATGGAAAATACTTTCCAAAATAAACTTCGCCGGCTGCCGGAGCCTGCCGCGCGTCCCGGCCGCCAGTGGCGGGGGTTGGCGACTAGGGGGAGCTCCCAGCCCGTGCGATGGCCGTGGCCGCGCCGCGGGACGCGCGGGATGCGCCGCCGGAGCCCGCGCACCGCGCCCCCAGCGCGCCCGCCGCAAAGTTGCGCTATTGATTTGCGCGCGGAGATGTGTACAGAGCTAGCCGAGAGAGGCTGACAGCGAGGCCAATCTATTTTTTAACTAAGTCGCGGCTGATTAATTGACTCGGGCGGACAGGGGTTTTAATTAAAATTAGTTTTTAACGGTGCTTTTTGTTGTCAAACGGACAATGTTTAAATTCTCAGTTTGTTGTTGTCAGATAGTGATGGGGGTAATGATACCTGCACATGAGTGAGCTCTTGCGTGGTGGGGAGTGGGGGGAACCCAGGGAGATCAGTATGTTTGTTCCAGTGGATGTGAAAACACAGAGTGAAGAAGCTGGAGTTGTAGGGCAAGATGTGTGCAGCAACAAAGCAGACACACATGTACAGAAATTGGCTTCTGTTACGTATCAGAAAGCCGCGTGTATTTCTGCAGAGACAATTGATATGAGACAGTTTAACGTACTTTGATGCTCAGGTCCTTAGAGCAAACTATCTGTAGTTCCTGCAAATGAAAATGAGCACTCTTTCTTTTCTAGAGAAATAAACACAAAATCACATCTGTCACGTAGAAGTTGCTGCTGAGCGGCTCCCAGGCTTCTCCGAGGGGCTTGTGCTGTTCTCTGCTGCAATCGGCTTGCGTGTCGTGGACAGACTTTAGCAGGACGTTTTCCTGCCCAAATGTTTAATTTAGTGGCATGCACACGGGAAGCTTTGGATATGTGTTTCACTCCTCCTGAGAACTCCCTCGAGTTACAGCACTATTAACATAGGAGAAGCGTCTTCTTACTTTTTGGGTGCAATATGTGCATGGAGGTTATCCTGTGACAGGAAAGTGCGCTTTATTCTAACCTTCAAGAGAAGTAAATTAGGTCAGACAAAGGATCAGGGCTGTCATCAGCTGTACAAAAACCCTTCACTCTTGGGTAGAGAGGACCAGTAATTTATCTGATGATTTCTCTACTTCATTTAATGTTTGAATTGAGCTAGTTGGAAGCATATAGACAGCAGCCAGCTCATTTGACAGACTGGTAAGCTGTAGAGCACAGTGGCTGGGCCGTTGCTGATGCTAGTGTTGCACAGTCGTGGGGAAAACCTTCCCTTTTCCCCTCCCAAAACCTCAGACTTCACTTACTGTGGCTTTCCTTCCATTGCATGATTGTTAACTTTTATCAAGAGAAACAGCTATCCCTCTCTCCTCCTCCCCTTCCTCTACCCACCAACTGCACACACACCCAAGCTCCCCTTCCTCTCGCTCCCTCCTCTCCCTCCCACCCTTCCCACTCCCTCAGGTCAAAGCCTGGTGGAAAAGCGTCCCTGCAGAGACCTGTTACCCCAAAATGGCTCTCAGCCTTCTCACCAGAGCATTTCCTACTCTTTGGTTGCAGTTTGGTTTCTCTAGGGTTGCAGTGCAGTTGTTGGTTGAATTTAGTCTCCCTTCGGTACCGTCCAGAGAAAGCATGTGGAAAAATAAAGAGTGGCTGGGGTTTACCCACATGTTTTAAAGTTAGCAGTTCCACTAAAGCACTTGGTGAAGCATCAGCATTGTCTGTAGATGGATTTATATGTATGTATCTTTTCAATGAGGGAGGGAAAGGCATCAATAACTGCATGCATTGATAAATGCATGATTCATTCAGCTGCTTGTACTATAGCACCTTCCTCCTCGGTGTTTATTTACTTTTTTAAAATGTATCTGGGCAGGCTGCACACCATTTCTCGGCACTTAGCTGCAGCCTCAGAGGCTCCTGAACATCAGTTAAATTTTCTCGCTGTCTGCCCTCCTTCTCAAAAAGCTGTTGCTTGCTCAGTACTGTAGACCCTTGCTGGAGCTTTAAGTAGCAGCTTGTTTCTTTTTTTTTTTTTTTTTTTTTTTTTTTTTTTTTTTTTTTTTTTTTTTTTTTTTTTTTCAAAGGATATATAAAAAATGCCTAAAGCAGGCTATTCGAAAACAAATTAAAGTAGAGGGACACACTTCATGCATTGCAGGCACGCGCCAGTAGAAGGGGGTTAGAAGAATATAATCATTTTACTGGCAAAAGTGACACCAGATCGGGGATTTGATTAATGGTGCAGCATTCACAGGGACTTAGTTCTGTATTTTTGACATATGCAAGTCTTTTGTGTAGTTGCCTCAGTGCAAGAAATTCCGTTTTGTTTTTTTCCTGGAGCAGCTGATAATTTGTATGTGTGCTGGATATGCCCAAGGTACTTTCCAAAGACTAAGCACTAGACAGCACAGTACAAAAAAGGAATCCAAAGTTAAGGGAGAGGAAAAAACATACTGGTTTACTTAACTTTTTTATGACCCCTTTTACTAAGCCACTGGAAGAAGCCATAAATTCGCTGAGTGTTATAATGAGTATGCTTCAATGAAAGTTAAAAAAAAAAAAAAGGCTTAAGAAAATCGTATATGAGCAACAGTGTGCCATAAACAATTGAAAAATGCAGTCTCTTTTGAGTCTGATATTTAAGAAAAGAACAGATCTGTTGTATGTTTAATACATGCTCAGAACTAATTACTTAATTTTGATCATGCCTTTTAAATCCTTGGGTAAGAATCTCTGCTTCCAGTATTCTTTTCTATGCCAGTTGAAAGCCTGTACCCAAATACCGCTCCTTCTCCTTTTGTGGCACCGAGCACTCCTTTCTCTCCTTGGTTGTCGTTTAGTTTTAAATAAAACAAATGTATTCACTGGGGAACAAAGAGTGCTTTTATATCACATCATCACATCCCATTTTATCTGCAGAGATTTACAGCTTCTGCAGTCTATAGAAGAGCCTATACATTTTCTGCTTTCAAAAGCAGTAAATATTTTTTTATGAATGTATCGTTTACTTAAGAGATACACTACTCTCTTCCCTAACACAGTACATAGTTTCTGAAGAAATAACATCTGACAAGTGTTGGAGATTTGTGCAGATTCTTGGATATTCTTGTCTTTTGTCCTGTTTGGGTCCGGCGTGGTTATTATGTCATATTCCTCCTTCTTTTCCCTAAATCCTGACGTGTTGACTGGCTCTTTGTGGCAGCGCTTGGGGTTGTCCTGTCTCAGGTGTGTAGGGTTAAACTGCGGCGAGGGTTAAACTGCTTTTCGAGAGATTCGGTTTTCTGCAGAAGGTGCCTGAGGTACCAGTGCTGCGGCACATCCTTCCCCTCGCAGCCCTCGGCGGGTGCTGAAGCGCTGGAGCGGCCGGGCCGTGTCGCGCACCCTCTCTGCGGCGCCCGTCCCGGTGCCCGTCCCGGTGCCCGTCCCGGTGCCCGTCCCGGTGCCCGCGGGGGCGGCCGCTCCGTCCCGGTGCCCGCCGGGCCCGGCACCTGCCGCGCTCCGCTGCCGCCCGCACGTGGCCGCGGGGACCGGACGGCGGCGGCTCGGCGGCTGCACCGGGGCCGCGCCACGGCACGGCACGGCACGGCACGGCACGGCACGGCACGGCACGGCACGGCACGGAGGGGCACGGCACGGCACGGCACGGCACGGCACGGCACAGCCTCGCCCGCCGCTGCTCCGGCTGCCTTTGTGCACTGGGCACAAATGCCGGAGAGTCGCTGGGAAAGTGAGGCACAGTGCGGCCCCCTCTGTTTTCGGGGCTTCTCCATCAAGTTGTCTCTTTTGGCAAACTCAGCCTCAGACTTGCATTTGGGAAAAAAAATTAAATACCACAAACAATTGCTTTGCAGTCTTCAAGAAAAATTCAAAACTGGTGTCAGATAAGCGGTGCCCGGTACCGCTGAGTGTGATGCTGGTGCAATATGTAGGCGTAATCTCAACTGTGCACCTTGTGGCTGCAGGGAGCTGCTGGGATGCTCTGGAAGCAGGTTATTGATAAACTTCGACGGCAAAGAGCCGCGCTGCCCGCTCTGAGCAGCGTTAGTCTTTGTGCAGCAAGGATCCTGACACCGATCTCGGTGATAACCCAGCCTGAGAGCGTGCAATTCGAGCTACTTTCCGTTAACCATGTTGATGTTACAGTAAATGTGACATGTGGGTGTTGATTGAAGGGACATAATTTTCAGGCCTGCTTTGGGCCAACACCCTGAAGAGCAAGTCAGTCCTTTGTGCTCGCTCCCCAACTAGGCTGAGCTCTCTCTGGCTGTGCCTTCAAGACAGCACTGACTGAGGAGAACGGTGCACTTGACGTGCTGCAGCACATTTCTAGGCAGTATCCTGTACCTGGCCATCAGGAACTGTGTCCCCGTGGTGGACTCTGGGCTCCCCCAGCTTGTCCCAGAGAAGGGTGGCCCCTGGGGTAGCCTGTGCCTTGTCCCTCAGGTGGGCCCGAGGGTGGGCAGGGGCTGTGGCAGGGTGCTGGGGCAGGCAGGGCACCCAGCAGCACCTCTGCAGTGAAGGCACTGGCAGCGCTCGCCTTCACCACCCTGTTATTGATTTGTGCAGAAAGCAGCCACAGGGGGGAAGTTTCACATGCAACACTTTGGCCCAGCACCAAAACAATTCCTCTGCCCCCTTTGCCTCATTTTGATACTGTAGAACAAGAAAAATAAGGAAAAGAATAGGTTGGCAACTTCTAGATCCTTTCTTACCCTGGTTCTGCAAAGCAATAAAAAGACAAGAAAATAAATGATTGCTGTCTGGACCCAGCCTCACCCAAACCCTGTGAACAAGCATCCATGCTTCTGTCCTTTAAAGCCTTGGAAATGACTTTTAGCAAAACAGTCTTTTCCACTATAAATGGGTAAGGTTTTGAGACAACTGACAGGCAGAAAGTAGTTAGCATTTGCATTCACTTTAATACTGGGCATGAGAGCATTGTTTGCATGGGGCACATATGCTCTAATGATGTCACCACGCTGGAGTAGGAGCACTGGTGGCTTTGTGACAGTGCCTTCATGGAATTAAGAGGTTTGTCCACTGTATTTTGGTGTGATAGGCAGCCAGAGACTTTGGAGATGCTGCTTAGAGTCCAGTCAGCAAGTGTACTGCTTTTTTTGAGTAAAGCAAATGATTTAGATTGTCCGGTTGCTTTAATTTCAGAAAGCCATCATAGAACAACTGTGTCACTCATGTCCCCAAAGATTGCCCATCGCCAACTCACTGTGCTCCCTAGGCAGGCAGTGCCAAGGCAATGCTCTGTGTAGGAATCTCTGGATGTAGGGAAAATACTGGGCACACCTTAACACGCCTGAAAGAACCAGGGCATGAATCCTGGCTGGAAATAGCTCATTTGCTTTTTTTTTTACTTTTCCCATGTAAGCGACAGGAGATGTTTTCCCTCCTCCTATTTTGTGTGGCCTAATTTCTTCTTCTTAAAAATAAAAATTAATTTAAAATAAATACTTGTGAATAAACACCCTCCTACCTCTAAACCCATCTACCAACAACAGCAATAAAACCACAGAGTTAAATTCAAATAATGTGAAGCGACTCATTTTAAACCCACAGACACAAGCAGAGTCAGAACTTTAGATTGAGACTGGCCTAAATTGCCCCACTGGTATTAAAGGGCTCCTTAAACAGCCTAAGATCTTGGCTGTTGTATTAACCAGGCACGACCCAATGCGTTATGGGCTGGACTTGCAGGCTTTTTTCTCTTTCCCTTTGTGGGTTTTAAATCTCTCCTGTAATGTTACTTGAATGTAGGTTTTTAATGGCTTAATTGAGTTGTCAATAGGAAGCCTTTTCTTTCTTGTGTTTTTTTTTTATTCTGAGTAAAAAAAAATAAATGCAAATTGACATGGATAAAATGCATTTGAAGATCTATTCAGTATTTTGTTTTTCATTCTTTTATGTCTGTTTTCCATGTTGTGAATAAGGGGATGTAATATAGCTTTTGCATTGTTGGGTGAATAGCTGGTCGCATGATTGATGATTTATTAAGCTCAAATCAGAAATAGAGTTGAGTAAAAAAAATCTTTTGATAGTTTGAAACCCAATTACTACTGATCACGAGGGCTCGGCGTACCAAGAAAACGAAAAGCTGATTTTTGGTGATGTGACGACTGCCAAAATATGAAGGAATACCAGATGTTATTTTAAAAAAGTGCCATTGCAGAGTCCTTGGAAAGAGAGAGTGAGCGAGTGTAAGCGAATAGGCATATGTGGATTTAACTAATATTCAAATGAAGTGTAGAACTGAAAAGAAAGAATTCGTAACAGTTTAGCTGTTCAAACCTCCTTCATGTTTCCACAGACGCCTGGTCAGGACCCTTATCAATTGCAGCAATTTTGCTACATTTTCAGAAGAGCACAATCTAAATCACAGGCAAAAAAAATATAAATCCTCACATCAAAAAGATAATAAAGTTGAGATCCGTGCTTTTCTTTATATTTGTTACATATATATAAATGCCAAAATTCAGCCTTTGTAATTTAAGACACAGACTTTAATCAAAAGGCTTTACAGGAATGTTAGTGAAACTAGTAACAAGCATTTTTCCCCCGTGCCATCTTTTATTCTTATGGCCCTTGGTTCAGTTCCTGTTTTCGTGTTGTCTTTTCCAGCTCTTTGTCCCATCTCTCACTTGTGTATCTTCGTGCCTGTGTGTGCCTCTCTGTACAGTTTTTTTAAATATTTTGACACACTCTTCCCCCTTAATAGGAATTCTGGCTACAGATTGCGTGCACGTTTCTAAAAGACCCTTTTCACAGTCCTTTTCTTTTGGCTCTAAAATGATGTATATGTAATTGGTAATTAAAGGTGCAAGCTCTCTTCAATATAAACAATATTGCTCAATGTTAGATCATTAAAGGGAACTGCAGCACTAAATAATTACCTTTTGCATCGTGACACACTGTTCGCAGGTATCCGCTCCCTTCCCAGCCGTGCCTTTTCAGCACAGGGTTATAGTCACATTTTCACTAAGGCAAGGAGACATCTTTTCATGATATAAATTGGTGAATTAATTGCTTAGCATTGTCTTCAAACTCCTTTTAAACCTAGATTAAGAGGAAAACGGTAATTAATGATTTTCAGAATGGGTGAGTGGGGAAGCATAAGCCTCCTTGTGCCCATGGCTGGCTCCAGCAGGATGGTCCATGCCTGGGCACTGCTCTGGGGTCCCCGTCCTTTTCTGCCGTCGCTGCTGCTGCCGCTCCCCACTTTGCTGTTAGAGAGCTCTGATGCAACTTGTAATGCAGCTGGTAGATATGCTGATCAGTTATTTATTCTGGAAGGCAAAAATGGGAGTGATTCTTTTTCTAAACTACCTTTTTCGAGGCTTAACCATTTTTGTTGCCAGGCAATGCATTCTACCTTCTACCTCTTGCCCCTTTTCTATGTGTTTCTTGCTTTTTTTGTTGGTTTTTTTTGGTATTTTTTTTAGGGTTTTTGGTGGCTTTTTTTTTTTTCTGTAGAGAAAATTGCTGTAGAGTGGGACAAAAATCCTTTTGTTTTCAGAGTGGAGAAGAGTTCAGGTCTGAATTATTACATCTGTCTATCACAGTGTTACTTCTTTGAGATATTCATGTTACTTACTTTTCCCAGGAAATCCATGAGGAAACTAATAGAGAACATTTTTCCTCCTATTCCTTTAATCCTGATTCGATTAGAGGTCTCAGTCACTGATTTACATACTGTTAGTTCCTCTGTTTTGTTCAGCCCAAATCCTATAGTCCTTGCAGAGGCAAACCGGCCTTAGGCAAAAGTCAGTGGAAATTTTGCCTGAGTAAAGTCCAAGGTTTGTATGATTTGGCAGTTACATGGCAGAAGAAGAGAAAACAAACAAAAAACCACATTTTGCCCCAGAAATGGATTGTGATCCACAATTATTTTATAGTGTAAAAATTATCTTCTAAATAGTGATTTGAAACATACTGGGTTTTATTAATCGTGACATGAGAAATTACATATTTCCTAGAAACTGATTCAAGTCACCCAGAAATTCTTTCCCAGTCTTTGGGGGTGAAGGTAGGAAATTCAACACGTCTGTGGACAAGATTTAAACAAAAATCTTTTATTAGCCTATGTAGCAATGGCAGGGCTTTTGGCATTGGAAAAATAGAGTGGAATATTTCAGGCTCAGCCAATATTCCAGTATGTTAAATAAATGCCTCATTCCCTTTCCCACTGTACACAGTTTTGAAACCCCTTAACTGCTCATGAGACCATATCCCGCTTGTGTTAGTCTTGCTAGTAGTTTTTTTGTAATTTCTGCTAATGGGTGGTCATTTAATCTTGCTGGTAACTCTGTAATGGGACAAGGTGGTACTAATTTTGTATGTCGTGGGGAGCCCAGTCCTGCTAGTTTGGTGCATAAAAGCTTTCCCCCTCTCCCTGAAAAAGAAGGAAAGACTTGGGTGCATAAGCTTTGCTGGATGGGGCCTTGGCCAGATGGCTGGGAGACGGGGAGGGAATGAGAAGGTGGGATAAAAAGAGAGGAACTATTTCAGAATGTGACTTCGGGGCTCGAACGCTTGCAAAATGGCTCTTTGCTGATATCCTTGCAGTGCTGGCAGCAGTGGGAAGGAGCTGTCAAGAAAGCTATGCCAGGTCAGCCTTTCCATTTTGTTTCAGGCAGGCTTGGTTGCAAAATATATTGAAATCATTCTGGGAGAGCGGAAAAGCTGAAAAATAAAAGAAAGATCTAATCAGGCTTGGCTCCTTTGAGGGGGGTGCGGGGAGGCCGGGCCTCTGGTGATGCATCCTTCAGAGTCTGTGAACACTCAAAGCAATCTCTTTCTCTTTTCCCCTCGTCCCTTTCCTCCCTCTTTCTCCTTGTCCATGCAAAGCAGAGGCTGACCATGTGGAACCGGCGCTGGCCGACGAGGACGAGAGCCTGGCAATAGCAGACCCAGGCGGCATCGGCATCGCCGCGGGCGGGACAGACCCCGACCTGCTGACCTGCGGACAGTGTCAGATGAACTTCCCGCTGGGAGACATCTTGGTTTTTATAGAGCACAAGAGAAAACAGTGCAATGGCACTGGTGGTGTCTGCTATGAAAAGAGCATGGATAAGAGCAGCCCTCCCCCCTCCTCACGCGCCGAGCTCAGGAAAGTGTCAGAGCCAGTGGAAATCGGGATCCAAGTCACACCCGATGAAGAAGACCGTCTTCTCACGCCTACAAAAGGAATTTGCCCCAAGCAGGAGAACATTGCAGGTACAGCACGTTTTACACTCAATCAACTTGCCTAGGTAATCTTTTAACTAGAGTCCTCTAGAAAGTGCCATGAAACAGGCTTCAGCAACACGTCTTTGTAGGAGCCATCCATCTGGAGGATCCTCATGGCTCTGCAGGGCTGTCCATCCGCTGTTTAATTCTTTGTACCTGTCTGTGCAGGGCCAGCTGCTGGAGAAAGGGGCCTCTCAGGCAGCTGGGAGAGCTAAGGGGCAGTTTGTACATCTGGCAAAAAGCAGAAAATTTGGGTCAGAAAACATTTCAGGAGCATCCTTAAGCAAGTAGCAGTGGCAGAGGGATAGGGGACTTTGGTGAGGTGCCCAGTTCTGTCCTGTCTCAGATACACTTTGTCACATGCAAACTCACTGGGAAGGGCTGCATCTTGACACTAGGAAAAATCCTCTTCCCACTGACTGGTAGTAGGAAGAAGGGTTTTTTTGTGAGTGCTAAACCAGGGTTTCATTAAATCCTTTACTTTTCATTCCCTGGGGTAGATGTCAGCTTCCTGGCCTGCACTGCAGCCTGTGCTGCCTGTTCTGGGTCTACTTAGATGGCTTGGGTTGGTTGGGTAACACCTCCACTCTCATGCACACCCCGAAGAGATCTTCTGAATAAGGATACAAGAGCACAGGCTGGCCTGGGTGAGCAAATTGCAGGCATTTCTTTTTCTAAAACTCTCACATGTGGTGAAGTTAACGTTCATTCAGTGGACCTCCCCCCCTCAGACGTGGGCAGGCAGGTGATGATTATCCACCTAGGTGAGGTGGTATGCAGAGGTTCCTGCAGAGTGCCTGGCATGGGGTTGCTTCCATCAAGCAGGGTGTTTTTCCCCTCTGCAGCGGTGAAAGGATGACTCTCCTCCCAGCTAGTGAGTGGGGGTTTTATGTTACACAGCAGGATCTCCCCTCAAACAGGCCTTTTTTGTTCAAACCAACTGCATCCCATACAGAGGACCAGTGACAATCTGCCTTTGCTGCCACTATCCCAATTTATCTAGGAATTGTCCTATGGGATTAGATCTGACAGTCCAGGATCCCGCCTGTGGCAGAGATGCTCCCGTGAGGGGATCCCCAGAAGACAGGTGAGAGGCTCCTATCTTTACAACTGAAGCTTAAGAGATTTCTGCCTTTGGTGTTGGAGGTGTCTGAGCCATTCCCCAGCATCTCTGACAGGCTCGGGCATCACATCAGTGAGGGTGTGGGCTTTAGAATGCTGCGGGCTTCAGACCTCTTGCCTTTTAGGAAAGGGCATACAATGCCCATTGACTGCACTGTTTTCTTCTAAGAGTATTTTTTGGGGTGCAGCCACCACCCTGACATGGGGCAGCTGTTAGTTCTGGGAGCATTAGCTGTGGCAGGCCTGTGCTGCAGCATTGGAAGCAAACCTACCGTGAGACGTGACCCCCGTCTTTTCCTCATCCTTTTTCAGCTTTCCTCATCCTTTTGCAGTCGTGAATACATTTCTTAGTAGAGATGATTACATCATGGTGTAGCAGATTTGAGGGCTAGACTTCCTTTCCATTTGGTAGGAGCAGAAGGGAAGTATTTAGGACCTTCCCTAGTCTGCTGAAGGCTGCCCGAGTGGTGCTGAGAACTCCCAAAAGCTGTTGATCTCTGTGCAAGCTGATGGTGCTCAGCCCTTTGCAGAGGGTGTGCAGTGCTTAGTAAGGCTGGTTTAGGAGAGCTCTGCTGCACTTGCAGTCCAGAGCTCATCTCTTACTAATCTCTGTCCAAGTTCAGTCCATACCACCTCAATGGTTACTCCCAGAGCAGAGGGTGCTGTCCCATCCCAGCTTCTGGGGGTCAGCAACAACATAACCAAAGCTTTTGCCGTGCAGAAAATCTGCTGGGAGGTCATGAAGGAGATGTTCACATGTGGAAAAGGCATAAAAAAAATTAAAAGCCAATCTGGAGCACCTAATCTCTTTCACACTAAACTGAATATCAAATGAAAAATATGTAGGAAAGATTTTGAATTGAGAAAAATAAAAGGGTTTATCATTTGATTGGCATTTTCTCAGCAGTGCATGGAGATAGGGACATCCACTAAACAGTGCTGTAATAATACTTTCTCAATTAGGAGCCCAGGTCTGAGATAAAAAGGTGCAGTGTCCTTCCATTTTTTTTTAATAGCAGCGGATAGTTTTCAATAGTAGGATAAAAGCCTCACATTACAGCCATGGAGGGTAGCCATGAAAAACCCACAGAAGTCATTCACTGGAAAGGCTTTAGTGGGATATACCAAACCCTTATTTATATTTCAATAGAAAGGCTTTCTGCATTAGCCAAGAAAATCAGAATCTGCATTTAACATTAAAGGTATTTCCCAGTGAGCGGCTGTAGAGCATTGTTGTTAGATTTGTTAAAAAAAGAGACTAAATACGATTTCATAAAAGGGAAACTTAATCTCTAAGGCAGCTTTCTCCTACCCTGCCACCCCCTCTCTTTTTTTTTTTTTTTTTGTAATAATGCAACAGCCTACAGTATTTTTACTTTATATGTGACGAAAGATATTCTTAGCCTTTCTGTACTGCGACAGGAAGAATGAATTTCTTTATTCCACCAAGAAATATGTAAAATAATCCCTTAGAAGTATGGGGAGATATGTTTGTTCAAAGCATTTAAAATGTTATTTTAATCAAAGGCACAAAACACTCTACATGCTGTGTCAGCTAAAGGAGACCATTACATTTTAACAGCAAATCATGTTCTTTTTCCCCCTCCTAGCTGCCCCCCCCCTTTGAAACTAACTTTTTTTTATTAAATAAAAAGGCGAAAAAGATTAAAGAATAAAAAAAAAACTTCAGTGGCTCAAATGTATAAAGTAATTTAATATGGTGGAAGCATTAATTATTTTAGCTTAATTGAATTCTGAGGACTGCAGTAGTTGCATTTTTGTAGACAAGCTCTGTTTATTATTTCTTTGTGTAGATTAACAGTAAAGGAAACATAGATAACTTTCAGTTATTTATTGTAAAATAAATGTGTCAATTCATGTGTAAAGCAAGCTGTTCAAAGATAATTGAGTCTTTATATTTGAAGAGGGAAACCAGAAATCAGCTCCCTGTAGAAAATCTGCTGGGAGGTCATGAAGGAGATGTTCACATGTGGAAAAGGCATAAAAAAAATTAAAAGCCAATCTGGAGCACCTAATCTCTTTCACACTAAACTGAATATCAAATGAAAAATATGTAGGAAAGATTTTGAATTGAGAAAAATAAAAGGGTTTATCATTTGATTGGCATTTTCTCAGCAGTGCATGGAGATAGGGACATCCACTAAACAGTGCTGTAATAATACTTTCTCAATTAGGAGCCCAGGTCTGAGATAAAAAGGTGCAGTGTCCTTCCATTTTTTTTTAATAGCAGCGGATAGTTTTCAATAGTAGGATAAAAGCCTCACATTACAGCCATGGAGGGTAGCCATGAAAAACCCACAGAAGTCATTCACTGGAAAGGCTTTAGTGGGATATACCAAACCCCTTATTTATATTTCAATAGAAAGGCTTTCTGCATTAGCCAAGAAAATCAGAATCTGCATTTAACATTAAAGGTATTTCCCAGTGAGCGGCTGTAGAGCATTGTTGTTAGATTTGTTAAAAAAAGAGACTAAATACGATTTCATAAAAGGGAAACTTAATCTCTAAGGCAGCTTTCTCCTACCCTGCCACCCCCTCTCTTTATTTTTTTATTTTTTTTTGTAATAATGCAACAGCCTACAGTATTTTTACTTTATATGTGACGAAAGATATTCTTAGCCTTTCTGTACTGCGACAGGAAGAATGAATTTCTTTATTCCACCAAGAAATATGTAAAATAATCCCTTAGAAGTATGGGGAGATATGTTTGTTCAAAGCATTTAAAATGTTATTTTAATCAAAGGCACAAAACACTCTACATGCTGTGTCAGCTAAAGGAGACCATTACATTTTAACAGCAAATCATGTTCTTTTTCCCCCTCCTAGCTGCCCCCCCTTTGAAACTAACTTTTTTTATTAAATAAAAAGGCGAAAAAGATTAAAGAATAAAAAAAAACTTCAGTGGCTCAAATGTATAAAGTAATTTAATATGGTGGAAGCATTAATTATTTTAGCTTAATTGAATTCTGAGGACTGCAGTAGTTGCATTTTTGTAGACAAGCTCTGTTTATTATTTCTTTGTGTAGATTAACAGTAAAGGAAACATAGATAACTTTCAGTTATTTATTGTAAAATAAATGTGTCAATTCATGTGTAAAGCAAGCTGTTCAAAGATAATTGAGTCTTTATATTTGAAGAGGGAAACCAGAAATCACCCACTCGCCACTCCGGCTCCCTGAAATATGCTGCCACCACTGCTGTCCTCGAAGAGGTTTCAGCTCCTCTCCTTGAACCTGTGTTATTTTTGCAGACCTTCTTATTTGGCCAGAATGATTTGTAAAGCCTTCTGTGGTGTGACTAAGCCACCAGACCTTGCAGCTTCCCAAGGCTGAATGCTCTGAGGGTATGTCAAGTGCTGAGCTTGGCTCTGCCATTGTACCTCTCGTAGCTCTGGGTGTGAGGATATTGGGATGCAGAAACCGCACTGAGTATTCATCCTGGCACAGCGTGCTCCTCAGGTCTTTCTTCCTCTCTTTTCTTTACTTTCTTGGTAGCTCTTCTTGCCCCAGTCACTGAATGCCTCTTGACCACACAACAGACCTTGTGCTGCTTTGAGGGACACGTTGAGGCAGAACTCAGGAGCCCACGAGAATTTTTATGTATGCAACACAAATCTCCGACAGACATTTCTATATTCCAGTGGAAACAAAGGCAACTTTTTCTCCGCAATCAGCTTTTAAAGATCTTCTGATAATGAAATCTGTCATCTTTCCCTGACTGGTAACTTGCAAATCCAAGTTTTGGAGGTGTTTTCATTTAGTTACCACTGTCCGTAAGATGTGTGGTAGCATGTCAGCTGGCACTGGGAGGACGTGACTTGCTTAGGAGCAGTCTGCCCTGTGAAGGTTTTTTTTTTCTGTTTTTCAAATTGGCTGACCTGTTTGAAAATCAGTTCTGCCTCTTGTACAGAGGGTGTGATAGTATCGAAGAGATGTACCAGATTGTTGCACAGCAAAACATAACCAGGCCAGTGAGTTGGCAAGCAGTTATCGGTCACTGCTTCTTTTATTTCACTGCTGGCAGGTATTTTGGAAAAAAATAGATCACTGTTGTATTTTATACCTCTTTTTATCTTTCATATTTATCAGATCTTGGGCATAACCAGGTGACCTGTCCTGGCTGAAGAATGACCTGGGAAGGTACTCCCACTGTCGTTTCACTGATGATATCTCATCTCTTCCCCATGGCCCTGTGGTCTGTTTGTTAGCAGGGTTGTCTGAAACTACCCTAGTTAAAAAAAAAAAGTACCAGTCAGCTTGATTTTAATGCTGAGAGGTTTTAATGCTGAGCACCACAGCAAAGAGGAGGGAGCCTCTGTGGAACAGGCACCACTTGGACCAGACCTTCTCCAGATTCACTGGCAGGTCTGCACCTTCAGGCCAGCAGACCTTCACAAACATATACACAGGTTCACTAAGATGGTGAGCTAATTCTTGCAATGATAGTGCTAGGAGATGGGAGGGGGTTGATTTGAATTCCTCATTCATCCTGTCCTGGCCACCAGTGCTTGGCTCCATACATTGTAGTAGATGTACATCATGAAAAAAGGCTCCCTGTCAGAGGCAGGATTTAACTGCAACCCCTGCTCCATGAATGTTCATTTCAGGCTTTTGAATGGTAAAACTGCCAGTGAGAGAAACGAAATAACTCGCATGTGCTGGAAGCCAGAGATAAACACCGCTGCAGGTTGCCATGAAATGGGCTATTTGATATATTTAGAATTGTTATTTTTCTCCAAATTAAGATTAGTTAAATCCATGTGTGTTGTGTGAGTGACTGTTAACTCAATGGCATGGATTATCCTTTTTTCAAATCTTGACAGCTAATTATTATTGCTGCCTACCCTGAGACATTCTCTTACAATGTACCATTATGGACCCGTGCACCCACATTTAACTGCAGGACTCAGACAGACAGCGTGATGCCTTCACACGTGAGGGGAGGGAAAGGCGAGCTGAAACAGCCCAAGGACTGCCACGGTGACATCAGGCAGGTTGGGAAGAGGTGCTCTGAAGCTGAGCTGGCGCAGGGCTTGGTGGCTGACCCCTTCCCAAGGCTGTCATGGCACCAGGTGCTGCTACCAGAACCTTCCTGGGGCAATGGGTCTTGCAGGAGTCACTTCTAAAAGCGAGGCGAGGAGAAAACAATACGTGAAGAAAAAGAGGCTTCTAGAAGCATGTGGTGACAGTGCTTGAGAAACTCAGCTGCAATCCTTTTCATAAGGCTTTTTCAGGCTTGTTTCTTCCTTTGAATTTGCTAGGGCTTTCCTGAGTGCAGAGGAGTTACCTGGTCACCTCCTCCTACTCCTTTGCTGCTTCAGCAGGTATTTAGCAACACGTTTTGCTAATTGGTGTTGCTGAACAGTAAGGGGAGGACGCATGACACAAGGAAGGTGTCAACTGACAGTGCCCTGAGAGTGGGTTAACGAGCAAGCTTCCAGCCCCTGGGACCTTGTTGAGGTCCTTGCTGGGGTGTGGAGAGACAAACAAGCAGGGTGATCTCACCCAGAGCCCTGCTTGCACCTGCTTGGATGGGGGTGGAGGGCATGCCTGGGGAGCTTGGCTCTCCTCTGGGGACACGGCACCCTCAGCCCACAGGAGCAGCCTGCAGTGGCAGCTGCCATCCCCTGGTTTGCTGAGGCTTCAAGCTTCAACAAGGGCTGCTGAAAGGTTGATGGCTTAAAGTTTTAAGGCTGCTGGTGGTGGTCAGCACGGGGCTCTCCAAGGAACACGACTGTGCCCCTGTGGGAGATCCTAGGAGAGGGCAGTGTGGAGGGTGCCTGTCAGCGTGCCACCCCCAGGGCTGCAGCCACAGGGCAGCGGTTCCAGTGTCTCTCACCAAGGCAGCAAGTCACCAAGGCGACCCTGCTAACCCCGGCAAGAGCTAAAGGTGAGAAACCTGCCAGTTACAAAACTCTTCCTTCCCCTTGCTTGAGCTGCACCACACCCTGGGGCCCCACTCCAGCACCCTCTGCTCAGCCCCAGCCCGAGGCCACCAACCACCAAGCTGCCACCTCCGCTTGTCCCAGCTGTGTCCTGCCCAGGCTGTGGCCCTGCCACGCACCAAGACTTTCCTGGTATCTGCCAGCAAAGAGTGAAATTAATCACACCGAGTTTTAAAAGCAGATAAAAAAAAAAAAATACTGACCATATTATGCCCTTGATTCTCCCTGCTGATCTTAGCTTTTTGTTTCGTTCTTCCCACCATCCTGTTTTTCAAAGTTATCCTCTGTGCCCTGTATGTGGTTAGCAGGATTCCCACAAGTCTGCAGGAGTGCTGGGGGTCCAGTCTACCTTGCTGTGCCCCTGTTTCACCTGGGGTAATTCCCCTGAAACCAGCAGGACCCTGCTGGATTGACTGGGTGGCACAAGTGAGGACCTGCCCCTGAGCGCATGGTGTGCCGTACTGAGAAACAGGAGCTTGCTGCTGTTATTTTTCTCCCTCTCTAATCTCTCCTAGTCATAGTCATCTTCAGTTTTATGAGTGACAATGCTGGGTAAAACCTTTTCGACAGAAGTGCCATTTTGCAGGCTGATGAGAGGGGATTTAAGAAGGTCATTCAGTACACACAGCTGGTCTTCTTGCTCTGGGGTGAATGCGTGTGAGGAGTCACTCTTTAAGAGCAAAACTTGCTTGTTGTACCACGTTGGCACTGCTGTTAGCCTCTTTTAATTCAATGGAAGAACTCTGGACTTACTCAGAGTTAAAACCCACGAAAAATGTCACCCAACAAAGTGGCTTTTTGCCTTTATTTAAATCCTTTTGTGAAATTACTTGGGTCATGTGTCCAGAAACCGTATGCATATCTGGTTATTATTAACCATGGAAAGATCGGTAGATTTTCATAGGCAGCAGTAACAGTGAACAGTGAAAAGGCAGCCAGCCATTACTCATTTTTCTTGACAACTTTTTGAGCAACTTTTAAGAGCAAAGTAAAAGTAGTGCCCAGCCAGCTTGTGGACTGCTTTGGCATTTGTGTGAATGCGACAAATAGCAATATGCTTGTGCTTGTCGGAGTGTTGACTGCAAGGAAGAATTTGTATGTGTTTGCAGGGGAATTTTGGATTGGGATGTAGCTAAAGGAAAGCTGGGTGTGTGGAAGTATTATAAACGAGAAAAGCTGTCTCCAATGATGCTCTTCTCCAATGGTGGATAAATACTTAAAGACACAGAAGTGGTTCCTTTGCTTGAGCAGGACAGAAGTATTGCTATAGCATGAGGTTGTCTCCCTTCATGTGTTTTCCATAGATTGTTTTTCTTTCTCAGCCAGTGTTTGAACTGTGCTGCCTATACACACAGTGACCAAATCAGCTGTGACATAAAGGTTGAACCTTTCTAGTTTTTTTCTGAGATTGGAACATTTTTCTATCATAACTGGAGGAAAAAAACCCCAACTCTGTGAAGTAATCATACTTTTTGTACAAGAAAGGCTTGGATTTCTATGTCATGTCACATAACTTCAAAGGGCATAGATTTGGGGCTGACTTTCAGCACTGGCTTCAGTGGCCGAGTGGGAAGATGGGAGCCCGCAGGGTAAGAAGTAGAGGAGAGAGGCCAGGTATAGAAATAAAACCATTTTTCTCAGCAGAAAATCCTAGAAGCCAGGAGAAACTGGGTAACTCTTGTCCTGGGAGATGCGTGTGCTCTCTCCAATGAGAACATCCTTTTCTACATGGTTTCTTTTCCCCATTCCCTCCCACCCTCCAAATGGTAATTGGTGGGCCGTGCAGTGGAAATGTTATATAAAAAAAAAAAAAAAAAGAAGAAAAACTGGGTGGGTGGGGTATCTAGGGATTTGGTGTCTAAGCTCAGGAGTTAAGCCGGAAATCCCAGAGATGTAATGAAAACAAAACGGACTTTTCACTCGCGCTGTGGCATTCTGGCAGTGAGAACGCTTTCGTGAGCCAATGTTTTCATTGTAGGTTTTCTCGAGAGAAGTAGTGGAAATGAATCGTTAACCCCTTAACAGGAATGGATGTGGTTGCTGCAGCGAGGAGAGGAGAGCTGTCTTGGCTCCTAGCTGCCGTGTTGCAGAGCTCGGGGGTGTGTGTATGTTTGTGTGTAGTGGGGAAAGTGGGGTAAATACTGCTTGTAAGGAGTTTAATAATGTTAATGGCAGATGTGAAGTGGTTACTTAGTGGTTGTTGTTTTTTTCTCTTTGCATGTATGCCTTTGCAGAAAGATTCAAGTGTGATCAGCACAAACCACTGTTAAGCCCAACAGCTCTTAAACTCTCTCCTTCTTCTGGCGTTTGACAGCATATTTCTTGAGCAAGAAAAGGGGGACACTGCTCACTGGTCCCTCGGCAGAGTCATAAAAGCTGCAGATGGAAAAGACCTACCAAGTAGCAGATCCCGGTTTTCTTGGAAAGTGGAAGTACAGGATGTGTGTGTGTAGCAGGCATGCTACGTATATAGCTTTAAATGTCCAGCAGTCTTGGATGGTGTGCAGCCTCACAGGAGTCAGCCTCTTCTTTAAAATTAAGGGAGTTTGGAGAGGAAGTGAGCTGGGAGTGATTAATCTAATTTACCTTAACAGCCACTTTTGGTGACAGGATCTTGTATCCTAGTCCTCCATGTTGTGATTAGGCTGCATCTTATTTCACTATTTTATTTCATGTTTTGATCACCGCTGGCACTTACCCTGTTTCTCTCTCCATTCTCTCGTTAGGGTAATTTATCTGCATGTATTGCAAGCGGTACAGAGCATCAGCCCTTCTGCTCTAGTTAAAGAGCGTCTCATCTACCTTTTAGCATCTTGGAGGAGCAATTAAAATCATTATAGACCTTCTTCCAGCTGCCCTAGACCCTCCAGTCCAGCCCTTGCATGCAGGTTGTGGGACTCTCTGTGCTGTGCAGACTTTGTGTGTAATTGCATAGCTGCTGCACAGGGCTGTGTCTCTGCAGCTGACCTTGCTCAGCGCATCTGGCCTCTGAATAGATGTTTGCCTTCTTTCTTCCCACTTTGACCCCCCCCCTCACTCTGCACTCCAGCCCCTCACTCTGCTCCAGCCCGCTCCTTGTCTCTCATGCTGAGAAAGCACGGTGGCAGCAAGGTATTTGTGGCTGAAACTGCCTTGGCAGTGAGGAGAGCTTGAGGAAAGCATCAGTTCTCCTACACACCCCTGTTTGGAGAGGGGAAAAATTAGAAAGGATGCTGTTGAATAAATGATGGTTCTACATGTTTTTTTATACCACACTGCTTTTGTAATGGTCATTTAAACAAGGTGGAGTGGTGGGGGAGGAGACAACAAGATGAGGCTGCAGACAAGGATTAAACAGCCCTCTTCCTCTTTTAAGACATTTATTATTTTCAGAGTCAAACCTGTAGTCAGCTAATGTAACTGTAAAAGTCTCCTTTGAATTATTACCGAAGTGCTCTGAAGTCTTCTATTAGAGCTGATGTACTTGTGTGCAGACAAAATCCAGATTTGAACTTAGCACCTACTTGTTTTATTTTCCTTATTAAATCAACTTCTGGTTCATTTTTTCCTTTCAAGACCCACTTTTTGTTTCCCATTTTCTGGACTACCCTATTACTAGCTCATAAAAAGAGTTAGAAGCTGAAGGGAAGTTTCCCGAGCAAGAAGGAATTTTTTTTCTTCTGTTTTTTTTTTTTCTTCCCCCTATGTCTTGGCCTGGAGCCAACCTGTCTTTCAACAAGTAGAGAGCCATTCCAAGTTGAAATTTATAGAGCAGAGTCCAGGTTCAAGGGCTGAAGCCCGCCAACAGCTCCAGTTTCTTTGTTACTGATTAATTCTGCAAGCGGTTCAGCTGGTTTGCTCACTTCTGCCCGCTCTTCACAGCACCGCCGCGCTTCCGAGCCGCCTGCCGCTGCTTCGCCTCCCCTGCTTTTCAGCAGGGCTTTATCCCCTCATTGTATAGCATCCCCCAAATGTCTTTTAACCCCATGCAGTTCAAGCTGCAGTGAGTTGACTTTTTGGCAAAAATTACAAAACATCCTTTCCCTCTTTCCTCCACTTTTTTTTTTTTTTTTTTTTTTTTTTTTTTTTTTTTTTTTTCCCCGACAGCTGATTTTAAATGTCTGGAGCTTCCCATTTCACTTCAGCTCATATTAATGATTGCTTCTTGGCATCAGCTGGAACCCAAGTTCCCAGGTTTTAATTAGTTTACTCAAATGCACACAGTGGAGCAAAATAGTTTCTTTCAGCTTTACCTGCAAAGGATGTTTCCTGTCTCAGCGAGGGGGTTTTCCTCACGGAGGGATTTGAAAGGCAGAAGTTTTCAAGTGGTCTCAATATGAGGCCCCACAAGAGCGAGTGTGGGAGGTGAGGGGGAAGAAAGAGCAGAAAAAGAGAGGAAAAAAAAAACCAAACAAAAAACTAAACCAAAATAGATTTTGGGAAAGTACCTTGAAATGAGGATGGTCCCAATCCTGCAACAAATTGGATGTCAAGGCACAACTTTATTGACGTCAATGGGGGTTTTGCCATTGGCTTGGGCCGGATTCCATCCTTAGCTGCGCTGAGCCATAGGTGCGCCAACGGCCCTCTGCAGTCAGCGGGATTACTGATGTGCAGAAAGTTAAGCATGTCTGTAAGCGTTGGCAGGATTAAGATCTGTGCTGGTATTTTCAGACCAAGTGAAATGCATGTGGGAGTTTTTTAAAGAAGAAAGTGCATGGGAGTTTTAAAAAGGGGAGAATATAGCCGAGCCTGCCATTTTTAAGTGCCTTGGGGAAAAACCTGGGTTGCTATTAAAAATATCGGAGGACTAATGTGTTACTAATTGTGACACAATTAAGTTCTTAAAAGTATTTGATTGTGAGTCCCAAGAAGATAAAAATATGGAGATGAACAGCTAGAAATTCAGGCCTGTGTTTCAGTTAAAACATTTCTTTTCCATTAACTAGAAATAAAAGCAAGCCTAGAGGTTCACTTTACCATGCATCTTGGTTACTTTGTTCCTAGAAGTCTACTTTTTAGTGGGTTATTTAAAGGATTAAAAAAACAACAACGCAGAAAAGGAGCTCAAACCCAGTAGCTGTCTGAGACCCCTGTATGTGGCTTTACCACACAGCTCTTAAATTCTTGTTTAAACATTTCTCAAGAGCTATTTCTTGGGAAGTAAAAATGTGTGTTGTTTGTCTCTAGCAGATTAAAAGTTTACCTTTAATGTGACAGCTTCTCAAATCTAGTGTCGGAAACATGCCTGTATTTTATGGTATTATGAAACAGGTCTGGAGCAGAAACAACATATTTAAGTAAGAGAGAATGAGATAGAATTTGTGGGTTTTTTTCTTTAATCGTTTATAACCAGAAACCTTTTCTCTGTCTGTCTCTGAAACTTTTGTTCATGCAAGTGGCCAACACATGTAAACCACACTTTGAAATTTAACAGCTAACCTTAAAAAATATTAAGTTCAGCAAAATGGCTTCATTTTTTCTTTTTTTGTAATCTACAGACAGCTCTTTGTAATGATCTGGCAGAGTAATCTAAAGTTGGTTGGATTTTTTTTTCTCCAAAACATTTGTAATTTTAGCAGTAGAAAACTGAAGCACACCCGAGCTCTGAGAAGGCTCTTTCACATCTGCCTCTGCCTGTGTGCCGAATCCCTGGGGTCCCATTTATAACAATCTAACAAGATAGAATCTGCCTTTGAGTATCAGTAAATATGGCTAAAGATCACAAAACTGTACTCATAATTGTTCAAGACTAAAAGGCAGAATATAGTGTTTGATTAATGTTTATGGTACAGGGCCTTTTTGCAAGAAGGAAGTTAAAACAGTAAGCCCCCAAAACTTCCTGGAAAATCCCTGAACCCCCTCTCCAGCTCGCAGACTCCACTGAAGGATGTTGCCCTCATTGTGCCAAGTTCATCATTTAAGGTGATGCACGTTATTTTTGATTTTGAAACTGATTGAGGATTCCTGGTTGGGGCTGATTCTCTAGTGGGATGCACAACAGGGTTTTCTGTTAGCAGTGCTGGTACACAGGAGCAAAAGACATTTTTACTGGCCACCAGAAGCACCCATCCCCTCAGGGAGCTTTTGACAGTGCATTGTCTTGGACTGGCTTCATCCTTACTGCGTCTGCTCTGTGGATAAGGAAAAGCACCCTCAGTCCTCAATGCTCCCTATCTGACGGTAACATTCATTAGAAATAATTCGGCAAAGGGAGGTCAAGGATGCAGTGGTGGTTGGAGACCCCTAACAAAGGCACCTGCTTGTTTTGGAAGGACTGACTAGCTGGATTGATGAAGTCTGTGGGCTGGGGCCTTGGGGCTGCTTGGCAAGGGTTTTTTCCGGGCAGCTGGCAGCTTGCAACAGGCGTTACCGGGTGGGGCAATTCTCTGGTTGTCCTCACTCTGTCTGCAGGAAGCTTGGGAACATCTATTGTCTTCACTTTTGGGAGACTTCCCTGCTATCTGGAAAGGTTTACTTCTTTGAGAGATAGTGAGTGGAGAGTGCAATACAGATGGATCTGTTTCTTGTTCATTAGCTCTTTTAAGATGCTTGTTTAAATGTGTTTTCTTTGCTCTTCAAATGGTAGATGTCAGTGTTTCAAGTATCACTGCTAACAAAAAAATAATAAAAAATATAGATCTTTGAAAATGCCCAGGCCAGGACTTTGTTAAAATTCTGGTCTAGAAATGGCAGGGATCACTCTGGAAATGCACAAAGAGATGATGTGAGTCAGTGCTAGCCTGTGTTCAGGGCTGGTCCCTCTAAGAGGCTCCTGCCAGAGCAGGTCCTGGAAGGAGCCAGCAGTGGGGCTGGGTGCTGGCCAGGGTGCCTAGGGAATGTGCTCAGAGAGTGGTTGTGACTTTTGCAGTGAAAATCCCATGATTTGGGGAATGGGGTAAGGGTGCAGAGAGAAAATCTGGAAGGGCAGATGTGTGCTCCAGTGTGTGCTCCAGTGGAGTTTGTTCCTCACTGAGGAAGCTGTGGCCTTGAGGGTGAGACAGTAACTGGGGTGTGCAGAGAACTGTGCTAGCAGAAATGCCGCCCCATCATGCCGTGACAGGAGAACCCTGGCACTTCCAGAATCACACTGAAATACCTCTGTTTCCCACCCTCCTGTCCCTGTGCTTCTCCCAGCCCTGGCTTTGTGATGACAGTGCAGAGCAGAGCCTAAACCCCATGCCATAACCCTTCTGTAGGACAGGCTGGCATGGTTTGATGGGTGAAGCATAGGGGACCATCAGCCTTTTTTCCCACCCTGCAGCCCCAGCTTTGTTCCTGAGAGGGGAACAAGTCCAGGAATTTTTAGTGCTAGTTGCTGTTGGTTTTAACTCTCCCATGTCTTTGCCAGCACCAGCTTTGAGACGCCCACAGGAGATATGCACTCTCATTTCCCGGGAGGCAGAAAAGATTGTGAATGGGTTTATATTCCAAAGTGCCCAGCGGCATCCAGCAGGGACCTCGGGCAGCCTGCAGTGCTCAGCACCCTTCTGGATGAGGCCACAGGTGCTACTGTCCAAAATTCCATCAGGGAGCAAGGAAGGTCAGCAGAGCTGTGGCTGGGAGAGCTGCCCTCTGGTTCACTGCTCACAGCCCTACCCATCTGTGTGTGCATGGGTATTTTTGAACAAGCCCTAATCCCTTTGAGCCTCTGTGCTGTTAGTGTGCTCCCCCCATCCCCAAACTCCTTGGCAAATATTAAACAAAAATGAAATCACAGGGCAGGTACTGGGGACAGCAGTGGTGTCTCTCATCCCCTCTCACAGCCTGCACTGGTTGGTGAGGATGGATGGGAGGCTTCATGCCACTTTCTGGAGCCTCAGCAGCATTGCCACTGTGGGCACAGTGCCAGGAGATAGCCTCTCCCTCATAAATGAAGGATCTAAGAAAATTTACTTGTGAACATGTGATAGGGCCCTTCCCTGTGTGGGTGGGCATGAACCCCAGAGCTGGGGGGGCTCAGGTGAGACCTTGTCTGAGTTTGGCAGGGTTGGGACATGGCTTGTGCCCTCACCTTCACTCTGGGTGTTGGTTCCAAGAGGAGCTGCCACTCCTCTGTTCTGTATCCCTGCAACTGGGTGCTGAGGAAGAGGAGGAGGCAGGGGGGAAACTGGTGGGGGGGGGAGGGGAAAAGAGAAAAGATCTGTGACAAAATCATGCGACACCCACGTAAATATTGTTTGTATGAATTGGGTCCTTCATCTTTTGTTAGCAGCAGCTTGTTAATTAACAGCAGATTAGTGCTGCTTTCTTCTGACACATGAATATATTTTGGGCTAGAAAATACTTGTACTCCATAAAACTGTGTGACTGAACAATTCAGAAAGTACCAGCGGAGCGCCGTAATGGATTCCCTTTTCATCCCCTCCCCCCTTCCTCCTCCTCCTCCTCCTGCTCTAAATGCAAGCAGATTTCTGCAGTCTAGTGCAGAAGAGACATGTTAAACACAGCTAAATAAATCATGTTTACTCTTGGCGTTCTTGGTAGTGAAAAATCTGTTGGCTGTTTTTACTTCCTTATTTCTCAGCATTTGCTTCCTACCTGTTTTTGAGCCTGTGCCCAGAAATAGTAGTTTTGTCAAACGAGTGGATTATGCCAACCAGCAGTTCCCTCTGCCAAGGAAGCTGCTGGATCGCAAAACCCGGTGACTTCTTCCTTAGAGTGACACTGAGATTCCCACTCCTCCTCCCCCCACTCCCCATTAGAATATATAAGTATTAAAATCTGGAAAAGGAGAAAATCTAACCAGATCCTGGCAGTTAAGAGCCCAGATTAAGGAAAGTTGAACTTCTGTTCCAGAAGCCCTTCTTTAAGCTGTTTGTGGAGGTGAAAGTGCTGGAGATAGTAATAATAGGAACCAGACATTTTCCCTTTTCTATTATCATTCCAAGTCTCATTCCCCCCCACAAATGGGAGTGAATTTTCTATCAAAATTTTTCTGGCTTTTTTTTTTCCTTCCCTCTACAGAAAGCTTTACAGCTGGGAAGGAGAGGTAACTAAGCCTTTATTTAACAAAATTGGCTCTGCTGTTGCAGGCAAAGGGTGAACTCTCACTTTTGGTCTGAATCTGCTCCTGATCCTGCATTCTTGGATGACCCTATAAACCTCCTGCTTGAGTGAGGGGCTGAGCTTCCTTTGCAAGATGGGTAAATGCAAATGTGACAAAGCGATGCACAGTGCATGTATATATCTCTATCTATCTACCTATATAAAACAAATATATATAGTGAGGCATATTTACTGTCATCAGCAGAGCTGTGTACAGTGGAGGGGAGTGTAGCCCAAAAGATAAATAAGTCCATTTTCACAGAATCCTGGGTGTTAAGTGCTCCTCTTTGACCCCAGGTGGCAACTTTTTAGCCTGGACCCATCTTCCTCATGGCTGTTATCCCAGATGTCAGTGATCCCAGATGTGACTGTAACATGGATTATGAGCCTGGTGGACTCTCCCTGTTTAGTTTTAAAATTAGAAAAAAGATCCTTTTTCCCATCAGAGCTTTGCATGTATTTACTCTTTGATCACATTGGAAGGGCCTTATCCTGTCTCCAGAGAAGCTTTAGTTCTGCTTTCAGTGGTAACAGGGATCTGGCCCGTGCTGAATATTAGCATTTTAATGGCTTACTTAAAACCCCATTGCTGGTACACTCACAGGGCTCCCTGCACGAGGAGAGTCCAGCTCTGGGGTTTTGCAAAGCGATGTTGCAGGCTGCAATGCCTGCTGAAAGAGAGGAGCGGGGATGGCCCATTTGTCATAGATTATTAGTATTGTCAATAATAACATGTCTACAGAAGCCAAATTAATTCCTTCTTCCACTTAGTACTAAGTCCAAGAAATGCCAGATCAGTTTCAGAACAGGGGAAAAAATAAACAGAATCAAAGTTTGTATGTTATGATCCCTCTGAATTTCTGGTGGGAATACTCTGTGATAAAAATGATATTTCCATAGAGGCACTGGCTGCCAGTTTGCTTAATTACATTAAATAGTGGTATAAACCTCTGCAGAACATAAACCTCTGTTACAGCCAGTCATTAGAATATTGAATCATAAGGAATAATGATACCAGTGCTAACGGGTTACAACAATCTTTATTATATTAGCGATTGAAGTGTTATTTAAAAAATAAGGTTTGTTGTGGCAGTTTAGGTGTGCATGCATATTTTCTCTGATCACCTATTAAGAGACTGAAGACTGGATTTGAATTTATTACAGGCAAATAAAGGGCTTGCTTCGAGGAAGAACTACTAGATCGCTGCTTATGATTTTACAATTTGATTCCACTTGTCCTTAAGGAAGGTTCATAATGCTTACTATGGAAATACCATCTACATCTAGAAAACTAGGGTTAAAAGGATGACTTTGTTGAAACTAATTACAGGCTGGTTCAGTTTTTTAGTTGGTGACATTTTAGAGATTTTGCTCGTAATGCAGGAGGTTATAGAAAGATTGGTTAGACTGTGATATAAAGCAATATGCTGTCATTGGAGAATATTGACATTTTCATCAGAAACAAAACAAGTCTACTCAGCCTTATTTTACTGGGGTGATAGGTATGAATGTAATATTGCTTCCTCATTCTAACCATGGATTTTTAAAAGGAATTCTCTTAACTCACCTTGCTTGTACAGTATGTCTGGTTTTTTTATCTCTTTTTTTTTTTTTTTTTTTGAATACACTTTCCTAGGTAAGTGTATTCAACTTCTGTTTCAAGCAGACTTGATAACAAAAAGCCTTTTTGTGTTCTATGCTTTTATGTTATGGAGAAAGATGCTGTTCTGTACAAATAATGGGTAAATTGAGAGTCACAGGGAAATCTGGTCCAGAAAATAAATACCTCAAAAAAATCTTTATGTAGAATGGTTCTTGGTTTCTTATACTTTGCTCTTAGTTTTGTGTCAGAGTGAAAGGATTACAGGGTTCTTATTATACTGCACTTGTGTTTTACCTCTCCTGATGCAGGGTTTGGTTATTCTGTCTAATTAGTGCTTGTGACTGGCCAAATTCTGTTTGGATCCAAGTCTTTGGGTAAAACTTCATTGTTCTATTTAGCAGAAGGATTGGTCACAAGTTTCCAGCATGCTTCCTCATGCAAATGAAATGCTGGTTCACTCTTTCTTTTTTTGGCTTACATTAGAGTCTGAGCCAAGTTCCTGGTTGCTGGTTTATTTATCTGCTTTCTTTCATTTTTTAAAATCTGGTTAATTTCCTAACCACTTTTCCATTCACAAAGCATAATTTGCTTAGTTGTGCTGGTGTCCAGTGGATTGAAGACTGCACCTTTATATCCTCAGTGTTGTTCTCATTTGGTGAATTGTTTTACCTTCTCCAGATGATTGCTGTGCTCATTTAATTTGATAGATTCAGTAATCAGTCTTGGGTCTACTTGTACACACATAGCTGGAGTAGTTTTTACCTGAGAGATCCAAAACTCAATGGGAACCCTCATTTTAAAAATCTCTGCTGCTCCCTCCCTCCCGCCCCAGTCGCTCGCTCTGTTTTGCTTTTTCAAGTTTGCTTGGTGTTAGTGAATTTCTTTTCCAAGTGTGAAAGTGCTCCATGCACAAGGAAAAATTTGAAAATCATGAATGTGCCTGTTAATGTCCCTCCCTCCCCCCACTTATTTCAAAGTTATATTACTTTAAGTCTGGTGTATGCATTCACACTAGGCAGGTAGACTATTTTTCACATTGAAATTCAGCACTTACAGTGTCTACACTTACATTGCTTTTGGCAAGGTGTGAGCCAAAAAACCAGAAGCTGTGATTCTCCCCCAAAGCTAATTGTTTCTGTATATTAAGTTTGTCCATCTGTGCTGTGCGGGGACATGGCATCACCTGATGGCTCTCCTTTGCATTTCCAGCAGTGAAGCAGTTAACAGTGCTGCTGCTTAATATATTGCTGTTACAGAGTCTTTTTAGTTTCCAGGACATTTAACTAAATCAGGTGGATGTCATTAGCCGATTTTCACAGATGGGGAGACTGAGGCACAGAGGGGCAGAGTGACTTCATCTGCTTCTTTTCCCCCAAGTTCCCTCCCATTCCAGGAATTGATTTTGCTGCCAAACAGCTGAAGAGCTGCTAAAGCCTCATTTTGCCTAATTCCTCCAAGTTTTTAAAATTGTGATTGTTTTTTATTGTGAGAGATAGTGGAAAAAAAATTAGGGACAAAATTTAAAACCACTAGTAGAAGGCAAACTTCAGAGGGAGGCAGAGGTACTTAGCCAAGCAGCAGATCCTGCTGTTCTCTTTTCCAGAGGCCACATCCACCCTGAGGATATGAGTTTGCAATGCAGCATCTGCCAGGGTGTGGGACTCAGCTCCAAATGGCCAAGGCAGAGAAATCCACTGGTGTTGATGACTCCTGCTTATCTGTGGCTCTTCCCTGGCCACTTCAATTCCTTCATTTTAACCTCTTGACCATCCTCTTGTGCTCAAGCCCTCTGATTATTTGTAGGGGAGTTTCTTGCTCTAGCTGCATATATATATTATTTTGCCCTTTGGAAGCAGCCCTTTCCATCCACTGAGTTACTTTATTAATTTCAGGGCCTGTTAAATCGCTGCAGTTGTCTGTTGGGGTAGTTATATGTTTCAATTACATCAGAAATATTTGCTGGTAGATAGAAATATTCACGGTATAATCAGGTCTAAAATTTTTAGTACCCACAAGGATTTTTACAACCACTGAAAACTCCCCAGGACTTAATTACAAGAGTTGGGGAAAAAAATTGGGAAAACTGATGAACTGTTTATTGTCTACCCTTTATACATTTTGGGAAAAAAAAAACCCCAAAAAACCCCTCAACCCTCCACAAATCAGGGCAATTATTATTATTTGTTAGTTTATTGTGGTAGCTTCTGGACATTGCAGCTCAGATCAGGCCACCCTTGTGTTAGACACTCGACATTCCCTGAGTGAGAGCTGGGCTCTGCTCGAGAGTGTCTTGGGGCTGAGCAAACCAGACAGGCAGTCAGTGGGGAGGTCAGAAGGGAAGCTGAGCTCCAGGACAGAATGTGCCAAAGCCTGTCTGGCTCATGCCCTGGGGTGTGCACCCCAGCCTTCTTCCCAGCCCAGTGGTCTGCAAGACCGCTCTCCCGAGATGAGGAAAATCCCTGGTTTCCTGTGTTATATTTTCAGCCCATCTATTGTCCTCATGTCATATTTACTCATGACTTAAGATGTTTTTAGGCCAAATCCTGCCCTGTTTTCTCTTGCTCTTGCGCCCAGTTGCTCTCATCACAAAGGGACATGGTCCTCCTGGGGCAAAGGCTTGTGTTGGTGGGGTGGGCACAGGACACAGCAGGAGGAGGTGATGAATGCAGCCTTGGGGTAGGCGAGAGTCCTTTTTCTTGTGTGGTTAATTGGGGGTGAGCCAAGATGTTTCAGTTTTTCTCTTTTCATGTTCATAGCACATACAAGGGGTGAGGAACGAGTTTAGATGAGCATCAGGTGGGAGGAAAGTGCAGGTGGTCCTGCAGGAGCCCCTGTGGAGACCTGGCTCAGAGGGATGCTGCCACGTGGTACCTGGATACCCCTGGGGACCACTCACCCTGGCCCCTGAGTGGGGGCACTGACAATCCCCCCTGTTTTCTAAAAGAGGGGGTTTGGCAAAACAGTCCTGCTGGCATAGTGTGGGCTACTTCTGTGAATTCACATGGTCTCAAGGTAAGCAAAATTCTCCCCAGCCTGCCTTCGGTGTCCAAGTCTCTAAAATGTCATATGCAAATACATGGATGACATAACATGGATTTTTACACAGTGAGAGGAATTGCATGCTCTTTAGATATGTTGGGATATTTATTAACCACATGGGGTGTTTCAAACTCAGTTTATTTATCTTCGTAAAGTACTTCCAGATCTTTGCATGGAAGGCACTAGAGAAATGAAAATATTATTATTATTGTTATTATTGTTGTTGTTATTATTATTACAGCATCTAACTACTGACAGGCAACCACAGCTGCATGCTCAATTCAAACCACTTAAATTTAGGGGCTGATTTTTACAATATGGACTCTTAATGCTTTTCCCCATTGACTCCATATGCAGAAATGTGTGTTCACCTGCCCTGCAGAAGTACCATTATTCTCCAGAAATATGTAAATGGGGTACTTTTAAAGAAAGAATGAAAATATGGAATAAATATTAAGTATTCACATTTGTATGGTAGAATTTAATGGCCATTTAAGAAGCGCTTCAAAGCAACCAACTGTAGGAGCCGGTAGTTGCTCCTCTGTCATTAAAAAAGAAAATGCACTGATTAAAACAAAGCCAAGGAATCTTGCAGACAAAGGATAACATTTTCGGTGTTCAGAGGTCTGACACGAGCTACAAACAGCCCAGGAAATGGAGATCTGAGTTTCACAGCCGGGCGTTTTAATCAGTACGGTTGTGCAGAGCCGCTGCCCCGTGTGAGTTATGTAATATCACACTTCACCCGCCCACGCGCACTCAGAGACAACAGACATCTTCGAAAGGTCTTGGCATTATTCAGAGCAAAGACTCCCAGCAATACCTCGGCATGGTGTTTAACCTTATCTTTACTTACATTTAGGCATTTTTTTTTCTTTCCTTCCTTTTTTTTTTTTTTTTTTTTTTAAGCTCTTTTCTGTGATACATCAATAGTGAATAATTTTGCATTTCCAAAAATGAAGCAAATATAGGGGGAAAAAATCCCATTAGCTACATAATGTGTTTTCATGACAACTTTGAAGGTTCTTATCATGGCCAGTTTTTGCATTTTGTAGCATTGTCCTCATTCTGCTACTGTTATTATTTTTATTTTAAGTACAGTTGAAATTTTATGTTCTGAAAACAGCAGTTAATTATTAAATGGTACCTAGCCTATGCTTTCTTTAGATTTTTAAATAAGAAATAATTAACCAGAGTTTTTAAAGGTCTGCAGAAAAGGCAAACAGGCCTGTGAAACCCCAGGATCTAATAACAAAAAGGTGAGTTGGTTTTCAAGTGCCCTAAGACTTTGAAGATATCCTTACTCTGGCTTTTGAGTAACAAAAAGAGCTCAACCACATTTCATTCTGGTATAATTTAGCTCTGAAGTTAACTGTTTTTCAAAGAAAAAAAAAAAAAAATTAGCTGGCTGCTAATTAGATGTATTTTAACTGCAAAGTCATTTTAGCAGCTAATATTGTTACTATCTGCTTCAGTGTGAATCCTTAGTGAAGCTATTAAACTGTGAGAGCCTGAACTTATCAGACATTTTATAATGTGCCTGAATTTTTGTATCCTTGTTCAGAAATCTGTGGGGAGTGGAGGACCTTTCTGGCTCAGACATGGAAAACACATTTTTTACCAACTGATTACCAGGGTGGGCAGCTGAGACCTCCTTGCATCCTCCTTTTCAGTTTTTTTCTTGCTTTCTTTTTCCTGGCAATAATATTTCTTGTTTCTGTAGCACTCCCTCCTCTCCCAGACAGCAGTCAAGCCCTGCAGTGTGCCCTTTATCCAAGGAAAGGGATTTAACAGCAGGGACTGGTCTTGGTGATTTCAGGATACTTTTGACTCCTGCCTGCTGTATACAACAAGTTGGCGATTCTCAGCAGCCAGGAGGCTCACAGCATCAGGCAGGGTCCTGCTTTGGAAAAGCAATAGCCCACAGCAGAGGGTGGCCTTAGCCATCATTTTCCTATCGGTTTCTGACCCAGGATTCTTACTTTGCAATTGCTGGGTTGTGTTTCTCAGGGTTTGGGTATTTCCCCCTGTCTTATTGCATTGGTTGATTTAATTCTCCTTTGCACTCTAAAACAAAGTGACTGATACAATACCCAAACTGATGAAAAAGAAGGTGATTTTCCCCCCTTTATTTGCTCAGATTTGAATTAGGTTATCTGCCTATCTTGTTTATGAAATTTTGTGCTGTCTTTTCTGCACAGACTGTGACTCCCAAATCTTCCACAGCTCCATTTCCATATTCCTGCGTGCTTGTTCTTTGTTAATCACTTGGCAAGCGCTTATTTGAATATTAAAAATTTCTTTAATCATCAAAGGCAGGAGCACAGCTTCATGAATATTCATATTTTTTCCCTCCTCAGACTGGATTCTAGTTCATTACCCTGCAGTAAAGCCAAACAGTCATCAATCGCGCTCATTACAGCCGCTGGCGTTTTGATTGGCTGCCTGCTGCTGGTAGCCCGCGTCCCCCATCCTCCCGCTCTCCTCCATGAGCTGTCGTGTACCTGCCAACAACAACAGCAAAAAAAAATATATCAACAATGCAAGAATAAAATTTCTCCGGTTGAAAAACAACTTTGCAAACTTGTCAAGCGGGCCTCATCACTTTTTTTTTTTTTTGGTTTTACACCAAAAATCAAGGAAAAAAAATTAGAAGGGAGAAACTTGAGCTTTAGAAATGAATATTTGTCAAGAGAGTTGACGTAAGTTTCATTTGCATAATGACTTTGTACTTCTGCATTAATAAAATTTGCATATGAAGCCATGTTAATTACTCCTGATCATGCTTTTTGCATTCATGCATAGTAATTTTCTCCGACTTGTGAGAATTAATGTCTTGGCATGGGGGGAGGAAGGGGGGGAGTTGGGGTACTGTCAAATTTCTGTGCCAGTGCCCCTCACTCACACTCTTTCTCCTCCTTGCTCACCACGTCGTGTTCTTGATCTATGACTCATTTATGCATTATCATTCGAAATTCTTGGGAGAAAGAAATGTATCAATTCAAAGGGAATCCTGGTCTGCCAAAATGAAAAAATCCCTGAGCAAAATACAACAAGAAATCTCTTCCTTGCTCTCCTTCTTCTCTACCTGGTGCAACTTTTGCACTTCCAGCTTGAGCAAAGTTTCAGTCTAAGCATCACAATCAGTGTGGGAAACCTCTCCCAAAGGGCTGTGTGTGTGCTGGGGGACAGGTGAAGGCTGGTGTGCAGGTGTGTCTGGCTGAGTGCTGGACTCTGGGTGAGTGCAGTTGTGTGTCTGCACACCAGGGAGTCATTCTGCCTTTCCTGGGGGATGCTGTGTGTATCTGCCCCTCGCAGGGAGCATTGCTCTGCTGGTTGCTAGTGGAAGTGTTTGTGCTTGTGTGTATTATGAAGTGTGTCTCTGTGTGTGTACTTGTGTGTGCTTGTGTGTATTTGCTTCCCAACCCTCTTAGTGTCTGCAAAAAGAGACATGGCAGAGAGACAATACTATCAGGTGGGAACAGTCCACAGGAGAGGGTGTGATGCACATAAAACAACTTGTTTTAGAAAAAGCTTGGAAAAAAAATCTGTTGGAGAGATTAGTGGATAGATTTGTCTATCATTTTTGGAAACGTGCTGCAATGGTTCATGTAAAACTCCCCTCAAAACATCTGCAGTATTTTCCCTGAACATGATGGGCACAGGGCAGGGATGATGCTTCAGCCTGCACTCCAAATTTGTAGCTGAACACTGTTTGAACAGATGTTTTTCTTTTTATTGAAAGAGAATTTTTTAATAATGGAGCTGAGCTTTATTCTCTAACCAGCTATTGATTGGATTTTCTATCACCAGACAGGCACGGAGAAACACATAGAAAAACTTGGTTTGTGCCCCGTTAAGCAGCTCACACGTCTGCCTGTGCACCTGCCTGTCTGCCTGTACATGGACACACCCAGGCACCCACACAGCCCCCCTGGCACACACCAGCTATGTGTGGCTGTAGTTCCATGTGACATGAAATGTAAAGCCAGGTCTCTTAATTTAAGATTGCTTACCCTGGTTTAAGCCATGATGAGGTGGGACATTTTGAATGCTGCTTTGGCTCCTTCTTTGTATTTTGCTCAGGGACTTTTCTGCAGATGGGCCAGAGGAGTGTGGTGTTTTACATACACCATATCATATGGCCAGACATGTCTAGGCTCTGGGAGAGGGGCAACAAAAGGATGCAATTTATGCCTTGATTGTGGCTTTTGTCAGGTTCATCTAGGCTTTTCCATTTTCCATCTGGGGTCATGTCCAATTTACCTTATTTTCTTCCTTGCAAGTTTAAAAATAGCAGAGAGAAAAAAGAAAATTACCCTTAGTGGTGCATTGGAGTCAACATCACCTGTGAGCTACTGCCATGTACAGGTTCTGAGGAAATGCTGAGCCTGTTTAATGCACAAGAACAAAATCTTCCTTTACCATCAGCAATGCAGATGTTTTATTTACATCATGACAGTCCCTGTGCGTGTTTCACACTCATGCTATGTGCAAAACTCTCCGTGCAGAATGAATGCAGAATATATAATTGAGATCTGCAGTGCAGGTGAGTGATTTCCCAGTGCTGACCCAAGAGGAAAATCGAGCCTCACACATCGTGTCAGGGATGTCCAGGCAACACAATGCTGCATGTGTGTGCCTGCTCTCCCCATCCAGATGGGATATTTGCCTCTAAGATTGCACTGCAGTTCTTGTGGTTTGCTTTCCCTTTACTGCTGATTGTGGCTATGCCCTTTGTGGCAGTCAGGGGCTCGCAGGTGTGTTTTCTCTTTGAAAATGTGATGTGGTCGATTGGATGTAGAATTCCAGAGATCAGCTCCGCTCCCTTGCCTCTTGCTGTGTGGGCTGAGCAAAAAACTCTCTGCACCACCTTAAGATTCTATCTATCTGTCTATCTATCTATCTATCTATCTATCTATCTATCTATCTATCTATCTATCTATCTATCTATCTATCTATCTAATCTGTCTCTCTATCTTTCTTTTTATCTTTGTTCATTTTGTGTTTGTCCACTACCTGTAACAGTTAAGTTGAAGGGCATCCATCCTCATTTTCAGCTTTAAATAGACCTTTTGTGGAATAAAAAATACACCTAGGATCCCACAGAGAGGAGATGAAGAGATGAAATGGGAACATGTTCCTAGCAAATACAAGCTGAGTATTTTTGAACACAAGTGTTTTTTTTTCTATAACTATGAAGAGGTGTCACGTACCTAATGGTGGACCCCTCCTTTTCTCCCTTCCTTTTCTTGAGGCCACTGGATATGATTTCCATCTTCATGATTTTCCACTTGGTCTGATTCTGTAGGACTGTCCTGATTCGTAACAAAATTCACCTCATTTGACTTTGCCTGTTGGGACAGACTTAAATCTCCTGGTCTGGCAACTGCACAATGTTTGTCTCTTAACGCTGGACTTGGGAGAGCTGGTGGTAATCTCTGATCATCTGCCAGAGGCTCTCTTGGTCCACTCTTCTTCTCCCTTACCAATCTGTTCTTCTGTGATACTAGGTTAGCAATTTTTAGATTTCCTCAAATTTACATCTGTCCTGGACAACATCAAATCATAGAATCATAGAATGGTTTGGGTTGGAACCTCAAAGACCCATCCAACCTGGTCTTGAGCACAGTTCTCTGGGTAATTTGTTCCAGTCTCTCACCACCCTCACAGTAAAGAATTTCTCTCTTAAACCTAATCTACACCTGTCTGTGTCAGTTTAATTCCATTGTCCCTTGTCCTATCTTCACATATCCTGTAAAAAGACCCTTCCAAGTTCCCTTGTCAGCCCCCTTCAGGTACTGGAAGGCTGCTATAAGGTTTCCCCAGAGCATCTCTTCTCCAGGGTGAGGACAAAAAAAAAGAACTTCTGAGTGACAGTTTCAGTTCCATCCATTCACTGGCATCTGGTTCATACAGTTCTTCTGGTAAAATTTTTAGGTACCTTGTTAAAACAGATTGCTGTTTTATCCCCAGTAGCACTGTTGGGATGCTCCTACAGGATCCCTTTGGCCAGATGGTGAGGAATCTCCTATTTGAGACCTTTATTCCCTTTCCACACTAGAGATGTGCTGAGTAAGATCTGGGAGGGCCTTCCTTGGTGAGAGCTTTTTGCATCTTCTTGCACACCTCAGGGCCGTGCAAAATGCATTAAATTCATTGCCAATGGACATATGGGAAACATCAGGGCTGGAGAGGAGGCTGTTACACTTAGGGTAGTGTTGTGTGCTAGGGCCCATGGACCTCCACATTAAAGCCCCCTGCAGTTGGAGACAGATGATGCATTTGCTGGATTTCATGTAGTATCTCTGTGTGATTATCTCCTTCAAAACCCATAGTATGGCATCATAATACATAGAGGGCCAAGTGGCTGCAAGAGCCGTGCCCTTAGTCATGGTGAAACCACAGACACAGCTCAGCGTAACTTGAGATGCAGCTGCCCTGTGGTTCTACTCTAAATCCCCATTTCAAGCTGATGAATTTCCAAACAAGGACAAGTGCCCGGGCAGCTCAACACTGCCTTGCAATTTTTATTATATTAGGAATATAAGATACAATTGTTAAGTCATTGGAGGGAATGTGTATTATTCTTTCCTTATTCCATGAAAAAAGCAAACATTATTCATATCTATTACAGTGGCAGTAGACTGGTGCCTACACACATAGAATCCATGTCCAACATCAGTTTCCACATGCACAGCACACTGTCTTGCCAGAAATGCAGTGTAGGTAGGATCTGGACAGCGGTTATCATACCTGCTTGTATAGTACTTCCAGAGAGATCAAAGAGTTACAAAAGTCAAACAGAGCTCCCCCAAAAAAAAAATAAAAGTCCTTCCTTGTCCCACAAGCCACAGAGATGGCTTCTATTTAAAACCAGTCCTCACAAAACAGCACAAATTTTATCCTCAATGCTTGAAGCTCAAGTATTTACACAGGGAATTTAGACTCTTCACTTGTGGTTTTGGCAAAAGCTTCACACAAATGTTTTGCACTGGTGGTCTCTTAGCCATTTAAGATAAACGCCAAAATCAAATGCAGTCCTTGCAGACTGGAGCGCTGGATGCTGTGCCAAGGATGAAGTATCCCCATTTGCCTCACATGTGTAGCTGTCAGATCAACATGCAGGCCTGGTTTCTGAATAGGGACTCTCAAGGTGGAGAGACTCCCTTGGAAAATGTTGTATGTTTAGGGTCAGAAGGAGCATGGACAAATATTATTCCTTGCTGCCACAGTGTAGGTTCCTTTAGGAAATGTTTTTTCTAGGGTTGGAGGGAACACAGATAAATATTTCTGCTTGCTGCTATGATGTTTGCATCTATCTGCAAGGTGCACACTCATGCACAGCCAGCGTTGCCACCATTTAGTAAGAAAGCATTTGCCAGAAGGTACCCCACAATTAGCACACATATTTCCTGATCTAAATACAGGGGGAAACTGTGGTTTCTGATCTACCACTGTGCGGTAACTGTTGGCAAATGCCAACTTTTTAATGGCGACTACTCCTCCACATTTCTTCGTGTAGAAACTGGCTTTGATTAGCAGCTACCCTTTAGTTAATAACTAAGTGGCAGGAATAGTTCGAAATGGAGAGGTTGGGATTCCCAATGGATGGAAAGTGGTGCCGTTCACTCAGCTTCCTTTTAAAGTCTCTAATTTGTGCCAGCCAAAAAACGTGACTCGTACATGATTCTCTCTGTGTGTGTGTGTGTCTGTATTTGTGCAGGTGTATGTCGATATTTAAGACTTGTATCTTAGTTCTTTAAAGCCACAGAGTTCAGTTTGGACTAGTGCCAGGAGGAGCAAGCACTTCCAGTGGAGCAGGAGAAAACTCGTAAATACAGCTTTTAAATGGCAGGTGATTCCTAGAGGGGTTAAAAATAAATAATAAGGTTGTAGGTTACAATATCATCTTTTAGCTACCAGGAAAAAGGTTGCTCCCTTCCTCGCAGGCTCAGTAGGGAATCAGCCTGCATAATCGGGGCATGCAAAATGCACAACTGGCCGCAGCTCAAGCGGGAAGGCAGCACATGGCCGCCAAGGCTTCCTTCTGGGAGCTCGGCTCCTGGCACCTCACTGAAGCCATTTGAGCTCTAAGTCACCGCACTTTGTCCGGGCTGGTGTGTGGAGCCCGCTTCAGCAGTGGCGCGGCAGAAAGCCTGCCCAGTTTTGTGTCGGCTCAGTGCATTAACGCAGCCATAAAACAATTATCCCCCTTTTGATTTGGTCCCTCAGCAGGCGCTGGTGGCGACGTCCGCAGCCTCTGGCTCTGCTCCGTGCCAGGGCTGGCCATCCCCCACCTTCACCCCGCTCCATGCCCTCACAGGCCCTCAGCCTGGGTTTGCAGGTCCTCCAGGTCTCTTCTTATTCTTCCCGCACCCAGCGTGAGCCCTCAGCCGGACCCAGAGAGGGGTTCAGAGCAAGCGTGTTGAGCGTTAGGCAGCCAGCCCCCACTTCGCTTGTTTGATGCCTCCTCTGTCCCTTCAAACTTAGATCCGACTGACAGTTTTTTCTATTGTTTTTTCTCCAGGGCCGTCCAGGCCTGCAAACCTGCCGGGGGCTCCCATAGCTGCCTCCTCCCACCCTCACACATCCGTGATCACGTCACCTCTCCGCGCACTGGCCTCCCTCCCGCCCTGCCTTAGCCTGCCCTGCTGTGGTGCACGTGCAGTCTCAGTTGGCGGGACTCAGACTGAGATTCAGACTGAGACGTCAGGCACATTTGGATGTCATTGTCAGTTGTCAGGTAATAGAAATACTTTTTTTTTGTTGCTATCTGAAGGTCAGTAGTGCTGCCAAGTGATGTCGTCTTTGCTGTGGGAGAGCTGCCTTTGCTGGGTCACATGGGGAAGGCAGAGAAAATGCCCTAACCTGCCCTCCCCTCCCACTTCCCTTCCTCCTTCCCTCTCCACCCTGGTGGAGGATGGGGAGTGGGAAAGGGCATGTGACTCCCTCCATTTTCTCATCCCTCCCCTCCTGCCTGCCCACGCTCAGTTGTCACCTGTGGCCACTGCTGGGCCATTTGTGCCATGTTGTGAATAAATGTCTGAGACTCCTTGCAGAATGTGATACCCCAGTATCAAGATTTCATCTCTTTAGGCTGTTTATTTTAAGCTTAATTGGATAGCATTTTACATCTGAGGTATTTTTATTTCCTTCTTTTTTGCCCTTCCTCCTCAGTCATTCATATTAAAGGCTCTCCTCCGCATCCATGTGCACGCAGGATGTATGTGCTCCATGCTGTTTTCTCCCTTGCTTTGAGAAAATGCTCCTTGGTAACTCACCATGCATCCCTGGCCTCTTACCCCATCAGTTTTTCTTTTCCTTTATTCCTTCTGGATGCCTGACTTTTATCACCACAAGGAGGGAAAGTGAAAATGAAGGCACACCAAGCTAGCCAAAGAGAACATGGACATATTGTCACCAGACCCCATCATTTCAGACCCAGTGATCTCTTTGAAATCAGTGGGTGTTTCTGAGCATGGATCAGTTGCAAGACTCGGTCTATGATGAACTCTGGGCTGGTGAGGTGAAAATGGGGAGGGTTTAAAAGAAAATGCAGATGTGGCAAAATCCACAAATGTTTATGGACTGTCACTGTGGTGGGCCAAATCCCACAGCCCTCATTCATGATAATGCACATGTAGTTTTAATAAGGAGTTCCCTAAATGATGCTGGATAAGTAAAGTGTGAGGACCAAAGGATTCAGAGAGACAGCAATGACTGTCAGGAGTAAAGCCTTTGTGAAATGGCTCCTCGTTTCTCCCCTGAAGCTGGCAAAGCTTTGCTGTGCTACCTTTTTCCTTCCACAAGCACTGGTACCACTTGGCTACAGTATGCTGTATCTCACGAGAATGTTCCTGTGCTTTTCTTATTGATGTAATAAAGTGAGATATAAAGTTTTGCAAGAAATTTAAATTTGTATCTTGGAAACTCTGGGTCTTGAAAGATAAAATGTTCTCAGGAGGAGGCTAAGAGCACTCTGCAGAGTGCTGTGTAGGTCCTGGGTGAAGCTCAGGGCGCACGGAGAAGGCTCCCTTGATGCCTGTAAGATGCTCAGCCTGCACCCATCCGCTTGCACTGGTGCACAGGCTCTGGGTTTGTAGCAGTGTGCTGTGTGGTGAAGTGCCATGAGTAAATCCAGGGTCTGGTTACATTTTCTATGCAAGCTGCTGCATGCAGTATGGCAGAGGATGCTGCTTTAATGAAATTCTGCTTCATCAGCCTCAGCAGACTGACCAATGTCGAGACAGGCTCTTGCAAATGGTGAGCGCTGGATCAGTAAGTCAGAAAGCTTCCCTGCCTTCTCTCCTCCCAGGAACCAGTAAACCAAACTGGAACTGGTCTCATGTTTTGCTGTCTTTGTCTTCTCTGATGTAGTATGCACATGCATGCCTTAGGGAGGCACATAGCTGTAACGCTGAATTGGATACCCCAGTTCCCTCTTGCTTCTGATTCTAGGAGCTAGTAGGAATGGAAGCAAGTACACCTAAAAATAGAAAAGGAAGGAAGGAATAACTTATTGAAGAATGTGGATAAAATGTTCTCAGGAGGAGGCTAAGAGCACTCTGCAGAGTGCTGTGTAGGTCCTGGGTGAAGCTCAGGGCGCACGGGGAAGGCTCCCTTGCTGCCTGTAAGATGCCCAGCCTGCACCCATCCGCTTGCACTGGTGCACAGGCTCTGGGTTTGTAGCAGTGTGCTGTGTGGTGAGGTGCCATGAGTAAATCCAGGGTCTGGTTACATTTTCTATGCAAGCTGCTGCATGCAGTATGGCAGAGGATGCTGCTTTAATGAAATTCTGCTTCATCAGCCTCAGCAGACTGACCAATGTCGAGACAGGCTCTTGGATCAGTAAGTCAGAAAGCTTCCCTGCCTTCTCTCCTCCCAGGAACCAGTAAACCAAACTGGAACTGGTCTCATGTTTTGCTGTCTTTGTCTTCTCTGATGTAGTATGCACATGCATGCCTTAGGGAGGCACATAGCTGTAACGCTGAATTGGATACCCCAGTTCCCTCTTGCTTCTGATTCTAGGAGCTAGTAGGAATGGAAGCAAGTACACCTAAAAATAGAAAAGGAAGGAAGGAATAACTTATTGAAGAATGTGGGCAAGGTGAGGCTTTTGTACTTTGTGTACTTGGAGTTCTCACTTTGGAGTTGTGTGCTGTGAGTCCTCGGAATTGCCTGTTTGCTGGGAGAGAAATGCCAGCTCTGTGGAGAGGGAGACCTGTTATCATGGCTTCCTGTAATTACTGCTGCAGTCTGCCACACTTAGAGAATAGGTTTTATCAAAGTGCATGCTACATGTTTATGACAGTAGTTGGTCAAGGTCTGCTTGAAAGAAACATTTTCTTCCCTTGAAAAAGGAGATTATGTCTACTTAACCCTTTCTTAGCTCCCATAGTATTCACTGTATGTGAGCCTAGGCAAGGGTTGTGGGTTCTTTCTGTCACCCAAAATGTTTTGTGGAAATGATAGAAAAGTGAGTTCTTTGTGTTGATTAATAATCTAGTGACAATCCCTGCATTGTGCCTTTTTTTTAAATATAGACATTTACAACAGTCACTTGCTCCAGCTTTAGAGATCAGCTTGTCTCTCTGACTTGATTAGCCTTTTATTCTGTCAGCCCTGTTCTTGCTTCTGAGGAATTGGTTACTTCTTTGAACAAAAGCCATCAGCAGTTCCCGCCTCCCCTCATCCTTCATCATTTCTTACCTTTCCTGTTTTTCAGCATCTATTTAATGCAGGACCTGGAGATTTTCCATGCAGTTCTCAAGCAGACTGCGACTCTGATGGCTTGAAGTTGCAGGTACTCCAAAATCTTTGCTAGGCACTCACAAACTTGGCCCTCAAGAGTCCTCAAGCAAGTTTGTGCTGGAGAATCCAAATGTCTGGCTGCTGGTGGGATTTGGGGTACACATGTGGCAAAACTGCATTTGGAAATCTCTGACCTAGACAAGAGTGATTGTCTGGGATGCTGAGTAGTGTTCAGTCATGCACAGAGGAAACTGTGCTGCTCATCCAGAGTTGTTACTGATCTTTAGAAAACGTGCTGCTGATATTTTCAGTCACAGCACATGGTGCTGGGAGGTCTGCTTGGATGTCCACTGTGCTGCTCAACCAGCGCTGATCGTGGTCCTGTCTGCCTTCAATTCTTTGTGTTCAAGGCACCCCAGGATGAGGAATTTGCAAGTAAAGGTCCATGTTTTTTCATGTGATTTAAAAAAAAATCTCTACCACTGGTTCAATCTCTCTCAGTCTATTTATTTATTTATATATTTTTGCCCCAGAAGCTTTTGTCAGTTGAATTGGGTTCAGATTTTTTTAGTGCCTATTTAATTAGAAGTTGGAATAGAGTAATGAAATTCACAGGGTTATGTAGCTTGGATCTAAAATATAGATGGGCAAAGCATTCATTTTGCTTTACCCCTTGCCAGATTAGGGTGCTTTTTTGAGCCTGCTTTTTATTTCATTTCAATGAATTGCAACTGCTCAGAGTAACTGCAAAACACATAGGGTTTTTTTTTGCATAACAGAGACATGCAAATGATTGTTGAGAGACATAATTATGTAAAGAAAAGTATATGTCTGTGTGCATGCACACATACACTGCAATGCTTTTTGTGGGGCTATTTTTTTACAATACATCTTCATAAGGCTCTTTTTATGATGCTGATTTATTAATATTGTACATTAAGGCTTAAATTGTCAAAGCTGCCTAAGAGATTTGGATGCCCATTTCCCATTAAAGTTAACGAGAAATGAGCATTGAAAATCTCAGCACAGAAGTGTATGGCACGTTACAGTGTGTTCTCCAAAGAAAAAAGTCCCTGCCTTGAAGATACTGTGGTGCAAAAGCCCCAGGAAGATCGTAATCAGCATAAGACAAAGGGGATTGTAATGGCACAGAGAATAATTAATCCCCTGTGCCTGCATTCACATATATACCTGGTCCAAATTCTTTGGACCTGGGCCTAGAAATGAGGGTTTTATATACCCCTGTAAAGATAATTAAATCTGTCCAATACACATATATTCATCTAACCAGTGAAACTGCTTCCTTGAATGTAGGCTGATGGAAGGAGGTGAAAAGCAATTATGATACTTAGTTGCATGTATAAAAACAGCAAGTGGGCATGGACAGCAGTGATTAATGGACAGGGCTGTGAAATTTAAGGTCTAAAATAGAGGAAGGCATGGGGCCATATCTTGGAAGAGAGGAACCAGCTCCTGCTAATTCAAGGAATCAGCTGTGTTAGTCATTAGGACCTTCTGAAAATCACAGTCATCTTGTAAAGTTAATATCAATTTACTTGGCTACTGAAATTCTACTTACTGCTTCATTTAACTAGTCTGGTGTTTTCTTGGCAGAGGTTAAGGTGACAGTAAAGATAAAAGCAGTGCCTGTAACTAAATCATAGGTTTTATAAGAATACTTTTTCCTCCATCTATTATATCAGCGTATTCATTTTATGTTGGTTTTATAACTGGAGTCAGCCAATGAGAAGAGCTAGGTTAGACCACCCTGCTGTAAAAAGCTTGATGCAATTAATACAGTCTGTCTAGAAAGAAGTATTATTTCAAAAACTTTTATGTTAATGATATGGTATGCACTCGGCACGTTTCTTACTTGAACAAGAAGCAAGCTTTTGTTCAGTCCAGCCTGGGTTTTATTAACACAGGAGGATCAATGGAAAACAAAACAGTAATCAGAGCAGAGAATACAAACTCATCCAGCAAAAACCTTCTAACTCATCATGTCCCAGGAAAATGACTGATACTCTACCCTTCATTTTTTGCTGAGCGGAGTTTCAAAAAAAAGATGCAAAAAAGATGCAAAAAAATTGATTTCTCTTCAGCACTGATGCCTTTTTGAGAGGAGAACGAGGAATTTGGTATAAGTGTCAGAGGACAGACAAAGATCTACAGTTTCCCTGAGAGCCTTTGTAAATGTATCTTTTCATTTTGCTGCATAAATAAGAGGTTTGCATAAAATACTGGCTAACATTCAGGAGAGATGTCCCTATGAGTCGTGTATTTATTTATTTTAGTGAAATATTTAATGCATGCTATAGTAGAATTGACTTTGTGGACAGTACTTACAGAGTGCAGGGATGTGTGAGAGATGTATACACTAAAAAGAGTAATGCATCAGTCTGAGTGCACGCATCCATCTTTACACCTATCTATCAATCTCTGTGTTCATTCACCTATCCAAGTATTAAAATCATATGTGACCTGCTGTCTAGGCAGCTCCCTGTCTCACTAGATATTAAAATCAGATCCAAACTCAAAATAAGTGGATTTAACACAGGCTGTTTTTTTGACTGAATAGTGTGTTTGCCAAGAGGCAGCAAAGAGACCTTAAAATTGCAGAGAGGTGACTAAAACGAGGGTGCTGCATGGGGCAGGGTCGCTGGCACTGAGAGCGTGGCTGTGGCTTTGTTCTAGACAGATGGCTGATCACTATAACTTTGTAAGTCCTAATTATGTCAAGTTAAGAACCAGCAGGAGCAATAGTGATATTTAAAGGTTCTTTAAAGCGGATGCTTGCCATTTCCAGACATCCCAGCAAAAAAGAAAAGCCCTTAATTGCCATATTAATGGGTGGAACTGAATCTGGTAGTCTTGGTAGGAAAAGGTTCAAGGCAACGTTGCCTGCAGTAAGGACAATGGTTCCAACATTGAGAGAGTTAACTCGATCACATACCACTACACTGAGCCCGAGAGTCTGAACTCTTCAAACGCTCCAAATGGAGAGCTAAATCAAAGAATCCTGTTTCAAATCCATCCAAGATGTTGCTGTTTTTCTCCTCTGACAGGAGAAGCATTTGGAAGTGCAGTTTCTTTCTTTTTTTATAGCTGTCTTAAAAAGGAGTTTGGATGTTTAGCACAGCTGGTGCTCATTACATTATGCACTATCAATAAAATAGCATGTGTAATTAATTTTTAATGCAGTGCTGTATGCAGCGCTTTAAAGCAGTTACTGTATGGGGAGAGCCGACACCGGTCACTGACATCAGAAATATTGAAATAGAGGGCTAGATTTTGCATTTTTAAAGGGTGTATGTGAGAGTGGGGGAAGGGTAATTCCCAGCCAGTAATTCTCTGGCCACAATCAAATTTAAAAATATAGGAACAAGATGGATGAAGGTGATTTTATAATTTGTTTATTGGAAGGAATGAATTTTTGTCCTTTTGGAGTTTGCTGAGTGATAGCTGAATTAGTAGAGGTGACTTCAGAATATAGGTAACGACCAAGGGAGCACATAGAAGCAGATCTATGTTTGTTAAAACACAAACAGGCTTTGACGGTATCAGGTAGGAGATGAGGTAAAAAGGGAGCTTATGGAAAAGCAAGGGAAGGACATTTCTGTTCTAACTCATTGAACAGTTTGTTTTCTTTTCATTGCGGGGCTTCTTTCTCGTGCCTTGTTGTGTCTTCTTGTTCCCATTAGTAAAAACCCCATTTTTCCCCCCTTGATTCATTAAACACTTTGGTGTACTGGTAGTTTGGAAGGGAGAGAGTAGCTTGGTCATGGAGGCACCACTGATGACATGGTTTATGCTGCTCTGACAGAAGACCCAAACAAATTAAGGTCTTCTTTTTGCATGGCAGTACTTTCCACAAGACACTAGCATCAGTGAAGACTGCTTTAATTAGGCACAGTAGGAAAGGTTTGGGCACCATCATGGCTCTCAGCAGCCATTATGTCCAGAAACACCTTGGTTGACTGAAGGAGGAGCAGACCTCTTTTTGAAGTTGTAACATGGTGTGTGTCCGTGCTCAGCAAAGGGATGGGAATGGCTTTCATGTTTCTGCAGCAGAGTAACTGCCAGGGAGGGTTTGCAGGATGGGACCAGCCTCTTCCCTGCTGCCGCTGTTTTCCCACCCATTTTCAGAGAGTTAAATGCCTCTTGGTGAACACTTCCTGAAAAGAGAAGAAATCAACTGCAGGAAGAGAAGGAAGGAAGCAATCACCTAAAAAGCAACAAAATTAGGGGTAGTACTTGTCAGGTGCCTTGCCTTTTGGTTGGGCAATGCACCAGCTTCCTAAAGCTGATTTTTTTTTTTTTAATACACGTGCACAAGGCATAAATGTTTGCAATTATTCTTTCTTTCTCTCAGCAAATTGCCATTCATTTGTACATAACATATGCTAAACAGTTCACTTGCACAGCCTCACCTGGCATATTCAGGATGGAGTTTCCTCCTGCCCCTTCAGCAGTAGCTTTTTGTCATCACTTTTCTTCTCGCTTTCTGTCAGATTTGTGCGGATGTGTTTGTGTGCCTGAGCCAGGAAGTGAATTGGCCTGTTCAGTTTGTGAGAATAGAGATAAACCTCTCGTGCACAAATATAATGCTCAGTGTCAAAGGAAGTAGGGCAAACTATGGTGTATGGTGTAGGTAGTTGTGAGGAGGACTGCTTTTTAGTTCACAAGCCAGAGTGGGAAAGGTGGAGGGAACAATGAGGTGTTGTACATTTTGTAGCGAAATCATTTTAATTTTATTTTATTTGTTTTAGAGGAATTGGATCATTTATTCCTGGGGTGGCTCGGGTTTAGGCCAGAGAACTGCAAAAAAAGTAGTGTGTGTCCCTCCAGAGCTAATTCAGAGGACCTTTGCTTTTTTGTTTTCTAAATGCTTCATAAAAATAGATGAAAGGAAGGGTTCTATGCTCAGATGGGATGCTATATGTTCAGAATGGGATTTGAGTCAAAGAAGCCATGCTGATGCATCTTGTGTGTGCCCCACTGTGTTCCTGTGCTCTGCATGTTGGTCCTTCTTTCTGCTGAGCAGTAAAGAGCTGAGCAACTGTTAGCAACATATCTTTTATGCTGTTTGCCTTCTTTTGGACAGGCTTTTCCCAAGAATTTTTGCAGTACATAGAGAAGTTTGGTAGGCTAGTGAATGGTACACACCTTTGGTGTCTTTATTTTCCTCTTGTTTTTGTCTTTAATCGAGCCATTTCTCTGGACCCCAGTTCCAGCTGATGTAACTTGCCATAGCACAGGCTGGGCAAGTCAGGTTCCATGAGACACTAAAAATTGCACTTGGAAGGAAGCAGGCAAAAATCCCACATAGGAAGGCTTGCATTTTTTATGAATTCAGCTGTATGAGTCAGAGGTCCTGGGACTTCAGGAATGAGGTTAATGCAGCCACTAAACAAGGAGATGGGGAGACAGTTGCTGGAATTGTGCTATGAAATGGTGCTTTCTAAATTACTGTCTCTGCTATGAACATAAAGGGCCTCTGGTTAGAGAAGAGCTGGTTTGCACAACATACCTGCAGCTTTAATTCTTGTTTAAACCTCACCTGGTTATTTGAATCCAACTGTAAATGTATTATTTTCAGTACATCCCCTTGGCAATGTGAGAGGAGCATCCCATCCTTCCTGAGTGTCAGGCTGGCTCCTCACATGTCCTGTATTGACCTAGATTATTTCACATGAGGCACGGATCTAAACCTGATCCTTGCATCTCTTCCACGGCTGCGTGACAAACGTGGAGCTCCCAGGGTGTGCTGTGCCATGCCAACAGTCCACTGAGAGATGGGTTAGGGGCTGCCTAGGGATGCTTGGCTGGGCATCTTCCTGTGAGGTGTTTTCTGACTTCAGCGCTGTTATACTGCTCTGCCAGTCGTGAGCATGGTCTGTGGAATCCCAGGATGCACAGAGATTTAAGCAAGAGTCAAGGTGTTGTTGGGAAATACATATAATTTACAACTGTCCATGGTGATGAGAGTAAAACCCAAAACTTCATGGAATCTCCTAAGACCTCAGTATAGCAGCAGTGCCTTCTGCTTGCAGGGAAATTATTTTTTCCGTTTGCATCTTCTAACAGAGTTTTTGGTTATTTTTTCATCTCTTCTGGTTGAATAGGGAGAGGATAAGTTAACTTATTATGGCACAGACAGGCTTATAATGTAAAGTCTGTCCAAAAATTGGATCTGAGTGTTCATGGATTGATTAATCAAAATCCTTTATAAAAATGTGTGAACTGTCGATTAAACAGGGAACAGGACATACAGTGAGTACAAGACTAGTGAGTAACTTTACCTTCCTGTAAAATCTAATTCAAAAACATCAATCTTTCTGTATTTTTTTCCCTTCAAATGGAACTAATTCCTCTGCTGTAAATTTGAGGTAGAATCTTAAAAGCTCCACCGTCTATTGAAACCAAACACTTCACTGTCATTATCAATAGATACATAGAATAGTTGTAAAATGATCCTCTGAGATTGCTGTAAATTCCTTCCCAATTTCCTTCACACTTTCCCTGCCCATTTTCCATGAAGAGTGCTGTGAAAGCTGCATCCATCCTGCTCCTGCCTCAATCACCACTGTCACCATTCATTAGTGCAGTTGAGCACACTCATAAATGTCTGAGCTCTTCCCATATTTAGAGCTCTCTACCCAGCAAATCTCCCCCTCTGCTCTTCCTTTTTGAGAAAAAAACACAGTGGTCAGGGTTTGAGGTGGGCACTTGAGATATAATTTTAATTCAGTGACCTGGTATCATCCAGAGCTGTATGGGTGAGAAAGAGTGTGGGAGACAGTACCATCAGTGCTTAAATAATTTGGTCCTTGACCTTTCTGTCTAAGTTTGTCAGGCTGTGTCTTGTGATTATAGACTGAGATTTCTTAAATTTGTATTCTCCTTAATAGGTAAAGATGAGCGAAAGCTGTTTTTCACTTTCTCCTCGCTCTTTCTTCACAGATGTCTTTGCTCTCTGGGACTGGCTGGCACTGCTGGGGAGGTATTTCCCAGGGGATTGCATTGCCCCGGGGTTAGATTTCTCCATCTACACAGCAGCATGGAGCTGTAGTGCATATAGCTCCCTCCCAGCAAGTCTCAGTGAGTCACCATCCTGCTTGCTGGCTCTCTGATGAGAACAGGATGCTCTGTCCCAGGCCACTCTGTCCATGGAGCTTCTGCCCATCTGCACCTTTCCCTTCCCCTGCTCTGCCCTAGACATTAATATTTCTTTCTTATTTCATATATAACATTTCAATTTTTCCATCAGGTAGGTCCTTCATTGATTGCTGTCACTGCCAGTAGTCCCTGAAGTCATAATTACAGCACTTCTTTTTTCTAAAAAACAAGTCCAAAGTGAAATTATTCTTTTTAGTGGTTTTTTTTTTAACTTCACATTTTTTAAAATGGAAATGACTGCTGAAAATAAACACGGTTTGCAATGTACAGACTTACTGAGCCAGCATGAATTTCCTTAATAAGCTGGGGTATGTGTGTGTGTGTGCACGTGTGTGTTTTCCCCCCTTAGACCTTGGAATAAGAGTGCTGTCTCTTTAAATCCTAACTCAAACTTTACTGGCGATTTTACAGAGCCTGGTTTCATTTATAGTGGAGCCAGACTTGCTGTGTGAGAGCCGTCCGCATGCTGGAATTAGTCTTAAGCTCGCTTCTGTGGCGTTGCCAAATTCCATGTTTGTGTTTTATTTAGAATTCTTTTCACGGCCAGTCGAATCTGTTCAGGCACACATAGGCAGTGTTGCGCCCCATGGAGAAAATAAGCAAGTTTGCGTTTTCTTTGGCATAGGCCATGGCCACAAAAGACTGCGGTCTAAAGAAACATTTTTTAAAAGCTATTTTAACCCATAACAGATGTATAAAGTAGGCACACACATGCCAGCTTCCTTAGTTTTAATTAAAAAATAATTATGGCTTTAATGGGATGCTAGTGACAAATTTGGATGAATGGTGGGTGACATTATCTCAAGGCTTGCTTCAACTTATAAATTAGTGCATTTCTCTTGGCCAGTGGTACAGATGAAATTAAATGAAGGAGCAGATTAATATTTCTTAAAGTTACATTGAACCAAATGAAAAATCCAATCAAATAAAAAAGTATGGTCCCTTCCTCTCTCTCTTCCTCAGATCTCCATTTGCATGAGATCACAGAACATGGAGGAAAAGTTATTTTCTCTGGCTGATAATTGCTCTGGCCAACAATAAACTGGACTTAGGTTTTCAAGATGATTCTCTCTTTCATAATTTTGCATTGGTAGCCACATTGCCAAATTATTGTGATTAATGCCAGCAGGTGCTTCCATTTATAACCACATCTAACCAGCTAACACGGTACCTTCGAGCCAGGAAATCTTAAATATAAACCCAACCTTACGTGTTGCAATGGTTCTCTCTCCATACCTTGGCTAACTGGCGGTGATGCTGGCTGAGATTTCTCACATCTTTAGGCTATTTTCAATTTGGGGCTTTTAAGGCTCACCAGAACTGGCCTAGATGCACAGGCTTGCACAGGTAGCAACAGTTTATATTTATGAAGAAATAAACAAAGGAGTAATAAACATGTAATGAGCTAACCCCAGATGGTATCTCTGCTGTTATTAGTCAGGTGTATGTAGAGTTGAGGAAGGGAGATTGAAGGATCAGCATGAGTGGCTCTGGATATTGAAGGAGAGGTTGGATGGGTTCACTGGAAAAAGTGTCTTCCTCCTTCCCATGCATCCCACCCATGGACACCCTGAACAGATGCTGAGAACAAAGGCGATAAAGCAGCACAGCTTTTTAAGACGTGCAGCAGAATCACATTTCCTCCAGACCTGCTTGTCCCACCCTCGTGCTCCCCAGCAGCAAAGGCAGCCCAGCGTGGGATGGGGCTTTCTGGATGAGAGCAGATGATCAGCTTGATGATCTATGGCACCAGCAGATGAGGATCATTTTGGTTTTGGATGGCAAAACCCTGTTTCCTGTTCTCCAACATATTCTTTCATGAAACTTCTCATCTGCTTAACATTTAGCTCCCATTGTAAAAGACAACCCTGGAATGCTGCTGATACATGTACTCTAGATGGTGGGAACTCTGCTTCACTCAGGCAGTGCTAGTTTTCTCTAATGAATATGTTGAAATGTTTCCTTAGCAAAAAATTAAAGTGACTTTTGGAAAAAAAGCAGATTAAGGAAAGAGGGAGAGAGTATCAGGTGCTTGGTGGATAGCTGTGCACCTTCCCCATGACAGTCCATTCATCTTGTGACTTACAAATGTTTTGCTTCTAATTTCCATGCAAATGTGGCAGGGTCTCCCACCCTGCTCACTTAAAGCTATCTGCCGTGTTAAGCTGGGGAAATCCAGCAAGAGGAAGCTGCTCTGCTTGGTTTGAGACAAATCTGCAGAATTTGAGCTCTTCAGGACAATCCATTTGATCCCTCAGGGATGGCAGTGTCTTTTCTTGGTGTGCAGGATGTCCATTGCCTGAAGCTGAACCAAACCAGTCTCTCTGAAGATACAATTAGGTTTTGTTTAACTGTAGCAAAAGAAAGGTTTTCCTTTGTCAATCGAATGAGAATTTCTGTGGTAACATTTCCCTGAGCTTGAATTCCTCATGAGTGAAAATGAAGCTCCAGCATTAAAAACATGAGTCATGCAGTGCACATGAGACTAATTTTTGCATTCCTGGAATTTTTGGAGGGAAACATTACATTCATGATAATCCTTTCAATTATACCTTATTGCTAAAATAATCCATGAGGCATTCTGCAGTAGAGCCCTCTGCTATTTGGTTACAGTTGAGGCTTTGAAAATAGCACCTGAAAGCTTTTAGACTCCTGTGTGTCAGTATCTTAATTTTCTTTTTATGTTGATGCACACAGGATGGTCTGCCATCCTTTTTATTTACTCCTTAGGTTTTTTTTGTTTAATAAATAAGGCTAATTTGATTTGTTCTGATCTGTCTCAAGTATCTAATTGCTGCTGTGGAGAAAGATTAATGTCCAGTTGAAAGGATTCCATATCTATGAATGAGAACTGAAAGCAGATGTTAGTTTGATGAACGTGTGCTGCCCATTCCTTGCCTGCACTGGCTCAGAGAGCAGGCTGCTGAGAGACTGCTATCTATCAGAAGAGAAATGTTAGGTGCCAAACAGAGTTCAGAGTCACACACCTGTCACGTGGAGAGTGAACAGTGAGCAAATAAAATATCCCAGGTAGGTTTTTTGCTGCTTGTGAAATAGCTATACACACGACAGTGTAAACCTCAAATTGTCAGAAGTATTTGACAAACTCTGGTTTGGCACTGTGAATCAATGACAAGAAGGACTTTGTGAGTTTTCACTCAGGGAGAAGTGTTGGTATATTGTCCAAGGGCTGGTAAGTTCAGTTTCTAGTGCATTGTATGCACAGTGCTGATTCTGAAGTTAATCCAATCCCTGGAAAACCACCCGACACAACCAATCCAAAGCTGATACTGGTGTCTTTGCTATTGATGGTCTGGCTAGGTGCTCAGGCATTTCTGGCAAGCCAGGCCAAATGCTTTTCAGAGTTTGCTAGCTTGAGTTCATGCAGATCTGTGGAGAGCAGACAGTAAAAGGAGCAAAATACTAAATTACCTGGGCATAAGATCAGTTTTTGCATCATCCAGGCAACTCTGACATGCCCTGCACACAGTAAGTGCAACAGCTTTTTAGATAAAAGCAGGTACAGACGGGATCTTTTTGCATGGGCTCTTCAGTTTAGCAAAGATGCTTTAGAGCCCTTTCACAAGCAGTGCTCTCCTGTGCTCTCTGGGCTGCTGGAGCTCCCCTTCCCAGCCACTGTGTAACAGCAGGTTAGTGGCCAGGGCACAGAGGAGGAGACATTTTGGCCAAGGGCAGGAAATTCTGATAATGGCAGTAAGATTGTCAGTGTTTCCAAAAAACAGAGAGCACTTTCTTTGTAAAGCCTCTTTTAAAAATATTTCCAGTAGTTTTAAAATGCTCACCATTATTACTGTGAGCTAGAGAGAAAACATAACAGATTTAGTCACAGTGTGTGTGTGTGTGTGTGTGTGTGTGTGTGTGTGTGTGTGTGTGTGTGTGAAATAGCTTTTGCATTTTTACTGTTTGTTAAATTGCTATTCAGGTAATGTCTGTGACAAGAAAACTATTTCACAGATGGACAGACAAAGATGTAAAGACCAACATAACTCTTCCTTGATGTCAATAAATCAGACTGACCTGGGATGTGTGTATGGCAGGAGAGGGAAAGAGAGAGAGGAGGGGAGATGGAAGATAAAAGGCACAGAGAAAGGATTAGGAGTCATGGAGAAGGACAGGTGCTGGCATCCCAGAACTCTGTCTATGTCAGCTTTTGTACTGTAGTCCTGTCAAAATTACTGCAAAGAAGAGTACTTTCAGTTTCACCTCCTGTTCCCCTGGAACCTCAGTGGGGCTCTACATACAGCAGCCAGGTGAGAACAGAGAAGATACTGTTTTTTCAAGCTGGTTTTTTTCATTTGGGGTGTAACTATAAAAACAATAATTCTAAATATAACTATTTGTATTGTTTTTTGTTGTTGTGGTTTTTGTTTTAAGACAGTACTGATCTGAGCAGTGAGACTCTTTCAGTTAAAGTAACTATATTTTACTGGCATAAAACCTGAGCATTCAGGTTGTTCTTGATGATTTTCCCTAACCTATATCTACCTGACTGTGCTATGATGTCAACAATTCCTAGCTGATATAGCTCACAAAATGACTGGAAATTAGAAAGTGGACCAAAATAAAGTAAATGGTAACTCTGTCCCTATTAGGACATAATTTCCAGTTACTAAAAAACAAAATCTGCTCTTTGTCTTCTCTTACTTTCTGCACCCTCTTCTTAGCTTTTATTTCCTTATAGGCAGGAAATGGAATTGGTGCAAATATGACTATCCTAAATTAAGCTGGTGAGTTACTCATGTAGCTGATATCATTATTGGTCACTACGTAGTGCATGGCAAACTTCATTTCTTTGGAGACGAGTCAGGACTGAAGTAAAGAGATGGAGCACAGCTGACCATGCAATCAGTAATAAATGTGGCAATTTCTTTGTATCTGGTCTCCTGTCTGGTTGCTCCTGCATCTTTAAGTGGAGTACGAGAAAATATCTTTAAGAAAAGATATCTTTTATGAAGATATCTCCCTTTTCTTAAAGATATCTTTTATAACATGGTGGCTTTCCTCATTGCAACGAACTCAGCCTGCAGAATGAGCTGTGAGTGTGTAATTTTTGCAGGACAGGGCTTGTCTGCAGTATTTTACTGTTCCTGGAAGTGGTCACTTGGGCAAGTACATATGTGCTATGAGTAAGTATTGGTTTTCTCTGTCTGCTTCTTAGCAGGTTTTCCTCTGAATGAAGGTGTGCCTGGCCCTGGGCAAATTGTGGAACTCCCTCATGTTGGCAGTGGGAAGGTGTAATGGGGTTGGGAACTTCACGTGGTGCTCATAGCTCAGTGCACACCTCAGGCTTAGCATCAGGAATCTCTTGTTTGCTCTGCATGGACAAATACTCTGTTGGCCTTACACAACTGCAGGCATGGCTGTAAGGTTTAATCATGCATCTAAAATCAAAGGAAAACACCGCACAGGGAGTGTTCCTTGGAAAAAACATCTCTAGGAGACCAACACCAGGCTCTCTGTACAGGTGGGAGAAAATAAAACATTCTTGTCTAGAGGTCCCCAGTGATCCCAATGTAAGAACCCTCTGTCTGGTTAAAATAGGAAAATCTAAGTTGAAAAATATTGTGAGAGAATTTGATAATTTACTGTATGCTTTTATTGTTATCCAGTGAAAACCACTGACAAGAGAAGAAGATCCTTGCATTTCCTGTCCTAGTCCCCTATTCCTAGATTTCCCCTATTCTTATGGCTGGGGAAATCTAAATCCAAGACTTTGTTGAATTTTTCCTGCAATCTTGGAAAAGTTCTTTAATTTCTCCATGGGAAATCTCCCACTTCAGTAAGGAATTCCAACTCCACTCTTGGATGGGATTATTATGAGGATAAAGATGTGGAAGTTTCTGAGGTGCTCAAATACTTAAATAAGAAAAAGCTACTGAAGTATATAAAATGAATGCAAATAATTTAGGCTAATTTTTGATGAATTGCTTGTCCAAGGTTTTATTGGATGTGATGTAAATGACTCTGAGGGCCATTGATAGTGATTGATGTTTATCCAACTGTTACTGTGTTTAAAATACTCACAAATACATAAGAGGTACTGCTGTTACTCCTCTCTGTGAAAACAGTGGATGAAATTGTGCTCTCAGGTACAGCAGCTCGAGACCATTGCAAATTAAGCCACTGGAAATCAATGGGGTTGCACATTTGTAACTGAGATCAGAATTTGCCTTGGCCTTGTGAGGTGCTCTGTGTGTTAATTCTTGCATCTGAAACAGGAAGAAATGGCTTTTTTATTACAGCAGTGCTTGAAGAGACCCCAGGAAAGTGAGATGTGTATATTAGAGGCTGCCAACAGCTAGTGGCAGTTTCGGCCTAATAAACTGGAAGTAAATAACTTGGTGATTAGCTGGAATTGGCAGGCCACTTAAACACAGCACTGACTGGGTACGTGGTTTTCCCTGTTCACACCTTAATACTATATAACAGCATGGATGGATGCCTGGAAGAAATATGGCCCTCAGAAGAACTTGTTCTGAATCTACCTTGACACTTCTATTTGTAAATGATCTTAATAACAACTACAACAAGTACTTAGCTGGGACTTCTCATTCCAAGGAGCCCAGAGCACTTCTAATTTGAAGAGCGAGCAAACAATTAACAATGAAATCCAAGTCATTATAGCAGGGGTAGTTTTGTAGTTCAAGGGATGAACTAGGAAGACAGTGGAAATGGTTTTCTTGCTGCTGCCCCCACCACAGCATCTCTCTGTGAACTCTGGCTGCAGTGGGGATGTGTGAGGCTTAATCTCAGGCAAAGAGTTTTGTGGATAAAGCAAGCAGTGCAAGAACCTAAACGGGATTTTTGTGAATAGATTTGTCCGTTCAGAGAAATCGAACCCATGGAGATCCACTCTAAGAAGAAATATGATCAAATAGTGAGGGAATAAGTGAACTCTTTCAGGGCAGGACATAGATGAAGTCCGTGGAAGCTATCCAGAGAATCAGTTGCTATTGATTCAGTAAGCATTAGGTCAGGCTGCTTGCTCCCTGACTGCTGTTATGTTGTATTTCAGGAGACAACAGGGCATTTTGGCAGTAAGGGAAAGCCTGGCACAATCCATGCATTTTTGAAATTGCCATGCTCTTGTCTCACTTCTCTCACATCTTTTGTACCACAAGTAGCAAGAGAAGATTCTGATGCAGTTGTCATTTGCCACCTTTCTGAGTCCTACTTTAAGTTCTAATTCATAGGCTTGCTTTAACATTTTGTTTCTCCATTGGATTACTTTACTTTTTCCTTTGTGGTCCTGACGTTTCTGCTGCAAGGAGGAATTCCCCTCCCCTATGCAATAAAATGACCAGGCTGGATTAACATTGTGTTCCCAAAGAGAAAGGATAAAAAATACTCAAACAGTGCCAGGTTCCCTGACAGAAGTAATACTTCACAGTATTGTGTCATTCCTGCAGCCTCTTCTTTTCAGTTACCCATCCCTCTTAGTCATTTCATTAGTCATTATTTTTGGAAAGGGGTGTAGCCATCTGGTTTGATTGGAAAGCACCAGGGTAAATTGTCCAGCTTTGTTACTTATACTGGTCATCAAGTTGACATGTAGATTTCTAAAGATTTAGGCTGTGTATGGGTCAGAAAGTGTAGTGCTTCTTGATTGCTCTGCTCTCTGAAGTATAGGATTTTGGTGGTTTAGAAGTGGAGAGATAATCCTTTAAAATGCTGCAACTTGCCTGAGATTATGTAGCCTAGTTCTTTGTGGTTTCTCCTAATCAGCCCTCACAGGTGCATATGACCATTTTACAGGCAGGGAAAAAACAAAAAGCTTGGGCACAAACTTGGTTAATATGTTCCCAGCCTCTAGAAATCTGGTCTGGTCACGTTGCTGCATGAACAAAAGGCATAAAATGAATTTACTGCTCAAAGTGGTTTGCTTTGGGTTTGGATTAGGCCCATAATCCAGGTCAGCACTCATCAAATTATCTTGCAGAAGGTAAGACTATCTTGGCCCAAGGTAATCAGAACTGAAATGCATGACAGACAGTACATCCACAAGTCTTGCTTAGGCGTGGAGATACTGGAGCATTTTGGATCAAATAATGAGTTTTAACTTTTACTGTAATTGAGAACATGTGAAATAAATTAAAAAAAAAAAAAGAGAGGACCTGAAAGATTTAAATGCAATTAATTTTATTTTGTTGAGATTAAGTCTTTAATACCTGGAGCCTGCTAAGAAGGCCAACCAGGGTTGGCTCTGGAGTGTGAGTCTCCAGGTTTTGAAGAAGCCAAGAATCCATAATGGCTGCTCCATGTGAATCTTCTTCATTTCTTCAGCCTCCTGGGCGAGAGTCAGGGCTGTGTGAAGGTAGGTGTGCTCAGTGTTTTGCAAGCAGACATGAGCTTGCTCTGCCCATGCTTCGAGCCAACTGGAGCCCAGCCAAGCTCCAGCGGAAGCTGTACAGCTGCCTGAGCAAGGATGTGGAGCCCCAGCCCTGTTTCTCTGCAGGGCTGGTTAGCAGCCTCGGGTTTGGGTTGTTCTAACCACAGCTACAGGTCCTCTGCACTGGTGCTGGCTTGTGCCTGGCCAGGCTGGAGCGCAGGCGGGGTGAGCTTTGTCAGCCTGCCAGGTACCATGCAGACGTACCCTTCCTCACCCTAGGTAGCAGTTTCTCAGGCACTTAATTTTCGTTGAAGTCAGCATGAGCAAACGTTAGTCATCTTTGAGTAGTGGCTGCCAAAGGAGGTCCTTTGTCTAACGCGTGGATTTAGCAATGTAGGCACTGACTTTGCATTACTAATGTTTGGTCTGCTTTCTCCCAGGCCTTTCCACTTTCTTGGTCACTGTCAAGCCCCTTTCCTGCTGGCTGCTCCAGCCCTGTAATTGCATGTGACTGCGGTGATACAGTTGTCAGCCCTGAAGAAGTCTCTAGATTTTATTGCTACCCTCCCTCAGGCGATGCAGTTTACCACCGGCCCTGAGAGGCTGGTTTGGAGCCTCTTGAAGTTGTTGAGATCTCGATAGTGCTTTATGGTGATATTGCCCTCTCTCCTCACCTTGAAGAAGGGAGTGGTGATTTAGCCAGAAGCGAACAAGTGACTTCAGCAAGCTGGTGCTTCTTCCCTAGGGAGTATAACAAAACTTTCACCCTACAGGGTACAAACTATGCTTTGCTGAGTGAAAACAAAGAGCAAAAAAGAAATTGGTGTTGGCTCATGTTTCCAAGTTGTCTGAGCTTTGATTGGGCTCTGTAATTCAAAGAATTGTAGATGTATATTTTGTTTCCTATCTGTTACTAATTTATTAATATTCCTGCCTTGGCTTCTTGCTGTGGAAACCTGAACTTCATAGTGATATAAAAGCTTGAAATTGCCCATAAAAAAATTAATCTTTTTTCATTTTTTCATGTACTAGCACTAGTACATGAAAAATACAGTACATGTAGTGTTCTGAAAAAACCCTACATGATCTATGTATGAAACTGTGGTCTGTTAAACCCACCAGAAACTTCATGGTGACTTCTGCAGATTTTTCATAAGGATTTGCATCCTAAGAATTGAAAAGAGCAAATGTTTACTTTGCAAAATTATTAAAGTCTTGTGGGTTTTTTCTACTGGAATGAAACCCAAATGTGGAGATTTCTGAGAAATTAAGCTTTCTTAGTTTGTTAGTCAAACACACAGTATTTTATATCTGATGACTTCTGGGTAAGTACCAATAATATTTCAGCATTTTTCTCTGACATGATTTGTAGTCTGACAAGTGGAGTAGAACATGAGGCTTAGGACCACTTAGCAACTCTCTCTTGCTCAGACTTTCTGATGAAATTCCACTGAAACTCAGCTCCTAACACAGATCATATTAGCTGTCAAGAATCTTTGGTAAAAATGTTCTGAGCATCTCTAGTTCGTTGTCCTCTAACTTGTTTTAACTTTAAGCATGTCAGATCTGTAAGACAGGAACTGTGGTGTTCTGTGATAAGTGGCCTTTACATGTTGACTAAATTGCTTGGCTGGTACAGTTATCATCAAAGAGCTTTTTTAATGTGATAGACATAAGAAAAGCCTTCCAATTGTCTCTTCCACGTCTTGAGTATCCCAGCTATAGGATATGAATAGGATATGAAAGTACAGGCATGGGTCACTCAGCCCTGGGGTGTTATGGATGCCCTCTTGGGTCTGTATGGAAAGTGGTGGAAGCATACCTTGTAGGGTGGATGCTCATCACAATTGGAGAGAGGTAACCTAGTTTGTCAGCAATCACAAAACACTCATTTCATTTCTATTGCTACAGTTTTGTCTAGAACTGTTCAAGCCCTGCAGGGTCCAGTTCACAAGGCTGTGTGTGAACTGAACCCTGCTCTCAGGCTGAGGAAGGGTGGGTGGAGAGGCAAACCTTTCAAGATTGCTTAGAGGGATGAATCTGAGAAATTCACAGAACTCCTCTTCGTCTTCCTCTACTCATATGAACACTGAGCCCTTTTGTACTCTTTACTCAGGACTTTGAAGTGATCCTGGTAATACTTTCCCTCTACTTGTGTTTCTGTCTTTGCTGAGTCACTCACAAGCTGTACAGTGCTTTCCTTCGGGGCCCTGGGTGCTGCCACTAATTAACTCTTGCATTGCTATAGCATGCATTCAGGATCTGCTCCATGCTGTAGTTTACCTTGCTAGTGATTTGATCTTCTCTTGGTAATTCACATGGGGAATCTCTCTCTCTACCCAAATTCATGAGAAATGGGGGTTATATTTTGTAGAAAATACAGTAGGATACACTTCTGCTCAAACTACTCACCATTGTAATATTGTGGCTCATTAGGGTTAACTGCAGCAGGATCCACATGCGAGAAAACCTCAGCCTAAAATCTTCTAGGCAAAATCATATTAATCATATTAATATTGCATACCCTTGGCATGGCACATGCAAGGACTCAGTAGCATTTTTAATTCACAGCTGTGCCCCTATCAGTGTCCCCTTCTTTAGCATTCATAAAAATTTCCAACTTCATTTCAGTGTTTTGGCTGTTTTCTGTTCTTGCTTACATCCAGTTGATTACTGGGAATTAAATTCTTGTAATGGCAAAACATCTCAAAGATGAGATAATAAAATAACAGGGTTTTGTGTATGCTTCCAATTACCTTAATGAGTTTATATATTTTCACTTTGGCTGTAGAAATGTTTTAATGTGGCTCCTCAACTTGGCACAAAGTAATTCCCTTTCTTGCTACTTCCTGTAGGTATCCTAAGAAGAAATAATCCAAGCCTGTAGAGTGTTTTACCTGCATGGTCCAGCTCACTTTTCTCACAGTGACAGTATAATTTCTCTGTTTAAGTGCAGTACAGAACATGTAGCTTTGAACATGTGGATTTTGGTGAAAGACAAAGAGATCCCCTCTCCCTTGATGCTAGAAATAGCAATAGCACTGAGCAGTCAAAATATTTCAGTCTCTTGTTCTAACTGTGTTTGAGAGTGCCTGTGTTTCATGTCCTGTTATCGTTGCAGCAAAGAATCCCCGATTCTTGATAGGTTTTTTTTGGTTCTTTTTGCAAAGATGAGAGTGAAGAAGTAAGGGGGAGCTCTTCCACAACAAATATCGCTGCATGCTTTGCGATCTTTTGGAAAGAAACCTTTTTATATTTTTAAAATTTATATTCCAACAGTCCTTATTATTAAGATATTCATTCTTATAAAGGGATGTTAAATAATTAAGCCCGTGGAAGGGCCAACATCAACAAATGCTGGAATATATTTAAATAATGAAGAACATCTTTAATTTGTACATGTAAAATAATTGTGGGCCGATGGCAGGTTAAGCATTCATATTTATTAAAATGTACTTGCCTCTGCTTTAGAGGAAGGAGATTGTCATTTCATATACTCTCCTTCAGCCTGAGACACTTCAAGACTTCCTTCTCTTCAGTCAAAAAGAATCAATTATGCATTGCGGTTACTTTCCCCAAAATACTTTGATTGCCTCATTTTGTTTTAGCTGAGAGCACTCAAGTCGTTCCTCTTTATACAGGAGGGAAGAGGGGTGTGGAAATTACCCAGTCTGCAGCCAAATAACCTGGCCTTTGGTGAGGATTCCTAGTGATTCAGAATATTGACAGCAATCAGGAGTCTCAGGCTGCTGAAACTTCCCCTCTAATTGAACTGGGAAAGGTAAACCAGTTTCAGTGCTCCGCACGCTGTAATTGCAATAATTTAATTTAGCTATTTAACCTGTAATTCAGTGGTATTTATTAAAGAGCATAGGAGAAAATGAGGCCATTAGGAGCCAGAGATGAATACATTGAAATGAAAATGAACACTTCTAACTGCTAGTTGACCTTCGTTTTGTAGCAGTTTTTATTAGGCTGGTCACGGTAATTACTAGGACGTGAATCATGAAGAAAAGTGAATAATTCTGTAATGAACATTTTTATTCATTATCTCACATTTTCAGGAATCAGAAAAGTATCATGTAAAAGTATCTCCAATGTTCTCCTTTTGTTTGTTTTTCGACAAATAATGGTTTGTGGACAATAGGCCGGTGCAAAGCATCACTCCAGAGTGAGGATTTGAATCAGGCTGAATTGATGGGCCTGCAGCGTTCCAAGTGCAGCGTGCACAACTGCAGAACATGCTCAGGAAGACTGAGAGGTTTGTAAATAAAGTAGAAATCATATTAGTAAACATAGGACATGCTGGTCACCCCTGTTAACACTTAGGAGGGCACATTTTGGGTCAAAAACTGAGCTATTGAAATTTCCCAGTGATTTGTGCTGGGCACTCTTGGCTTGAGTTCTTTTACCCTGGCTGCTGCCAAGGAGCCCTTTTAGGAAGGGTTCTTTCTGACCATCAGCAACCTGTTTTGGGGAACTTAGTCAGCTTCTTGGAGGCTTCCAACTGGATTTTGTAAGACAGGAGCGAGGCACCTCTCAACACCACTGTGTGAGCAACAGAGCATCCTCCATTCCTCTTCTCCTTTAGCCCACTCCAGCATTTCCAGCACAGACTAGCTCTGGAGCGCCAAGCTGCCTTCCCAGGGTTTGGCTCAGAGGCAAAGACTGGAGGGAGAGCCGTAGTGGGTGGCTCTGCCACTTGCATGGCTACTCCAGGATGGGTATTTTGGTGGGGAGGAGCCCTGGTGCTGCCTGGCACAGCTGGCTGTGTGCCATGTCACACGGGCTGCCAGCCCTCCTGCCACCGCAGCCCTGTGTCCGTGTTGTTTCATTAAATTTGTTCTTTGCTGCAGCAAATTTTTCAGAGTTAGAGCCTCAGCAAGAAAGACAATGGGCAGTGCTTTGGCAGTTGTGCTGTGGTTGGTGCTCTGTTTTCTGCTCTTGAACCCTCTCACTCTCTTTTATCCCTGTTGTTTTCTTACTAGTTGTATTAAACATCAGCCTCTATAGGGACCTGGCCTCCTTCATTCCTGTAGTTCACAAGACCTGGAGAGAGTTTTAATTTGGTTTTGTGTTTTTTTTTTTAAAAAAAATGATTTTAAAGAAACCTCTTGTCTTCTAAATTACTGCCCAATACAGTGAGATGTAAGTTCAAAAGGACCAGTGTGGTGAGCAGGGTTACCACCTAAAGGCCTGCACCTTATTTACACTACTCACAGCCACAGTAATTCTAACATGGACGAAGAGGGTGAATTTATTTATTGTAATTATTTGCCCTGAAGAGGTTGTTAATAGTTCCAGGTTTGAAGCTCTTCATGCTGAAGATGATTTCTGCTAAGCATTCTTTTCTCTATTTAACAGTGGCCAATAAACCTACACTAAGAAGCAGTGATTAAAAACTCCGTCTGCACTAACCTCTTAATTTCCCAAAGTGTATATTTTCTTACTTGAAACTCTGTTTTTCAGCCTGACTTTGAAAAGGAAGATAAGTCTCATTTAGATTGAAAGTGTCCCTGTGATGCACATTCCCAAGATAGTTTTCCTAATTTCTTCTGCTGTCTTCACTTTAAGGCAGATCTCAGTCCCTCTGGCAAATCACTCACTGGGACTGACATTGACTTGAGGTTTGGTATTCAAATGGCTGAGGCTGTATTGTGTGGGCTTAAGGTGGTAAAAAATAATGGGAGTTGTAAGTGGTAAGATGTGAATACTTTCAACATTCACCTGGGGTCAGAAATTGAACGTAACTTAAAACCTGAGGTTGGAACCCGAATGTGCTTATGGAGAGGCAGCAAGCACCTGGGCTGAGGAAAAGGAATGTGATGTTTTCCAGCTGACTGATTTTCCTGCCATATCCCCTTATCTGCAAGCTACCTTTTACTGCTCAGCCTAGAATCCCAAACTGGTAAAGATGCCACTGGTAGCACCAATTTTCTCTACCTGATACTGAGTTAAGCTCTGTGTCACCAGAGAATCTAGCCTCTCTACTTACTGAGGATTGGAAAGCACTCACTCCCTTGGAATTTGGCAGTGTGATCTTAAGGTGGCTTGCCAAGTCTTTTGTCGGGGGGTTTAGTTACCTATGACTAGTTTTCTTTAGAATACTGCCTCATTCTTTTGGGCTTCTGTGGCTAAATGAAGATATACAGATGCATGTCTGATCACCCCCATTCAGTGATCAGCCAGAAAACTTAATCTTGGGTCAATGTGATAGAGTTAAGTTTTATTACTAATAGTTTTCAACTGTGGTGGCTAGTTGGCAATTAAGGATGATACATGAATGCTAACTCAGTATTATCAGGATAGTCCAGGATTTGAGAAGGCTTAATAAAGCTCAGAGTTTAAAAACAATTAGCAGAATCTGGGCTGCATTTCTTTTAAAGATATTTGCCTTGTTTACTCAAATGACTAGAGCTGAATGTCCTTACTAGAGATAATCTCTCTGCAAGGCAAGAGTTAAAATCCTTATTGTATTTTTCTACATCTACATCAAGGATGCTGTAGTGGTGAGAATTACAGACATATATGTACAAATAGATATACATTCAACATATTCCTTTTATATTCAATATATATTTTCTACACACACATCTATCTGCACGTATACGTGACCAGCAATAAACAATTTTACCAATACATTTTTCTTTGGAAACAAATGCTAGCCAGTGATAATGGTATACTTTTTCTAGCATAGGATCTTTTCAAGCCATAGACTTTGCCACTGGGGATTGTACTATGAGATAATTGACCCACGTGAGTTATGTGTCCTGAGTCTAAAGCAAGGGCACACGTGGTGGCATCAAAATCAATTATCTCACAATACATTCCCCAGTGGAAAGGACTACTGCAGTTAGAATAGACCCATGAAAAAGATTTAGGTATTTTAAAATGTTTTCAGTGACTTAATTCTTATAAATAATGTTCTTGCATTATGCAAAAAAAAAATAATACAATAACAGTGGTGGATTAAACTGTGCTAAGTGTACCTACTGATGAGCACTGCTCACTGGGGATGAAATCTCATTGGGGTATCACTGATGGAGTCTCACAATGGCTGTATTAACTGGGCTGCCTCCATTGCTGCTATGCAGGTGACTGTCAAGTAGATGCATCTTCATTTCCTCTGTGGTCGTCATCCTCTCGCGTGTGTCAGGGAGCAGCAGAAGTAATGAACAGAGCTGCCAAGCTCTGAGGATAAAATTCTACCTCCGCCAATCCTTGCAAGCCCTTGCCAGGGTAAAACTATTTGGAGAGAGCAGAGGTATTTAACTCAGGGATGGGTTCTCCAGTCAGAGCCCGATCACCCAAATGATCATAGCTAAATTATCATGTACTGGAACTTTGAAACTCTTCAATTGCCCCGTTGCTTGGTTACAGGATCATTAGTCATCTATTCTGGTAGCAGGGTGAGAGGTGGGGGAACTGGAGGGAAGGGGGAGAATATTACATGTGCTGTTGAAAATGCAATGAGCACATTTGATCATATCTAATTCCCATTTATATTACTGTGGACATCCCTACTGCCCAGCTGCCCTCTCAAAGACTCAGGGCTATGGGATTTTTTGATGCATGAATGAAGACTGGGAAGAGGGCCAGCATGCTGTTCATAGGCTCCTTCATCATTTATTACCTTCTAGTTTTAATTGTTTTCCTGCTTCTCCTGAGATATTTAACTAGGAGGAATTGTACTATGCAATGCAGACACGCGAGGTGGCAACTGAAGATTGCCTGTTAGCTCTGTGCACCATACAGTAGATGGATCTTAATAAAATGGGGAAGCCTATTTACATGAATAGAAGAGGCCCATTTGTAAACCCTTTATTACTGAAGTACACAAGTTTGACTCCTGTTTGTCCATTATAGAAGTGTGGATTATATAATAATAACCACATATCTGCACTGTCTATCCTTCTAGTAATGAAAATCAGATCTTTCCATATACCATGCTGATGCATCCTATTGTGTCTGCAGGGCTACATTTATCTCTGGTAAAAGGCTCTGGTAGTTTTACAATAGGGCAAAAATTTAGTCTGCTTAATTTCTGACTTGTAGTCCAGTGGTGGAAAAATTAAACAGAAGCTCCCATAAGAGACCTTGATAATAGGAGGTAAAACAAAGGGGAAGTTGGCAAAGGAGGGATAGATAATTAATAGGAAATATATGAATGGACTGTGTCTTTCACAGAGTGAGATTTAAAGGGAAAAATGCAGATCTCTCGTTCCCTGTATCTTCAATAGAGCTCCATAGTGTTTTTCTTTGGGCAGCTTTCCGATGTCACCCTTGCCACCATTTGCCTTCCCTCATCACAGCCTGGTGGCTTTGTCACAGGCAGTACCTCTGTGGCAGTTACCTTCTGCTGTCCTCATGCTGCTTCCCAGCCCTACCCTGTCCTGCTGGAACTGTGCATGCCACTGCCATGGCCTTCGCTCAGCACAGGGCCGAGGTGTGCAGAGGAGCTCGGTCTGCCTGCAGCTCAGAGCCAAGCACAAACACAGTGGTGTACCCAGGAGAGGGAGAGCTGGCAGTGCAGAGCTCTGTGGAATATGGCCCCAGACTCCACCAGTTGTTGCTTTATGTTTTCAGAGAACCCCACTCTGTGCAGGGGATGTGACAAAATGTTCCCTGTCTCTGCCCTCGGCTGAAGCAGGAGTGACCACGTTGATTTGGGTCCTCTTTGATTTGAGGAGTAAAATGATACAAGTCCCTTTCCATGCTTTGAGGGTTAGAGAATTAGGAATGGTTTCATGCCTCTGTTCCATTTTAGTGTTCAGTAAGGCAAGGGTTATGCATTACTCCAATTTTGTTTTTTAAAAACATATGAATACAGTTGAGAACAACTGTGGGTGCATTGGGGATTGGAAGAATTGAAGGCTACCATTTGTAGGGGATCTTAGGTGAAGAAAGTCACTTTAGAAACTGATATCTTTGGATTGACCCCCCAAAATTATTTTATTATTTCTCCCAACACTTCAATTACCTTGAGTGTTTATCTCACCTCTTGGGGGAGTTGATTTTGTCTTCATGAAAGTTCATGTTATTCACTGCAGCAGTCAGGACTTTGTTTGCCTCATACCTAGAATTCCCTGTTAGTTAATTGGGAGAGTATTTGTTGACTTAGATAGGTCTGCTGAGCAGAGTCCATGTTGCCAGGTTCAGCAGACAAAGCATATACACCAGGATTTATCCATTCCTCATCCATCTTGACAAAGAGATAAATATTGACTCAAATGTTCAATCTTGTTTCCCTCCCATCCCCCTTCCTAGCAAAATCCCAAGTACATGTTTAATGGATAGAGCCAATTGACCAAGCTTAGACAAAAATACCTTGTGCTTGTAGCTATGAAATGGCATCAATTAGCCTGAGTAACAGGTCATCTTGCCTGAGACAGCACACATCATTAGGCCTAAAAAGATGATAATATGTAATTTATAAATATATATCATATGCTTTTCCTAATGAGTTAAGATAAAACCTTTTACCATCATATATTTTTAATTATGTAATGAATGCTACAGTATGTGAATCAGCTTGATTTAAAAATACAAAAGAGTTGAAGTACCCTAATAATAAATCTGTAGGTGTGTGTTGGAAAGGAGATGAATTTCGCGTGACTGATGAGATATTAACAGTTTTGACCTGATCTCTCAGTGACTGATATTGATAACACTCATTTCTAGAGCACACTGAGGCTCCCATACGGCACAGCCTCCGTTGAGGTTGAAGGGGGTGTGTGAAGCTCATGCTGAGTCCAGTGTTTCTAAATGAGGTTCTTGGATCAACCCAATTCATTTTTGTGAATCACAACTGTAAATTTAGAAAACAGAAAGTGCCTGTTTCATAATGCTGCCTGACTTTGGCAATGGGACATTATCATTGTGTACTCTGAAGTGCTCCTCCTCGTCTGAGATGTCAGTGTCTTGGGGCTCCTTGCAAGGATTTGGCCTCAGAGTTAGGAAATATTTTCCTGATAATCAGCCTTTACTGTCAGTAGCCCAATTAAATCTCATTACTTCTTCTTATACTCCAGTGGGATCTGCAAACAATTCCTTGCTAGCCTCACTATCTGTCCCCTGTCAGACACTCCTGGATGATTATCTGGTGTCTCCAACCAAATTCTGGTTATAAGTCAGCCTGATTGTTGTCTGATTTGTGCATGTCCAGGGCCCTTCTTCCTGCTTTGCATTCCATATCCCTCAACTGCATTTTTCTGTAAATCTGATGTGCCATGATGTTTTGGTTAGCAAGTAACTTCTGCGTAGGGTTAAGCATCTGCCTGAGTGATAAAGGCAAAACCAGTCCAGACTGAATGCTGTCAATCAACCCAGCTGTGTCTTCTGGTCTCAGGGGAAGAGGAGGGAAGGTTCTTCATCCGGAAGTCTTGACACAGAACTGTGGAAAATAATCTTACTTCTCAGTTAAGTACATGGGCCAAATTCAGTCCTTAGTTTCACAATCCCAAGGTGTTCTTGAAGTCAGTATGTGATCCACAGCAAGACTAAATGGGAAACTCTTTTTTTCTGCAGAACAAAGACCCAAGATGGCCTATGATTTTGTGCACCTTGCTAATTGGAGGGTGTTGTTAGATTGGGGGTAATTCAGAGAAAACAACAAAAATGATTAAAATGTTGACAGGATCCTTTCAAAAGGGAAGATGAAAAAAACCTAAAAATATATGAGCAAGTAAAATAAAGAGCAGGTAGAAGAATTATGATTGAAGTGTCAAGGAACATTTGAGATGATTCAGTAGTGTGACAGCCCTTCCAGGCCCCATTTTCAGAAGGTTTGGAGTGAGGTTTCAAAGTCTGTGAAGCCAAAGAGACTTCAGTATCAGCCTGATGCTGCACATAGGTGTATTTTCAGAATGAGAGCTATAGCCATGAATAATAGGTAACAGAACTATGTGTAAAATGAGTATTAGAAAAAAATTCCAGACCATGACTCATTTTCAGGTTGTAGAGTGCTCTTAAGAGGTGGAAAACTGCCAAATTTCAGCAAAGTACTTACAAAAACATCTCTTAGCGTTTGGTGAATATGTCTCTTTTGTTTAAACCTCAACAAAGCTAGGAACAGACAAGAAACTCTTTAGTCAATCAGAAATCAAGAGCAAATAAACTAAGGGAGGGATGGTCTGGAAAAGAGTTACCATATCTGACTTATACCCAGTCCTGAAGTTTTCCATTTGCTCTTAGCTACAATTCAGTCTCCTGTGGGATCAGTAAGAAAGAATAAAGTAAGAATTGTGTAAAAGCAGACACTGTGATTTTTATGTCCATATCTCTAGGGATTACCTTGTGATGGTCTGATGCTGGGACCCACTCAGGTTGCACTTGACAGTGCAAGTGTCCCTGTTTAATACCCCATGAATCGGGCAGCAGACCAAAAACTCATGTAGTTTTTTGTTCACAACAAATAGAGATGTGGAACTCATTGCTGCAGGTTGCCCTATGGGCTAAAAATAATGAACAGGCTAGAGTACAATTGATCAATCGTACTCTAAATCATTGATTGCCAGGAGGTCTGGACAGGGTCTAGTTGTGAACTTTTTTCTACCTTGGTTCACAAGCTTTTCCCCTAAGCTTCACCTGGTGGCCATGCTTGAAAATGGGTTCCTGACTGTGGGCATGACCCAGAGGGTTTAGGCTCTTACATGAACAAGAGCAGCAGCGTCTGGCTGATAGTTTCTCACTGATTTCACTCTGTCCAGAAAGAGACCTTGAGATCCAGCCCAGGCAGCCAGCATCTCTTTCTCCTGTGTGAAACATCATTTGGGTCTGGCCTGAACACCTCCTCCCACTAGTTTAGCTAAAGGAGTCTTCCAGACAGATAATCCAGAATACTTCAGGGTATAGATTATTTAAACTGATTGCCACTCCAGTTCAGCTGGCCTGTTTTAGCATACCTATATAAATGTACAGTGAGAAATTTCCTGATACAGCCAGTTTTAAGCTGACAGAAATAGCGGCTACAGTGGGGTTTGCACTGGTTAAACTGAGTCCTTTTGATTAAACTGGTGCCAAATTCTGTGTGGACAAATCCTCATATTGTAACAAACCCACACATCCTCCCTTTCCTCTGACAATCATATCAGGCTGGTGAGTCCTATGGACCCAATCTAATAGAAATGGAATTTTTACCATGCAAATCTTATTACCTAAAGTGCCAATGAAACTAATGGGATTTTGGATAGTAAAAAATACTCTGTATGTGATACATAGTTTGGAATATAAATTCATGGGGTGGGGGGGAGGAATATAAGGAAAGGGAGCTGTTATTAAGTGTAGTCCTTTGTGACTTTGGAAGACCTATTCCTCCCAACACCTCTCACTTGATTCTAGTGGGACCAAAATGGTGTTTAATATCTTGCTGAAAATACTGAGCTCCTTGCAGAATTTGGTTTTGAAATTACACAACTAGGTGTCTTGTTTGCTTTAGAACTCATATAAGGGAGGGGAACAGAGATAAAAAATATACCAAACACTCCACTCCAAGGACAGACATATAGAGGAATACATATTTTTCCATTTTTACTGTGGAAGTTGACTGAATGCATAAAGAACACAGGGAACATTTGGACATATTTTGACAATCCCTTGATTAAAAAAAAAATTTAAAAAAAAAGCTGAATCTATTTAGATAACACTTTCATTTAAGCCCCCTCCCCAATATACACACACACATATATATGCTAGTGTCCTCAGGCTTCCAACCTGTGTGGCAGCTCTCAGCCTGAGGACAGTGTCAACAGACAGATCTAAAGTTAATAACTGAAGTGTTGCAAACACTACATCCTTTAAAACTGTTTCCTGCAGTTCCTGTGTTGTTAATAACACAGCACATCTTGAGAAGGGTTCAACACCCCTTGTCATTACTTGGGCATAATTCCTACTGATTTTTCTGGGTGCTTAGTTTATGTGTACATTCAGGCCTAAAATATTTTGAAGTAAAATCTTTTTAATAAACTACAGTGTTGTGCTATTTTGATAGTGATGGTGATTACTCAGTGTCGCTGAGCTTAATCCCAGTTGGCAGCTAAGCACCACACAGCCACTTGCTGACTCCTTTCCATTGGGATGGGAGAGGGAATCAGGAGGGTAAAAGTAAGAAAACTTGTGGGTTGAGATAAGAACAGTTTAATAATTTAAATGAAATAAAAGAATAATGAAAATTTGTAATCAAAAGGCAAATAACAAAACCAGAGAGAAGTAAACCTGAAGAAAAACAAGTGATGTGAATATAAACCCACTGCTTACTGTGAAGAGAGTGATGCCCAGACTATAGACAAGCAGCAGCCCCCAGCCAGCTTTCCCCATAATTTATATACTGGACATGAGGGCATATGGCATGGAATATCCCCTTGGTCTGCTGGGGTCAGCTGTCCTGGCTGTTTTCTCTTCCAGCTTTTTGTGCACACCCAGGCCACTCGCTGGCAGGGCAGCACGAGAAGAAGAAAAGTCCTTTGGGTAAGCAACAGCTAAAACATCAGTGTGTTATCCACATTATTCTCATTCTAAATCCAAAACACAGCTCTGTGCTGGCTGCTGGGAAGAAAAATAACACTATCCCAACTGAAACCAGGACACTTGGTTTTCTGTCACTTTGGAAGCAAAGATGCAATAAATGATACCTTGATTTTTGCATTTATTTTAATGAAATAGGCAGAAAAGGCACTTCAGAAAAGTGTAGGAAAGAGGAGGAGGTCAGATATAAACAACTGCAATGTGATGTACGTTTTTGTGGCGTTGATAGTTATTATTCCCAAAGAAAATAATGCCCTTTTTTATTTGCTTTTAACATTTCGCCCTTGGCATCTGTTCCATCCATTGTGGACTAACCTACACTCTGTTCTCTGACAATGGGTTAAAGCAAGCACTTACTGAAAAGCATTCTCTACTTAATTACTTTTCCTTCTTCTGGAAGCTATTTTTTTATAGTCACATGTTAATTGTGTATTAGTAGGCCTTTCTGATTAGTTGAAAACATAATGAAACCTTTGTAAACAACAGGGAGAAAGAGGCAGAGAGGGAGGGAGGGAGCGGGAACGGGGGAGAAAGGGACCCGGAGAAAGAGAGGTGCGAAGTGGGGGCTGGATCGGTGGGGAGGAGGTCAGCCAGTTTTGAAAAGCAGAAATTATGCAAGTGGAAATTTCTGGTTTTTTTGAATGACAACTTCCCTCGCCCAAATTAATCAACTTACTTAACGAGAAATGAGATGCATGGAGATGCAAATTGCTGTTGATCTCCAAAAGCAGGGTGGCAAAGGCAGCAAGTTGGAATGGTGTGGAGGGGGGCTGAGCCGCAGCTGTCCACTAACAAGTCAGTCCTATTTGTAAAGGGCACGGAGCTGAATAACGGTTTTGTTATTGGCTTTTTCTCTTGCTCAGCCGTAGGTAGAAATGCTGCATTTGTTTCCTGGTACTATTGCAGCGAGATAGATGTCCTCCTTTTTCATCTCTCCCGCCCGTTTGGTTTTCACAGTGGAGCCCTGTGTTCTCCATGCACCCCAGCCTCTCCACGATGAGGCAAAAAAATTGGGGCACACGAGGAACACGGGCTCAGGTGCAGGGTCTCAAAAATGCAAGGTAATCCTGCAAATTATTAAGCTATCTGCACACCCCTCAGAAGGGCAGGAAAAATATTTAAAAAAAGAAAAAAAAGAAAGTGCACATAAACAGTGCTTAGGACCCAGTTCAGTGATGCTCAGAGCCCAGCCTGTGCAGATCAGATTCAGTGAATCAGCTGAATCTTCTCGGAGATGATTTTTCTTTCCCTGGAAAGCTGCTCCTTAAACACAATTCACATTGGTTGTTTTTAAAAGGACTCTCCTCTGTTTGCAGCGCTGGATTTTGAACGGGCAGAGCCTCCCCCTCTCCGGTCCTCCGCCCCCACCCCCTTCTGTTGCTGCTTTAAAGAGCGCTGCTTATGGGGATTTTGCAGCTCTCCGTGTGTTATTAGAAAACGTGTGGCTGGGACGGTTAAAATGGGAGTGCTACTGTATGCAAGAGCAATGTTCACTGTAAGCAATCCAAGGAAATCCTGCCAAGGCAGTATATGAACAGCAGCCAAACAAAACACAGGCGCCTTTCCAGTGAAAACCAGCACACTTCTGCAAATAGAGGAAAAATTGACTTTCTGATTTGGAGTGTTTCTACAACTAAGAAGAATTACTACAGTGATTGTTCTAAAAATATTTTTAAGCAGCACATTCTCCAAGGGGTTGGGATGCTTAGCATTGTTTAATTATGCTACTCTTAGGTGACCAATCTGGATTGTATAGAAATAAAATATGAAGTTTTTAGGATGTTCTTTTTTAGCCAAGATCGGGATTATTATTTAAGAAGCAAAAGTTGTATTTTTATCTTTCCACTTCAAGAAGTATGATTGGAGATTTGTCTTTTGCATCTTCATAGTCATAGATTGCAATTTAACTGCTTTATCTAGAGCAACCCTCAGGATCCCTACCTCTGTAATTAATGGGTTTTATTTTTCATCTGAGTATTTTATACCTTCCTCGTTCCCTTGTCCCCCTCCTTGTGCCCCCTCCCCTTTTAGGCTTTTAAAGCTTCTGTTCATTTTGCTTCTTTGTTCACTCAGACTGGATTTTCCTTCGCAGAACTTCTGAGTCCTGTAGGAACCCTTTAGTGTACATGTGTCTGCAAACATTCTGGCATTCAAAAAATTGAATGATGGAAATTGAATGGAATTCCACAAATTTGTGTATTTTCAAGAATAAATATGTTATTAAGAATTGTTTTGGGGGTTGCAACAGAATTCTTAAAAATGGAGTTTAAGAATGCAGTTTATCTAAAGTGAGCTAAGGAAATAGGACAGACCTAGGGTGAATTGCTGTTGTCTTTTTTTTATTTCCAAAAATCAACATAATATCAGCAGAAGAAAAAGCAACAGAATTGCCAAGGATTAATTTCAGTTTATGTATTTCTTATATTTCAACTGTTCTTCCTTTTAACTAAAGATACATAAGATACTTTACTATCTGTGTCTCCATTTATTCCTCTAAAATATTTACAACTGAGTTCTTTAGGCTTGTAGCTGCTGTGAAATCAGTTATCTTCTTTTAACTACACCACCACAGCCAGATTTATCCCTACACTGAAGACAGTGTCTTGAGACTAACAAATCCCATTGTGGAAAAGACTTGCTTCCAGAGCCCATTGAAGCCAGTGGAAAGATTCATATTGACTTTGGTGGGCTTTGCATTGGGATATTAAACATTCATTTAATCTTGTCTTTTTTTTTTTTAAATTTAACTATTCATTCTCAATGACAGACCTCACTTTAAACAAATCTTAAAGTCACCCTAATTTACTAAATTAACTTGGGCTGTATTTACAGTGCAGAAAAAACTTCCAGTGAGGTGAAACTGTTGCATATACTTTTCCCATGGTAAGATCATGGGTTTGAAGGTCTAGTTGAAGTATCTAAGGAAGGATGGACCTCTGCCCTGTCCAGAGCTGCCCTTTTCCTTTGTGCATAATGCTGTACTCATAGCCAGTCTAACAGAGACAAAATAATATATTTATACATGTATAAACACACATATATGCATACGTGCACACATACATTTATACATGTGTATGCATATAAAAATAAATGAAAGCTTGAAGATGTAATCATTTCAGCCTTGACTGTGAAGGATATCATCCTCTGTGTTCAAATTAGGACAGGGAAGTTGTGGCATATGTCGTGTCAAGGCACAGAGTGCAGTTCTGTGTCTTTAAATGTTGATGCATAGCAGTGAAACCAGGTGAGATCTGGCCCCAGGTGCTGGCTGCTGCATGCATTGTTGAACAATTTTTAAAGGATGCAGATTGGGTGGTTGGAGGAGGAAAAAGGATGTCTTTTTCTAAACACATTTTTTTTCCCCGTGAATTATATTTTAGGTTTAATGAAATGCTTAAAAAATTATCGACTTAAGCTTCATACATTCCTCTAATAACAGCTCTGTATAATCTAGGCCTGACCTGGCTCTCACTGAGGAGCAGTACTGGTTGTCATGCAGCCCCAGTTATGCCAAACAGAGGGAAGATATTGTTGAGACCATGCAACTCATTTCACTGGTGGTTGTACATGCATGCTGAATTAAGGATCCTTCACAGAATTATTTAGAAGGGGAAGCTTGGATGCTGAAGAGGTGCTCCAAGGACTGCTTCTTCTTTCCCTGTCTGCACATTGAGAGCCTATATGGCTTGAAAAAATGCTCCCCAGCAAAGTCGTTTCCTTCATTCCTTTCAATGTAAATCCAGTTTTAAATCATTTTACATTCAAGAGAAGGGGCATTGAGGTAAAATTGCAGATAATTTGGGTAGTGGCCCATATTGAAGGTGTGTTGCTTCTAAAACCTAATTAGAGGTGTAGTTTGTTGCAGGCAAAAATTATTGATACACAAGGAAGGTTTTATTCAGAGACATCTGTAGGTTGGCAGCTGTGCCAGCCATGTCTGTTCTTCTAAGTAACGGAAGCCACACAGCCGGGAATAGCAACGTTTTAGTGACAAGTGTTGAGAATATTGGTTGAATTGCACTATGAAAATATTTTCATTATTTTTATTATTTCTGTTCTGCAAGCGGATTTGAGGTACGTGCCTGCCTATGTCTGCATGCGTGAGCAGATGAGCTGGAAAGGGAGGGCTGTTATTTTTATTTTTTTTCAATCACACCTCCTTAGCATTTTGTACATATCAGCATTCTAGCCGAGCGATTTGCTAATTGCACTGGAAGACCCACTTTAAATTCAGGAATACTGAAACTTTGAAACTGTAACATTTTGACTGGCGAGAATGACCAGTCTTCTTTTCTCTTTCACAGTGAGCTAGTTGAAGGAAGCTGGCATTGTCGCAGAGTGAAAGCTCTGCAGAAGTGCCGCAGGTTTTTCATATGGAAATGTGAAATAATGGGGTGATTAAATAGAGCTGTATATTAAAGTACATCTGACATTAGAATTAGCATAATGTGCTCTAGCCCTAGGCTGAGTACTTTATTTGCCATCTGCGTCGGACCAAAATCCCCTGGGGAAGCGCTAAAATATTCTGAATAAACTCAGCCCGAGTTCTTATTGAGAGTAAAATACCATTTGTGGCACGTCGTATTGATTCGTCTTAATTGCGGTGCAGAAAAGAACATTCAGTTGCTGATGACTTTTGTACTCTGTGACAAGTCGGCTGGAGTTATTCTAACACTGCAGTTGGTTAACCTGAACAGACTGTCGTGCTCAGAGAAGGAGAAAACCTTATCTTCAGTAGCATAAACTATGGTATCATCTCCTGGCTTTTCTCCTTTCTATCTTGATGGAGCATACTTTTTTTTTTAAATTATTATTATTATTCCCTGAAAACAGCAGCCAACAAACTGGAGGAAAAATGGAGCTTCATTGAATCAATCCAAGAAAATTCACATTCTTACCTAGTCATTCTCTGCAGTCTCCCTCCCTACACTTCCACCCCCATATCTTTTTAAAAAAAAATTCAGGAACATCTGACCAGCTTTCATCTAAGGGAGTGAAAATCAGTGGAACTTGTCCTTGAGGATCCATCTCCAGAACCATTAGTTCAAGAGATTTATTATGTATATTCTGTAAAAAGCTGTGGCTTCTCCTGTGCATAAGCCCACAGTCTTAGCTGGCTGTAATGGTTTGATTTTTGTCAACTCTCTGCTCAAATAGGTTGCTGAATACCTTTGAAAAAGTGCTTATAACATGCATAAAAGATAAATATTTCATCTGAAGGAAAATACTTTGATGCTCCATGCAATTCTCTAACATTCATAAGGTCCAGTTTTTACCCTATAATTGCCTATCATTATACACAATTTACATATTCAAACATTCTCTACAAACCTTAGTCTAGCATGTTTTTATTACAAATTCAGATCAAGGGAATAACCTTTAACTTCAGAGACAAATGAGACAAATTTACAAGTGCATGTCTGCTGTTTTCTTGTGTTTTATAAATCCCTGCAGACCTGAACACTTTTGCTATAACGCCACTCAGAACAATATACATATATTACTACTTGTTTGTAGTGCTTCGGTAATGAGTCCCCTTTGTATTAGATAACCTATATAATTCAGCATCTAGGCCCTCCATAACGTCAATTATCTCCTCATAGCTAAATGTACATTCCATTAAAACAAGATTTACAGCCTTTACAATACTTCTTAGGCTTGAATGTGGAGATTTTGTGGATTTAAAGAAGCAGAGATGGGAGTTAGCGTTTGTTAAAGAAGCAATGAATTAAAACAAAAATGCTATTTTATTTAGTAACTATGAATAGACACCTAATACTCTTAAGAAATAGTTGTAGTAAAACAGACAAAAGTACTCCTGGGGAAAAAAATCCCAGGAAAATTTGTTTTCACCCTTTGGCTTTTTTTATTGTTTTCTAATTTACTCTTTGTTTTTCCATTATATGACATGGACAATTTCCTTCATCTACCCTCCATTTAGCTCCTATTCAGATTACTGAGAATTCTTGACTGTAAGATGAGAAAATGGCACCTTAGAAGTCTGTGGGAAAAAAAAATCCCAGCACTTGCCAGTTTTCAAACAAAACTGCTTACAGGAAACTGATTTAAAGGGAAGCTGCTGGCATATTTCATATGTTGTAGAAAAGACTGACATTATTTCAAATGCATTTGAATACCTTATGCAAAGAAAAGGCCTAAAAGTGTCCTTGAGCAGTACAAGGGTTTTTGATGAGTGCTGTAAATGGGATCCTATATATTAAACCACCAGCCACGGGTAGTCCTATGGTCTTTTAATCTCACGAGTGGGTACGGTGCCCCTCTGTATCAGTCCCCATTTTAGCTGTTAGTTTTCACTTATTTTATGCTGCAGGTTTGTAAAACATCTGTTCAGTCTGCTAGTTGATGTTTTAGGTTCAAAGAAACTATCTAAAAGACACAAAGCTGTTTAGATGCTAAAGGTGGAGTTAGTTGAAACTGTTGTATCACAAAGGGCTAATTTAAAAGTTAACTCATTCACTATTGATCTTTTAATATTGATTTTCCTGTTTGCTCCTTACTTTTCACACTTCTCCCTTCCTCTGCTTTATAAATTGCCTTTGCATTTTAGATTTAACACCAATTAGGAGAAGGTGTTCAGAGATGACAAACATGTTTTTTATCTTCCATTTAAATGGTGCTTCTGGGTAAAAATCCCTGTGTCACAAGTTCCAACTTCTGCAACCCATTTTTCTTTCCTTTTCTGCACTAAGTGAAAGCATTTCTTATACTTCTGTAGGCTGAACATTAACTTCCAGTAAGCCAGAAGCTCTTTTAAGGAATGAGAAATTGGACATCCAGAAGGAAGTTGCCCAAAATGCCTATTGACATTTTATACCTAAAAATATAATATGACCATTTTGTAATGCACTAGAAATTAAACTGAGCTGTGCATTTGGTTCATTTATGTGAATCTGGCAGTCCAGATCTGAGGTATGATTAAGTCTCACAGAAAATGGGACCATTGAACGCAAGCTGCTTCAGCCAAAGGTCGCCCATGTCCATTAAGAAGCAGGAAGCATCTGTTTGTGTTATGCATGGCTGTAGTCTGCCTGCAGCCTCCTCCTTTTTTATAAGTATAAATGCCAGAGAGGACATATAATACGCTTCTGGGGAAAGTTCAATGAAAAAGACCAAATGAATTGCAACTTGGTATATTTATGTAAGTCTAGTTAAGATCCTTGCCAGTGACAACCTGGTATGGTTTATCTGGAAAAATTTGAAAATGTCTGCATTGGTGATCATCACAGCTACTTTGAATTCATAGCAGGTAATTCAAATCAGAGTTTGGCAAGGTGTATCAGCTTGATATTGCTAAGACTTTCAAGGATTCGTGCTCTTTGTTCTTGGAGTTCTGAAAGGTTGGCTGTAGACACCAAGACAGTCTGACTTCTCAGCTCTCTATTGGTAATTAATTCATTTGGTTTTCCTCTAATTTAATAAAATAGTTAATTTGGCAAAATAGATATTTATTATTACAAGAGTGACAAACAGATCATTTGCAGTTCTGCTTAATATGAAAAAAACACTGCTGTAATGGCTTCAGAAAATAAAATAGTTTCCCAAAAGTGAGGTAGCACTTAATCCACCAAAACTAGAGCTTGGCAGTTGACTTTAGCACAAGAAGAATTAATAGTACATTGCTAACAGTAGTGTAATATTAATATTTTTTAATATTTATGTCAACCAGTTCTACTGTAGATATTTTCCAACAGGTAGAAAATGCTCTTGAGAATATTCACATCACTAATCAAAATCAGGGCAGGGAATGGTAGGGTCTTGTGGGGTGTGTAGGTTCTCTTGGCGTAAAGCTTCTTGCATAATCTCTGTTCAGAGCCTGCAGTCTCACTAGTCAAGGTAGAAAGTGGATGGGGAAAGCTGTAAAACATACAGGCAGTGTGTGGGAGAAGAATATTGCATGAAGTCGTGATTTTTCTTCTGTTGAAGATGGCACTGGAGGAGATAGGCTATCAAGAGGCAAGGTAGGAAAAGAGAACAGGGCCTTGTATGGGAGGAAATAGGATTCTGTAGCTGAGAAGTAACACTCACGATTACTTCTTTCTTCAGACACCCCTGATTTTCCATCCACCTCTTAAAAACATTTCATTTTTGCTTCCTTGTCACATTCTTTCCTCTCACTGGCCTCATCCTGAGATTCCCCATTTCCAGATGATTACAGGCCCTGTGGCCCCTAATGCTTGGGCTTTTACACCTAAACCTTCATCTACTCTTCTTGGCTGAGATGCACTTCAGGTTGGCTGAGATTTACAGGAGACCAGGGCTGTTTATCTGAGCGTAGAATTGGAGGTGCGTGGGCTGTGAGACTGCAGGCGTCTTGTTAAGTCATAAAATACCAACTTTAGCTTCCAATTGACACTAACTTTATGAACTGTTGGTGATAGTCCCCGTAACCCTCAGCAGGATGTGCTGCAAGACTCTCTTGAGCCCTTTCTTTAGATGAGGCAGTGTAGGGATGGATGAACTGTGTTAACTCTGGGGATGGAGTTGTGCTTGTTTTTCATCTTCAGTTCTTGCTGCCATTAAAACAGAATTAATATTAAGAGAGGTGGAAAGAGATATGGGACCTTTGTGTCTGTTGTTTAAAGCTAGTGACTGGCATTGGACTGGCAGGGGTGATTCACACCCAGACTTGGACCCTACTTTACATTTCTGTCTTAATTTTTATTGAGACTGTCAGTCCTTCTGAAATTGAGGTAGCAGCACTTTCAAACAGCTCAGTGAATGCGGGGGGGGATAAAACTCAATATTGTGTCTGCTTAGATAATGTTTATTCTATTATAAACATAGGTGAGTAAAAGTTTTTGCTAACTTGGAAAATTTAAAGTTATAATATGGCTTATAAAACCCCTTCAGCATAAATACTGAATACTGGATACCTTACTCAATGTATTAGAGAAATTTTTTGCAGACCCAACCAAGCAGTAAGCATGAACTGATATAGGTCACATAGCAGATCAACACTGCAGACACCTCAAAAGGATTTGGCCCTTTTGGGTGATCTGGGTGATCTGTGAAACCACTTATGATGATATATTTTTTTCACCATGCAACACTAAATATTTCCAGTATTTAATGCCCTTCTCTTTAATGTTAGCTGGTCTTATAAGGAGACTTGTTAAAATTGTGTTCTCAATTATGGCATTTTAATTTAATAATAATTCAATTAAAGGTGTGTTTTTTATGGAGCATCCATGCTACCTTTATTGGTATTATTAGGGTAACCAACATAATAACAAGGAGCAATTATTTAAATGTTCATTAAAAATCAAGTGGTGGAGAGGAGAGTAATATTGGAGGAAAGATTGTAGGAACCTGATACATGTCTGTTCCTGAGTGCTACAATAAAAGGTGTCCTTTCTTTAAAGCTTGCAAGTTTCTACTTTTCCTGAACTTCTAAAGGTGCAGTAAACCAACATTAAAATTCCTTAACGTTTTTATTGCTGCTGTTGTAACTTTGTAAAATGGAACCAGAAACATTATCTGGAAAGTGCTGCTAGAGGTAAGGAATGGCAGTGGTTACATGGACCTGACTGCAGGTCCTCACTGCAGTCCTGGCAGGGGTTATGGGTGGGTGATTAAAATGAGGGGGAGTTCATTCCCTGTTACCACTAATGGAATTATTCAGGCATGCTGAGGGGAGGATTCATAAGGCACTGGATGTCACTGTAGCTCAGCAGAAAATAATGAATTCTCAACAGTTCTTATCTCACACTGATTATTGTTTGATGGTATCCAGAATAACTGAGGATATTTTGAGGGAAATTTTTATCTCCAGGGTAAAGACGCTCAGCATTCAGGGTATATATGAAGTTATGTACCAACTGGGCAAGGGAGATCTGCATATCACTAAAGGATACAAGTCAGACTGCAGGGGACAGATAAGTCAGGGATTCAGGCTGACTGGTGCAGTGGGGTGGATATCTACAGACCCAGCCTAGTCTTGTTTTGACCTGTGTTTTCTCACTGTCTCCTGTAAGGGCAGAATTTGGGAGGCAGGGTCTGAATTCAGCTTTGTTTAGAGCTGTTCATGAAAGAGAAAAAGGCTACTTATTGCATTGACATTTTGAATGGAACATAATGTGTCATGCACTAATCGAGGGAACACATTTTAATATTTCTGGAAAAGACTGTTTTTTGTACAAATATGCAGAAAAGGCAACAGTGTTCAATAAGCTCAAAGTTTATAACGACCTGGTTTAGGAGAAGATACTAGAGAGATTTTTAATCTCCCAGGTAAAAGTACAGCAAGATCTAATTGTTGGGAGTTGAACTCAGCAATTTGAATCGGAAAGACAGCTTTCTTTTTCATACTGAAAATAGTTAACATGGGCCACTGACTGCTCCAATACAAAGTGAATTCTCCCTCAACATTTCCAAATCAAATTGGGAGAAGGGGATGCTAAAAGACACAAAGTGGTTCAGCTGCAAATCCTTGGGTTGGATGATAACTGTGAGGTGCAGACTAACTTGTTTCCTGTATTTTGCATGTACATCTGGGTAGGACAATATATTAAGATCTTAAATTGCAGGAAGAAAGATTTAGATTAGGCACTTGGGGAATCTTAATGATGGTAAAGGAGAGAAGGAATGAGGTAGACTTTAAAAAGATTGTAGGCTCTCCATTTGGTGGCCTTTGAAGCAGGATATTGGAGCAGCTGGCATAGATATGAATAGATTCATAGATATGGACATGTGGTGACAGGACAAAGAGGGAACTAAAAGAAAGTAGGTTTAGATAAGATATTAGGAAAAAACTCTTCACTCTGAGGTTGGCAAGGCACAGGAGCAGGTTACCCAGAGAAGTTACAAATGTCCCATCCCTGGAAGTGTTCAAGGCTAGGCTGGATGGAAGTCTGAGCAACCTGGTCTAGCAAAAGATGTCCCTGCCCATGACAGAAGGGCTGGAACTGGATGAACTTTGAGGTCCCATCCAATCCAAACCATTCTATGACTCATCCTTTGGGCCAGGAATTGGATGAGGCCAAACCTTAGGGTTTATCCCAGTCCTCTCATTCTTTAATTTCACAATCCCTCTTAGCCTTTAAATGGTATTTCTGAATACCTGAAATACCATTTCAGCAGGTCTTAGTAGGATTCAGCCCTACAAACCTCTATCATGCCTAACTGGTAGTATGTGTTTGGCTTTACTGTAACCTGGAAGCTACAATTGATTGTTCAGGAGCTGTGACCTGGATGTCTCATCTGTGTACATACACATATCTATAAACTACTGTAAAAATAAATTATACTTCAGCTCTCAGCCCTGAAATTCAAGCCTAGTTACAGACTGTAGGATTGAAACCATGTGCAATTCATCGAACAGTATTAATGAAGTCTTGGCTTGTGTTTGACTCTAAGCACATGAATAATTTCATCACTATCCAACAGAGCACTTCAGCCTATGCTTAAGTTTCACTGATGTTGATTACTCACATGCTCAAAGTGAAGCACATGCTAAAGTGATAAAGACTGCATATGGCAAAGACTATATAGGTAGTTGTCATAAAGTGGGTATTTAGAAAGACTTCAGTGCAGGTGTCAAGGGATTAAGATAGCTATATATCAAAATAGCCTTACAACAAAGACTTTTATAGTGTAGGTGCCTTATTAAATATAAGGCTCCTTCTTGAGCAATACATGGCTGTTTCTGGGCATGTTTAAAATATTTAGCAAGTTTTTGAACATAAAAATGTTCAGAGTGGATCTTCAAAGGCTTTTTGACATTGTTCTGTTCTTAAAAGTGAGTATCTACACTGCTCAGGGCAACTTTTAGGCAAGATAACCAAAAGTGATAATATGGTAGTTAATTTTTTTTCTATTTTTTTAAAGAGGGAGTCAGAAGCATCTATGAGGGCTGTAAAAAAAAAATATATATATAGGTATGCATACATGAACATTCATGAATCAGTCAGACATTAGTAGCAGGGTAGCCTACAGTCAATTTTGCTGTTGTGCTGAGGTCTCCAGAAGAGGAGCCCTGAGGAACATAAAAGCTAAACCAAACAAACAAGGGAGAGAAGACCTATGGCTGCTAGCATGTAAATCTTAGATCACTAGTAGCACTAATTTTGTCATTTTGAAAGAAAACTAAAAAGGTGGGGACTCACTTTCCTCTCTTGAATTTCATGGAGGTGAAGTTTTGGAGAGCAAAACAAACCAAAATATCTTAGTTCCATGTAACATGTAATAGCAAGCATCCAGCCAGCTGCCATTTTGAGGGTAATTTTTTTAATCAGCCATTTCAGTTTTAGGTTGGCCTTGATCCTCAGCCTGCTCAGGAATTTTCCTTCTTAGGTGCCTTTTCTGAAGTAAACATGTTGCTGTTGTTGTCGCCTAATACACAGCTGCTTTCTTCCTCCTGTCAGTTCTTGAGCTAAGCAAAGAGAATGCATGCACATACACAGACACTCAGGAACTTTATTTTTTCTAAAGAAAAAAAAACCCACAACAAAAAAAGAGTGCATGCTGTGACTTTAAAAATGAAAGAATTGAACAGCTGTGGGTAATAAATCGATTAATTAGAGTGGATAAAGTGAAGGTGAAGGGTGCAGAGCACTCTTTAATTTGAAGATATATGACCTTGTAAGATGCTGCACTTCATTTGCTATTAGATCACACTTCGGAAGGGGCTTTATTAAAATCTATTCTAGGGTGAGCTGAGGTAAAACATATTGTTTAAAAAAAGCTTTTGACAGAGTATGTTATATACTTTAGTCTGCTTCAGTGATTTCTGTCACTTTTTATACTACACATGTTGCTGTGCAAGAAAAGTTAAAGGTCTAGACATTTTCATAATATTTCTGTAAGAAACAGAAATTTAAATATTTGAAGTAATAATGGGAGCATTTACTGTTGCTTTGGCTGCAAAGCTGACATAAAACTTCCTAACTGCTTCAGTGCTGAGTAGATTTTTAAGGGATAATGTATCAGTTCCTTTCCATGTTTGGATGTGCTTTGATTAATGTCAATAGCAGTTACAGGCACTTTTTCCAAGCCAAGGGCAGTTCCCAAACTTTTTTTTCCAATAGTGATTGTCAGAAATTAATCAAAGCAACTGTGTCTGGCCCGTACAGACACAGAGTGTGGGGCCAGGGTATGGGGGCCACATCAGCCAGGCAAAAATGTCTACTGTATTGTGTACATTTTTTATTGGCTGTGAAGAGACAGCTTCAGGGTTTGAAGCTGCTATCCACAGCAATAGCCCTACTAAATCAATAAGTGCATGAAGATTTGCACCACATTTATCACCTACCTTTGTAAATACGTCTCAATCTGATACATGCTTTTTCCTTTATGCTGGTATGGATGCATATTGGTTGATAAGATTAAATAAACTGACAGGCTGATAAGTAGGCAGATAATCTTCTAGCCTCCTTGTCTAAGGTTTTGTAGGTTTTGTTAGCTGCAGTCATTCCAGCCAGAAGAGGGGAATTCAATCAGCTTCTCTTGATGTGCCCAAGTTCAGATGTTTGTTTTTTGTTTTTTGGGTTTTTTTGATCTGCTATGAGTCATTCCTCTTTACAAGGTAGTTTTGATAATATGGGTCTGTTCACTTTATAAACACTTTAATTTTCAAGCTCATGCAACAGGCTTTTGGGAATGGCAGTGCCGCTTCTAGAAAGGATCTGTTAGCTCAGCTTTGGATTTGAGCTCCTGTGGAGGGGCTGAATCAGGCATTGCTTGGGTCCCGGTTCCATCATGGGTCAAAAAGGAAGCTTGGTTCAAGTACTGAGCTTTCAGGAAGTTTAGTGTCTAGGTTCAGTGGGGCCATTGCTAGACAAGACATGTGCTATCATAAACAAACAAGCAAGTAAGGAATTAATTTTTGATTTTCCAAAATGGTCAGTTTCTTTCAGGAAACCTCCCACTCATTTAAACACAAACAACAGAACAAATCCTGGATCATGATTTTCAAGTTGACACATATTTATGAATTTATCAGAGTCTTGCAGAGGCATTGAAAAAAGGAGGGGGGCAAGGAGGGAAGTGCTTTTTGCAGATACTACATAGTTTACATTGTGCCCAGGACCGGAATTTTCTAGCTAGCAAAATTATGACTGTGATGCAGACTTGTCCACACCTGTCCTTTATGTAAAGCTGAATCAAGGTTAAAGGAATGCTTTCCACCTTTATGCAGTTGTTCCAAGAGGCTAGAAAAGGTCATTCCAGCCAGAAGAGGGGAATTCAATCAGCTTCTCTTGATGTGCCCAAGTTCAGATGTTTGTTTTTGTTTTTGGGTTTTTTTGATCTGCTATGAGTCATTCCTCTTTACAAGGTAGTTTTGATAATATGGGTCTGTTCACTTTATAAACACTTTAATTTTCAAGCTCATGCAACAGGCTTTTGGGAATGGCAGTGCCGCTTCTAGAAAGGATCTGTTAGCTCAGCTTTGGATTTGAGCTCCTGTGGAGGGGCTGAATCAGGCATTGCTTGGGTCCTGGTTCCATCATGGGTCAAAAAGGAAGCTTGGTTCAAGTACTGAGCTTTCAGGAAGTTTAGTGTCTTTAGATTCAATGGGGCCATTGCTAGACAAGACATGTGCTATCATAAACAAACAAGCAAGTAAGGAATTAATTTTTGATTTTCCAAAATGGTCAGTTTCTTTCAGGAAACCTCCCACTCATTTAAACACAAACAACAGAACAAATCCTGGATCATGATTTTCAAGTTGACACATATTTATGAATTTATCAGAGTCTTGCAGAGGCATTGAAAAAAGGAGGGGGGCAAGGAGGAAAGTGCTTTTTGCAGATAATACATAGTTTACATTGTGCCCAGGACCGGAATTTTCTAGCTAGCAAAATTATGACTGTGATGCAGACTTGTCCACACCTGTCCTTTATGTAAAGCTGAATCAAGGTTAAAGGAATGCTTTCCACCTTTATGCAGTTGTTCCAAGAGGCTAGAAAAGCAAACAGAACAGTGTTTTTGGCTCTGGTGAGCATTTCTGCATTGGAGGGCAGGCTCAGGCTCAGAAATTCTTGGGACCCGGTTCAAGCATGGCCCGACATTTGTTACTGTTAATTGCAACTGTGCTGTCGGCTTTGATTACCGGATGTTTCATTTGAGTGGCTTCTTGGTGTTTTGGCAAAAAGAACGTCAAAGTGGTTTATGCAAGGGTATGTTTTCCAAGTTCCTGTTGACTTGAATAGGACTTTTGTGGCTAAATAGCTACATAATATTTTAAAAATGGAAGTGCTGGCATGACTTAAGCATGTATAAATTAAATTCAGCAAGATCTCAGGGGACTTGCTGCATGAAGTATATAAAATGAGAGAGTGAAAATGACACTGAAGGTCCTTACAGGTGCCTTGTAAAACCTACCACACCGCATTTTTCTTGGTTTTTGTCTGTAGTCATAAATCCCTTGAAACAAATTCCTTTTTGTGGAATAAACACATGAAAGGATTTGGATCCTTACACATCATAAAAGAAGGTTTTATTTGCAAATTAGAGGATGTAAACGTATATAGCACAAATGCGTATGTGTGATATTTGTCATACATGTTAAGTGAATAAGTGCGGTGAGTAAATGTGCTGTTCAACAATTTATATCAGTCAATACGTTGCAATTAAATCCTTCTTTCAGAAATGCCAAGGAGGAAGTGTGTTAACAAAATAAAGTGAATGCCAACTGTATTTAAATGTTCTCCGCTGTATTATTTTTTAAGTGTTCTTTCTGTTTTTTCTTTTATAGGTAAAGATGAGCCTTCAAGCTATATTTGCACAACATGCAAGCAGCCTTTTAATAGCGCTTGGTTCTTGCTTCAGCATGCCCAGAACACACATGGATTCCGCATCTACCTGGAAACAAGCCCTTCAAACAGTTCCCTTACTCCACGCATCACCATCCCTCCTCCTCTGGGACCGGAGACTGTTGCACAGTCCCCGCTGATGAATTTTCTTGGAGACAACAACCCCTTCAACCTTTTGCGCATGACAGGACCCATCCTGCGTGAACACCCTGGCTTTGGTGAGGGTCGGCTCCCAAACACGCCTCCGCTGTTCAGCCCACCGCCTCGTCATCATCTGGATCCACATCGCCTTAGTGCCGAAGAAATGGGGTTAGTTGCCCAGCATCCCAGTGCCTTTGACAGAGTTATGCGTTTAAACCCCATGGCAATTGAGTCCCCAGCGATGGATTTCTCCAGAAGGCTTCGAGAGCTGGCAGGAAACAGTTCCACCCCTCCGCCAGTCTCACCCAGTCGCACCAACCCTATGCATCGTCTGTTGAATCCCTTCCAGCCGAGTCCTAAATCACCTTTTTTGAGCACCCCGCCACTGCCCCCCATGCCCCCCAGCAGCACTACGCCTCCCCAGCCTCAGGCCAAGAGCAAGTCCTGTGAATTTTGTGGGAAAACATTCAAGTTCCAGAGTAACCTTATCGTGCACCGACGCAGTCACACAGGAGAAAAACCCTACAAGTGTCAGCTCTGTGACCATGCTTGCTCCCAGGCCAGCAAGCTAAAACGCCACATGAAAACGCATATGCATAAAGCTGGCTCCATGACGGGCAGGTCAGATGATGGACTGTCCACCACCAGTTCCCCTGAGCCAGGCACAAGTGAGCTCACTGGAGAGGGACTGAAATCCAGTGAGGCAGATTTCAGGAATGAGAGCGATCCTTCCCTGGGCCATGACAATGAAGAAGAGGAAGAGGAGGAGGAGGAGGAAGAGGAGCTTGAAAATGAGAGCCGGCCAGAGTCAAGCTTTAGTATGGACTCAGAGCTGAGTCGTAACCGAGAAAATGGCTCCAAGTCGCTGCCAGATGAGAAATCCCTCGTCCTGGGAAAAGTCATTGAGAATGTAAGTCTAGGTGCCATTCAGCAATATAACGACATGTTAGCTGAGAAACAGAAGAGGAGTAGCTTCATGAAAAGGTCCTCTGACCAGCGAGACTTGTGTCCTCGAGACCTCTGTCAGAGAGATCCGGGTGACGAAGACTCAGTGGTAGGAGAGCTGGACCGCACTGAGGAAGGTGCGGTCAATGGAAGAAACTTTGGCCCGGGTGAACCCTTCCCAAACTTGTTCCCCCGCAAGCCAACACCTATCACGAGCCCCAGTTTAAACAATTCCTCTAAAAGAATAAAGGTAGAGAAAGATTTGGACTTGCCACCAGCAACGATAATACCTTCCGAAAACGTTTACTCCCAGTGGCTGGTAGGGTATGCAGCATCGCGGCACTTCATGAAGGATCCGTTCCTCGGATTCACAGACTCCCGACAATCCCCCTTCGCGACCTCTTCCGAGCACTCATCGGAGAACGGGAGCCTGCGTTTCTCCACTCCGCCGGGGGACATGCTGGACGGGGGGCTCTCAGGGCGCAGCGGCACGGCCAGCGGAGGCAGCACCCCCCACATCAGCGGACCCGGCCCCGGGCGACCCAGCTCGAAGGAAGGACGCAGGAGCGATACATGTGAGTACTGTGGCAAGGTCTTTAAGAACTGCAGCAATTTGACGGTTCACCGTCGGAGCCACACTGGAGAGCGGCCTTACAAATGCGAGCTCTGCAACTATGCATGTGCCCAGAGCAGTAAGCTGACGCGCCATATGAAAACACATGGCCAGATAGGGAAGGAGGTCTACCGCTGCGACATTTGCCAGATGCCCTTCAGTGTTTACAGCACCCTGGAGAAACACATGAAAAAGTGGCATGGAGAACATTTGCTGACAAATGACGTCAAAATTGAGCAGGCAGAAAGAAGCTAAGGCCCCCCCCCCCCACCATCACCCCCCCCCATTCCCTCCCCACCCCCACCTTCGCTAGGTTAAATTTCAGGGGTCTAGGTAACATTTTATTTGTACAGTTTAACTATTGCCAACTGAGAAAAGATGACCTAACTTGCCTCCGTAAACATAACTTAGCATAACTATGGTAAGGTGCCAGACTTTGGCACTAAAATATAACCTGTGTCTACAAAGTTCTATTAAACCCGAGGGTTGATTAAGGCAGTAAAAATTGTGGAGCCTTTTAACTGTGCAATAATTTCTGTATTTATTGGGTTTTTGTAATTTTTTGGCATGTGCAGGTACTTTTTTTATTCTTTCTGTTTAAATTTCTTTTAAAATTTTGTTGGGTATCCCTTTTTAATTTTACCCAGTCATAGCCTGAGATTACTTGCATTGTAGGAGAGAAACATATCTTTTAAAATTATAATTTTTGGGCCGCTGCTTTGTTGAAATTTAAGCTAAGTGTGTGTAATTTCTTGTGAGGAAGCCAGCATTTGAACTGAAATCTCTCTTTTTTCTTTTTTTCTCTTTCTTTTCTTTCTTTCTTTCTTTCTTTCTTTCTTTCTTTCTTTTTCTTTCTTTCTTTCTTTCTTTCTTTCTTTCTTTCTTTCTTTCTTTCTTTCTTTCTTTCTTTCTTTCTTTCTTTCTTTCTTTCTTTCTTTCTTTCTTTCTTTCTCTTTCTTTCTTTCTTTCTTTCTTTCTTTCTTTCTTTCTTTCTTTCTTTCTTTCTTTCTTTCTTTCTTTCTTTCTTTCTTTCTTTCTTTCTTTCTTTCTTTCTTTCTTTCTTTCTTTCTTTCTTTCTTTCTTTCTTTCTTTCCTTTCTTTCTTTCTTTTTCCTTCCTTCCCCTCTTTCCCTCCCTCTTTCTTTCTTCCTTCCTTTCCTTTCTTTCCTTTTCCTTTTTTTTCTTTCCCTTCTTTCCTTTCCTTTTTCTTTCTTTCTTTCCTTTCTTTCTTTCTTTCTTTCTTTCTTTCCTTTCTTTCTTTCTTTCTTTCTTTCTTTCTTTCTTTCTTTCTTTCTTTCTTTCTTTTTTTTTCTTTCTTTCTTTCCTTCTTTTCCTTCCTTCCTTCCTTCCTTCCTTCCTTCCTTCCTTCCTTCCTTCCTTCCTTCCTTCCTTCCTTCCTTCCTTCCTTCCTTCCTTCCTTCCTTCCTTCCTTCCTTCCTTCCTTCCTTCCTTCCTTCCTTCCTTCCTTCCTTCCTTCCTTCCTTCCTTCCTTCCCTCCTTCCTTCCCTCCTTCCCTTTTTTCTTTCCTCTTCTTAAATAACCTTGAAGATTAGGGAAAACAAAATTGTACAGCGGATAACAATCTTTAAAATTAGCACTTTCTTTTGAAATTGGATCAAATGCGTAGCACTGACAATGTCACTGAAGATAGAGGCCTTTTCTAGATGGATTTCAGCACTAAAGTTATGGCAACAAAAAAGACAGATGCAGAAGGCTGCTACACTCAAAACCCAGAAACATTCTTAATTGTGCATTACTATAGGATAGTTTCTTCTTGTTAAAAGCTATGGCAACATAATGATGCCAGTTTGTCACTTTCTGGAGTATTTTTCCCTCCCTCTTCCCCTCCTGTGACTCTTCCCAGAGACAATAAAAGTACATCTTGAGTATTTTAATATTATTTTCAAACCTCAGAGGAGCCAAATGCCATCTTTTTTTTTTTTTTTAAACCACAAAATCATAAATTTGAATTTAGGACATCTACTTTAGCCCATATTTGCTGTAGTTGATTACTAAAAGATAAGAAAGTGTGAATTTCTCAATGAAAAGCCTCAACTCAGGCATTTGGTTTATGAATAGAAATATTAGAACTATCTTAGATGCTGTACAGTGATGTTATTATAAAGAAGGGAAAAAATAAATCCTGGTTGATTTACCTGTCTTGGCAAGATTCTGCTCCCACTGAAGTCGGTAAGATTTTTTCCAACTTAATTAGGAACAGAATGGAATTGTATTCAGATAAAAGCATTATGACAGAGAAAAATTAAAGCAAAGAAAAATGCACCTGCTCTACTTTCAAATTCCAAATTTTTAAAAGCCTTTTTCAACTAATATTAGCAAGCAGTAGACAATTATGGTTAGAGATTTTAATTATGTTGACCCGCACTTTAAATCTTTTGTTTGTGGTTAAGAGAAAATGGCTTCTCAACAAGAAATTACATCATATTCTACTTGGCCCAAAGGTGGGTTCGACTGTAAAGGAACAGCTGAGATTAAGTGTCAGTGTTGCTAAGCATGGCATTCACAATACTGGCACTATAAAGAAAAATAAATAAAAATAATTTATTGGACAGTTTTTCTACTGCCATTCAATTTGACGTGAGTGCCTTGAAAACTGATCTTCCTATTTGAGTCTCTTGAGACAAATGCAAAATGTTTTTGTGAAATGGAAAGACTTTTAAAAAAAAAAGTAAAACAAGAAAAGTTCATTCTTTAGAAAAAAAAAGAGCCACATTTACTTAAAAATAATAAAAAATTACTGGTTGAAGATAGTGGACATGAAAATGCCATAAGACCCAATCAAATGAAGATGTATACCCAGCACAACTTCGGACATACATTAGCTGAATTATTCTCAGCCTTTTTTTTTTTTCAGGACAACGCTGCTTAGGAAATGGAATGGAAATGATTTACTGCTGAATTAAAACTCAAATGACACAAATTACAAGTTGCTATCATTGAATGAGAAAAAACAATTCAGGAACAACGGCTAATTTTTTTTTAAAAGTTAAATTTAGTGCACTCTGTCTTAAAATACGTTTACAGTATTGAATACATACAAGGGTAAAAAAGAAATTGTGTGTATGTGTGTTTGAGCAATCTTTTTTTTTTTCAAAGTTTGCTTAATAGGTTATTAAAAAAATGCCATAATGGCCATGTGTATATTGTTTTCTTTTGGTGACGGGGTTTTAGTATATATTATATATATTAAAATTTCTTGATTACTGTAAAAGTGGACCAGTATTTGTAATAATGGAGAATGCCTGGGCATTTTACAAAACCAGAAAAAAAAAAAAATTTCTTTTTTCCTTGAAAATGTTGCAGTAAAATTTAAATGGTGGGTCTATAAATTTGTTCTTGTCACTGTAACTGTAAAGTCTTGAGTTTTAGTAAATTTTTTTCTGCCTTGGGTGTTGAATTTTTATTTCAAAAATGTATAGAATCTTGTATTCGGGGATTAAAAGGTGATTGCTACACCATGTAGAAAAAGTATGTAGAAAAAAGTGCTTAATATTGTTATTGCTTTGCAAAAAAAAAATCACGTTTCTGACCTGTACCTATTTTTCTCTTTTTTTCTCCCCTTCTCCCCTTCCCTTCCCCTTCTGGAATGGATATTGATATTGGTTGATTCATATGATGTAGGCACTTGCTGTATTTTTACTGAAGCTTGTAATTTTTTAACTGTACGCTTGTCCTTTTAAAGGGATTTAATGTACCTTTTTGTTAGTGAATTTGGAAATAAAAATAAAAACAAACAAACAGGCTGCCATAATATATTTTTTTAATTTGGCAGGATAAAATATTGCAAAAATAAAAAAAAATTTGTATGTGAAGTCCTTATTGTACAGGAAAAAAAGGGGGTTGTTAGACGACCTTTGAGTAAAAGAAACAAAACAAAATAATTAAGTGGTTTTTTATTTTACTTTTTTTTTCTTGTTATTGTTCACAAATAATTTTAGTTGTATATATATATTTTTTTTGTCAGAAATGGCCTACAAAAAAGTGCTGTTCCCACAGGGCTCTAAATAACTTCAAAGTTGCCTGGACCCCTTGCATCAAGGTTTTACCAGGTATGGTTGAACCAGGCTGGATGGATACTGCCTATTTGTGTGAAAAGAAATTCCGTTCCTAGAAAGGTGTCTGGGGTGACATCCCACAGCTTCCCTGCAGATTTGAGAGAGAGAGAGGAGATTTCTTCCCCTCCTTCCAAACAAGCTGTCCAATACATCTTCCCTCTCCTGGCCAACCCCCACTCATTGCTCCTCACACCCTGCCACTGCCCTCTGGAAGAAAGTTTTTTATAGCAAAAAGTGAGAGCTGCTGCATCACTTTGACATAAAATGGTGAAATGGCCTGCTGTTGGTACAGCTGAAATCGGGTTGAAGTAAAATTAGTCCAGGCACAGCCCTCCTCTTCCCTGTCAGAACAGGATCGACTCCGTGTACAGGTCTTGCCAGTCCATGTTATTAGCTGCTTTGCTGCTGTTCACTTCCAATTGTACATTCCATAAATTTCTGAATGTTTGAGGGACTGGGATGAAATCCTGTACCTTTTGATGTCTCTCTTCTTTGCAGTTATTTTTCTCTCTCTCTCTCTCACACTCTCTCCCTTTTGGGTCGAGGGGAAGACGTGGCAGAAGAGGCACTAATGCTTTAGTGAAGGGGAGGAGAAAATGATCACCGCTCTTGCAGAAAATGATGGTAAAACTTAAAACAAAGGCAAGAAAAAAAATATATTGCCATGCCAAATTATTCTGCTTTCATCAGTGCAGAACCACTGGAGCAATTGGAGAGGCACGGGTGTGACAGTAGGGAGAATTTGGTCCACCTTATCAGATAGATATACGCCCTCCTGGCTTGAATGTCACACCCTGAAGTCTTCTGGACAAATTCTGTATCTCAATTAAACTGATGTAAATCAGGAATTATTCATCACTCTTAGTCCTGGATTATTCCAGCATAATTGAGGTTGGAATGTGGTCCCTTAAAGGCACATTTTCACTTTTTGGTGAAAATTCAGATCTCTGGCTTTTGTATAAATCCAGTCATGCGACAGAACTCAGAAGAATCTCTTGGACTTGCATCAGTGCAACGAAGATCAGAAGTTAACTGCACATTTTCAGTCCATAATTAATTGATTTAAGAACGAATTTCACTTTTCATTTTATTGTAAGTTGTTTAGGAGTTTCAGTCTCACTGTCATTTTTAATTATCCAGGATAGCTAACACCAGCAGTTGTCTAATTTTGTGACTTAGATCACTGAAACTATCAATAAGTCACCCAAAAGCACAAGGGTTGTGTTTCTGCAGACTGTAGTGATACTGAAATGGCCCTCCTTTTCTTCTTGCTTAGAAGAGCCATAGTTTACTAGGCCATAAGCACAATGTAACATGGACATAGCTCGAATGCTGCCATAGTTCCTTTTCACACTTTTAGTTTTATTTTTTTTTAAGGTTGAATTTATTACTTTCATTGTGTGTAGTCTTGCTGCCATTGAAGTCCAGAACAAAACTCCAGTTGACTCCCTGGCAACAGGACAGGTGCAGAAACCTGGTTTTGGAAAGAAAAATAGAAATTTTTAAGGAAAGGGTAAAAAAAAAGTCAGCATTTCATCCCAGTCCTATGTAAAAGACAGTCCAAGGTTTTGTTTATCACAGGCAAACTCATTTTTATGGTGCTCTTTGTATTTTAGAACTGCAAAGCAAAGTAACATTGATTTAAGTTGTTTGCATTTGTACCGGCAAGGCAAAATATTTTTATTACCTTTTTCTATTACTTATTGTATGAGCTTTTGTTGTTTACTTGGAGGTTTTGTCTTTTACTACAAGTTTGGAACTATTTATTATTGCTTGGTATTTGTGCTCTGTTTAAAAAACGAGAGCACTTTTTTTTTTTATTATGGATAAAATGTTGAGATGGCTGGAGGTCATTTCAATATGGCTTAGTGAAATATTTATTGTTCCTTTTATTCTCTGTACAAGATTTTTGGCCTCTTTTTTTTCCCCTTATTGTCACAATGTTGAGTTCAGCATGTGTCTACCATTTCATTTGTACGCTCGTTCAAAACAACGTTTGTTCCAGTTTCAAGTTATAAAAATAAATTGGACATTTGACTTGATCTCCAAATCTTGTCTTTCCTGTTTTTTTGACACTGAGGGGTGGGAAGGGCAAAAAGAAGGGAGCAAGGGGTTGAAGCCTCAGTACAGATGATAGAGCTCCTGCCATATTTTCTGTCAGTTCTCATGGGAGTCCATCAGGAGAGAAATCTTGTTTGAGAAGGATATGTGAAAATCTGAATGATGCTAAGCAGATGCTCAAGTTCTGCATTCATCCCTTGGACTTAAATAGAATGCAAGGTACATCCTGAATAGAGGTCTTGAGAGAAAGTGGTAGAATAATGCTTGAAACAGACACATTTCTCATACAGAATTATGCTATGTTTGGGGCCATTATCTCAGTTTTCTGAAGGTGCTGAGAAGTGCTTTGCTCGTGTTTTTTTCCTTCCCTCCCCATAAATGTAACCGTATGGCGTATGCACTCAGGTTTGTTACCATGTTCTGCTTTTTGGATGCCAATGCAAATAGGGAGAACATACAAATTCAACCAGAACCTGAATTTGGGCCACAGACTGTATTATGTGAGAAGCACCAAAATGTAACTGCAGCTAAACATCTGCTCCTCCTTCTCAGCTAGGACATGAACATTAAAAGGCAGAATTTTGCACAATTTGCATTTTGAGGATAGAGCTGACAGCTACAGGCAGTTCACTGTCCTGATGCTCTTTATCAAACCAACATGTTAGCTAATGCATGGAAATCTTAAATTAGAGAATTGTTATTCAAACCACAGGAAAGATTTGGAGTGTTGGAGACCAGATTCTGGTTTCCTGGAGGCCCTGGTCCAACAAACCATGTAGCAGGCTTTTGATTCAAAGCAGGCAGGTAATTGAAATTCATTTCAAAGGAACTGCTCCTGGACTTTAAAGTATTTGGCTCAACTCAGAAGTCAGGAGGGGAAGCTAAGTGGTGTGTGCTACAGAAGAGCTCCTACAGATGGTCCCTTCCTGATCTCAGGCTCCCTGAATCTACAGTCTAAATTTAGGTATGTGTGTAAGCGCTTTGCTGGATCAAGGCTTCAGAGTGATATAAAAGTTACAGGCTTTGAAAAGTTGCACTCATGAAAAAACAGTGAAAATGAAATCAGAGCCCGACGCTGACAATTATATTGGGCAATAGTTCACGCTATAATTCCCCAAATGCCATGTTCATTTTGGATGCCTTCTGAAGTGAGCTGCAAGGGCTGTTACATTTTACTTCTAAGTTTTGTAAAGTTTGCATTTGAATGGGGTGTTTTTGACACCCCATAAACATGACTTCACTCCAGCCAAGCTTTACACCACCATGTCATTCTGCCGGCTGTAAAGACGCTGCAGGCCTTGCAGATGTTGATGTGGTGCTCGAAGATTTAGCAGCAGCAGCCATTGCTGTGCATGGCAGCTTGTGGATGGGAGGGTTTGGAGGCACAAGGGGTCTCTGTCTATTGCCTCTGCTAGGGAAAGTGATATCTGCCTGGCAAGGAGAATTCTGGATGTCCTGGAAGCTGCAATGCCTTAACTCATCACCGTTGGATATGCTAGAACTTGTCTGTCAGAGCCCTGATTACCCACACACATTGGCATGAGGAGAAAAAGTAGAATTAGGCCCTTTTGATAGAGAAAATGTGAGAAATCACACAAATAAAGCTGCAAACAACTAAATCCAAGTGAGTGTCTTTGTGACATCCTTGGGTTAGTTACTCCCGTTTCACACATGCTTGTGTAATCCAAGAACTCCATTATAATTGGTAAAAGAAGAGGGCTTAGAAAAATCATTGTGAAATACAAGTGAAACCAATGGAATTCAAACTTTGATATGAAGGGGGAGGTAATTAAACTCAGTTTTGTAATTATAATGAAAAACTATTATAAAGGAAATTTGATTTCTCAAGGTCCTTATTCTTCACATGAGTTGTACACCATATTACCTCTTTGGATTCAATACATTTACTCCTGATTTGCAGGAGTATTCCATGGACTTGAATCTGCTTTAGTGGTTTTATGTACATAAAACTTACATAAATGATGGGAACAGATAACAGAATCACAGTGGTCATTGAACTCCAAGACAGTAACTGAGATTTTTCCATCAGAAAGTAGAGTCCAAGAGTTACATTTAGCTTACCAAAGGATAGAAAGATGCCATGTGATCTGTACACCCAATTAAAACAGCTTGAAAACCAAGCACCCAAAATGAAAGGCTTGTGAACAGACCAATAATTACACACAAAAATCATTCAGGAAATAATTCTGAATAATGAATATATTTGAGAAAATTGTGATCTATTTGCAGACAACTTGTAAGCAAAAAAGAAGCAGCATTTGCCTAATAGTTGATTTGCTCTGAATTATTCTCCTAGCTCAGCTAAACACTGACCTTTAGCTACTCAATGACAACATGCATTTCATTGTCTGGCAGATGACAGACCATTCTCTGAGATCACACATGTGAGAGATGGAAAAGACCAGTTCACTCCATTTGCCAATGCTTTGCCAATGCAAGACTATTTCTTTCAGTACATTTCCTAAGCTGTTATGTAGAACAGAATCAATGTAATTGTACACTGGAAAAAAATGGCTGGTAGGAAAAGATTCTTCATCCAATCTTGTCACTGTCCATTTCCCCACGGCATTAACCACAGGTACTAAATTCAAGAGTGGACTCACAATTCAGGTCTTTGTTGGACTGTAGTTTGAGGGTGGGAATAGTTTAAAAATTTGTTCTGATTCTTCTACTTCCCAAACTAATGAGAAGACCATTGCATATGTAGACAAGGTATTGATTCTTAGATTACTTCCTCCGCACAAGTTAGAGGCAGGTTTCCTTCTATGTGTACCTTTTAAATTATTTATTCTGTCAGGATATTTGTGACAAACTTCCAGTGCAAGTGAAGATCACTTGCATATTTTCAGATAGAGTTGGCAAGTGCCCGTGCTGATTATGGTAGAAATCATAGGTATCATCAGAGAACATAAAAGCTAATGAGAATGTGAAAGAATACAATGATGACTTAATTGTTCCTGAAAACTGACTAGGAATTACAGTAATGCAAAAAAAATATTGCTCTTCAAAAATATTTTAAGCTTAAAGAATATGTCCAATGAGCAACACATTAGATGTGTGCAAGTGTGCAAAAACAATGCATACATCTCTCTGTGCCTAACTTAGATATTTGTGTACCTGTAGAAAGCTAGAGTATAATAGTGGTTTCATTTGAATTTCTTCTAATTAACAGAAAAGTGTAACTGAGCTTATTTTAGTCCACCACATTGTGTTCTTAAGATTGCTAGTCACTTTAGTGACTGATTTAAAATTAATATTGCAATGATAAATGAAGACCCCTTGCTTTCCTGCTAGAAATCACAACTGGAGCACCCATTGCATGTGAACAATGTCCATATAACATTCTATGAAACACTATTAAAATATCTAAAATGCTATTTTTCACTAGAAACCAATAGATTATAAAGCAAAGTTCAATGACTAGCTGAGATAATCTGGTACATGCTAAATTTCCACAGTAGCGAAGTATCACTAGAAGATATGTTGATAATTCTTTCCCCTACTGTATTTATTAATTCATATGTGAAGATGGATAAAACTACATAAAACTACATGTGGGACTTCACTCACAATATTAAATAGGTCTTCCCAACAGGGTGAGATGTAGAGAGACAAAGTGAAACTAAAATAAATTAGGAAAGCCAAGGAGACACGAAGCACAGAACAAAGAACTCAGGACAAACTCTCCTCATTTAACTCATTTAACTTATTTAACTGTGATGTGATGCTGAGAAGAATTGTTGGAATGAAAAAGGAGGCTGAAGAAGTAGACTCTTCATATAATACATTTCCTATGTGAACCAGAACCAAAACCAAGGAAAATTGATATTGATAGCAATAGTAGTTTCTATTCAGGATGTGGCTGAAGCAATCTAATCAGAATCCAGACACTTATTACAGAATACTTTGAATTCTTAGCAATGATGTAACATAATGCAGCTTCACAGAGAAAAGCACCATTCCAGCAAAATACTCCCAAATGACTGACAGAATGAAATGACACAATTACAGAATTAGAAGAGGAGAGGTAAGGAGATGTTAAGAGATATAAACAAGGGAGAAAATCATGTTTCACATGGTAATCATGTTCAGATGAAAGGAATGTGTTGGAGGATCATTGATGAATCAGGACTGTTAGACATTTCAAAATACCTAAGTAAAATGGGATTTTAAATCCCATTTTAGAGGTAACTTGAGTTCTAAGACACACTGATTTTTAACAACCTTTGTATCCAAATGAATATTGAAAAAAAGGCAGTGGTCCAAAGCTATTTTAGAAGAAAAAATCTTGTCATAGGTATTATTCTGGTCATATTCAAATGGCTTAAATTATTGCTTTTAATGTATGAACATTTTAGAGGAATTGAAATGCCAGATCCATCCTGTTTCAGTTTGTGGCTTAACTTCATCTTTACTAAAGAGAGACATAACTCCTAATTCCCTGTGTTTCTGGTGGAGAAACCCACCACTGTACCCAACAGATAATGCAAATTCAGGGTAAGCAGCACGTGGCCAAGACAGTGTTTTAACCATTTCACTGGATGTGAAAGGCTGCAGAATTATCTTCAGATCAATAGGGCTTGTAAGTGTTGCAATAGTCCTATGAAACTCTTGGAATGACACCCTGGTGGATACCACTCTCTACCTGCAGGAGGTTGAAATTTAGATGTGCAATTTGGTTTATTGCAAAGACTTGAAGCAATAGTATGAAATCTTAGCTATTTAAGATGCCCAATCTACAAGTGACAAAAAACATGAACTTTCTTGTTGAGGGAAACACATTTTTAGTCCAAAATTCATGTCTCTGCATGAAAAATGTTCTCTGATGGAAATGTTGCTATGTATACACTAGTTTGAAGTTTGATATGTGAAACATTTGCAGCTTGCTCCTCTGCCATAGTTTATTCTCTCTAGAAAAGACTGGCAGTATAGCTCTCATAGGTGCTCCTTGTTCCCTCTAGTGCAAAGTCAGGTAGATTAACCAGTTCTCTGCTGGCAGATCAAGCTAATCAGAGAAAAATAGAGGACTTCAACAGTACAATTTCAGTTGGCACACTTTGTTCTACATTTTATGTGTGATGGTGGCTGTGGAATGTCTTGTCCATCCATCACATAGGGATACTCCACAACAGATGTGTGCAGAACAGTGGTAACGACCAGTGGAGATGGGGCTGTGTCTATGAAGATGGATTGTCTTCCCAGATGTGGATTTTAAAAACTGATTTTTTTTCCCTTTTTTAGTAGTAAGTTAGAGAAATGAATTTTCTAATTCTGCTTTGTGGGGGAGCAAACTAAAGTGGGATATGTGCTGATGTAAATCAGCATTGCTCTGTTTTGCCAAGGCAGAGAGGCATATTTACTTACCAACTGAAAGTGATTTTCCAATTTGTGCTATGCAATGCAGCTTGCTAAATGGTTTTAATATTAGATATATTTTTGTAAAAAGAGTACCATGTTCTTCAGACTTTTTGAAGCAAGAAGTGTTTTAAACCAAATTACCTGATTGCTTTGTGATACTGAGTGTCAGTTCCCAATAAGTCAATCCTCAAAAAAAGAGTGAGTAGAGGAAAGCAGTAACTCTTGGCAAATTAAGTCTACTGTCATGTCAGTAGGAACTTTTGTGAGGTATGTGAATGATCAGCCAGCAGAATGAAGTAACTTTTTTGTCATTTCAGTCTGATGTAATATCTCAAGCAATTTTTCCCAGAAGTATATACTTGTCTTGATATGCAAAAACCTTGGCCAGAGAGTTCAGATGATTTTCCACACTCAGACTGCTTCTTTTGTTAGCTGTTATTCCAATGTGATTTCATGTTACCACTTTAACCTGGTGATGAATGATTCCTCAATGTAAAATCAGTATATTTCTCTTCACCATGCTGTTTTCCCACAGGTGAGGTTTCAGTCCTTCTTTCTCTGGCTGGGCAAGACTGGACATTGATTTCTCCCTAAACTGCTAATGTGAAGTAATTTGTACAGGTAATTGTGCCTCAAGTGAAGTTTCTTGATCTGTGAAATACTTCTGGCCCAGGGGTCTGGTGATCTGCTTCTGCAGTTGTCCCACATAATAGCAACTTAAGTGAAATAGGAGCTTGAAAGAAAAATGAATTCAGATCCTCTGAGCACAAAGGACACCAGAACAACCTGCATACCTACAAGTGAAGTGTTGTTCAGCTTGCCTCTGTGTCTACCAGCCAAATATCATATCTCAGTTTGCTTGTATTACTACACACTCCCAATTTTCTTTTCAAGGCACCTTTTCTGTTCAGGAAGAGAAAGACACATACAGCTTGAGGGGAACAAAATCATCTTGGAGGAGCCACTCTCAAAGTAGAGCAGGTTTTAAGGGGTCAGTACTAGAGCCAGTTCTGTGCAATTAAATTTAATTTCATTATATTCTAAGGTGATAGACAGAAGAAAATTTATTATATTTGCAGACCAAACCAGGTGGTGGAAGATCAACACTGTGTTGAAGGCTGATGGTGGTGTTCAAAGTGATCTTAATATTCAACTAATTTACTAAACAGCCATTGGTCAGAGAAAAAAAAAAAGGGATGAAGGATCATAAGTGACAGGGAGACAGCAATATGCTCTTGCAAAAAAAGACAGATACCACCATGGCATTCATCAACCAGAGTAGCCTGTAAATGGTGTGATGTGCACTCTGCCCAGCACTGGGGAGGACTTTGTACATCCAGCTACAGGTCCAGCTCATAAGAATCACAAAACATGCAGTCCAGTTGGAAGGCTGACCTAAAGGGAGCAAAGGAAACTGTGTATGTCTGATGAGGAAATATTGGAATAATTTGGATTGTTGTCCAAATATGAGCAGAAGGAGACAAAGTGAGGCGGAAGATAACTCCTCTCAAGTAGGAAAAAGAATGTTGTAAAGGTGTTCTCCCCCTCTGTGGGGAAGCATATGATTCCATGGTATCTGGAAGAAGAAACAAATCCACTGCATCTTCACAAGGAATTTCACCTTATGTCACTCTCAGAATTTTTCCTTGGCAAACCTTTCCTCACAAATTAGTGATCATGGTTCCCTTGAATGGCATCTTAAAAGACCAAGGGAATTTTTGGTTTTTTGATGTTTACTAACCAGAGAAGTTCAATGGCAATTTTGCCTTCACCTAGGCTTCATCAAACATAAAAGAAGACCTGCGGACCAGATTCAGACCTGGTGTAAGCTAAAGCAACATAACCTTTAAAAGAATTCTCCCTTCTTTCACCAGACCTGGTTTTAGCCCCTAAATTAACTCAGAGAAAATTAGGCAAATTAGCCTAATTAAAAGTACAGTTCAAGCAATCAAGATACTGGTCTTTACTACATTGATCTATTTTAAAATATCAACATAGGACAGTTAAAAGCAAAGGGGGCAATTAATGTCTTTCCCTGGAAAGGTGTGAAAGGTACCTGTCAGGTGTCATTAAGTGTATTTATTCTTTCCTTTCAAATTGTCTCTGCTTTGAGCAGACCACTCTTCTGGGTTAATGCTGACAGAAGACAGCAGCACTGCTGTAAGCATTCTATACAGCAAATGTAGCCTATTAGTGAAAGATGGGGAATCCTGAAAATGAACTACTTCATAGCTGATGCCTCTGAAATGCCCCATATGCTTGTGACTATCCCAGAAAAGCAGTGCTGGAGCCTGTTACCTCTGCTTTTGTGAGACCTATCTCACAAAATATCTTTGGGCAGCATGTATAAACAGTAAGAGAAAATCCTATTATAATAGTTTTATAAATGGGGATCTGAATCACAGAAAGATTAATTTATTTGTTGAAGGTCATACAAAAAATTCTATGAAGGAACCAGAAACTTTGTGCATTTCCTCCAGGTTCAGCTCTGGTAGGTTTTGATCTTATTCCTTAGTCCTAAAGAGACTAAGGAATATTCTTTGGGAGACATGTTTTTATGGCATGGTTTTTATGTCTTAAGGTCTAAGAAATTAGGTTTTTCCACCAAAGAAGCTTCACCCAGAGATTATCTAAATCAGTGAAAATGTTCTGTTGGTTTCAGTGGGCCAGCTAAAAACTTCAGGGAGCAAGGCCACTCTCCACGTTCAGTGTGAGCACAGCATGACTGCATTAGACCACTCGGGATCAGCCTGACCGGGGCCAACCAAGGCACCTGCCCATAACCAGGAGAAGCTGGCCTGCTGTGGAGAGGGAGGAGGAGATGGGGAGGGTTTTCTAACTGGACATGCTGCAGTGGAAGGGATGGGGCTAGCAAAAAAGAGGGGGGAAGAGGCAATGGACAAAGAGGAAGGTCTTTGTGTACTTCCCAGTGAAACCTGTGCTGTGCCTTGTGTGTGTTTCTGCCTGTTCCTCTGGAGCAAGTACTGCAGGGCTGTGATCACAGCCATACAGTTTGCAAATAACCAACAAATGTGAGCAGCCATAGGTCTGTGAGTTGTGACCTTTGATGGTGGAATAGATTTCCCTTGTGATGCTGAGATTCTTTGACAGCTGAGCCTGACTCTGAGTTTACATGTTTTGTCAGGCCAGCATCTCTCAGGGTTTGTGGTTAGGGTGGCCTTGGTGACAGTTACTGTTTTCAGTTCAAGAAGTGAAAGAGATGCTGGGCTATGGCAGTAATTCTTTGGGTACTTCTCCAGCTGAAAATCTGCACATCTCTGAGAATGACATTTTCTTCTCAGTAGCTTTTAATGTTATATGGATTTTTAAGAAGTATAATTTATGTCAGTGCCATTTAATGATGCACCTTTAACCAAAGATAAAACACTACCCACGTTGCTTCTGATTTAGCCTTTTTGGCCTGGTTGCTGCAGATCATTTTAGCAAGGGAAAGGTTGTCTGCAGTATGAATCCCCCAACCAGTGAAACTACTTTGTCTTAATTACCTCAGGACGAGAGAGTGCCCCTGAAGCAATCATCTTTGTTTGTTAACACACCCTATCTGCTGCGCTACTTCCCATAAATAAAACATGACCAAGATTACAATGTCATGTTCCCGTGGACTCTAGACCCTGGTAACTGCTCAAGTAGAATGCACAAAAACATCCCACAGCAACCCTGTGCATATCGGAGGGCATAGCAAAAGGATGTTTCTCATTCCTAAGCAACCACATGCATACCGGCTTCTAATATTAAACACGATGTTTGCTCGAATGCTAACAGGATGCAGAAGACGTATTCTTTCTCGCGTTTGTCGCGGGAAAACAGCAGATCTCAGGCCAGATCTGTAGGTGGTAAAAATCGGCAGAAGCTCCCAGATCCAGCCCAAGCGTTGAATTCCTTGCAGATCGCCTAATTGGAGCCCATACCTCCCATGTTAGCAATTACCCTGGAGCTGGGGCAGAGGGTTGTAGGTGATGTTGAAGAAGATTTAAGGATCTGAAAGCGTTTTGGTTTTCTCTTGTTTTTCTTTGTAAGGGTTTGTCCATTAGTGCCCTGCACTGTTGGTGCTCTCCCCAGGTAGGGTAGCGCTTGACTGCAGAGGGTAAATGAATACTATAAACAAATAGATTGGTCTCTAAAGTATCCATGAAGGGGTGGTAACAGGTACCAGCTGTTAAATACCTGTGAAATACTTCCCAGACTGATTCTTAGAGGCAAAAGTGGAGGGTAGGGTCACTTCTGCTCTGAATAGTGGCTTAATCTGTGGTTGATCTTACTAAAATTAAGGGGCACAGTGGAATTAAAGATGGTTTAATGGAGGTTAAGATAAGGGCAGTGCGAAATCACCTCTTCCAAGATAGATTAGGAGGGGAGTGAAGCTACCAAGTAGCTCAGAGGAAGGCAGATCTTGCTGCTATCCCCTAAGGGGCTTTCACTTTTGGTGCAGTGGCAACCTGGGCCGGTGTGATAAGACAGCAGGGAAGATGGGCTGGTTGGAGATCTGGCATCTTCTGCCTGTTCTGCTGGGCGGCTCCAGCATGATGGGGCTTCATAAGAGTCGAGGGGACCTCTCCTGATCTTCTCTTTGTACAGAATATTTCTATTACAGAAATGCTGTTACACCTGCATTGCACTTCTGCATGCACGTCAGGCCCAAATAAGTGAATTTCAATGCATTCTCAAATCTCTCCTGCCTTCTTTTTCTGAAAGAAATGTTTTCCATTTTGCTTTCCCCTGTCACTAAATCCCTCCCCCCCACACCATTAACACAAAACTGCCTTCTGCTTGTCCTCAGATCAGACACAAGGACCATTAAGTGGTATTTTTTTTTTCAAGTGGTTCATCGTAGTTCTTATTCAGAGAAGGTCTACAGGGAAGATGCAACATAGAAAGAACAATTAAGAAAACATCTCTGCATACCATGAAAAAGATATTTGAGGTTCATAAAAATGTGTTTATAGGGATGGATGAAATGATGATGGCAGGAGAAGGTCAGAAGTGATTTTTCACCCTACATGCAGGTAAGCCAAAATACTCCTTGATTCACCTCTTTATAAAGGTTTGCATGCCTTAAAGGGAAGGCTTTGCCAGAGTGCAGAAAGGAAACCTGAGGATTCCTGGATACACAGAACCCATCTTTGGCCTAGGAGGTTGCTGAGGGACAAAGGGCTGAGGACTACAGAAATGTTGTACATGCTGCCTTGATCTTAGATGCCTCACGTGCTCCTGTATTTGGGCACTGCTGGAGAAAAAAGGTGCAGATCCTTGTTCTGATCCCACACATTGCTGCTGTGTCCATACGTGGGGGCTGGCAATCAAATGTGGAAGGCTGGTGTAGGCGCTTCATGGCAGCTTGCTAAAATTTTGTGAAACAATCTCTAATGACCTTCCTAGCAGAGGTCATGCTAAATGTTAGTAACTGTGATGCTGTATTTGTTCATTTAGAATATCTCTATGTATTAGCCCATATTATAAAAAAAAAAAAAAATAAAAACAATCTCTGTGCCCAGTCATGTCTCAGCGTCTTTACTCAGAGAATTGGTTGTGCCAGCTACCCTGGTATCCTTTGTAAGAGAGACAAGTATCTCCTGCAAGGGAACCAACAGCTCTTTTTTATACAGGACACTAAACAGACATCAGAACGAGCACACTGCTGTCTGACAGGCTGTTGCATGGATTATCAAAGGCAGCTGCCTGCCAGTGCCTTGACCTACTGTACGCTTTGGTCAGGCCACGCATTTCATTCATTTGTGAATTCAGAGGTGCTTTTTGAAGGCAAAAACTCTTTTCTTGGCTAGTTGCTATAAACGCAGGACTCCAAGTCTCTGTAGAATACTTCAGTTCTTTTAATGATTTGTGCCCTGTCACTTACAGAGTTCTGTCTTTTTCCCAGCACTGCAATAAAATGTTATTTCCCTCTCTTGTGCTTTCTTTCTACTACCATACTTTCAAGTTTTGTTTTGTTTGTTCAGTGTTGTCTTGATAAATTCCATATTGTTCTTCCCGGTTTTCTCTCTCATCTTTGTCTTTATATCTTTGTTCTGATTTACAAAAACCTGCTTTATTTCTTGAGCTTAAATCTCTCTATCTGCCTTCTTATCTCTTGCAGTTGCCTTGTTTCCTCAGATACATCCCTGGCTTTTTTCTGGCATCTCACAGCCTCTCTTGGCAACTTTCTGCAAAGTGTCTTCTTTCTTCATTTGCAGCACCATTGTTCACACTGGTTTTACTTTGAGATTTGCTGGCTTTCATTAGTCAGAATGGCACACTGGAAGTTATGTAAGCAATGAATATTTTATTTATTTATTTATTTAAAATCTATCAGGTTAAAAAGTGTAAAAAAGAAGAGAATGAAAAAACAAAAGGGTGGCCAAAGCAGTGGAATAATCTCCAGTCAAAGTTTGCTACTAGAGGACAACAGCTTGTTTTGTGGGGAAACGTAGGGGGGAAAACCGCCTCAAACGGAACAACAACAAAGCAAATCTCCATGTTGCATGAAATCACCGCGGCTCTCAGTCTCCACAGCTGAGGGTTTGGCCCTGGCTCTTAGCACATCCATCTTGCTCAGAGACCTATCATCAATATTTCAGTCACTTTGCAGCTGTGGAGCGGAACCTGTCGGGGCAGGTCGCCGTGTCCGTGCGGAGCGGCGGGGATGCGCCCAACCCGCCCGGGCCCAGGTGCGCGGGCGCGGCCGCTCCGCTCCCACGGCCGCGGCCGTCCCGGGCAGGGCTCCCGGCAGCTGCCGCAGAGCGCCGGTGCTGGGCAGAGCTGCCTGCCCCGGGCAGGGGCCCTCTGCGCTGCCGGGGCTGTCTCAGCCTCCCAGGGCTGCTCCTGGGCTGACTCGCCGTCATCACCTACTGCTGTCCCAGCGCTGCGCCTGCGGCACCAGCAGAGCCGTAACTCGTTGATGAAAGGATCCCTTAATGTGGAAAGTCTGAGTTACTGACCTCTGAGTCCTGTTAATTAAAGTTTGGTAATCCAGGAGGGAGGAGAACCTGGAAAATCACACTTTGTCCTACGTAAATGTTGGTTGCAGGAGGCCGCTGCTGTTGCATGCTGGCTCTAAGGGAGACTCCAAACTGAACAGTGGAGTCAGCAGACAGAAATTGGCCTTGTAAATCGGAATTGCCAGTTTTTGTGACAATGAACAAAAATGTATTTTTTTAACCAAATGTATGTGTCATAACTGGGTGACCTCAGTGAATGCGCTTTAATTAAGTCCTTTTGTTGCTTTTCACCCTTTTCCCCGCAAGCAATTTCCAGTTTTTGAAAACAGCCAAACAAAGTCTGTTGTCATTATTATGTATCTGACAGAACTGCAAATGACCCACAACTAAAAAAACATAATATACCAGCTCCTGTCTTTGGCCTTTAGGCAGAGCTAGCCATAGCCATTACTGGGGTAATGAGAACTTCTCAGTGTGATGTGGTGCAGTCATCCATCCCCTTGGGCAAAGCTGCCTGAGAGCTGCTCAGCTGCTTGGAGCCTGCAGCCTTCCCCTGAAATCAGGAGAGCCAAGCTGATGCATATCAGATTCGGATTTGGCCCAAAGACATCTGCTTTTGTCTTGGGAAAGGGATAGTCTGTAACTGCACCATTGGAGTTGGAAACCTGACCTAAGGGCATGTAGCAGAGGAGATTGTGGGAGCTGCAGGTGCGATGGAGATATGGAAGCCCTTCAAACGAGTTTGAAGAAGAACTTCAGAAAGCCCGGGTGATGTGGAGGATGCAAAATAGGGGATAGGCCAAAAGAAGCAAGGAGAGAACAAGGAATGCATGGGAATAAAATCCAGGCCAGGGAAACGATGGGAAGGCAATAAGAGCAGGGCTTTGTAGGAGGTGAGGGTCAGCAGAATGGTTATGGAGGTTTCACTGCTGGGGACCTGAACAGGAAGGGGAAAAGGGGAAAAAGATTAGGAAATTGGAAGTACTCATTTCACTTGAGATAATAAGGCATGGGAGCCTTATCAGGAGGATCCAGCAAACCAGGAACTGATGTGATCTGAGGCACAGGGCTATGACTGGGTTTGGTGAAGTGTGTCTGAGTTTACAATGCAGAAGCAGAAGGAGAAAGGAGCTTGACTGAACAGGCAATCATTCTGCTTTTGCAGACCTATGGAGAATTTTCTAAACTCAAAAGAGGACCACAGAGGCACAGAACATTGAAAATAACTAAGTGCATGATCTCATTTCATTATTTTTAACTCCATATACCATTGATAATTAATTTGTTGGTAACCATATTGATTTTCTGTCTCACGTTTTATTGTCAATGTTTTGTTTGCAATATGTACCTGGTAAAGTTAAATTAACCCATATTGCCCTGTCCAAACACACCTTGGCATGTTTAGAAACACAATACAAATATCATGGCTTGAACTGGTGCTTGCAATGTACAATAAAATGCTCATGTCTGTACAAAAAAAATTATGATGGAGTGCTTTCATGGATAAAGGTCAAGTTAGAACTGAGTCCTGTTTAGGGAACAGAGGGTAGAGTATATCTCATAATGAAATTATTCCTGTTTCACTCATATCTAGGACAAAAGGTCTGTGCAAAATAGTTTTCTGTAGATTTTTACCTAATGGGTTAAGGTTTCTAAAGGAATACTTATGCTCAAGGCAAATCAGGATACTTTACATTTCTTGAAAGAACTTCCCCTCTGATAATATTAAAAACCTTGATAGGCACGTGCTAAACATGTGATTCTCCCTGCTATTCTTGATGGTCTTGTTATAGGTAAAAGTTAAGTTAAATTAGAGTTAAATTATATTGTATTAATTGTGTTATATTAACTGTATTATGTTAAAGGTGGGGGGCTTATTAGAATGTGCTAGGAGAAGGGTCCAGGGATTGGTGGAACAGCGGTCTGACAGGGCAAGGCGAGGTCGAAGAAGGATTGGATGCGAGATCTGAGCAATCATTTGAAGCCCTGCAGAAACGATTGGTCCAGAATGAACAATGGTAAAGGCCAATGAGAAGCCTGGAAATGGACCAATCGCCATGTGGATCCAAAATGGACCAATCCTGGACCCAAAGGGGGCTATAAATGGGGGGGAGTTCGGTTGGGTCATGGTTCTTCTTTTTGGATACTTGTTTCTTTTTGGGGAGGAACCTGGTGCACTTGTGGTTAGGGTACTGTTTTGTGGTTTTGGCTCACTGTGTGGGTGCCTGGGCTTATCCTGGGTACCCCATTCCTTGTAGCTATTTCAATAAATGAGAACCTCTTTCTCTGGAGAAAGTTTGGCCTCGTTCATATTCATAGCAGTCTGATATTTATTTATTGTCTTAAATGTAAGCTTTCTTGCTTCTGGAACAATTAACTTTGTTTTGAATCTTCAGAATAACTAGTAGGTGTATTTAAACACACACTTTCTTCACTTTCGTTGACTTACTTTTCAGTTGCACAGTGTGAACCTCAGACACCAGGTACAGCAGTTCCTTTGGGCAATTTTTGCAACAGAATCACTGAAATTACAAACCTAAACAAGCAGCAATGTCCTCCTGTGTGCCTTGGCTTCTGCACTGTCAGTTCTGCATGTCAAAATGGCTTTGCTTTGCTGACAAAATTCACAGGGTCATCCAGAGACAGTCAAGAGAAGCCCCTCCCAACCATGATGAGAGTATTCACAGATCCCTTGTCCTCTCAGCTGCCCAATCTCCTGCAACTGAGATACCCAGACTTTCCAAAATGTTTAATCCACCTGCAATTTCCCTGACTGCCCAAAACTGTCCTTTCCAGCTGCCAACAGCTCTCACTACATCCTGGACAAGCTGACTAAACATTCTCCTTTCTCTCATGATCTATGCCAGCAATCATGGCCATGCAGTGTTGTCACATCTTGCAACTGCTTCTCCTGAATTTTACATAATATTATGGCCAGTAAGTCCTTAAATTCATTCTTATTTGTGTGTAGATCTGTGGTTAGTGTTGGTGTGATTTGTGTTCATGCTGGCACGAGGACACTGGCATAAGAGCTGGACATCTGAGAGGATGAGTAGGCTCCTAGCTCTGAATCCCCAGCCTATAAACACATGGGAGTTTGGTCTTAGTCAGCAGAGCTCTCTCCTGAGGTTAAATAGTGTGAATATTTGTTTGCAGAAGTTTGTTTGGGTGTTAAATAAAAGCTGCAGTACCTTTTGTTGTCATGGTTCATAGTGTGAGGATCATTAGACTTAGTAATTTCTAATGAGAAATGGGACCAAGCCATGACTGCTCTCTTGAATTTTTTAGGGAACACCCAGGTTTTATTCACTGAAGTTTCTAGAAAGCTGCATAAATGGCATTCTGGTGGTGGACGCTGATTGTTTTGCTCCTCTGGCTCAAGCAAGCACTCTTCCATTTGGATAAAGCTTGTCTGGGAGGGAAACAAAGCCTTAGGGAAGCTCTCCATCAGTTAAAACAAAAGCCGAAGAAGCTAAGGACTATCACAAGCCTTGCAGTCTTCCACTCCAAATGTGAGACATGCTTTGTGACCTTGCTTTATCCAGTATGCAGAAACATGTGCAGACAAAACCAGAAAAAAACAACAATCCCTAGGAAAACAAGAGGCCTGGCGCCACATACTCCTCCTCCATGGGGAGATGATGAGAGAACAAAGAACATGTGATGGATGTGAGACACTTCCCATATTGAGATGTCCTCAGATACTCAGATGAGCAAGTATCTAAGTTACAACAGGACAGAAGGACACCTGAATTTCTGCGGCAGATTTTAATAGAAAGTGAAGATGTTGGGGTGAGTGTTTCAGCGCCATGGTGCTCTTCTTGTAGTGAATGTTCATGGATTTAATGAGATTTAGTGGTTAGTATAGGCATGTTTTCTTCTGGACATTTCATGGCATTCCTGGCTTTATTAAAATCATGTGTTGCACTGCTCTTTTTTTAAATTTTTTTTTATTTTATTCTTCCTTGTATGTAGAATGTCCTAGTTTGACTGCTGGTCTGGTGGCTATTTTCCAGGAAAACTGTTTTGTAACAGCTGGCGCACGTTCCTTGACTTTAGCTCATAGACTATCAGAGTTGAAAGTCTGCCTGTAATCATGTAATGGAGACAGGACATGTTTTTAACTTACATAGTGAGGCTAAAGCTGTTACAGCAAATATCACTTTTCTTACAGAGAAGGGCTATAGAAAAGCAGAGGGAAAAAAATAGTTGTGACCAAAGGAAGAAATTCTTCAGTTCTGCTCCCACACTGAATAATTGGAAGTCTGTAGGTACATACTGTTGGTACCTGCTGGGTTTGCTTGCCTGTCAAAGATAATTTTCACACAGAAGGTTTAATAATAAGCAATTCCAATATTTCCCAAAATCAGGAGCAGTTTTAAGTGGGGAAAACAAATTTCTTAGTTGCTTTTTGGAAGTGGAGCTTTGAAGACAATACTTCTGGAAATTAAACTTGAGAAAGTGAACAGCCATAGTTTAATAATAGTCTCATGTAAATTATACATGGTGAATTTAAATGATAAAGGGATTTAGGAATTTGCTGCCCATAACCATCAGACATATTAGATTCAATCTTCAACCATAGTTATATTGCAGAGACAGTTGAATGTGATGCTTTTTACAAGGTCTGGTCCAGGAATCACAAAAGGTGATTTTTCAAGGTATACAGGAAAAAGTGGTTCATTGGACAAGAGATGTGTGAGAGTTATTCAGAGGAAAACAATTAAGGGATTCCTTTGTCTCTCTGAGTGTTGTCTCACTTGGTGAGGATTTGTGTAATGGGAAGCCCTGATGGGGGTTTTGGCTGTCAGAATCTTTCTCTCTTCTTCACTTCCTCAGCTGGTCCTTCTCACATTATTTATATTGTTCTAAAAGGACAGGCCAAAATTTCAGGCTGTTTACAGTAACTCCCATACCTGCTTTTCTGAATATGAACTGACAGGCAAAATCTGGTCTCAAAAGGCTGAGCTGGCTCAAGCTACCCTCCCATTTCAAGCTGTCCTTGCTGACTGGAGCTGAGAATCAAAGGCTTACCTCACCCGCGGCAATTTGTTGCTCTGCAGGCACAACACACATATCCAAATCTGTTCACCTTGTTTGCTTGTACTGGGGTCCTCGGCCCCTCAGCATTTTCTCTTGCATTTCATCCTTCCCTGCAGAAGGCAGCTTTCTGGGTGCCATCTCTTACCAGATACCTGCTGAAATGAGACATGCTGCTCTAGCACAGATCCAGCCTGCCTAGGGTACAGATTCAATCTGGAAAGCAGGCTCCAAGGCACATAATTAAAAAGGAAGTTGAAAATTATTTAAACATGAGTCTTAGCAGGGGAAAGCTGTAATCTGAATATGTGTTTTCACTCAGTGCAAATATTTAGTGGCTGTAGATACACGGAATGAATCCAATGGCTTGGCTTCCTCTTGTAGGTGGGTGTATTGATACGGCGTTTGCGCTGCACACTCATTTGACATGTAGGAGGACATAACCCTGCTGAGCTGCAAAAAATGGAACATCATAAACAGTGGGACGGTTGTCTGCCTTCTTGACGTCAGCATATTTGGGTTCATTATCAGCTGGACTTTTGTCAGATTTAATACTTTGTTAACTGTGGGGAGTGTGGTTGGCTGAGGACACTGGCACATCATTCATTTCTGCCCACAGTGCAGCACAGAGACAGGCTATGTGATTGTTCCTATGCTCAGTGGAAGTTGGTCTCAATGGAAACGTTATTTCAAAATATTGGCATTTTCTGTAGCAGAAAATAAGAAATGAAGTGTTAAATTTTGGGTCACAGTGTAAAAAAACACTATGGGAAAAACAGTGTGCATTGTTCCTGCTGATGAAAACCCAATAAACAACAAAACAAAGGCCCACGGAAGCCAGAGGATCTGCTAGAGACAAATGTGAAGTCCCGTTTAAGAGAAAAGAAGCAATAAGTCTGCACAGCACTAACAGGTAGCAGAAGGTGACAAGTAACATGTCTCTTCAGAACTTTGGACAATGTCTTCTCTTTTCACAGCTGTTGTCATTTCATTTGAAGGACATTAGCAGCTTCATCTTTACTGCACTCCTGAGAAGAGACAGGACCTATAAGTTATACTCCCCTGAAAGGATGTGTTAAGTGTTATCTGGTAAGCTTGAAAAGGTGAACTAAAAGTGAACTGATGTCCTTGGTGTTTGATGTTCAAGCACAAAAAGAGAGAGAGCCAAAGTGGTGCATAGTTCAGTTTTAGTCCTTCCTACACGTATAGTTAGTGTTGTCTATCACAGGAACTTCTTGAAAGAAGAGATTTAAAAGATATTTTATATATATATAAATATAAAAAGATACATAAACCTATCACATAAGCAGCCTATCAAAACATGATATCCCTTCTTGGGAAGACACCTTTCCTAATGTGATTCTTACTGTGCTTAAATCAGCAACATTAAATGTGGTTAGCAGGACTTATACACTTAAAATTCTCCTCAGTTGTATAACTTAACACTGTTTCACACCAAGTTATTTCTTTGATAGCTTTTGTGAGCTTCCAGTTTGCTTGGAGAATTAACGTGTTTTCTTCTGGGTTTAAGAGAGTTACTTTCTCATGCCAGTATTGTACAAAGCCTTGTGTTTACCTTGCAGGCATCTTGATGTTGGTGCCAATGCAATTTATTCTTGTGATGATAAGAGGCTGGTTTGTACTTGGTTCTTCTGTTAGCAGGGTGTTTTGAAAGTCTGTTCTGATGTTTACTGGATGTTTTTCTGCTATGCTCCTTTCCACATCCTGCAGATTGAGTCTCAGTACCACCTTCATGTTAATGTCCTGAGTTTGTACTAAGAGTGTATCTGTGATTTTTGCGAATAACATACCCAGCCACTGCTGTGTGACATGATTGAAGCTTTATCTGTTCAACACACGGATCTTCCTCACAAATATATTATTTCTCATGAGGTTGCATTTGATCCCAACAGGGGCTCCTGATGGTAGTTTGAGATGTTTCTGGTTCATCACCTATTGTATGCTTTGGAATCAGGAAGTCTCAATTTTTGTCTTACCTATCCTTTCACTGTTGGCCCTAATAAAGCTCTAACAACAGAGGGACTATTGGCATGCATCTGTATATCAACCTAGTAAGATCATTTTTGTGAGAGATCCTCTGTTTTGTTCCTTGTTTAACTTTTCTGTAATAAGCTGGAAATATTTTCCTTTCTCTATTTGACCAGCTTTCACATTTCCTGGTAAATTGCTCAAACTCTTTGCTAACAAACTGGTGTCTATTGTCTGAAATTGCACAGTGTGGGATAACATTCGTGATGAAATGCTTTACTGCTTTGTTTGTGATGGTCACTGTGGTAGTGTCTGACAGCTTGTCTTGGTGCCAGGAGGAGGGTTTTATATAAACAGTTTAGCATGAGTGTATCCCTTGTTTTGACCAGATCACTTTTTCTCAAGATGCTTCTCTCTGCAGTGCCCTGGCCAGACTCCAATTCAAGGAATAATTTTCTCTCTATAAAAATCCCTCTCAAAGTTATAAACAGCCATGTCCTAAAGACTCTTGAATTTAACTTGTCAGGTTAAGGAAATGTCAGCTAAAGATAATGAGGAGAAAGTCTGAGATGTTTATTCCCTTTTTTCATTTTTTCTAAATTTTGAGGAAATTGAACTTCAGCTTTTATAAACTACAGAACATTTTCAAATGGTGAATAAATTTTTCTATTTTTTGACATATCTTCTGTTTCAGGCAGCTGCTGGGGTGTGTATCTCACAAATCAATCTATACTTTTATCATGAAATAGATGTTGTGCTATTGAACTCTTACATCATTCTGTAAATCATGTTTTCCTGTGTAATGGATTATCAATTTAAAACAGTTTCATTAATTTGTTTAATGTACATTTTGTTCAAAAGTTAAAGTTTTTGAAAAAAAGCATTGTTCAAAGAAAAAAAATTCTCACTTTTAATTTTCCTTTATAATTTCTATCTTCACTGACTGAACTGAGATTTTACTTCCTTGCAAATCCTTTCAAAATAAGATTTTATCACTTTTCTTATTGCATAACTAAAATTGCCCAACCATCTCCAATATTTGAGCAAAAGGTTTGCAAAATTCCTGCAATGAAGAAGGCAGGTATGATTTATGAGAAAAATTTGGCTTGTACTTAAGCAAAGGTGCCTGTTTATCAAGACTGTATGGAACCCCAAGACACTGGGAAAAAAGTCCCAAACAAATGCACACTGGCAGTTTCACAAGACCAAAAATGGTGGTAGGAAATTTAAGCATGTATTGTGCTGCATGGAACAAAATAGTTAAAGGTTGACATGTTATTTTTTGGAACGAGAAAAATGGAATTACTGACAAGTCCCTTTGAGATCCTTTGGGATGGAAGATGGCACATAGTGGCAGGATGCACAGTATTTGCTGTATTATTATAATCTTTCTAATTGTTCAGAGAAATAAAATGTACTTTGCTTGCCATCCTGTCCCTCAAATTTCCATCCCCTCTTAGAATATGCATTTGAACAGTATAAAATGATGTTTTGGCAAGCCCTGTTGAAGATAATTACACAGACACTTTATTTAGGTCAAAGCAACTGGGACTACAGTTTCTTCTTCCAAGTTCCTAGAGATTGTTATTTTTGCGGAGGGGTCATCTGCATAACTTAGAAATGAAGAGGCCCTTGCATTGTGTATGAGGCATAATTTTGTTTTTTCCCCGTTTGCCTTTGATCTGCGCAGAATGAGGAAAACCTCCTCCAGTCTGAATTTCAGAATTGCACAAATTCTGAGTTTGGAGAATCACAGTGTGCTGGGAAGAAAGGGAGAGCTGGTTAATCCTCTGTAATGCTCTCTGGATGAAAGGAAGGAAATATCTTAATAGCATGTTGCAGCGCGGTGTGTGCGCGGGTGCGCGGGAGAACACCCTCGTGGCCTGTGACACACACAGCTCTGGCAGGGTGCGTTAACCATTCCCGCTCCTGGAAAACAACTTTCGTGGGCTTTAGCTCGTAACACCCACGCTGTACTCAGGTGGTTTCTGGGGAAATGTTTTGTAAACCACGTGTCATTACTCTAAGCAGAGGAAGAGAGCCTAATTTTGGGGTTCTCCAGAATTACAAGGTAAATTTAAACATTTGTTAAAGCCAGTGCCAGGCTATGTACTAGAAGTTGCAATTATTGATGCATCCTCAGTAGAACATGGGGTTTGTTTTAAAATAAAATAGCCAGTAAGCTGTGAGCTTTGTGTGATGAGTGAGCATAGAAAAAGCTAAGGCAATTCACCTATCATACTGTTTAGGGATATTCTAGCAAAGATTAATTTGACTCACCCCTTTTTTCAGGGGAGTAATGGGATGTCATGTATGTTGATAGTTTCTAAAGAATTTAACTATGATATCTTCATACTTTTCTACTAGCTGTATATCTGATGTGTTTCATATGAAATTATTAAATAATAGGACATCATGGGCACAACTCCTTTAGTCCCTGACATTACAGTAGATAATTTCCCTATGTTTTCCCTATGGCCTTATAGAATACCTATATCCTTATTCATATCTACAAAAGAATAACCATATATTTTATGTGTTTATAATATATGTGATTATTATATCTGTACTTGTAAAAATTAATGTCTTAATATGTTTAGATTGTTTATTTATAAATATAATAAAGGCTCTGAAAAGCTTTTATTGTCTTGAAAGTGGAAAGTGGAAAACAGGTTGATTGTTTTTTTTTTTTTTTTTAATAGCATCACAGAACTCCAAAAATCCTTCTGTAAAACTGCAGCTGTGTGGTGCTCTTTGGCTGATAGCCTATGCAGTGGAGAGATGGCATCAGACTCCTGCCATTACTTACTAAATGATTTCTTCCTTGGCTTAGTGATTGAAGAGTATTCTCTGTTATCCTAGATATTAGTTATATAGAATATCTTAATTTTTGGAAAAGAATGCAGTCATTCCTTAATCTGAATCAGTAGAAATTTAGCATATAATTAAGTAAGAATATATTTTTTGAAAACATATGTGCCCCAGGGATGTTCAGCTCCATAACATTTTGTTTTATTTATTCTTCAGAATTGTTTTTCATTCTTATATTTCTTACCTTATGATAGGTGCAGGAGCAGAGGGATCAAGAAAGACCAAAAGAAGAAAAGGAAAAAAACTTTGCTAAGATGATGGAAGTTTGTACAGTCCTTTATTTACTCAATCAGAGGACTATATGGCAGTCCTGTGAAGTGGAATCATTTAATTAGGAGATGGTACAAGTATTCAACCGAAGTGCTACAGCTAAATTCTGTAATTGCCACATGGAGCATCAACTGTGTCTTCTTGTATGCTGTCTGCTCCTATAAGATTGCATCAGTATGATCTATTGTGCCATCAATATTGCTTCCCATTTTCAGTGGGAATTCCAGTGAGACCGTGCAACATAGTCAGACTCTTGAATAATTTGTAGTTAAGTAGGAAAAAATAGGATCAATTATTTAAAAAATTATCAAGAGTGTTATCTACCAAAATTTACTTCTGATAGTTACATTCTGATAGGTACATTTAGTAGCTTTGATTGAAGTATCCCGTGATCCAGAGAGACTCTGTTTTCAGATGGCGAATGAAATTCAATGTTGGTAACTGCAAAATTGTTACAGAGAGGGAGGAATTTTCCCTAAAATTCTTTTCTGCTGATGTCTATGTGTATCTATGGACAGGATGGTACAGCTGCCCAGAGATGTTTCAATAATTTCAGAGAGCTGTTCAGAAGGGTCAGTTCAAGAAAGGCAAAGGGAAGATTAGGAATATTTAGGTAAATAGTAATGGAAAAAATAAGCATTGTTATGTTCTTATGCATGTTCATGGCATATCTGCATCTTAAATACTGAATGGAGATTCGTGGTGTGTTTTACCAGATGGAGGAATACCTTCCATACACTGTGGACTGGAAAGAATTGGACTTTTTAGCTTGGAAAGGAACTTTTGAGGGTATATAATTAATATTGCAAAGAATGTCATTAGGGAAGGATTAGACTCTGATTTTCACAATTCAGTGAAATTACTAGGTTTAAAACAACAAAGCCTTCCCTTTTTTTTTGTTTGTGCACTACATAATCAAAATGGAGAATAGGATATGGTGGAAGTGAAAAGCAAAAATGAGTTTAAAAAAAGAATTAGACATATTCATGAAATTCTGGTGGTGGTTGCTAAACCATATGTTTCAGAAGTAAACTCTGCTTTGTGGGATCTTTAGAACTGGTTGAGGGAGGCTTGGCAGGTAAACTGGGGACAAGGCCCAGCCTGGAGCTGCATCTCTGCTGCTTCCCCAAACATCCATCACTGGGCACATGCTGGGCAGATTGCTGTCTGATCCAGGGTAGGCTTTATGTTCTTAGGTGTCCAGTGCTCAAAAAACTTGCTTACATTTATTTTGAATTTTTTAATAGACTTTTCAAACTACTTTGAGACCTTTTGTGTGGTGCTCTTCCCACCCTCTTAGTCCAGTCAAACAACTCAGGGAGACAGTCCCTGTGCTAATGGGCTTGATTATAAAAAGAAGCTGTGGGAGAGACCACAGGAGTCTGGAGCAGCGACTTGCTCTTGCTCACACAAGCACAGAGAGCTCGTGAGGAACAACTTTATCTATCTGTGGTGAGTTCTTGACCTTGTTAAAACCAATGGCATAACTACCCTTGGCTCCCAAAAAGTTAGCTCTTCACCCTTTGTAATGAAAATTCTGTAGACATTAGTTACTGTATGCTGAATTATGATATATATTAGAACAGGCTAGTCCAGGCTAGAAAAGTAATTAAAGAATGCTCTTTCCAATTAATGGAAGCCTATTTACCTTGCCTTCAGAAACTGTGAACTGCTTCCTTCACTGTGTGTGATACTTATCACAAGCTGCCTTGGTGATTATCCAGTAAGAGGCTGCAATTCTCAGCTCACAGAGAGCTCTGAGAACCCAGGAGAGGCAGCAGACAGCCCTTAAGAGACAGTGTGCATCTAGCAAACACAGTTTTAAATTTAGTTCATCCATTTTTTTTTCACTTGTATATGAATTCCAGCCCTGCGTGTTAGTGCTCTAAGTCTCACTCTGTCTAAATTTTCTTCCTGCATAAGTTCACTTCAGCATGGAAAACCCCTGGGGAATATAGCAGTGCCTGTGAAAGGGGGACCTGGATATTCTTGATTACGAGATGTATATCTCAAATAGAGTAGGAATGATTTTAATCCAGATTATGACATTTGTATTCTTTTCAAGTTAGTCTGCATATGGGAAAGCTTATTAACATCTCAAATCTATGGTAGAAAAATTATTTTCCATACTGAGATAAAAATCTTCAAGTTCATTTTAAATGTTACATATTTGGTTTTTTTCAGTTTGTTTTTTCTTTATGAGATTTTGTTGTCCCAGTGCATTTCATGAATAATAATCTTCAGTCTTCAAAAGAACAATAGCATTTGGATTTTCTTCCACATTAACTGGACTACATTTTTTGAACACATGCTAGAGATTTAGAGCCACATCCTTGTGAAAACTGAATCAAAGGAGCTTTGCTGATTTACACAGTCTGAAGATTTTTCTCTGTGTTCTAGGCTTTGCTGCTAGCCCTAGATTTCATGCTACAAGAAACCATGAGAGTTTCCATCATCACTGTGTAAAGTGGCTCTGTGCTTCCAAAAGCTGGGAGAAGGAGAAACACAAATGATCTGGAGAATATTAGTACTAGAAATTTGTTTAAATTTAGTAGTACAAAGTGCAAAGTACTTCCCCTAGGAAACAGTAACAAGAATTTCTGCAAGAAAAAAAAAGACTCATTTAAACAGAAGACATATGCCTGCATCTCAACCATTGCAAACTTTTACACAGAGATGTGTCTAAGCCATTGGCTGTAAAAAAGGCAAATGAAATCCCAGGTAAGACATGCCTAGTAGAAATAGCAAATTATGAATGGTACTACACATGGCATAAAAAGAATCTCTGGAATAGAGTGTACACTGCAGTCGTTCGTTCTTATTGTCTAAAGATTAATTTAAATGGGGGGAAAATGTATGCATGAATCCACTGGGAAGAAGACAGGGAAGGAATCTGTCTCAGAAAAAGAGATGGAAAGATGTCAGTAAGAGAAGCCAGTGTACTGCCTCTGCCCTCCTGCCTGAAAGCTTCATTTCTAGCTTCAAAAGCAAAAATGGGAAGAAGTACCCCAGACCACCATTTGATGGTTAAACAATGGTGGAGAATTTAATGTAGACCCTAAAAACAATCACTTCCTATGTACTTTGAGATTTCACAGCTTGGTTTCTCACAGATGAATTTTAATATATCCGTCAGTCTTCTTTAGATAGGAAAAGTAGGCTACAGTATGCAACACTGAAACGATTTCCTATCCGGTCTCCATATGGATACCGTCAGAGTTAACTGCTTCACATAAAAATATTCTTAGTGGGAGCATAACAGCATCCGCGTGAGGATCCAGCAGGGGATTAATTCTTCCTAACTGTAGGTGCCCTAAGGTGTTTCACATAGAATCCTACTCGTATCCAGAGGGCAATCTGATCTGAGGTGGGTTGGAACACCCTGGGGAGATGTCTCTCTTGACTAGGTGGTGAGATTTGGCACCTGGGTTTGGTGTCTCAGACAGTGTCTCTGTAACCTCTCATAGGTGAATCCTTGCCCTTCATGCAGAATAACTGGTGTGCTGCAAATTCTCATCTAAATGTGAATTGACTTCTAGACAAAAATGAAGGCAGCATTTAAAGAACAAAATCAATGGTTGCCTTGTCACTGATTTGAAGGCAGGAGAATTGAATTTAAATTACATATCTGCTCAAAATATGGCTTCTTAAAATGTATATTTTGCCATGAATCCCTCCCTCTCAGGGCAAGAAAATGGTAGTTAACTCATTCTGAGTTTCTTTACCAGTCGCTTCTACATGATTAATTCAAGCCTCTGAGGAAGAATTACTTCCAGGTTGACTTTTTTACCAGTTGGAATCTCTCCTGTCAGGATTATGAAGCTGTCTCCCACACTATTCAAAAATCTCTTTGATGTAACCTGTATCTCGCTCTAGCTGCACAGTAAATATCTGGGAAATTATATTCTCTAGTGGGGAGGGTATCCTGTGGTTACAAGTATCTTGAGAGTTGGTCCAAGAATTATTATTCTTCCTTTCCTCCAGTCTTGGTGATCTATAGCATTTACCTCCTGTAGATTCCCCTTTGATTTTCATTCCTTTTGTCTTTGTCCAAAAACTTCACTACCCTATTCTCCATTTTCATATTGTCATCTGCTGGCATTGGAGATGTTTTTCACATACAAAACCATCCCTCCTCTGTCTCTTCCCGTTGCATCTCTTCTATATAAATTGAACCTGTCTGTACTGATATTCTGGTTATGAGAATCATTTTACAAGGTTTCACTTGCTCTCATATATTCCATTATTTAGTGATACTTCTAGTTCTTCTTGCTTGTTTCCCATACAGAATTTCCATTCACAGAGCTACTTTATGACTTCAGTACTCTTACTATTCATCTCTGATTTCAGATCCTCAACTTCTGTCTCTGTGTGTTAAAAAGCACACACTTGATTCTTTGCATTAAGTAAAAGCTTCTCCATTCAGAGTATTTTAAAGCCCACATAACAAGCCAATTTTGTACCTGAGAAGTTGTTGCTCTATGTTTTACTGGAGACCATCTAAACAAAGCAGCCATCTCTCACCACAGAAGATAGCCAAATGCTTTTTTATTCTAAAATCTTTTTTCTCTGTACTGCAGGAAGATACAGTGATCAGTGTCTCATAGCTGTCTTTGCTTTTCTTGGCCAATGCTTTGTATTGGAAGGCTCTCTGAAAAAAATTACCTGGGTTGATTTCACCTTTGTTTCTTTCCCTGTTTCTTTTCCTTGATCTCTGAGGTGGTCTTTCATCTTCCCTAAACAAAAATTATAGCTGTTCCTTAAGTCAGAGATTTCTTATCAGAAAAAAACCCCTTCCTTCTAAAGAAATAAATAAATAGAACAAAACAAGATGAATATGAAACAAATATTTCACACTGCTGTAGTTATCAATATGTCTGTGCTCTGCAGTATTACTGTGGAAATGCTGTGGTATTACTGTGGAAACAGTGGTGTGGGTTACTAAAAGAAAGATGATCTACTGTCAAATGGCTGCCAAAAAAGAAAGAGGGGTCAATTTCTTTATGAACCTTCCTTTTAAAAAGAACAGCAGAAAACTGAAATCCCAATCTGATTCATACTGCTGCAGATTTTGAAACCTGAGTTCAAACCATCATAACAAAATTACAGCACAAACACTTTGGGAGACATTCTAAGGGTGTGCAGGAGCACTGAAGGGATAAACAGAAATATTATTTGTATTTTAACAGATAAATGTCATTTAGCTGTTTTCCTGTTTTAACAAGGAATTTGAATGATGATTCCTGAGTTTCTCTGAGGTTGGTTCACTTAGCAGCACTCTTTGATATTTGTGAAATGCCAGCTTTCTATGAATATAGGAGTTTGGCAAAGAACGAGAGAACTATTCATTAAAATTCAAAAGTACATAAATGACAAATAAGGAAGTAATTTAGAGGATGTATTTGGCATGTGGGGTGTGGAAACCAACCAAGTAGCCTACTGAAACTTTGACTATATTTGAAGTTATGTATTTAACTCATCCTTGTGATCCCAGGCTAGCTGGAGTCTGCAGAGGAAACGCTTTCAGGCCTGTGAGAGGCACCAGGTGTGCTTTGTACTGGGGTCAAGAGTCAGCTTGACATGGTGAGGCCAGGGTGAAGGCTGCCTGTGCTCCATGGGCTTCATGGGAAGTGACAACACTGACACAACCAAAGGACAAATAGGGCAAATACAGTGATGTACCCAAGAGCTCAGGTTTTTTTAATCTACTGTCACATGAGGCCAGAATGGTTGTTACGCAACCGATGGCAATTTTTCTCAAGAAAGGACACAGACAACACACTGTATCTTTCCACAAGGATTAGGAAAGCTTGCTTTGTCTCTGCAGGGTGTAGAGGTGGCCTGCCTTTGGATACCATCTTGAGCAGGGCAACTTGAGGAGAGGTTTTGCCTTACCTGGGCTTAGAAGCCTGGGATGCTGAATATTTGTTGCTGTTTGTAGTTGAAATAGATGAAACCTATACTGGGATCACCTGTGCATGTCAACTGCACTGTCAGCACATAGAAACAGAGTGATTTTCACTCCAGCTAATGTTGTCTATGAGACAAAACACATCTCACAGACGTCAAAGCCTCCTTTGCACGAGTGATTTTCTTTGCATGCCACAATGATTGTGCAGACTGCATTACAGATCTGTGTTGCTGCCTGGAGTTTGCAAACATGCCTTAGCTCCCTTTTCACAGGGAGTTGCTTGCATGGGAAAAAGCTAATGAGTTCAGTGGCAAGGTTTGAAAATATGTAGTCCCATGAAAAAATATTGCAGAAGGTCTTAACCCTACTCACAAAGAAAGAGATATATCAATCTATTACTCCCTCTAATAAGCTCCATGGTACACAGTAAAGCTAGGAATTACCTTTACTAGCTTGTGAGCCATTTTAAGGTGCACAAATGGCACGGTAACTTCATTGTTCACAATGGTAATTAAGTCACTACATTATCTCATCACAGTGAGTCACTTAACTGGCATCACTGTTGCAAGATGGGAAAATTTACCAAGGTGGAAAATTATGGGTCAGATTAACTCCTAGTGTAGCATTCAGAAGTATTATGCCCTGAATACATTTGGCCCACCCTTTATAAATTAGATTGTGTTTAATGTGCTTTGGAGAGGAGATGAATCAGACCTGCTGTTGGGGGAAGAAAAAAAAAAGGAAGAAAAAACCTGTCTCATGCTTTTAGCTTGCCCATTCCTTAGGGCAAAAGGCAGTTGAAGTTGTGGAAATAATCCCTTGTTTTTCCAGAAAAGGCCTACCTGCAGCTTCAGCAGTAGATCACCAAGAGAGTGTATCTTCTGTACCAGGTCATGGGAGTTCAGTGCAGAGTTGTACAGTAGAAAGAGCATGCCTGCAGTCTCTTAAAGACATCAGACTGCTGCAAGTCAGCCATGCACATGGCCCTGAAGGGATATCTACAAGGTACTTAAAGCTATAACATCACACAGAAAGGTCTGAGATGGGAATTGAGTCTAAAATATACAATTATATTTGAAAAGTGTTTTAAAACAGACCATGTATATATGTTTTTGAAAAGGCTCTGTGATTGAATTTTTCTTTTGACTGTTTTTTTTTTTTTTCCTAAAGAAAGGAGGAAAACAGAAACTGTTGGCACTGTAGTATTTTTTACTGATGACTCGCATTATCCCTGAGTGACAGCTCCTTAATTCAATTGCAGGAAAATACGGTAATGCCCAGGTATGCCCAGGTAAATAGTCATTAACTTTTCTTGGCAGCCCTTTTTAAATTAAAGAAAAAAAAAAATGGCACTCCAAGCTGCTGCCAAATTTGGCAGCTCTGATCTTGTCCTGACTCTAATCCTAATGAGCATTTACCAGGTTCTTTTCCGAGAACACTGGTGTGCTCAGAGCAAAGTGGGTGCCGCTGTCTCTGGCAGGCCTGGGGCTCTGGTGGCCCCCACGGTGGTGACAATCCCATCTGGGAAGCAAGAGGAGCAAAACCCCTCAGCGGGCGGGGAGAGCTGCTTTCAGATTTTATTTTTGCAGAAAGAGTTAAGCTTTTAAAGATGAGGGTTCAGGGGAGGAGAGTCTGAGCCTGTTTAACTTGTTTTTCTCTCCCCCAGTGCTGCCCAAGTTTACAGTCTGTGGCGCTATCTGTAGGGCTTCAGACAGCAATAAAAGGGAGGCAGAGAGGTTCCCTGACAAAAGCCTGAAACCCTGGTATCTCTTTTGTTTTCACCCTAGTCTATGGCCACTGACATTACTCCCTTACACCATGGATGGGTAATAAGCCCCCTTCTCAGGAATAGAAAAGCTCTTATACATTTTAATGTGACCTTAGACAGTGCTTTTCAGAAATCACAGGCACATCTGACTACACTTGAGGTTGAATTGAGCTAATGGCATTCACCTCATCTTTAGATGCAAAATTGGAAGATAAAAAGACCTTGATGTGAAAAGGAAAGGGGGGTTGTGGGGAGCGGGGGTGGGGGGAAGAGAAGCAGATTAGAGATATTGCTTAAAAATCTTATGATTGCTAGTTGATAACGAAATGTCTCCTTCTCTTTCTAAAAACCCTATGGGCTTGCAAGATGTCCTTGCGCTTTTATTTTTAATGATAGAATCTTTTTATTCCCTGGCCAAGGAAATTTCAATGTTGCTGCATATGTGGCCAGGAGATACGTTGACCTTTAGCAAATCTTATTTTTAAAATCAGATGGAACAGTTATTGCAATATTCCAGCCCTGTAAGATTAAAAAAGAGCTTTCTTCCTCTGTAATCAGACGTGGATTAAATTTATTAAAGGTGCAGTATCTCTTTTTTAAATGACACTTGCCAGTCATGCTGAATTCTAATAAGCCATTTGAAGATTTTGTATCCTCTTGCTTTTATTTTTTTAAAGCCATAACCAAGGCTTTATAAAAAGAGTGGGATAACTTATTTGACTAGCAAAGAAACTTGATGTTAACAGGAGAAGGGCAGCAGACAAAAGAAGGCAGCTGAAACATTAATGAATGATAATGCTGAGCAATGAAACATGCAAAGGAGCATGCAACATGGAAATTCAATGAGGAAAATATAATTTAAAGACCAAAGTAATTCTACCCAGTGAAAAGGTGCAAATGACACAGAAAAAGGCTTTAAAAAATCAAGTGGTGAGTTGGTTATAATAATTTCAATTCTATTTCTGAGCAGGACTGGCTGCCTACTGGGCATATGTGTACATTTGAGAGTGAGAGGCCAGTCAATGCTATTTGAATGTGTTTTTATTTTTTAAGTACAAAGAGTTGCTTGGGGTCATCCAAAATATAAGTAAAGCCATAATCTTTTCTCTTGGGAGAGTACAGACAGACTAAATGGGTTTCTTGATACTATTGTTGAAATTTTGGGAGCAAATTTGAGGAGTTATTCAGCTGCTTCTATGAAAATTAATCTACGCAGTGTTTTTCTTGAAAATCATATTATTGTTTAGGTTGGAAAATAGCCTGAAGATTATTGAGCCCAACTGCTAAACCAGCACTGCCAAGTCCACCACTAAACCTTGTCCCTAACCTATGCTAGAGTAACTTGAGTCCATTTCCTCTTGTTCTATTGATTTTTACCTCAGAGGGAAGACTGACGCCCCACCCAGCTGCACCCTTCTTTCAGGTGGTTGTAGAGAAAGATGAGGTTCCCCCCTGAGCCTCCTTTTCTCCAGTTCCAGCCAGTTCTCATCAGAGAAGCTGTTCTCCAGACTCTCCATCAGCTCCATTGCCATTCTCTGGACA